>CM077666.1:40436511-41916511 GCA_039707655.1 Elymus sibiricus
GCCCCGCATGTTAGGCTAAGAGGAAACGTGGCAACCCAATAGGTCGTCTTATGTTATACCAATACTCGGCGAGCGGCAACCAAGAAGACTACTTCCACTTCTTGGAACAGAACTGCTCTGTTCAGCTATTCAATGAATTCCAGTTTAGCAAAAGAAGTGAAGTCTCCGATTGATTGATATATAACAGTGGTTCTTAGGTATAGGGATGCCCTTGTCCCTTACGTGAAGTCGGCTACTGCCTGTGCTATCCTTCTTTTTCGCCAGGATTCGTGCCCATTCACGAGAGGATCGATTCCCCACGGGGGCTGCTGATACCGAAAGGAAGGATCCATATCAGAAAGTTGAGGTAGGTGCGATGCGAGTAAGTCAATTTATCAAATCTCAATAGGGTAAAGGATAACAAAGCCATTAGAATTCCAATCCTGAAGATTGGACCATCGATAAAAGCCAACTAGTAGCTGGATCTTGTTGATGGGATCCAAATAAACGGGTTTTATGCGGGAGTAGGTAGATGGTATGACACCAAAGACCAATAAGGATACGCCCTGCAGGTTATCATTTCCATAAGAACTGTTTTATTTAACACGAATCGGGGCTATAACCACCTTCCATATGTTTTGGCTAGGTCAATTTATCAAGTCAATAGGCAAGCCCCAAATGGACTATGTTTCAACATGGCCGTACGGATGTTCGCATGCGAGACTCCATCCAACTATTCTGCATCCATCTAGCAAAGCAGCACGTATCCGCCTGAGGTCTTATCTTTGAGGCTAAGGTTATTACCATCATAATACAAGAATACTCTTCAGGTTCATCAAATGGCATATCGACTTTATAATCCAATAAAAAAATGTATGGATCCATACTACCCGATGCTTGGTGCTGTCGAACCCTTATTAAAGTCGGAGTATAAATATTTCCAAGATATGCTTTGTTTAAAGCCAATTACAGGAAACAGAACTATATGCCTGATGTATACTGGAGACATTATGCTGAAGGAATGAAAGAAAAATATCAAGAATTGAGCTATAAAGTAACCCATTGTTTAGTCAATATTATGACTGTAACATCACATGATGGAGTCTCATTTGAATACGGTAATATCTTTCTTCTAGTCAAGTAGTTTGGTTTTTACACAACTGTATGGTGGAAGTTTTTACCAGGCTGCCCTGAAATGTTTCCCGAGGAACTGCTTCCAGTATCGATAGAAAAGTTTCTCGATGAGTGTTCACATGCTAGAGGTTACAATCATATGATTTTGCAGGAGACTAAGAAGGATCTTACTCAAACAGTGGTGTCTGCCTTTCAAAATGATCATCCGTTTAATGATATGTTTGGAACTATACCGGAAACAGAGAATCCTCATAAAAGAAAATGGTTACTATCCATGGGTTTAGGTATAATGATCAGTTTCTGCTTATCGGTAGGTGTGCTACCAACTTGGGACTTGCCTCTTCTGCCCTTATAAGCAGCCCCATTTCTGAAAAAAACTTGTGCCGACATAGTGGGAAAGTGGTAGTTTTTTCATTTTGCTTGTAAATCGGCTCTTTTTGGCATCCCAGTTCTGAACTTTTTCATCTCGCCTAGTGGAACTTGAGACTTTTTCCAGTATCTTTATCCAGCAGCAGGACCTTCACTACTTTCCCCTTTCCCAAGTAAAGCTAGTGTTAAGAGACTGGATTGTAGAAGTGTTGACTGACTTGACTGGAAATAGAATATGGAAAGACTGATGGACTGACTGAAGTGGCTATTGACTTATGTGGCTATTTCCTGATTCCGATATGGCGTCCTGAATCCGATATTGCTTGATTGTCTGTTGATGCCCAGCCGAAGAAGTGACTTGCTTAACGCAGCAATTTCTATTTTTTCTTGTGTGAATGCTCTCCACCTCCGCTTGACACTCTCGTAGTAGATCATAAGAGAAGTATTCTTTAAAGAAATTCGTATAGAAAGATGGACTAGCTCGAGACCTTGGCTTCAAACAATCGATTGAATCTGGATTCCTTTGCTTATCCTTCCTAGCTATAGTCTCTCTTGTGCCTTCGGCAGTAAAAGTGAAAGATTTCTGTATCAGCAGTTTGTTTCCCCATTTGCTCAAAGAACGCATAAAACCTGTTCCCTCACCGTATCAAAAGATCAAGCAGAAGAGTCCTCTTCTTCAAGAAGAGTTTTTCATTTAACTCTTCCGCAGCAATGCCCGGGCAATAAAACAATATGAGCAAAACAATATCATAGCAAACGGTATGTGCTGGTTGGATAGAGCAATCAGTAGTTGACGTTTGAGCCAATCTTCTCTCTAGTAGACTTTAGATTCAGTCGTCCGTTTGTTTTGTTTTGAATTGACATAGAGAAATCTTTCTCGCGTTCCCTTAATTCAAGAATAGGTGGCGAAGGAGAATGTTCTTGTTTTTCGTTGGAAAAACCAACGCCGACATCCATCAAAGTCTTTCTGCTTAGAGCAAGAAGCGGAACCTTCATCTTTCTTTATTTTCATTTATGGATAACCAATCCATTTCATCTGTAGTATTCACCGGAATCATGGTTGGCATTGCCATTTTTACCGCATACCAAGCGGGCCAAATTTATGCTATTGAAGACCGAATCCTTCAATTGGATTTCGAGATTCTTCACCAAAAGACCAGCTCTCTTCTAGGGAAGCTTTTGGGGCAAAAGAATGTGCAATTACCGCGGGAGCTCACCCCCGGAGATATCGTGATGGAATCTACTCTATTTCCAGACAGATCCATGGAAGATAGGATTCTGGCGCTAAACGAGGTCTATCTGGACCTGCTTAATTCTGGCGTGACCAGTAAAACATTTATATCTATAGTAACCGAGTACGGTTTAATTCCCGGTCCCAACTTCTTCAACTGACCATTATGTACTTTCTATGGGAGCCATTTTTGCTTTATTTGCTGGATTTTACTATTGGGTGGGTAAAATCTTTGGTCGGACATATCCTGAAACTTAGCACCACCAGATCTTCAACAAGGTGGAAATTCTCGTATTTCGTATGTACATGTTCCTGCGGCTCGGATGAGTATAGTTATTTATATCGCGACAGCTATAAACAGTTCCTTGTTCCCATTAACAAAACATCCCCTTTTTCTTCGCTCTTCCGGAACCGGTTCAGAAATTGGTGCTTTTTCTACTTTGTTTACGTTAGTGACTGGAGGGTTTCGGGGAAGGCCTATGTGGGGTACCTTTCGGGTGTGGGATGCTCGTTTAACTTCTGTATTCATCTTGTTCCTTATTTACCTGGGTGCACTGCGTTTTCAAAAGCTTCCTGTCGAACCGGCTCCTATTTCAATCCGTGCTGGACCGATCGATATACCAATAATAAAGTCTCCAGTCAACTGGTGGAATACATCGCATCAACCTGGGAGAATTAGCCGATCTGGTACATCAATACATGTTCCTATGCCCATTCCAATCTTGTCTAACTTTGCTAACTTCCACTTCTCTACCCGTATCTTGTTCGTTCTGGAAACACGTCTTCCTATTCCATCTTTTCCCGAATCTCCCTGAACGGAAGAAATAGAAGCTCGAGAAGGAATACCACTAAAAACCTAGTTCGCTCTCAAATAAAAACCTAGTTCACTCGCTAAAGCATCCATGGCTGAATGGTGAAAGCTCCCACCAACCTAGAAAGGCAAAATGGGTCAAAAAGTAGGTTCGATTCCTGCCGGATGCACTGCCTCTTAAAGACAAAAACAGAGGAGGGAAAGAAGGTAGTATAGGGAACTTGCTTTTGGAATACCACGAAAAGGGAGGAGTAGCTCTTGGTTTAAAGAAAAGGGAGGAGATGGATCGAATTCAGTCTTTTTCCTTTCTTTGATGATCTTCAACACATCTATTTGAATTCCCTGCGAGTGAAGGATTTCTCGTATGGAGAAAAACCTCTTGAGTGCTATCTGATCTTATTTTTGTATTTCAAATATGGGACCTGCCTTTTTAATGGGACATCCCGGCAACAGGCCTATTCATGCATGTGGCCAAGTACTCGACCAATCCTCGGAGCGAAGGGATGAACGAATTCTCGAGGTCTGTTTCATTGAGGTCAGCATCACATGAAACCTTTAGCACTTCCGTTCGATATTGGATGGAGTATGGCTGGAAGGCCAGCCTAGCTAGTCTTGTCAATCGGCCCTGACTCGTCTTCTCCTTGGTACCTACCGCTATTGAACTTCGGTACCTATATTCCTGAAACAAGACAGACCTTCATGAAGACCTTATATTTTGGAATAAGATCGGACATTTCCACATTGAGGTGAAATTACATATGAGGAAAATAATCCTGGACTATGAAAGCTGCCCTTGTGTGGTAGAACCAGGTCTTCCACCGGGCGGTCAGCCAAGTACTGAAGCCCCTATCTTGATATAGAATAGAAGTGAGTTCACACTAAAAATAGAAGAAGCCCTATGCTTTTTTAGCCCTGCTATCAATCACTTCGGTAAAGGGATCGAAAGATTATGGTCTGAAATAGAGATTTGAGAGTCCCTCGTGTGAGTACGTGCTGAAGAGCAAGGGGTGAAAGTGCGTTCATCTTTCTTTCTGCTAGTTGTTTCCTGCTAATAGTGATTAGTGAGTGCCCCATACATAGCCAATGTCCGCCCGTGTTCACATCCAATCTTCTCTGTACACTAGTGCAGCTTCCAGCTCTATGCTATGTATGGTAGTCGTTTGACTCGGGAATCCCTGATAAAAGCTTTTAGTCCATGCCTGGCAGTTTCAGCCGTGGTCCAGTCCAGCAGCCTCTTTTCGATCCAAGAGTCGCATGAGAAGAAAGCTTCCGGTTAGCTTCAGTTAGTGTTAGTTAAATAGAACGGGAACCTCGTAACTATGCCAAGCCCGATCTTGGTTCCAATGCTGCAGAGAAAGGTTATGGGTAAAAAGAAGGTCTTTATCCTGGTGCTGCGGAGACCGGTGTTGCTGATCGAACTCATTTTCTTTCGAGGAGATCGAAAATCTCTGAATTTCTGCGAAACGAATTTACATATTTATTGCGAGGGGCTTTGAAAAGCGAAAGGATGAAGACTGATTTAGATCCTCTGAAAGCGCAGGAAGTATGCCTTTTGAGCTTTTTCTCGACCCACCTCTGAGCATCCTGTTGGAATGGTCCTAGGAAAGACTACGTACGAGAAATCATTCTCACAGCCAACTTTCCTTCTTCTGAGCAAATAAATGTAGTATTTAGTCCAACCAATCATTGGTGAATCTATGTCTTTCGTGAAAAGTGGAGTATTTGTGCCCAAGATCTTTCTATTCCCTTTAGTAGGTGCACACATCTCGTATGGTAAATATACCTTTGTGCCCTATAAGGTAAGATTGATTGACGGAGTCAAGAGATGGAGATCTTGGTTTAGCAGCGGCTGCCTGTCCTTTTCTTTCGTGAAAGGTATGATCTAGAGTGTGATTCTGATCCCGTGATTGGGTGCTTGGCGTAGAATGAGTGGAGCATACTAGGAATGCCGAATGCTCGCTCAGTGAGGGAGCTCTGTTGGAGAAGAGTGGGACAAGAAAGAGGGAATACCCATGTCAGGCCATGTAAGGCCAATAGTTGAGGTACCTGGATCCAGACAAAACTCCAAACATGTAAGAATCTACCTTGAAGCAAGGTTTCTACTGGTTAATGCGTTCCACCCTATTGATGACAGCTAATGTTACTAAAAGCTTAGATGAAGAAAGAGCTTCTGAGCGAAGGCTTGTTGGCTTTGGTTGTTGGCGTGGATTATCTTGTTAAGCTCTGCAGAGATGGTGAGCGTGAAGAAAGGACACTACCATCAAAGAAAGACAGCTCTCAAATGGATTTGCTGGTCTATGATGACCAAGTAGAAGCATCCGTTCCACATAGGTGATTTTTATAGAAGCATAGGCGCAAGCTATTCTCAAAAGAATTTCGTTTATAGGATTCAGTCGTCCGTTTGTTTTGTTTTGAATTGACATAGAGAAATCTTTCTCGCGTTCCCTTAATTCAGGAATAGGTGGCGAAGGCTACTTGTTCCTTGTATATATATATAAAGGAAAGGGGTTATTTTTCCTTTACGGCAATAAGAGTTGATTCCCTTGCTTGTAGTTTTGGATCGATTCCGTGTATTTCACCTATTTAAGAGTGGTTAGGAGAGAGAATCAATGTTTAGTAGTAGGCCCGGTTCACCAGGTTCTACCACTGTTCGGCCCAATCATAGTCAAAATCTGAGTTTGATCCTGGCTCAGAAGGAACGCTAGCTATATGCTTAACACATGCAAGTCGAACGTTGTTTTCGGGGAGCTGGGCAGAAGGAAAAGAGGCTCCTAGCTAAAGTTGTCTCGCCCTGCTTCAAAACTACAGGGCGCGCGCTACGGCTTTGACCTAACGGCCTCCGTTTGCTGGAATCGGAATAGTTGAGAACCCAACTGGTTAGTGTTGGAAGTTGGAACATATTGTCCACACTTCTCTAACTGTTCAGATCAGCTCTCTAGAAATACAAATAAATTTGTGACACAACAAAATCTAACTACCACCATAACTTTAAATTTAAGAAAGTTATTAAAGAAAAAGTAAATGTACTCGTGACCAATAAAAAACTAGAGGATACCACGTGCATTGTTACGGGAATTGATTGATAAAATTTTGGGTTCATAACATGAGAATCAAAATTTAATATGACTTGTTATATTTAATTATGTATAGTTGTAAAAATATTTATTTAATATAATTAGAATAATTGAATGAAAACCATTTTTGCATGCATGGTTGAATGTTGTGGTGGGTCTTTTCCCATGCATGATTGCATGTTGAGGTGGGCTTTATTTATTCATAATTGTATGGTGAGATGACATTCTTACATGTTTAGATACGTAAATTAATGGGAATGACTCTCTTAGGTTTATAGGATAAACAGAGAAGCACTGAGTTAGGGAGACCCCCCACGACCAGCCAAAATGGCCGGGTTGTCTGGCACCCCCAAACCTGCCCATATGTGGAGCTGATATGTGGTGGTACGGAAGCCCGGATGTGGCCGCCACGTCGAACCATCCCTGGCTGGCCTAGTCCGGCCCCACATATACCTCACTCTGTCATCACCCCAAACCAAACCCTAGAGCAGTGTTGACCACTCCGCTTACATTCTAGTCTACTCCGCTCCCCTCCCCGCGCCATAATGGCCAGCTCCGGCAGCGGATCCAACAACGAATCCGACCCCGTCGACTAGGACACGCTCCTCAAGGAGGAATCCATCTCCGCCCCGGACGACGGGGAGCGCACCCTCCACGTTGCCCTACGCTGATGGCGAATGGATAGCCGCGAGAGCTCGAGCTCCGGCCTCCCTCGTGGCTCGAAGGGGCAGCTGCAGATCCGCGCCCTCCGCGGTCAGGCGGTGGGGTGACTAGTGTTGAAATATGAGTTGGGCCTTGAGCCCATCTAACAATTTCAGATTAATCTCTAAGGGCCCATGTGGGATTATATCACACTAGGTGTGGTGGGAAGTTTAGTCCCATACCGCTAGTGGAGAAGGAGTTGGACCTCCTTATAAGGGATTCTCTTCCACATGCTATTGGAGCTTGAGAAGAGAAGTGGTTCCCGCGCGCTCCTCCTCCTCCTCCATCCCGTTCACCGCGTACACGGTTGACGGGAGAGCAGGCCTCCGAAACCCCGCCTCTCCGGATCCTGTACGGGAGAGGGGCGATTAGGTTTTTGGGGAGCGACTACGCGACTGCTCGCATCTGTTCGTCTACGTCCGCATCGCCTTCGTCATCACCATGTCCACCGACGCCGACAAAGCCGCTGCCGAGAAACTTGAGGCCGAGAAGAAGGCCGCCGAGGATGCCGCTGCCGCCACCGCCGCCGCGGCTTCTGCCTGGCCCACTGGAGGGTATAACTCGTTTATCCCGCTCCTACTGATTTCTGTTTTAGCCATGCTAGCGTTATATGTAGATGTGTCTGCTGTTAGCGTAGTATGTGCTTGCATCACCGAATATCAGCATGTGTTTATTTCTGTCAATGCCATGCTAGTTATTTATTCGTGGATTAAATTAATCGAAAAATTGCCTATTTACTCAGCAACTAGTTGCTCCTAGCACCTCCAGCCCCTGCTCCTCTTGGTCGGTGCTGGGTGCTTCTGCAGGCACCCCGAGCCCGCGGTTGTGGTTACAAAATTCGCCGCGTGTCGCGCGAGGTAGAGGGTGGCGCAAGATGAATCCAGCCAGTCTGGTCGCAGGTCGTGCAAATTCGTGCCTGAGCCACTTCTGGCGCCGCCGACTCAGACGGCGAACTCCTTCGCCGGTCTGTGACCTCATCGAAGACGGACACCCGTCGCCGCCGCTAAAATGCCAAGCAATTGCGGCTCGACATCGAGGAGTCCGAGCGGGCCGCCTGCAAGGCAAAAGCTGTGTGCCTCGCCAAGGAGCAGGCCCACGCTCCCTGGCGCCTCTCCAGGCTCCCCCCCCCCCCCCCCCGCGCCCCCCTTCTCCTCCAACAACACCAGCACTGATGACGACGATGCCCCTTTGGCCGCGTACGCCTACGTCGACGAATACTACCGCCGCTCTAGAGATGCCAAGGGGAAGTGCCCGGCAAGGAATTGGTGATTTCTACTAGTATCTATTTCTAGATCATATTTGGCTATCAAACAATCTATGTCCAGTTTCATGTTGAACTTGCTATGTCCAGTTTTATGTTGAACTTTCTATGTCCGGTACTATGAATGCTATGTATATGTTGTTCTATGTTGTGGTATTTTCACGTTACATGGATTGCATGGATTTGACGGTTTTCATATGAGGGGGGTGGCTATGGACCCGGACATTTGAGGAGTGACGGGCACTGTCCACGGACATATAGGGGCTCAAATTAGTACAATCCGGTTGTAGATACTCTTAGAGGTATGCTTCTTAGAGATACCCAGGGTCCGCTTCTTGGCCAGGAGATTAAACATGATGTCAACACTTTTTACTTCTGATTCTGGTGAATGAATAATCATTAAGTCCTCCTCTTTTCGGGCAAGTGTTTCTATTTTTGCGTTGGCTTAAAACAAGAAAGTGGTACTTTATTTGTAGGTTGCAAACTTGTTGATACATAAAAAGTCCTAAGATACTACTCCCTCCGATCCATAATAAGTGTCGTGGTTTTTTATTTTTATTTTGTGCAAATACGGAGACTAATTTTAGTGGCACTACACAAAATAGTCGGATGGCGGCGCCTCCAATTTGTACCACGGCTATGCTCAAATAACTTTAACCATGATCTGGACTAACTCGGAGAATGAAGTTTGACCGTCTACACACCACCTCCCAACTCGGGTATGAGTTTTGAACCACATACATTCAATAAATCCATGTCATATTGATCATATAATCTGTGTGTATCACATGGGTGAGATATTTTAGTAGGATAAAAACAGATCATGAGTGGCATTTCAAATGTTATCATTAGAGTAGGATGGACAGACTTAGTTGCCGCTCATTGCACTTGCAATTAACTCAAAAAGTTGGATAGGGAGTGACGGGATAGTCATTCTCGCCCACTATCTCCTATAGCATGGTCTCTATAATGCTAAGGTAGAATAATTACTCCCTCTGTAGAGAAATATAAGAGCGTTTAGATCACTAAAGAGCTCTTATATTTCTTTACAGAGGAAGTACAAATCAACTTCATTCTTTCTTTCTTTCCTTTTTATATTCATTTTTATATCATAACCAAATATTTTGAGGGGGATAGTGTTCAAACATACATGATCGAGAAGATATCTTGGGCTCGGTCTGAAAAGAAGAGGTAACATAAAAGGAAAGATCCGTATATAATGTGCAACTCCAAGTTTACTGCACCACACCTATAAACAATCTATTGTATAATGAATCCTAAAAAAGGAATATGTGTTGACTAGCCAGAATAGCATCCCCTGATGACATGTCAGTGTTGACTTGCCAGCATAGCCGAGCATCATCACTGACGGGTGTCCAGAGGCCGGTCAATGTTGGAGTGATTTCTTATACTAGTGAAATTGGATGAATTATAATACATCTCACTGGAAATAATAATAATAATAATAATAATGATGATGATGATGATGATGATGATGCCGCGCATATTCAAGTATCCGATTTCATGAACTGTCAGTTCAATTAGTCCGATTTGGTAGATTCGGGACCACAGCTAATCAACCCATTGAGTGGGAGGGGCAGAAAAACGTAACTACCTCTAATTTAATTCCACAACTACTTGCTACCTGTCCATTAAAACACAAACAAGAAAAGTAAACGACTAACCCATCTGGTCATCTAAGGCACATGGTAGTATGCCTTATTTTGTTCAAACAATTCGATGAGATCAGATCTACAATAAAGTGCATCTTGTGACACCACATGGCACATATGGCTTGCCGACATCAAACTGATATAAAAAGAAGACTAGTCTCCCATGAAGTGTTTCTTGTGATCTCTATTTATCATGGCAGTGGGCCTGATGGCTAGGAAGAGGACAACATGTAGGTGGGACTAGTCAATATGCCAGTGAGAGGGAGTAGTGTTCATATGAAGTTAAGCGTCATGTTGTTAGGAATTAACTTCGACGCAAGTGAACACTTTTATGTACGTGTGTAGACCTTGGCACTGTATAGAACCTACCCCTTACATATATGAATAACTCATTTTTAGACATTGCATAAATAATCAATATATCAAGATTGCACATCAATTCTAAGATCAAGAAAATCCGAGGAGTTAAAACAAAATTAAAGGAATGATTCTAATTAATCAAAATTTATAAGAAAAATTACACCACTTATTTGGATAGGTCTCCACTACACGAATATAATTTTTATAATTGTATGAACTCAATTAGCGTGCATCATATTAACATGCCATAGTCAAATGATATTAACGATTAGAACAACGAGCCACCCAGGCGTCATCCTGGCTAGCTTCGGCTCCCTTGCTTTCTAGACATCACAACCTGATTTATAGACCGAGGCAGATGTACATGTACGATTTCATGCCGAGCCCTCAGATCTGGTGGATTCGAAAGGGCGAGTATATACCTGGTGAAGTTAAGGCCGAAGAAAACCGGACCTTCATCATATTGGTGCTATTTACAGGGTATTTGTTGTGGAAGGTGACATGGTAGGTAGTATGGACATATGGCTTAGAGAATTTCTTACGGATCCAAGAAGTATATGTACACGAGTTGTCGATCATTTAGAATCGAACACATTGCCATAACCAGCCTGTGGTTGGATAGTTTCGAGGCTGGTTATACCACTAGATCACCAGGAATCGAACCGCTTGTTCGACACATTGTGTGTTTCGTTAAGAAGGAATATTCTTTGATGAAAAGCGGCGTTCCTGTCCAGAGCGAGGCACCTGTTGTGACTTCATCAATCTTGAAGTTCTACTACTCTGGTCTTCAGTAGGCAGTCTGTGTACGTTGCACTTGCGCACACACATAGTAATGTGTATGTGATGATGATGATGGCATACCACGTCTATGCTGCATTTGGTGTTTACCAAAAAGAAAGAAAGACCTGAAACACACTGCAATTGTGAATTCTTGGTATTTTGTAGTGTGGACACCGGAGAAGTGAGTTGTGCTGAGAAGAGTGACCACTAATAAACCATAGTTACTATACAGTATTCTAGATGCAATATTTCAAAATGAACATCGTTATATTAGTTATATTTTGATATGACCACTACCTGCTACCTGCCTATTAAATAGAGCAACAAGAGTAGGTTGGTAAACAAAAAGAACCATCAGTTCATCAAGACATAAATGTACACACCCTCATGTATTACCATGTTAAAACAACTGAGACCGCAATTGTATAATAAGAGCAAAAATTACGTACGTTCGGCGGATCAATTATGCTTTGACGACTTTGGATCTGATTTGGAGACATTGGAGTTGTGTAAACGTACATGCGATAGATCAAGCGAATCAATTATGTTAAAACCGACGTGCGTTTCTAACAGTGTGTTGGTAGCAGCCGGTTGTCGCATTCTGAAATATGGCATTGTTCTTTGATTTTAACCTCATTTCATACCGTTCGTAGCAAAAAATTATTATATCTAAGATAATTTGAAACACGGCGCTTCCTTAAAAAAATGATCACCGTATATAGGTTGGTCATACTTCAATGTCCCGTGCTTCGAAATACATTTGGCCTTGAGAAAAAGTATTATGATTATTCATAGTCCATTTGTAGACCTATTATGAAGCACTTTGCCCATTTTAAAATATAAGGTCTGTATGTTCTGTCTTAAATAAAAGTTTTCTAGGTTTGATCAAGTTTGTACAGAATAAGACCGTCATCAACAATATCAACTAAATACATAATGGAAACATATTTTTGATAGATCTATTGAAATTGCAGATGGTGATTGTTTTCTATATTAAACATAGAATTTTAGGCCGAAACTTATAGGACATATATTTTGAAACGGATGTAGCAGAATACGTAGTACTCCTACTCCATTATTAATTTCAATGTTACTAGCTAACCAACTGGCGACTACAAATCCTAGGATTTAGCACCCCACATTGCTAGTATGAGGTTGTTGTAAACATCCTGAGTCCACATCGAGATGGTCCATTGTGAAACTGTAGACTCATCATTGAGAAGGACGTTGCACTCATCCAGAGTTCCAGACCATCTATCCTTATGCAAAACATCACCGAAGCGTGGGCTGGGTCAGCAAGATGATGTACGTTATCGACCCCTACGCATATAGCTAGGCACTATAGCACCGAGTCTAGCTGGATGTGATATTTTGGAAACATCAGTTGATGGTATTTCCCTCGGTAGAGAACTAATGTTTATCGAACCAGTATGAACTACTGTATGTCAGTTCATGATAAGTACCGGCACATAACCAACAGACTTTTGCTTGTCCCCAATGAGTCGGGAAGGTTATCAAACTCTCTGTCTTGCTAGTTACAAGGATTAAATGTATGGTGTGAAAGAAATTAATAAATAATGATAACTAAGATAATGGTTCAGATTGTAGGTAATAGTAAAGCAAGTATTCGAGGATGAAAGCAATGGGAATAAATTGGATCAGGTGGAGTCTAAAGTGTTAGTTTATGTATACCTAGAGAAGTTAAAGCCAAAGATAATTGATCCTTTGTTACTTTGGCACGATTTACGGTGTGTTTATTGTGGAAGGTGACATGGTAGGTAGTGTGGACATACTCCCTCCGTCCGGTGAAAAGTGTACATATAGAAATTATAGGACAAATTATGGAGTGGAGTAGAAAATGCATTGAAAAGATGCAAGCCACCATCTCTCTCCTCTTTAATTACCCGACCCCCAATGAGCTAAGTGCGTGTAGAAATTAAGAAGACCATGTGTAGAGTGTTATTGGTCTTGATTACCGTGTGATGAGAGAGAAGCATGTTTTTCTACTTTAAAGTGCATTGGGAAGATAGAAGTACACTCTTTTGTGAACAAATTTTAAAGCCAAATGTACACTCTTCACCGAACGGAGAGAGTACGGCTTAGAGAATTTAATTCGACCAGTACTTGCTACCTATCCATTAAAATGCGAACAAGAAAAGTAAGCAACCAACCCATCAGGTCATCTAAAAACACATACCTAGTATGATGCCATATTTTGTGCAAACAATTTGATGAGACCACATCTACAATAAAGTGCATCTTGTGAAACGCATGGCACATGTGGTTTGCCGGCACCAAACTGATATAATTAAAAAGAAGACTAGTCTCCCACGAAGTGTTTCTTGTACCTCTATTAATCATGGCAGTGGGCGTGATGGCTAGGAAGAGGACAACATGTAGGTGGGACTAATCAATATGCCGATGGGAGGGAGTAGTGTTCATATACAGTTAAGTGTCATGTTGTTAGGAATTAACTTCACTGCAAATGAAAGCTTTGATGTACGTGTGTAGTCCTTGGCCCTGCATAGAACCTACCCCCTTACATATATGACACACTCATTTTAGAAATTACATAAATAATCTATTTTTTGCAGAAAATAAATAATATATATAACAAGATGGCACATCAATTCGGAGATCAAGAAAATCTGAGGAGTTAAATTAAAGGGAAGATTCTATTTATCGATAAAGAATAAGAAAAATTACACCACTTACTTGGATCGGTCTTCATTACACAAATATAATTTTCATGGTTGTATGATAAATTGTATGGCCTCACTTAGCGTGTGTCGTGTTACCATAGTCAAATGAGATTAAGGATTAGTACAACGCGGCACCGCGGCATCATCCTGGCTACCTTCAGCGCCCTTGATTTCTAGACATCACAACCTGATTTATAGAGTGAGGCAGATGTACAGGTAAGATTTCATGCTGAGCGCTCAATCTGGTGGATTCTAAAGGGTGAGTACATGTACACCTAGAGAGGTTAGGCCGAAGAAAAACGGACCTTCATCACTTTGGTGCTATTTACAGGGTATTTGTTGTGGAAGGGGGACATGGTAAGTAGTATGGACATACGGCTTCCAGAATATCTTACGGACCCAAGAAGTTTATGTACATGAGTTGTCGATCATTTCGAAGGAAACACATTGCCATAACCACACTTTGGTTGGATAGTTTCGAGGCTGGTTGTACCACTAGATCACCAGGAATCGAACCCCATGTTCGACGCCTTGTGTGTTTCATTAAGACGGAATATTCTTTGATGAAAGGTAGCGTTCCCGTCCAGAGCGAGGAACCTATTTGTGACTTCAACAATCTTGAAATTCTACTAGTCCAGTCTTCGGTAGGCGGTGTGTATGCATGCACTTGCGCACACATAGTAGTGTGTATGTGATGATGATGATGACAATGATGGTGATGTTGGCATGCCACGTCTAAGATGCATTTGGTGTTTACCAAAATGAAAGAAAGACTTGAAAACACACTGCAATTGTGAATTCTTGGTATTTTGTAGTGTGGATACCGGAGAAGTGAGTTGTGGTGAGAAGAGTGACCACCAATAAACTATCATTGCTATACAGTATTCTAGATGCAATGTTTCAGAATGAACATCATTAGTTATATTTTCGTACGACCACTACCTGCTACCTGTCTATTAAATAGTGCAACAGGAGTAGGTTGGAAAACAGCAAAACCATCGGTTCATCAACACATAAATGTAAACAGCTGCATGTATGACCATGTTAAAACAAGTGAGACCGCAATTGTACAATAAGAGCAACAACCATGTACATTCGGCGGATCAATTATGCTTTGACGACTTTGGATCTCATTTGGAGGCATTGGAGTTGTGTCTTAAACATACGTGCGGCAGATCAAGCGAATCAATTATGTTAAAACCGACATGCATTTCTAACAGTGTGTTAGTAGCAACTGGTTGTCGTATTTTGAAATGTGGCATTATGCTTTGATTTTAACCTTATGTCATCCTGTTCTTAGCAAAAAAAAATATTATACTGAAAATAATTGGAAACACGACACTTCCTTAGAAAAATTGATCACCGTATATTGGTTGGTCATACTTCACTGTCTCGTGCTTCGAAATACATGTGGCCTTAAGAACAATTATTATGATTATGTATGGTCCATTTGTATGTTTATGGCCTGTATGTTTTGTCTTAAATCAAAGTTTTCAAGGTTTGATCAAGTTTGTACATAATAAGACCGCCATCCACAAAATCAAATAAATACATGATGGAAACATATTTTTTGATAGATCTATTGATATTGAAGATGATGATTGTTTTCTATATTAAACATAGAATTTTAGGACGACACTTTTTTTTGCGAGAGAAATTTTCAATCTATTCATCAATCATGGTAGTACAGAGAACATTGGAGGTAATAAAAATTACAACCAGGTCCATGGACCACCTAGCGACGACTACAAGCACTGGAGCGAGCCGAAGGCGCGCCGCCGTCATCGCCCCTCCCTCACTGGAGCCGGGCAAACCTTGTTGTAGTACACAGTCGGGAAGTCGTCGTGCTAAGGCCCCAAAGGACCAGCGCACCAGAGCAGCAACCATCGCCGATGAAGAGAGTTGTAGATCGGAAAGATCAAACCTATAACCACACGAACGAAGACGAACTGGATCCAAATAGATCCACCGAAGACCAGCACCGATCGAATCCCGCGAGATCCGACGGAGACACACCTCCACACATCCTCCTCCGACGCTATTCGCACCATCGGGGCGGGGATAGGACGTGGAAGACATTATTCCTACTAAGGGACATCGCCACCACCACACAGTCCCAATCAAGACATTGAACCTAACAAAAACCAAGAACAGGGTCCCTCCCACCAGCGCGGGCCGAGATCCTCTGCACCTCCATGACCCAAAGGCCATCGGAGGTGGGGCGAATCGGCGGCGGCGCCGGCGGGAGGAGGAAGAAGACTTTTCTTGAGAAGGAGGAAGAAGACTTTTTAAATTTTAGGACGACACTTGTAGGACATATATTTTGAAACGGATGTAGCAGAATACATAGTACTCCTACTCCATTTTGTTTTTTGCAGGCTACTCCATTATTAACTTGACTATTACTAGCTAACCAACTAGTGACTACAACTCCTAGGATCTAGCACCCCACATTGCTGGTATGAGGTTGTTGGAAAAATCCCGAGACCACATCGAGATGGTCCATGGTGAGAATGTAGACTCATCATGGACAAGGACGCTGCACTCATCCAAACCATCTATCCTTATGCAAAACATCACTTAAGCGTGGGCTGGGCCACAAGGTGATATACGCTATCGACGCTTACGTACATATCTAGGGACTGTAGCACTGAGACTAGCAGGATGTCATATTTTTGAAACATCAGTTGAATGTATTTCCCTCAGTAGGAAACCAATGTTTATCGAACCAGTAAGGACTACCGTACGTCAGTTCATGATAAGTACCTGCACACAACCAACAAACTTTTGCTTGTCCCCAATGAGTCAGGAAAGTTGCCAGGCTTATTGTCTTGCTAGTTATAAGGATTAAATGTATGGGGTGATAGGAATTGATAAATAAGATAATGGTTCAGATTGTAGGTAGTAAAGCAAGTAATCGAGGATGGAAGCAATGTTTGGATCAGGTGGAGTCTAAAGTGTGAGCTTATGTATACCTGGACCACATCCGCCATGAGGAAATGCTCTGTGGGAGAGCCTCACGACGGAGCAGAAGCACGAGGTGCCCGCCCTTGCAGCCGTTTGGCATAGCCGCCCTGCTAGGCGGATAGAGGCCGACATGCTAGACTGCTCTCCGGTGGTCTCTGATGACGACCCCATGATGGAGACTGGCTCCGATGCGAACTCCGTGCCGCAGCCCACACCGGTGCATGCCGGCTTGACGATGGAGCAGGCATAGGTGCACTTTGATGAGCAGCCGACGCCCTCGCCTATATATTTGTTTCGGCAGACACAGGAGGAGAAGCGGTACAACTTGTTCCTCCTCGAGCAGTATCGGCTGGCGGAGGGCCAGATCTACGGCGAGCGCGAGAGCGAGCAAGCCGTGGCGGCCATGGCCGCGGCAAACCCCAACTTCATCGCCGAGCAGTAGATGCTCTACGAGGCCGCTCGCACTCAAGCCGCCGCTCGCAACGTACAGGCGGCGCAGCCGGACGCAAAGGCAGCGCTGGCGGCGGAGGCGATCGCGGACGAGAATGTCGCCAGCTGCACCGTGGGACGACGAGCTTGCCGGCCCCTCCACTTCCATCCTGGACCTCACGTCCACCGACGACAGACAGGTCACGACTCCAACGAGGATGAGTAGGGCATGGGAGGCGGCGGGGCCTCGAGTCCCAAATGGGCCGATCTGTCTCTTATGTTCTACTCTTTTTCGCCGGCTACCGCACCTTTTTTCTTCAAAAAAAAAAAAGGCTACCGCACCTTTACTTCGCGGGTCTTCTCGCCGCCGCTCAGGGAGACGGCAGATGGAGGACGTGATCGCCGGAAGGGAACAACAAGGACATGGACGACGGGCGCTGCCGTAGGCTAGGTTTAGGTCCGGTCCCTTTTTTTAATGAAAAATGTCCGAAATGTAATGAATGTGTTCCGGTTTAGATGAAAATCATCTGGTTTGTTGAAATCCGGCTATGATTGGATGGTCAGCTCCCACATTAGTGTCCGCGAACTGATTCCACCTTAATCCGCGGACGGATGCGGTGTCCGGTTTAGGGTCAGCGTTGAAGATCATGAACAACTTGCAGTAGTAGTACGTGACATGATTTCCTTTCCAGACGGAAGTATTACCATCGACACATGTGCTGCTGTGCAACGCTCCATGAAACAAGGCACGACGAACGTAGTGCTGATCGATCATCTCTTCTTGGTTAGCTGTTGTTTTCTCTCTTTTTTTGCGATTAGGACCTCAGATCTATATTGAAATTATAGCAGTGGTACAACACACCCCACGAAGATAGGAAATTACACCAAGGTCCCTGGGGAACCGAATCAGCACAAACACCAGGACGAGATGAGGGCGCGCCGCCGCCGCAGCTGCCGCCGCTCCCTCCCGGAGCCAGCGTGAACCTTGGATTCGCAGCCGGATTGTTGACGGACGGGAAGTCTCCATCTTCAGTCCCGTAAGACTAGCACGCCGGAGAGCGTCCGAAACAGCAGTGCAGCACCACCACAACTGACTTGGGAAACTCGAGCACGTCAAGCCTCCTTCGCCGGCAAGATAAACGAGATCCGAAGCCCCAACGAGAGATCCTGCACCTCCTACACACCAGGACCCAACCCCCGCGCCACCGATGGAGGACTCGCCAGCGCCACGACGAAGGGGAAGGGGATAAAGGTACTCACACGGCAGGGTCTCCGAAGCCGCCACGCAGACCCGCCTGAGGAGCCAAGACCTCACGGGATCGATAGATCCGCGAGGAACAAAAACTTCCTTCACAACGCCGCTGCCACCGACCGAGAAGGATGCCAAACCACCGGCCGATGCACAGATCAGCGGGCTAAGCACGCCGCCAACCTACCAGCAACACGTCCACCTGCCAGCACCACCAGCGCCGGCAAGGGGAGGGCAGAACGGCAGATTTATTTTCCCAGAACGGTGACGAACCCCTCACCAAATCGACGCCGCCGGGTACTACCCCTACCCTATCTACACGCCGGAACAAGAGGAACGGGATCCCCACCTCCTCCCGCTGCCGGAGCGAGCAGACGAGGCAGGGATCCGCGCCCTCGCCGACGGGATCTTGGGATATTTCCGGTCGCTCCCTTTCGCCTCTCTCTCTCTGGACGAGGCCTTGGTTAGCTGTTGTTGGTTCAAAGTAAGGACAACACACCAGGTCCAGGTGTGAGTATACATTTGCTTTTGCCTAGCAACCTATGCTAGTACTATACCCAATTTTACCTTAAAGAGTAGGTCGGTGGGACCTGGTGCTGTTTAAAATCCTTCTAGTGAAAATAGTATTGCTATATATAATTTTTTTTAGTGTTGTTTGCCGTACTATCGACTGTTCCAACACATCTGACAAGTACATTATTTTTGCACCTCGTTCAATGAGCAGTTATTGGAATATTTGCGGTTGGAAATGCAGATGGAAATCTTTTAACTTGTTTGGTGGAACTTTTCGTGCAAGTAAGATGTAGAAAATGATCCGTTTACCCTAGTGATATGTAACTGTGTTTGAGCATGTTGTTAATTAGCAAATTGACTCAGATATGGATGCAATAGTATAGTTTTATGGCATATAATTTACATTTTGCTAGCCAAATTCATGGTCAATTGACCCGAAATATCAGCGGCCTTCTCTAAACCCAGTCGAAGAAAATATTATTTTGTGCAAAGAAGCGAGGCCGTACTTTTCTACTAAAGTGTGTGACCTATGACCATGCGGCCAGTGAGTAGTGATGGCCAGGAAGAGGAACACGTATGTAAGGGATGATCAAGATGCCGGAGGTGCGACTAGTAGCAAGGATAACCCATGGAATCGTAAGTACAAGCAAGGACAAGTCTCTAACAGGACAATCCTCCCACCAATGGAAATTAACCCACCCCCCCCCCCCCCCCCCCTCCAAATAGGAAATTTAGCTTCTACTTTCTCCTAGACCCCTTTCCAGATGTTAGCTAGCTTTTTAATATGCACTAGCTAAAGACCCGTACGTTGCAATGGGGGTAACTTTATATTTGTGGTTCTAGATAGGAAATTTTGATTGGGCTGAGATTGAGATATGATATGGGGAGGGAATTCATAAGCAAAGGTAAGGTAAGATATGGGATGACTGAGTTTGTGTACGTAAAACTATGTGATTTGATTTTGTTGTTGCTTGCAAGGGATTTCTTGCTATTGGCGATTTATTTGATTTCCATTAGTTAGTTTGCAAGGGGTTTCTTTCCCCAGAAAAGAGGAGGTGGGGCCGGTTTGGAAAAATAATAATGAGGGTTATCGCGTGGACTGAAAAAATCGATGAGAGGGGCATGAATCACTGGGAGGGGTGGAAGCGATGGAAGCGGAACCAGAAAACTCCCTTTTAATAGTAGAGATAGGTATCTCGAGGTACCTAAAAGGAATAGAACCAGTGGCACAGGTAAAAATATAAGCACACTCCTCTTGCTTTTTGTCGGGGCCGGATTTCCGGGACATAAAATCCATGAAACAACCCCTCGTGTCACCACCAGCCCCAAGATCATTTTTACTGGTGGACACGTCCTTGATACATATTACCAAGCAATTACAAGATTTGAATACAAGACCATAAAGGTCTAATGATACAACAATGAATTCTAACAGCGGATGGCGGAAGCGGGTAGTGGATCTCCATCTCTGGTGAGGCTCCAATCCCACAGGAATGGCTGACCGGGATAACTCCTATCTCTCGTGGCTACTATCTTAGGCTCCTGGTCCGCATGGACATCGTTGTAGTATTCCTCCTCGAAATCCCGACCTGGCAAATTAAATAGCCAGGGACAAGCCAGTGAGTACGTTTGAATGTACTCGCAAACATTATGAACAAAAGATATACCGAATGCAATAGAGTGCATATGATCATGATTAATTAATTTATATGCATATGCCGACCGATATTAAAGCATGATATGATGAATAAGTATACGGTGCAGAAGAATAAATATACTATTCTAGTAATAAACCAAGAAAATTAAATGGAACATTGGGCGCTGGACCGCCCGAGGAATTCCAAGAAAATCTCAAACGGGTGTCTGAAAGAGACGCCTCGAGAGGTCTTGAAAAGAAATGCCAAACGGGTGTCTAAAAGCGACGCCTCGAGAGATCTTGAAAAGAAATGCCAAACGGGTGTCTAAAAGCGACGCCTCAAGAGGTCTTGAAAAGAAATGCCAAACGGGTGTCTAAAAGCGACGCCTTGAGTGGTCTTGAAAAGAAATGCCAAACGGGTGTCTAAAAGAGACGCCTCGAGAGGTCTTGAAAAGAAATGAGTATCCAGGTGGACTAGCCATCCCAAGTGATACCCAGAAAAATAGAAATGAGTATCCAGGTGGACTAGCCATCCCAAGTGATACTCAGAAAAAAATAGAAATGAGTATCCAGATGGACTAGCCATCCCAAGTGATACCCAGAAAAATAGAAATGAGTATCCAGGTGGACTAGCCATCCCAAGTGATACTCAGAAAAAAATATAAATGAGTATCCAGGTGGACTAGCCATCCCAAGTGATACCCAGAAAAATAGAAATGAGTATCCAGGTGGACTAGCCATCCCAAGTGATACTCAGAAAAATAGAAATGAGTATCCAGGTGGACTAGCCATCCCAAGTGATACCCAGAAAAATAGAAATGAGTATCCAGGTGGACTAGCCATCCCAAATGATACCCAGAAAAAAATAGAAATGAGTATCCAGGTGGACTAGCCATCCCAAGTGATACCCAGAAAAATAGAAATGAGTATCCAGGTGGACTAGCCATCCCAAGTGATACTCAGTGATTTCACATAGAAGAAAAGGTTAGTCCACAATAATACTCATGTTAACAATAATATTCATGATAGCAATAACATTCATGATAGCATCAGTAATGGAAATAATTATCCTGCAAAAATGAATCATGATCAATTTAATTATTTCCTCCGGAGACCGACACTAAGACCGACACTTGACCAACCCAGACTGTAGTCCTTAACCGCGGACATGACTATTCGAATAGGTATAACTCTGCAGAGGGTGTACTCTTTACCCACAAGTAAAAGATTTCTTTAGCCAGCACCGAGACGTTGACTAATTCCCATTACGGCCTTTGGGTTGAAAACACACCTGACCCGCACACACCAGATTAACTTACCAAAGCCAGGAATCACCCAAGGCAATGATAAGTAAAACTCTAAGTGGGAAGGCTTCTCACCTCCAATAGCATGGGATCACAATATTTATACTGCGCGCAAACAGGGGTGCTACCCCTCTCCGGCTACAACCGGAGACACCCATGCCCCCGGACCAAGTGACATGCCTTCCATGGGCCAATGGTATCTTTCACTATGGCCTCTCTGTACGGTGTGTGCATGGAAAGGGGTTAACAACTTACTGAACCATACCCTGCCTGTGGCAGGGACAAGTGGCAGCACGAAACAAGTATGGGGGTTACCGGAACAAGACTCGATCTACGGTCGACTCAGGAGGTTCAAATTTTCCTGCAGTGGTTAGCACAATATATTTCCTTGGTAGTACCCAACAGGGTCACCAACTGGCATGCCCCAACATGCCCTCACTGATCATTCTCGTCACCACGAGATTTCAGTCTCACGGTCATGTTTCTCGTGACTGATTCTTTCCTGCAGATTAGTCCGGACCAGCATAGGCATATGTGACATGTGAAAATAACCATACTCACTCATACCTTCTGTTTAAATGAAAATAAAATATTATCAAGGGATCATGCATGTATAACTAGCAATATGCAAATTTTATTTGAATTCAACATATTCATGATTCAATTATTCTTGCAAACAATCAATCATGCATTCACCATATCAAGTGTTCAAAGATGCTTGCCTTGAGCATGCAGAAGTGTTGGGTGCACTCCAAAACTTTGAAAATTTTATCTTCCCTCCATTTCCTATTTTCAAAAATATTGCAATCACCACATAAAGCCAAAACAGTGCTAAACAGTTGTTTGGAAAATTTTAAAATAAATACTAAAATAAACTAGAGGAAAAAATAAGGAATCACAGAAAAAGAATCAAATGATTTGGAGTACATATGATTATCCTAGAGGATTTCTAAGCTGAAATAAATAAAGAAAAGGACTATTTAATAGATCCAGCAGAGATAAAGCTTAGGAAAAATGTTCACCCTAGCTGGATTAATAGAGCATGAATTTAGGAGTATTTAGAAATTCGAATCATCAAATTTGGTGTTGAAATGATTGTTGTAGGATTATTGTAAATTTGCTGGAAACGAAAAAGAGGAAAGAGCAGAGGCGCGCCCCTGAGCGCTATTTAGCTGCCTGGCGCCACACGGGAGGCTGTCGACGTCGGAGACGTATTTATTGTTATACGCTTTCTGAGAAGTGAAAACGTACTCCGCAGAAATACGTCTCCACTTAAGCTGTGCTGGCGGGGCGCTGGGTCACTGACTGTGGGCCCGCCTGGCCCACTGGTCAGGTTTGACCAGCCGCCCGCGCGCGCGCTCCCCTCTGGCCGAACAGAGGCGGCGCTCCGGCGAGGCTCGCCGGCGGACGGCGGCGCCGTTCGGGGAGCTGAGACCACCGTCGTGATTAGGAGGTTGTGGCGGGTCGTCCGGTGCCCGCCATGGTCGCTGGGGTGGATGGAGTCGCCGGCGGCGAGTATTCCCGAAGAACTCCGGCGGAGGTGGAATGGGGGATTTCCACTACGGTGCTTTTCCGGTAGAATTGAAGGTGGGGATGAATTCGTGGGACCACGAGGAAGCTTCTGGTAGGGAGAACGAAGAGAGGGAGGCTTTGGTTGCGCCGGATTCAACAAGGCAGTGGCGACGGCTGTAGTTGCCGGAGTGGGAGGAGACGGCATCCCCGAGCTCCGTGCTCGTTCTGGAGGGTGATTGGGTTGACGGTGAAGCTACGTTGATGCGGAATGAGGCTTGGGGTGGCCTTTTATAGGCGGGCGAGGTCCGTTGGCTGCTTCCAGAGAACGGCACAGCTGCGGCGGCCATTCATGGCGGTGGGTGAGGCCGGTGAGGTTGGTGGGGAGGTGGTTGCGGCGCGGAGAGCTTCTGGAGGAGTCCACCGTCCAGGAGGGGGTGCTGGCAGCTCGCGAGTGGTCCACGCGTCCCGGTGGTGCCGTGCCCGAGTGGGAGACGACGGCGGTGGCTCGTGTCGGTGGTTGTCGGCGCTGGCCGGTGCCAGGCGACAAGAGGAGGTGTCGGCGAGGTCACAGGGCGTCGGCAGGCTCTAGCTGGGGTGGGGAAAAACCCGGGGAGGCAGCAGCGAGGGTGGCAGGACTTGGGTGCGGACGGTGCAGTCCGGGCGCTCTGGCCGCGTCCAGAGCACGCACACAGAGTGCTCGATCAAATGCCATGGTGAGCTAGGCTGTCCCAAAGGAGCTGGTTTTTGGTAGACGTGTGCTGGTATGGGTGGTGGTGATGATGGACATGCTTGTGTAGCTAGGTGGGCAAGTTTCAAATGCAGTTTAGAAGGTTGCAAAATTTCTGTCATGCTCACAACCTGCTTGACAGAATGGTAAGGCAAATCTAGGCATTTTTGTTAGCTATGAAAATTGGCAGGATGATGCCTCATTAGATGGTAGAGATGATGGTGTGGTTGGTTTGGCAAAAAGAAAAACTTGTTAGTGCAAGTTTGGATGAATTTCAGTTCTGGACAGAAACTTGTAGGATTTATTTGGTGAACTAAAAAGAGGTAATTGGAGCTGATCTTCTGGACTTAAGGGTTTGGTTGGAAGGACTATAAGGTGGAATAATTTCAGAATTTTTGGAGTAAGAAAAATTGGGGTTGCAGTTATAACCTAGGAATGGGACAGAATTGAAAAGAGGATGTTTTGCTCAAAATTTTGAAAACACCATGTTGGGTTTTTGCACCAAAGTGATCTATAGGCATCACATGACTCCTCATAATTTTTGTGGAAATTTTTAAAGAATTATTTAAAATAGTTGTAGTGCAACAGAAGCATTTCAAAGATTAAAAATGCTATTAAAAGAATTGTTTTGGGGCAAATTTTATTATGAAAATAATTCCTACTGCTATTAAATTATAAAAGAAATGATTTAGGGAAAACTAACAAAACCAAAATATTTTACAAAAATTTCTATATGGAGGGAAGAATTTTGGAAAACAGAAAACAGAAATTACTCTGAAATTAATAAAAGACCTAATATAATTCAAAATTTTATTTCTGGCCAAAGTTTACTTAATAAAAATATGGTTAAATTTTTCGGGTGTTACACCTTTGGACTGCTGGCCCAAAGTTACCTCACTTTTAAGGGTCATTTATTATTGAGGGGTGGAATTTTAATTGTATTTATCAATTGTTTTTTCATTTTTATTCTTCAACCATACATCATCGTGCCCCTTTTGTCTTTGATAATTAACATTAATATTAAGGATATTCTTAGGATTTATCGTGAGTAGGGGTGTCATGGACATGGAAGCCGCCCCTACCTCCACACTGACATCGTACATGCATAGCTCGGCATGGTAGCACTACAACTAGTGGGATGCGATATTTGCGAAACATCATTGATTATTCTTTGATCTGACCACTTCTCCAAATATTGTTGATTATTCTTTGATCTGACCGCTTCTCCTACCATTCTATTAAGTACTAAAAGACTTCTCCCTCCATTCGTTTATGTAAGGTGTATTCTTTCTCGCACGGTGACCATGGCATGAAATTTTACAGAATTAAGGAAAAATCATCCTTGACTAGAAGGGTTGTGCGCGCTTTGCTGCGCCGTTCATGTTGTTGGGTTTCTTAAAATAATAATCACTCTGCTTCAAAATATAAGGTGTATTGCTTTTTTGAAAAGTCAAACCTTTTAAGTTTGATCAAATTTCTAGAGAAATATATCAAAATCCATAATATCAAATCAATACTTTTAGTTTCATCACGAAATGAATTTCCATACTTTTCTTGTTTAATATTGTGGATGTCAATATTTTTGGTCTGAACTTGGTCAAAATCAAGAAATTTGACTTCCTAAAAAACTAATACCCCTTATATTTTATAACTGATGGAATATGTAGTTTGGCGGGTGGGAGAGATGATAGAGTGTGTTTTGTTTTTATTTATAATGCGGTGATTTGGTGGGCCTTTCGTGGTGTGATTCTGTGTTATCCGCTAACCAAACTATATTTATGTGGAAAAAAATTCTGTGTCGGTAGTTGCATGTACTATATTGATGCTACAATATCACATGTTGGCGCTTCTTTTTTCTAGGTGGTGGGAGGGTGTGCGGGATTGATATGTTTTCATAGGTCGGTTGCTGCTGATTGATTTGAAAAATCGTTAGCCAAGTCAAAATCGTAAATCAAACCAAAATTGAATACCTCAGTTGAATGGAAGAGCTTCAAAATTTAGGAACATAGTGAATTAAAAGAATCGATTGGGAGAGCTTGAGAAATTGTTGACCCGTTTAAAATTAGATGACCCAATTCTAAATTGAATACCTCAATTAATTGTGAGGCCTTAAAAATTAGGAAGCATAGTGTATAGTATAAAAGAATTGAATGATGGGGCTTTGGGAAATTGTTGACCCGGTCAAAATCGGGTGACCCAATTCCAATTGGAGACCTTAATTGAACGTGGGCACTTTAAAACTAGGGAGCTTAGTGTTATAGAGGATTAATTTGTTGGTTAGCGGCAAGTAAATCAATTAGGCAAGAAAAGGGAGAGATGCAGGCAATCAGAAGAGAGATACTTTTCCTTCTTTTCCTATAAGGAGAGATACAGGGAATCAGGAGAGAGATACATTAATTTTTTCTGGAGGGCTAAGAAAGGAATTATAAGGAATTGAAAGAAATGCATCTTACATTGTGAGATTATATCATAAAATAAATACATCTTATATAAAGAAATGGAGGGAGTAGTAAGGAAAGAAGACTGCCCAACCAATTATACATCAAGATATGTACATGCATGCACTAACATTTACTATTATTTTGTTCAAAAAAGAAACACCACACTTTTTGTCTAGTGATGTCCAAGAAGAGGAAGACGTATGTAAAGGGTGATTGAGATACCAGGCAATAGACAAGTACCATGGATAAGTTGTTGAATGTTATCCCATCACGCACTAATTAATTAGCGTACAATCAACGCACTCCATATGGAAAAATTTCATTATTGCAGTCACTATCTAATCTTGACCTTACTTCCTAGCTAACTTGCTGCTGATAAGAGCAAATAATTGCGTACTAATTGAAACACCATCCGATTTTACTTATTTATCTTGTAAGAATTATAAGCAGAATGCATACATAAGATAAATACCACGAATTCTTGTAGTTTTAGTACAGTGCACTTTTTTTTTTGAGGGAAAGCCTTCATGGCGCACTTTATTTCAAGTTAAATAAAGATACATCGTTTATTATAGCCGGGACAATAAAACTAGGAGGATTATCATCCCAAAAGACAGAAGAATTTGAATCTAAAGCATGTCTAGCTAAAGTGTGCGCCACCTTATTTGCTTCCCTGTTGCAATGTTGTACGGAAATATTACCAATCCTGGATGCTATCTGAAAACAATCTGCAAGAATAGCTGAGTATGGACTCCACACCTGGATGACCCCATTAAAAGCTTGGACAAGTTCCAGAGAATCCGATTCAACAATCACCGGAACACTGCCCAAACTTTCTAACATATAAAGGCCTTTTTGAAGTGTTGTTGCCTCCGCTGTTGTAGCGTCAAGTAAACGGTGAAGAGGCCAACAAGCACCAGCAATAGCTTCACCTAGTGTATTACGTAGCACTGCTCCTGCTCCACCTGTTCCATTTTCAAAGACAGATGCATCTATGTTCAGCTTGTATGTGAGTCTCGGAGGTCTAGACCAAGTTATTTCATGTGGTTCAGAGTTTGTGTAAGCTCCCCCATAATTCGTCGCTATAGCTTGGATAGCAAAAGCTGAACGTGGCGGAGGAGCCACTGCCATCCCTTTAACAAGCTCTCGCCGTTGCCACCAAATATACCAAGCGCCCACAATAAACATCTCCTTCAAACCAACGTGTCCAAGTACAGGCGATTTGTTATTCTGACGGCGAAGAAGCTCCTCCAGGACTATGGATCCAGAACGACCAACACTTGAAGCCTCCATAATAATGTCTCGCAGACCCAGAGAGTTCCAAACTTCTTGTGCACGGTTGCAGGTGAACATCAAGTGTCTAATATCTTCAGGACCCGACGAGCAAACAGGACATTGACCAGTGGTAGGAATATGTCTATTAGCAAGAACTTACAAACCTGGAATTAGTCCATGTAGAGCTTTCCAACCAATTTTTTTTACTTTGCTAGGCACTTTAAGCTTCCACAAAATATCCCATACCAGATTGCGTGTGGTTGTCCCTTGTCCATCCGCTCTAGTCAGTCGGTGTCTATGAGCATGGTCCCATTCAATGTAGTATGCCGACTTCACTGAGAACATATAGGATTTTGTATTATGCCAGGCCACAAAATCCTCGTTGAGGTGTTCGCCTAAGGGTATCCGCAAAATTCTTTCCACATCAAGTGGGTTAAAAATATCATTAATCAGTGGCTCATCCCATTTTCCAGTAGCAGGGTCAATCAAATCACTAACTGTTTGTAGTAGGACTTGACCTCTTGGTGTTTGAATCATTCTAGATGGGCTTCCTGGGATCCAGTGATCTTCCCATATATTTATCATTTCACTGCTGCCAACTCTCCAAATGTGGCCCCTCCTGAAGGTACAAAGGCCAGCCACAATGCTTTGCCAGGTGAACGACGAACCTGTTTTCGGGCCTGCCTTTAGTAAGTTGCAATGAGGATAGTACTTAGCTTTTAGAACTTGAGCACATAGAGTATCGGTATTTGTGATAAGTCTCCAAGATTGTTTTGCCAGCATAGCAAGGTTAAAAGAGTGGAGGTCACGGAAACCCATACCTCCATCCCTCTTGGGAATACACATCCGCCACCAGGCCATCCAATGCATCCGTCGAACATCATCTGTATCACCCCACCAAAATTCTGCCATTGCATCCGTCATCTCCTTGCATAGCTTCTTGGGGATATTAAAAACAGACATAGCAAATACAGGAATTGATTGTATCACTGCCTTCAATAAAATTTCTTTCCCTCCTATAGACAAGATTTTTTCTTTCCAACTCTTCAACCTGTTTATGATTCTCTCCAGGAGGTGAACAAAACTATCGCTTCTATCCACCCCCACCATGGCAGGAAGTCCCAAATATTTATCTGATAAAGCTTCAGACATGATATTGAGCTCCGTACAAATTTCTGCTTTTGTGTCAACATCAATATTTGGGCTAAAAAAAGATGCTACATTTAGCTTCACTCACCAATTGTCCCGAGCTTGCACAATATTGATCTAGGACCTGTCTCAACGAGGTTGCATTAGTCATATCAGCTTTCATAAGGATCAAGGAATCATCAGAAAAAAGTAAATGTGATACTGATGGTGCATTTCTGCAAACCCGAACTCCTTCAACGCCACGAACCTCCTCTCTATGAGCCAGAAGACTAGATAATCCTTCTGCGCAAATCAAGAATAAATATGGTGAAAGGGGGTCGCCTTGCCGGAGACCCCTTCCAGGAATAAACGAGTCTGTTTCTTGGTTGTTGAATCTGACCTTGTATTTGACTGACTGAACGCATGCCATGAGCAAATCGACAAACTCATTATGAAAACCCAGTTTACTCATCATACTGCTTAAAAATTTCCATTCCACCCTATCATAAGCTTTGTGCATGTCCAGTTTCACCGCGCAGTAGCCCCATTTACCTTTTTTTTCTTATTTTTTATAGTATGAAGACTCTCATACGCCAATAATATATTGTCAGTAATTAGTCTACCAGGAACAAAGGCACTCTGGACTAGGGATATAATCTCATCAAGAATGTGTTTCAGGCGAGAAGCGATCATCTTAGAGATTACCTTGTAAAGAACATTGTAGAGACTGATAGGTATGTATTGAGTGATCAATTCTGGATTTTCAATCTTGGGTATGAGTACAATCACTGTATCATTCCATCCTTACGGGATCACCTTGTTCTGTATTGCATTCAGAACTTCCTCTGTCAAAGAGTCCCCTAATATATTCCAGCAATTCTTGAAAAAAATTGCGTGGAGTCCATCCGAACCCGGTGCCTTCATATCTCCAATAGAAAACAGTGCCTTTTTAACATCCTCAGCCGTGTATGGTTTCATCAGATTTTCATTCATAGCCTCTGACACCCTCGGTTTTTTACCTTATCTAACAATAAAGGATCAGGCTCATCCACTTCTGTAGAAAAAAGTCCCGCAAAATATTGAGACACATGAGGGTTCAGAGATGTGCTCCCTTCCATCCAAACACCATGATCTCCTCTTAGCCTTTTAATAAAATTTCTCTTGCGCCTAGCAGACGCAAAATTCTAGAAATATGAAGTGTTTTTATCACCGAACCGCAGCCAATCCAGTCTGCTTCGTTGAGCATAGTGGATTTCTTCCTGTTCCAGCAGCCACTCAATCTCTCGAGCTAACTCGCTTTCCCTTATTGAATTTTCATCACTTATAGGACCACTTGCTGCTTTTTCTAGCTCCCGTTGGGCAGAACGGATTCTTTTCTTTGTATTCTGAAGCACAGACCGATCCCATTTTTCCCGCTAGGTCTATGTTTGAATTGCGGGCTCCGGCTTGGTCCCAAGCATCCTGAACAACCTGTCTGAAGTGGGCCTCCTTAAGCCACTTTGCTTCAAACCTAAGCACAGTAGGCCCACTCCACTCGCCGTTTGATTTTGGCTCTGTGTTCATAAGTATTGGTCTGTGATCTGACTTGCTGTAGTCCATATTTTTCAGAACCGCGTTCCCAAATTTCTGGTTCCACTCCTCATTTGACAGAGCTCGGTCCAGTCTTTCACGGATACGTCCATGGTGCCATGTAAATTTTTCTCCAACATATCAACAATCATCCAAATTACAATCAGTCAGGGCTTCTCTAAATGCTTTCATAAAATGACTAGGGCGTGGGTTGCCCCCTTCTTTATCAAAAGGATAAAGAATCTCATTCAGATCCCCCATAACCAACCACGGCATATCAGCAATAGCATGCAGGTCTCTCAATCGCTGCCATGCTAAGTGTTTGTCCTGCCACCGCGGTTCGCCATACATCCCAGTTAAATGCCAGACATTATCTTGTCTGGTGCCAACATTCACATCAATGAAGTTATCTGTTTTGTACCGCAATGCGATCTCCACTTCTTTCTTCCATAGCAGTAGCAGACCTCCACTTCGGCCATCACTGTGCACCACCTCTTTCAAATCCATTTTCAGACGACGACGCAGACATTCTGCTGGCCACTCATCAAGATGCGTCTCGGATAGGAACAACACATCCGCACAACTTTTCTTCTGAACATGCAGCAGAGCCCGGGTCGCCGCCGCCCGGACAGGCCGTGGCAATTATAGCTTAGAATTTTCATAGCGTCCGATCAACTCCGAAACTAGTCGATTCAGTACCAAGGATAAGTTGTTGAACGTTATTCCATCACGCACTAATTAATTAGCGTACAATCAACGCACTCCATACCGAAAAATTTCATTATTGCAGTCACTATCTAATCTTGACCTTACTTCCTAGCTAACTTGCTGCTGATAAGAGTAAATAATTGCGTACTAATTGAAACACCATCCGATTTTACTTATTTATCTTGTAAGAATTATAAGCAGAATGCATACATAAGATAAATACCATGAATTCTTGTAGTTTTAGTACAGTGCACTTTTGTTTCACCAAACTTCCAGAAGTTGGAACAGTGAATTTTTTTGTGTGTGTGTTTATATAGTGAACTGTTGCCGCAGATCTAGTAGTTAATTTCAGTTTCCTAAACTTTCCTCTTTATCCCCCATGAGGCGACAAGGAAGATCCACCGTCCCACCATGCACCACCAGCGCCGAACCCGCAGGTTCCACCATCCTCCGCCTGCCTCGCCGGTGGTGTGATGGGTGGGGAATCTCAATGCAGCAACCTCAGCTCCTAGATAGTTTAGGGGTATCGCAGAGGCGCGTTAGTGGTGGTGATTTCGTTGACCCGGTGAATATGGTTCCATCGAGCCTCCCATATCGACAGTGTTGATGGCTCAATGGCATAGATTCCCACTGACCTCTCTGGTTGGTGGGGCTAGGGTTTGCATGGTTTGTCGACAAGGCTGCGGCGACCTTCCCTTTGTAATTTCTTACTTCGGCATCATCTTCATCACATTAGTGTGCCCTTTCTGGCTGGCGTGAGCCCCATGAGTAGTTTTGGAGCTTTGGCTCTTGGATCTAGGGCCCTTCCAGCGTTAACAGCTTCTTCTCGAAATGGTCCAACGAGACCACATTGATGACTTTCAGTCCACGTTCAACAATGACAAGCTGGCTCTTGCGATGGAGCGGTAGCGAGGGCGCGCCGTCGGGCCATTCGGGTGGTAGATGAGGGTCAACTCCCCAGGTAACTCGATGTAATTTTTCTTTATTATTGTAACATCCCATGTAATAGCTACAGTGATCACCTCTTGATAATGCCAAGTCATCATGTTGAACAGTGCTTGATCATCATTAGCATCATATCTCATTTCAAATTCCAAATCAGATTTAAATTCAAATATAAAGTGAAAATAAAAGTTGATCAATTTGAAAACTAAAATGTTCATAATATAGCAAATAATCCAAAAGCAATTATAAAAATATAATCAACATTAATTGAATTAGTTAAATGAGTCTAACATCATCAATACAGAACCAAACAACAATATTTAATACCTTTTTATTTAAATAAAATTCAAATGAAATTCTTTTAACTCCAAACCAATTTCTGGTAGTTAATATTGTCTAGTATTTATTGAGCTAAGTCACTTAATTTACAAAACTCAAATGGTGTCCGAACTATTTCCTAAATAGAAACTAAAAGAGAAAACAAAAAAAGAAAATAAAAATAAAACAAACCCCCCCCTACTAGGCGTCGACCCAGCTGGCCACCAGGCCGACCAGGCCGGCCCAGCCGCCCCCTACATATCCCCCCCCCACCGCTCCCCCGAACCCTAACCCGATCCCCACCCCACTCCTCCTCGTCCCTCCCCTCGTCCCCGCCGCCGCCGCTGTCGCCTCGCCGACCGCCACCTCGCCGGCGTACCCCTGCATCGGGGGTGAGGAACCCCGTCGCCCCCCTCCTTCTCTCTGTCGCCGCCACCCGCGGTTTCCGCTGCCCGTGCCGGCTGCATTCGCGCCGCCGCGCCGCCTGCTGCCCCTTCTCCCGTGCTCCCGCGCGCGCCCCGCGCCTGGCCTCGCGCCCGCTGGCGCTCGCGCACGCCCGCAGCCCTGCTCCGCCGCTCGCTAGCGCTCGCCTCCCGCCCGCGCGCTCGCCCGTGCCGCGCCGCGCCCCGCCGTTCGCGCGCGCTGCCGCTGCTCCCCGTGCTACCTGCCGCTGCTGCTGCCGCCGCCCGCGCCCAGCCGCCTCTCCCCCTCCGCCGCTGCCGCCGCCGACCGTTGGCCACGGCCGGGCCCCCTCTATGCCCCCGCGCGCGCTGACCCCAGACTTGTCCGGTCCTGGACAGGCACAGCCCGGACATGTTCGGCTGTGCCCCTGACCACTGGGGCCCAGCCCCTGTTAAAACAAAAAAAAAACAAAATAGAAAAAAAAATTAAAATAAATAAATAAATAAAAATTAAATAATTAATTAATTAAGTAATTTTGTTTAATTAACTAATTACTTAGTTAGCCTAATTAATCTGTAATTAGTTTAATTAAACCCTAATTAGCCTAAATAGACAATGACAGGTGGCACCCACTGGTCCTGTTGACCAGTCAACGGTCCCCGTTGATCGCTGACGTCACACCCACGTCATGATGACGTCACCCTGCACTGTTTCGGATAAATCGATTTAATTAATTCCAGAAATTTCAGAAAATGATTAAAACTTTGAAAAATCATATAAATTAAACCGTAACTCAGATGAAAATAATTTATATATGTAAAATGATCAGAAAAATATGTAGAATCCGAATATGCCACCCACATGCCTACCACACCCCTCTAACATATCGAACATGGAACTTTTTGCCCGTATTTGATAAGTGAATAGTGCATAACTTTAATAAAATAATTCCAAATAAATTCCTAAATAATCTAATACAGTTAGATAGGCATTATATCACCTCTCATATCATTTAGGCATGTCATGCATCGCTGTTGCATTTTTGCCGTGTATTTATTGTTTCTTCCCCCTCCTTCTCTCCCGATAGCCCCCGAGACTGCCGACGACACTGCAGTGTACGACGACGTCGCCGACGACCAGCCCCCTTCAGCAGAGCTTCCAGGCAAGCAAAACCCCCTTGATCATCAGATATCGCCGATTCCTTCTCTCTTATTCTTGCATTAGAATTGCCCCTCCTACTGTTCCGATAGTTCCTATTCTGATGCATAGCCTGATTTTGTCGTCTGCTATTGATACTCTACTTGCTATCCCATGGTGTTTATTTAGCTTTGCTATTAATTCATCGGTGGCCTATCACCCTTGTCCGTTTGCCATGCTTGATAACGGGCCGTGATCACTCTAGGTGATGATCACGGAAATGTTTACATTGCAATCCTTAAACTGTTAAAGTCGGGCTGGCCCCAAGGGTGCCCGCGAGAGAATATCATTAAAGATGGGTTGGCTCCAAGAGCACCTGCGCGTCATGTATTACCAAGTCGGAGCGACAGGAATCCTGTACGTCTCTGCGAGTTACTAAATACGCCTAACGGATTTGGGTATTTGATCTGAGTGGGTCGTTGGCCCTAGACGCACTACCACCACGTGGGATAATGGTTATGGGACCCTCTACGTCGTAGTATCAGCCGGAAGCTCTTCAGACGTCGCAGCTCAGAGATGCGGGCTGGTTAGGGTGGGCTGGTTACGTCACTGGTGTATTCAGTGTCGCGCCTAGGCCCCGACTACCCTCGCAACGTGCAGGAGTGCAAAGGGCGATGGCCCAAGACCCCTTTGCACTTAGGATTTAGACCGGCGTGCTGACCTCTCTGCTGAGCCTAGGTAGGACTGCGTCGTGTTGATCACCTGAGGCCGGGCATTACCCAGCAAGTGTGTCCGGCCAGATGTGATCGAGCGTGTTGGGTAACAGTAGTGCACCCCTGCAGGGAAGTTATCTATTCGAATAGCCGTGTCCACGGTAACAGGACGCTCAGAGTTGTATCTTGATCCGCTACAACTACAAATGGATACTGTTACAATGTTAAACTGTTACTACCGCTCTCGGGATCACTTTCTCGTAGGGTAGTTGAGGAAGTATCTCAGGGCTTTACTAAACTATGATTGGTATATCTTATCTTGCTGTATTCTCTTCTGATGCTGCAAGAATGCTTCAAGATGCTAGTCTTCGATAGGCTAGGCCTTTCCCCCTCTGTTCTGGCATTTCTGCAGTTTAGTCCAAAGATATAGCCCCATTCCTTTGATACCGATGCATATGTAGTATAGTTCTGATGTCAGTCTTGCGAGTACTTTGGATGAGTACTCACGGTTGCTTTGCTATCTTTTTCCCCATACCCGCTTGATGAAATCAGTCGATGGAGTCTAGGAGCCAGACGCCACCGTAGGAGACTACTTCCAGGAGAGCCCCGGAGGCACGTACTACTTGGTTGAGCCAGCCGACCAGGAGTAGTTTGGAGGCCCTAGGCAGGAGGCCTTCGCCTTTTCGATCAGTATCGTTGTTTGTGCTAGCCTTCTTAAGGCAAAACTTGACTAACTATGTCTGTACCCAGATATTATTTGTTTGTATGACTTATGTATTCGGGTCCTCGTGACCCCTGGTTTGTAATATGAAGATTTACGTTTAAATTTGAGTTTAGAGTTGTGTTGTGATATCTTCCCGTGAGTCTCTGATCTCGATCGTGTGCATTTGCGTGTATGATTAGTGCACGGTCGAGCAGGGGCGTCACAATTATCGAGGGGTGTTTGTACCACAGATTTGGTTAATATATATAAGGTTTTTTTTGGCAAAAACAAATATGTAGTGAACTATTATATTTGGAGTGTGAACTCTGTTTATATTTTTTTCGCACAGTGAGCTACTAAAGGTTTGGAGTGCGAACATTTGTTTTTCTGTTCCTATATAGTGAACTGATATAGTTTGCGGAGTTAAATTTTGTTGTTTCATATAGTGAACTGATACAATCTTTTATTTAACTTCTGTTTTCACGGAATGAGCTTGTGTGGTTTAGTGCAAAATGGAGGCTGTATAAGATCTATTACTTATGTTTCATTCACAGTATTAATTTTTACAAAATAATATGTATGTAATTCCTGTGGCTCAAACCGATCTTGAAGTATGTAGAATTACTATTTTTGCGTATCTATCCTTTATGCGGAAAGCCCGTCTTTTTGTTCAAGAAATTATTAAATCCATGTTTATTTTATTACAAAAGTGACTATATGGGTCCGCGAATAGACCATAGAAAAATAGAAAAATCCATACTCTTGTGTCCGTTTCAAATGGTACTTGTGGTCCCAGCTCACATTTGCATATTCATCTTCTTCAATTTAGCTGTCAAAATAAGTGCTTAGTTGGTGCATTGTCTTTGCACATTCTCCTCCAAACTAATTCATACGGCATGGATGTAGGTACATACCCTTTCCCTCCGCGTTTGGCATGTTGGAAAATTAGGCAAGTTCATGATTAATTTCAGTAAATAATTCATGACTAGAACAGAGACTAGCATGTAACAATCTAGCAAACTAGAAGAACAGCAAAACATGCACAACAGCAGCACACACGAAACAGCAGTTGTAGAGAGAGACATGAACAGATGACGATGAACGTACTGTTCGTTAGCTGTTGTAGGGGCGACGGTGTTGATGACGATGTTGGCAATGATCTGCTGCTGACGGCGATGAAGACGACGATGAGTAGCACCGCCCGACTTGGACGGAAGACGACCCGTGATGACGAACTTGAGCAGTCGCGCAGAGCGCTTCCCAAAAACCTAATTCGTCCTCTCCTGGTGCAGGATCGCAAGGACGAACGGTTCCGGAGAGCTTCTCTCCCGCACGCCGATGCACGCCGGCGTTTGGGATGGAGTAGACTACGGTGGCGACGCAAGTTGCGAGATGAGGCAAAACCCTAGGTGTTTTCGGTGAGTCTTTTGGTCGCAACGGGTAGCAGTATATATATTAGGACCAGAGGTCCAACTCTTCCTCAACTAGCGGTATGGGACTAAACTTTAGCACCACCTCTTGGTATTTTATTCATGGGCCACTATTTGAGATTTCAGAAATTGTTATGGGCCTAGCCCATTCATTCTAACAATCCCCCACCAGATCTCAAATACCCATTTAGAGATTGGCCTTCTCTCACTACTTGTTTAATATACCAGTGTTTTATCAGAGACTGTTAAGTTGAACTTCTGCCTAGAACTTTAAGCTACATCCGTCCACAACTTGACAATGGACTATGCCTTGAATTGCTAATTTTGTGTGAACAGGTTTCACTCAAAGTCTTAACCAGTACCTGCCTGCCAGCATGCTATGTAGGGGAACGCAGCAGAAAACAAAAAATTTCCGACCTACGCACCAGCCCAGGAGCACTATGGAGACTGCATACAAGGTTTGATCTTTTTCGTTACCGACTCGTAGCGCAGCGGAAGTAGAGTCGATGACGAACGGCGGTGCAGATCCCCGCAGCTAGGATTTACAACCTCCCAACCGCCGAGGATGAACTCCCACATCAGCCCCTCGGACAGCCCTCCGGGAGGCGGTCGGACAGTCCCTCAGACGGTGTCGCGGACAGCCCTTCGGGAGGACCTTCGAAACTCGGATGGTCACTCAGACAGCCCTTCGGGAGGACCCTCGAAACTCTCACAGACACTCGGACAGCCCTTCGGGAGGCACTCTCGAACTAAGACCAAAACTACGATCTCTCTACAGAGTTGCACACATACGGTGTCATCTATCCGGCAGGGCTTCGCCGTCTAGAACTAGTTCCCACCGGAACCCAGACAGCCTTTCGGCTCTACAAAACTATTTTGCAGGGAGGGAGAGAGAAGCCAGAAATGTCATGGCATGTGTATGAGAGCAAGCATGGAGTGTGGAGAGCAGCCCCTCCACCTCTATTTATAGGAAAGCCAAGGGGTAGGATGGGCACTTCCAAAAAACCCAAAATGCCCATGAAGGAAAACTTCCACAAGGGCATAAAGGAGATTTAATGGAGCAAGTGGGGCTCCATGGAGGAGCCCACAATGTGGCCGGCCAACCTCTCTTGGGGGGCCCCCCAAGGGGGGTTTCTTAGCCCCCAAGCCTTCTAGAAACCTTTTGGAAAATATCCCAAAAGGTGACTTTCCAAAAATATCCAAAAAGCACTTTCACTATTCACGAACACATTTTTCTGCGTCCGTTAAAACCCAAATTATTTCTGTGTGCCTAGAACAATTCCAGTACCCACCAAAACAATTTTGAACACATTCCGAAACAATTCCGGAACAATGTTTCTTCAGCGAAAAAGCTATCATAGCGGTTCCGGCTGCTCCGGAACATTTCCGGTTTTTCCTCCGAAAAAATCCCAGAAGTTTCCAGAACGATTCTGGCACCCTCCAAGAATTTCCAGACATGTGCCGGAACCAATTTGACTTAATGGAATACCCTGAAACAACTTTTCAGTTTTACCGGAACTATTCCGGTGTCCTCTCCGGAACGTTTCCGTTTCGTCCGAAACTTTTTTGGTGATTTTCTCTCAGACTCCCCGTCTAGTATTCAGCAGATAGATGACCCTTAAGCGTGTGACCCTATAGGTTCGGTGAAGTATAGACATGACCGGAACTCTTTCCGATCAATGATCAACATCGGAGCCGTGGACACCCATATTGACCGCTATACCCACACGAATAAATATTCGAGTGAACCTCCAGTTGCCGTGTGCTATTCCTGTTGCTTCACGATATATTAAAAAAACCCGATGTGATATTTATTGCATCCCCGTGGATCAACAACTTGTCCACTATGCAAGTTACCTCGTTACCGGTTTTGTTCTCTTTACTCGTTTCCGTGTTCCGGCATCCCTGTGATCAAATCACACTTGTGTCTGGCCAGACGATGATGGATACCATAACACCGAGAGGGCCCGAGAATATCTCTCCATCATCGGAGGAGCAAATCCCAATCTTGAGCTATCAAGTTACTTGACATACTTTTCCATGAACCCGTAAGCCGCCGTAATAGCCACCCATTTACGGATGACGTTTAACAAACCCCAAAGTTCATGAAGCAAGCATGAAGAAACTCGACACTCTCATGGTCTAAGGAATTATGCAAACATTAACTTCTCTGTGTTATCAACCATTAACTTGTGACGAATGAATCTCATAGCATAACATCAATCGGGTCGATTCAACACAAGTGTTCTACTAACATCGTGCCCTCAAAGTTGCCGGCATAGGCATGCCCATGATTAGGAAAACAGAACCATCATGCAACACTTGAGCTAGTCTTAGAGGCCAGACTAGGAATACATTTTACCGTTTATTATTCCACACGTGCATCTGAGTCTTCCTCCAAGCCTCGTGGTTATTGCAGACTCGAGAACCATAGCAGTTATAGCATGGAACATAAACTTAATTATGAACATGGAGATAAATAATAACAATTGTTATTGCCTCTAGGGCATATCTCCTACAGGCTACCCCGCGGTTTGGAGCATATACGTCGTACTCCCTGGTCTTTTCGTGAGCTTACTAGAGATCACCCAAGTCTCATAGACTGCGACGTTTACAATCGGAGCTCATATAGGTGCGTTCTTTCAAGACTGCTCTGTAGGACAACATCTTTGCTAATCATAGCCAATAGAACCACATTAAGGCATGTTGCGAACCTGCCTTACAGCTCTGAGAGTTTTGCGTCTTCACTTATAGACAGTCACTAGTTACTCTCCTTTGTTAACCAATGGCTTGTTCTTCCCAGGTCCTAATTCACGGGATCTCCGATCACAAAGGTTGGGTTACTACTATGGTATAACATCTATGGGTCTCATACCCATCTCCCTCGATGCAATATCTATCACATTTCGTGATAGTCCCTTTGTAAAGGGATCTTCCAGGTTTTTGTCTGTTTGAATATATGTAACGCTCTGTTTGGATGTTGATATTCAGGGCCATGGAATTGAATTGGCCCCAATATCAAATCTGCTTGACTTTGATATTGACATTGAACCCGAATTCTCTTGTTTGGATGTGCACAGAATTGCCACTTGGAATTTGGATGAGAGGCTCAATTCTGAAGCTTGTTTGGATGGTCATTCTCTACATTGGAATTGCTCATTTGTCATATGATGAAAAATGAACTTTCATGTAAAGTTTGAAACTAAATTATATGCAATATGTATATTTTTTTTGAATGACTATATATATGAAGAATACAATCACAGCAGTTATAAAGTAGATGCACTTACCAAAAAACAGTAATTATACAACACTTATTCAACAACAGCAGCACATATAAAGCAGCAGCAACACATATACAGCAGCACTTATCTAGCATGCAGCAGCAGCACAGCAGCACTTATTCAGCAGTAGCAGCTGCACTTCTACAGCAGCACATATACTGCAGCAGCATCACTTCTACAGAAGCACATATACAGCAGCAGCAGCAGCACTTCTACAGCAGCACATATACAGCAACAGCAGCACTTATAGATCAGCAGCACTTAGCTAACAACAACACATAAAATAGGAAATTCAAGTCTCATACAATAACATAGGAAATTCAAGTCTCATTACAATAACAATAGTAACTAGTCCAGCAAGTTCATAGCAATTACATGGAACAAAGCAACCGCACATAAGCACTTGAAACTAGTCAAACATTGTTCTTCTCATTGAGCATCAACAACCATTCCTTCCTAAACTCCATGGGCAACTCCATAAGTGTTTGGAATAAGCGTTCACTAAGGATGAGTTTACCATATGTACGCAACATGTCTGAACGAGCCAAGTCTAGGATCTTTTCAGGGGCAGCAATGATTTCAAGAGGAGGAGTAACCTTGGGCAGTTCTAGTGGCTAAAGTGACTTCAAAGCATCTTGGAAAGAACCCTTCATGTCTCCAAGCATGCACAAGATAGCATCACCCGTTCGGTGCCTTTTTTGTGGCAATTCTGGAGGGTCTTCGATGGCTACTACGTCTGGTTCTGTTGGTTGTGCTTCACTTTCAGCACCTGTCATTGCACCCTCACCGGTTGCATGATCTTTTTAGTATATTGTGCAGATTGCCTCCCAATTCTTCACTTCTTTGTTCTTGTAACAAGCTGCCTTCACATTAGCCTGCACACATACAAAGTAAATCACTTGCATGTATATATATGGCATAGAATAAATTAAACATCATTTTTTACCTGGACATATTTGTTCCACACATCATCACTATCCATGAGTAGCTTGTTATTGACCCAATCCCAACCAAATCCACTCTGAGAAAGAATCTTGCTAATCGTAGCATAATGCTTGTCAAAAGTCTTCATCCTTGAACATATTTTGTCCTTTGTGACGTGCAGTCCACAGTTATCACGTATTGCCTTTATAGCAGCATTGTAGACATGTGGCTTCCATCCATTTTGGGCCTGATCACCTCTGTTGTGATGTTCAACAAAGACTTCCAACAAAACCTTATCCATCTCATCTGTCCATGTCAAGTAATCTCTACTATACTTCTTCTTTGTTTCTTCAACCATGGTGCTAGAAGTCAAAATTTGAATAACAATTGACAAACAAAAGATAACATATATTAATTGCTTTCTCATGATGATGATGTACAAAATATCCAAAAGTCACCATGCAATAGCTATGCACAAAAGAGAACATAACATCCAGCTAATCCATCATCTAGCTAGCACAAAAGAAAAGACATCATCTTGCTAATCCATCATCTAGCTAGCCCAAAAGAAAAATACACATCTTGCTAATCCAACATCTAGCTAGCAAAAGCAATAGACATCATCTTGCTAATCCACATGACGTACTACTGCTGTAAATTTGCATGTGCCACTACATATTCAGCAAACATGTCATTAGATAGTTGGTTCCTGAAGTTGGTCCATGCATTAGTGACTTGAACACTTCTAATTGAGTTAGCATCATCAGCCTCAATTGGCTGAGAAGCTATTTCATTATCCACTTCCTGCAGCAATAAGTCATCCATCATATGTTGCCTATCCCTCGCAAAGTTGTGCAACACACAACAAGCATTAATGATTCGAATCTGCAAGAATGTTTTCTTTAAGTAAGTATTTTTCCCTCCGTTATGCCTCTTATTGAAAACCAAATGGACACATGTTACCTGGTCCTTTATGTCAAAGAAACTTTGAGTGCGAAGAATACCCCACTTCTTCTTCCACAACCCAAAAGTTCTCTCAACTACATTTCTAGCACGAGAGTAGCGCAAGTTATATAGCTCTTTGGCATTTTGGGGTCGTTGCTGACTTGATACCCACTCTTTCAAGTGATACCGAGTGGATCTAAATGGAGCTAGAAATCCAGGTCCATTCGTGTAACCAGCATCAGCCAAGTAATATTTTCCTATTGTTAGACAAGCCAGTTAGGTTGGTTGTAGCATACGAAATTTAAGAGAACAAAATGCCAAGAGAAAAAGCCATACCATGAGGTACAACAAATGCATCTTGGCGATTAGTTCTCATGGAGTCGCATAGGACTCTAGATTCTGAAGCGGAACCCTCCCAGCCAGGTAAGACATACAGAAATTTCATGTTCCAGTCCACCACACCGAGCATGTTAGTACTGATATCTTGCTTTCTATTCCTGTACCTCCCTTGGGAAGCCACAGGAACGGAAACATCTACATGACAGCCATCTAATGCTCCTAGTGCATCACCAAACCACTTCCATTTGTAATCATCAGGAGGTTGAACATTAGCATCTGGAAGCTTTATGAACTCCCCATGCATAGATACAATGGCTCTTAACACTTCGGAAAAGTGAGTACTTATATAGTTCCCAAAGACCGCTTGTATGTGCTTCGAAGCAACCTCATTTTCAGACCATGACCCACTACTAGCAAGAACATGGCAACCTTTTCTTCCACAGCCATGTACACGCTATCAAGTGGACCACACCTCTCACGCAACATGGTGCACAAATCATGAAAATTTCTTTTCGTTAAACGTAGCTGATCATAGCATGCCACTTCTGAGCCATCATACATATCTTTCAACAAATACTTCCTAAGTGTGAGCTTGTGCTCATCATCACTAAAACTACCTAATCCACAAGGTGCTCTCTGTGAAATAAGGTATGCCATTCCAAGAAGTACCGACTCAAAGTAAAGTTCTGTCAAGATTATCCTTTTCCTCTTTCTCCTTTTGTTCTCTTCAGTTATGTAAGAAATCATGTCTACTTGATCTGATGTTATGGAACTACACAATAATTACATAATTAGGCATCAATCAATTCTAAAAAAATATGAATCAACAAATTACACATTCAAGCAAGCATCAAAAGGACAATGCATAATTGTACATATATCAGACCATCACAAGTATGTAACAAATCATGTCTACTTGATCTGATGTAACAAATCATGTCTACTTGATCAGACCATCACAAGCATCAAAAGAACATTTCTACAACTATCAGACTATCACAAGCCTAACAGAGCAATGGTGTGTTCTTCAGTTACCTTTGATCTGCTTGCTCGGAATCCATGCTCCGATCCACTGACCTTCAGATCCGCTGATCAATCCACTAACCTGCTGTTCATCAAAAGGAAAAATAAATGAGCATACTGACACATACGTGGTGAGTAGAAGGGATTGGGGATTTAGGGTTTCTGTATGGGGTTAGGGATTGGGATAGGGACGGTGGCCATGGGGGGCTACAGGAAGAAGCGGCCAGGGGGAGGATCCCGTGACATCCGGCAAGGGAGGGGCGCCGCGGTGATGGCAAAAGCAGGTGGCCATGGGCGGCGGACGGCGGGACGGGCGGGGAGGTGGGCCGGCGGGGTGATGCGAGGCACAAGGACCTGGCCGCATGCGGGGGAGGAGTGGATCTGCCGGCCGGAGAGAGCGGAGAAGAAGGAGAAAGGCGGAGAGGGGCTAACCTGCACCGCCGGAAGCTCTGCGTCGCGGCCCTGTTCGCCTCCTCTCCCGCTCGCCACTCTGCCTCTTCTTTTCGTGAGCGCGGTCGAAGGGGTAAGTGCGGGCGCATTACCGAATATCCAGCGAAAATCTAGCTCGTCCCCTCCGAATTCGGGAATACAGAGGCGGGCTTTCGAGCGGGCCATCGAATATTTGGGTCCAATTCGGTGGACTCAATTCCTAGTGCATCTAAACAGCAGAATTCGGCCTATCCAATGCCAATATCAATATCTTGGCCTGAATATCAACATCCAAACAGAGTGTAACAGTTATTACTCCAGAGTTTCTCAATTTCCTGAAAGACTTCAAACGTCTCTTCACATGTCTTGATGACTTCGCATTATCCTTAGAATTGTTCACTTTAGCGATAACCGTTTGGTTGTCACAATTCATAAGAATAGCCGGTACAGGTTTTTCAACCACAGGCAAGTCCATCAAGAGCTCACGCAGCCATTCTGCCTCAACAGTGGTTGTGTCTAAAGCAGTTAGTTCTGCTTCCATAGTTGACCTCGTCAATATGGTTTGTTTACAAGACCTCCATGACACTGCGCGACCTCCATGAGTAAATACATACCCACTTGTGGCGTAGAGTACATCAACATCGGAAATCCAATTCGAATCACTAAATCCTTCTAGCACAGCAGGATGCCCTGAATAGTGAATTCCATAACTCATAGTACCTCTCAGATAGCGCAAGACCCTTTCTAGTGCATGCCAATGATCATCACCCGGGTTGGACATGAACCTACTCAGTTTGCTCACAACAAAAGAGATATCTGGTCTTGTAGCGCTGGCTAAGTACATGAGTGAACCAACAATTTGAGAGTATCTTAATTGATCTCTCGTTTCTTTCTTGTTCTTTCTGAGTGTCACGCTGGGATCGTAAGGTGTTGGAGAAGGCTTGCTATCCATAAAGCCGAACCGGCTCAAGACCTTCTCAACATAGTGAGATTGTGTTAGAGGAATCCCACTCTCATCCTTAATAAGTTTGATGTTTAGTATCACATCAGCTTCTCCCAGATCTTTCATATCAAAACTCTTTGATAGAAAAGACTTGACCTCATTGATCGCATCAATGTTTGTACCAAAGATCAGTATGTCATCCACATACAAACATAATATGACACTATTGCCCCCACCATGGCGATAGTAAACACACCTATCAGCCTCATTAATGACAAATCCTGCAGAATTTATAGTTCTTTCAAACTTCTCATGCCATTGCTTAGGTGCTTGTTTTAGACCATACAAAGATTTTAACAACTTGCACACCTTTCTCTCTTCACCCTTTACCACAAACCCATCAGGCTGATCCATATAGATTTCCTCTTCCATCTCTCCATTTAGGAAAGCTGTCTTTACATCCATTTGATGAATGATAAGACCATAAGAGGCAGCCCGGGAAAGTAGCACCCGAATGGTGGTCATTCTAGCAACAGGTGAATAGGTGTCAAAGTAATCTTCGCCTTCTGTGACGCCCCTGCTCGACCGTGCACTAATCATACATGCAAATGCACACGATCGAGATCAGAGACTCACGGGAAGATATCACAACACAACTCTAAACTCAAATTAAACATAAATCTTCATATTACAAACCAGGGGTCATGAGGACCCGAATATATAAGTCATACACACAAATGATATCTGAGTACAGACATAGTTAGACAAGTTTGCCTTAAGAAGGCTAGCACAAACAGCGACACTGATCGAAAAGGCGCAGGCCTCCTGCCTGGGAGCCTCCGAACTACTCCTGGTCGGCTGACTCAACCCAGTAGTACGTGCCTCCAGGGCTCTCCTGGTAGTAGTCTCCAGCGGTGGCGTCTGGCTCCTGGGCTCCGTCATCTGGTCGCAAGTATCGGGTATGGGGGAAAAAGAATAGCAAAGCAACCATGAGTACTCATCCAAAGTACTCGCAAGACTGACATCAGATCTATGCTAAGTATGCATCGGTATCAAAGGAATGGGGCTATATCTTTGGACTGAACTGTAGAATGCCAGAATAGAGGGAGAGAAGCCTAGCCTATCGAAGACTAGCATCTTGAAACAATCTTGCAGCATTAGAAGAGTGCAGATTAGCATAATTAAATTAACAAGCATGTTGAAGCAAAGCCCAGAGATCCTTCCTCGACTCCCTGCGAGAAAGCGATCCCGGAGCTTATAATTAATTATCATGTATCCAGTTTAAATAGTGGTAGATCGGGATACAACACTGAGCGTCCTGTTACCGTGGACACGGCTATTCGAATAGATAACTTCCCTGCAGGGGTGCACTACTGTTACCCAACACGCTCGATTACATCTGGCCGGATACACTTGCTGGGTAATACCCGGCCTCGGGTAATCGACACGACGCAGTCCTACCTAGGCTCAGCAGAGAGGTCAGCACGCCGGTCTAAATCCTAAGTGCGAAGGGGTCTTGGGCCCATCGCCTTTTGCACTCCTGCACGTTGCGAGACTGGCCTGGGCCCAGGCGCGACAATATATACACAAGTGACGTAACCAGCCCACCCCAGCAATCAGCCCGCATCTCTGAGCTGTGACGTCTGAAGAGCTTTCGGCTGATACATACGGCGTAGAGGGTCCCACAACCATTATCCCACGTGGTGGTAGTGCGTATAGGGCCACCCAAATCCGTTAGGCGTATTTAGTAACTCGCAGAGACGATCAGACTACCTGTCGCTCCGACTTAGTAACACACGGATCACGATCAGGGTGGTCTCCGCCTACCCTGTCGTTCCGCCACAATAATCTCTCGCGGGTGCCCTCCTGGCAAGCCCGAGTTCACATTTCCCCGCGGGTACCCCTCGGGGTAGACTTGCCTGTAACAAAGGTCAAAGTAACCGTGTGTCCAAGTATCGAGAAGAAATCCGAGGAATCACCCTCGATGGATTCCCACTCGAGGAGTTGCACGATGGAAGCTTTATCGGAAGTGATGAAAGAGGAATCACCCTCGGTAACTCACAACCGGATAGCTATTCTACAGAGGCATCATCGGAAGTGGGATAAGAGGTATCACCCTCGGCACTCGGTGGTAGCTCTGCAGAGTCGAACAACTTAGGGGGTGTGCGGCAATGTGATGTTCTCAACCCGTTCGATCACATCGATCGGGGCACAGGTGCTAAAGCGGAGCAACTACAGCAAGGGAGAGGGGCCACAGATGGTTTACCATCCAACCTATACTAAGCATTTTGGATAACAGGCAGGTATCAATAACAAGTTACAAAATCAGGCTATGCATCAGAATAGGATAAAGCAAAGCAGTAGCAATATCTAATGCAAGCAGGAGGGAGAAGGAATAGGTGATATAGGCATGCGTCAAGGGGGTTTGCTTGCCTGGAAGCTCTGCTGAGAGGGGCTGGTCGTCTGAAGGCTGGTCGTCTGGAGCGTAGTCGTACTCAACTGCGTCGGCGGCGGTCTCGGCATCTATCGGGAGAGAAGGAGGGGGAAGAAACAATAAATTCACGGCAACAATGCAACAGCGATGCATGACATGCCTAAATGATATGCAGAGGTGATATAATGCCTATCTAACTGTATTAGATAATTTAGGAATTTATTTGGATTTATTTTATTAAACTCATGCACTATTCATTTATCGAAATCGGGCAAAAAGTTTCATGTTCGGTATGTTAGAGGGGTGTGGCTGGTATGTGGGTAGCACATTCGGATTCTACATATTTTTCTGATCATTTTTCATATATAAATTATTTTCATCCGAGTTACGGTTTATTTTATATGAATTTTCAAAGTTTTAAACATTTTCTATAATTATTTTAATTAATTAATTCCGAATTATCCAGAATAGTATTATATGACGTCAGCATGACGTGGGAGTGACGTCAGCGGTTAACAGAACGGTTGAACAGTCAAACCTGACCAGTGGGTCCCACTGGTCAGTGACTGGACTAATTAAACAGAGTTTAAATCAACTAATTAACCTAATTACCCAGTGGGCCCGCAATGTCAGTGACTGATTAGTAACTAATTTAATTAACAGTTTAGTTATCAATTTATTTATTTATAAAAATTGTTGTAATCCGGCGGGACCCACATGTCAGTGACTGTGGGTGCCACGTCAGCAGTTGACTTAGTCAACTGGTCAACGGGACCCACCCGTCAGCGTCACAGGGGGCCCACGCGTCAGTCCACGTCGGACGGCGACCGGCGACTCACCGGAATCACACCGGCGAGCGCGTTTTGCGGCGGCGCGGCCCTAGATGTGGCCGGAAAACAGCCACAGGCCACCGTTTGATGCGCGGCTGGGCTCTTTCGAACGGCAAGACGATGCCGCGGCGAATGGCGGTGGTCGGAGCGGCTGAGACGGCCGGAGTCGGGTGCTACGACCTCGCCGGCGGCGAGGCATTCGGGCGAGCTACGGGAATGGCTAAACGGTGTGCGCGCGGGCGATCTAAGTAGCTAGAGATGATCTACGTGCGCGTGCGAACACAATGGGCACGAGCCAGAGACCAAATGGTCACCGGATGGTCGCCGGCGACGAGATCCGCGGCGGAGCGTTCGGGCATCTCCAATGCGGAGAGCTACGGGGACGGATACGCACGGGGAAGAGGGGGAGAAGACGGCGGCTGCTCACCGGGCCCTGCAGGTGTCCTCAAATGGGCTCGGGGAAGCTTGCCGTCGCCGGAATCGTCGCCGGAGTGGAGGTGGCCGAAGGAGGAAGACGGCGCCCGATCTGGCACGGCAGTGGCTCCCGCCTTGCTCTAGTCGATGCAGACGAAGGAGTCGAGGTCGGCGCGTCGATCCGGCACGGTGGAGCGGCGAGTAGGTGACGGTGGTCGCGCGATCTACGGGGGTCCGGCCATGGCAGCGTCGGGCGAGCTCAAATGCGGGCGAGGGAGAGACATTGGGGGGGAACTGGGGTAGCTAGGGTTTTGGGGGGAGGGTGAGGCGCACGAGGGTGGACTTATACGCACGGGGGAGCCGCAGGATCGACGACAGCGCGGCGATCAGCGTCGGATGCGTGCGCGCGGCGACAGCTGCCCGAGGAGGACGATGACCTGCTGGGCTGGGCCGCGCGAGACTGTGCACTCGAAGCCCATTGGCACAGTGCACTGGTTCCTTTTTCCCTTTTCTTTATTCTGTTTCTTTTCTTTATTTCTGTTTTGCAAATATTTAGGCCAGTAGATTACTTTTGTAAAATATGAGTTTGGTCCATTAAATACTAGGTATTATCTAGTACTACCAAAAATTGGTTAGGTGAATATATGATTTCATTTGCAATTTCATTAATTCAAATGGGATTAAATATTGCTCTATAGTACTGTTTTGATGATGTTTGAGTCCTCTAGTGATTTTAGTGATGTTGTTTTCCTAAACATAATTAGAAATAGATTATTTGCTATTTAATGAACATTTTAGTTTTCAAATTGGAACAACTTTTATTTTCACTTTAAATTTGAATTTCAATTTGATTTGGAATTTGAAATGAGATTTGATGCAAATGATGATCAAGCACTGTTGAGCATGGTGACTTGGCATTATCTGGAGGTGATCACTGTAGCTATTACATGGGGATGTTACACCTTCTTTCTGAGTGTAGCCCTTGGCCACAAGACGCGCCTTGTACTTATCAATAGTACCATAAGGCCTTAGCTTCTTTTTGAATACCCACAGGTTTACAACCATATGGTCTATCTGTTAGTTCCCAAGTTCCATTAGAAAGAATTGAGTCCATCTCATTATGAACAGCTTCTTTCCAATCATCTACATCCGGAGATGCATATGCCTCTGCAATAGACTTGGGAGTATCGTCCGCAAGGTATACAATGAAATCATCACCAAAGAATTTTGCAACCCTTTGTCTCTTACTCCTCACAGGAGCTTCATTGTTATCCTTCTCAAGGACTTCCTCATGTGATTGGTCGAAATATTCATCATATGTACTAGATTCAGGAATTATCTCAGAAGAAAATCTAGCAGTGCTATGCATATCTTTCATAGGAAATATATTCTCAAAAAATGTTGCATCACGAGATTCCATTATAGTATCAACATGCATACGAGGTACCTCAGATTTAACCACTAAAAATCTATAAGCAATGCTCCGTTGAGCATAACCTAGAAAGACACAATCCACTGTCTTTGGTCCGAGTTTGCGTTTCTTAGGAATAGGAATATTGACCTTTGCCAAGCATCCCCAAGTGCGCAAGTAAGAAAGTGATGGTTTTCTCCCAACCCACTCCTCATAAATTTTCTCTTTATTCTTGTTAGGAACTCTATTCAGGACATGACATGAAGTCAATAGAGCCTCCCCCCACCATGCCTTAGATAAACTAGCAGTGTCTAACATGGCATTCACCAAATCAGTCAGCGTACGATTTTTCCTCTCGGCAACCCCATTTGATTGGGGTGAATAGGGAGGCGTCCTCTCATGAATAATACCATGTTCCTCACAAAATTCATCAAATAATTTGGGAAAATACTCTCCACCACGATCGGACCTAAGACGCTTGATCTTTCTCTCTAATTGATTTTCAACTTCAGCTTTATAGATTTTAAAGTAGTCTAAAGCTTCATCTTTAGTTTGCAACAAATAAACATAGCAAAATCTAGTCGCATCATCAATCAACGTCATGAAATATCTCTTTCCACCTTTTGTCAACACACCTTTCATCTCACAAAGATCAGAATGTATGAGTTCTAGAGGTGCCAAGTTTCTCTCCTCGGCAGCCGTGTGAGGCTTTCGAGGTTGCTTCGATTGCACACAACTATGGCACTTAGAACCTTTGGCAACAGTGAAATTCGGAATTAAACTCATACTGGATAGCCGAGACATTAAACCAAAATTAATATGACATAAACGAGAGTGCCAAACACTTGCATCATCATTAACACTAGCACAAATTTGGTTTACTGACTTATTGCAAAAATCTGAAAGAGAAAAGCGGAACAAGCCTCCACACTCATAGCCTTTGCCTATAAATTGTCCAAATCTTGACACAGTCACTTTATTCGACTCTAAAACTACCTTAAACCCATCTCGACATAGAAGGGAGCCGCTAACTAGATTCTTGTTCATAGTAGGGACATGCTGCACGTTCCTTAGTTGCACGATCTTTCCCGAAGTAAACTTCAGATCCAGCGTGCCAATGCCACGAACAGAAGCATGTGACCCATTCCCCATTAGAACGGAAGAATCCCTTGAGACCTGATAAGAAGTAAACAAGGAGACGTCAGCATATACATTAACGTTAGCACCCGAATCAATCCACCATGAAGAAGATTGAAATACTGAAAGCACAATAGGTAAATTACCATACCCATCAGTATTGCTAGCGGTCACCATGTTGACAGTCTTGGAGCTCGTTTTCCCTCTGCGGTCTGCACGTTCTGGGCATTCCTTGGAAAAGTGTCCGGGCTTCCCACAGGCGTAGCACTCTAGCTCAGCCTTGTTAAACTTCTTCTTCTTGAAGGTAGTAGTCTTGGTAGGCTTGTTAAAAACATTCTTGTTCTTCCCTTTGTTCTTGTTCTGTGGGTACCTTTGCACCATATTGGCGCTAGGCTGAACCTCACCTTCTTTCTCAGTAGTGTCTTTAGCCCGAGCTTTCTCTTCAACATCAAGAGATGCAATCAGATTTTCAACTGATATCTCCTGTCTCTTATGTTTCAGAGTTGTGGCAAAATTCCTCCATGAAGGAGGCAACTTTGCAATCATGCACCCAGCCACGAATTTGTCAGGTAGAACACACTTAAGGAGTTCCAGTTCCTTCACAATGCACTGTATCTCATGAGCTTGTTCAACCACAGAACAGTTATTCACCATCTTGTAGTCATGGAAGCTCTCCAGGATGTACAGTTCACTACCTGCATCTGTTGCACCGAATTTAGCATTCAGTGCATCCCACAGAGTCTTTCCGTCATCTATGTGCATGTACACATCACACAGACGGTCAGCAAGAACACTCAGAATGCATCCCACAAACATAGTATTGGCTTCCTGGAATTTTCTCTGATCTTCGTTAGACATTCCCTCTGGAGCACCAACACTAACGTGGAAAACTTTCAGAGCAATAAGCCAGAGCGTGGTCTTCACCTGCCACCTCTTAAAGTGCACACCGGTAAACTTATCCGGCCTCAATGCATCAGCGAATCCAGCCATAGTTAACTCAGGAAATTGCCTACAATTAGGTTTTTGGATTGTTGGAAAATTAGGCAAGTTCATGATTAATTCCAGTAAATAATTCATGACTAGAACAGAGACTAGCATGTAACAATCTAGCAAACTAGAAGAACAGCAAAACATGCACAACAGCAGCACACACGAAACAAGAGCTGTAGAGAGAGACATGAACAGATGACGATGAATGTACTGTTCGTTAGCTGTTGTAGGGGCGACGGTGTTGATGACGATGTTGGCGATGATCTGCTGTTGACGGCGATGAAGACGACGATGAGTAGCACCGCCCGACTTGGACGGAAGACGACCTGTGATGACGAACTTGAGCAGTCGCGCAGAGCGCTTCCCAAAAACCTAATTCGTCCTCTCCCGATGCAGGATCGCAAGGACGAACAGTTCCGGAGACCTGCTCTCCCGCACGCCGATGCACGCCGGCGTTTGGGATGGAGTAGACTACGGTGGCGGCGCAAGTTGCCAGATGAGGCAAAACCCTAGGTGTTTTCGGTGTGTCTTTTGGTCGCAACCGGTAGCAGTATATATATTAGGACCAGAGGTCCAACTCTTCCTCAACTAGCGGTATGGGACTAAACTTTAGCACCATCTCTTGCTATTTTATTCATGGGCCACTATTTGAGATTTCATAAATTGTTATGGGCCTAGCCCATTAATTCTAACATGGCCTGCTATATTCTTTTTTTAAGTAAACTAGCTCGCAAAAAGATGTAAGCAAAAACCATTAATTCGATCGAGACAATTTTGCGCCGGCAAAATTATTAAATACCACATTGAACTTCAGCGTCACATCAACAACGGCGAGACCATTGAAATGAGTGTACTGTTCACCTATTTTGTGGTCTGAATAAAAATGGAATTGTAGAAACAATCATTGAGCAATTGGCTTGCTGGCGTCAGTGATGATGTCATCACATGCAATCTAGCCCTGTGAAACTCCGAGTGAACCATGCTGCATATGTTCTGTTGTGCCCTTAAGGCACTCGAACTGATCTGTGCTCTTTGTGTGATACAAACATATTTTTTCTTTCTAACTTTTAAACGACGTTTGGTGTTGTTGATGATTCTAATAAGTTTTCTGTGTTTGAGAGAAGAAGAGGATCACTCGCAAGAAACTAAAGCGGTGAAGTGGAAAAGACGAGATCACTAGAGGAGATGGCCAATTTTATGGGAGAAGGGAAACATAAACTTGTCATACTTCCCAAAAGATGGAGATTAATTAATGCTAAACTTTACATGGTAAAATAGGTACAATTCTTGTACTAACTAAATCTTTTTTAGTGCTAGCATACATGTTTCTCGTAGAAAGAGTTTTGGGGAGCTAACCCCTAGCCACAAAGGCCTTCTTCGTATCACCGTAGGCTAGGCCATGGGTTTCCTCTTCCTCTGTCAGTAGCTCCTAGCATCATGAGGATGGGGAGACCCTGGATTTCCAATTTAGGCATGTAGTTAGTAGGTTTTACGGTCTCATTTTGGAGGCAGAGGCGGCACCACGGAGAATAAAGGTGGTACTCCACACTGTAGTGATCCTCCTTAGATGGCATCGACGAGCTAGTAGCCTCGTGTTCTGGTTGATTCTTCATATCGACAATATTAGAAGTTGGTCGCTGCTTTCGCCACTTTGGGGAGGTGGCAGTGACGTGCTAGCCTTTTGGTACTCCGGTTCGACCTCCTACCCAAAAAGTTGTAGCACTTTTGGCGCCTCCATGGGGGGAGCTTGTGTCTCTTGGATTTCGCCCTTGGGGTCTGCGTTGTGTTAGCCTTCATTGTCTGGTCTGGCATCGTCATCTTCTCCGAGCCGTTAATCCTTCTGAATCGGTGTCTCGGATTCTCTTGCCAGAGTTTGATGACTTCCCTGATGCATGTATGGATAAAACTCTCTTGTCTTCGCACCGGCGCGGTACCACAGCGACAGCAACTATCGGCACACCATCGGCATGTGCAAGGCAGAGGGAGGAAACTCTAAGGTCCAAGATGTAATATCATTTCTTCTGGAGTTTTTCTTGTAATGCTTAATATATTTTAGTATAGAGCCTCAGGCTCTCCCGAAAAGAAGAAAAATCATCGGCGCACCATCCACATGTGCAGGTCATAGAAGACGGAGGAATCTCCATGGACCAGGATGTAATTTTCATTTTTCTCAGAGATATACTTGTAATGCTAAATCTATTTTGATATAGAGCCTCGGGCTCTTCTGTAAAAAAAAAACTAAACATAGGTAGTTGAAAGTTTGACCAAACAAACTATAAAAGCATGAGCCAACAGAGCCCCTTAGACGCATCAGTTTGAACATTCCCAAGTGCAGCCAGCAAAGAACGTGCGTAGCATAGGTACGGTGTTCCATCCACCATGACTGCAAGAACCAACGGAAAGATGGGCATGCGGCAGCACGGGGAAGGCCCTGCGGCGATGCTCGCCATAGGTACGGCGAACCCGACGAACCTCCTGCTGCCCCAAGACGTGTTCGCCGACAACTTGTTCCGTGTGACCAAGAGCGAGCACCTCACTGAACTCAAGGAAAAGATGAACAGAATCTGTAAGCATACATGCATCCATTATTTCCTTGGATTGACAATAATTCTGCATGTTCTTTTTTTACATAACGGATTTGCTAATTCTCAGTCGCCTACCCTCACCTCACGGTGGAATTTTTTAGCAACAAGAACACGATAAAAGGAGCTTTGCTACACCTACATAAGGGTTACGTAGTGGGTTAATTACGGGGTGATTTGGCAGCTTTTAGGGCCCACCCTGAAATTCCCGGGGGGGGGGGGGGGGGGGTGATTTGATTAGTTTAGAAGGAATTTCGTTGGGTTACTAAGATATCTTTCGTAGGTCTAGCATTTTTGCAATAAAAGTGTGAGGATGAGTTTGGATTTCGTAATTGAAAATTCTACACCTACGTAAAACTTACGTTTGTTTAATGTAACCTTCCAACTAATCCACCGATCCCCCACAGCCCACCCCCTCCCTGAATTTCAGTGGGGTGGGCCGGTTCCTCCTCCTAACCCCAATCATAATCCTCCTGGTTGATTTTACGTAAAAACTTAGTAATCTTACGTAATTCTATTCTTGCTCTTTCGTAATTCCAGGTCAGAAAACGGGCATCGAGAAGCGCCACTTCCACCTGACCGAGGAGACACTGGGCGCCCACCCGGAGTTCCTCGACAGGGAGCTGCCATCCCTCGACGCGCGCATAGAAATGGCCGCCACCGCCGTGCCGAAGCTCGCGCAGTCCGCCGCGGCCAAGGCCATCGCCGAGTGGGGCCGCCCGGCCACCCACATCACCCACCTCGTCTTCAGCACCTACTCCGCGTGGGAGGCCCCCAGCGCCGACCTCAAGCTGGCCACGCTCCTCGGCCTCCGCCCCACAGTCTGCCGCACCATCCTCAGCCTCCACGGCTGCTACGGCGGCGGCAGGGCGCTCCACCTCGCCAAGGAGCTCGCCGAGAACAACCGCGGCGCGCGCGTCCTCGTGGCCTGCGCCGAGACCACCCTCGTCTGCTTCGGCAGCCCGGACGGGGCCAACCTCGTGGGCCACGCCTTGTTCGGGCCTTCGGGGACGGCGCCGGCGCCAGCCCCTTCGGCGAATGCGAGCGCCCGCTGTTCGAGATGGTCTCTGCCACGCAGACGACGATCCCGAGGACCGAGCACGTGCTCGGCATGCAGGCCACGGCAGGCGGCATAGACTTCCACCTCGCCATCCAGGTGCCGATGCTGATCGGACAGAACGTCGAGCGCTGCCTGCTCGACACGTTCGGCGGAGACGGCGATGCTCCCAGGTGGCCGTCCGATCCTGGATAACATAGACACGGTGCTCAAACTGGAGCCGGGTAAGTTCGCCGCCAGCCGGCATGTGCTCCGCGAGTACGGCAACATGAGTGGTGCCACCATCGTCTTGGTGCTTGACGAGCTGCGCCGGCGTCGGAAGGAGGACGATAGTGGCCACCTGCAGTGGCAGAGCCAGAAAAATTTCATTAGGAGGGCCAAGTGATGTTAAAACAGGTTAGGGCGGGCCAAATATTGAGAAAGTAAGCTTTTAGCATCAAATAATCACTCAATATGCACTGTTCATAAGCAAAACTAGCAGCAAATTACTGATGTTAGGGGGGGCCAGGGCCCCTGCTGGTCCCCCCTGTCTCGGCCACTGGCCACCTGCTGCCAGAGTGGGGCGCGATGCTGGCCTTCGGGCCGGGAATTACCATCGAGACCATGGTGCTTCGTTCTCCACGTTGATCCATGTCGTCGCTCGATCTCAGGGAGAAATTTACAACAAAAGTACTCATACTACAATATAGCACGTACTACTTTGTGTGCGCGTGTGTAAAAACGGATGCATACGTCAGCAAAATGATGATGCACCTTTCAGTCCACTCCATGATGATGCACTACAACAATATATACGACGAGATGTATCTATATATGGTTGTATTGCTAAGGAGATGTCAATATAAAGGCAGATTTATATATTGAATATTGACATCCAAATATGTCTTTGCGTGTACTCAGAATGTAAAAGGAGATGCATCACTGCAGGAAAAACATATGTTGCCTTGTGTTTCGTCATAAGGACATTTCTAACCGATCCCTAAAAGTTAAGGGAGGATCCGACGGAGTAAAGTTAGTGGAGTAAATTTTTACTTCACTAACGGTGGCCGCACCTAACCGATCCCCTATAGTTAGTGGAGTAAAAAATCAAAATTGTGTAGATTTTGCATCCTAGCCGTATCAACTCCAAACACTACACAATATATATCATGAGAATATTAACATTAAAACATGCATAACATAACCGTCATAACATATAGTTTCATCATCACGAATTTCAAATAAAAACATGCAAAGTTCACCCAGAAGTCATCACTTCAAACACAATGTTTGATCCAAAATCACCATAAGTATAGCATGTATATGTTGTGGATCGAGCCAACCAATGGCATGCACCACCACCCTCTCGGCCACTACCACTCAAACGAGGTCCTCGGCGAAGAAATCAACTCCATCATCCTCTCGGCCACCATCACCACCGCCATCCTCTCGGCCACCATCACCACCGCCATCCTCTCGGCCACCATCAACACTACCACCCCCTCGGCCACCACAATCAATACCCCCCCCCCCCTCGGCCACCACCATCAACACCACCAACCCCTCGGCCACCACCATCACCACCATCACCGCCTCCACCACCTCAGCCACTACCATCACCACCATCACCGCCACCACCACCACCTCGGCCACCACCAACATCGAAGAGAGGCTTCCAAGATCTCTCCACAAGTGAGCTCCCAATACTTCCTTGTGGTTTCATCCATCGTACGTTTGGATTCATGAACATGCTAGCACGTTCTACCCCTTCTTGGCATCACGAATCCTCTCCTCCTCAAGTGCAAGCCTACGCTCCTCCGCCTTGAACTTTCTCTCTTCGGCCGCCAACTTGGCCTTCCATTTCTCATCATCCAACAACTTGAGCTCATTCCACCTCGCCATCTTCTCTTCTTTGCGTTCGGCCGCCAACAGCTTCATGGTCGCGATCATTGCGACAAGTTCTTCTTTGTAAGTGCCACCGAATGCATTTATCTTCTTTCTTTCTTTTGCAATCATGTTTCCTTCCGGTCTATTGTTGGCATCTTCGTCAACCTCGTCCTCCTCCTCAATGGATATGCTCAACCTTGATCTCTTTGGAGTGGTCTCCGCGATTCTTTGGATCCACTTCTCGTTCTTGCATAGCTCTTTTTAGCAATGATGCAACGCGAAGGGCTTGTGGCTGAACTTGGTGTTCCTATGCTTGAATAGCTCTTGGATGTAGGGGCCATACTCCGCCACTTGCACACCGCTCGGTGCTGCATGATTCACTTGGTTGATGCAACTGGACCATCGGTTGCATTGGTCATGGATGGTGCTCCAACGATGCCCAAGAGAACCTTGCGTACGACTTGTGATCGCACGTCCACGGAGTTGTTGTAGTCCTCGGTAATTCTTTCCCAAAATATGTTCCAATCATTGCATCCATGGAGATCGCGCACCAAGCATTGCAAAGAGCAATATCCTCTTTTTGGTTGTAGTTGGCGGTGCATGACCTTGACGCCCGCATGCTTGCTTCGGTCACCTCCACAACCGCCTCTTCCTCGGCCAACTCCTTATCGGCCACCACCGCCTCGGCCTCCTCCTCCTCGGCCTACTCCTCTTCCCCGGTGTCGGTGTAAAAACCGGCAGACCTCGGGGTAGGGGGTCCCGAGCTGTGGATCTCGGACAGATGGTAACAGGAATAGGAAGATGATGTTTACCCAGGTTCGGGCCCTCTTTATGGAGGTAAAACCCTACGTCCTGCTCTTGTTTATATTAATGGAGATGTATCAAGTACAGAGTTGATCTACCTCGAGATCGTAAGATGTGTTCTAGTTCTAGGGCTAGGTGAATGAAATTGTGTTGAAGTCCCTTCTAAGGGCTAAACCCTACGGCTTATATACACGTCGATAGAGTATCTAGGGTTACAAGGTTGACAACTTGGCTTGGAGGCGGCAGGAGGAGTCTTGGAGTATACGTCAAGTCTTCGGCAGATGCGGTCTTGATCTCTCCTGCGTGTATCTTCCGGGGTCCACCCTGATAAGAATGAGAGCCCACTAGCCCAGCCCGAGGAACATGGGCTGACTAGATTGATACCCCCTAGTCTGGGACACCGTCAGTAGCCCCCGAACTGGTCTTCTATGCCGAGGATGATACCGGATCCGAAGTCCTTGGCTTGACAGATGAGTTCCCTTCTCATAATTCTAGATCTTTTGAGCGCCCCTCCAAGGAGCGGTGTCTTGTGAAACGAGGTTCAGCCGAATTCTTTCCCCGTCCGGGGTCATGAGTTCATTTAGCCCCGAAGGCCAGTCACCTGGGTGTGAACAGTACCTCGCAGTCTGACAACTTTATCGATGTGGCACTACCCACGACTGATCAGGCAGTTACTGCCTTCCTCAAATCATGGTTCGAGGCAGCCTTTTTTACTGGCGCGTCCCATCGAGGTGGAGATCGTGCCCGCTTTCTTATGGATATCATCAAGATTGCCCCCCATGCGTATAACGGCATCTTTTGCGGGGAGGAGTGGCGTTGTTACCGGCGCGGCGAGGGGACTCTTGCCTTTTCAGCAGCCTATAAGAGTAAAAGAACAACAAAGCCAGCAATCACGCTTTCATTTCCCCTGCCTTCCGCCTCTTCGAGCTCGAGCGCCCAGATCCAATCTCGCCACTCTCCTCCTCCGCGCCCCCAAACTTCTTCCTCCAGCCATGGCCGATACCCTCAAAGGGCACTGGGAGGCTCCACCGTGACAGAGAGCACGATCCTGGAGCTGCGGAGCGCGGGGTACATCCTCGCCAATGTCGTCGCCCGTGCTCCAGGTGCTGATCAGCAGGTGCCCGCCCCCAATCCAGGGGAGCGGGTAGTCTTCATCCCTAACCTCATCAGAGGCTTGGGGTTCCCGCAGCACCCATTCGTGTGCGGGGTGATGTTTTATTATGGGATCGATTTCCATCACATGGCCCCGAACTCCATCCTCCACCTCGCCTCTTTCATCACGGTGTGCGAGGCCTTCTCCGCATCGAGCCACACTTCGGCGTTAAGCCGAAGTCTAGCGGCTCTGATCTGGCGGAGTGTGGAGGGGCTATGGTCAGCAAGAACCAGAGCGCCTATTGGTTCAAGGGCACTTTCATCGAGACGGTCAAAGAATGGCAGCGGGAGTGGTTCTATATCACGGAGCCGCTCGTCACTGGCCAGGCCGAGGTCCCAGCCTTTTCGGCTGGGCCCCCAAGGAAGCTCAAGTCTTGGAAGGAGAAGGGCATCGCCTGGGGAAACCCAGAGGAGGTGGAGGCACTGATCCAAAGGATCAATTGGTGGTCTGTCAAGAAGAACCTCCAACTGGCCGACGTGGTCAACGTTATGCTCAATCGCCGCATTCTCCCGCTCCAACTCTGGGCTACCCCAATGTGGGAGCACAGATCCGGGGATGCGGGGCCCGTGGTCAAATTCTTCCGCACTTCCCTGGAAGGTATGTGGACGCGGCTCCTCAAGCTGGCCAAGGACAAGATCCCTAAGGCGGGTAAGGACCTCGGTTTCGAGGTTGGCTACAGCGCCACACCGGCGAGTGTTTTGATATACACTGTCATTATTTTTCCATTTGAGCGAGACAGATTTCGACGAATCGCCTCATTTTGTATTTTGCAGAATTGGATAGCCAAGATGCAGCAGGTGCGGTGTCCAGCACCGCTGCCAGAGGAGGAGAAATCCCCCATGCTCACGGCGCTCCTAGTGGTGGAGCCGCACGTGGTGGTCCCTGATACGTCTCCAACGTATCTATAATTTATGAAGTATTCATGCCATGTTTATTATAGTTTTGTATGATTTTGGTGCACTTTCATATGGCTTTTATATGATTTTCATGGACTAACATATTGACTTAGTGCCCAGTGCCAGTTGCTGTTTTCTGCCCTGTTTTTGTTTTACAGAAAATCAATACCAAACGAAGTCCAAATGCCACGAAACTTTTTGGAGATTTTTTATTGGCCAAGATAAACACTAGAAGCTTCGGGAGGAGGCCAGAAGACCCACAGGGGCTCCACGAGCCACCAGGGCGTGCCACCCCCCCCCCCAGGCTTGCCCTGGTGCCTTGTGGGCCCCCTGTGGCCCTTCTTCGCGTGATTCCAACGCCAAAAAATCATATATATTCAGAAACCCCCGAAAGTTAACCTAGATGAGTTTTTACGCCGCCGCAAGCCTCTGTACCAGAGAAATCCCATCTACAGCCCTTTTCCGGCACCCTGCCGGAGGAGGGAAGGCATCACCGGAGGCCATCTTCGTCATCCCGGCGGTCTCCATGACGAGGAGGGAGTAGTTCACCCTCGAGGCTGAGGGTTTGTACCAGTAGCTATGTGTTTGATCTCTTTCTCTCGCGTGTTCTTGAGATGGCACGATCTTGATGTATCGCGAGCTTTGTTGATATAGATGAATCATATGGAGTTTTCCCCTCTCTATCTTCTTGTGATGAATTGAGTTTTCCCTTTGAAGTTTTCTTATCGGATTGAGTCTTTAAGGATTTGAGAACACTTGATGTATGTCTTGCATATGGATATCTGTGGTGACAATGGGATATTCACTTGAGTCACTTGATGTATGTTTTGATGATCAACTCGCGGGTTCCGTGACCTTGGGAATTTATGCATAAGGGTTGGCACACGTTTTCGTCTTGACTTTCTGGTAGAAACTTTGGGGCACTCTTTGAAGTTCTTTGTGTTGGTTTGAATAGATGAATCTGAGATTGTGTGATGCATATCGTATAATCAAACCCGTGGGTACTCGTGGTGACATTGGAGTGCCTAGGTGACATTAGGGTTTTGGTTGATGTGTATCTTAAGATGTTATTCTAGTACGAACTCTAGGGCTGTTCGTGACAATTAATGGGGATGGCTCGTAACATTGATCGGGAACAATAACTTTGAGGTGGTTTCATACCCTACAACAATTTCTTCGTTTGTTCTCCGCTATTTGTGACTTTGGAGTGAACTCTTTGTCGCACGTGAGGGATTTACATATGATTCAACTATGTCAACAATGTTGGGAGATCGCACTAGTGAAAGTATGAACCCTAGGCCTTGTTTCTAAGCATTGCAATACCGTTTTTATGCCCGTTTACTTTTGTTACCTTGCTGTTTTTATATTTTCAGATTACAAAAACCTATATCTACTATCCATACTACACTTTTATCACCATCTCTTCGCCGAACTAGTGCACCTATACAATTTACCATTGTATTGGGTGTGTTGGGGACACAAGAGATTTGTTGTATTTGGTTGCAGGGTTGCTTGAGAGATACCATCTTCAACCTATGCCTCCCACGGATTGATAAACCTTAGGTCATCCACTTGAGGGAAAATTGCTACTGTCCTACAAACCTCTGCGCTTGGAGGCCCAACACGAGTCTACAAGAACAAGTTGTGTAGTAGACATCAAGCTCTTTTCTGGTGCCGTTGCCGGGGAGGTGAGTGCTTGAAGGTATATCTTTAGATCTTGCAATCGAATTTTTTAATTTCTTGTTTTATCACTAGTTTGTTTTATAAAAGAAAACTACAAAAAAATGGAATTGAGGTTGCCTCATATTATTCGTCCTTATCATGTCTTTCTTGAAAATGATGGATCAGAAAATTGTGCTCAATTGATAGAAGAAGAATTCAATAAAATATTTGGCATAAAATATTTGAATGATGAGCATGATTGCAATGTTGTTAGTATGAATTCTATGAATATCCATTATGCTAATGATATGCAAAGCGATAAGCTTGGGGATGCTATGTTTGATGAAGATGATATTTTTAGTCCCCCAAGTTTTGATGAGAAAATTTATTATGATGAAAGTATGCCTCCTATTTATGATGATTATATTGATAAAAGTGGATTTAGAGAGGTCATGACTTTATTTAATGATGATTCCACTATTTTGGAAGAGGTTTCAATTGATTATGAAAACAAATTTGCTATCTATGATGATTATTGTGATGACATGTATGCTATAAAGAATAATGATAACCATGAAACTTGTCATCATAATTTAAATTTTCAAATTTATTATGCCAATCAAGTATCTCATGATAGCTATTTCATTGAATTTGCCCCCACTATTATGAATGAGAAGGAAATTGCTTATGTGGAGAGTAATAAAAATCCTATGCTTGTAGGTCATGAAAAGAATGCTTTATGTGATAGCTATATTGTTGAATTCATTCATGATGCTACTCAAAATTATTATGAGAGAGGATCATATGCTTGTAGGTGTTGCAATAATATCCAGTTTCCTCTCTATGTGTTGAAAGTTTTGAAGCTATACTTGTTTTGCCTTCCTATGCTAGTTGATTCTTGCTCCCATAAATTATTTACTCACAAAATCCCTATGCATAGGAAGTGGGTTAGGCTTAAATGTGCTAGTCATATGATTCATGATGCTCTCATTGTGTTTCAATTCTTCAACTTTTATGTGAGCATCATTGAAATCATCATGTATAGCTAAAAAGGTATTAAAGAAAAGCGCTTGTTGGGAGACAACCCAACATTTATACCTACTGTTTTTGTGTGTTCACATGATTAAGCAACTTTAGTAATCATGTTTTATATGTTTTCTTTCAATAAAGTGCCAAGTAAAACCTTTGGGATAGTGTGGATACTTGTTGATTCAATTCTGTGCAAAAACAGAAACTTTTGCCTCCAGTATTTAATTTCCCAAATTTTACTGGAGCGTTAAAAAAATTCTGAAATTTTTACACAGTATTTATATGCAAATTTGTGACGTTGTCTTAATTTTTCAGAATTTTTAGAGTTCCAGAAGTATGGTAGTTGCTCAGATCATTACAGACTCTTCCGTTTTTGACAGATTATGTTTTCAATGCATAGTTTGCTTGTTTTAATGTTTCCATAGCTTATATTATGAGATATAAATTGTAGAAATGATAGAATACAGTAGGAATTATATGGGAACAATTGTGAATCTTGTCTTGGACAGTACCTAAGTGATGGTTTATTCTTTATCATACTAACCGTTCTCACGAAGTTCCGTTAAGTTTTGTGTGATTGAAGTTTTCAATTTTTGGGTGAGATATCGATATGAGGAGAATAAGGAGTGGCAAGACCCTAAGCTTGGGGATGCCCAAGGCACCCCAAGGTAATATTCAAGGAAGACCCAAGCAACTAAGCTTGGGGATGCCCCGGAAGGCATCCCCTCTTTCGTCTTCAACACTATCGGTAACCTCACTCGGAGCTATATTTTTATTCGTCACATAATATGAGTTTTTCTTGGAGCGTCATTTTATTTTGTTAATATTTGATTTGTGCTTTCAATAATAATTTTTTGTATCTTTTGGTTCAATAAAATGCCAATTATAGCCTTTACCATGCTCAGTTTGCAAGTTCATGTGTTGCTGTTTGAAAACAGAAAGTTTTCTGTTATGTACAGAATATTCCTGAATAGTCAGAACATGATAAAAATCTGAAATTTTTACACAGTAAGAATGCATGAGTTCTCTGTCACGTGGTAATTTTTCAGAATTTTTGGAGTTAGGGAAGTATGGATTCTTAATTATCCTTTACAGACTGTCCTGTTTAGGCAAATTGCTGTTATGTTTGCATTGTTTGCATATGTTGGCTTTTTTAATGATTCTATTTGAGGATAGGAGTATTAAATATGCAGAGGCATTTAGTATTCAATGTTTAATTATAATTTTAGTGATTTGCTACAGTAGAGAATGTCGAGGTTTTGAGTGGATTTATACTAACATATCTCACAAGTTCTTGTCAAGTTTTGTGTGGATGAAGTTTTTGAAACTTAGGGAAACTATTATATGAGAAGAATTAACGAGACACAAGAGTTCAAGCTTGGGGATGCCCATGTCCCCCCAAGTTAATATTCCAAGAAGTATCAAGCATTCAAGCTTGGGGATGCCCCGGTAGGCATCCCATCACTTTTCTTCATCAACTATCGGTTAGTCCCGATTGAACCCAAGTTTTTACTTGTTCACATAATGTGTGCTATATTTTGTTGTGTCTTTGTTTTGCTTGCTGTTTGAATAAAATATCAAGATCTGAAACTTTTTAAATGAGAGAGAGTCCTTACATAGCTACTTAATGGTTTCACTACTCATTGATCTTCGCTTTTATATTTTGGAGTAGTTTGTCATTAATTCTCATGCTTCACTTATATATTTTTGAGAGTTAATAATAGTAATGGTAATTTGCACAAGATATGAATTCGGTCCCAAGATGATGAATATTCGAGAGGGATATAATTGAAACTTTCATATAGATCATTGGATATGATAAGTGTGATTCCTTGCAATGAAAATAATGAAAGAGATCATGTGCTAATCTTATGGAAAGTAATGACATTACATAAAGAAAAGTATAAGTGGTAAAATTTATTGGAGGTTAACAAGCATATCATTAGTCAATGATGCAATTCATGAAAAAGTTAATAAGGGAAGAGAAGAATCACATGCAAATATACTATCTTGGACATCTTTTATAATTGTGAGCCCCCATTAAGTATTTTATGTCAAAGTGTTGACGTTGGACAAGGAAGACAATGTAATGAATTATGTTTGTTCATATTCACATAGAAGTTATATTGTTATAGATCCTCTAACATGTGGTGCTTGCCCAATATCTTTGCTAGCCAAAAATCCGCACCAAGTAGAGATACTACTTGTGCATCCAAAACCCTTAAACCCAGTTTCTTCCCATGAGTGTCCACCATATCTACCTATGGATTGAATAAGATCCTTCAAGTAAGTTGTCATCGGTGCAAAAAGCAATAAAAATTGCCTCTAAATATGTCTGAACTTTTATTGTAAGGGAAATAAGCGTTGTACGAACTTGTGATGGTAAAGAAATAAAAGCGACGGACTGCATAATAAAGGTTGCTATCACAACGGGCAATATAACGTGACGTTCCTTTGCATTAAGGGCTTGAGCATCCAACAACAAAAAGCACATGACAACCTCTGCTTCCCTCTGCGAAGGGCCTAACTTTTATTTTTCTGTATTTACTTTTATGCAAGAGTCAATAGTGTTCTCCTCTACTTCCTTTTTATTTTTCTCTTTTGCAAGCATCATGTGGTGGGGAAAGATCTAGGCACATATATCCAGTTGAATATGAGTGATCATGAGTTATTATTGTTGACATCACCCTTGAGGTGAATAAGTTGGGAGGTGAAATCACAAGCCCCTATCTTTCTATGTGTCTGGCTGAAACTTTTGCTCCATATATATGTCGTGAGTGTTAGCAATCATAGAAGACTAAATGATGGTTGAGTATGTGGACTTGCTAAAAAGCTCCTACATGAGACCCTTCCTGAAAATATGATGAATTGCAATTGCATTGTTGACTAGAATAGTTTGTTAGTTTCCAAGAAAGTTTATGCCTTATACTTCATTGTTGTGATGAATTGTTACTTGCTCATGAGAAGTTTTATGATAATAAATATTGCTGTTATAATAATGATCTTGCTTTGAATCATTCAAGTCCAACGTCCATGCAACAAAAGAAAAGATTATATGATGATTATGATAGGTAGCATTTCACATCAAAATTTCTGTTTTTAATTGCTACTTTATCATGATGACTTTTATGAGAGAAAGTTGCTGTTATGATGCTAGGAAAAGTGATTGAAATTATCATTGATCAAACTTATGCACTATGCTAGCATTCACACTTCATAAATTATTTCTTTTATCATTTACCTACTCGAGGACGAGCAGGAATTAAGCTTGGGGATGCTGATACGTCTCCAACGTATCTATAATTTATGAAGTATTCATGCCATGTTTATTATAGTTTTATATGATTTTGGTGCACTTTTATATGGCTTTTATATGATTTTCATGGAGTAACATATTGACTTAGTGCCCAGTGCCAGTTGCTGTTTTCTGCTCTGTTTTTGTTTTACAAAAAATCAATACCAAACGAAGTCCAAATGCCACGAAACTTTTTGGAGATTTTTTATTGGCCAAGATAAACACGAGAAGCTTCGGGAGGAGGCCAGAAGACCCACAGGGGCTCCACGAGCCACCAGGGCGCGCCAACCCCCCCCCCCCCCCAGGCGCGCCCTGGTGCTTCGTGGGCCCCATGTGGCCCTTCTTCGCGTGATTCCAACGCCAAAAAATCATATATATTCAGAAACCCCCGAAAGTTAACCTAGATGAGTTTTTACGCCGCCGCAAGCCTCTGTACCAAAGAGATCCCATCTACAGCCCTTTTCCGGCACCCTGCCGGAGGGGGGAAGGCATCACCGGAGGCCATCTTCGTCATCCCGGCGGTCTCCATGACGAGGAGGGAGTAGTTCACCCTCGGGGCTGAGGGTTTGTACCAGTAGCTATGTGTTTGATCTCTCTCTCTCGTGTTCTTGAGATGGCACGATCTTGATGTATCGCGAGCTTTGTTGATATAGATGAATCATATGGAGTTTTCCCCTCTCTATCTTCTTGTGATGAATTGAGTTTTCCCTTTGAAGTTTTATTATCGGATTGAGTCTTTAAGGATTTGAGAACACTTGATGTATGTCTTGCATATGGATATCTGTGGTGACAATGGGATATTCACTTGAGTCACTTGATGTATGTTTTGGTGATCAACTCGCGGGTTCCGTGACCTTGGGAATTTATGCATAAGGGTTGGCACACGTTTTTGTCTTGACTTTATGGTAGAAACTTTGGGGCACTCTTTGAAGTTCTTTGTGTTGGTTTGAATAGATGAATCTGAGATTGTGTGATGCATATCGTATAATCAAACCCGTGGGTACTCGTGGTGACATTGGAGTGCCTAGGTGACATTAGGGTTTTGGTTGATGTGTATCTTAAGGTGTTATTCTAGTACGAACTCTAGGGCTGTTCGTGACAATTAATGGGGATGGCTCATAACATTGATCGGGAACAATAACTTTGAGGTGGTTTCGTACCCCACAACAAGTTCTTCGTTTGTTCTCCGCTATTTGTGACTTTGGAGTGAACTCTTTGTCGCACGTGAGGAATTTACATATGATTCAACTATGTCAACAATGTTGGGAGATCGCACTAGTGAAAGTATGAACCCTAGGCCTTGTTTCTAAGCATTGCAATACCGTTTTTATGCCCGTTTACTTTTGTTACCTTGCTGTTTTTATATTTTCAGATTACAAAAACCTATATCTACTATCCATACTACACTTTTATCACCATCTCTTCGCCGAACTAGTGCACCTATACAATTTACCATTGTATTGGGTGTGTTGGGGACACAAGAGATTTGTTGTATTTGGTTGCAGGGTTGCTTGAGAGATACCATCTTCAACCTACGCCTCCCACGGATTGATAAACCTTAGGTCATCCACTTGAGGGAAAATTGCTACTGTCCTACAAACCTCTGCGCTTGGAGGCCCAACACGAGTCTACAAGAACAAGTTGTGTAGTAGACATCAGTCCCCAAGGAGTCCAAGCCCCCGAAGGGCAGGGCTAGTCTTCGGAAACGGGAGACTTCGGTCACCCGGTCCGAGGAGACCCATGCCTCCTCCACCCATGAGAGTGATGGGGAGGAGGATGAAGAGGAAGAGAAGAACCCTTCCCGTAAGGGGATGAGGGCGGCGTCGGAGGGCGCCGAGGCCGGAGCTCGGCCCACGGGTCAAAAGAGGTTGAAAGAAACCTCTGTCGGGGCCGCCGACAAGTCCAAGCCGTCGGAGAAGGTCGTGCTCTCCAATGAGTCTGAAGATGATCCCCTAGCACTGGGGAGGAAGAAGCCGGCGCCCTGAAGGTATGCCGCTGTCCTTTGTGTTTGATTTTACATCAAGTCCTTTCAACAGGACTAATTTAACATGGGTATCTTTCCCTAGCCCGCAAAGGGAACGCCTTAGCGACTCCTCCAGCAGGCTGTTGTCCGCCAGCGGGACGCCGGATCACGCTCCCCCGGCTCAAGAAGGGCCGAGGGAGGTGACATCGATTCCGGTCCCCCAAGCTGATGCAACGGGGGTCGAAGAGCCAGTCGTCATGGCCGAGGTCGATACCTCGGCCCCACAGGGCCAAGGGGACGGGGTCCCCGAGGTCGTCAAGGAAGGGGTGGGCCAGCCAGAGGTCCAGCCGAAGTCTACTCCGGCTCCACCGCCGGAGCCGGAGACCCTCGTTCCTAACACTCAGGTGCTGGGGTCTGAGGTCTTACCACCCCCACCTCCCGCTCTAGGGCGGGGTAGTGTGGGGTGGACTGAGGAAATGGAGGAAGCCCTAACGGGCTCCTCCCTCAAGGAAGAGCACCGCGCGTTGATCGGCGCGGCACTACAGGGATTCCGGTCTACTGAGGCCGGAATGCATGAGGTCTTCAAGGGCCTTATTGCGAGCTTCGGGGAAATCTTCTGTCTTTAAAGGAAATTTTTCTGCTTAGGTTTACTTCAGCAATCCTTGTAACTGTCCAAAGACATTCGTTATATGGCGTTTTCAGACGGCCTAGGCGGTGAGTAGCCCCCAATCCCAAGGCCAGTTTTGAAAAAACTAGGGTTGGGGTTGTAACGAGGAAGCCGTGGAAAGAGTAGCCCCCAGGACTGAGAAGACTTGACGTTCATCCGAGGTGTCAATAAATTGATCATGGGGCTCATTATAAAGTGTTTATGCAGGTTTCAACCTCGGCTCCATGCTCCGTCTCCGAGGAGATTGTGGAGATGCACCGGAAGCTCGAGAGGTCCGAGAAGGACCTCGACCTGGTGAAGGAGCAGGTCGAGCAGTCTCAAGGTAAGCGATCGATGCTTGTCATCTTTGATAGTGAGCTGAGACAATATATATTTTGCGAAAATATAAGTTGATGCCGAATTGTTTTAACAACAGCGGCGTTAGCCGAGCTTGAGGGGCTCAAGGCCGAGCTGTCAAAGGCTCGGCAGGAGGCCAAGCAGCTGAAAGCTGCTGCGGCCGAGGCAGAGAAAGACCTAGCCACCGAAAGGGGGGCTAGGAAGAAAGACCAGGCTTGGGTCCTGTAGGTCGAGGAGAATCTCAAGGGCGTGTATGTCGAACCGGATACCCTTGAGAAGAAGGAGAAAAAGGCGGGCGGGGAGCTACGAAAGCTACGTCAGTCTCATACTGAGCTCCAGACCTAGGCCCGAGCCGACCGCGAGGCGCTCCAACAAGTGGAGCAGATAGCCGTGGGTAAGCGATATTTACTTCAATGTGTATTTGGCAGCAAAGGGTTCGTCGAGCTCACCCAGCTATGGCGATCCGCAGAGGTCTTCGCCGATCTCCCGAAGAGTGCGGCGGACGCCGGCCATCATTTTGGCCGACTGGAGGGCCATGAGATGGAGAGGGCGATCTGGAGGCAGTTCCAGGAGTTGACTCGGCCACAGCTGCTCAATAATCAAATGAAGCAGCTAGCTGAACTTCTCCGGATGGTGCTACATGTAGACTGCATTGGTATTTTCCTCGAAGAGGAGAGGATGATGCAGTATAGTAGAGATAAGTATTTCCCCCAGTTAAGAACCAAGGTTATCAATCCAGTAGGAGAACCACACAAAATCCAGTGAGCAGCACCTGCAGACACAAAACAAAACACTTGCACCCAACGCAAATAAGAGGGTTGTCAATCCTCTTAGCGGTTATCTGTAAGGATTATGTCTGATAGAGATAAATTGATAAAGTAAATTACTAAACTAAATGAAAGTAAATAAATTGCAGTAAAGTATTTTTATGTTTTCTATATGATAAAGATAGACCCGGGGGCCATAGTTTTCACTAGAGGCTTCTTTCTCGAACAAATAGCATACGGTGGGTAAACAAATTACTGTTGGGCAATTGATAGAAAAGCGAATAATTATGACGGATTCATGGCAATGATCATGTATATAGGCATAACGTCCGAGACAAGTAGACCGACTCCTGCCTGCATCTACTACTATTACTCCACTCATCGAATGCTATCCAGCATAAATCTAGAGTATTAAGTTAATGAAAACAGAGTAACGCCTTAAGCAAGAAGACATGATGTAGAGAAGCAAATTCAAGCAAAATGAATAAACCCCATCTTTTTATCCTTAATGGCAAAAATACAAAAACGTGTCATGTCCCTTTCTATCACTAGGATTGAGCACCGCAAGATTGAACCCATCACAAAGCACCTCTCCCATTGCAAGATAAACCAATCTAGTTGGCCAAACCAAATCGATAAATTGGAGAGAAATATAAAGTTATATTTAATCATGCATAAAAGAGTTCAGAGAAGACTCAAATATTTCTCATGAATAATCTGATCATAAACTCACAATTCATCGGATCCCAACAAACACACCGCAAAAGAAGATTACATCGGATAGAACTCCAAGATCATCGAGGAGAACACGATATTGAAGATCAAAGAGAGAGAAGAAGCCATGTAGCTACTAGCTATGGACCCGTTGGTGTGTGGTAAATTTCTCACACATCATCGGTAGGGCAGCAAGGTTGATGTAGAAGCCCTCCGTGATCGATTCCCCCTCCGGCAGATTACCAGAGAAGGCCTCCAAATGGGATCGTGGAAGAACAGAGGATTGCGGCGGCGGAAAGGTTTTCTCTTCTGTCTCTTGGGTATAATGGCAATATTTTAGAATTTATAGTGGAAGAATTAGGTCAGGAGGAGCCACGAGGGGCCCACAAGCCTTGGGGGCGCGACCACCCCCCTAGGGCGCGCCCCCTCAGCTTGTCGCTCTCCCGTAACTCCTCTGGTCTTCTCCCAAAGCTTCGTGGGTCTCTTTTGGTCCAGAAAAAATTAATCCAAAGTTTTTTTCTCATTTGGACACTTTTTGATAATGTTTTATTGAAAAGACAAAACAGGCAAAAAACTGCAACTGGCACTGGGCACTGAGTTAATAGGTTAGTCCCAAAAAATGATATATAATTGCATAAAGTTGCATATAAAAGATCCAAGATTGATAATATAATAGCATGGAACAATCAAAAATTATAGATACGTTGGAGACGTATCAGATGGCGAGACCGGCGCTCCAAGGCCTCTGCATCAACCTGTGGCCCACGGAGGAGTTGCCGGCCAGCTTCTTCGGGCTCCTGGCCAGGCTGCATGAAGCCGTTCCACAAATCAACTGCTGGAAGTGATCCGCGTGTCTTGAAGGAGCGCGGCGGGCGTATGCCTACGTGAAGACGCACTTCTGGAAGGTTGAGGTGGAGGTCGGTACTGCATGGCCCCCTGAAGGGAAGGTGCGCACCGCAGAGCAATTTTTCGCCGAGGTGGAGGCGGGCGCCCGTGTGACCGAGGCCATGTGTCCTAGGGACAAGCTGTACTTTTAAGAAGCACTTCGGAATTCCGAAGTGCGTGAAATGTTTAAAAATTATCAGTTGTTTAATGAGTATGGCTTAAGTTCCTCTCACATGTTTTTGTTTTTAATATTTCCTCCTGTTTGACTGTTTTAAACTGAAAGTGGCCAGTCCTCGGCTTCAACCCCTTCGCACAATATGCGGAGGGTGACCTTTTTAGGCAACCATGACCCTTAACCGACATCTCAGCTCTCGGAGGACGTCTATGCACAGAAGGACTAGGCAACCGGACCATTGGCTTTATAAGTTTCACTTAGTCATAGGAGTTTGACGGTGGGGACTGATGACGCGCCCCCGGGTGAGTGAAGTGGTTGGTTTAGGCAGCCGAGGTCTATGCCCATGACCACTTCGGCTAATTCGAGGGAGAAGCCCTTTGTTTAACATGGGTGATCTCTAACGACACGTTGCTTGACGCAGTCTTCGGATGGCCAATCAGTTTTCGCTTACCTAGATAGTCAGTTTTCGGCTTTCTCCACTGAGGCGCTCTGCCAGTTAAACTAGCGGCACTATCGCAAGGGTTCTCCCATTACACCCTTAGCCGAATTTGTCGGGAACGTAAGGGGTACACATAGGAGCCGGGCAACCCAACTATTGACCAAAATCTAGGTTCGAAACTGATGCATATAATGCAACATCCGAGACGCCGAGTACTTCGGACTTGTGCTTCAGGCTATAAAAGTGAGGCCCCTTAGCGATTGTATCCTAGAGGTATTCTCACGGTTCGTGGGCAGTGCTTGTAAGAAAATACGTTAAAGACCTTTATGGGCACAATTTCTTTATTTCATGTAACCAAGCTTTACATGCCGAGCCCTTGATGAGAGGAACAACACAATATACAATGCGAGTAAAGATAACGAAGGAGAGACTAAAAAAAGAAACAGGGCGGGTCCTGTCATCGGGTCTATATGCCCGGGCCGCCTCCTGCCGCACGTCTGCATCTCCATGCTGTTGACCAGCTCATCCTCGTTGATAGCGGGGGTTGATATTGGTGGCTTGCAACTTCGGCCGGGAATGCGCTTGATGCGTTCGTTGGTCGAGTCCTTTGAGGAGGTCTACAGCTGTTAGTTGTGTTGTTGAAGCCACATGGGCATACTGGTGTTGGCAAGCATTTTAACAAAAGTCTGCCTACATTAAGAGCCCGAGGTGTCGTTGCTGGTCGGTCTAGCCGACCTGACGTTCCCATTTTTTGGCTCCTCGTCGGCCCAGGGAATTTTTAGTGCAAAGTTGTGCATCCTGGGGACGTAGTGTCCTTCCTAAGGGGAGCGCGCGAGGAGCCCGTACCCCCATTTAGGGTGGGGAGTTGCTTGTCCGAGGTCGACTAGGGTAGCCCGCATACGCTTTGAAGAGCTTGGGATGCGTTTACCGCCACGGGCTGCCTCCTCGGATGCCTGCACCTCGGCTGCGAAAGCCGCGGTCTGCTCCTCCGTCCGGAGAGAGCGTTCGGTGTTACAGTTGACTGTAATAACACTGTTGGGTCCCGGTATCTTGAGCTTGAGATAAGCGTAATGCGGGACTGCATTGAAACGGGAAAATGCGGTACGCCCTAGGAGCACATGGTATCCGCTGCGGAAGGGTACGATGTCGAAGATTAACTCCTCGCTCCTGAAGTTCTTGGGTGATCCGAACACTACCTCTAGGGAGACGGTTCCGGTGCAGCGAGCCTCGACTCCTGGTATTACACCTTTAAAGGTGGTGTTGCTAGGCTTAATCCGAGACGAGTCAATCCCCATCTTCCTTACTGTGTCCTCGTAGATCAAGTTGAGGCTACTTCCTCCGTCCATAAGGACGCGCGTCAGATGAAAGCCATCAACGATCGGGTCCAGGACGAGTGCGGCCGATCCGCCATGCCTTATGCTTGTCGGATGGCCATGTTTGTCAAATGTGATCGGGTAAGCCGACCACGGGTTGTACTTCGGGGCCACAGGCTCTAACGCATAGATGTCCCAAGTACCCGCTTCCTCTGCCTTTCAGGGATGTGGGTAACGTAAATCTTGTTTACCTCTGTTACCTCATTAGGAAATTTCTTTTGGCCTCCATTATTTGGCCGCTGAGGTTCATCCTCATTTTCGCTGCGATTTTGGGTTTTACTTTACCCCTCTGTCGCTACCTTGCCAGCCTGCTTGAAGACTCAGCAATTCCTGTTGGTGTGGGTTGCTAGTTTTTCATGAGTGCCATGAATTTGGCACGGTCGATCCAGGATCTTGTCGAGCTAGCTCGGTCCATCCTTGTTCCCTTTAAAGGGCTTTCTTTTCTGTCTGGATCGAGGTCCGGTGAAGCCTGCATTGACTACTGCATCTTCAGTGTCGCTTCCGCCATTTTTATACCTGCGCTTATTTTTGTTGCACTTAGGCTTGCCATTGGCGTCGCGAGTCTCCGAGGTCCCAACCTCACCATTGTGAGTACTGCGGGCTAGCCAGCTGTCCTCCCCCACGCAAAAGCGTGTCATGAGTGAGGTTAGGGCTGCCATGGTCCTTGGTTTATCCTGGCCGAGTTGGTGGGCGAGCCATTCATCTCGGATGTTGTTTTTGAATGCGGTGATAGCCTCGGCATCTGAGCAGTCTATGATCTGGTTCTTTTTAGTAAGGAAGCGGTTCTAGAATTTCCGAGCTGATTCGCCAGGCTGCTGGGTGACATGGCTGAGGTCATCGGCGTCCGGAGGTCGGACGTAAGTCCCTTGAAAGTTTGCCCTGAAGGCGTCTTCAAGAGCTTCCCAGCTCCCGATGGAGTGGGGTGGCAGGCTATTCAGCCAATGTCTCGCCGGCCCCTTTAATTTGAGCGGCAAGTACTTGATGGCGTGGAGATCATCTCCATTGGCCATGTGTATATGGAGAAGGAAATCTTCAATCCATACAGCTGGGTCCGTGGTGCCATCGTAAGATTCTATGTGGATGGGTTTAAACCCGTCGGGGAACTGGTGTTCCAGGAGAAGGAAATCTTCAATCCATACAGCCGTGTCCGTGGTGCCACGTAAGATTCTATGTTGATGGGTTTAAACCCGTCAGGGAACTAGTGTTCCATTACCCTGTCTGTAAAACAGATCGGGTGGGCTGGTCCTCGGAACCGAACGGTATCATGTCGGACGTCGGGAGGGAGCCGAGCATAAGTTTGATCTCGGGCGCGGCCATTCCTGTCCAACCAGGCATCATAGCCGTCAGGCCCGGCCGGGGCGTGTCCCCTTGATCCATAGATGGATCGGGGTGGCGCCCGGTTTGCCTCTATCTGACGTCGAACGTCATGAGGGTCTGGATAATCTACAGGGTCATTGCCATGACGGCGTGAGGCTGGCTGGGTGTGGGAATCCTCTCGCGCGGGCCTGTCACGTCCTCGAGGGGGGCGATCAGGTGCCTCGGCGGCTAGTTCGTCATCGAATTCATGTAGTAAACGCCTGCGTGGATAAGATTTAGGCATGCTATGGTGCCGTTCTTCGAGGTCTTGTTCGGTCGAGAGTATTTCAACTCACTTGCCGTTAAGTGCATCCTCGTTAGCCTGCAACTGCTGCTGTTCGAGTTTTATGCTTCGGACGGTGGCAACTAGGCGCCGCCGAAAGCGTTCCTGCTCAGCAGGGTCTTCGGAGACTATGAAGTCCTCGGTGCCGAGGCTTACGTCCTCCTCGGATTCCAGCATGTAATTTTCATCGGCCCCTTCAAAGAGGTCGTCCGGATCCGAGTCCCTGTGGATGCCTTCGTGATCGGCGTGGCGTTCTGGGGTGGCTTGAAGTTCCTCCCCTGTGTGTTCCGCGTTGTTGGCCGCCGTATCGGCGGAAGAGTTGTTTCCGCTAGGCTCCCCATTAGCACCCTTTCGGCGTCTCCGCCTACGCCTCGGGAGGGAGTTGGGAGTGTTGACCAAGTATACATCGTACGTGGATGTTGCCTTCCACCTGCCAGTGTTGGTAGGCGGCGAGGTGTTGTCCATAGGGATGCCGACAACTTCATCCATGTCGGTTGCCTCGCCGTAGTCTAGCATATCGGTTAAATCATCGATAGTGGCAACTAGGTGGGTGGTGGGTGGGACGTAAATTTCCCGATCGTCGACTTTAAGTCCAATCTTGTCGTAAACCAAAGTCGAGATTAACAGACTCTGGATCCGGTCAAGCATCTCATTAAGGTGAGATAGTTCCTCAGGGTTCATGGCCTGTCCATAAGCCGGGTTGACTTGTAATGGCACGCATGACGCGTTCTCTACCATACAAGGAGGCGAGATGGCTTCTAGATCCGCCACCGAGATCGGTTCTAAACCCGATGCTGTGTCCAAGGCCGAGCTCTGATCTATGTCGGAGCTGGGTGCCGTGACAGGGATGTCCGAGGCGGGGGAGGGAAGTTTCTCCGTAGCCCCTGGCGCCATAGGGGGGCCTGATTCGTGGTCTTCAAAGGAGATCCGTTCCGAGGTCGAGCCCCCAATGTTTGTCAGCCCCTGCATCCGGCCAGGAGTCCAGCCTGACAAGACGAGCTCGCCGCGGGAGTCCACGGTGTCCTCCAGACCTCCGAAGGTAACAACCTGGTCAGGAGCATAGTTCTCGACGGTGGCCAGATGGCCTGTCGAGTCGGCGCAGAAGATCATGCTGCCGAGCACAAAAAGCTGGTCGGGGACGTAGACGTCCTTACAGCCACTGCCGCAGTTGATTTGCAGATGAGCCATCGATCCTTTGCGATCACACAGCGGAACTCTCAATGAAAGCACCAGTGTCGGTGTAAAAACCGGCAGACCTCGGGGTAGGGGGTCCCGAACTGTGGATGTCGGACAGATGGTAACAGGAATAGGGAGACGATGTTTACCCAGGTTCGGGCCCTCTTGATGGAGGTAAAACCCTACGTCCTGCTCTTGTTCATATTAATGGAGATGTATCAAGTACAGAGTTGATCTACCTCGAGATCGTAAGATGTGTTTTAGTTCTAGGGCTAGGTGAATGAAATTGTGTTGAAGTCCCTTCTAAGGGCTAAACCCTACGGCTTATATACACGCCGGTAGAGTATATTGGGTTACAAGGTTGACAACTTGGCCTGGAGGCGGCAGGAGGAGTCTTGCAGTATACATCAAGTCTTCGGCAGATGTGGTCTTGATCTCTCCTGCGTGTATCTTCCGGAGTCCACCCTGATAAGAAAGAGGGCCCACTAGCCCAGCCCGAGGAACATGGGACAGCTAGATTGATACCCCCTAGTTTGGGACACCGTCACCCGGCCACCTCTTGCTCCATGTCTTGGGCCGCCTCCGAATGATGCCAAAACGAGTCGTAGTTGAGCCCATCAAGTCCAACGGCGACCTAGGACTCCAAAGACGTGAGGAATTCGACTGTGTTCATCTGCGCACTATGACAACAAAGCAAACACCACCAACAATCACTATCGGCCACAAACAAGACATGAGGTTTTTCTTTACCTTGTAGGCATTTCATCGAGCACTTGGCGTCCGCGATGCTTGCTGCCGGCTGCGGCCGCCACCCGCGCCGGAGTAGCTGCACGAGGCGCCGATGTGGCCTTCTTCATCTTATTCTTCACGACAGCCTCGGTGAGCGCCAACGCCATCGCCGTCGGCTTTCGAGCTTGTTTGGCTCCGGCAGGAGTGGCGGGACGGTGGCGGGCCGTTGCCGGAGATGCGGTGGCCACCCCGGAGGCCATTGATGCGGTTGGAGGAGGAGCTTGAACCCAGTGGGTTTTTTTCATCCGCAAACTCTTCTTCTGCACGGGCGGCAGTGCGTGGGTGATTTCTGGCAGCGATGGCTGGCGGGGTGAGGAAAGGATCCAGGCTATCCATTCCGGCCGGAGGGACGGTCATCGGTGGCGGCGGCGGGAGACAGGGCGGCGCGGGGTGGGAGAAAGAGAGGCGCCACTTTTACTCTGCCGCGACGGGAGTGAGTATATTTAGGGAGATTGGGGGGATATTGGGAGGTGGAGGATAATTTTTACTCCACTATGCCGGTTAGGGGATCGGCTAGGTGCGCCGTAAGGGAGGATAACCGAATTTCTTGTAATCTAGCTTCTACCTCAGCAGTGATAATTCTCAGCTTAAGTCAACACCCCCAAATAAAACCTTGTCACTATTGTTGATGACATTCCGGTAACCACCGATGGACGAGAACCTTGCCTATTGGTCCGCCTCGTTTTAACGAGCAGGAAAATGGTTCTCTTCGTTCCCCACCCTTGGTACCGACGTTGTTGCCGACATAGCTGACAGACTTTCCTCTGACAGGTCTTGTTGTCGTGACCTCACAAGATGTCACCGCCCTCCCTACTTTTAACCCACACTAACCACAGTTCCCCAGGATCGAAACCTGACTCTCCTATACATCCTTGATCCCGAAGATATCCCTTACCACCACCTTTTAAATCTCGGGACGAGATTTCTTGTAGTGGGGGAGATTTGTGACATCCCCAGATTACCAACAGTAGTTATGCCAATTAGTCATGCCAAGTCATCATCATTAAGCTTTATAAAAACAATTAGAGAATAATCCAAATTCAAATTCAAATTTAAAACAAAGTCAAAATTAAAAGTTATCCAAACAGTAGAACAAAATAGTTCATAATATTGCAAATATTCCCAAAGCAATTATAAAAATAAAATCAATTTTAATTGAATTATTTAAGTGACTCAAACATCCTCAAATAGTACCAATACAGCACTAATTAATCCATTTCATTTAATCCAAAATTCAAATGAAATCATTTTGTCACCAAACCTTTTCCTGGCAGTGGTAAATATTGCATAGTATTTATTGGGCCAATTCACATATTTTACAAAAGTCACATGGTGGCTAAACATTTTTAAAATGAGAGAAAAGTATAAAGCAGAAGAAAAACAAAAGGAAAATGGGAAAAGTGCACTATGCACTTGGCCCACTCGACCCAACACTCGGCCTTTCCCTAACCTCCCGCCGCGCCAGGGGAGGCCGAGCGCGCCCTGGCCGTCCACGGCGCTGGATGCTCGCTGTCGAGCATCCGCGACCCCTCCTCGATGGATAAGGAGCCCCCTGGCCTCTCTCTCCCTCCCCGAAACCCTAGGCCACCCCCACTCTTCCCCCTCGCTCCTCTCTTCCTCTCATTTCGGCGGCGCCTGAACGCCCGTCAACGCGCCATCGTCCCCGTCGCGGCCACCGGCCACCCCACGCCGCCTCGCCATGTCCAGGAGGTCCGCGGACGACCGCTACTTCCTCCTCGCCGCTGGATCGACGCTGAGGAGCCGCATCGACGCTGCCCGCGCCTTCTCCTTCTACCACGGCCACCGCGACGCCACCGCTTCGATCTGCATCATTCGGGCCTCCCCGTGCCGTCCGACCTCGCCGTCGCGCTCGCTGTGAGCTCGCGCTCCTCCTCGACCTCCTCCCGTTCCTCCCCGTGCACCGTAGCCCGTTCCCACAGAGGCCGAGCTCCGGCCGCCGCCTGCCGTCGTCTTAGCGGTCGACTCCGGCCAGCCCGGCACCCGCTGCTACTCCAGATCGACGTGCGTCATAGCCCTGATCCCGTAGATGCTCGTGGCGGTCCAAACGGACCCATGTGGCCGTTTTCCGACCACCGCCGCCGCGTTCTGCCTCGCCGGAGTGTAGCCGCCGGCGCGCGCGCGGTTTAAACGTCGGCGGGTCCCACCCGTCAGGTGGTTAGGCACTAACCACGCGGTTAACAGCCACTGACACGTGGGCCCCGGTTACTGTAGCATTAGGGTTAATTTAACTAACCTATTAACTAAACTGGGTCACTGACAACAGGGCCCCACCTCACTAATTATCTGGTTAGATTAAATAAAACTTGTTTAAATTAAACAGTCACGGTCAACTGGGTCCCACTGGACCCAGTTGACTAGTCAGCGTGCTGACTGGGCAGCGCCCAGTCTATGACATGTGGGACCCCCATGGGCCCCTTTGACCAGTCAACGGCCCAGTCAGCTGCTGACTGTGCAGTTGACCTGGTCAACTGGGACCCACAGTCAGTCTCAGTAGCACATCTCTGGGTACACTTCTGTGTACCCATAGCAATTTAGTATTTAAATAATTCGAATTAAATTAAATCCAGAAATTCCAGAAATTGTTTAAAACTTTGAAAAATCATATAAAATAAACCGGAACTCGGATGAAAATAATTTATATATGAAAAACGATCAGAAAAATATGAAGAATCCGAATATGCCACCCACATACGTGCCACACCCCTCTAACATACTGAACATGGAAGTTTCCCCCTCCGATTGATCTGTCCGATAATTGCCCGGAGCTGGTAAAACACCTCTAGATGTTTCCCGCTCCGACTAACTTGCGTAGTACTGCATTAGGGCACTCCTCGAGTAACGTGCTACCATGCCATGCATCTGTGTGCATTTGTTTGCTTTATATTTATTGTTTCGTCCCCCTCTTCTCTCCGGTAGACTCCGAGACCGACGTGGCCTCCGAATTCGACTACGTCACCGACGACCCCTCCCTTACCGCAGAGCTTCCAGGCAAGCAAAACCTCCTTGATCATTCCTATATTGCCTATTCCTTCTCCCTCATGCTTGCATTAGATTTTGCTACTGTAATTGCTTGCTCCTATTCTGATGCATAGCCTGTTTTTGTAACCTGCTCTTGTTACTTTACCTGTCATCCTAAACTGCTTAGTATAGGTTGGTTATCGATTCACCAGTGGCCCACACCCTTGTCCGTGTTGCCAGGCTTTACTTCTAGACTACTCGATCAATGTGATCGATGTACAGAGGCCGAACACATCACCACACAACCCCTTAGTTGTACGACTCTACAGGGCTATTAACAAGTGCCGAGGGTGATACCTCGTACTGCACTCCCGATGATATCTCTGTAGTATAGCACATCGGTGGTGATTGCAGAGGGTGATTCCTCGCTCTCCCCTTCCCGATGATGACTCTGTCGTACAACCCCTCAAGTGGGGACCATCGAGGGTGATTCCTCCTGGTTCCCCCTTAACGGATTACATCGAGTAGGAAACCATCAAGGGTGATTCCTCGGTTTTCCCCCTCGATGTCATGGACACACAGTTACCTTGGTTTTCACCTCTGCCCCTGGTTAAAGCCGAGTCGACCCCGAGGGGTACCCGCGAGAGATGTGAAGTCGGGTTGACCCAAGGGTAACCGCGAGATAATTACGAGGCGCGGCCGGGTAGGCAGAGACCGCCCTAGAAAGGGATGGGCCTGACCCTTGTTGCACTTCCTTGAGATGGGACGACAGGAGTACTGATCGTCACCGCGAGCTCCTAATAATACGCTTAACGGATTTGGGTATTTGATCTGAGTGGGTCGTTGGCCCTATACGCACTACCACCACGCGGGATAATGGTTTATGGGCCCCTCGGCGCCGTAGGTATCAGCCGAAAGCTCTATCAGACGTCCAGTTCAGCATTGAGGCCGGGTAGGGCCGGCGCCATCCAGGACAGAGGTGGTGCCTGGATCCACCGTGCACACAACGACCCGGAGGGCACAGGGCGATGGCCCAAGTCCCCTGCGCGCTTAGGATGTAGACCGGCGGGGACCTCTCTGTTGAGCCTAGGTAGGGCTGCGGTGTGTCGATCAGCCGAGGCCGGGCATGACCGAGAAAAGTGTGTCCGGCCAGAGTTAATCGAGCGTGTTGGGTAACAGTAGTGCACCCCTGCAGGGAAGTTATCTATTCGAATAGCCGTGTCCACGGTAACAGGACGCTCAGTGTTGTATCTCGATCTATTACTAGAACTGGATACATGTTACATTAATTGTAAGCTCCGGGATCGCTTTCTTGGAGGGAGTCGAGGAAGGATCTCTGGGCTTTGCTTCTACATGCTAGTTAATTATAATATGCTAATCTGCACTCTTCTAATGCTGCAAGATGCTGAAGATGCTAGTCTTCGATAGGCTAGGCCTTCCCCCCTTATTCTGGCATTTCTGCAGTTTAGTCCAAAGATATAACCCCGTTCCTTTGATACCGATGCATACTTAGTATAGTTCTGATGTCAGTCTTGCGAGTACTTTGGCTGAGTACTCACGGTTGCTTTGCTACTCTTTTCCCCATACCCGATTGCTGCGATCATATGTCGGAGCCCCGGAGCCAGCCGCCCCAGTCGATGACTACTACTACCCCTCTGGAGGATCCTACTACTACGTGGAGACCGCTGACGACCAGGAGTAGTTAGGAGGCTCCCTGGCAGGAGGCCTTGCCTCTTTCGATCAGAGCCGTTGCTTGTTTTTGCCTTCTTAAGGCAGGCTTGTTTCCCTTTTATGTTTGTACTCAGATATTATGTTGTTTCCGCTGACGCTTGATCGCGAGCTTATGTATTCGAACCCTCGAGGCCCCTGGCTTGTAATATAAAGCTTGTATCATTTTATTTTGTGTCTAGAGTTGTGTTGTGATATCTTCCCGTGAGTCCTGGGCTTGATCGTGTGCATTTGCGTGTATGATTAGCGCACGGTCGAGCAGGGGCATCACACATAGTTAGTAGCTAGATGGCTTCTTCTCTCTTTTTGATCTTCAATATAATGTTCTCCTCGATGTTCTTGGAGTTCTATCCGATGTAATCACTTTTTGCGGTGTGTTTGTTGGGGTCCGATGAATTGTGAGTTTATGATCAGATTATCCATGAATATTATTTGAGTTTTCTCTGAACTCTTTTATGCATTATTGTTATAGCTTCGTATTTCTCTCCGATCTATTGATTTAGTTTGGCCAACTAGATTGATTTATCTTGCAATGGGAGAGGTGCTTTGTAATGGGTTCGATCTTGCGGTGCTCAATCCCAGTGACAGAAAGGGACATGACACGTATGTATCGTTGCTATTAAGGGTAAAAAGATGGGGTTTATTCATGTGTGAGTTTACTTTGTCTACATCATGTCATCTTGCTTAAGGCGTTACTTCGTTCTTTATGAATTTAATACTCTAGATGCATGCTGGATAGCGGTCGATGTGTGGAGTAATAGTAGTAGATGTAGAATCGTTTCGGTCTACTTGTCTCGGACGTGATGCCTATATACATGATCATTGCCTTGGATATCGTCATGATTATTTGCTTTTCTATCAATTGCCCAACAGTAATTTGTTCACCCACCGTATGCTATTTTCAAGAGAGAAGCCTCTAGTGAAAACTATGGCCCCCGGGTCTACCTTTATCATATATTGAAAATCCTAAAAATACTTTCTTGCAATTTTACTTTATTTATTTTATTTTGTATTTTTGTTCGATCTATCTATCTATCACTATACAATTTAATCTTGCAATTAACCGCCAAGGGATTGACAACCCCTTGTTCGCGTTGGGTGCGAGGATTTGTTATTTTGTGTGCAGGTGCTGCTAACGAGTTGTTGCGTGATTCTCCTATTGGATTGATAACCTTGGTTTCATAACTGAGGGAAATACTTATCTCTACTGTACTGCATCATCCCCTCCTCTTAGGGGAAATCCTAACGCAGCTCACAAGTAGTAGACCGCCTCTTCCACTACGCCTACGGACGCGAGCCGGGGGGCACCCTATTGCTGGATCGGCGTCGTCCTCAACCTCGGGAGCCGCCGCCGTTCTTCTTCGATTCCGGCCGACTGCAGCTACTAAACCGCCCGCCGAGCCTTCGTGTGCTCCTCCGGTGAGCACCGCGTCAATAGCTCTCTCCCCTACGCTCGTTTTCGTGCCCGTTGCTGCTGCTGCCAAAGTGGCCGGAGCTCAGCTCCGCCGCGCCGCTCGCCGCCGTCGCTGCAGTCCCTGTCATGGCCCGTAGAGCTCGTCTTCGAGCTTAGGACATCGTGTAGATGCCGTACGAGCTCAGCGCCGCTAGTTTTGCTCGTTGTGCCGCCGTTTGCGAGCTCGACGTGCTTCGGGTTCCGCCGATCTCGTCGTCGACGACGCCACGGTCCACCCCCGACGCTGCAACCCCCCCAAATGGACGCGGCGCGGTCCTAGCTTTCGAATGCGACCAAGCGCGCGGCAAACGGAGCCCTGTGCTTGATTTTTGACCCTTTCCGGCGCAGATCCACCGCGAAAACAGTCGCCGGAGCTCCTCCGGCGCCGGCGCCAACGTGGCGCTGCCTGGGGCCCACCCTGGGTCACTGGCCGCTGGGTCCCGCCGGCCCAATTGGCCCAGTTGACTGGTCAACGTGCTGACTGGGCAGCTCCATTCACTGACCAGTGGGTCCCAGTTGACTAGTCAACTGGTCAACTGCGGACCCGCTGACTCAGCTGGCCTGGCCCACTGTCTGCCTCTGGGTGCGCCTCTGTGTACACTGCACCGGGTGCACCTAGCATTTTAACTTAGTATTTTGAAATTAAAATAAATTAGGAAATTCCCGAAATTGTTTAAAACTTTCAAAATTCGTAGAAATTTAACCGTAGCTCGGATGAAAATGTTTTCTATATGTAAGATGATAAGAAAAATCCAACGAATCCGTTTATGTCATCCGCATTCATGTTAGAATCCTCTAAGTAGCTGAACCTGTAACTTTAGGCCTGTTTCTGGTAGATGAATAGTGCATGATGTCCGGTAATTAATTCCAAATTAATTCCTAAATTAACTAAAACTATTTAGAGATGCATTAGGTCACCCATGCATTGCATTTTGCCCTGTCATGCTTTGTGATTGCATTTGTATGCTTTGTATTTATTTGTTTCCTCCCCCTCTTCTCTCCGGTAGACCCCGAGACCGACATGGCCCCTGAGTTCGACTACCCCTCAGACGTCCAGCCTCTTCCAGCAGAGCTTCCAGGCAAGCAAACCCCCTTGATCATTTCAATATCGCTCATTTCTTTCTCTCCCGTGCTTGCATTAGAATTTTGCTACTGTTGTCCGATAGCTCCTATTCTGATGCATAGCCTATTTTTTGTAACTGCTATTGATACCTTGCCTGCTATCCCATATGCTTAGTATAGATTGGTTAGTGATCCATCAGTGGCCCCGCACCCTTGTCCGTGTTGCACCGCTTTGTTACCAGACGACTCGATCAGTGTTATCGACGTGCAGAGACCGACACCTCACCACACCCCCTTTAGTTGTACGACTCTGCAGAGCTACTATCGAGTGCCGAGGGTGATACCTCCTACCTCACTCCTGATGATATCTCTGTAGCATAGATAGTCGGTTGTGGGAGGGTGATTCCTCTTTCACCACCCCCGATTATGACTCTGTCGTGCAACCCCTCAAGTGTGAACCCATCGAGGGTGATTCCTCCAAGTTCATCTTGACGGATACATCGAGTAGGAATCCATGAGGGTGATTCCTCGGGTTCCCCCTTCATGTTATGGACACATGGATACTTTGGCTACTTTTCCTCGGTCCCTTGTTGAAGTCGGGTCGACCCCGAGGGGAACCCGCGAGAGATGTGAAGTCGGGTTAACCGTGAGGGTACCCGCGATATAATTACGCAGCACGGCCGGGCAGGCAGACCGCCGCAGGAGAGGGATGGGCCTGACCCTTGCCGTAAGTCCGCGAGACGGGGCGACAGGATCACTGATCGTCATCGCGAGCTCCCAACGCACTAATGGGTTTGGATATGTGATCTGAGTAGGCCTCTAGCCTTTTACGCACTGACCACCACACGGGAATAAGTATGGGCACTCGGCGTCGTACGATTCTCCCGAAAGCTCTTCAGATGTCACAGTTCAGAGATGTGGGCTCATTGTTGGGGTGGACGGTAACCGCCTGCGCTTGTATAAGGAGGTGAATCTGATCCCCGGCCAGTCGCGCAACGCGCAGGAGTGCAAAGGGCGATGGGCCCAAGACCCCTGTTCGCTTAGGATGTAGACCGGCGTGCTGACCTCTCTGTTGAGCCTAGGTAGGACTACGGCGTGTCGATCAGCCGAGGCCGGGCATGACCCGATAAAAGTGTGTCCAGCTAGAGTTAATCGAGCGTGTTGGGTAAGTTGGTGCACCCCTGAAGGGAAGTTATCTATTCGAATAGCCGTGTCCACGGTAACGGACGTTCGAAGTTGTATCCCGATCTATTACAAGTAGAACTGGATACATGTGACACTTAACAGATATGATGGCTCCGGGATCGCTTCCTCGCGGGGTAGACGAGGAAGGATCTCTGGGCATTACTAATATATATTTGTTACTACATGTTATGTTATTCTACTCTCTTCTGTTGCTGCAAGATGCTAGTCTTCGATAGGCTAAGCCTTCCCCTCTATTCTGGCATTTCTGCAGTTTAGTCCACAGATACAGCCCCTTCCCTTTGATACCGATGCATACTTAGCATAGATATGATGTAAGTCTTGCGAGTACTTTGGATGAGTACTCACGGTTGCTTTGCTACCTTTTTGCTCCCTACCCGATTGCTGCGATCAGATGACGGAGCCCCGGAGTCAGCTGATCCCGCCGATGACTACTACTACCCCAACGGAGCCTACTACTACGTGGAGACCGACGACCAGGAGTAGATAGGAGGCCCTAGGCAGGAGGCCTGCGCCTTTTCGATATTGTTGTCGTTGTTTTGCTAGCCTTCTTAAGGCAAACTTGTCTAATTATGTCTGTACTCAGATATTGTTGCTTTCGCTGACTTATGTATTCGGGTCCTCGTGGCCCTGGCTTGTAATATAAAGCTTTATCTATAAATTTGTGTCTAGAGTTATGTTGTGATATCTTCCTGTGAGTCTCTGATCTTGATCGTGCGCATTTGCGTGTATGATTAGTGCACGATTAAGTCGGGGCGTCACAATATGCCACGCTGATTGATTGATTTAGATCAGGACACATATACTACTTGCTGATTTAGTCTATTAGTCATCATCCCGTGCATCTGCACGGTCTAGATATTATAGGGGTGCATAATTACGAACAGAATTGTAGTAACATTTAAAATGCAAGAGTATAAATTATGGATATTATACTGACGGATAAATTATTTGTCATTCAACAATGATAACACAAAATATACACATGTATTTATAGGCTTCATGATTGGACAGAGCGTATCCATTTTCCCTTTATGTTGCGCAAAATACCATTATTGGTCTGAATGGATCCTTCCTCACATTGTGGCAACTATACCTCTTTGTGAATTTTATGCTTGACGTATGGAGGAAGTCTGTATTAATTTGATACATATGGCCAGATACAGATCTTCCTGACCTAGAAAATAATATTTACGGATTTGATCGACATGGTAGCTTATATAACACAACTCAACAAAAGTTTGGACAAACATGCATACACACTCTAACTGCTCAACATAATTCGAAAATCATGAGAGGCATTTGCAGAATGAGCTAATGTATATAAAATACATAAATAAAATATTGCAGAAACTAAATTATTAGAAGAGGTTCCAAATGTTCTTGAATGATTCTTGGGAGCCGTTACAGAGGTTTTGTATTTTGGTACCTTATTTACATTATCATGACTGGTCTTTCTTCCCCACGCAAAAAAAAAAAAAATAGACTGATCTTTCTGTACGGTGAAATTGAAACTTCTTTTCCAGATATGTGTAGGCTCTTTTTTTATTAACGTGGAGCTTTATGATTCTTTATTTGTACGTGTCTGTTTTCTTTTTGAACAAAACATGTGCGTACTTTTTTCTTTTTTAGTAACCTGCACCTTTTTTAGTGTGGCTCGAGCGTGTCTGTTTTCTTTTTTAGAGAGAAGGAACGGACAACTCACAAAAAAAAAGAATGAGAAGGGACGGTGTGATTTATTTGTGTGTGCGCTTTTGGGATGGGTATTTTTTTAGAGGTGTACGTGGGTGTTGAGGACTTGTCCTCTTGTACGTGTGGGGAGATTTTTTTTTTGGGGGGCGCTTTTGGGGTGTTTTTTTTTTCAGAGCTGTGTCGTGAGGGCTAAGGACTTTTTTCTTGTACGTGTAGGTTTGGTCCTCCTTATGTACGCGGAGTTTCTTTTTCTAAAAAAAAGGAGGTAACATCCGTTAATAGATCTTGACCATTTAATTTATAATCTAATGGCTAAATTAATCCTGCTGATGTGGATTAACGTGAAGGCTTTTACGGTGTCTTTAATTAGTAAATATAAGATATAAGATATCTCTATCTAATCTAATAATAAAGCACGGAGTGCTTTTGCCCGTACGTCATCAAAATTACCCTCAAAGTTGCAAAATATTACCCACTGATGCCACCTATAAGTGATAAAAAAACATTTCACACAGGGAATACGCACCTGGGCCGGCCCATGCCGCAGGAACCTTATACTACGCTCTGCGCGCAGTAAGAAGACATAACTCGCCAGTTGGGCCCGGCCCATGTCCGGGCGGCCTGTTTTTTAAATTTCATTTTTTATTTTCCTTTACAGTTTTCTGTCTTCGTTTTTTTCTACTTTTAATAATTTAGAACTTCAAAAAATTCCTAAAACTAAAAAAATTAAAATTTGAAATTAATTTTTCATAATTCATAAAGGTTTGTGCATTCAGAAAATGTTTGCGATTTTAAAAAATGTTTGCAATTTTGAAAATAAATGTTCAGGAAATCAAAAAATGTTCATGATTTTTTTTAAAAGTTGGTGTATTAACAAGTTTTAATAAAATTGAACAAAATTCACCAATTCAAAAAATGTTCATGAATTAAAAAATATCCTAAAAAATAAAAAACTGTTTGTGACTTACAAAATAGTTTATTGATTCATAAAATGTTTGCTGATTCAAAATATGATCACGCATTTCAAAAAATGTTTGTTAAATAAAAAAAAATGTTGGTGAATTTCAAACATTGTTACACCAATTTCCAAAAAAATTTGCCTATTCAAGAAAAATGTTTTAAAAATGTTCACAATTTTAGAAAAAAAATGTTTGCGGATAGTATAAAATGTTCATGAATTCAAAAAATGTTCATTATTTTAAAAAATGTTCGACAATCTGTAAAAATGTTCACGAATTTGAAAAGTGTTCCTTTTTTCAAATATGTTCACGAGTTTAAAAAAAAATCACGATTTCACAAAATTGAGAGTGATAGTTTATCTCGATGAATGCAGAAAAATGTGCTCATGGTCATTAGAGATTATGATTTTTTTTTTCTCCCGTTGCAACGCACGGGCTGTTTTGCTAGTAAGATATAAGATGGCTAGCTAGCTAATCGATTCACGATGTGTGCTCGCGTGTTCCGGACAGCGGCGGTACGTGTTTTTTTTTTAAACACATGTGTTGTTTTCTGTAGGAGCGGAGACGTGTGTGTTTTCTGTAGGAGCGGCATATACGTGAAGGCCCAATAGAAGGATGGCCCAGCCACATACGTGATACGTGAAGTCGTTCCAGACTTCCAGTGCTTCTCCTTGAATTGTTAGGTCTGAATTCTGCAACAGAGTTTCCAAAAAATTTCTTTCCGAGTTAATCTTCTCAGTTTTATTAACCCGGGCGGCTCTTTATTATTGCTTTGAATTTGTAGTTCTAGTTTCAAGTTAGTAGTACGAAGGCCCAGTCGGGTAACCCAGACGTATGTAGAACTTAGAAAGCTTCCTCCTTTTAATATTATTATTATTATTAATTATAATAATAATAATAATAATATTATTATTAGTAGTAGCAGTAGTATTATAATAATTATTAATAATATTATATATAGGTATAGAGGTATAGATAATAATAAAATTGATTTAAAATCGTCATTTGTAATGCAATATTATATTTCAGTATTATCTCTAGCTATTAAGGCAAATAAATGAAAGGATATCTAAATATTGTTTAAAATTACTAAACATTGGTAAGGAGTCTTAATATTGGTACAATATCTTATGATAAAAATCTAAGAAGAATACACATAAGTAAAATAATATGTGTTCACGAAGTGGACTGTCTTCAATAACATCATGCAAATGTCCACATAACCATTTTGAAGTGACCATTTCAGCTCATTTTCACTTCAGATTTTGTGTACACCTTGCTATGAGTTTTGCAAAAACAAAATGTAAATACAATTAAGGAGTGAGAGCAATCTGACCGCACACGAACTGGCGTCTAATGGTAGATCTATGGAGACGTTTTCTTAGTAAACAGTGTGCCACCAAACATTAGTCATATGTAATTGAAAAAGACTAATACTGCTGATTGTATACAAAAGCTCTCTTTTACCCACAAAAATAAAGACAGATGTGACTAACCACCCAGTTCAGTCGAACATCAAACAACAGAAGTTGCTAACTCGGCCGGCGGCTGAAATTAATGTATGTTTGGGCCTCTGTCTAGCTGGTTAGGCACATACGACTACTCACCCACTTCAGTTGAACATGAATTAGAACAAGTTTTTTGATCTTTTTTAGATATAGAATCAAGTTGTTATACCTACGTTTCAATTTGCCCGGCAGCTGGAATTAATATGTTCGGGTCTCTATGAGCCAAGCACGTCCAGATCATACACATGAAACTAACCACCCACTTCTATCAATTGGACAACAAATAAATACCTAGGTTCCAATTTGTCCGGCAGTGGAATTAATGTATGGTTTACCATCTTAGCAACCCATGTCATGCGTGTCAAAGACACCGGAAAAATATCCTATCATACCAAGCATCACATGATACCATGATACCATGTTTCAAAACTCAAATTTTTTGTCTCAAAGAGACATGCGACTGGCCACCCACTTCAATTGAACAACAAATAGAACAAGTTGCCCAACGGCGATAGCAACTTTAACACCCGTCGCACTCGCTAGTGACTACTGCTTCTACTACTTGTCAATTAATAAGTACAAGAGGGTCGGACTCGCTGCCACTTCTAATACTTGTAGATTAACAAGGACGATTCGTAATTATCTCCCTTTTGTCGTATACTTGAACTTTGATGCTCTTTCTCCTCAGCCTTAATATGCCGTAGTCACCGTCACAAATAACATCACCTAGACCATTCTTTCATAAATACTTGATGATAGCAGCAAAGCTCATCACAGGGCATGGCCAATGCATAGCCCCAGGGTGATGCCCCGCATGCCATGTAGGTTCGGATATCAGGAAAAGTAGGTTCGGATGGAGCAGCGGGATCCTCTTCAGGAGGCAGGTGCTTGAAGAGAAAAAGTGTGGTCCTGTGCATATATAGCTGAAAAGTTGAAGTGAAGAGTAGAGATGCATGTGTAGTGGGAGTCTTTATTTCTATTCTTTGATGAGGCCCACTAGTGGTAGCTTGCATTGGGGAGAAAAAAATCAAAGTAGATACCTCAAGCTACTTTTTCTCATGGGGCGACCGTATCCATATGCCACCATAGTTCATGCCCTGAGCTAAACTCCAAAAGGGTAACACAAAGACAGAGAGAGAAGATGGAGGATGCTGACTTTCACCGCTGCAGTCCGGCATGCTCCAGTGCTCGACTAGACAGTTGCACGCCAAACAATGGCAACGACTGTCCTACACTTAGAGCATGGTTAATAATATAGCCAACTGCCGGCTATAGCAAGTTATCATGGCATCTATAGCCAATGTAATAGTCAACATATATAGTAGTTAAATACAAGGAAGTTGTACACTACTTGGAAAACGGCTTATAGATGGCCTCAAATGAGTGACATGCGCTATATATTACCCGCCACTGCTATTTTGGAAAAATAGCACTGGCGGGTAGAAAATGGTACAAGCCACTGCTTTAAGCATACATTGACGGGCAATATTTAGGACCCGACATAAGTAAACTCTTCTGAAGATCCCCACGGGGTGAAAACGGTAGTGAAGGGCGGTGTGGAACGCCCGCCACTGCTTTATCAGCAACCAGTAGCGGGCTTTCCGTACCGCCGGCCACACATATCTTTCGGCAAATCACGCCTAAATATTAAAATATTCCAAAAGTTTGCAGTGGGGGGCTTTGTGGGCTGCCCGCCACACATATAGTAAGTGCGAAAAAACTTGAAAAATCATGTTTACTAAACCAAGAAAGGTGCCAAATTTGAGAATTGGGCTTTGGATGTGTGTACTAAACATGTGAAAAGTTTGAAGTTCAAATGATTTTACAAAATTGACTTGAGTGTTGCATGCCGCGTATCTCCGTTCAAACTTAGGGGTAGAGTGTTCGGTTTGTACAAATGATTTAGAAAAAGTTTGAAGTCCAAATGATTCAGAAAAATGTGTAGTAACCACGAAAATTTTGAAGTCCAAATGATTTACAAAAATATAGTCGTGTGTGTAAGGCCGCGGTTTCCATTCAAAACCCTGACACTTAGGGGAGAGTGTTCAATTTGTACACGAGGTGCATCAAGTTTTGTCCGTAACGATCTCAAATTTTGAACACACCATTCACGGGTCCAACGAGGAAAAAAAATTCAAGTTTCATCTCTTTTGGAGCTCGTTTGCACGCGCTTTCCAACCGAAAAAACGTTCTGCTTTTTTAGTGACTGAAAAATTAGTTAATTCCTGGAAAATAGCAATCCAACTCAGAAAGTGGCCAAATTCTAGGATGACGTTTTGGATGGTGTGTATTAAACATGCAAAAAGTTTGAACTCTAAATGATTTAGAAAAATAAAGTTGTATGTGTAAGGCGGCTGTTTCCGTTAGAAACCCTCACACTTACGGGAGAGTGTTCGATTTGTACACGAGGTGCATCAAATTTTTCCTTAACGATCTCAAATTTTTATCACTGCCTGGGACCGAGCCCCGCACTACTACTACGCCCAGTAGTTGTAGCCCAGCCTAGGACAGACTTGCTACTACTAAGTTGGGCCCATAGTAGTAGCGCGGGGTGTTCCACCTGCGCTACAACTATCCGCTTAGTAGTAGCGTAGGTTCTGCACCCCGCGCTAGTACTACTGCCTGTCCGGGGAGCACGGTGGGGTCCACATAGTAGTAGCGCGAGTTTATTGTACTTGCGCTACTACTACGGTTTACTTGTAGCGCAGAGTTTGCACCTGCGCTACCTCTAAGTAGTAGTAGTGCATGTCAAATAAGGCGCGCCACTACTAAGTGGTTACCTACAGGAATTTTCCTATTAGTGTTCGGGGGAGAGTGTTCGATTTGTACACGAGGGGTACCAAGTTTTTTTCCGTAACGATCTCAAATTTTTACCACACCCTACAGAGGTCCAATGAAGACACCATGATAAGTTTCATTGCTTTCGGAGCTCATTTGCAGGCACTTCCCAACCGAAGAGTGTTCTGCTCTTTTTAGTGACCGAAAAATCAGTTAATAACTGAAAAATAGGAGACCAACACAAATAAGCGCCGAATTTAAGGATGGTGTGTATTAACCTTGGAAAAAAATTGAAAGCCAAATGATTCAGAAAAAAAATATTGTTGTGTGTGTTATGCGGCGGTTTTCGTTTGAAACCCTCACACTTAGGGGGAGAGTGCTCGGTTTTTACATGAGGTGCAACAATTTTTTTCCGTAACAATCTCAAATTTCTACCACACACTACAGGGGTCCAATGAAGACACCATGCCAAGTTTCATTGCTTTCGGAGCTCATTTGCACACGCTTACCAACCGAAGAGCGCTCTGCTCTTTTTAGTGACCGAAAAATTGGTTAATGCCTGGAAAATAGCAAACAAACTCAGAAAGTCTCCAATTTCTATCATGGCGTTTTGGATGGTGTGTATTAACCATGGAAAAAGTTTGAAGTCCCAATGATTTAGAAAAATGTAGTTGTGTGTAAGGCGGCGGTATCCGTTCGAAACCCTGACACCTAGGGGAGATTGTTTGATTTGTACACGAGGTGCATCAAGTTTTTGCCGTAATGATCTAAAAAATTTACCACACCCTACAGGGGTCGAATGAAGACACCACGGGAAGTTTCATCTCTTTTGGAGCTCGTTTGCACGCGCTTCCCAACCAAAGAGCGTTCTGCTTATTTTAGTGACATGAAAATCAGTCAATGACTAAGAAGTAGGAGACGAACTCAAATAAAGGCCAATTTGAGCATGGTGTTTTGGCTGGTGTGTATTAACCATGAAATTTTTTTGAAGTCTAAATGATTCAGAAAAATGTAGTTGTGTGTGTAATGCGGCGGTTTCCGTTTGAAACCCTCACACTTAGGGGGAGAGTGTTCGGTTTTTACACGAGGTGCATCAACTTTTTGCCGTAACGATCTCAAAATTTTACCACACCCTACATGCGTCAAATGAAAACTCCATGCCAAGTTTCATCGCTTTCGGAGCTCATTTGCACGTGCTTTCCAACCAAAGAGCGTTCTTCTCTTTTTAGTGACCGAAAAATCAGTTAATGCCTGGAAAATAGCAAACCAACTCAGAAAGTGGCCAAATTCTAGCATGGCGTTTTTAATGGTGTGTATTAACCATGAAAAAAGTTTGAAGTCCAAATGATTTAGAAAAATGTAGTTGTGTGTGTAATGCGGCGGTTTCTGAAACACTCACATTTAGGGGGAGAGTTTTCAGTTTTTACACGAGGTGCATCAAGTTTTTGCCGTAATGATCTAATTTTTTTACCACACCCTACATGGGTCCAATGAAGACACCATGCCAAGTTTCATCTCTTTCGGAGCTCGTTTGAATGTGCTTTTCAACCGAGGAGCGTTCAGCTCTTTTTAGTGACCGAAAAATTAGTTAATGACTGATAAATAGGAGACCTACTAAAAAAAAGGCCAAATTGGAGCATGTTTTTTTGGATGGTGTGTATTACACATGAAAAAAAAATTGAAGTCCAGATGATTCAGAAAAATGTAGTTGTGTGTGTAATGCGGCGGTTTTCATTCAAAACCCTCACACTTAGGGGAGAGTTTTCGAATTGTACACTAGGTGCATCAAGTTTTTCCTGTAACAATCTCAAAATTTGACCACATCCTATAGAGGACCAATGAAGACACCATGCCAAGTTTCATCGCTTTCGGAGCTCGTTTGCAGGCACTTTCCAACCGAAGAGCGTCCCGCTCATTTTAGTGACCAGAAAATAAGTTAATGACTATTCTGGGTTTAGTAAATTGGGAGGGGGACGAGGTGGCGAGGGTTTGTAAGCGGATTAATTTTCATGAAGGGTCACAAATAATACTTTGGGTCTCTGTCCGGCTGGACAAAGACACATGTGATGTGACAAACCACTCACTTCAATCGAACAACAAAAAGGAAGTTCCTAATTTGGCCAGCAGCTTGAACAATTATATGTTTGGGCCTCTGTCAGCCATGCATGTGCAGCTGGTCAGAACTATGCGACTAACAATTACTCCCACCGTTCCAAAATATAGTGCGTCATCGGTTTCCGCGCTTCAACTTTGAACATAAATTTAACCAACGAGACCGACTACGGCGGGAACAAAAATTATATCCGTGAATTCGTATTCGAAAGAAGTTTTCAATTATATAATTTTTGCTCCCGCCGCAGTCGGTCTCGTTGGTTAAATTTATGGTCAAAGTTGAACCTCGGGAAGCGCGGGCGCACTATATTTTGGAACGGAGGGAGTACGACACTTCATCCGAAAAAAAATAGTTACAACACCGAAAATGCTCAATGGAGCTCGGGCTCCATGGAGCCCGGGTTTGACTTGATCAAAATTCAAATTTTCACGTTTCAAAAAAATTTGAAAAAAAATACACATGTACTTAGAGACATAAAGCATAAGTGTGTAAATTTTCAAGACGAAATACCTTAAAATGAGTGCTACACAAAAAGAACAAATCTGAGGCTTTTTAGTAGATGCACTATTCATCCTCAAAGTTCATGCATTTGTCTTTTTTGTGCAGGTCGCATTTCAACGTATTTCATCCTGAATTTTTGCACATATATACATTTCATCCTTGTTTACTTGTATATATTTTTTAGATTTTTTTGAAATCATAAAGTTTGAGTTTTGATTTTTTCAAAAATTCCGGGCTCCATGGAGCCCGAGCTCCAAAACGCTCTTCTCTTACAACACTTAATATTTAATACCTGTTTTAAAATATAAGACATTTTTCATATTCCCTTTGTATTTATTTTTTTGACCTCGGACCCTCTCGCGTCGCGACCCTCGCGGGCGACAAGAGAGGCGACAGACTAGCTGCCAGCGACCCCCTTGATCTCCCTCCTCCCCCTCCGTCGCCGCCTGGGGTTGGTGCTGGGCTAAGCCCGTGCGTTGGCCGGCGGTGGCGGAGGGTTGTTCCTCCTTCTCCCGGATTTGCGGCGAGGGCGCTGGATCGGTGGGGGGCGGCCTATCCCTCGATCCACGGCGGCGCGGCGGCTCCCGGCGGCGGTGCTTCGCGGCGCGGGTGGAGTTCGGATGCGCGTGGCGTGGAGATCGGCTAGGCGTGGCTTGAGGATGGAGGTGGGGCTGGGCGTGGCCGGTGTCGGTGGCGGTGGCGGCGGCAGCGTCCAGCCCGGATCCGGTCTTTGCGGTAGCGACGACGACGGCTGGCCCGGATCCGGCCATGATGGTGGTGGGGTCCCCTCCTCTGGGGATGACGGGCCAGGAAGTGGGTCCTTGCGGCGGCGGATCTTGGGATCCCGTATCCGGGCTCGTCACAGGACGCGCGTGGCGGCCGGAGCGTTCTCCGGCGTCTACGACGCTTGATGCGGGATCGCGCCGGCGGTTGCCGTTGTGTGGGCGACAACAGCGGCTGCCGCGACGGTGGGTGCTCCCTGTAGCACCTAGAATTGGGGCGGCGGCCCCTCTTCATCAACGGCGGCGGACTCCGGGGTCGTGTGGGCGACTCGGAGTTCGGATCTCGAGGTGTTGACAGCCTTCTGAGGCTGGTGGCGGTATGGGATGTTCCTTCCATCTACAGATCGGGTTCGATGCGGCTCGGCAGGTGACACATGTGCCTCTTTCGGAGTTGTCGGGCAGTGCCTGTCATCGGCAGGTGAATCCACCGGTGGATGTGCTACCAGCAGATGCTACGCATGACGTATTATACAAAGACATCAAGTCATGCCTGCTACTGGCAGGTGATGCACGGTGGCTCTGGCGGAGGTGTCATGTTTAGCCAGTTGTTGTTGGATCGAAGGTGGTGCAACAGTAGCGGGAGGCAGGCGGTATGGGACGTCTTTGTCTTCCGTTGTCTCCTGAAGAGGTATCCGGCTATCAAGGCCTCGGTAGACGGATAAGGGCGGATGGTATAGACGGCTTCAACGACGAGTTTATGCACTCTGGTGGAAACACAAGATCTCTGATCGGGCTATGTCGTCGTGCGCCTATGTCGTGTCCTTGCTGAAGGTGGTGGATTGAAGCTTGACTTTGGGGATGAGAATCCGGGGTTCAGCCTTGTGGTGGACTCGCCATCATCGGCGCACGTGCGGCGATTTCTTCTTGAAAGCGGAGCCTAAGAGTTGTGTATTTTTCGTTTATGCTGTGTCTTGTATCATTGGGTTAGCGGCTATCTGGAGAGTTACTGTCGCGAGGTATACGGTCTCAGGGTTTGTTTTCCGCTTTATTTCCGGGTCGATGGTGTTCGGCTGCTGGATTTTGCACTATTAATAATATATGACTGCATGCATCGTTCTGATGGCAGAGGCTGAGGTTATCTTCCTTTTCGAAAAAAGTATAAAAAGCGTCTTTTTATATATAGAGAGAGTACGTCTCAATTTGTCCGGCAGCTGGATTAATATATGGTTGACCACCCACTTCGATCAACTGGACAACAAATAGATACATAGGTTTCAGTTTGTCGGGCAGGTGGTATTAATGTATTGTTTGCCCTGTCGGACACCCATGCCCAGCGAATCAAAGACAAATGCGATAGACCATCCACTTCAATTGAACTAGTTGTAGATTATAACAAGTACGATTATTCGTCCTTATCTATTTATTCTTTTTGTTGTATCCTTGAACTTTGATGCTGTTTTTCCTCAGCGTTTTCGTATTGGGTATTTAAATATCACATCATCCTTTAATACGTATAATTTAGCCACATGCATATCGAGTTGGTTATCCGACACTCCCTCGCACGGTTTTACGATGGTGTACCCATCTATGGTCTCGGGTGGTCTACGGTGTTGACAGACACCGAGAGCAGATAGACCACGGTAAATTTCTATTTGCCTTTGTTACGGTAGGTCATGGTAAGGTGACATACCAAGTTTGTGCGCATGCATTCACTGAATTCTCTCTCGTTGGCTCGAAGTGGGGGACTAGCACTCTTAAGTCCTCGACCTTCCCACCGGCTTGTCCGGTTCGTGAGGTAGCTGCCAAATCAAAGTTTTGCATTGGGTATTTAAACATCACTTCACCCTTTCATACATATATTTTGGCCACATGCATGTCTGTGCGGTTATTCGACCATCCCTCGCGCGGTTTTCCTACCATCCCTCGCGCGGTTTTCTGACGGTGCGCCCATCCATGGTCCCAGGCGATCTACGTCATTGACCGGCACTGAAAGCGTGTAGACCACGATTACTTCCTATTTTCATGTGTTAAGGTAGGTCAAGGTGAGATTCCAGACCAAGTCTGAGCCAATACTCTCACAGGATTCCCTTTCGCCGGCTTGTAGTGGGGGACGAGCACTCTAAGTCTTGGACCTTCCTGCTCGGCTGTCCGGTTCGTGAGGAAGCTGCCACATCAAAGTTTTGCATTGGGTATTTAAACAACACACCACCATTTCATACATATATTTCGGCCACATGGATGTCGGGGACGTTATCCACACTCCCTCGCGCGGTTTTCTGAAGGTGCGCCCATCCGTGGGCTCGGGCGTTCTATGGCGTTGACTGGCACCGAGAGGGGGTAGACCACGTTGAACTCCTATTTTCCTGTGTTGCAGTAGGTCATGGTGAGATGCCCGACCAAGATTGAGCCCATGCTCTCACAGGATTCCCACATGTCGGCTCAAAGTGTGGGACGAGCACTCTAAGTCCTAGACCTTCCCACCCGGCTGTCTGATTCATGAGCAAGCTGCCACATCAAAGTTTTGCATTGGGTATTTAAATCTAGCACCACCCTTTCATACATATATTTGGGCGACATGCATGTCAGGGTGATTATCCAACCCTCCCTCGTGTGGTTTTACTATGGTGAGCCCATCCGTGGGTTTGGACGGTCTACGGCATTGACCGGCACCAAGAGAGGGTAGATCACAGTGAATTTCTATTTTCCTTTGTTGCGGAAGGTCATGGTAAGATGACAGACCAAGTTTGAGCATATGCATTCACAGGATTCCCTCTCGTCAGTTCGAAGTGTGGGATGAGCACTCTAAGTCCTCAACCTTCCCGCCCGGCTGTCCGGTTCTTGAGGCAGCTGCCTCATCAAAGTTTTGCATTGGGTATTTAAACATCACATCACCCTTTAATACATATATTTGTGCCACATGCATGTCGGGGTGGTTATTCGACCCTCTCTCGTGCAATTTTCCGACGGTGCGCCCATCAGTGGGCTTGGGTAGTATGTGGCGTTGATCGACACCGTGAGGGGGTAGACCACGGTGAATTTGTATTTGACTTTGTTAAGGTAGGTCATGGTGAGATGCCAGACCAAGTTTGAGCTCATGCGTTCACATGATTCCCTCTTGTTGGTTCGAAGTGCGGGACGAGCACTCTAAGTTGTCGACTTTCCCGCCCGGAGGCATCTGCCACATCAAAGTTTGGCATTGGGTATTTAAACATCACACCACCCTTTCATACATATATTTGGGCCACATGCATGTCGGGGTGGTTATCCGACCCTCCCTCGCACGGTTTTCCGATAGTGCGCCCATCCGTGGGCCTGGGCGGTCTACGGCATTAACCAACTCCGAGATGGGGTAGATCATGGTGAATTCCTATTTTCCTGTGTTACGGTAGTACATTGTTTCCAATTTTTACTCTTTATTGCTGAGAACTTGCGATTTGAAAAACAAATCTAGCCGAAAACATGAGTCACAAAAAGATATGGAACAAAACACCACATATGGGGCCAAAGAAACAAAAATCAAAGACAAATAATAGAAGGTGACACAATCTTTCCCGGTTCGTGATAAATGAGTCTTAGCAAAGGTCTACTTTTACGAGTGGACCTCTCAGAAAAGGTCCTAGCCCTATATCTGGTAGGCTTTTTGGAGATCAAGATATCGGGACTCGGAAAACCCATAGATTAGGTTGAACCACGTGATCCCCTTTCCTTTGTCTCTCACTTCTCTCTCTTTTTGCATTGTGCCGTTGCCGCCGCCAAAATCGCCGCATCGCAATCGGCGCCATCCGCCACCGCCGCCAGCTGCTGCCATCGCCGCCAGTTGTTTCCATTTGCAATCACCGCCAACCGCCATCCACATGTCCGACGGTTAGTGCCACCATTCCTCAACAATGGATAAGGCGGGCCGTGGTAGGAATTCACCGGTGGCGCGTCAGCTCGAACTCGAAGAAGGTAAGCCCCCCGCCCACCCTCTTTGTGCTAATTTAGCAATTGTATTAGGGATTTTTTTTAGATTTCTCTGTTTGTTTTAGTTCATATATGTATTAAGCTATTTCATTTAGGTTTTATTAGTGCTTAGTACTTTTCAAATTCATACGTTGTTTTAAGGTTAGGGTCTAGATCAAATATGTTTTAGGTTTCATTAGTAATATGTTTTAGGTCTTTGTTCATATATATTTAATTAGGTTTTATTAATGCTCTGAACTTGTTTTAGTTCAAATCTGTTTTAGGGTTAGGGTGAAGATCAAATTGTTCTAGTTCATACATGTGTTAGGGTGATTTGTTTTAGGTATTATTAGTGCTCTGAACTTGTTTAATTAATAATCTGTTTTAGGCTTAGGGTAAAGATAAAATCTGTTTTAGGTTTTATTCGTAATCTGTTTTAGGTTTTTGTTCACATATATTTAATTAGGTTTTATTAGTTCTCTGAACTTGTTTTAGTTCAAAAGGTTTTAGGGTTAGGGTGAAGATAAAATTGTTTTAGTTCATATATGTGTAAGATCAAATATTGTTAACTTATGTTGTGTGAAGATCAAATCTGTTTGAGTTCAAATCGGTGTTAGTTCAAATGTGTGATGTAACAACAGTCATAGACAAGATCGTACGCTTAATTTTTGCAACTTAATATTTAGTTTTAACTATTTATCTTTTTCAGATAGAGGATATGATTAGAGAAATGCCATATTGACTGAATTTACTTTTATTTTATTGTTAGATTCTGAGGTAGGCGTGACCAAGTTCCGAAGAGTCATGAGTATGAATAGCCCCGATGTTGGTTACTCTCCCCGCCTACTATAAGTTTCCCTATTATCTGCTTTACATCCAATCTGGTCGTAGACCGAAGACTGACCTCGAAATTCCGAGGCTCTGGATACGGTCTAGCATCTCGTTCAAGATCGATAGGTCTGCCGGGCCCATATCTTGACAGTAGGCGGGGCTAACTTGCAATATGCTCGACGAAGCATGTGACATGACTTTGGAGTGCGGGTCAGCCAGGGCCAAGGCCTGGTCTGACGATGAAGTGACCGGATCCAAACTCGAGGCTGGATCCAAGGCGAGATTTGATCCGAGGGTTCGATCAGAGGTCGGATCCGGGGTTAAGACCATGGTGCCCGCAGTGTTCTCCAACCCATCTGGTCTCCAACCGGAGAGGGAGAGATCACCGCGGGAGTCAGCAGTATACTCCATGCTCCCAAATCTGATGATCTGATCTGGGGCGAAGCTCTCGACACGGCCGAGGTGGCCGGTCGGGTCGGCGTGACGGACGACGCTACCGAACGCGAAAAGCTGGCAGGGGACAAAGATGTCACCGCAGCCGATGTCACTGTTGATCTGAAGACGAGGCATTGATCCTTTTCAACCACACAGCGGGACCTGCATGGGCCACCAATGTCGGTGCTAAAACCAGCGGATCTCGGGTAGGGGGTCCCGAGTTGTAGGTGTATGAACAATGGTAACAGGGTACGAAGGGAGACGATGTTTACCCAGGTTCAGGCCCTCTCGAAGAGGTAAAACCCTACGTCCTGCTTTGATTGTATTGATGTGATGGAGTACAGAGTACAAGATGATCTACCTCGAGATCGTATGATTGTGTTCTAAACCCTAAGGCTGGTAATCGTGCCTCTAAAGACTAAACCCCTCGTCTTATATATGTGCCCGGGGTACCTAGGTTATAAACATGGTCGGTTGTCAATATGCCGGCTACAGAACAATCCTTGAAGTGCACGCCAAGTCTTCGAAGGTTTCCATCTTGGTCACGCCGAGGTTCGCAGCTTCTGTAGTCCTTTCCTTTAGTGATCGGTGGGCTATGAGCCTGACCCATAGACTTTGGGCCGTATAGGTTAGTAACCCCTAGTATAGGACACCGTCAGTAGACTCCGACACGGAGGAACACGCTACCGAGGACGCAGAGGCAACATCAGATGACACCCACAGAGACGACGAGCTCACTACCGAGTCAGGCGACTTGTTGGGTGAGGACGGCTCGGGGTCTGCCTCCAGTAGCAATACCAAGAGGAAGCATTCCGGGCTTGGTCCGACGAAGGTCCCGGACCCCATGCCTACCGACTGCCATCGTCACATAGAACCATCAGGAGACAAGTAAACGTTCGATCTTACAAGTTATTTAGCATACCGTAATTGAACACTGACATATGCTTTTCATTTTCATCATGCAGTTAGTGGACATTCATCCCTCGCAAGCCTGCGAAGCAGTGCTACTTGTAGCTTGCGTTGGTATTTCCCTGAAGAGGAAGGGATGATGCAGCACAGTAGAGATAAGTATTTCCCTCGATTATGAAACCAAGGTTATCGAACCAGTAGGAGAATCACACAACACCTAGTAAGCAGTACCTGCACACAAACAACAAATCCTTGCACCCAACGCAAACAAGGGGTTGTCAATCCCTTGGCGGTAAGATTGCAAGATTAAATTGTATTTGATAGATTGATAGATTGAAATAAAAATACAAAATAAAATAAAGAAAGAAAGATGGCAGCAATATTTTTAGGGTTTTAGTAATATGATTTTGATAGACCCGGGGGCCATATATTTCACTAGAGGCTTCTCTCGAGAAAATAGCATACGGTGGGTAGACAAATTACTGTTGGGCAATTGATAGAAAAGCAAATAATCATGACGATATCCAAGGCAATGATCATGTATATAGGCATCACATCCAAGATTAGTAGACCAACTCCTGCCTACATCTACTACTATTACTCCACACATCGACCGCTATCCAGCATGCATCTAGTGTATTAAGTCCATAAGAACGGAGTAATGCCTTAAGAACGATGACATGATGTAGACAAGACAAACTCACGAATTAATAAACCCAATGAACAGATCCCATCTTGTTAGCCTTAGTAGCAACGATACATACGTGTCATGTCCCTTTCTGTCACTGGGATTGAGCACCGCAAGATCAAACCCACTACAAAGCACCTCTTCCCATGGCAAGATAAATCAACTCAGTTGGCCAAACCAAATCAATAGATCGGAGAAGAAATACGAGGCTATAATAATCATGCATAAAAGAGTGCAGCAAGAACTCAAATAATTTCATGGATAATCTGATCATAAACTCATAATTCATTGGATCCCGACAAACACACCGCAAAAAGAGATTACATCGGATAGATCTCCAAGAACATCAAGGAGACCATTGTATTGAAGATCAAAAAGAGAGAAGAAGCCATCTAGCTACTAACTATGGACCCGAAGGTCTGTGGTAAACTACTCACGCATCATCGGAGAGGCAGCAAGGTTGATGTAGAGCCCCTCCGTGATCGATTCCCCCTCCGACAGATTACCGGAGAAGGACCCCAGATGGGATCTCTCTGGAACAGAAGCTTGCGGCGGCGTAAAAAGTATTTCGTGGACTCTCTTGAGGGTTTCTAATTTTTCTGGAATTTATAGTGCTGGAATTAGGTCAAACGGAGCTTGGTGGGGCCCACGAGGCACCAGGGCGTGCCTGCCCCCCCAGGCGCGCCCTGGTGGCTCGTGGGGCCCACCAAGGTCTTCTGGCCTCCCCTCAAAGCTTCTGGTGTTCTTCTTGCCCAAGAAAAAATCTCCAAAAAGTTTGGTTGCATTTAGACTTCGTTTGGTATTGATTTTCTGTAAAACAAAAACAGGGCAGAAAACAGCAACTGGCACTAGGCACTAGGTTACTCTCCAAAAGTGATATAAAATTGCTGTAAATTATTGTAAAAACATCCAAGATTGATATTATAACAGCCTGGAACAATAAAAAATTATAGATACGTTGGAGACGTATCAGCATCCCCAAGCTTAATTCCTGCTCGTCCTCGAGTAGGTAAATGATAAAAACAGAATTTTTGATGTGGAATGCTGCCTAACATGTTCATCACATATTCTTTTCTTTTGTAGCATGGACATTGGACTTGTATGATTCAAAGCAATAGTCTATAATTTGACATGAAAACATAGATACTCAAGCATACTAACAAGCAACTATGTCTTTCAAAATATCAACGCTAAAGAAAGTTATCCCTAGCCCATTATGCTCAATCATTGATCCATTCATGAAACACACTCAAATATTAGCTACAACCAATGCACAAGTATGACAATAGTGTTCTCTAGTTGGTACTTTTGTAAGAGAAGATGGAGACTCAAGAAAAATAAAAATTGCATAAAAGTAAATAGATAGGCCCTTCGCAGAGGGAAGCAGAGATTTGTCAAATGTGCGAGAGCTCAATGCTGAAATTAAAGAGATAAAAATATTTTGGGAGGCATGCTTTTCCTGTCAACGAAAACGAACGAGAATTCCCAATATCTTCCATGCTACATACATTATAGGTGGTTCCCAAACAGAAAGTAAAGTTTTTTTCCTTTCCACCAATTCTTTCACAATCCATGGCTAGCCGTATCCACAGGTGCCCTCCATACCATCACATTCCAAGGAATTTTGTTGTTATTAATTTTGATTCATGCGAGACTGGGCATCCCTATTACCAACCATTCTCTCGTGCAATGACAAGTGAATAAACACTCATCGTGAGAATAACACACCTAGCATGGAAGATATTGGCTACCCCCTTCCGCTTCATGAGCGGTACAGGCACACAAAACAGAAAAATTATTTTGAAAATTAGAGTTGGCACACACAAATTTACTTGGAACGGCATTGAAATACCGCATATAGGTAGATATAGTGGACTCATAAGGCAAAGCTAGGTTTAAGGATTTTGGATGCACAAGCAGTATTTCCGCTTAGTACAAATGAAGGCTAGCAAAAGATTGAGAAGCAACCAACCAAAAAATGAAAATGGTCATAAACATGCATTGAATATAACTAACACCGAATAATGCACCATAAGTAGGATATAACTTCATTGCATAACTATTGACTTAACGTGCATGCATAGGGAATCACAAACCTTAACACCAATATTTTTACTAAAGCACAATTACTCACTAACATGGCATCACATATCATCATTTCCATATCGCAAAACTATTGCAAGGAATCACATTTGTCATATCCAATGATCTATATTAAAGTTTTTATCTATATCCCTCTTGAATATTCATCACTTTGGGACCAATTTCATAACTTGTGCAAATTACCGTTACTATTGATCAACTCTCAAAAAGATTTAAGTGAAGCATGAGAGTGCAAATATATCTTCAAAATTTCAATCTTAATAATTCTCAAAATAATATAAGTGAAGCATGAGAATTCATTTCTTCAAAATTTTAATCTTGTCAATTCTCCAAATAATATAAGTGAAGCATGAGAATTCATTTCTTCAAAATTTTAATCAACTCTCAAAATAATATAAGTGAAGCATGAGAGTTTGTTTCTTCAAAATTTTAATCAACTCTCAAAATAATATAAGTGAAGCATGAGAGTTTGTTTCTTCAAAATATAGCCACCACCGTGCTCAAAAAGATTTAAGTGAAGCACTAGAGCAACTGCCTAGCTCAAAAAATTTAAGTGAAGCACATGGAGTATTCTAACAAATCATGATGATAAACGTGTGGCTCTCTCAAGATAGGTGTGTTCAGCAAAGATGATTGTGACAAACTAAAAAGCAAACAAAGCAAAGACTCATATAATACAAGACGCTCCAAGCAAAACAAATATCATGCGACGAATAAAAATATAGCTCCAAGTAAAATTACCGATGGTCGGTAGAATAAAGAGGGGATGCCTTCCGGGGCATCCCCAAGCTTAGACGCTTGAGTCTTCCTAGAGTATTACCTTGGGGTGCCTTGGGCATCCCCAAGCTTAGGCTTTTGCTACTCCGTATTCCTTCATCCATCGTGATCTCACCCAAAACTTGAAAACTTCAATCACACAAAACTCAACAAAACCTTCATGAGATCCGTTAGTATAACAAAACAAATCACTACTATAAGTACTGTTGCAAACCCATTCATATTTTATTTTTGCATTAAACCTACTGTACTCTAACTTCACCATGGATTATACCCCCCGATACAATCCATAGATTCATCAAAACAAGCAAGTAGTGCATCAAAAACAGAATCTGTCAAAAACAGAACAGTCTGTAGAAATCTATTTAAAAGCCATACTTATGTAACTCCAAAAATTCTGAAAAATAGGACAAAGTGGGAAATTTGTATATCAATCATGTGTAAAAAATTCAGAATATTTCGTCGCTCCAGTGATTTTTAGAATTTTCTGGACTGGATGTAAAAGTTTCTGTTTTTGCACAGAATCAAAGCAACTATCATCCAAATCATCCCAATGGCTTTACTTGGCACAAACACTAATTAAAAACACAAAAACACCATCATATCAGTAGCATGACAGTAAAAACACACCATAACAGAAACTTATTACAAAAAATTTATTTTATTCATTGGGTTGCCTCCCAACAAGCGCTATTGTTTTATGCCCCTAGCTAGGCATAAGGCATAATTTCAAGTATTGTCATCCTTCTTCTTCTTATCTAAAGATACATTCTTATCAGGAGGCTTTTCAAAGACAATTTGAAACACATTATCCATGGAAATTTTAGCATTACTAAGTTGGCCATCCTCGAATCCCTCTTGATTCCCTTTTACAATCCAAGAATACTATTTATTGATACCATTGAAAACTTGTTGGATTATATTTAAAGGAGGGACCTCCTTCTTGGTATTCTCATCAAAAGTGCAATCATCAAAAAATAAATATCTTAGCAAGTAATCATCATTGTATAAGATCTCATCTATCACCGGTTTTTGATGATCCATACCATAAAAATCAAAGATTTCTCTAGCTTCTCGAATTATGTAATTAAATTCATTCATGAGGATAAGAGTTGCTATCTTTTTAGCCTTAGGATTTTTTATAACTGGCAACTCATAAAACAATCTTTGCAAAGTAGGATGGGTATGAATAAATCTTTTTTCTAGTTTAAGAACAAGGGAAGAAATAGCTTCGGCATAATTCTTGGTTCTACTAAGAATAGGAGTATCATCACAAGCCAAAGTTCCGACGCAATTAAAGAATTCTTGGATGACATTTTCCCTATAATATTCCTATGTACCATCACAAAAGTTTTAGTATCTAAATTGGTAGGAATTTCAATTTTAGGAATTTTACCATCCTCACTTTTCTCCATACCAAAATCATCCATGATAGCAATCTCAAGCAAACAAGCAAACGAGAAAAAGGCAAATGGAAAATATTTTTGTATTTTTGTAAAAACGTTTTAGAAGTGGGGGAGATGAAAATGAGAGGCAAATGGCAAATAAAGTAAATGCGAGGAGAAGAGAGTTTGTGCAAAGGTACTTGATAAATGTTGATGATGTCTCCCCGGCAACGGCGCCAGAAATTCTTCCTGCTACTTGTAGCTTGCGTTGGTATTTCCCCGAAGAGGAAGGGATGATGTAGCATAGTAGAGATAAGTATTTCCCTCAATTATGAAACCAAGGTTATCGAACCAGTAGGAGAATCATGCAACACCTAGTAAGCAGTACCTGCACACAAACAACAAATCCTTGCACCCAACGCAAACAAGGGTTTGTCAATCCCTTGGCGGTAAGATTGCAAGATTAAATTGTATTTCATAGATTGATAGATTGAAATAAAAATACAAAATAAAATAAATAAAGAAATATGGTAGCAATATTTTTAGGGTTTTAGTAATATGATTTTGATAGACCCGGGGGCCATAGATTTCACTAGAGGCTTCTCTCGAAAAATAGCATACGGTGGGTAGACAAATTACTGTTGGGAATTGATAGAAAAGCAAATAATCATGACGATATCCAAGGCAATGATCATGTATATAGGCATCACATCCAAGATTAGTAGACCGACTCCTGCCTGCATCTACTACTATTACTCCACACATCAACCGCTATCCAGCATGCATCTAGGGTATTAAGTCCATAAGAACGGAGTAATGCCTTAAGAACGATGACATGATGTAGACAAGACAAACTCACGAATTAATAAACCCAATGAATAGATCCCATCTTGTTACCCTTAGTAGCAATGATACATATGTGTCATGTCCCTTTCTGTCACTGGGATTGAGCACCGCAAGATCGAACCCACTACGAAGCACCTCTTCCCATGGCAAGATAAATCAACTCAGTTGGCCAAACCAAATAAATAGATCGGAGAAGAAATACGAGGCTATAATAATCATGCATAAAAGAGTGTAGCAAGAACTCAAATAATTTCATGGATAATCTGATCATAAACTCACAATTCATTGGATCCTAACAAACACACCGCAAAAAGAGATTACATCGGATAGATCTCCAAGAACATCAAGGAGAACATTGTATTGAAGATCAAAAAGAGAGAAGAAGCCATCTAGCTACTAACTATAGACCTGAAGGTCTGTGGTAAACTACTCACGCATCATCGGAGAGGCAGCAAGGTTGATGTAGAGCCCCTCCATGATCGATTCCCCCTCCGGCAGATTGCCGGAGAAGGACCCCAGATTGGATCTCTCTGGAACAAAAGCTTGCGGTGGCGTAAAAAGTATTTCGTGGACTCTCCTGAGGGTTTCTGATTTTTCTGGAATTTATAGTGCTGGAATTAGGTCAAACGGAGCTTGGTGGGGCCCACGAGGCACCAGGGCGCGCCTGCCCCCCCCCCCAGGCGTGCCCTGGTGGCTCGTGGGGCCCACCAAGGTCTTCTGGCGTCCCCTCGAAGCTTCTGGTGTTCTTCTTGCCCAAGAAAAAATCCCCAAAAAGTTTGGTTGCATTTGGACTTCGTTTGGTATTGATTTTCTGTAAAACAAAAACAGGGCAGAAAACAGCAACTGGCACTGGCCACTAGGTTAATAGGTTAGTCTCCAAAAATGATATAAAATTGCTGTAAATGATTGTAAAAACATCCAAGATTGATATTATAACAGCATGGAACAATCAAAAATTATAGATACGTTGGAGACGTATCAAGCAGCGAATGCCGAACCACCTCATCAGCTCCTTTGCGAGGAAGTACTTCCCTGGCTTGGTCAAGCTGAGCGATGATGACCCATCGTTGCTAGGTTTCACCTGGGAGCATTACTAGTACACAAAGGATGTTTGGCACTTTGTTGGTCCATATCCGATGCTTTGTCATTAACTTCCATATGCATTGTTGTAGCAACAATTTTCTTGAGTGGAAGGTTAAATGGAGAAGGTGACAACAGTCATGGAGAGAATAGCTAGGAAATTCAGTCCAACGCGAAGCACAGACGGTGCAGTACAATGTCGTGATGTAGGCTCGGCCATTCGATGACAAGGGGAAAAATATGACAAAATCAGTTGCTTGTTGGACTAATATGGAGAAAGACAAGTACTTGTCGGTGGTAAGTAACAACATTGCTTGCTACTACTTTGGGCCAGTCGCTGCTTTTCTATGTATTAGTCATATGATTTGATTATGTCTGAATAGGAAAAACCGTCATGGATAAAAGAAGATTGTTGGGAGCCGTTGGTGGAACTCTTGTGTGACCCTACGTGGTAGATGATACGTCCCAAATGTATCTACTTTTCCAAACACTTTTGCTCTAGTTTTGGACTCTAATTTGCATGATTTGAATGGAACTAACCCGGACTGACGCTGTTTTCAGCAGAATTGCCATGGTGTTGTTTCTGTGCAGAAATAAAAGTTCTCGGATGGACCTAAAAATTTATGGAGAATTATTTCAGAATATATAAAAAATACTGGCGCAAAGATCCACCAGAGGGGGGGCCACAAGCCAGGGGGCGCCCCCCCCCCCAGGGTGCGCCTAGTAGGCTTGTAGGCCCCTGGCAGCTCCGTTTGCCCCAACTCCAATGCTATAAGTACCTATTCATGGAGACAAAAATCAGAGAGAAAGAATCATCGCGTTTTATGATACGGAGCCGCCGCCACCTCCTGTTCTTCATCGGGAGGGCTGATCTGGAGTCCGTTCAGGGCTCCAGAGAGGGGGATTCGACGCCGTCGTCATCAACAACCATCCTCCATCACCAATTTCATGATGCTCACCGCCGTGTGTGAGTAATTTCTTCGTAGGCTTGCTGGACGGTGATGGGTGGGATGAGATTTACCATGTAATAGAGTCAATTTGTTAGGGCCTTGATTCCTAGTAACCACTATGTTCTGAGATTGATGTTGCTATGACTTTGCTATGCTTAATGCTTGTCACTAGGGCCCAAGTGCCATGATTTTAGATCTGAACCTTTATGTTTTCAGGAATATATTTGAGTTCTTGATCCTATCTTGCAAGTTATATGCACCTGTTACGTGTCATGATCCGCATACCCCAAGGTGACAATAATTGGGATTCTTTCCAGTGATTGCCGTAGTTTGAGGAGTTCATGTATTCACTATGTGCTAATGCTTTGTTTCGGTTCTCTATTAAAAGGAGGCCTTAATATCCCTTAGTTTCCTTAAGGACCCCGCTGCCACGGGAGGGTAGGACAAAAGATGTCATGCAAGTTCTTACTATAAGCACGTATGACTATATACGGAATACATGCCTACATTACATTGATGAATTGGAGCTATTGTGTATCGCCCTAGGTTGTGACTATTACATGATGAATGTCATCCAACATAATTATCCATCACCGATCCAATGCCAACGAATTTCACATATTGATCTTTGCTAAGTTACTTTCGTTGTTGCTGCTGTTACAATCGGTACAAAACTGCTATTGTTACTATTACTATTACTATTACTATTGCTATTGTTACTGCTGCTCTTGAAACTATCATATTACTGTGCTACTAAACACTTTGCTGCACATATTTAGTTCTCCAGGTGTGGTTGAATTGACAACTCAACTGCTAATACTCGCAAATATTCTTTGGCTCCCCTTGTGTCGAATCAATAAGTCTGGGTGAAATACTACCCGTGAAAACTGTTGCGATCCCCTATACTTGTGGGTTATCAAGACCTTTTTTTGGCGCCGTTGCCGGGGAGCATAGCTCTATTTGTTGAGTCACTTGGGATTTATCTGTTGATCACTATGAAGAATCTGAAAGATGCTAAGACTAAGATCGTCCTCTTTATGACTAGAGAAGGTAAGGAACTGCCATCACACTCTGCACTTGATTCACCTTCTGTTTTGAGTAGGCTTGCGACACCACCACCTGCTATTCATTTTGATATGTCGCAAGTTATTGATGATACTACTTCTGCTATGAATGATGATTATGATGATGCTAGTACTATGTTAGATAATACTGTGCCACTTGGTGAATTTCTTGATGAACAAATTGCTAAAGCTAAGGAAACTGAAAATGTAGAAACTCCTGAAAATTATGATTCACCTATTATTCCTAGCTCTCCTACTAGAGTTGAAATGCCTAAGACATCTGATGGTTATGTTTTTGATAGGGAGACAGCTAGGGCAATTCTTGCTTGTAATGATAGAGAGGAGGTTAGAACATTGCTTGCTGAGTTGAAAGAAAATATATGAGGGAGAGAATGAAATATGATCCTAAGTTTGCTACCTCTCCCATATTTGTTACCGATAAGGATTATGAATTCTCTGTCGATCTTGAGTTAATGACTGTGGTTGAATCTGATCCTTTTCATGGTTATGAAACTGAAACTGTTGTGGCACACCTTACTAAGTTGAATGATATTACCACCTTATTTGCTCATGAGGAAAAATTCGTTATTACTATATTCTTAAGTTGTTTCCTTTCTCATTAAAGGGTGATGCTAAGAAATGGTTTAATACACTTGCTCCTGGTTGTGTGCGTAGTCCCCAGGATGTGATTTATTACTTCTCTGAAAAATATTTTCCTGCTCGTAAGAAACAAGCTGCCTTACAGGAAATATTTAACTTTGTGCAAATTGAAGAAGAGAATCTCCCTCAAGCTTGGGGGAGGCTTCTCCAATTATTTAATGCTTTGCCTGATCATCCTCTTAAGAAGAATGAAATACTTGATATCTTTTATAATGGACTAACCGATGCTTCTAGGGACTGCCTAGATAGTTGTGCTGGTTGTGTTTTCAGGGAACGAACTGCTGGACAGGCTGAAGTACTATTGAATAATATATTGAGAAATGCCGATGATTGAACACTTCCTGAACAACCACCTAAGCCAACTCCGAAGAAGAGAGGTATTCTATTCCTCAGTCCAGAAGATATGAAAGAAGCTAAGAAGTCTATGAAGGAAAAAGGTATTAAAGCTGAAGATGTTAAGAATTTACCACCTATTGAAGAAATACATGGGCTCGACATCCCGACACAGGTAGTGGAGGTAAATTCTCTCACTAGATTCGATGAAGGTGATATTCCCTATAATAAATCTGCTAGTGAATGCCTGTATGAGTTTGATAATTACATCATTAAACAGGAACACTTCAATTTATATGTTAGCAATCAACTAAAGCGGAATGCCATCATGATTGAACGCTTGAGTGATTTGATGTTTTGAACTGCTAATGATGTTAAATGCTTGAGTAGACATGCTTCTATGGTTCAGACTCAGTTAGCAAATTGCTAAGTCACAAAATGATTTGCTTGATGAAATGAATAATAAAAAGAATGATCATGCTATTAGAATTGTTACTAGAGGAGGTAGCATGACTCAGAATCCTCTATATCCTGAAGGTCATCCTAAAAGAATTGAACACGACTCTCAAAGAATTAACATTGATGCACCTAGTCCATCTAAGAAGAAAAAGAAGAAGAAAAATGATAAAACTTTGCCTGCTTCTAGTGAACCTGAGATAGAAAAACCTCTTGAGAATCATAATGATGCTTCTATTTCCAATGATGAGACACAATCTGATAATGAACATACACCTAGTGATAATGATAATGATAATCATGATGTTCATGTTGATGCTCAACCAGATAATGATGTAGAAATAGAACCTGCTGTTGATCTTGATAACCCACCTCCTAAGAATAAAAGATATGATAAAAGAGACTTTGTTGCTAGAAAACATGGAAAGGAGAGAGAATCATGGGTTCAAAAACCTATGCCTTTCCCTACTAAACCATCTAAAAATAAGGATGATGAAGATTTTGAGCGCTTTGTTGAAATGCTTAGACCTGTCTTTTTGCGCACTCGCTTGATTGATATGCTAAAAATGTCTCCCTATGCTAAATATATGAAATTTGTCACTAATAAAAGAAAGATACCTGAAGCTGAAATTTCCACCATGCTTGCAAATTATTCTTTTAAGGGTGGAGTACCTAAGAAGTTAGGAGATCCAGGAATACCTACTATACCATGCTCCATTAAAAGAAGTTATGTCAAAACTGCTTTATGTGATTTAGGAGCCGGTGTTAGTGTTATGCCTTTCTCTTTATATAGAAGACTTGATTTGAATAAGCTCACACCAACTGAAATTTCTTTGCAAATGGCTGATAAATCCACTGCTATACCTATTGGAATTTGCGAGGATGTTCCCGTTGTAGTTGCAAATGTTACTATCTTAATAGACTTTGTTATACTCGATATGCCCGAGGACGACAACATGTCGATTATCCTTGGAAGACCTTTTTTGAATACTGCAGGGGCTGTTATTGATTGCAACAAAAGCAAGGTTACTTTTCATGTCAATGGTAATAAGCATACGGTTTATTTCCTGAAAAAACAAAGTTCGGTGAATGGTACAAATTGTATTGAAAAAGTTTCGACAATCACTATTGGAGGTTTCAAATTTCCTCTTCCTACGGTCAAAAAGAAATATGAAATTCTTATGGTTGGGGAGATGCATATCCCCATTGAGGTAACTTAGTGTTATACGAAGATTCTTCGGTTTCATGCCATTCGGAAATAGTTTGTTAATAAGACTTGAGCAACCGTATTAATGGATTCTTTTTGAGGGGCATGTGGTCGATGAATTTAGTAAGCACAACTTTCTGTACCCACTTTTTGCTCTCTGTTATTTGTAGATTAATAAAATAAAATGCCATGATTTTCCTGTTTTTTGAATTATCCGTGCAATAAAAAATGGCCCAAAAATAAAAGTTCTCAGAATGCCATGAAAATTTAGTATGATTTTTTCCAGATTATTTAAGAATTTTTGGCACTGAACACACCCCAGGGGGGGTGCACCTGTGAGCCACAAGCCCACAGGGCGCGCCCACCCCCCTGGGCGCGCCCAACAGGCTTGTGGGTCCCACAGGGACCCACTCACTTGTGCCAGCCACCCATCTCCTTCTTCTTCCTCCAGAAAAAATCAAACTTGCTCGCAAGCCCGTGTTCTTGCTCATTTTGTTGTGATTTTCGATCTCCTTGCTCAGAACTCCATTTCCAAAACTGTTTTGAGGAATTACTCCTTGGTATGTGACTCCTCCCATGCTCCAATTAGTTTTTGTTCTAGTGCTTTATACTTTGTAAATTTTTGCTGCTATGGTGACCATGTTTATGATCTTGCATGTTGAATTTGTATGGTCCAAAGTTGTTTTGATGCATGATATAGCTTCTAGATACATGTGAGAGTAGTTGCTATCAATTTTGTTGAGTTTCGTTCACTTTTATTTTGAGTCACTACAAATTTCAGAAATTTTCAGAAAAAGAAAATGCTCAAGTGGAGGTTGAGGGGTTCTTCGAGCCGGAACCCCAAGGAGGCTCCTAAGCCCAAGTATCATCTTCCTCGTGCGGCCGAGGTGTGGCCGTGCGAATGGCCATGCAACAAGTTCTTGAGGGATGCGGGGATTTTCAATGATTTCTATCATTTGGTGAACAATGCCGACATTATCCCATTCCTCAAAGATAAGTGTGATCATTATCTTCTCCTGACCAATGCTTTCGTGCAAAACTTTCATTTTCATGCTAGGAGTGATATACCCTCAGTGTCATTTAATTTATATGATGTTCCCCAAGAGATGACACTCGAGGATTTTTGCGAGGTATGCAAACTACCCAACGAGGGCAGCCCATTAGAGCCACACCCTAGGGATGTCTCGGAGTTCATCTCTGAGGTTACCGTGGGGGAGTCGAGGGGAGTTTCTGAGGCTAGGGTTGCTAGTTTACATTTCCCCGTTTTGCGCTATTATTCATTATTTGCTGGGAGGTGTTTGACTGGTCGGTGGGAGAGCGGCACACTCAGTTCGCCTGACCTTGCTATTTTGCGCCACGCTCTTTATGCTGATAGGACTTTCAGTTTGGGTGCCATGGTTGCCCAGCGGTTGCACACAAACCGTTCGAGGGGCGCTATTTATGGTGGTATTTATGCTTCACGTCTCGCGCAACACTTTGAGATTCCTATTAGGCATGACGAGAGGGAAGAGAGGCTTTTACCTGTTATGCATCTTGATTACGAAAGTATGGTTGGGCATGAATTTACTAACAGGGGCCGTAAACGATTTCAGTATAACTTGGTATTTAGTCAGGGTACATGTGAGATTATTACTTTGCCTGTGCCTACTTTGTTTGATATTCACAGGGGCAGATACATCATTATGCCTGAGGACATTTATGCTTATTGGGGCTTGGACCAGCCCCAAGCACCTGAGCCAGCACCTCAGCCAGAGCCGTACTAGGAGCCCATCTATCAGTGGGAGCCTCAGGAGGCCATTGACCAGTGGCATCCTCAGCAGCCTCAGTACTATCTAGGAGGTGCTGATTTCGACCCATGGCCGTAGACCAACTTAGGCCAAAAGCCTAAGCTTGGGGGAGTACGTATTTCTCAACGACATTACATTCATGTTCACACACTCATTCCAGTTGTCGGTGTTCATCCTTTTTCATTGTATTATCCATGTTAGTTTTATTTTCACTTTCTTCTTGTTTGAAAAACTTTCGAAAATCCAAAAAAAATTAGTTGTAGTTTATTTCTTGTTTAGTTAATTCGTAGAAGTAAAAGAAAACCTAAAAAGATTTCTCGTTTCTTCTTTTACTTGTTGGGAGCTTTCCCGTGTAAATAGTTTTTCTCGTTTTTGTTTTTCCTTCGTTAATTTGCTTTCTTCAGAAAAAAATAAAAACTCCAAAAATATTTCAGTGTGTTTCTCTGAATTTCTTTTCTTTTCTTTGAGTCTTCGTAAGGAGAAAGACCACGATGAAAATGTTGAGTGGCTCCCATATGCTTTGTTATTGATCTGACAAAGAGCCACTATTATTTTGTCTTCTCCTTTGAATAAATTCTTTGAAGATTCCAGCTTAGTCCACGGCACACTTGCACCATTATTATTATTTTCATATCATTCGGTCGTGCAAGTGAAAGGCAATAATGACGATATTTGATGAAGTGATTGCGGTGAAGAAAAGCTGGTATGAACTCTTCTTGTTTTTGTCTTTGTAAATATGTTTAGCTCAGTATTCATGATTCAGCATTATTATGAGTAAACATATTTGTGATGACACATAGAGATTATACTCATGTCATGCTTAAATAGCTAGGACTAGTGGATAATGATTTATCTTGAGTGTCAACATGCATTAAAATGGTTGTGATGTAGTATGTCAGCATGGTATCCTCCTCTGAGTAATTTGAGTGGCTTGACTTGGCACATGTTAATACATGTAGTTGAATCAAAACCAAGATAGCCTCCATGATATTTATGTTCAGGGTGTTGATATCCTACTCATGCTCGTGTTCAATGTTAACTATTTGCAATGCATGTCTATGACCGTTTTCGCTCTCTAGCCGGTCGCTTCTCAATCTATTTGCTAGCCTTTGCCTGTACTAAACGGGAATACTGCTTGTGCATCCAAATCCTTAAACCAAAGTTATTCCAAATGAGTCCACTATATCTACCTATATGTTGTATTGCTCTGCCGTTCCAAATAAATTTGCAAGTGCCACCTCTAAACATTCAAATGAACATCTGTTTTGTGTGCCTGTACCGCTCATGGAGCGACAGGGGGTGGTCAGTATCTTCCATGCTAAGCGGGTTACTCTCAGATGAGTGTTTACTCACTTGTCATTGCACGAGAGAGGCTGGTAATCGGGATGCCCAGTCCTATGCTTAAATCGAAATCATATAATGCAAACAAACTCCCCCGAAAAGTTGTTGGTATGGAGGGCACCCGTGAATTTGGCTAGCCATGGCTTGTGTTGGTATGGTGGAGGGGGAGTAAACTTTACCTTTCCGCTTGGGAACTGCTTATAATGCGTTTAGCATGGAAGATATTGAAAACTCTCGGTCGTGACATTGACAGGAAAGGCATACCTCCCAAAATTATTTTCATCTCTAATTTAAGCTTCGAGCTCTGGCACTGCTGCAAATCCATTCTTCCCTCTACGAAGGGCCTATCCATTTACTTTTATGTTATTTTACTTTTATTGTTGAGTCATCACCCTCTCATTTAAGCACCAGTTGGAGAGCACTATTTGTTGGGGAACGGAGCATGAATTTCAAAAATTTCCTACGCTCACGCAAGATCTATCCATGGAGATGCATCGCTACGAGAGGGGAGAGTGTGTCTACGTACCCTCGTAGACCGTTTAGCGGAAGCGTCTCACAACGCGGTTGATGTAGTCGAACAATCCTTCGAGCTCCACCGATCGAGTACCGAACGTACGGCACCTCCGAGTTCTACACACGTGCAGCTCGGTGACGTTCCTCGCCTTCTTGATCCAGCAAGACGTCGAGGTAGTAGATGAGTTCCGTCAGCACGACGGCGTGGCGACGGTGACGGTGAAGTGATTCCGGCAGGGCTTCGCCTAAGCTCTCCGAAAATATGACCGAGGTGGAAAATGGAGATCGGGGCACTGCACACGGCTATGGGACAATTGTGTGTCTCCAAGGGGTGCCCCTCCTCCGTATATAAAGGAGGGAGGGAGGAGGCCGGCCCCCTAGGGGTGCGCCAAGTGTGGGGAGTCCTACTAGGACTCCTTAGTCCTAGTAGGATTCCACCTCCCATACGGAGTAGGAAAGGCGGAAGGGAGAGGGAAAGGAAAGAGGGGGCTGCGCCCCCTCCCCTAGTCCAATTCGGTTTGGGCAAGGGGGGGCGCGCGCCTTCTCACGTGGCCTGCCTCTCCTTTTCCCGTATGGCCCAATAAGGCCCATTACTTCTCCCGGTGAATTCCCGTAACTCCCCGGTACTCCGAAAAATACTCGAATCACTCGGAACCTTTCCGACGTCCGAATATAGCCTTACAATATATGAATCTTTACCTCTCGATCATTTCGAGACTCCTCGTCATGTCCGTAATCTCATCCGAGACTCCGAACAAACTTCGGTCACCAATCACATAACTCATATAATACTATATCGTCATCGAACCTTAAGTGTGCGGACCCTACGGGTTCGGGAATGATGTAGACATGACCGAGACGACTCTCCAGTCAATAACCACCAGCGGAACCTGGATGCTCATATTGGTTCCTACATATTCCACGAAGATCTTTATCGGTGAACCTCATATGACAACATATGTTGTTCCCTTTGTCCGGCGGTATGTTACTTGCCCGAGATTCGATCGTCGGTATCCAATACCTAGTTCAATCTCGTTACCGGCAAGTCTCTTTACTCGTTTCGTAATACATCATCTTGCAACTAACTCTTTAGTCACGGTGCTTGCAAGGCTTCTGTGATGCTGTATTACCGAGAGGGCCCAGAGATACCTCTCCGATAGTCGGAGTGACAAATCCCAATCTTGATCCATGCCAACTCAACAAACACTTTCGGAGATACCTGTAGTGCACCTTTATAATCACCCAGTTACGTTGTGACGTTTGATACACCCAAAGTATTCCTACGGTATCCGGGAGTTACATGATCTCATGGTCAGAGGAACGTGTATTTGACATAGTGAAAGCAATAGCATTAAACTGAACGATCATATGCTATGCTGACGGTTGGGTCATGTCCATCACATCATTCTCCTAATGATGTGATCCCGTTATCAAATGACAACTCATGTCCATGGTCAGGAAACCTTGACCATCTTTTGATCAACGAGCTAGTCTAGTAGAGGCATACTAGGGACATAGTATTTGTCTATTATCCACACATGTATTTAGTTTCCGGTCAATACAATTCTAGCATGAATAATAAACTATTATCATGAACGGGGAAATATGATAATAACTAATTTATTATTGCCTCTAGGGCATATTTCCAACAGTCTCCCACTTGCACTAGAGTCAATAATCTAGATTACATCTCCATGTAATTAACACTTAATCAGTTCTAAAGCTGATCATGTTTTGCTTGTGAGAGAGGTTTTAGTCAACGGGTCTGCAATATTCAGATCCGTGTGTTCTTGGCAAATCTCTATGTTATATGTAGATGCTGCTACCACACTCTGTTTGGAGCTACTCCAAAAGATTTCCCCACTATACTTATCCGGTCTGAGACTCATAGTCTTTCGGATCAGTGTTTAAAGCTTGCATCGACGTAACCCCTTACGACGAACTCTTTATCATCTCTATTCCTAAGAAATTCTTCCTTAGTCATCTTAAGGATAATTTGACCGCTGTCCAGTGATCTACTCCTGGATCACTTTGGTACCTCTTTTGCCAGACACATGGCAAGGCACACAGCTTGGCATACTTTATAGAACCTACGGCCGAGGCATAGGGGATAACCTTCATCCATTCTATTTATTTTGCCGTGGTCGAGATTTGAGTCTTACTCAACTTCACATCTTTCACCACAGTCAAGAACTCCTTCTTTGACAGATCCATTTTGAAGTTCTTCAAAATTTGTCAAGGTATATGTTTTGTGAAAGTCATATGAGGCGTCTCAATCTATCTCTATAGATTTTGATGCCTAACATGTAAACAACCTTTACCTAGATCTTCAAGTCTTACTCCACTTCACACCAGCCAAGAACTTATTTCTTTTGACTTGATCCATTTTGAACTTCTTCAAAATCTCATCAAGGTGTGTGAAAATCTTTTATCAGGTGTCTTGATCTATCTCTATAGATCTCGATGCCCAAACCGTGGATAACTCAAAAACAGGTTTTTATTGAAAAACTCCTTTCAATTAATTCTTTATGCTTTCCAGAAATTCTACATCATTTCCAATCACATATACTTATTAGAAATGTTATAGAGCTTCCACTCACTTTGTTGTAAATACAAGTTTCTCCATAAACTTGCATAAACCCAAACGCTTTGATCACTTTATCTAAGCGAGTATTCCAGCTCCGAGATGCTTGCACCAGTCCATAGATGGATCGCTGGAGCTTGCATACTTTGTTAGCACCTTTAGGATCGACAAAACCTTCCGGTTGCATCATATACAATTCTTCCTTAAGGAATCCATTAAGGAATGCCGTTTTGACGTCCATTTGCCAGATTTCATAATCATAAAATGCGGCAATTGCTAACATAATTCTAACAGACTTTAGCATCGCTACGGGTGAGAAAGTCTCATCGTAGTCAACTCCTTGAACTTGTCGATAACCTTTAGCAACAAGTCGTGCTTTATAGACGGTGACATTACCATCAGCGTCCGTCTTCTTCTTAAAGATCCATTTATTTTTAATAGCTCGCCGTTCATCGGGCAAGTCTACCAAAGTCCACACTTTGTTCTCATACATGGATCTAATCTCGGATTTCATGGCCTCAAGCCATTTGTCAGAATCCGGGCTCGCCATCGTTTCTTCATAGTTCGTAGGTTCACCGTTGTCTAACAACATGACCTCCAAGACAGGATTGCCGTACCAATCTGGTGCGGAGCGTGTCCTGGTTGACCTACGAGGTTCTGTAGCAACTTGATCCGAAGCTTCATGATCATCATCATCTACTTCCTCTCTGGTCTGTGTCGGTGTCACAGAAATTTCTTTCTGTGGCGTACTACTATCCAGAGGAGGTACAATTACCTCATCAAGTTCTACTTTCCTCCCACTCACTTCTTTCGAGAGAAGCAACGAATACTTTGCCTTCGGATCTGTGGTAGAAGGTGTACCCAACGGTCTCCTTTGGGTATCCTATGAAGACGCACTTATCCGCTTTGGGTTCAAGCTTATCAGGCTGAATCCTTTTGACATAAGCATCGCAGCCCGTTACTTTCAGAAACGACAGCTTAGGTTTCTTTCCAAACCATAGTTCATACGGTGTCGTCTCAACGGATTTAGACGGTGCCCTATTTAAAGTGAATGCAGCTGTCATTAATGCATAACCCCAAAATGGTAGTGGCAAATCGGTAAGAGACATCATAGAATGCACCATATCTAATAGAGTACGATTACGACGTTTGGACACACCATTACGCTGTGGTGTTCCAGGTGGCGTGAGCTGTGAAACAATTCCACATTGTCTTAAGTGATTGCCAAACTCGTAACTCAAATATTCTCCTCCACGATCAGATCGTAAGAACTTTATTTTCTTGTTACGATGGTTCTCTACTTCACTCTGAAATTCTTTGAACTTTTCAAATGTTTCAGATTTATGCTTCATCAAGTAGACATAGCCATATCTACTCAAATCATCTGTGAACGTGAGAACATAACGATATCCACCGCGTGCCTCAACACTCATCGGACCGCATACATCGGTATGTATTATTTCCAATAAGTTGGTTGCTCGCTCCATTGTTCCGAAGAACGGAGTTTTAGTCATCTTGCCAATAAGGCACGGTTCACATGTCTCAAATAATTCATAATCAAGAGATTCCAAAAACCCATCTGCATGGAGTTTCTTCATGTGTTTAACACTGATATGACCTAAGTGGCAGTGCTAGAAATATGTGGTACTATCATTATCTTTTGGCATTCGTGTTATGAACATATGTATTACTACGATCAAGATTCAATAAACCTTTCATTTTAAGTGCATGATCATCAATGATATTATCCAAATAGAATAACAATTATTCTCTGAAATTGAATAACCGTCTTGCAATAAACACTATCAGATATAATGTTCATGCTTAACGCAAGCACCAAATAACAATTATTTAGGTTCATCACTAATCCTGAAGGTAGAGAGAGCGTGGCGAAGGTGATCACATCAACCTTGGAGACACTTCTAATGCACATCGTCACCTCGTTCTTTAGCTAGCCCTCGTTTATTCCGAAGCTCCATGTTTCAAGTTGCAAGCAACCGAACAAGTATCAAATACCCAGGTGCTCCTACGAGTACTAGTAAGGTACACATCAATAACATGTATATCAAATATCTTTGTTGACATTGCCAGTCTTATTATCTGCCAGTTACTTTGGGGAAGTTCCGCTCCTTGTGACATTTCCCTTTGCAATGGGAGCACTAAGTCTCGGGTTTGGTTCAGCCTTGGGTTTCTTCTCGTGAGCGGCAACTGTTTTACCGTTCTTCTTGAAGTTCCCTTTTCTTTCCCTTGCCCTTCTTGAAACTAGTGGTCTTATTAACCATCAACACTTGATGCTCCCTTTTTTGATTTCTACATCCGCAGATTGTAGCATCGCGAATAGCTTAAGGATCTTCTATCCCTTGCATGTTTATAGTTCATCACGAAGATCCAGTAGCTTAGTGATAGTGACTGGAGAACTCTATCAATCACCACTTTATTCGGAAGTCTAACTCACACTTGATTCAAGTGTTTGAAGTACTCAGACATTCTGAGTACATGCTCACTAACGGAGCTGTTCTCCTCCATCTTGTAGCTATAGAACTTGTCGAAGGTGTCATACCTCTCGACCCGGTTATGAGCTTGAAAAACAAATTTTCAGCTCTTGGAACATCTCATATGCTCCGTGTTGCTCAAAACATATTTGGAGCTCCGGTTCTAAGCCGTAAAGTATGGCGCACTGAACTATCGAGTAGTCATCTTTTCTTGTCTGCCAGACGTTCATAACGTCCTCAGACGAAGCCGTAGGGGTATTTCACTGAGCGGTGCATTAAGGACATAAGCCTTCTGTGCAGCAGTGAGGACAATCCTCAGATCAAGGACCTAGTCCGCATAGTTGCTTCCATCAACTTTCAACTTCGTTTTCTCTAGGAACATAATAAAAACAGGGGAACTACAGCGCGGTCTATTGATCTACAACATAAAATTGCAAAGATTATTTAGACTATGTTCATGATAATTGAAGTTCAATTAATCAAATTACTTAAGAACTCCCACTTAGATTAACATCCCTCAAGTTGTCTATGTGTAACTTGATCCACATCAACTAAACCACGTCCGATCATCACGTGAGGTGGATTAGTTATCAATGGTGAACATCTTTCATGTTGATCATATCTACTATATGACTCATGTTCGACCTTTCGGTCTCTTGTGTTCCAAGGCCATGTCTGTACATGCTAGGCTCGTCAAGTTTAACCCAAGTTTTCTGCGTGTGTAAAACTGGCTTACACCCGTTGTATGCGAACGAAAGAATCCATCACACCCGATCATCACGTGGTGCTTAGAAGCGTCGAACCTTCGCAACGGTGCATACTAGGGGAGAACACTTATCTTGAAATTTAGTGAAGGGATCATCTTATAATGCTACCGTCGTCCTAAGCAAAATAAGATGCATAAAAGGATTAACATCACATGCAATTCAATATATGTGACATGATATGGCCATCATCGTCTTGTGCTTTTGATCTCCATCAGCAAAGCACCGTCATGATCTCCATCGTCACCGGGTTGACACCTTGATCTCCATCGTAGCGTCATGACACCTTGATCTCCATCGTAGCGTCGTGACACCTTGATCTCCATCATAGCGTCGTGGTCGTCTCGCCAATTATTGCTATTACTACTACTACTGCTAACTCATAGCGGTAAAGTAAAGCAATTACATAGCGTTGGCATTGCATACAATAAAGAGACAACCATAAGGCTCCTGCCGGTTTCCTGATAATTTACAAAACATGATCATCTCATACAACAACTTATATCACATCATGTCTTGGCCATATCACATCACCAGCATACCCTGCAAAAACAAGTTAGACGTCCTCTACTTTGTAGTTGCAAGTTTTACGTGGCTGCTCCGGGTTTGCAAGAACCGTTCTTACCTACGCAAAACCACAACATGGTGTAGTGATTGCTCTTTGATCTTCTAAAAGAACCCTCTTCATTGAAACCGATTCAACTAAAGTGAGAAAGACAGACACCCGCCAGTCACCTTTATGCAACGAGTGCACGTAGCGGTGAAACCTGTCTCGCGTAAGCGTACGCGTAATGTCGTTCCGGGCCACTTCATCTCACAATACCACCGAATCAAGTATCAACTAGTAACGGCAAGCAATATGTATACACCCACGCCCACAACTCGTTTGTGTTCTACTCGTGCAAATCACATCTACGCATAGACCTGGCTCGGATGCCACTGTTGGGGAACGGAGCATGAATTTCAAAAATTTCCTACGCTCACGCAAGATCTATCCATGGAGATGCATCGCTACGAGAGGGGAGAGTGTGTCTACGTACCCTCGTAGACCGTTTAGCGGAAGCGTCTCACAACCCGGTTGATGTAGTCGAACAATCCTTCGAGCTCCACCGATCGAGTACCGAACGTATGGCACCTCCGAGTTCTACACACGTGCAACTCGGTGACGTTCCTCGCCTTCTTGATCTAGCAAGACGTCGAGGTAGTAGATGAGTTCCGTCAGCACGACGGCGTGGCGACGGTGACGGTGAAGTGATTCCGGCAGGGCTTCGCCTAAGCTCTCCGAAAATATGACCGAGGTGGAAAACGGAGATCGGGGCACCGCACACGGCTATGGGACAATTGTGTGTCTCCAAGGGGTGCCCCTCCTCCGTATATAAAGGAGGGAGGGAGGAGGCCGGCCCCCTAGGGGTGCGCCAAGTGTGGGGAGTCCTACTAGGACTCCTTAGTCCTAGTAGGATTCCACCTCCCATACGGAGTAGGAAAGGGGGAAGGGAGAGGGAAAGGAAAGAGGGGGCTGCGCCCCCTCCCCTAGTCCAATTCGGTTTGGGCAAGGGGGGGCGCGCGCCTTCTCATGTGGCCTGCCTCTCCTTTTCCCGTATGGCCCAATAAGGCCCATTACTTCTCCCGGTGAATTCCCGTAACTCCCCGGTACTCCGAAAAATACCCGAATCACTCGGAACCTTTCCGACGTCCGAATATAGCCTTCCAATATATGAATCTTTACCTCTCGACCATTTCGAGACTCCTAGTCATGTCCGTGATCTCATCCGGGACTCCGAACAAACTTTGGTCACCAATCACATAACTCATATAATACTATATCGTCATCGAACCTTAAGTGTGCGGACCCTACGGGTTCGGGAATGATGTAGACATGACCGAGACGACTCTCCGGTCAATAACCAACAGCGGAACCTGGATGCTCATATTGGTTCCTACATATTCCACGAAGATCTTTATCGGTGAACCTCATATGACAACATACGTTGTTCCCTTTGTCCGGCGGTATGTTACTTGCCCGAGATTCGATCATCGGTATCCAATACCTAGTTCAATCTCGTTACCGGCAAGTCTCTTTACTCGTTCCGTAATACATCATCTTGCAACTAACTCTTTAGTCACGGTGCTTGCAAGGCTTCTGTGATGCTGTATTACCGAGAGGGCCCAGAGATACCTCTCCGATAGTCGGAGTGACAAATCCCAATCTTGATCCATGCCAACTCAACAAACACTTTCGGAGATACATGTAGTGCACCTTTATAATCACCCAGTTACGTTGTGACGTTTGATACACCCAAAGTATTCCTACGGTATCCGGGAGTTGCTTGATCTCATGGTCAGAGGAACGTGTATTTGACATAGTGAAAGCAATAGCATTAAACTGAACGATCATATGCTATGCTGACGGTTGGGTCATGTCCATCACATCATTCTCCTAATGATGTGATCCCGTTATCAAATGACAACTCATGTCCATGGTCAGGAAACCTTGACCATCTTTTGATCAACGAGCTAGTCTAGTAGAGGCATACTAGGGACATAGTATTTGTCTATTATCCACACATGTATTTAGTTTCCGATCAATACAATTCTAGCATGAATAATAAACTATTATCATGAACGGGGAAATATGATAATAACTAATTTATTATTGCCTCTAGGGCATATTTCCAACACTATTGTCATCTTTATGCATTAAGTATAGTTAATGTTGGGTGTGACCATGACTGGATATCCTCTACCCTAAATTACAATGTTTAGTCATTGCATGAATCTCAGAGGTGCTCTGGATTTATGTTTTGCCGTCTCAGAAAGGGCTAGCGAGATACCATGTTGTCATATTATATCATGATTGTTTTGACAAAGTGTTGGCATCCGAGATATCTTATTATTGCTCGCTAGTTGGTTATGTTATGGATATGAGTAAATGTGAGACCTAAGTGTTATCATCAATATGGTTAGTTCATAATCTTTGCTGAAAACTTGGATGCTAGTTAAGTATATACACAGACAACAAGAACAAAAGAGTTTGTAAAAGTTTTTCTTTATCACTTTCAGTTTGTCAACTGAATTGCTTGAGGACAAGCAATGAGTTAAGCTTGGGGGAGTTGATATGTCCCAAACGTATCTACTTTTCCAAACACTTTTTCTCTAGGTTTGGACTCTAATTTGCATGATTTGAATGGAACTAACCCGGACTGACGATGTTTTCAGCAGAATTGCCATGGTGTTGTTTTTGTGCAGAAATAAAAGTTCTCGGATGGACCTGAAAATTTACGAAGAATTATTTCAGAATATATAAAAAATACTGGCGCAAAGATCCACCAGAGGTGGGGCCACCAGGCGCCACAAGCCTGGGGGCGCGCCCATCCCCCCAGGGCGCGCCTAGCAGGCTTGTGGGCCCCTGGCAGCTCCGTTTGCCCTAACTCCAACGCTATATGTACCTATTCATGGAGAAAAAAATCAGAGAGAAAGAATCATCGCATTTTACGATACGGAGCCACCACCACCTCCTGTTCTTCATCGGGAGGGCTGATCTGGAGTCCGTTCGGGGCTCCGGAGAGGGGGATTCAACGCCGTTGTCATCATCAACCATCCTCCATCACCAATTTCATGATTCTCACCACTGTGTGTGAGTAATTTCTTCGTAGGCTTGCTGGACAGTGATGGGTTGGATGAGATTTACCATGTAATCGAGTCCATTTATTAGGGCCTTGATCCCTAGTATCCACTATCTTCTAAGATTGATGTTGCTATGACTTTGCTATGCTTAATGCTTGTCACTAGGGCCCGAGTGCCATGATTTCAGATCTGAACCTTTATGTTTTCATGAATATATTTGAGTTCTTGATCCTATCTTGCAAGTTATATGCACCTATTACGTGTCTTCATCCGCATACCCCAAGGTGACAATAATTGGGATTCTTTCCGGTGATTGCCGTAGTTTGAGGAGTTCATGTATTCAATATGTGCTAATGCTTTGTTCCAGTTCTCTATTAAAAGGATGCCTTAATATCCCTTAGTTTCCTTAAGGACCCCGCTGCCACAGGAGGGTAGGACAAAAGATGTCATGCAAGTTCTTACTATAAGCACGTATGACTATATACGGAATACATGCCTACATTACATTGATGAATTGGAGCTATTGTGTATCGCCCTAGGTTGTGACTGTTACATGATGAATGTCATCCAACATAATTATCCATCACCGATCCAATGCCTATGACTTTTGCATATTGATCTTTGCTAAGTTACTTTCGTTGTTTCTGCTGTTACAATCACTACAAAACTGCTACTGTTACTGTTACTATTACTATTGCTACTGTTACTGCTGCTCTTGAAACTATCATATTACTGTGCTACTAAACACTTTGCTGCACATATTTAGTTCTCCAGGTGTGGTTGAATTGACAACTCAACTGCTAATACTCGCAAATATTCTTTGGCTCCCCTTGTGTCGAATCAATAAATCTGGGTGAAATACTACCCGCGAAAACTGTTGCGATCCCCTATACTTGTGGGTTATCAATAGACGCATCACGTTGAGAAAAGTAACGATCGGGAAAAAATGCAAGGTCCGACACACATACAGGGCAGCTGCAACCTCATAGGTCTCCAGCAATAAATGATATGCGCAATATGATGGTCAATTTTTTCTCACGGTGCATCTTCGTTTATTAAGCTTGCCGCTTTCTCTTGTAGGAGATGGAGCGTGGTAGCGCGGTCCACATCCTGGATGCGTGGCGATAATGTGACAAGGGAAAGAAAGGCAAGATGTATTGCAAAGAGTCAGCATAGGAGAAGTATAAAAGCTTCACAACTGCCTTCAAGGAGGCGCACGAGGTCGAAGACGAACCTACATCCCGGCCACTCGATCTAGAGTTGGTCGTCATTGCAGGCGAGGGGAAGAGAGGTGGCCGCCACATCATTTGCAACGGGCCGATTGCCACCTCCTCGCATCGTAAGCTCCCTGAGATCCACGCGTCGAGCACAAGCTCAACTCTATCCATACCGAGTCGCCCGACCGCCGCGTCGCAAGAGATCACTATTAGGGAAAACCCTATAGGTGTACCAATAACTGTAGCGCGGGGTATTGCTACTTGTAGCTTGCGTTGGTATTTCCCCGAAGAGGAAGGGATGATGCAGCACAGTAGAGATAAGTATTTCCCTCAGTTATGAAACCAAGGTTATCGAACCAGTAGGAGAATCACACAACACCTAGTTAGCAGTACCCGCACACAAACAACAAATCCTTGAACCCAACGCAAACAAGGAGTTGTCAATCCCTTGGCGGTAAGATTGCAAGATTAAATGGTATATGATAGATTGAAACAAAATAAAATAAATAAAGAAAGATGGCAGCAATATTTTTAGGGTTTTAGTAATATGAGATAGATAGACCCGGGGGCCATAGTTTTCACTAGAGGCTTCTCTCGAGAAAATAGCATACGGTGGGTAGACAAATTACTGTTGGGCAATTGATAGAAAAGCAAATAATCATGACGATATCAGAGGCAATGATCATGTATATAGGCATCACATCCAAGATTAGTAGACCGACTCCTACCTGCATCTACTACTATTACTCCACACATCGACCGCTATCCCGCATGCATCTAGTGTATTAAGTCCATAAGAACGGAGTAATGCCTTAAGAACGATGACATGATGTAGACAAGACAAACTCACGAATTAATAAACCCAATGAATAGATCCCATCTTGTTACCCTTAGTAGCAACGATACATATGTGTCTTGTCCCTTTCTGTCACTGGGATTGAGCACCACAAGATCGAACCCACTACAAAGCACCTCTTCCCATGGCAAGATAAATCAACTCAGTTGGCCAAACCAAATCAATAGATCGGAGAAGAAATACGAGGCTATAATAATCATGCATAAAAGAGTGCAGCAAAGACTCAAATAATTTCATGGATAATCTGATCATAAACTCACAATTCATTCGATCCCAACAAACACACCGCAAAAAGAGATTACATCGGATAGATCTCCAAGAACATTGTATTGAAGATCAAAAAGAGAGAAGAAGCCATCTAGCTACTGCCTATGGACCCGAAGGTCTGTGGTAAACTACTCACGCATCATCGGAGAGGCAGCAAGGTTGATGTAGAGCCCCTTCATGATCGATTCCCCCTCCGGCAGATCACCGGAGAAGGACCCCAGATGGGATCTCTCTGGAATAGAAGCTTGCGGCGGCGTAAAAAGTATTTCGTGGACTCTCTTGAGGGTTTCTGATTTTTCTGGAATTTATAGTGCTGGAATTATGTCAAACAGAGCTTGGTGGGCCCCACGAGGCACCAGGGCGTGCCTGCCCCCCCAGGCGTTCCCTGGTGGCTCGTGGGCCCCACCAGGGTCTTTTGGCCTCCCCTCGAAGCTTCTAGTGTTCTTCTGGTCCAATAAAAAATCTCCAAAAAGTTTCGTTGCATTTGGACTTCGTTTGGTATTGATTTTCTGTAAAACAAAAATAGGGCCGAAAATAGCAACTGGCACTAGGCACTAGGTTAATAGGTTAGTCTCCAAAAATGATATAAAATTGCTGTAAATGATTGTAAAAACATCAAAGATTGATATTATAACAGCATGGAACAATCAAAAATTATAGATACGTTGGAGACGTATCAGGTATGTGTCAAGCGCTACTGGTAAGTAGTAGTAGCGCGGGCCAGAACCCGACACTATAGGTACTGTGTAGTAGTAGCGCGGGTGGATACACCCCGCGCTGTTGCGAAGTGGGCCCCACGGTACCCCCCGGGTCGAGCCGTAGTAGCAACATCGAGTATATCACCCGCGCTACAACTAACGTGATAGCTGTAGCGCGGGCTTGTACCCAGCACTGCCACTACAGTTACACGGGGCCAGCTGGTGAGCCCCATTTGGCAGCAGCGCGGTGTGTGTGACCCACGCTACATGTAATATGCTTAGCAGTAGCGCGGGCCATCAGCTCGCGCTACTGCTAAGGCGCACCAGCTGAAACAACCACATTTTTCTCCCCTCCTCCTCCTCCCTCTCCCTTCCCCTTCCTTATCCTAGAGATTGCTTTCGTCTCCACTTGCTCTCTTCTCTCTTGCTTCTCCACCCTCCTTCCTCTCTCTGCTTTGCCCACTACTAGGAAATACCTTATAGGTAGAGGATTAACAGTAGCATGGGGTTAATGGGATGCACTACTGTTATTTAGCAGTAGCGCGGGCTTAGTACAAGCGCTGCAGGTGGGAATTAGCAGTAGTGTGGGCCTGCCAAATGAGCGCTACTACTATGTGGGCCCTACCGTGCGCCACGGGCTGGCCATAGTAGCAGCGCTTGTCACCGACCAATGCTATTGCTAAACACAGTAGTAGGAGCGCCGGCCCAAGGCCCGCGCTGCTACTGTGGCCAGCCTGGGCCCAGCTGCCCGTCCCCACTTAGCAGCAGCGCTTGACTGGAACCTGCGCTACAGCTAGTGGGTTTAGCAGTAGCATTGGGCCTTGACCCGCGCTGCTGCTAAGCCAGCCTTATCCTCCCCGTCCCGCCCGTTCCTCACTCTCCCTGTCCTCACTCTCCAACCGTCATGGCCGTCCTCCTCCTAACGTCGCTGCCATCGCCGCATTGCCGCCGTCGTCGCCGCCAACCCCCGGCCTCGGTAAGCCTCCTCCTCCTCCGTCCTCCCTCCTCAAGCCGACCTTGTTTGTCCCTCCTCCTCCCTCCTTCCTCCTCCTTCCTCCTCCCTCCTCTAGCCGCCCCTGTTCCTCCCTCCTCCTCCCTCCTCCCTCCTCCATCCATCGCCCCTCCTCCCTCCTCCCTCCTCTAGCCGCCCCTCCTCCTCCCACCTCCCTTCCCCCTCCTCCATCCACAGCCCTGCTCCCTACTACATTTTGATTTAGTACGGTTTAGTTGATATGCAACACTTTGATTTAGTTAATACTCCCTCCATTCCATAATGTAGTGTGCCCGCGCTTTTCGAGATTTATGTTTGACCATAAATTTAACCAACATGGGCGACTGCGGCGGGAGCAAAAATTATACCATTGAATTCGTATTCGAAAGAAGTTTTCAATGGTATAATTTTTTCTCCCACCGCAGTAGCCCATGTTAGTTAAATTTATGGTCAAACTTAAATCTCGAAAAGCGTGGGCGCACTACATTATGGAATGGAGGGAGTAGTTTATAGTTGATAGTTTGTAGTTGATATATAACACTTTGATTTAGTATGGTTAACTAAGTTAGTAAAAAATTAGACATAGTTAATAGTTTTAGTTGATATATAACACTTTGATTTAGGATAGCTTCTAGGGTTTAGTTGATAGCTTCTATGGTTTCACTAAGTCCTAAAATCAGCATATTAATGTTTTTGTTTATATTTTGTTTCTGAGAAATCAAGTATTTACCCCTGCATCGTCCCCGCCGTCGTCCCCATCACCGACCCCCTCCGACCAGTCAAATCCCCATGTCGTTGATGTCGATGATGATGTGTTGTGAATGTCAATGATGAACATGCACAGAGGAAAGTATCCCCATCTCGAGGACTTTCTGTGTATTTGTTCTTTCTATTAAAATGCATGTGCTAGTCCCCATGTCTTAGTGTTCTTGTTTGCAGGGGACCTCCGAGTGGCCTATGTTTTGCTGGAATGTTGATTCATTTCCGTTCTGGCAAATTTCAGGCGTTCGATATGTCCTATTTTAGCAAAGGTTATGCCGAAATTTTTCGTGAATTTTGGCATGACTTGTGCTAGAAAGTAGGACCTATCGGGTGCCCGTGATTTGCCGGAACGGGAAATAATCAACATTCCAGCAGAACATAGGCCATTTTTATGCCATTTTTCCATATATGTAACGGGTTAACTTTCAGTCTGTTGGGGCTCCTTTCTCCATATATGAGAGAGGAAGAATCCCGACTGTTGTCGTGGGGGTCGCTTCTCCTTCTTCTCCTTGTGCTAGACCTTTGTAATGCACTAGGGGAAGGAGGAGTAGCCACCATCACCGACGGTCGAAAATATCAGTGAGGGAGTGTCCATCATATACGGCCGAAATATGAGAGAGGAAGAATCCTGACTGTTGTCGTGGGGGTCGCTTCTCTTTCTTTCCAAGGTGCTAGACATTTTGTTGTAATGCACTTTGGAAAGAAAGGAGGAGCCACCATCACCGACGGTCGCAATATGAGAGAGGGAGTGCCCACCATATACACCACGTGAGGTGAGAGTTTTTGAAGGAAGACTCGACGGACCGAAAGTCAACCCGTGCTAAATAGTGTTCTGTGTGTTGAGTTCCTGGTAATTGCCTTCGATCGATTTTAATCTTTTAATTATGAACATAGGAAATGTCTGACGATGATAGGATCCCTGAGTGCGACTACTGCAGCGATGATCGGGGTATGTGCGACAGGCCTCACCTAGAAAACGGTAGGCGCTTCACCATCAAGCTGGCCGAGACCTTCGAAGTTTTTACGGTACGTAACGACGACAAATATTTTTTCGTAATTGAGCATGACTTCTGCTTTTTTGCTTCAACGTGTAATTTCCGTTTTTTACAATTCAATTAGTGCATCCCCTGCCATGCAAGACCCTATGTCTTGGATAAGACCGGTTTCGAAGATCGTGGAAGTATGGAGAAGAAGAAAACCCACCCGAGGACGCAACATGGTTTCGCTTTTGCCGTTAAGCTATACAATGCAGAAAACCACTCCCATTTTGGTTGCTCAAATTAGAGAGCACTATGCAAGGCATATGGATTTCAGGAGGATATGCAGATAACCTTCGATATTCGTCCTAAAGATGATATTGAAGATAATATCGACATTTGGGTCGATGTGGATATGCTTCCAGTTCTACCTCTATGTGAGTCTGTCAAACAAATTTGTTAGGTAATTTATATTGTTTATTTAAAAATAGTTGATACCTTATTTCCATTGACAGCTTATATTCATTCTCCAAGAAATATACGGAAGGTTGTAGACAATACCTACTACAGTTATGGCTCCGAACTAAATTGGGAGGAGAAAGAATATCTTGTCTCGTTTATTAATGATATTGAGACTTTCAAGACCAATTATGATATTAGCCCACATTATGGTCAATACGTGCCACTAGTGCATGTGTTGAACTATGGTAACATCCATGGAGATAGAATGGTACGTAAGATTTTTTAATATTGTGTCACTAGCTAGTCCATCTTTTGCATACATGCATTCTTCTTAGGCTAAACTACTTTGCTAACTACGTTACTATTATGTTCTTCAACAGAAGCTCCTGAAGGATTGTGTGCCTCCTCTGATGTGTATCAAAGGTCACATCGATATGATTAGCTTACGGCCAAATCTGCCTATGGTTTTGCGCTGTCCATACTCGATTTCTGAAAGAGATGAAGGCATCAGAATCAAAGAATTGAGAAAATTAGTGCAAACGCGTAGGGAACTACTTGGAGGCAACATGGTGCGCTGCCCACGAATTGGAGACGGGGTGGATCTCTATTCTCCATAATGGAGAAGAAGGGACTCTCCTGTTTTATGCAATTTTACCTAGCAGAGAGGAGTAGGTCCTAGCTAGCTGGTACTCATCATGTGCTGAACAATTAGCCACTGTTGGTTATGACTATGATGATGATGAGGAGTTGTTATTATGATGATGATGATGAGTTATGTGTTAGAATGTGCTAGAATGATGAGTTCTCATATGACTATGATGATGATGATGATGATGATGAGTAGTTTTTATTATGGTGATGATGATGCATGAGTTCTTATATGACTATGACGATGATGATGATGAGTTGTTATTATGATCATGATGAGTTATTATATCATTGGGTGGAAGAAACACGGATTAGATTCAAGAGGATGGATCCAAAGTGACCAAAAGTTGTATTAGTAGGATGGTCCGTGAGTCTAATCCGTGTTTCTTCCACCCAATGATATAATAACTCATCATGATCATAATGATATAACAATCTCTTAATTGCTACTGTATCAAAATTTGTATAACCGTGTATAAATACAGTATAAAACAAAAGAAATGAAATACAAAAGAATAGCAGTAGCGCGGGGCATAGCCCACGCTGCTACTACTTAGTAGTAGCGCTGGTACAAGCCATCGCTACTGATAACAGAATTATCAGTAGCGTGGGGTTAGACCAGCGCTACTACTAAAAGTTAGGTGTAGCGCCAAAGCAGTCGCGCGGGTACCCGCGCTACTGATAGGCAAAAACCCCGCGCTACTACTAGGGTTTTCCCTAGTAGTGGCCCCTCCATTAATGTCTCACCTTCCTCACTTGCTTTTCTCTTCTCCCTCTCCCTTCTTCCCATATCTCTAGGTTGCCCCTCCACTCCATTCACTCACTAGCTCTCTCTCCCTCTCCACTAGTTAGATTCATCTCCTCCCCAAGTAGACTACTCATTAAATGAACTAAGCTAGCTACCTCCCTCTCATTAATGAAGGAGCATTAAATATTTTTGTCCACTTCGATCCCAAAGGCGACACCGGCCTCATCACCGTGCTCCCTATCTAGATACGTGAGTAAAAAGTAATGTTGTGCAAGAATGGAATTTGTGTTTGTGCGATATGACCGAATCGGGCGACATGACCGAATTGTGTGTGGCATGAGTTGCCTATGTGTATTTGCCAAATTGTGCGTGACATGAGTTGCCTATGTTTTGCTGAAATGTCGATTTATTTCCGTTTCGGCGAATTTCGGGCAAACTCGATATGTCCTATTTTTCTGGCAGGTCATGCCGAATTTTTGTATGACTTTGATGCATGCATGCATGCGTGGTTATAATTCTTTTGCTTATACCGCGTAGGAGATCATGAAGGTCAGTTGAAGGATGGTAGATAGATACTTGAGATCCGCGGTGGATGACAGGTATGAAAATAACCTGAAGGTGATTTTATGTCCGTGTCGAAGATGCAAATGAGGAGTCTGGCTCGACCCCTTTAAGGGTGGAAGTTTGAAGGTGCACCTGCCCATGCATGGTTTCATGGATGGCTATACTCGGTGGATAAGTGAAGTTGATGATAAGGACGTCGATGGGGTAGCCAGAAACGACATGGGGCCAAACGAAGAAATGACCGATGGACCCGAAGAAGAGGGCGTCGGACATGGCGGCGGAGAAGAGGTGGCACATGGCGAAGAAGAGGCCGAACATGGCGGAGAAGAGGCCGGACATGGCAGAGAAGACGCAGACATGCCACAGTCTTTGTTGGTACTAAGTTCAGTCATGTGGGACCCTCATGTTCGAGACCTGCTTCGCAAGAAGACGACTAGGGATAGAGCTGCTTCTATAGAGGAGGCCAAGCTGCGCAACTGGAGCAAGACTCGAATACTCCATTATATGATGGTTGCGATCCCGAGGTGACCCGCTTGAGTTTCACGCTCGAACTTCTAAAGACGAAGGCCAAAAACAAATGGACCGACGCAAGCCTCGATGAGCTCTTGAAGTGTCTAAAGATGGTTCTTCCCGCGGGGAGCCTGTGTCCTACTAGTGTCGAGGAGTCCATGAAAATCGTGTGCCATGTTGATCTGCCGCACATTAGATACCACTCATGCATCAACGATTGCATCATTTATCGGAAGGAGCACGCGGAAAAAACCACTCTCCAGTGTGCAATGCTTCTCGATACAAGAAGGCCGGAAAGAAAGCCCCTCAAAAAGTTGTATGGTACTTTTCGATCACTCCCCGTTTGCAGTGGTATTTCGTAGATCCTAAGGAAGCAAAGCTCGTGCACTAGCACACAGAGAGGGTGAAGCCCGGCGATGGAGATGATCCAAAGCTGAGACACCTTGCAGACGCTAGCCAGTGGAGAGCATTGAACGCTAAATATCGATATTTCACAGATGATCCAAGGAACATCATGTTTGGCGTGAGTACCGATGGCATGAATCCATTTGGCAACCAGAACACCAACCATAGCTCATGGCCCATGTTTGTATGGATGTACAACCTCCCCCCCCAGAAGTGCATGAAGACAAAGTACATACACATGAGCATGCTGATTCAAGGGCCGAAACAACTGGAAAATGATATTAATCTGTATATCGGGCTACTGAAAGAGGAGCTACACACGCTATGGACAACACCGGTTAAGACATGGGACACCAGCGCAGGAAAGTATTTTGTTATGAGAGCCACACTGATCATGATGGTGCACGACTTTCTTAGTTACGGATATTTCTCAGGCCAGGTGTGCCATGGACATTGTGGATGGACCAGGTGCATGGCTGAGACAACGTCTCTGCAGCTACCGAAAGATGGTGGGTCTTTGAAAACCGTGTACATGGGGCATCGAAGATGGCTCGAGAAGGATGACCCATGGAGAAAGTGTGGAGATCTATTCAATGGTAAGGCTGAGCATCGAGGACCTCCACGTAAGAGGAGCGGCGTCGAAATCGATGACTTGTTGAAAAACTGGGAAGAGTGCCCCGTGCTGGGAAAGAAGAAAAAGGCGCCGGAGCCACAGCTGAAGGTATGGAAAACGAGTACTGGCCCAAACTCAACACGCCTCATAGCCTTGCTCAAATGCATATCACGAAGAATGTCCTCAAGAGCTTGCTTGGCACAATGATGATGTGACACCCTGGTTTTTGCCAACTTTTCTTTTCAAAACCTAGTTGAAAATTTCATTCGGAATTTGGTTTGAATTTTTTCCTTGAATGACTCTATGGACTTAAAACTTGGGAATATCCTTGATTTTCTTTCCCAAGTAAACCAAACCCTCCAAAAACTCCTCCCAAGCCATGTCATCTCTATTCATACCCAATCTCAATTTTTATTCCAATTAAAGTATTCCTTTTCAATTAAAGGAATAACCCTTTGAGCCCTATGTTGTGAAGCAACCTATATTTCTGTTCTCCCAAAACTTCCAAGAAAATTCTCATAAATTATTTGGACCCTATAAACATTAGATATGTGAAAATATTCAAGGTTTATTCTTCATGGTGAGCACAGCATCCAATCTTTGCTTCTAGTCATAATTTCAGTTTGTGAGGCAACTATATTTTATATCGCTGCAAAAATTCTGAAATTAATCCAGGACATTGTCCTATCCATATTATTAGTCTCCACTAATTTTTGGCCCATTTCAGTTAGCCATTTTCTCTATAAAATTCCTCCAAGTTTCTGTCCAGTGGAAAGCTTTGTGAAGGAGGTACCATCTATCCTTATCCAAATGCTATGAAATTTTTATGGCATCTTGGTACCACCAAATCACCCACATATACGAAGTTTCAACTCCAGAAGCCCATCCATATGAGTGCATCTTCTTCTGCAATGTTTCTGGACCTGAGATGTGGTTGTAAAGCAACTACCTCGAAAACCTGTCCCTTTGATATTAAATTTTTCCAGAGTGGGCACCTTCCTACCACAATTCATCATGACAAACTCTCACCCCTAAATCCCTAGCCATTTCTCCTCAGCTTGCTGCTCAAGTTTCTGTCCAGAAACTTGTCTGGAAGCTAGCCAGCTGCCCAGGCCATATCTTGTGAAACCAGGAGCACAGGGAGGCCTCATGTTGAATGGACTACCGCGTAGACATGACCCAATGAGCTAGAGTGCACCGCATGTGCCAGTGCATGCGGTGACCACGCGTCTGCCAGGGCTGAAGCCGCGCTCTGCACGCCTAACCATGTCGGATGCGACCACTCCGGCCAGCCCCAGCCTCCTCTCCTTGTCCATTGGTGCCGGCGTCGTCCCAGCCGCACACGTAGCCTCTCCAAAACCTCCTCCCGTTGCCGGCAAGGCTCGCCGCCGCTCACGGCCAAGTTCAGGCACGGGCGGCACAATTGCCATACGGGGGATGAGCTGGCTGGCAGCTTCCCGGTGAGCCGTCGTCTCGTGCCTTAACTCCTCTGACCTCTCTCATCATTTTGCCCCGCTCCGCGACGACCATCTCGCCGTACCTGCTCCGACGACGTGTCTGCGGCGCCAAGCGGCTTGGCCACCCCTCGTTCGCCTATAAAAGGCCCCGCTCGGCCTCTCCCCCCCTCACCACTCCACCCCTCTCCCGCTCAAACACCACCAGCAGCGCCAGAGCAGGCTGGAGAGCTCTCCTTCTCTGTCTCCGGCGAAGAGCTCCGCCGCTCTGCTCCTGCTTCTCCAGCTCACCCCAGTGCCTCTCCGCCCCAACCACGCCCAACCCCGAGCTCCTGGTGCTCCACTGGTTCTCCCCAGCCGCTCCGCTGCTCGAGAGCTCACCAGAGTCATCGGATCCGTCGACGCCCGTGGCTCTCCGCCGCCTGAGAAGAAGGGGCCGACGCCGTCCGGCCATCTCCCGACGAGCTACGGGTACGGGCGTGCTCACCAGCGTCCGCCCGTTCCATCTCTGCCCTCGCCCAGCTCCGTTGTGGCCTCAATGCCGGCGAACAGTCGCCGGTACACCGCCATCTCTCTGTTCTCTCTTTCGTTCTCTTAAAATCTGACAGGGGGTCCTACCTGTCGGCGACTCCCTGTGCGCCCGAAACGGTACACAAGTGGAGGCGTATGCTGGGTTTACGCCTTCAACGTGGCTGCTCCAGGGTTTTCTGATTTTTCAGTTAAATTCAAATAAATCCAGTAGTTTGACTCAACTTTGACCATTAATATCTTTCAAACCATAAGTCCAAATGAGTTCATTCTTTTTGTATTATTTTTCTTATGAGCTTCTCTGATTGCTGTAAAATTTTGGTATATTTCTCTACTGTCTAGAATTTTTGGTCAAAGGAAAATGTTTTATGCAATATTTGAAAATGTTTTCAAAAATGTTTTTCAGATTGATTTGAATAGTTGGTGAAGACTAGGAGTATTCCCACACTTCCTTGGTGCAAGGCAAGCCACAACTCACATTTGCATAATTGCATTGCAATATCATGGTATAAATAATTATTTTAGTGCTAAATATGAATTATTTGTAAATAAGTTAATTCATGCAACACTTTGGAAATATTGAGTAGGCTACTGTCATGTTGATGATGAGATTGTAGTCCTGAGTAGATTTCAAGTTCGATGATGATATGACACGGTTGGATTAAGAGCTTACCGTCTATGATTATTTTGTGACTCCGTCCGGTGCCTCATAGATGGGATCAGTAGTGGTAATTGATCATATGGCTCATTGAATTTCTAGCGGGTTATTGTTGTAACTTGGATCACTGTAATACCGGAGTGTCAGCAATGACTATAGTTGCTTGGGGATAAATTCCTTCATTTTTGATCAAGTGCCACCGAACCGAACTTTCCACTGCAGCCACACTTGTCGGAATGGGATGGCCTTGGCTTGGTCTAACCGCGTTCTCTTTTATCGGTACCACCACAGAGGGTAAGTTATGCGTGCGTGCTGCCCTGATCAGGTAGACGACGATAACCTTGTGATCCCGATTTGGTTATTGAGCTCAGGTCCCTGTTTGGGACCGTTTGTTTGGCCACGACGGTGGCAGGTGTGAGAAGTGACACAGGGGCCACCCAGGGCATGACCCGGAAAGGGGAGTGATTGTCGGTGGTACGATGGAGAAGTCACGGGTTAGGCATGTTTCGTTGGAGCAGCACCGGTCCACCCGGAAGGGAATTGTACCGAGGTACGAGACCAGGAGCTCCATAGTGTGGGTAAAGTGTGCAACCTCTGCAGAGTGTAAGAATCTATTCGAATAGCCGCGTCCACGGTATTGGACATAGTTCGTACTAAGTCACACTGTCTGATCAACACCCATGATGGAATGACTTGTTAATGATGGAAGAACTCGTTCCAGCATGGTGAGCTTTTATTTGGTGAAAGACCGCTGGTAATACTGTAGGCGATCTCGGAAATGATTGTCCGAGGTTTCTGAGGTGACCAAGGGTTGCTCACGGGAGTAAGTGTTTCAACCGAGTAGCCCAAGGCATGATGGTTCCTGTAATGTTGGCGTAGGTAACTTTCGGAGGATAGTTTAGCGATAGAATGTTATTATTTTCTTCCACCCTTTTTAATAACATTTGGATCTGATATAATCATGATTTACTATGACGTTGTCATGCCTTGATGCTTGTGTTTGTTGTGAGGTTGCGAGTACATTCCAAGTACTCACCTGGCGTGTCATGCCAGTTTGCAGGTGCTGCCCTGTTTGCATAGTGGAGATGTTCGAGTTGTGAGCTAGGGCGTGTCCCAGCCAGAGTCCCTGTGGAGTGGAGCCTATCCTCGTCGTCATGGTTCCGCTGCTATTAGTCATGCTGCTGCTAGCACAGAGCCACCATAGTCGGAGTAGCATCATTGTACTCCCTTGTAAACTCCTTGTAACTCTTGTACTCCAACTATTAGAAATAAAGAGCTGATTTGTTCTATGCCAAGCAGTACCGTATTCCAGAAGACTTGATCTCTGGGCTGGAATACGGGGTGCTCTGGTGACTCTGAGCTGGGGTGCCACAAGGTTTGGTATCAGAGCAGGTTTGGCTATAGGACACCCTAGCTAACCCGAGCGTTAGAAACAGCTAATCTAGAGCCCAGCTTGCTTATGTGTTGCATTTGAGTTGCTGCATTTGGTTGTTGCATTTGTTTGCCACATAGCATGCATATAGATTTGGCTCACTAACCGGTTGATTTTGTAGATGGCATCCGTTCCGATTAACTACGACTCAGCCCTTGCACCACTCAGCTTCGCATCCTTGCTTCGGGATGTTTGGCGTCTCCTCTATCCCAGTGGAGAGATGCCCAGGTACCAAGTGTTCCAGACCTCGCTTGCAGGACTGGTGCTTGAGTATCATGCCAATGTCATTCTGTCAGTCGACCTACTTTGGGGAAGCGCACCTATAGCCTCCATGGTTTTTATGCCTCTACGCCGGAGTGCGCCATCCAGCTTGCAGCTCTGGCGGCCCTCACTATTCTTCGTCATCAGGAGAGCACAATGCAAGAGAACCGTGCCTTCCACTACTATCCCACCATGGCCGTCACTCCTAGACGGGTTAGATTTCCTCCTATTCGCTCGGACGACGATCCAGCTGTGGCATACATGTCTCGTTACATTCTCGTTACATGATTGCCGAATACGGCCTCATCGCTGAACTGGCCAGAGACGCAACTAGCGCCCGGAGAGCGCTTGGTATGGCTTTGGCTCCGTCAACCTCTCCGCCAGCTCCTTCGCTCTCCAGTAACCCGCCGTCCGATCATAGTACTTAAGTGCTTGCGAGGTTCATGCTGCATGAGTTGTAGTAGCACTGAGTGTTGTAAATTGCCTTGAGTAGCAATAAAGTGTGGTTTCTTGTAAGCTTAGTACCTTTTATTGAGCAGTTTTTACTTGCTCTTTTATTTGGCTCCTCGGTGTCACTTTACTTTCCCCTATGGAAGTTGCTCATCAACCCCAACGGATCCAAAGAGTTAATACTTGGAAGCTCAGCTGGACCTTATGAAATTAGTAATGGACTGCCTGGTATTGGGAATATATGGTTTGGAAGACAAATAATATTCCGGATTGGCTATCAGCATCAAGCTCGCCTTAAGGGGTAAATATTGTAACTATTTCAATCATGAGAAATTAGCAAGAGGACAACTTGGGGTACGGGACCAACCGGGTCGAAGGTATAAACCAGACACGAAGTTGGTTCTGCTTGGGTAGGATATGAAACAGGCTATACCTGGAAGCAAACAAGAACGTGCCATGCACCCAGTACCCGGCAAGAAGAAAAGTCAGGCAATTTTTTTTCGTACAACTGGAGTTGTGAGGTGATATACATGGTATTCAGTCGGCAGAGCATGAAGAGAAACTTTGGGAGTAAGCAACTCAGTCTTCCTTCGCACGCCAACAGAGAAGCTTACGGTACAAGGTTCCTCAGATCTTTCTCAGTGCGATATGTGGATAGCTTCTGGCATAAGCTACTCTAGCCTCTTCGGTAAGCTATCGCAGAAAGCTTCCGGGATAAGGCACCGAGTCTTCCCGCATAAGCAACCAGGAAGGGAGGCTTCGGAGATACGCCACCCGGCCTTCCTCAGCACACTATTCCAGCAGAAGCTTCGAGCATAAGCTATCCAGTCTTCTTTAGCATGATACTCTCGATGGCCTCTCTCATAAGCTATCCAACCTTCGTTAGTACGGCACCACCACACAGCTGGCAATAGTAGTACCCGCAATTATACAATGCGTTGGCAGTGCATCGAAAGAATCAAGCCCTGGGAATATGATGTTCAGATGTGCATACTTCCATATATGGTGGGCATGTTGCCCAGGTCACGCAAGTCACCATACAAGGAGCAACTAGGTTCAGGCAGGTTTACCAAAGGAAGGTAAGGATCCAAAAACTATATAAGCCATGCAAGAGGAAGAAGACCAATATACACCTCAGCACATTGCAAGGACTGATAAGCTATGAGGAAAAAGAGGTAATTTGGGATGCCAAGCTTGACAATAGTTGACCAGGCAAGTCTTCTCACACTTGCGAACCTGCTAGGAGATCCTGATGAACCCTTGCTTGCCTTCTCTTGGTAACAGCACCACGCCTATGTTCTGAGCTGCTTCCAACCGTCCGAGGTGGATGCCGACTTTTTATTTCTCTATTCCACCCCTGTTCCGTGTTTTGAGCTGCATCTCGATCGTCTTGGGCAGCGGTTGAGTTTCTTTTCATAACGGTGATCCTTTGCTCTGAGCTATTTTTCGGCCGTCTTAGGGAACTGCTACCTTCTTCTTTTCAACGTGGTTTCATGCTCTGAGCTGTTTTTCAGCCGTCTTGAGTCATGATTGATCTATTTTAGTAATGTCCCAGATCTGAGTTGTAATGACCGTTCTGGTGGCCACTGATTTGTTCGCTGATTTCATGCAAGGGGTTCGGATAATCATTACCCTACGATTAAGGTTCGTGATGGGATAATTTGCCGGTAAAAGGTGTTTGCACTAAGATAAGAATAAAGCATGCTTGCCAGGATGTTGCACCTGACAGCACCTATGGAGGTATTAAGCCAAGCCCTTTTTGCAAAGGGCTCGGAAAGAAGGGCAGCAGTGAAGGAACAAGAGCTACAGTGCAGAAAAAAGTGGCGTGGATACCTAACCCAGCCTGATTCCGAATTGATCACCATGAGTGTCCATACAAGGGGATCACTCTGTTTGTGCAAGTTTCATACCACTGTAACCCTCTTGTCCAACTGCACACGCTCGAAGTTATCAGCAGCACATATTCAAGCCTATGGTGTCAGATCAAAGACTTCTTGATCAACTCAGCAGTACGACTCCAACGACCGCGTTAAAGTATCGCACAGCGTATGGATATATTGACAAATGTGAACTCGAAATGCTCTTACATATGGTATTCTGTTATAAGCAAGGCTCTTATGCTAGAATCATTGATAGTCAGGACCCCGGAGGATGTTGCTATAAAGTATTACTCCTTTGTACTGAGCATGATAGATGACAACCGAGTTGCCGGTATGGATTCAAGCCAAGGAAGTCAGCCTCGAAGATTCACACTTCCTACAAGTAGTCAGCCTCCGCCAAAAGAAACACCGTGGTTCTCAGGGCTGCTTCAAATCCGGGAAGCATGCATCAAGTATCCTGACACGATGACTAAAGGTTTCGTGTTCGCAAAAGGCAGTGATTCACAACTTCACGGAATACTATCAGTGAAAGAATGACGTGTCGATCAGGAACCTCTCCCGGACGTATGGGGAGAAGACACATTCCAGTCAGGATAACATGTCAGGTGAACCAACAGATGCGACAGGATTGGAGTCAGCATAATAAGAAACATATGAGGAAAGATCTGTCAGGATATGGGTACGGTGAAGCAAACCACCCCGGTCACGATAGTCAGGTCATATGAAACTCAGTGGGAACAATATACACGAAGAAGGATACCTGAGTTGGAACCGGTTTCCTTAAGATTATATACACTTGTTCCCTGAGCAACCAAATCTCGAGGACGAGATTTATCTTAAGGGGGGTAGGTTTGTGACACCCTGGTTTTTGCCAATGATAACCCACAAGTATAGGGGATCGCAACAGTTTTCGAGGGTGGAGTATTCAACCCAAATTTATTGATTCGACACAAGGGGAGCCAAAGAATATTTGCAAGTGTTAGCAGTTGAGTTGTCAATTCAACCACACCTGGAGACTAAATATCTGCAGCAGAGTGATCGGTAGCACAGTAGTATGATAGTTTGATAGCAGTAGCAATAATAATAACAGTAGCAGTAACGGTAGCAGCAATAGTTTGGTAGCAATTGTGACAGTAGTTGTAACAGTAGTAACTTAGCAAAGAACAATATGTGAAAAACTCGTAGGCATTGGATCGATGATTATATTGGATAACATTCATCATGTAACAGTCATAACCTAGGGCGACACAGAACTAGCTCCAATTCATCAATGTAATGTAGGCATGTATTCCGTATATAGTCATACGTGCTTGCGATAAGAACTTGCATGACATCTTTTGTCCTACCCTCCCGTGGCAGCGGGGTCCATAAGGAAACTAAGGGATATTAAGGCCTCCTTTTAATAGAGAACGAGAACAAAGCATTAACACTTAGTGAATACATGAACTCCTCAAACTATGGCAATCACCGGAAAGAATCCCAATTATTGTCACCTTGGGGTATGCGGATCATAACACATAGCAGGTGCGTATAACTTGCAAGATCGGATCAAGAACACAAATATATTCATGAAAACATAAAGGGTTCAGATCTGGAATCATGGCACTCGGGCCCTAGTGACAAGCATTAAGCATAGCAAAGTCATAGCAACATCAATCTCAGAACATAGTGGATACTAGGGATCAAGCCCTAACAAAACTAACTCGATTACATGATAAATCTCATCCAACTCATCACCGTCCAGCAAGCCTACGAAGGAATTACTCACTCCCAGTGGTGAGCATCATGAAATTGGTGATGAAGGATGGTTGATGATGACGATGCCGGAAGATCCCCCTCTCCGGAGCCCCAAACGGACTCCAGATCTGGCCTCCCGATGAGGAACAGGAGGTGGCGGCGGCTCCGTATCATGAAACGCAATAAAACTTCCTCTCTTATTTTTTTCTCTGGAAATCTGAATTTATAGCATTGGAATTAGGTCAGACGGAGCCACGTGGGCCCACGAGGTACCAGGGCATGCCTGGGGCGCGGGGGGGGGGGGGGTGGCGCGCTCTGGTGCCTCGTGGGCACTGGGTGGCCCCCCTCCAGTGGGTCTTGGTGCCAGTATTTTTTATATATTCCATAAAAAATCTCCAGAAAGTTTCATCCAATTCCAAGAACTTTTATTTCTACACAAAAAACAACACCATGGCAATTCTGCTGAAAACAGCGTCAGTCTGGGTTAGTTCCATTCAAATCTTGCAAATTAGGGGCCAAAACAAGAGCAGAAGTGTTTGGAAAAGTAGATACGACGGAGACGTATCAACTCCCCCAAGCTTAACTCATTGCTTGTCCTCAAGCAATTCAGTTGACAAACTGAAAGTGAGAAAGAAAAACTTTTACAAACTCTTTTGTTCTTGTATCTATATATATGCTGAAATATATAGCACCCAAGTTTTCAGCAAAAGATTATAACTAACCATGCAAACGATAACTCTTGGAAATTATATTCACTCATATCGATGGCATAATCAACTAGCGAGCAATAATAAAGTATTTCAAATGCCAACACTTTGTCAAAACAATCATGATATAATATGACAACATGGTATCTCGCTAGCCCTTTCTGAGACCGCAAAACATAAATGCAGAGCACCTCCGAAGTTCAAGCAGCGACTAAACATTGTAATTCATGGTAGAAGAGATCCAGTCATGATGCACACAACATTAACTATTCATAATGCATGAGAATGACAATAGTGCTCTCAGGACTGGTGCTTATTTGGGAAGGTGATGACTCAACAATAAAAATAAAATAACATAAAAGTAAATAGATAGGCCCTTCGCAGAGGGAAGCATGGATTTGCAGAGGTGCCAGAGATCAAAGCTTGAATCAGAGATAAATAAAATTTTCGGAGGTATGCCTTTCCTGTCAACGTCACGACCGAGAGTTTTCAATATCTTCCATGCTAAGCACATTAGCGGCAGTTCCCAAGCGATAAAGTAAAGTTTACTCCCCCTCCACCAACAATCACAACCATGGCTAGCCGAATCCTCGGGTGCCCTCCATACGAACAACTTTTCGGGGGAGTTTGTTTTATTATTTTGCAATTTTAATAATGGGACTGGGCATCCCGATTACCAGCCCCTCTCGTGCAAGGACAAGTGAATAAACACTCGTCATGAGAATAACCCACTTAGCATGGAAGATACTGACCGCCCCCTTTCCCTCCATGAGTGGTACGGGCACACAAAACAGATGTTCATTTGAATATTTAGAGGTGGCACATGCAAATTTACTTAGAACGGCAGAGTAATACCGCATATAGGTAGATATAGTGGACTCATCTGGAATAACTTCAGGTTTAAAGGTTTTGATGCACATGTAGCATTCCCGCTTAGTACAGGCGAAGGCTAGCAAATAGATTGAGAAGCGACCAGCTAGAGAGCGAAAACGGTCATAATCATGCATTATGAATAATCAACATTGAATACTAGCATGAGTAGGATATAAGCACCATGAACAAAAATATCGTGAAGGCTATGTTGGTTTTGAATCAACTACATGCGTGAACATGTGTCAAGTCAAGCCACTTGAAACATTCAGAGGAGGATACCATATCATCATACTACATCACAATAATTTTAATGCATGTTGACACTCAAGATAAATCATTATCCACTCCTAGCTACTTAGGCATGGCAAGAGGAACTATAATCACTAATTGTCATCATAAACATGTTTAATCATAACATGATGAATCATGGATACTGAGTTAAACATATTTACAAAAACAAAGAACAAGTTGAGTTCATACCCACTTTTCCTTGCCATAGTCACTTCATCAAATCATCATCATTATTGCCTTTCACTTGCATGACCGAATGATATGAAAATAATAGTGCAAGAGTGCTGTGGACTAAGCTGGAATCTGCAAGCATTTTATTCAAAGGAGAAGACAAGGTAAAATGGGCTCTTTATTAGATCAACAACAATGCATACGAGAGCCACTCATCATTTTCATCGTGGTCTTCTCCCTATGACAACTCAATGAAAAGAAAAGAAATTCAGAGAAACACACTGAAATATTTTTGGAGTTTTTAGTTTTTCTGAAGGAAGCTCCCAACAAGTAAAAGAAGAAAAGGGAAATCTTTTTGGGTTTTCTTTTACTACTACGAACTAACAAACAAGAAAGAAAAACCGAAAAGAAGCGAGAAATATTTTTGGGTTTTTGAAGTTTTTCAAACTCACAAGAAGAAAGCGAGAATAAAATTAACATGGATATACAATGAAAAAGTATGAACACCGACAACTGGAATGAATGTGTGAACATGAATGTAATGTCGGTGAGAGATACGTACTCCCCCAAGCTTAGGCTTTTGCCTAGCTTGGTCTACGGCCATCCGTAGTAGCCATCCGGTCCCATGTGAAAGTCCTGAGGCGGCGGCACCCGAGCGTCCCAATCCTGGGGCTCCTCCTCTGCTGCTGCCAACGCGTTCCGGTAAGCAATGATGTCCGGTGGCATCACGGTATATCCGTTCCTGGCATGAGAATCAAACAAAGCAGGTGCATGCAATAGAGTAATATCACGAATATCCTCACTAAAAACCAAGTTAAAACGAATGTGGTGAGGAGGCTCAGGCGCATCAAGAAAGTGGTGGTCCCTCATGGACTGGTGATCTAAGTAAACTCTGGGCAACAAGTAATCATGAGGGCGTATGTTAACATTGAAACGTGTCGCTAAGCGAGTAGCATAAATACCACCATGAATTTGACCCCTAGTCCTATTAGTGTGCAGGCGGCATGCAATGATAGCTCCCAGGTTATAAGTGTTGTCATTATGCAGTGCACGGCATAAAATGGCAAAGTCAGGTGCAGCTAATGCACTACCTTGCTCCGTAGCAATCAGGCATTTCCCTAAGAATAGAGCAAAGTAATGAACAGGGGGAAACTGCAAGCTAGTGGCTCGGGCTTTCGACACGCCCCTAGTCTCTCCCACAGTTAAAGTGTGGAGGAAACCCTCAAACTCCTCTTGGCGAGGCTCTCTAATTTCCCCATCAAAGGGAATCAAACATATCTCAGAAAATTCAGCTAGAGGTATCTGATAATGTTCAGCATATAAATCAAAGCGCACCTCAGGGGGTTTGAGCCTACTCAGAAAATGAAAGTTTTGCACAAAGGAATTTGTAAGGATGTGGTTCTGGTCACACTTATCTGCGAGGAAGTCGGTTAGTCCGGCATTTGCAACGAATTGTGCGAACTCTTGGTAGAATCCAGCTTCGTTCATGAAGGCATTGTGCGGCCATTCGCACGGCCGGACCTCCGTCCTACACGGAATGTTGAGGTCACTGTCCGAGGACTCCCCAAGGACTCCCTTGGCGTTCCGCTTTGAGGAACTCCTCCGGAAGATATTCATTTTCCTAAGAACAATTTTCTAAAAAATTTTGGGCCACAAAATGATATCAATAAAACTTCACAAGATTGATAGCAACTACTCATATGGATGTCTAGAGGCTATATCAAGCATTCAAACTACTTGGAACTCAAATAATTCAACATGCAAGCTCATTTTCTGTAGCACCAAGAGCAGCTAATTATGCAAAATATAATCCGCTAGAGCAAAAACTAATTGGAGCAATGGAGGAGTCACATACCAAGGAGCAATCTCCCAAAACAGTTTCGGAAACGGAGCTCCGAGCAAAGAGATCGAAAATTTTAGGTTTGTGAGCAAGAACACGAGAGAGAGAGAGCTACCAGGAATTTTTGCTAGAGGTAAGAGACGAAGTGAGCTAAAGGAATAAGTGAGGGGGTCCCAGTGGGGCCCATGAGGTACCTGGGCACGCCAGGGGGGTGGCGCGCCCTGGTGCCTCGTGGGCACCTGGGGCACCCCCCTGGTATGTGTCCGGAGTATTACACAAAAATTCATATCAAAATTTTATTGCATTCTGAGCACTTTTATTTGTAGGCACTTTTTTATTGCATGGATAATTCAGAAAACAGGGTAATCATGGCATTTTATTTTATTTAACTAAAAATAACAGAAAATAAAAAGTGGGTACAGAAGGTTGTGCTTACTAAATTCATCGACTCCATGCCTCTCAAAAAGAATCCATTAATAAGGTTGATCAGGTCTTATTAACAAACCATTTTCGAGTAACATGAAACCGAAGAACTTTCGTATAACACTAAGTTACCTCAATGGGGATATGCATCTCCCCGATAATAAGAGTTTCATATTTCTTTTTAACAGTAGGAAGAGGGATTTGAAAACTTCCAATAGTAATTGTTGGAGTCTTTTCAATAATATGAATACCATTCACTTGAAATTGTTTCTTCGGAAAGTGCACCGTATGCTCATTACCATTGATATGAAAAGTGACCTTGCTTTTGTTGCAATCAATAACAGCCCCTGCAGTATTCAAGAAGGGTCTACCAAGGATAATCGACATGTTGTCATCCTCGGGCATATCAAGTATAACAAAGTCTGTTAGAATAGTAACGTTTGCAACTACAACGGGCACATCCTCACAAACGCCGATAGGTATGGCAGTTGATTTGTCAGCCATTTGCAATGATATTTCAGTGGGGGTGAGTTTATTGAAATCAAGTCTTTTTTATAAAGAGAAAGGCATAACACTAACACCGGCTCCTAAATCACACAAAGCAGTTTTGACATAATTTCTTTTAATGGAGCATGGTATAGTTGGTATTCCTGGATCTCCTAGTTTCTTAGGTACTCCATCCTTAAAAGAATAATTTGCAAGCATGGTAGAAATTTCAGCTTCAGGTATCTTTCTTTTATTTGTAACAATGTCTTTCATGTATTTAGCATAGGGAGGCATCTTTATAATATCAGTCAAACGAGTACGCAAAAAGACTAGGCTAAGCATTTCAGCAAAGCGTTCAAATTCTTCCTCATCCTTTTTCTTATATGGTTTAGGAGGAAAGGGCATGGGTTTTTGAACCCATGGTTCTCTTTCTTTATCATGTTTTTTAGCAACGAAGTCTTTTTATCATAATGTAAATTTTTAGAAGGTGGGTTATCTAGATCAACAACAGGTTCTATTTCAACATCATTATCAGGTTCTTTATCATTATCTGGTTGGATGTCCACATGAGCATCCTCATTATTTTTATCATCAGGTGGTTGTTCATTACCAGATTGTGTTTCAGCATCAGAAATAGAAACATCATTACTATCTTCTAAGGGTTTTTCTACCTCAGGTTCACTAGAAGTATGCAAAGTCCTATCATTTTTCTTTTTCTTTTTCTTTTTCTTTTTAGATGGACTAGGTGCATCAACATTAATTCTTTGAGAGTCTTGTTCAATTCTTTTAGGGAGACCTTCAGGATAAAGTGGCTCCTGAGTCATTCTACCTCCTCTAGTCATTACTCTAACAGCATGATCATTCATATTGTTATTCATTTCATTGAGCAATTCAACTTGAGATTTAGCAACTTGTTCTAATTGAGTTTGAACCATAGATGCATGTTTACTCACACCTTTAACATCATTAGCAATTCTAAATAACAAGTCACTCAAGCGATCAATCATGTAGGCATTTCGTTTCAATTGTTTGATAACATTTGCATTGAAGTGATCTTGCTTAATAATATAATTGTCAAATTCAAACAAGCATTGACTAGGAGGTTTGTTATAAGGAATATCACCTTCATCAAATTTTATAAGAGAATTTACCTCTACTACCTGTGACGGTGTGTCAAGACCATGTATTTCTTTAATAGGTGGTAGATTCTTAACATCTTCAGCTTTAATACCTTTTTCCTTCATACATTTCTTTGCTTCTTGCATATCTTCCGGACTGAGATGTAAAATACCCCTCTTCTTCGGAGTGGGTTTGGGCGGTGGTTCAGGAAGTGTCCAATCATTATCATTCTTCAATATATTATTCAATAATTCCTCAGCTTGTTTAATAGTCCGGTCCCTGAAAACACAACCAGCACAACTATCTAGGTAGTCCCTAGAAGCATCGGTTAGTCCATTATAGAAGATATCAAGTATTTCATTTTTCTTAAGAGGAAGATCAGGCAAAGCATTAAGTAATTGGAGAAGCCTCCCCCAAGCTTGAGGGAGATTCTCTTCTTCAATTGGCACACAGTTAGATATTTCCTGTAAAGCAGCTTGTTTCTTATGAGCAGGAAAATATTTTTCAGAGAAGTAATAGATCATATCTTGGGGACTACGCACACATCCAGGAGCAAGAGTATTATATCATTCTTTAGCATGACCCTTTAATGAGAAAGGAAACAACTTAATAATATAGTAATAGCGAATTTTTTCCTCATGAGCAAATAGGGTGGCTATATCATTCAATTTTGTAAGATGTGCCACAACGGAAAGGATCAGATTCAACCAAAGTAATTAACTCAGGATCGACAGAGAATTCATAATCCTTCTCAGCAACAAATATGGGAGAGGTAGCAAACTTAGGATCATATTTCATTCTCTCCCTCATAGATTTTTCTTTCATATCAGCAAGCAACTTTATAACTTCATGTCTATCATTACAAGCAAGAATAGCTCTAGCTGTCTCCCTATCAAAGCAATGTTCATCAGGTGTTTCAACTCTAGTAGGGGAGCTAGGCATAATAGGTGAAGCACAATTCTGAAGAGTTTCAGCATTTTCAATTTCCTTAGCTTTAGCAAGTTGTTCACTAAGAAATTCACCAAGTGGCACAACATTATCAGGCATAGTACTAGCATCATCATGAGTATCATTCAAAGCAGAGGTAGTATCATCAATAACTTGCGACATAGCAGAATTAATAGCATGTTGTGGTGTTGCAAGTTTACTCAAAATAGAAGGTGAATCAAGTGCAGAGCCAGATGGCAGTTCCTTACCTCCCCTCGTTCTAGAGGGAATGATCTTGGTCTTAGCGTCTTTCAGATTCTTCATAGTGATCAACAGATATAAATCCCAAGTGACTCAGCAAATATAGCTATGCTTCCCCGGCAACGGCGCCAGAAAAAGGTCTTGATAACCCACAAGTATAGGGGATCGCAATAGTTTTCAAGGGTAGAGTATTCAACCCAAATTTATTGATTCGACACAGCCAAAGAATATTTGCAAGTGTTAGCAGTTGAATTGTCAATTCAACCACACCTGGAGACTAAATATCTGCAGCAGAGTGATCAGTAGCACAGTAGTATGATAGTTTGATAGCAGTAGCAATAATAGTAACAGTAGCAGTAACGGTAGCAGCAATAGTTTGGTAGCAATTGTGACAGTAGTAGCAACAGTAGTAACTTAGCAAAGAACAATATGTGAAAAACTCATAAGCATTGGATCGGTGATTATATTGGATAACATTCATCATGTAACAGTCATAACCTAGGGCGACACAAAACTAGCTCCAATTCATCAATGTAATGTAGGCATGTATTCCGTATATAGTCATACGTGCTTGCGATAAGAACTTGCATGACATCTTTTGTCCTACCCTCCCGTGGCAGTGGGGTCCATAAGGAAACTAAGGGATATTCAGGCCTCCTTTTAATAGAGAACCGGAACAAAGCATTAACACTTAGTGAATACATGAACTCATCAAACTATGGCAATCAACGGAAAGAATCCCAATTATTGTCAACTTGTGGTATGCGGATCATAACACATAGCAGGTGCGTATAACTTGCAAGATCGGATCAAGAACACAAATATATTCATGAAAACATAAAGGGTTCAGATCTAGAATCATGTCACTCGGGCCCTAGTGACAAGCATCAAGCATAGCAAAGTCATAGCAACATCAATCTCAGAACATAGTGGATACTAGGGATCAAGCCCTAACAAAACTAACTCGATTACATGATAAATCTCATCCAACTCATCACCGTCCAGTAAGCCTACGAAGGAATTACTCACTCCCGGCGGTGAGCATCATGAAATTGGCGATGAAGGATGGTTGATGATTACGATGCCGGAAGATCCCCCTCTCCGGAGCCCCAAACGGACTCCAGATATAGCCTCCCGATGAAGAACAGGAGGTGGCGGCGCCTCCATATCGTGAAACGCAATAAAACTTCCTCTCTTATTTTTTTCTCTGGAAATCTGAATTTATAGCGTTGGAATTAGGTCAGACGGAGCCAGGTGGGCCCCACGAGGTACTAGGGCGCTCCTAGGGGGGGTGGCGCGCCCTGGTGCCTCGTGGGCACTGGGTGGCCCCCTGCAGTGGGTCTTGGTGCCAGTATTTTTTATATATTCCATAAAAAATCTCCGGAAAGTTTCATCCAATTCCAAGAACTTTTATTTCTGCACAAAAAACAACACCATGGCAATTCTGCTGAAAACAGCGTCAATCCGGGTTAGTTCCAAATTAGGGGCCAAAACAAGAGCAAAAGTGTTTGGAAAAGTAGATACGACGGAGACGTATTAGCCAACTTTTCTTTTCAAAACCTAGTTGAAAATTTCATTCGAAATTTGGTTTGAATTTTTTCCTTGAATGACTCCATGGACTTAAAACTTGGGAATATTATTGATTTTCTTTCCCTAGTTAACCAAGCCCTCCAAAAACTCCTCCCAAGCCATGTCATCTCTATTCATACCCAATCTCAATTTTTATTCCAATTAAAGTATTCCTTTTCAATTAAAGGAATAACCCTTTGAGCCCTATGTTGTGAAGCAACCTATATTTCTGTTCTTCCAAATATTCCAGGAAAATTCTCATAAATTCTTTGGACCCTATAAACCTTGGATATGTGAAAATATTCAAGGTTTATTCTTCATGGTGAGCACAGCATCCAATCTTTGCTTCTGGTCATAATTTCAGTTTGTGAGGCAACTATATTTTATATGGCTCCAAAAATTCTGAAATTAGTCCAGGACATTCTTCTATCCATATTATCAGTCTCCACCAAATTTTGGCCCATTTCAGTTAGCCATTTTCTCTATAAAATTCCTCCAAGTTTCTGTCCAGTGGAAAGCTTTGTGAAGGAGGTACCATCTATCCTTATCCAAATGCTATGAAATTTTTATGGCATCTTGGTACCACTAAATCACCCACATATACCAAGTTTCAACTCCAGAAGCCCATCCATATGAGTGCATCTTCCTCTGCAATGTTTCTAGACCTGAGATGTGGTTGTAAGGCAACTACCTCCAAAACCTGTCCCTTTGATCTCAAATTTTTCCAGAGTGGGCACCTTCCTGCCACAATTCATTATGACAAACTCTCACCCCTAAAACCCTAGCCATTTCTCCTCAGCTTGCTGCTCAAGTTTCTGTCCAGAAACTTGTCTAGAAGCTAGCCAGCTGCCCAGGCCATATCTTGTCAAACCAGGAGCACAGGGAGGCCTCATGTTGAATGGACTACCGCGTAGACATGACCCAATGAGCCAGAGTGCACCGCGTGTGCCAGTGCACGTGGTGACCACGCGTCTGCCAGGGCTGAAGCCGTGCTCTGCGCGCCCAGCCGTGTCGGATGCGACCACTCCGGCCAGCCCCTGCCTCCTCTCCTTGTCCATTGGTGCCGGCGTCGTCCCAGCCACACACGTAACCTCTCCAGAACCTCCTCCCGTTGCCGGCAAGGCTCGCAGCCGCTCACGTCCAAGTTCACGCACGGGCAGCACAGTTGCCGTACGGGGGATGAGCTGGCTAGCAGCTTCCCGGTGAGCCGTCGTCTCGCGCCTTAACTCCTCTGACCTCTCTCATCATTTCGCCCCGCTCTTCGACGGCCATCCCGCCGTACCTGCTCCGGCGACATGTCCGCGGCGCCAAGCGGCTCGGCCACCCCTCGTTCGCCCCGCTCGGCTTCTCCCTCCCTCACCACTCCACCCCTCTCCCTCTCAAACGCCACCAGGAGAGCCAGAGCAGGCTGGAGAGCTCTCCTTCTCTGTCTCCGGCGAAGAGCTCCGCCGCTCTGCTCCTTCTTCTCCAGCTCGCCCCAGTGCCTCTCCGCCCCAACCATGCCCAACCCCGAGCTCCTGGTGTTCCACTGGTTCTCCCTAGCCGCTCCGCTGCTCGAGAGCTCACCGGAGTCATCGGATCCGTCGACGCCCGTGGCTCTTCGCCGCCTGAGAAGAAGGGGCCGACGCCATCCGGCCATCTCCTGACGAGCTACGGGTATGGGCGTGCTCGCCAGCGTCCGCCCGTTCCATCCCCACCCTCGCCCAGCTCCGCCGTGGCCTCAACGCCAGCGAACAATCGCCGGTACGCCGCCATCTCTCTGTTCTCTCTCTCGCTCTCTTTAAATCTGACAGGGGGTCCCAATTTGTCGGCGACTCCCTGTGCGCCCGAAGCGGTACGCAAGTGGAGGCGTAAGCTGGGTTTATGCCTTCGACGTGGCCGCTCCAGGGTTTTCTGATTTTTCAGTTAAATTAAAATAAATCCAGTAGTTTGACTCAACTTTGACCATTAATATCTTTTAAACCATAAGTCCAAATGAGTTCATTCTTTTTGCATTATTTTTCTTATGAGCCCTTCTGGTTGCTGTAAAATTTTGGTATTTTTCTCTACTGTCTAGAATTTCTGGTCAAAGGAAAATATTTTATGCAATATTTGAAAATGTTTTCAAAAATGTTTTTCAGATTGATTTGAGTAGTTGGTGAAGACTAGGAGTATTCCCACACTTCCTCGGTGCAAGGCAAACCACAACGCTCATTTGCATAATTGCATTGCAATATCATGGTATAAATAACTATTTTAATGCTAAATATGAATTATTTGTAAATAAATTAGTTCATGCAACACTTTGGAAATATTGAGTAGGCTACTGTCATGTTGATGATGAGACTGTAGTCCTTAGTATATTTCATGTTCGATGATGACATGACACGGTTGGAATAAGAGATTACCGTCTATGATTATTTTGTTACTCCGTCCGGTGCCTCATATATGGGATCAGTAGTGGTAATTGATCATATGGCTCATTGGATTTCTAGCGGGTTATTGTTGTAACTTGGATCACTATAATACCGGAGTGTTAGTAATGACTATAGTTGCTTGGGGATAAATTCCTTCATTGTTGATCAAGTGCCACTGAACCGAACTTTCCAGTGCAGCCACACTTTCCGGAATGGGATAGCCTTGGCTTGGTCTAATCGTGTGCTCTTTTATCGGTACCACCAAAGAGGGGAGGTTATGCGTGCGTGCTGCCCTGATCAGGTAGACGACGATAACCTTGTGAGCCCGGTTTGGTTATTGAGGTCAGGTCCTCGTTTGGGACAGTTTGTTTGGCCACGACGGTGGTAGGTGTCAGAAGTGACACAGGGGCCACCCAGGGCATGACCCGGAAAGAGGAGTGATTGTCGATGGTACGATGGAGAAGTCACGGGTTAGGCAAGTTTTGTTGGAGCAGCACCGGTCCACCCGGAAGGGAAGTGTACCGAGGTACGGGACCAGAAGCTCCATAGTGTGGGTAAAGTGCGCAACCTCTGTAGAGTATAAGAATCTATTTGAATAGCCGCGTCCACGGTATTGGACACAGTTCGTACTAAGTCACACTGTCTGATCAACACCCATGATGGAATGACTTGTTAATGATGGAAGAACTCGTTCTAGCATGGTGAGTTTTATTTGGTGAAAGACCGCTGGTAATACTATAGGCGGTCTCGGAAATGATCATCCGAGGTTTCTGAGGTGACCAAGGGTTGGTCACGGGAGTAAGTGTTTCATCCGAGTAGCCCAAGGCATGATGGTTCCTGTAATGTTGGCGTAGGTAACTTTCGGAGGATAGTTTAGCGATATAATGTTATTATTTTCTTCCACCCTTTTTAATAACATTTGGATCTGATATAATCATGATTTACTATGACGTTGTCATGCCTTGATGCTTGTGTTTGTTGTGAGCTTGCGAGTACATTCCAAGTACTCAGCTGGCGTGTCATGCCAGTTTGCAGGTGCTGCCCTGTTTGCATAGTGGAGATGTTCGAGTTGCGAGCTAGGGCGTGTCCCAGCCAGAGTCCCTGCGGAGTGGAGCCTATCCTCGTCGTCATAGTTCCGCTGCTATTAGTCATGCCGCTGCTAGCACAGAGCCACCATAGTCGGAGTAGCATCATTGTACTCCCTTGTAAACTCCTTGTAACTCTTGTACTCCAACTATTAGAAATAAAGAGCTGATTTGTTCTATGCCAAGCAGTGCCGTATTCCAGAAGACTTGATCTCTGGGCTGGAATACGGGGTGCTCCGGTGACTCTGAGCCGGGGTGCCATAGATGAACATGCCAAACAAGACCAAGGATGGGCCGAAGGCAAGAAGAGACTTGGAATTTTTACATATCAGGGAAGATCTCCACATGCCCCGTAAAAAGTCGTTGAAGGAGACGGAGGCGGAGACGGAGACGAAAGACATTGGCAAAAAAGTCAACAAGAAGGAACAACATTATTGCCCACCCCTCTTGCTTCACCTTAAGTTCGAAGGAGATCGATCAATTCTTCAAGTGCCTTACCGGAATCAAAGTTTGTTCCGGCTATTGTGGGAAGATAAGTAGATTTCTAGACACCAAGAAGAAAAGGTTCAGCAGGATGAAGTCTCATGACTGTCACGTGATGATGACACAGATACTCCCAGTTTCACTTAGAGGGATAATGGACAAGCACGTCCGTGACACGCTTACTGGCCTCTGCAACTTTTTTGATGTTATCTCTCAAAAGTCGATCAGTGTGAAGCAGCTCCGAAGGCTACAGGAAGAGATCGTTGTCATACTAAATGAGCTTGAGATGTACTTCTCGCCCGCGTTCTTTGACGTCATGGTGCATCTGTGTGTCCACATTGTGGACGACATCATCGACCTCGGGCCGACATTCCTGCATAGCATGATGCCGTTCGAGAGGATTAATGGGGTCATCAACGGATTCATTCGTAACATGTCCCGTCCGGATGGAAGCCTCGTCCAGGGCTTTCCGAGCCAAGAGTGCATCTCCTTCTGCAAGAATTATCTAGGCGTCGGAAACCCTGTTGTTGGTTTGCCCGTCAACAAGCACATTGGGAGGCTCGGAGGAAAAGGTCACACCAATAGCACGTGGGAATTGCATGTGGACCACTCGGGCTGATGCAACGACTTTGACAGAGCAAACTTAGTAGTGCTACAACACCTAGATGTGCTAGATCCTTTCGTGACACTGCACAAAGACACCATCATGAAGAACTACCGTGACCCCATGGGCTGCGCAAGACGGACGCCAAAGTTATTAGAGAGCACAACTCCCCTTTCTTGCGTTGGTTCAAATAGCGAGTTCTTGCTAATCCCCCTAAAGAGGGCTGTACGGACAGAATACGTATATACGCCTTAGCACATGGCCCCGCGGTCAACCTCACGACTTATTAGGCATACGATATCAACGGATCCACATTCTACACGGAGGCCAAAGGTAAAAACAGTGATTATCAAAACTCAGGGGTGACGATGGAATCCATGACCGAAGACGATGACGTAACTGAAAGATACTATAGAAGGGTCAAAGAGATCTGGGAGCTTGACTACTCTAGACTGCACAACGCGACGATGTTCTGTGTCAGATGGGCTAAGTCAGTCCAAAGAGAAAACCAGTATTTCACTACCATGTCAATACCGGACGCCAAGAGCGCTACCGTGAACATCACCGCCAAAAATGAGCCATGGGTACATGCTAAGCACGTGACACAATGCTTCTTCATAACCGACCCGAGCAATCCCGGTCGTGTTGTCATGAGGAGAGGCAAAAGGAGTATCGTCGGAATGGATGGAGTCGCCAACGAGGAAGACTACGACCAGTACAGCGACCCGATGAGGGAAGATGATGATGGCGATGAAGCATACGTCAAAAAAAAAGCAAGACTACATTACCTAAGAAAGATCGTACTCCCTAGAAAAGGAAAAGTCACGACGAGGTGCTCAATTATTCGACAGTGAAAAAAGGAAAGAAGGTCACTCTGAAATGTCGTCGACGCTGGGAAACTATCATTTATATATGTATCTATTCTGTATATGCACTTAACCGTTATCTGTCAAATGATGTAATATATATTATGCACTAATATCACTAATTAATATTGTGGTTCAATCTGAGTTAGTGGGAGGAGACGTTCCCATCGATTGTGAGGTGTCTTTTGGAGATGCTCATAGGGGGGTATTATTACTAGATAAACAACCCTAATCCTAACCCACGCTACAACTTTAAACAGAAATAGAAAACGGAAAGAAAAATAAAATTTTAGAAAAAGAAAATAAAATAAAATAGAAAATAAAAATAAAATTGTACTGTGTTAAAAAACAAAATAAAAAGAAAAGTATATGTTAGGAAAAGAAAAATGGACATCTAATTTGTAGCGCGGGGTACACACGCCCGCGCTAAAGAGAAGTTAGTTGTAGCGCTGGGTGAAACGGCCCGCGCTACAGCTAACGTACCTACAGAATTAAAAAAAGAAAAGAAAAGAAATATGGAAAACTTAGTAGTAGCGCGGGTTGGTATGGCAAGCGCTATAGCTAACATAGATGTAGTGCGAGACAGGGTACCCCGCACTACAACTAAGTGGTCCATTAGCATAACTCTACGGGCCGATACCTTTTCTTTCCTCCCCCAATTCCCCACTCTGCCTCAATCCCGCTTTCTATCGATCGCCCTCGCCGTCGCCGCACCCCGCGCCCTTGGCCGAGCCCCGGCGTCCCTCCCCACTCGACCCCGCCCGAGTGCAGCCGCCCTACATTATCCCGTAGTACGCCTTGCAGCTGCGCAAGCCCGTCGCCCTCGCCGTCGTCACACCCTCACTGTGCATCTTCTCCACCTGCACCGTCCTCGACAAGCTCACCGTCCGCACCCGCGTCCCTGAGGTATGCCCCGCTGCGCTTCCCTCCTTCCCTTCCCTCCCCTCCTCACGAACCCTAGGTGTTCATATGAACCCTAGGTGCCTTTTTCTTCTGTATTGAAATGAATTTGGCCCCAAATTAAATTCGGTTGGATGTTTGCATACTGTTGGTGGTGTTGGGTCAGTGTGGTGTTTGAACCCTAGGTGTTCATACTGTTAAATTTGGCCCAAAATTAAATTTGGTTGGACTTGAACATACCACACATTCTGATTCTGCACTGAATATGATCAAATGTTCAGTTTCTTCAGTTAAAAAAAAGTAAAGTTTGGACTTTAGACACAGACATGCCATACATATCCAATTCAAGCACTAAGTGTTCGGTTTCTAAACTGAAATGAGCATATATATTAACTTTAAACAGAGTGTAAAGGTTCAAAATTTGGTTAGAGTGACTGTTTTCAATAATAAAATAATCATATATATTTTGATGAAATTGTAGTATGAAAATATATATAGTTAGAGTGATTGTTTCTGTTTTGTTTAAACAACAATTATGTTGATGCAATTTCTGTGAAATTGGTAGTGTAGATACAAATTGTCAATAGATGCAATTATTTTGATGATATGGTGATGTCCAACTTCTGTTATTTGAATGATATGGCACTGAGTAATTTACTATTTTATGACAAACTTGAATTTCAAAACCCGTATAGTGAGAGCTAAATGGTGTAGTTTGATCAAATTTATATGAAACCATTGGCACTTGGCAGAATAACATATGTTGATTGGTTGGAACAAACATTACTTTGTTGTTAGTTCTCTCAAAAAGTGGTGATCTTCTATCCATGAACAATACTTAAGGCAGAAATGAGCTTTGAAGAAGGCCTAGCTTGGATAAACATTAATGCTGAAATTTTGATATCCTAGAATTGATTTGGATATTCTCATAGGTTGATGTTAACTAGCTATTTGGAGATTGGGATAGCATATCAAGCATAACTCACATAGTTATTCTATTTTTGTGTAGGTAAGATCACCGACGTGCCGCTCAATGACAGCCGCATCCTCGACAGCCATCTAGTGAGCATTTCTAGTTGCGTATACATGTGTAAGAGGAGCTAGATGCTTTCCTCCATGTAGTGGCATCTCATCTGTTTGTTAGGGTGGCTGGCAGTGACTTTTCTATCCGTTTATTTATGAGTTGTATGATGCACATATTGTATTAGATGTGGCGACATGATCTTGTGCTGTAGATTTGATCAGCTATGAGTACCATGGTTATATCTTTGCAGGCAACTGATCCGAGTGGCCTATGTTTTGCCGGAATGTTGATTCATTTCTGTTCCGACAAATTTCAAGCGCTCGATTTGTCCTATTTTTAGCAAAGGTCATGCCAAAATTTTCCGTGAATTTCGGCACGACTTGTGCTAGAAAGTAGGACATATCGACTGCCCGGTATTTGCCAGAACGGGAATGAAAAGACATTCCAGCAAAACATAGGCCATTTTTTATGTCATTATTCATTTTATTAGTTCTACAATAAAACAAGCACACTGATACGTCTCCAACGTAACTATAATTTTTTATTGTTCCATGCTATTATAGCATCAATCTTGGATGTTTTATATGCAATTACATATCATTTTTTGGGACTAACCTATTAACCTAGTGCCCAGTGCCAGTTGTTGTTTTTTGCCTGTTTTTGCGTTTTCAGAAAATCATTATCTAACGGAGTCCAAACAAAGAAAAAACTTTGGATTAATTTTTTCTGGACCAGAAGGGACCCTAGAAGCTTCGGGAGAAGACCAGACGAGTCACGAGGGAGCGACAAGCTCCGAGGGCGCGCCCGAGGGGTAGGCGCGCCTCCCAGGCTTGTGGGCCCCTCGTGGCACCTCTTGAACTAATTCCAGCGCTACAAATTCCAAAATATTCCCCGTATACCAGAAAGACAGAAGAGAAAACCTTTCCGCCGCCACAAGCCTCTGTTGTTCCGCGATCCCATCTGGAGGCCTTTTCCGGTACTCTGCCAGAGGGGGAATCAATCACGGAGGGCTTCTACATCAACCTTACTGCCCTTCCAATAATGTGTGAGTAGTTTACCACAGACCTACGGGTCCATAGCTAGTAGCTAGATGGCTTCTTCTCTCTCTTTGATCTTCAATACCATGTTCTCCTCGATGTTCTTGGAGTTCTATCCGATGTAATCTTCTTTTGCGGTGTGTTTGTTGGGATCCGATGAATTGTGGGTTTATGATTAGATTATTCATGAGAAATATTTGAGACTTCTATGAACTCTTTTATGCATGATTGTTATAGCTTTGTATTTCTCTCCGATCTATCCGTTTGGTTTGGCCAACTAGATTGATTTATCTTGCAATGGGAGAGGTTCTTTGTGATGGGTTCAATCTTGCGGTTCTCAATCCCAGTGACAGAAAGGGACATGACACGTATTTGTATTATTTCCATTAAGGATAAAAAGATGGGGTTTAATCATATTTCTTGAGTTTACTTTTTCTACATCATGTCATCTTGCTTAAGGCGTTACTCTATTTTATACTTAATACCCTAGATGGATGCTGGATAGCGGTCGATGGGTTGAGTAATAGTAGTAGATGCAGGCAGGAGTTGGTCTACTTGTCTCGGAAATGATGCCTATGTACATGATCATTGCCTTGAATATCGTCATAACTATGCGCTTTTCTATCAATTGCTCAATAGTAATTTGTTTACCCACCGTATGCTATGTGTTCGAGAGAGAAGCCTCTAGTGAAAACTATGGCCCCCGGGTCTACTTTTATCATATATTAAATTCCAAAAATACCTTGCTGCAATTTATTTTCTTTTATTTTATTTTGCAATTTACTTTTAGATCTATCACTATCAGAATTAATCCTTGCAAGTAACCGCTAAGGGGATTGACAACCCTCTTATTTGCGTTGTGTGCAAGTGTTTGCTTTTGTGTGCGTAGGTGCTGCTAACGAGGCTCTGTGTGGTTCTCCGACTGGATTGATGACCTTGGTTCTTAACTGTGGGAAATACTTATCTCTACTATACTACATCATCCTATCCTCTTCGGGGAAATCCCAACGCAGTTCACTAGTAGCACACACTGAACCCTAGGAAACATGGCCGACAACGATGAGGCCGGAGGTTCTCGCGCCACCATAGAGTATGCACATGCTTTCCTCGACTATCTGGTTAGTCAGGAAGAAGAAGGGTCGCAGGGCCGCCTCCTCATCTTGGAGGGTGGTGGTGGAGTCGACGTCACCACCGATGGCACCAAGACCGGCAAGGATGATGGTGGTAACCAGAGCACGGAAGGTGGTACCCAAGCCACTAAAATGAAGAAGAAGAGGGAACGACGCCCAAATTAGCTCGGCACCGGAAGACTGGTGGTCATGGAGGTGCACCCAGGCAAATTCGAGCCAATAGAGCCGCGGAACGTGTTAGCGTGCTACGACAACCAAGTAGCCTGCATCCTACGGGAGACCGCCAACATAGATATAAGGTGGAAGCCACAACTGGAGCACCTCCTCCTGACCAGGTTGCACACGAGATTCCAATTCCCCGGCTGGAATGACGAGAAAGTTCCATTGGAAGATGATGCCATGGATAAGATAAACGATAAATCCCTTAGCAAGTTGAGCAACGCATTGAGCGCCTGGAATGGTAGGGTGAAAAGAGCGATTTCAAAAGAAGGTTCATCCTACGCCAAGATTTTTGCAGAGAATCCGAAAATTTCGGAAGCGGACTACGAAAAATTCAAGGAGACTTGCACTGTTGAAGAAAACAAGGAAAAGTCAGGGAGATTCAAGGGGCTTCAGGCCAGGAATATCGGGAACCACCGCCTCGAAAGCCGTGGTTACACGGGGAAGAGGCCCGTGTGGGCTAAGAAGGACGCGGAACGTGAAAGTTAAGGGCTACCAGACCCCTTGGCGGAATTCTCCGACCCACGGGAGCATGGCCTCATCAGGGCCCAGTACAAGTGGGGAAGGTAAAAAAGGAATGGCACACGGACGCGCCGACGAGGGAGTTCATGAGAATACTGATAACTGTTATTTTACCACCTTATATTAGCTTCTGATCAAGTCGACTACATTGTAGTCACATTTGTAAATAGTTCACGTTCCTTTTGCAGAGAGAGCAACACAGGCTGGCGTCAGAAAGCGACTCGTCATCTTAGTCATCAATGAAGTACAAGTGGGACACCCCTTTCAACCGGATCATTAACATAATGCAGGGAAAACCGGTGAACCAGCGGCTGTAGTATGGACGTGTGCACGCTGCCAGAGACGGCGCCATGTGGAAGTACTACTACCACGAGGACACGGGTCAAGAAGGTAGAGAAGGAAGTTGAGCCTAGTGACTATCGACTAAAAGGTGGCACATGCGGTCGAGAAAACGAAAACTGATGCCAAAGCTGAGATTATGCAGGTAGCGGTCGCTGCCTGCAGAAGTGATATGGCAGCTGCATTTACTTCCTTGATTCCGGTTGTTGTCAACTGGGTGAAAGAAAATCCAGACGCAAAGGCAGATGCTTTTCCCATTCGCGGCTTCACTGGGAGCAACTCGGTGAACACCGCACCCGCACACGGACCTGCTATCGCAACTGCACCACACCTGCTCCCGCACCAGCACCCGCCACCGCCGCTCATAGCAGCCTGTTCTCTGTCTCTGGCTTGCTCGGCGGGGCTTCCACATTAGCTGAGCTCGACGCCCTCACGGTAATTACATGTCGTTGCTGCTTGTGAGCTGCGTTGGGATATTCCCTAAAGTGGAAGGGTGAAGCAATATAGTAGCAATAAGTATTTCCCTCAGTGAGAACCAAGGTTATCGAACCAATAGGAGAACCACGCAAATTCCTAGTAAGAAGTACCAGCACACAAGAGCAAATACTTGCACCCAACGCGGGCAAGAGGGTTGTTAATCCCCTTGAACTCGTTAATTCCAAGGATCAAATCTGGTATAGGTAGATAGGTAAATTGCAAAGTAAAATAAAAAGAGTAAACTTGCAGCAAGGTAATTTTGGTTTTAGCAATCTGATTAAAGTAAACCCGAGGGCCATTGTTTTCACTAGAGGCATCTCTCTCAGAAAAATAGCATCCGGTGGGTAGACAAATTACTGTTGGGCAATTGATAGAAAAGCGCATAGTTATGACATTATTCATGGTATGATCATGTACATAGGCATTACGTCCATGACAAGTAGACCGACTACTGCCTGCATCTACTGCTATTACTACACCAATTGACCGACTCCTGCCTGCATCTATGGTATTAAGTTCATGACAAATAGAGTAACGCTTTAAGCAAGATGACATAATGTAGAGAGAATAGACTCAAGCAATATGATTAAACCCCGTCGTTTTACCCTTAGTGGCAACAACACAATATGTGCCTCGCTACCCCTTCTATCACTGGGTGAGTACACCGCAAGATTGAACCCACTACTATGCACCACTTCCACTGAAGATCAATAGATCAACTTGGCCAAAGAAAACCCATAGATCGGAAAGCATTACATAGCTATAACAATCATACTTAATAAAGTTAAGAAAAGACTCAATTACTTTCAATGAATAATCTATCATAAACCCGCAATTCATCGGATCCCAACAAACACACCGCAAAAGAAGATTACATCGGATAGAACTCCATGGAGATCTGATACGTCTCCAACGTATCTATAATTTTTGATTGTTCCATGCTATTATAGTATCAATCTTGGATGTTTTATATGCAATTATATGCCATGCCATTATATATCATTTTTTGGGACTAACCTATTAACCCAGTGCCCAGTGCCAGTTGCTGTTTTTTGCTTGTTTTTGTCTTTTCAGAAAATCATTATCAAAAAGAGTCCAAATGAGAAAAAAAAACTTTGGATTAATGTTTTCTGGACCAGAAGAGACCCACGAAGCTTCGGGAGAAGACCAGAGGAGCCACGAGGGATCCACAAGCTCGGAGGGCGCGCCCCCCAGGCTTGTGTGCCCCTCGTAGCCCCTCTTGACCTAATTCCAGCGCTATAAATTCCCAAATATTCCCAATATACCAGAGAGACAGAAGAGAAAACCTTTCCGCCGCCGCAAGCCTCTGTTCTTCCGCGATCCCATCTGGAGGCCTTTTCCGGTACTCTGTCGGAGGGGAATCGATCACGAAGGGCTTCTACATCAACCTTGCTGCCCTTCCGATGATGTGTGAGTAGTTTACCACAGACCTACGGGTCCATAGCTAGTAGCTAGATGGCTTCTTCTCTCTCTTGATCTTCAATACCATGTTCTCCTCGATGTTCTTGGAGTTCTATCCGATGTAATCTTCTTTTGCAGTGTGTTTGTTGGGATCTGATGAATTGTGAGTTTATGATCAGATTATTCATGAGAAATATTGAGTCTTCTCTGAACTCTTTTATGCATGATTATTATAGCTTTGTATTTCTCTCCGATCTATCGATTTGGTTTGGCCAACTAGATTGGTTTATCTTGCAATGGGAGAGGTGCTTTGTGATGGGTTCAATCTTGCGGTGCTCAATCCCAGTGACAGAAAGGGACATGACACGTATTTGTATTATTTCCATTAAGGATAAAAAAGATGGGGTTTAATCATTTTGCTTGAGTTTACTTTGTCTACATCATGTCATCTTGCTTAAGGTGTTACTCTGTTTCATAGTTAATACCCTAGATGCATGCTGGATAGCGGTCGATGGGTGGAGTAATAGTAGTAGATGCAGGCAGGAGTCGGTCTACTTGTCTCGAACATGATGCCTATATACATGACCATTGCCATGAATCTGTCATAATTATTTGCTTTTCTATCAATTGCCCTACAGTAATTTGTTTACCCACCATATGCTATGTGTTCGAGAGAGAAGCCTCTAGTGAAAACTATGGCCCCCGGGTCTATCTTTATCATATATAAAAAGCCAAAAATACCTCACTGCAATTTATTTACTTTTATTTTATTTACTATTTTAGTTTATCTATCTATCACTATCAGAATTAATCCTTGCAAATAACCGCTAAGAGGATTGACAACCCTCTTATTTCTGTTAAGTGCAAGTCTTTGCTTTTGTGTGTGCAGGTGCTGCTAAAGGGATTTTGCGTCGTTCTCCTACTGGATTGATAACCTTGGTTCTTAACTGAGGGAAATACTTATCTCTACTATACTGCATCATCCTCTCCTCTTCGGGGAAATACCAACGCAGTCTACAAGTAGCAGGAATAATTTCTAGTGCCGTTGCTGGCAAGACATCACCAAAATTTATCAAGTACCTTTACACAAACTATCATCCACTTGCATTTATTTTATTTTCCTTTTTATTTGCGTTTGCCTCTCGTTTTCATATCCCCCACTTCTAACTTTTTTTACAAAAACACAAAAAATATTGTATTTGCTTGCTTGCTTGCTTTTATTGCCTTCATGTCAAACACGGAAGAACAGAAAATAAAACAAAAATTTAAGATACTATGGATCCACTTAAAGTTTTCTACTTGGATCATCTTCGATCCATTTGTGCTCGTGCCGAAACCCCAACTAGTTTAGTTGAGGGAAAATCATTAGATTAGCATGCTCATTTTGTGCGTCACCGTTTGTCTCAAAAAGGGAGACTTTTATGGAATCAAATAAATTGTTTGCTATGTTATGCTTGGAATCTTTGTGAAATTTATGATTTTACTTGTTTCTCTAAGAACCCTAAAAAACGCCTTCCCTACCTATGTGAGTTTAATGATAATGAAATCTTATCTTCTTATGCTAAAGGTGTTTATAGTTACTATGATATCAAACAAATTGAAGAATTTGTTGCTTTTAAGGGTGCTTATGAAGTTGCTTCTTTGATTGAAAAGTATGATGCTACTCTCTACAAATCTGAAAATTTTGACATACTTAAATAGTGCTATGAAAACTATGGTCCTAATGCCTATGTTAGTGAATTTATTGAGAGAATGTCTGCTACTTTGGAAGAAAATAATGATATGCATGAATCCATAGATAATTATGATTCCGTTGATTCAATTGAAATATCCCCTCTTGATGAATGTGATGCTTGCTATTCTTATGGCCATGATGCCAATATTAATGATGCTTATAGAGATGAACTTGCTATAGTTCCTTATGTTAAAAATGAAATTATTGATATAGAACCCATACTTGATAGCTCCTTGAATGAACATCATGATTGCAATGATGCTATTATAAATTCTATTAATGTCAATTGTGCTAATGATATGCAAAGCTACAAGCTTGAGGATGAAAATTTTGTTATGTGCACTACTTATTGCAATGATCATGATTGGGGTGATGATGCTTCTTACGATCTTGAAATTTTTTTTAAGCCTCATGATGAATATGTTATTGATAATAAAATTTGCAATACTATTAAGAGTGGGTTTGGAAGAGCATCAACTTTAGGTAATAATGATCCCACTACTTTGGAGAGTGTTCAATCTTATGATTTTTTTATAAAAGTGGGTTTGGAGAGGTAATGACTTTAGTTGATGTTAATCCCACTATCTTGGAAGATTATAAAACTTTTATGCATGTGGATCGTAAAGAGAATATTTTATATGATAGCTATATTATTGAATTTGATTATGATCCTACATGTAATTATTATGAGAGAGGAAAATATGGTTGTAGAAATTTTCATGTTACTCAATTACCTCTCTTGAAGTTCAAATTGTTAATGCTTTGTTCTTCTTTCTTGCATATGCTAGATACTTTTTGTCTTAATAATTTGTTTGCCTATAAAATGCCCATGCATAGGAAGTATGTTAGACTTAAATATGCTCCTGACATCCTATATGATGCTGTCTTTGTGCTTCAATTCTTATCTTTTATGTGAGCATCATTAAAATCTCGAAGCCTATCTTAATGGCTATAAAGATAGAGCTTGTTGGAAGACAACCCAATACTTACTGTTTTTGTGTGTTTACACAATTATAGCCTCTGTTATGATTGTGTTTTTATCTTTTAATTAGTGTTTGTGCCAACTAATGCCTTTGGGATGATGTGGATGATAGTATAATTGATGCTGTTTGGAAAACAGAAAGTTTTGCATCCAGTATTTGATTTTTGATTCTCTACTGGAGCGTCAGAAAAATCTGAAATTTTTACACAGTATTGGTATATGAATTGTGTACGTTGTCCTAATGTTTCAGAAATTTTGGAGTTACAGAAGTATGGTTTCTAAATAGATCTTTACAGACTATTCTGTTTTAGACAGATTCTGTTTTTGTTGCATAGTTTGCTTATTTTGATGAATCTATGGATCGTATCGGGGGGTATGAGTCATGGAGAAGTTGGAGTACAGTAGCATTATTCCAATATTAATTATGAATCAATTTACAATAGTACCTAAAGTTTAAGATTTATTTGTTATACTAACGGATCTCACGAGGTTTCTATTGAGTTTTGTGTGCTGAAGTTTTCAAGTTTTGGGTGAGACTACGATGAATAAAGGAATAAGGAGTGGCAAGAGCCTAAGCTTGGGGATTCATAAGGCACCCCAAGGTAATATTCAAGGAAGACTCAAGCGTCTAAGCTTGGGGATGCCTCGGAAGGCATCCCCTCTTTTGTCTACAATCTATCGGCAACTCACTTGGGGCTATATTTTTATTCATCACATGATATGTGTTTTACTTGGAGCGTCTTGTGATATAGTTTGTTTCTTTTTGTTTGCTTTTTAGTTTGTCACAATCATCTTTGCTGAACACGCCTTTTTGAGAGGGACACACATTATTCGTGATTTGTTAGAATACTCTATGTGCTTCACTTATATCTTTTGAGCTAGGCAGTTGCTCTAGTGCTTCACTTATATCATTTAGAGCACGGCGGTGGTTATATTTTAAAGAAATAGTTGCACTCTCATGCTTCACTTATATCTTTTTGAGAGTCTAATGAATAGCAATGGTAATATGCACGGGTTATGAATTTGGTCCTAATCTGATAGGTGATGACCCACAAGTATAGGGGATCAATCGTAGTCCTTTCGATAAGTAAGAGTGTCGAACCCAACGAGGAGCAGAAGAAAATGACAAGCGGTTTTCAGCAAGGTATTCTCTGCAAGCACTGAAATTGTAGGTCACAGATAATTTGGTAGCAAGATAATTCGTAACAAGTAACAAGTAGTAACGGTAACAAAAGGTGCAGCAAGGTGGCCCAATCCTTTTTATAGCAAAGGACAAGCCGGAACGAACTCTTATAATAAGCAAAGCGTTCTCGAGGACACACAGGAATTTCATCTAGTCACTTTCATCATGTTTGTTTGATTCGCGTTCGCTACTTTGATAATTTGATATGTGGGTGGACCAGTGCTTGGGTGCTGTTCTTACTTGAACAAGCCTCCCACTTATGATTAACCCCTCTCGCAAGCATCCGCAACTACGAAAGAAGAATTAAGATAACTCTAACCATAGCATGAAACATATGGATCCAAATCAGCCCCTTACGGAATAGCGCATAAACTAGGGTTTAAGCTTTTGTCACTCTAGCAACCCATCATCTAATTACTACTCCACAATGCCTTCCCTTAAGCCCAAAGATGGTGAAGTGTCCTGTAATCGACGTTCACACGACACCACTAAAGGAAGCACAACATACATAGCATCAAAATATCGAACGAATACCAAATTCACATGATTACTTATGACAAGACTTCTCCCATGTCCTCAAGAACAAAAGTAACTACTCACAAATCATATTCATGTTCAAGATCAGAGGGGTATTGAATAACATTAAGGATCTGAACATATAATCTTCCACCAAATAAACCAACTATCATCAACTACAAGATGTAATCAACACTACTAGCAACCCACAGGTACCAATCTGAGGTTTTGAGACAAAGATTGAATACAAGAGATGAACTAGGGTTTGAGATGAGATGGTGCTGGTGAAGATGTTGATGAAGATTGGTCCTCCCATGATGAGAGGATCGTTGGTGATGTCGATGGCTTCGATTTCCCCCTCCAGAAGGGAAGTATCCCTGGCGGAATCGCTCCGCCAGAGAGCAAAATAGCTCCTGCCCAGGTTCCTCCTTGAGACGGCGGCGCTTCATCCCGAAAGTCTTCTTCTGATTTTTTTCTAGGGTAAATAACATCTTATAGGAGAAGATGGGCCCCGGAGGCCTGCCAGGGGCCCCACAAGCTCGGGGTGTGCGCCCAGGGGGGTAGGGCGCGCCTCCCAGGCTTGTGGCTGCCTGGTGGGTCCCCTTCTGTTGATTCTTTTGCCGGTATTTTTTTATATATTCCAAAATAATTCTCAGTAAATTATCAGGTCATTTGGAGTTGTGCAGAATAGCTATCTCTGTTTCACCCATTTTAGGTCCAGAATTCCAGCTGCCGGCATTCTCCCTCTTCATGTGAATCTTGCAAAATAAGAGAGAAAAGGCATAAGAATTGTATCATAAAGTGAAATAATGATCAAAAACATAATAATTATTAGTAGGAAATCATGATGCAAATTGGACGTATCAACTCCCCCAAGCTTAGACCTCGCTTGTCCTCAAGCGAAAGTCGAAATCGATAATCATGACCACATGTTTAGAGAGAGAGACGTCGATAAAAATAAAATACGGACATGGAGCATCATGATATTTATTATAACAGCAATATATCATCATAAAACTTCTCATGAAAAAGTGACATTTCATCCACAAGTTAAAGTATGAACCATAAACCAAATTGAAAACTAACAAACTATGATCTCAGTCACTGAAGCAATTGCAATTCATCATATTATCAGAAAGAGTCTATGTAAGAGCTTTGTTTAGCAAGTTCACATACTCAACTATCATTTAGTCATCTATGATTTCTGACACTCACGGCATACTTATGGAGCAATGATACTACGCCAACGTATCTATAATTTATGAAGTATTCATGCCATGTTTATTATAGTTTTGTATGATTTTGGTGCACTTTTATAAGGATTTTATATGATTTTCATGGACTAACATATTGACCTAGTGCCCAGTGCCAGTTGCTGTTTTTTGCTTGATTTTGGTTTTCCAGAAAATCCATATCAAACGAAGTCCAAATGCAGCGAAACTTTTTGATGATTTTTTCTGGAAGGAAAGAGACCCAGGAAGCTTCAGAAGAGTACCAGAAGACCCACAGGGGCCCCACAAGCCACCAGGGCGTGCCCAGGGGGGTCGCCGTGCCCTGGTGCCTCGTGCGCCCCCTGTGGCCCCTCTTTGCGTGAATCCAATGCCAAAAATTCCTATATATTCATAAACCTCCAGAAATAACCCTAGAACTTCGACTCCACCGCCGCAAGCCTCTGTAACTCCACGATCTCATCTAAAGCCCTTTTATGGCACCTTGCCGGAGGGGGAAATCATCACCGGAGGGAATCTTCATCATCCCGGCGGTCTCCATGACGAGGAGGGAGTAGTAAACCCTCGGGGCTGAGGGTATGTACTAGTAGCTATGTGTTTGATCTCTCCCTCTCTCGTGTTCTTGATTTGGCACGATCTTGATGTACCGCGAGCTTTGTTAATATAGTTGGATCATATGGTGTTTCTCCCTCTCTATCTTGTTGTGATGAATTAAGTTTTTACCTTTGAGGTTTCACTATTATCGGATTGAATACTTTTATGGATTTGAGAACACTTGATGTATGTCTTGCATATGAATACCCGTGCTGACAATGGGGTATTATATTGATTCACTTGATGTATGTTTTGGCACTAAACTCGCGGATTCCTAAGGTGACATTGGGGTAATCTATGCATAGGGGTTGATGCACGTTTTCGTCCTACTTTCTCTGGTAGAAATCTTGGGGCACTCTTTGAAGTTCTTTGTGTTGGATTGAATATTATGAATCTGAAGTTGTTTGATGCGTATCATATAATTGACTCACGGATACTTGTGGTGACATTGGAGTATCTAGGTGACATTAGAGTTGGTTGATGCGTATCATATGGTGTTATTTTAGTACGAACTCTAGGGCTGTTCGTGACACATCTAGGAATAGCTTAATAGATTGATCGGAAAGGATAACTTTGAGGTGGTTTCATACCCTACAAACAATTTCATCTTATGTTCTCCGCTAGATAAGAACTTTGGAGTGATTCTTTGTCGCACGTTGAGGGATTGTTATATGATTCAATTATGTAGCACTGTTCAGAGATTGCACTAGTGAAAGTATGAACCCTAGGCCTTGTTTTTAAGCATTGCAATACCGTTTGTGCTCATTTTTATCACTTGCTACCTTGCTGTTTTTATATTTTCAGATTACAAAAACCAATATCTACTATCCATACTACACTTGTATCACCATCTCTTCGCCGAACTAGTGCACCTATACAATTTGCCATTGTATTGGGTGTGTTGGGGACACAAGAGATTTCTTGTATTTGGTTGCAGGGTTGTTTGAGAGACACCATCTTCATCCTACACCTCCCATGGATTGATAAACCTTAGGTCATCCACTTGAGGGAAAATTGCTACTATCCTACAAAACTCTGCGCTTGGAGGCCCAACACGAGTCTACAAGAATAAGTTGTGTAGTAGACATCAAGCTCTTTTCTGGCGCCGTTGCCGGGGAGGTGAGTGCTTGAAGGTATATCTTTAGATCTTGCAATCGAATCTTTTAGTTTCTTGTTTTATCACTAGTTTGGTTTATAAAAGAAAACTACAAAAAAATATGGAATTGAGGTTGCCTCATATTATTCATCTTTATAATGTCTTTCTTGAAAATGATGGATCGGAAAATTGTGCTCAATTGATAGAAGAATAATTCAATAAAATGTTTGGCATAAAATCTTTGAATGATAAGCATGATTGCAATGTTGCTAGTATGAATTCTTTGAATATCCATGATGCTAGTGATATGAAAAGCCATAAGGTTGGGGATGCTATGTTTGATGAAGATGATATTTTTAGTCCCCCAAGTTTTGATGAGCAAATTTATTATTATGATTTCATGCCTCCTATTTATGATAATTATAATTATGAAAGTGGATTTTGAGAGGTCATGACTTTATTTAAAGATGATTCCACTATTTTGGAAGAGGTTTCAATTGATTATGACAACAAAGTTGCTATCTATGATGATTATTGTGGTGACATGTATGCTATAAAGAATAATGATAACCATGAAACTTGTCATCATGATTTTTATTTTCAATTGGATTATTCCAATCAAGTATCACATGATAGTTATTTTGGTGAGTTTGCTCCCACTATTATGAATGAGAAGGAATTTGCTTAGGTGGAGAGTAATAAAATTTCTATGCTTGTGGATCATGAAAAGAATGCTTTATGTGATAGTTATATTGTTGAATTCATTCATGATGCTACTGAAAATTATTATGAGAGAGGAACATATGCTTGTAGGTATTGCAATAATATCAAGTTTCCTCTCTATGTGTTGAAAATCTTGAAGTCATGCTTGTTTTGCCTTCCTATGCTAGTTGATTCTTGTTCCCATGAATTGTTTTCTCACAAAATCCCTATGCATATGAAGTGTTTTAGGCTTAAATGTGCTAGTCATGTGCTTCATGATGCTCCCATTATGTTTCAATTCTTTATTTTCGTGTGAGCATCATTGAAATCATCATGCCTAGCTAAAAAGGCATTAAAGAAAAGCGCTTGTTGGGAGACAACCCAACACGTACACCTATTGTTTTTGTGTGTTAACATGATTAATCTACTGTATTAATCATGTTTTATAGCTTTTGTTTCAATAATGTGCCAAGTCAAGCCTTTGGGATAGTGTGGATACTTGTTGATTTGATTCTGTGCAAAAACAGAAACTTTTGCGTCCAGTGGTAGAATTTCTATTCTGTACTGGAGCGTGCGAAAATTCTGAAATTTTTACATAAAATTGGGTTACAAATTGTTTACGTTTTACTAATTTTTCAGAATTTTTAGAGGTACAGAAGTATGGTTTTTAAATCGCTCACTACATGCTGTTCTGTTTTTGACAGATTCTGTTTTCGATGCATAGTTTGCTTGTTTTAGTGTTTCCATAGCTTATATTGAGCAATATCAATTGTGTAAATGATAGAATACAGAAGGAATTATGTGAGAAAAATTATGAATCTTTTATTGACAGTACCTAAGTGGATGATTTATTTTTATCATACTAACCTATCTCACAAGTTCCGTTAAGTTTTGTGTGATTGAAGTTTTCAAGTTTTGGGTGAGATAACGATATGAGGAGAATAAGGAGTGGCAAGACCCTAAGCTTGGGGATTCCCAAGGCACCCCAAGGTAATATTCAAGGAATACTCAAGCGTCTAATCTTGGGGATGCCCCGGAAGGCATCCACTCTTTCGTCTTCAAAACTATTGGTATATCTTACTTGGAGCTATATTTTTATTCGTCACATGATATGAGTTTTCCTTGGAGAAACATTTTTATTTTGTTGATATTTGCTTTCTGTATTCAATAATCATGTTTTATAGCTTTTGTTTCAATAAAAGTGTCAAGTATAGCCTTTACCATGCTCAATTTGCTAGTAGATGAGTTGCTGTTTCAAAACAGAAAGTTGCACGCTATTGCGTGAATTCTCTAGAAAAGTCAGAATGTGATAAAAGCTTGAAATTTTGAAAAAATAAGATATGATAAATTTTCTACAGTTAAGTAAATTTTCAGAATTTTTTGAGTTAAATAAGTATGTTTGCTTGTTTAATGATTCTATTTGAGGATAGGAGTATTAAATATGCAGAGGCATTTAGTATGCAATGTTAAATTATAATTTTAGTGATTTTCTGCAGTAGAGAATGATAAGGTTTTGCATTGATTTATACTAACTTATCTCACGAGTTCTCGTTGAGTTTTATGTGGATGAAGTTTTTAAAATTTAGAGAAACCGTGATGTGAGAAGAATTAAGAAGACACAAGAGCTCAAGCTTGGGGATGCCCAAGGCATCCCAAGTTAATATTTCAAGAAGTCTCAAGCATCTAAGCTTGGGGATGCCCCAGTAGGCATCCCACCTTTCTTCATCAACAATTATCGGTTAGTCTTGGTTGAGCCTAAGTTTTTGCTTCTTCACATGAGATGTGCTATTCTTGCAATGTCATTTTATTTTGTTTTCTTTGCTGTTTGAATAAAATACTTAAGATCTGAAATTTTTAAATGAGAGAGAGTCCTCACATAGCTACCTATTTACTTAACTACTCATTTGGTCTTCACTTATATCTTTTTGGAGTAGTTTGTCATTTACTCTTGTTCTTCACTTATATCCTATGAGTAAATTGTTGAATAAATTAAATATCATGAAGTTGAAATAATATGAGCTTCATATGCTTGTATCATGCCTAGTAGTAGCTTCACATTGGGTTTAGAAGGTAAAATCTATTGAAGCTTGACAATCACAATATTGGTCATACAAGCAATTCATGAATGAATAGTATAAGGAAGAGAACTTTCACATATAAATATATTATCTTGGACATCTTTTATGATTGTGAATACCCATTAATTATTTTCAAGGTTGAGCAAATTATTTGAAGTTGGACGGGGAAGACAACGTAATGAGTTACGTTTGGGTATATTTGCATATAAGTTATATTGTTATGGATCCTCCAACAAGTGGTGCTTGCTTAGGATATTTTGCTAGCAAAAAATTCGTACTAAGTAGAGATACTACTTGTGCATCCAAAAACCATTAAACCCAATTTCTTGCCATGAGTGTCCACCATATCTACCTATGGATTGAACAAGATCCTTCAAGTAAGTTGTCATCGGTGCAAAAAGCAATAAAAATTGCTCCTAAAATATGTATGATCTTTTATTGCAAGGGAAAATAAGCGTTGTACGAACTTGCGATGGTAAAGAAATAAAAGCGACGGGCTGCATAATAAAGGTTGCTATCACAAGGGGCAATATAATGTGACGTTCCTTTGCATTAAGAGCTTGCACATCAAAAAATAAAAAGAGCATGACAACCTCCGCTTCCCTCTGCGAAGGGTCCATCATTTACTTTATGTATTTACTTTTATGCAAGAGTCAAAAAGTATTCATTCTCATTTCAACCTAAATTATTCTTTAGTTGGCAAGCATCATGTGGTGGGGAAAGATCCATGCACATATGGCCATTCAAATATATTTGATCATGAATTATTATTGTTGATAATTATCTCTATGATAAATAAGTTGGGAGGCGAAACATTAAGCCCATATCTTTCTCTGTGTTCGATGGATGCCATTTGTTCTAAAAATATGCTTTGAGTACTAGCAATCATAGAAGACTATATGATAATTGAGTATGTGGAGCTTTGATACGTCTCCAACGTATCTATAATTTTTTATTGTTCCATGCTGTTATAATATCAATCTTGGATGTTTTTATAATCATTTACAACAATTATATATCATTTTTGGAGACTAACCTATTAACTTAGTGCCCAGTGCCAGTTGCTGTTTTCTGCCCTGTTTTTGTTTTCCAGAAAATCAATACCAAACAAAGTCCAAATGCCATGAAACTTTTTGGAGATTTTTTATTGGACAAGATAAACACTGGAAGCTTTCGGGAGAGGCCCAGAAGATGAAGGAGTGGGCCACGAGGCACCAGGGCACGCCCCAGGGGGGGTGGCGCACCCTGGTACCTCGTGGGGCCCACCCAGCTCCGTTTGACCTAATTCCAGCACTATAAATTCAGAAAAAATCAGAAACCCCGAGGAGAGTCCACAAAATACTTTTTTCGCCGCCACAAGTTTCTGTTCCAGAGAGATCCCATCTGGAGGCTTTCTCCGGTACTCCGCCGGAGGGGGAATCGATCACGGAGGGGTTCTACATCAACCTTGCTGCCCTTCCGATGATGCGTGAGTAGTTTACCATAGACCTTCGGGTCCATAGGCAGTAGCTAAATGGCTTCTTCTCTCTTTTTGATCTTCAATACAATGTTCTCCTCGATGTTCTTCAAGTTCTATCCAATGTAATCACTTTTTGCGGTGTGTTTGTTGGGATCCGATGAATTGTGAGTTTATGATCAAATTATCCATGAAATTATTTGAGTCTTTGATGCACTCTTTTATGCATGATTATTATAGCCTCGTATTTCTTCTCCGATCTATTGATTTGGTTTGGCCAACTAGATTGATTCATCTTGCCATGGGAAGAGGTGCTTTGTAGTGGGTTCGATCTTGCGGTGCTCAATCCCAGTGACAGAAAGGGACATGACACGTATGTATCATTGCTACTAAGGGTAAAAAGATGGGGTTTATTCATACGTGAGTTTATCTTGTCTACATCATGTCATCGTTCTTAAGGCATTACTCCGTTCTTATGGACTTAATATACTAGATGCATGGTGGATAGCGGTCGATGTGTGGAGTAATAGTAGTTGATGCAGGCAGGAGTCGGTCTACTAATCTTGGACGTGATGCCTATATACATGATCATTGCCTTGGATACCTTCATGATTATTTGCTTTTCTATCAATTGTCCAACAGTAATTTGTCTACTCACCGTATGCTATTTTCTCGAGAGAAGCCTCTAATGAAACCTATGGCCCCCGGGTCTATCTAAATCATATTACTAAAACCCTAAAAATATTGCTGCCATTTTATTTTATTTATTTTATTTTCTATTTTTGTTTCAATCTATCTATCTATCACATACAATTTAATCTTGCAATTTACCGCCGAGAGATTGACAACCTCTCGTTTGCGTTGGGTGCAAGGATTTGTTGTTTGTGTGCAGGTGCTGCTAACGAGGTGTTGTGTGATTCTCCTACTAGTTCGATAACCTTGGTTTCATAACTGACGGAAATACTTATCTCTACTGTGCTGCATCATCCCTTCCTCTTCGGGGCAATACCAACGCAAGCTACAAGTAGCAGGAAGAATTTCTGGCGCCGTTGCCGGGGAGACATCATCAACATCTATCAAGTACCTTTGCATAAACTCTCATCTCCTTGCATTTACTTTATTTGCCATTTGCCTCTCGTTTTCATCTCCCCCACTTCTAAAACGTTTTTACAAAAATACAAAAATATTTTTTTGTTTGCCTTTTCTAGTTTGCTTGTTTTCTATCTTGTTTGTGTAGTCACGATGTCTCAAGAAATACAAAATTGTGTGATTTCTCTAATACTAATAATAATGATTTTATTAGTACTCCGATTGCTCCTCCCTCCGCTAGTGCGGAGACTTGTGATCTTAATGCCGCTCTGCTAAATCTTGTCATGAAAGATCAATTTTCCGGTAGTCCAAATGAAGATGCCGCATCCCATTCTCATTCTCATTACGAGATCGTGCAAAAATTATTGTGAATAATGATATTGTGAAATTAAAATTATTGTGAAATTAAAATTATGGATAATGATATAGTATTCAGAAACCTCCTGAAATAACCCTAGAACTTTGACTCCGCCGCCGCAAGTCTCTATACCTCCATGATCTCATCTAAAGCCCTTTTTCGGCACCCTGCTGGAGTGGGAAATCATCACCGGAGGGCACCTTCATGATCCCGGCGGTCTCCATGATGAGGAGGGAGTAGTTCACCCTCGGGGCTGAGGGTATGTACTAGTAGCTATGTGTTTGATCTCTCTCTCTCTCTCATGTTCTTGATTTGGCACGATCTTGCTGTACCACGAGCTTTGTTAATATGCCGTGCCAATTGATGCCATGTTAATCTCCTGTAGCATTTTTAAATGTTGCTCTAAATATGCCTAGTCAATGTAGTAGTTTTCTGTCAACATCATGTTGCCATGTTGTGAGCTCATTTCTGATGAATGCATGCTTCATATGAACTTGTGCCTATGTTATGAAATGATCTATGCCATGAGTACTGTAGCTGCATGCCATTTTCTTGCATTTTAGAGTACTGTAGCTTGCTGTTTTGATGTGGATAAGATGCCATGTTGCTGTTACCTACAGTTTTGCATTGCATAGTGTGTAGCTCACCATTTGAGTTTCGTGCATCCGTTCCTCGTGATCTTTATATCGTTTTCGACCGAAATCTTCCATTCTTTCCAGTGGCATACTTGGGTTGCCAAGATTTTGCCCATATCCATATTTTGCTTCACCGTCACATCTCGTTATCATTTCCATCGTCCCGGTAGCACCGATGCTTCATTCATGTCATGCTCATTACTTCACCATGCCATTCCATGCATCATTTTGCTTGTGCATTTATGCCACGATTGTTTGTTTATTTCAGTGCTTGTTCTTTCTTTTGGGTAGTTTCGGGAGACTAGTCCGAGTTTGGGGAACCGGTTGAGAACGTGTTCGAGGAGCAGTCTTACTATCCTACCGAAGAGACTTCAGGCAAGATGATCATTACCCTTGATAACACTACTATCTTTGCATGCTAGTTGTCTCGTTGCTATCGCTATGTCACGCTTCCTACCACATACATGTCAGCCTCTCACATGCCATGATACAGCCTCTAACCACCCTACCCAGCAAACCATTGTTTGGCTATGTTACCGCTTTGCTCAGCCCCTCTTATAGCGTTGCTAGTTGCAGGTGCAGTGCAGGTTGTTCCATGTTGGGACATGGATATGTTGGGATATCACAATATCTCTTATTTAATTAATGCATCTATATACTTCGTTGTGTGTGCAAGGCTCGGCCTTTTGCAAAGTGTTTTGTTCCACTCATGCCGCCCTAGTTTCCGTAATACCGGTGTTATGTTCCTTGATGAGAGCTTCTAACACATGTGGGGCATATGGGAACCCCCCTATCCATTCGTTTTAGGCTAAGACTTCTCCAGCAAGGCCCAACATTTGTTTTACTATTTGCCAACATGAACCTAATAATTAAATGCATAGAGGGTCGCCACCTCAGCGACTCTTTTAATTCCAACATAACTCGGGCCAGCGGCAAAACACAACCGTTGGTCCACCTACCTGGCAATCGGCGGAGCCGCCTTGGGGAAACTCGAGGTATTTGGCTACCGTCCACTATGCATAGACGGATGATGCCCGTAGATAGAGAGCGCGCGGCTCTAGACACGGATCTGGCTCACCGGGAGGTCTTGCTGGTTTAGTTTTACCTGTTACGAGTGGCTTGTCCACCGGAATTCCTTATCGTAAGCACCGTGTTATCATGGTGTGAGGATGTTCCATCAGATGTGTGTGGTAATTTATAATGGACTACTTGGAGCACCCCTGCAGGGTTAAATCTTTCACGAAGCCGTGCCCGCGGTTATGTGGCGACTTGGAAATTTATAACCTCCGGTTGTAAAGAACTTGACACTAATTCTAATGAAATACAACAACTGTGTGCGTAACCGTGATGGTCTCTTTTTGAGTAAGTTCGAGAAGCGAACACGGTGGGGTTATGTTTGATCCGTAAGTAGGTGTTCAGGATCACTTCTTGATCATATTAAACTTGCGACCGTTATGCGTAGTATGCTCATCTTTATTCTTGTACTCGTAAGTTAGCCACTTAAACATGCTTAGTGCTTGCTGCAATCTCACCACATTACCACTTCCATTCCTATAAGCTTAAATAGTTTTAGTACCTTGGGTGATGAGATTGCTGAGTCCATGTGGCTCACAGATTGCTATAAACTCCAGTTGCAGGTACGCTTGAGACAGACACAGGTGAGCCCGAGATGCTCCATTGGGAGTATGATGATGAACTTGGGCGTATGTACGTCCCGATGCCAGGCGATCAGTAGTGGGCCCTAGTTGGTTGATCCGGGGATAATAGCAGGGTGGTGTTTTCTCGTTTGATTTCGTTCGTAGTCGGACCCTGTCTTTCATTTGGATGATTGTATGATGATTATGATATATTTATGCTGTAGCATGTGGCGAGTGTAAGCCTTTATCTAGTATTCTCACCTGTTCATTTGGTTGTATGTATTTGAGTATCACCTTGCTATGCATCCCAAAATGAGGTTCTGTCACGATCTTGAGTTCATCACGAGATTGCGATAGAGCTTCATATTGGGCGTTACAAGTTGGTAATCAGAGCCATACCGACTATAGGAGCCCTTGATTGATCGAACCGTTGACGAGTCTAGAAGAAAAACTATTTTGAGTCCTAGTTATATATCGGAGAGTAGGAATTCTTTTTACTCCTTATCCCCTTCGTCGCTCTGGTGAAGAATTGTGGCGTAGGTGTTTAATTCTACTACCTCTTCTCACTCAAATTTTTTTTAGGATCACGCGGGTATTGTTGGAATGGTTGCGATATCGGTGTGACGTGACTCTGTTCTTGGTGCCTCCCGACCGTATGGATTGGACCCGGGGAGTTGAGCTCCAAGGGGTTTTTGTCACACTCGCTATCGTTTCGGTTCCGGAATACCAGAGGACGCCGACATCGAAACACTTCTATACTTTTTTTGGTGGCAAATAGTGCCGTGACTTTTCCCCAGTACTGGAGGAGATAGCTCGGATGATCCACCATGACTAGTATCGCTGTGTTTTCGAAGGTCTGAGGTAGACGAATTTGCGAAGTTTCTCGGTCGTGTGTTGAGGGTTGCGGATGCGGTTGCAGCTGATTAGGTTGTTGTTTGATGAGTAGGTTCCTGGATCCGCAACCTGATCTCATAACCAAGAAGTTTCGGAAGTTCCTAGGGGAATTCAAGTATCACTTAGGATATCTTTCCAACAGACACATGATACGATATGGGGTCTATCATATGTTTGTTTCCATCTTCGTTACCTTGTGCATTATTCTAACATTCTTTCCAAGTGGCTTCTCAATCTTTGGTGTATCATCTATCTTTCGAAATGCATTCGTTCATATCTGTTCGGATGCTAGCTTGTGAAGACTTATGTTGCAATATCTATCCGTTGATTCAGATTTTCAATTATCTCATTGAAGATTCTAATGGTTGTTTCCATCTTTAGGATGGCTCCCGCAACCCGTGGGAATCCGACCCGTGATGATGGGGAGCAGTCAGAACCTCCACCTCCTCCTCCACCTCCGCCTCCGGAGGCATGGCAAGCTTTGATGGCAGCAACCAATGCCAATACTCAGATGCTACTCCAGTTTATGCAAGAGCGGAATCAAGGGTATCAAGGCAATCAAGGCCAAGGCAACTTCAACAATCAACCTCAATATGCTACTCTCAGTCAGTTTCTCAGCAACCAGTCCAAGTCCTTTAGTTCGTGCACTGAGCCTCTCGATGCTGACGATTGGTTACTGGATATCAACAAACACTTCGAGTGCAGCAATGTCAGACCTGAGGACTATGTCAAGTTCACTTCTTTCGAGCTCAAGGACCAGGCAGCCGAGGGGTGGCAGCAGTACAAAGATTCGAGAGGTGGTCGAGTCATCACTTGGACCGACTTCTGTCGTGATTTCAGAGCACATCACATTCCGTCAAGTGTGTTTGAGGAGATGCGTGAGAAATTCAGAAATCTCAAGCAAGGAAGCATGTCTGTCTATCAGTATAACACTGAGTTCCAGAATCTCGCTCATTTTGCCAAGCAAGACATTCCAGATGACAAGAGAAAGATTTACCAGTTTCGAGGTGGTCTCAGAGAGGACCTACAACTTGCTCTCATCCTAGTCGATCCACCTGAGTTTGATCAGTTCTATAACATGGCTCTCAAGCAAGAATCAGCTCAAATCAAATTTGATGCTTCTAAGAAGAGAATCATAGATGCAGTTCACTCTTCTTCCTCGTCTCAAGTGGTTGCCAAGCAGCAGAAGTTCTGGTTACCTCCTCCTCCTCAGTTTCGTCCTCAGCATCAGCAGAAGCAGTTTGGTGGTCGTGGTTCTTCCCACCCACCCAACCCAGTGTACCACCAGAGACCTCAGGCTCCCAGGACAGTCGTTCCTCCTTCTCGCCCGCTCTCGTAGGTTACTTGTAACAAGTGTGGTCAGAAAGGACACTATGCTAACAAGTGCACTCAGAAGCGCCTTCCGCCTCCTCCTCCTGGCAGACCTCCAAGCAATGCGATTGTCAAACATAATCCCAAGACTGGCCTCCTCCTCCTGGCAGACCTCCAAGCAATGCGATTGTCAAACATAATCCCAAGACTGCAAGAGTGAACATGGTGAATTCAGCTCAAGCAGAGGTGTCTTCTGATGTGATCATGGGTAATCTCTCAGTTAACTCCATTCCGGCAAAAGTTCTTTTCGATACTGGTGCATCGCATTATTTCATGTCATGACCATTTTTTGCCAAGCATGATTTCATAGCTAAAGATTTGTTCAAGCTGGTGTCGATTGTTTCTCTGGGAAAGATCATGAACTCTAGTATGGTGGTTCCAAATGTCGATATCAAGATGGGCAATTATTCTTTTCTGGCTGATCCGATGGTCCTTGGAAATTCTGATATTGATCTTATTCTCGGCATGAATTGGCTTTCTAAGCACCAGGCTTCTCTTGATTGTGCGGCCAAGGAAGTTAAATTGACTCATCCTTCTGAAGATGTCATTATCTTTGCTGCTCGTGATGATACCATTCGGTTATTCTCTCTCAATGAGAAAGGCGAAATTAATGCCATATCTCAAATTCCAGTGGTATGTGAATATGAGGATGTTTTTCCAGAAGAATTGCTAGGAATGCCTTCTCACCGGCCTGTTGAGTTTGTCATTGAGCTCGAGCCCGGCACAGAACCCGTATGCAAACGGCCCTACAAGCTTGGGCCAGAAGAGGTGAAAGAATTGAAGAGACAGCTCGATGAACAAGAGCGTCTGGGCTTGATCAGACCAAGTTCATCTCCTTGGGGTTGTGGAGTTCTCTTTTTCAAGAAGAAAGATGGCACGGAAAGACTTTGCGTTGACTACCGGCCATTGAATAAAAAGACAATCAAGAATAAATATCCACTTCCCAATATCAATGAATTGTTCGAGCAACTCAAAGGTGCAAAGGTGTTCTCAAAGCTCGATCTACGGATGGGATATCACCAAATCCATATTCGCGAAGAAGACATTCCCAAAACAGCTTTCAGGACAAGCTTTGGTTCATATGAATACACAGTGATGTCCTTCGGCCTTGCAAATGCACCTCCTACCTTCTCTCGTGTGATGAACTATGTGTTCAATCCTTACACAAATGAGTTCATTGTTGTCTATCTCGATGACATCCTGGTTTTCTCCAAGACTGAAGAGGATCATGCAAAGCATTTGCGCTTGGTACTTGATAAGCTCAGAGAGCATCGGTTCTATGCAAAGTTCTCTAAGTGTGAATTTTGGCTTGATGAAGTCCTTTACCTCGGTCACATTATCTCTACCAAGGGCATCTCGGTTAATCCTGAAAAGGTTGAAGCCATTGTCAACTGGCAACCACCTCAAAATGTCAAGCAACTTCGAAGCTTTCTCGGGCTTACAAGCTATTGCAGAAGATTCGTGGAGAACTTCTCCAAGATTGCCAAGCCTTTGTCTAACCTCCTCCAGAAGAATGTCAAATATTCTTGGACTCCTGAGTGTGATGTTGCGTTCAAGACACTCAAAGAGAAGCTCATAACTGCTCCAGTTCTCACTCCTCCAGATGAATCCAAGCCCTACCAAGTCTTCTATGATGCTTCTCTGCAAGGTCTCGGTGGAGTACTAATGCAAGAGAAGAAAGTGGTGGCTTATACCTCTCGGCAGTTGAAGCCGAACGAGAGGAACTATCCTACTCATGACTTGGAGTTGGCAGCTGTCGTCCATGCCTTGATCACATGGAGACATCTCTTGTTGGGTAGGCAGGTGGACATTTTCACCAATCACAAGAGCCTCAAGTACATATTCACTCAGCCCAACCTTAATCTCCGTCAGACCCGATAGGTGGAGATGATTCAAGAGTACAACCCGAGCATTGAATACACTCCAGGCAAGGCTAATGTTATCGCGGATGCTTTGAGCAAAAAAGCGTATTGCAACAGCCTAATTCTCAAGCCGATCCAGCCTGATCTTTGTGAGGCTTTCAGAAAACTCAACCTCCAAGTTGTTCCGCGAGGATTTCTCGCAAACCTCCAGATCACTCCCACATTGGAGGATCAGATTCGTGAATCTCAGCTCTTAGATGCCATGGTGAAGAAGGTGAAACTCGGCATTGCAAAGAGCATTCCCAAATACAAGTGCTATCGAGTGGATGACAGGGATACCTTGTTCTTTGAGGACAGGCTAGTTGTGCCAAAAGGGGATCTCAGGAAGGTCATATTGAATGAAGCACATAATTCTCTCTTGTCAATCCATCCTAGCAGCTCCAGGATGTACCATGATCTCAAGTCAACTTATTGGTGGACTCGTATGAAGCGTGAGATTGCTCAGTTCAAAAACAAGTGCGATGTGTGCCACAGAGTGAAGGCGGAACATCAGCGTCCAGCAGGACTTTTTCAGCCTCTACCCATTCCCGAGTGGAAATTCGATCATATTGAGATGGACTTTGTCACCGGTTTTCCCAAGTCCAAGAGAGGGAATGACGCCATCTTTGTGGTCATTGACAAGCTCACTAAAGTCGCTCACTTCCTTCCAGTCAAGGAGTCTATCACTGCAGCCCAGTTGGCAGAGCTGTACACTTCCAGAGTGGTCTCCTTGCATGGTGTTCCTCAGTTGATCTCCTCAGATCGTGGAAGCATCTTTACTTCCAGATTCTGGGATTCCTTCCAGCAGGCCATGGGCACAAAGATTCGCTTCAGCACAGCTTTTCATCCTCAGACTAGTGGCCAAGTTGAGAGAGTCAATCAAATTCTCGAGGATATGCTGAGAGCGTGTGTCATCTCCTTCGGCATGAAGTGGGAAGAGTGCCTTCCTTTTGCGGAGTTCTCCTACAACAATAGTTTCCAAGCAAGCTCGGGCAAGCCCCATTCGAAATTCTCTATGGCACAAAGTGACGTACTCCACTCAACTGGTCTGAAACCGGTGAACACCAACTTCTTGGCAATGATATGATTTCTGAAGCTGAAGAGATATGTCATATCATCCGTGAAAATCTTAAAGCAGCGCAATCGCGCCAGAAGAGCTTCTATGATAGTAAGCATCGTGACTTGGCTTTAGAGATTGGAGACCATGTCTATCTCCGTGTTTCTCCTATGAAAGGCACCCAACGATTCGGTATCAAAGGAAAGCTTGCTCCAAGATATGTGGGTCCTTTCAAGATAGTTGGCAAAAGAGGCGATCTAGCCTACCAACTCGAGCTACCTTCCAACTTCTCAAATGTGCACGATGTGTTTCACGTGTCACAGCTTCGCAAGTGCTTCAAGACTCCCGAACGCACCATTGACTTCCAAGACATTGAGCTCCAAGATGATTTGTCTTACCGTGAGCATCCCATTGCCATCCTCGAAGAAACTGAGCGCAAGACTCGCAACAAGTCAATCAAGTTCCTGAAAGTGAAATGGTCTCATCATTCTGACCGAGAAGCCACATGGGAGCATGAGGACCACCTCCGTTCTGAATATCCGGAGTTCTTTCGTTACTAGATCTCGGGACGAGATCCTCTTGTAGTAGGGGAGAGTTGTAACACCCCAAGTGTGCTCCTTCCATATTTGTACTTCCCAACATTGCAATATATGGAATTGTCATGATGATCTTGATTTGGATGGGTTCTTCTCATGTTGTGTTTTGCTTCTTTTAATTTTTTGCATTTTATCTTCATGCCATTCTTTTGTCATGTGCATTGCATCCATCATTTTTAATTCTTGTTGTGCTCATCATGTATGCATTGTGGTTGTGTGAGCATCTTCCCTTTTTCTTTTCTCACCCAACTCATGAGGTATCACCCATGCACACTACCTCCCCTTCATCATCTCAAATCCTTCTTTTTTCCAATTTTATTCATGTGGTCATTATTTCTGCTCCAGATTAATGTCCACTATTTCCCTATAAATCCTATACACCATGTCCTTAAGCTCTCTGCCAAATTTCATCATTTTTGGAATTGATTTGGTTGGGTTCAAAAATGGTGCAAGTTTGAATTTAATTCAAACTTGAATTATTTTTCTGCCTCTAAAAATATCCAAACAATTTTATTCAAATACTACATGATTTCTAGTTTCCAGGGATATTTTTATATCTCTCACAGCTCTCTCCAAACTCCCTGTGCATTTCTGTCTTGTTTTCTCTATTCGAGGAAATAGAAAGAAAAGCAACAGCAGCAGCAGCAGCCTAGCCCAGCAACCCAATGTTCCTACACAGCCCACCTAGTTTCCCCCTCCGACCGGAGCCGTCGGATCACGATCGGAGGCTCCAAAAACACCCCAAAACCCTCCTAACCCTAGCCCCCTGCTATATAAGGAAGGGCTCCCCTTCCATTTTGGGCAGCCGCCACCTCCCTCCTCGTTTTCCGCACCGGCGGACTCCCCCGCCGCCACTTGGCGCCGTCCCACGGGCACGCCGCTACTAGCCGCCTCCCGGCCAATCCCCATGTGCCACGTCGCCCCAGTGGCCAGCCTCCACCACGCCAGGCCCGCGGGGCCCAGATCCGGCCCGCCCCGGGCCGAACCGGGCCGAGCGCTCCGCGCCCGGGCCTCCCTCCACGCCTCCTGGCTTCCGCCGCGCCGCGCCCTCGCCTTCGCCGCCGGTCGCCTCGTCCTCGCCGCCCGCCGCCTGGAGCTCCCTCGCCTCGCCGCCGGCCAGATCCGGTCGTCCCCGCGCCGCCCCATCGCTGTCGGCGACGAGCCGCAACTCGCCGGAGTACCCGACCCCGCCGCCCTCTTCTCCATTCTCTTTCCTCCAGCTCGAACCCTCTATCTCTCCCTCATGATCTCTCTCCTTCTCTGTAACCTACACAGGGACGCCGCTGCCCTGCCGTTCCTCGCCGCCGCAGCCGGATCCGCCGGATCCCGGCCTCCCCGACGCCGTGCCAGAGCCCCAAGGCGCCGCCGCCATTGATGCCCGACGGGAGCAGCGCCGAGCTCCCGCGTTGACCGGCCTGCTCGATCCCGCGCGTGGACCGCGACGTCCGCGAACCGAGCATTTCGCCGAAGCAAACGGAACCCTATGCCCCTTCGTCCAGCGTCCATCCCGTCTCGGTACCGCGTCGTCCGCCTCTCCGCCTGAACCGTGTCATTCCGTGAACCAAACGGGACTGCCTTGTCCCTGCACCGCGTCATCCCGTCTTCGTTTCGGGCCAATGTGAGCACTTCCCGCTATCCTTCGCTCTGTGCACCGATTAGCTATATTGCGCTCATTCTGTTTTTCCTGAGATCGTCTGTCCCTGAGTCTTTACAGCATGTATGCATTTTGTGTTGGTCATATCTTTGTGCATGTTTGTCCGATGATGATGATTTATATATGTAAAATGATCTACTCTTCGTGCTCTACATGATGGTTGCTGTTGCATATATGTTAGGATCCATCTACATGTCATAATCTCTGTTGCAAAAGTGCATCCTGATGTTACTGCAGAAATCTGTTAAGATTTGTCACTTTGTCATTTTTGTGTGAATTATTGCATATGTCATATGGGCATCTTGTCAACATGAGTTTGGAGCATTTTCATGCCATCTTGCTGCTAGTAATTTTTCCATGCCATGATATGCCATGATAGGAGTGCAACAAGCTTGCAAACATGCTTAATCTCTCTTACTGTTTTGTACTTGTTGAAAGACTGCTGAAACTTGCCATGTTGCTTTGATGCTACCATCTAATCCGTAGCTTTTCTGAGCATGATCAGTAAACATGTTTTGTTCTATGTTGTTAGCACTTTCATGCCATGCCAATTGATGCCATGTTAATCTCCTGTAGCATTTTTAAATGTTTCTCTAAATATGCCTAGTCAATGTAGCAGTTTTCTGTCAACATCATGTTGCCATGTATGAGCTCATTTCTGATGAATCCATGCTTCATATGAACTTGTGCCAATGTTATGAAATGATCTATGCCATGAGTACTGTAGCTGCATGCCATTTTCTTGCATTTTAGAGTACTGTAGCTTGCTGTTTTGATGTGCATAAGATGCCATGTTGCTGTTAACTACAGTTTTGCATTGCATATTGTGTAGCTCACCATTTGAGTTTCGTGCATCCGTTCCTCGTGATCTTTATATCGTTTTCAACCGAAATCTTCCATTCTTTCCAGTGGCATACTTGGGTTGCCAAGATTTTGCCCATATCCGTCTTTTGCTTCACCGTCACATCTCGTTATCATTTCCATCGTCCCGGTAGCACCGATGCTTCATTCATGTCATGCTCATTACTTCACCATGCCATTCCATGCATCATTTTGCTTGTGCATTTATGCCACGATTATTTGTTTATTTCGGTGCTTGTTCTTTCTTTTGGGTAGTTCCGGGAGACGAGTCCGAGTTCGGGGAACCGGTTGAGAACGTGTTCGAGGAGCAGTCTTACTATCCTACCGAAGAGACTTCAGGCAAGATGATCATTACCCTTGATAACACTACTAACTTTGCTTGCTAGTTGTCTCATTGCTATCGCTATGTCATGCTTCCTACCACATACATGTCAGCCTCTCACATGCCATGATACAGCCTCTAACCACCCTACCCAGCAAACCGTTGTTTGGCTATGTTACCGCTTTGCTCAGCCCCTCTTATAGCATTGCTAGTTGCAGGTGCAGTGCAGGTTGTTCCATGTTGGGACATGGATATGTTGGGATATCACAATATCTCTTATTTAATTAATACATATATACTTGGTTGTGTGTGGAAGGTTCGGCCTTTTGCCTAGTGTTTTGTTCCACTCATGCCGCCCTAGTTTCCGTAATATCGGCGTTATGTTCCCTAATGAGCGCTTCTAACACATGTGGGGCATATGGGAACCCCCATGTCCATTCGTTTTAGGCTAAGACTTCTCCAGCAAGCCCCAACATTGGTTTTACTATTTGCCAACATGAACCTAATAATTAAATGCATAGAGGGTCGCCACCTCAGGGACTCTTTTAATTCCAACATAACTCGGGCCAGCGGCAAAACACAACCGTTGGTCCACCTACCTAGCAGTCGACGGAGCCGCCTTGGGGCAACTCGAGGTATTTGGCTACCGTCCACTATGCATAGACGGATGATGCCCGTAGATAGAGAGCGCGCGGCTCTAGACACAGATCTGGCTCACCGGGAGGTCTTGCTGGTTTAGTTTTACCTGTTATGAGTGGCTTGTCCACCGGAATTCCTTATCGTAAGCATCGTGTTATCATGCTGTGAGGATGTTCCATCGGATGCGTGTGGTAATTTATAATGGACTACTTGGAGCACCCATGCAGGGTTAAATCTTTCGCGAAGCCGTGCCCGCGGTTATGTGGCGACTTGGAAATTTATAACCTCCGGTTGTAGAGAACTTGACACTAATTCTAATGAAATACAACAACTATGTGCGTAACCGTGATGGTCTCTTTTCGAGTAAGTTCGAGAAGAGAACACGGTGGGGTTATGTTTGATCCGTAAGTAGGTGTTCAGGATCACTTCTTGATCATATTAAACTTGCGACCGTTATGCGTAGTATGCTCATCTTTATTCTTGTACTCGTAAGTTAGCCACTTAAACATGCTTAGTGCTTGCTGCAATCTCACCACATTACCACTTCCATTCCTATAAGCTTAAATAGTTTTGGTACCTTGGGTGATGAGATTGCTGAGTCCCTGTGGCTCACAGATTGCTATAAACTCCAGTTGCAGGTACGCTTGAGACAGACACAGGTGAGCCCGAGATGCTCCATTGGGAGTATGATGATGAACTTGGGCGTATGTACGTCCCGATGCCAGGCGATCAGTAGTGGGCCCTAGTCGAATGATCCGGGGATAATAGCAGGGTGGTGTTTTCTCGTTTGATTTCGTCCGTAGTCGGACCCTGTCTTTCATTTGGATGATTGTATGATGATTATGATATATTTTTGCTGTAGCATGTGACGAGTGTAAGCCTTTATCTAGTATTCTCACCAGTTCATTTGGTTGTATGTATTTGAGTATCACCTTGCTATGCGTCCCAAAATGAGGTTCTGTCACGATCTTGAATTCATCACGAGATTGCGATAGAGCTTCATATTGGGCGTTACACTTTTGTAGAATTGTGTGACAAGCAAAAGAAAAAAGATGTGGATAATGATATTGTGAAATTAAAATTATTCCCATTTTTGTTACGGGATCGTGCAAAAATTTGGTTTCCATCTTTACCACGAAATAGTATCGATTCTTGGGATAGGTGTAAAGATGCTTTTATTACTAAGTATTATCCTCCCGCGAAAACTATTTCACTTAGAAATCAACTTATGAATTTTAAGCAACTTGATCATGAACATGTTGCCCAATCTTGGGAGAGGATGAAATTAATGATAAGAAATTGCCCTACTCATGGTTTAAATTTATGGATGATCATACAAAAAAATTATGCGGGATTGAATTTTGTCTCTAGAAATCTTTTAGATTCCGCCGCGGGTGGTACTTTTATGGAAATTACTTTGGGAGAAGCTACTAAATTGCTTGATAATATTATGGCAAACTATTCACAATGGCATACGGAAAGAGTTCCTACTAGTAAAAAAGTGAATTCAGTTGAAGAAATTAATACTTTGAGTGATAAAGTTGATGCGCTTATGAAATTGGTTGCTAGTAAAAATACTCATATTAATCCTAATGATGTGCCATTTTCCACTTTGATTGAGCAAAATAACGATCCTATCGATGTGAATTTTGTCTCGCGAAACAATTTTAATAATAATGCTTATAGAGGTAATTTCAATGCTAGGCCGTTTCCTGGAAATTCCTCTAATAATTATGGCAATCCTTATGGTAATTCTTATAATAATGATAATAGGATGCCATCTGATCTTGAAAGTAATATTAAATAATTTATTAATGCTCAAAAAGTTTTCAACACTACGATAGAAGAAAAATTGAGTAAACTTGATGATATGTCTAGGAGCATTGATAGAATTATTCATGATGTGGAAAATCTTAAGACTAAAATTTTTCCACCTAAAATTGATATTATTGAATCAATTAAAGCTTTATATGTCTCCATGGATGAGAGTAAGAAAAGAACCGCCATGCTAAAAGCTAAACGAGAATTTTTAGAAAAAGCGATTCCTCCCGGTTTCTGTCGTAGTAATGATGAGGATATTAAAATGATTGGTGTTTCATCTATTGATTCTTTGTTTAGCAATATAAAACTTGATGAAAATGGGACTGAATAAGAGTCAACTTTAGCTAGTAGGCGTCCCCATAATTCGGAGGGTAAAAATCTTAATGAAGAAATTGCTAAAAGTGGGATTGGAGAGGTAAAAACTTTAAATAGCGATGTGCCCACTCTCTTGGATTAAAAGATTTTAATTATGATAATTGTTCTTTGATTGAGTGCATTTCTTTGTTACAATCCATGCTAAATTCACCCAACGCTTATGAGCAAAACAAGGCTTTTACTAAACACATCGTAGAAGCAATGATGAAAGCGTTAGAAGAAAAGCTAGAACTAGAGGTTTTAATCCCTAGAAAATTATATGATGAATGGGAACCCACCATTAAAGTTAAAATTAAAAATTATGAGTGCAATGCTTTATGTGATTTGGGTGCTAGTGTTTCCACAATTCCAAAATCTCTATGTGATGTGCTAGGTTTCACCAATATAGATGAATGTTCACTTAATTTGCATCTTGCGGATTCTACTATTAAAAAACCAATTGGTAGAATTAATGATGTTCTTATTCTTGCAAATAGAAATTATGTGCCCGTTGATTTTATTGTTATTGACATTGAATGCAATTATTCTTGCCCCATAATACTTGGTAGACCGTTCTTACGAACTATAGGTGCCGTTATTGATATGAAAGAAGGGAATATTAAATTTCAATTTCCATTAAAGAAGGGTATGGATCACTTCCCTAGAAAAAGAATTAAAGCACCATATGAATCAATTATGAGGGCCACTTATGGAATCAACTTGAAGGATGACAATACTTGAAACTATGCATTATGCCTAGTTAGGGGCATAAAACAATAGCGCATGTTGGGAGGCAACCCAATGAATAAAATAATTTTTTTCTGTTATTATGTGTTTTCATAATTATGCTACTGGTATGAGTGTGTTTTTGTGTTTTTAATTAGTTTTTGTGCCAAGTAAAGCCTTTGGGATGATTTGGAAGATAGTATAATTGATGCTGTTTGGAAAACAGAAAGTTTTGCGTCCAGTGCCCGAATTATTTTTCTGTACTGGAGTGTCGAAAAAATCTGAACTTTTTACACAGTATTGGTATATGAATTTCCCACGTTTTTCTATTTTTTCAGAATTTTTAGAGTTACAGAAGTATGGCTTTTAAATAGATTGCTACAGACTGTTCTGTTTTTGACAGATTCTGTTTTTGATGCACTACTTACTTGTTTTGATGAATCTATGGATTGTATCGGGGGGTATAAGCCATGGTGAAGTTAGAGTACAGTAGGTATAACGCAAAAATAAAATATGAATGGGTTTGCAACAGTACTTAAAGTAGTGATTTATTTTGTTATACTAACGGATCTCACGAAGGTTTTGTTGAGTTTTGTGTGATTGAAGTTTTCAAGTTTTGGGTGAGATCACGACGGATGAAGGAATAAGGAGTAGCAAAATCCTAAGCTTGGGGATGCCCGAGGCACCCCAAGGTAATATTCTAGGAAGACTCAAGCGTCTAAGCTTGGGGATGCCCCGGAAGGCATCCCCTCTTTCTTCTACCAACCATCGGTAATTTTACTTGGAGCTATATTTTTATTCGTCACATGATATGAGTTTTGCTTGGACCGTCTTGTATTATATGAGTCTTTGATTTGTTTGCTTTTTAGTTTGTCACAATCATTTTGAGAGAGCCACACGATCATCATAATTTGTTAGAATACTCTAGGTGCACTACAAGAAATATGTCAACTTGTGACCTTCTGTCAGTGACCCTGGAAGAAATGGTCATAAATCTACGACCATTTGAGACCAATTGGTCGTAAGCTGTTCGGGGGCTCCAAACCCTAAACCATAACGACCATTTTGGTCGGAAAGGTCGTAATTTCCTTACACGAAATGGTCGTAAAGCAGACAGCACTGGTCCGCTGCCTTATTTCTAGCTGATCACGACCAATATAGATGGTCATAACCTTGTAAATTGTGGTGCATTGCTATGACTAGGCGCCACCTCATCAGTTTTGCCTATGTGTCATGTCCATGTGTCAATTTTTGCCCTAGGTTGTGAAGTAGCGTACATTTCTGTCATTCCCAAAATTCCCAAAAAATTCTCATAAATTATTTGGATCATATCTTCCTCAAATATGTCAAAAACCTTCCTTGCCTAGTTCAAAAATAATTCAGGAATATTCATTTTCCGATTCTGTTCAGAACAACACTTTGTGAAGGAAGTGCTATTTATATTTTCTTGATTGCCCTCAAATTTTTTGGGCACTATTTCCTGTCCAAATCATTGCCTCATGACAAAATTCAGCTCCATTTGCCTCGTAAATCTTCCTCAGCAAATTTCCAAAGTTTCTGTTCAGCTAGAAGCTTTGTGAAGGAAGTACTAGCTAGGCATATCCTAATGAGTTGAATTTTTGCCACATCTTCCATATGCCCAAATCATAGCTCTCCTCAAAATTTGAGCCCCATCTAACAATCCATGTGAGCTCACCACCCAATCTTTGTTTCTAGTAATATTTTCAGTTTGGGAAGCAACTATATTTTATATTACTTTATAATTGCTGCAAATTTACCAGGACATGACCCTACCCATAGAACCTCCCTCCACCAAATTTTAGCTCATTTAATTTAGCAAATTTCCCTCAATATTTTTCCCAATTTTCTGTTCAGTGGAGAGCATTGTGAAGGAAGTACCATTTTTATTTATTCAAATGGTATGAAATTTTTACAGTGCGTTCATATGCCAAAATTATCATCCTCATCAAAATTCCAGCTCAATCGAATCATCTATGTAAGCCCAGCTTCAATTTCTATTTTCTGGCCAGATTGGCACATTGCAAAGCAAGTGCTATCTAGACCACTCCTATTGCCCTCACAATTTTTGGGCACTCTTCCATATCCAAATAATTGCCACATGACAATATTCAGCTCCATTTGCATAGTAAATCTTCCTTAGAAAATTTCCAAAGTTTCTATCCAGAGGGAAGCTTTGTGAAGGAAGTACTAGCTAGGATTATCCAAATGATTTGAGATTTTTCCAAATCTTCCATATGCTCAAATCATCACTCTCCATAAAATTTGAGCTCTATCCAGCAATCCATGTGAGCTCATCATCCAATCTTTTATTCTGGTCATATTTTCAGTTTGTGAAGCAACTATATTTTATATTGCTTAATTATTGCTGAAACTTTACCAGGGCATGTTCCTACCTATATAACTTCCCTCCACAAAATGTCAGCTCAATCCATTTGTTCATTTGAGCCCAGCTTCAACATCCATATTTCTTTCCAGTGTGGTACTTTGCAAAGCAAGTGCCACCTAGGATCCTCCTTTTGAGCTGCAAATTTGCCAAGACAGTCTCCTTAGTAGATGATCATCCTCAGCCAAAACTCAGGCCCATTGGCCATGTGCATTTCCCCCACCGCTAATCAAACACTTGGCTGCTAATTCATGTTTGAGCTTAGTTCAGTCTCCTCGTGAGATTCTTCTGTTGTATTCTTCTTCCTAACACCTACCGAGGGAGTGCCCAACCCACCAGACATGCCTAGGCCGCCCAGAACGCGTGGCAACGCCACATTCACGCGGTGACCACGCGGCTGGCATGCCAGTTTACGCGCTCTGGAGTTGGGGGCCTCGGCCACCATCCAAACCTCGACGTCTCGCCACCACACCATGTATCTCTGATTAAATAGATACTTATGTACCTAGAAATTATTTTTGGAAAAAATAAAGAGCAAACTATGAGGCAGCTGCAGATCAAATTTGACCCGCTTCCTACTGAATCGGCGGAAATTTGTCTTTTTCACGAGAGGTCGATCACAGCTTTTGACATGCAACCATTTGGTCAATTGTACATTAAATATAGCCTAATATTTTAGAAAATTGATTTGGTCCAATTTTGCAACAAATATATGGTAGGTCCTTCACAAAAAAACTCATTTTGGGCACTCGAAAAATGGAAAATGAATTTTTCGTCCAAAGAAAATGAAAACTTCCTTAGGCAACATTGTTTGCCATTCCAAGATGCACCCTTGTGCAAAATATGAGAACAGTTGAACAAACTATGCCATGAATGTGGCCATAAGATTGATCATTTGGCTTGAAAGCTATGAATCTTCACACATGATAGCTCATTTCTGAGAACACTTTTTAAAAATAATTGCCGTATTACAAGTTTATTATTTTTCCTGGTAACTTGGTCACATATAATGACACAATGCGAAGGTTTTCCAATTTTTTGAATTTTTTTGAATTTTTCATGCCCATTTCAAAATGCGGTCAAAACTGCGGGCATGACCGTTCAGAGCTAGGGGTTGAATCTTGCAAAACTTGTGTAGTTTCTCTGATTAAATAGATACTTATGTACCTAGAAATGATTTTTGGAAAAAATAAAGAGCAAACTATGAGGCAGCTGTAGTTCAAATTTGACCCGCTTCCAACTGAATCGGCGGAAATTTGTCTTTTTCACGAGAGGTGGATCAAAAGATTTTGACACCCAACCATTTGGTCAATTGTACATTAAATGTGGCCTAATATTTTATAAAATTGATTTGGTCCAATTTTGCAACAAATATTTGCTAGGTTCTTCACAAAAAAATCCATTTTGGGCACTCAAAAAATGGAAAATGAATTTTTCGTGCAAAGAAAGTGAAAACTTCCTTAGGCAACATTGTTTGCCATTCCAAGATGCACCCTTGTGCAAAATATGAGATCATTTGAACAAACTATGCCATCAATGTGGCCATAAAATTGATCATTTGGCTCAAAAGCCATGAATCTTCACACATGATAGCTTATTTCTGAGAACACTTTTTTAAAATAATTGCCGTATTACAAGTTTTTTTTTGGAAACTAGGTCACATATAATGACACAATGCGAAGGTTTTCAATTTTTTTTATTTTTTTTGAATTTCTTGTGCCCGTTTCAAAATGCGGTCAAAACGACGGGCATGACCGTTCGTAGCTAGGGGTTGAATCTTGCAAAACTTTTGGAGTTTCTCTGATTAAATAGATACTTATGTACCTAGAAATGATTTTTGGAAAAAATAAAGAGCAAACTATATGGCAGTTGCAGTTCAAATTTGACCCGCTTCCTGCTGAATCGGCGGAAATTTGTCTTTTTCACGAGAGGTGGATCATAGCTTTTGACACGCAACCATTTGGTCAATTGTACATTAAATATGGCCTAATATTTTAGAAAATTGATTTGGTCCAATTTTGCAACAAATATATGGTAGGTCCTTCAAACAAAAACTCATTTTGGGCACTCAAAAAATGGAAAATGAATTTTTCGTCCAAAGAAAATGAAAACTTCCTTAGGCAACATTGTTTGCCATTCCAAGATGCACCCTTGTGCACAATATGAGATCATTTGAACAAACTATGCCATGAATGTGGCCATAAGATTGATCATTTCGCTTGAAAGCCATGAATCTTCACACATGATAGCTTATTTCTGAGAACACTTTTTTAAAATAATTGCCGTATTACAAGTTTATTATTTCTTCTAGAAACTAGGTCACATATAATGACACAATGCGAAGGTTTTCCAATTTTTTGAATTTTTTTGAATTTCTTGTGCCCGTTTCAAAATGCGGTCAAAACGACGGGCATGACCGTTCGTAGCTAGGGGTTGAAATTTGCAAAACTTTTGGAGTTTCTCTGATTAAATAGATACTTATGTACCTAGAAATGATTTTTGGAAAAAAATAAAGTGCAAACTATAAGGCAGCTGCAGTTCAAATTTGACCCGCTTCCTGCTAAATCGGCGAAAATTTGTCTTTTTCACGAGAGGTGGATCAAAAGCTTTTGACACCCAACCATTTGATTAATTGTACATTAAATATGGCCTAATATTTTAGAAAATTGATTTGGTTCAATTTTGCAACAAATATTTGGTAGGTTTTCACCAAAAATATCCATTTTGGCTACTCAAAAAATGATTCTCTTTAAAAAAAACTCGTTTCTGAGAACATTTTTTTAAGATATTTGTATTATTCAAAGTGATGGCGACACTGATGACTTCCCGATTAAGATAGGACTGCATCAAGGGTCAACTTTGAGCCCTTATCTTTTTGCCTTGGTGATGGATGAGGTCACAAGGGATATACAAGGAGATATCCCATGGTGTATGCTCTTTGCGGGCGATGTGGTGCTAGTCGATGAGAGTCAGAAGGGGGTCAACAGGAAGTTGGAGTTATGGAGGCAAACTTTGGAATCGAAAGGTTTTAGACTTAGTACGACTAAAACCGAGTACATGAGGTGCGCTTTCGGTACTACTAGGCACGAGGAGGAGGAGGATGTTAGCCTTGATGGGCAGGTGGTGCCGCAGAAGGACACCTTTCGATATTTGGGGTCAATGTTGCAGAAGGATGGGGATATCGATGAAGATGTGAACCATCGAATTAAAGCCGGATGGATGAAGTGGCGCCAAGCTTCTAGCATTCTCTGTGACAAGAGGGTGCCACAAAAGCTAAAAGGCAAGTTCTATAGGACGGCGGTTCGACCCGCAAATGTTGTATGGCGCTGAGTGTTGGCCGACTAAAAGGCGACATGTGCAACAGTTAGGTGTGGCGGAGATGCGCATGTTGAGATGGATGTGTGGCCACACAAGGAAGGACCGAATCCGGAATGATGATATACGAGATAGAGTTGGGGTAGCGCCAATTGAAGAGAAGCTTGTCCAACATCGTCTGAGATGGTTTGGACATATTCAGCGCAGGCCTCCAGAAGCCCCAGTACATAGCGGACGGCTAAAGCATGCTGATAATGTCAAAAGAGGCCGGGGTAGACCGAACTTGACATGGGAAGAGTCCGTAAAGAGAGACCTGAAGGATTGGAGCATCACCAAAGAACTAGCCATGGACAGGGGTGCGTGGATGCTTGCTATCCATGTGCCAGAACCATGAGTTGGTCGCGAGATCTTATGGGTTTCACCTCTAGCCTACCCCAACTTGTTTGGGACTAAAGGCTTTGTTGTTGTTGTTGTTGTTGTTGTTGTTGTAGTAGGTCACACTTGGTGACACAATGCGAAGGTTTTTCTTTTCTATTTATTTTTATAAATTTCCTAGGCCGTAAAATAGCTGACATGATTTAGCATCTTAGTTTTAATTGATTACGACCAATTTGAATGGTCATAACGTCATCAAAGGGGGTACTGCGTTCTGATTGGTCCAAAAGCATCTCACGCGGATCATGGATTAAGCACCGTCGGATGCTCCGGATCCAACGGCAGCCCACACCCCCCTTGTAGCTCTCATTCCCCTCAGCCCAACCACCCAAACCCTAACTCAGATCCCCTCCCACCCAACCCAACCCCTCGTGCCGTCCTCTCTCTCCCTCGTGCGCTCCACTTCTCCCTTGCCGCCGCCACCTCCAGGAATCAACCACCGACGCTCTCCTCTCCCCCGCCGCCACTCAACCCCGCCGCCAGCGGCCTCCTCCGCCCCTCACCTTCTCTCCCAAGGGAAGGGAAAGAAGGGAAGGAAGGCCCGCATCTTCTATCCAAACGGAAGGGAATGGAAGGGATCGACCGACAAGGTGGTACAGCGCCCAGATCCACGGCGGCATCGGCGTCCAGAGCCGCGACCGTCCTCGAGGTCGCCCATGGAGGCCCGACCCGACAGCATCCATGGACGGAGACGCTCGAAACCCTAGCTGGTACGACACCAATCCCTCTCTCAACAGCGCAAAACGGATGAATCAACTCTGAATTTCTAATTGGGGGCTGGCGTTGACCTCTTTCTGTTTCTTGTCTTTGATGCTGCTGCAGGCACGAGCTCCCGAACCTGGACCCGTTCCTCCTGCTCGACGAGTTCTCCATCTCCAAGCCCGCCGGCTTCCCCGACCACCCCCACCGCGGCTTCGAGACCGTCACCTACATGCTCGACGTACGCACCACACGCAACCTCTGCTTCTTCAATCTCAATGCTCTGCTCTGCTCTGCCTGCACCATGTTGATGTTGCCCGCAAGGTGCTTGCTGAAATGCTTGCTTCTTTTTGGGGTTTCTGATGATGCAGGGGGCCTTCACCCACCAGGACTTCTCCAGGCGCAAGGGCACCATCAGGACCGGAGATGTGCAGGTGTGACCTACTCATCCAATTTCTTCAGATAAACCATCACATGCACTTGGCCCATTCATTCTATCTTGACTTGAACTAACATTGCGACCCGTTCCTGACCAGTGGATGATGGCTGGCCGCGGAATCGTGCACTCGGAGATGCCGGCATCCGACGGCGTGCAGAAGGGCATGCAGCTCTGGATCAACCTCGCCTCCAAGGACAAGATGTATGTGTCATATCAATGATTGTTTGTACTCCGTCTGATCCATATTACTTGTCGCTAAAACGAATGTATCTAGATGTATTTCAGTGCTAGATCATTCATTTGAGCGACAAGTAATATTGATCGGAGGGTGTATATGAAATCTGCTATATAAAAAAGATCATATGAATCTGACAGCCGTGGTAGTACTATCAAAGTTTGTTCTGCTATACTAGTTGGTGTGTGATGATCCAAACCAATCAGAAGTAGTAGTACTGCTGCAGTTTGTGTTCAATTTCATTGCTGCTATGGTGGTACTCCCTCCTCCGATCCATATTAATTGTCTAATCTAATATTGGGTCGGAACATCTAATCTAATTAGGGGCTCCAGACTTGCTCTGTCATGTGCAAACTTGCTTGCATTCAGTTCAGAAACTTCTGAATTCTCTGCTTTTTGCTTTCACTCAATGATTGTGGTAGTCAAATTAGAAGATGCCTCCTCTGCTGCAATTCACTCATTTCCCCGTCATGGTTTATCTTGAATTTTGGTAGTGTGACAAACCCATTAGTAAATCAAAATAACTTGCATATTTGCTCTATTATCTTGCACTGGATTGGTACCTGTCATTGCCCTGTACAAATATATCTCAATTCTGCTAACACTGATCCTTGTGTATGGTCTTAACCCTTTTGGTTACATGATACTTCTACATGGATGAGTACCTACAACGGCACCATGAGGACCGGATCTTCTTCAACTACAGCCCATCCACCGCATCGACACAAAGTTAGGTATCTACTCCTTGTCTTCTCGAACAGATATGGGCTTGATGCTTGATGAAATATTGCTGCCTATGGGATAAGTATGCATTTGTTAAGTTTTTTTTGGCACACACTATGGCCTCAAAGTTTTGGTTATTTTTATTTTCGTTCATACATGAGTACAGTTTCTTATTGCCTTATGTCAAGGGATCCATTAATCTGAATTCAGACCTTAATGTGTGGATCGCTCTGTGCTGTTTTACAGGTAGTAGGCTCCAAGGTGTTTGAGATGGTGTTGCTGCTGGTGCATGAGGAAGAGGAAGTGAAGTCTTTGATCTGTCCACCGAGGAAGAGGAAGCGCGAAGTCTTTGATCTATCCTGAGCGTAAGTCCTCGGTCTGTCCCACTCTCCCTTTGCTATGTGATGGTGACCTCCATGTGTTATCTGGACACTTTGGTTAATATACTATTCTTGTGATTTTCCAATGCTATGTCAAGAAATGAATCTACACTTCCAGGGAAATATTTTCTGTTAGCTTGTCCCTCATGTAATACCCACACGCACTATCATATTGGTGGTTGGCTAATGGATTGCATTGGAAATAGATTTCAATGAATATGCACCTTTGTTAACAATGGATGTACCTACACTTCCAGGGAAGAGTTATTCCTTGTGATTTTATTGGCGTCATAAATAGCCAACAGCCTGTTTACTTGAAAGGTGTGTCACTGAATATCTCTTATGGAGTTCAAAACTTAAGATGCAGCTTATTGGTGTGAATCATTTAAAAAAAAGTAGGAATATGATTTTTCTATATACACTTAGTTCTAATTGTGGCCTAGTCAAGAAAAAACATGATTTATTAGTCTCTTTTCATCGTCAAATATTAAAAACTTGAGAAAGTAAAATTGAGATGAGTTGATATCTGTTAGGCATATTTTGCTTGTGGACATGCATGGTGCTGCTGAAGCTGCACATGTTCTCCATCACAAACTTTGTGCTGTCTCCTCTTTTTTTCTTGCTTGTGATCTTGTTGTGCAAAGTGGTTGAAGTAGCTTCTTTTTGTTCCCACCTTCATGAAGCCTATATTAAATGCATAATTTACACAAATTATTCTATAAGATCTGGAAAAGCAGACATTTCAGATTTCACTATGCAAGTCTTTTTTTTATTTGCCCTTTCCAGTATTGTATGATACTGTCCAAATTGGGAACGGGAAAGGTGAAGCTGGAACTTACGAGTGGGTAGATCTGCTTTGCTTCTTACATAAGTGTTGCCATTGCAGTTGTTTGGTTTTGGCCTCAGCAGCAGTATACTAATGCTGGTAGCCTTTGTGTTCACTCTTTTACAGGAGCTCCAGTCCTAAGAAAATTGAAGTGTGAAGCCATGAAGCCAAGTGCAAAGCCATGAAGCCTTACTCACCAAATAGTTGTATGTTCTATTTTGTAATAGACTATAGAGATTGTGATATTGTAACAGATTTAGTGTTATTTGATGAATTGCATTTGTTCTGTTCTGTTTGAAATAGTGATTATGTATGTGATTTGAAAATGTGTGAAATGGAAACCTGACTAGTGGGAACCACTTCTGAAAATAATCTGAACAATTTTGAAATTTCCAACTAGTTGGACTAACGTTATGACAAGTGGGACCCCTCTTACTAGTGGGACCAACTACAAAATATAATGGTCGAAGCTAAAAAAAAGTAATGACTAAAAAGGCCACGGCACATTAATAAAAAGGCTGAATTTTTGGGTTTGGTCCATGTAGTCGACCAGAATTGACAAGAAAAAAAAACATACACAGGATGAATTGTTGGGCTCGACCCATGTGAAGCACCGAAGTGGACCGGGCTGATTCTTATCAACGACCAATTCAATTGGTCGCAATTTTGACACGTCAGCTTCCCACGTTGGATCTGACGTGGTTTGGGCAGGCTGTCAGTGACCAAAACAATTGGTCGTAGAACCAACGACCTTTTATTTTGGTAGTTACCTTCTACGACCATTTCACAACAAAGGTCATTAAGTTTCATTAAAGACGGCCAGCTTTTGACCAATTGTTTTTGGTCACAAAAAGGTCGCAAATGAAAAACAATGACCATTCAGTGACCAATATTGATGGTCGCAAGTTGCCATATTTCTTGTAGTGGTGCTTCACTTAAATTTTTTGAGCTAGGCAGTTGCTCTAGTGCTTCACTTAAATCTTTTTTAGCACGGTGGTGGCTAAATTTTGAAGAAATGAATTCTCATGCTTCACTTATATTATTTGGAGAATTGATAAGATTGAAATTTTAAAGAAATATTTGCACTCTCATGCTTCACTTAAATCTTTTTGAGAGTTGATAATAGTAACGGTAATTTGCACAAGATATGAATTTGGTCCCAAAGTGATGAATATCCAAGAGGGATATAAATAAAAACTTTCATATAGATCATTGGATATGATGAGTGTGATTCCTTGCAATGGTTTTGCGATATGGAAATGATAATATGTGAGTCATGTTAGTGAGTAATTGTGATTTAGTAAGAATATTAGTGTTAAGGTTTGTGATTCCCTATGCATGCACATTAAGTCAATAGTTATGCAATGAAATTATATCCTACTTATGGTGCATTATTTGGTGTTAGTTATGTTCAATGCATGTTTATGACCGTTTTCGTTTTTTGGTTGGTTGCTTCTCAATCTATTTGCTAGCCTTCATTTGTACTAAGCGGAAATACTGCTTGTGCATCCAAAATACTTAAACCCAAGTTGTGCCAATTGAGTCCACTATATCTACCTATATGCGGTATTTCAATGCCGTTGCAAGTAAATTTGCGTGTGCCAACTCTAATTTTCAAAATAATTTTTCCATTTGTGTGCCCGTACCGCTCATGAAGCGGCAGAGGGTGGCCATTATTTTCCATGCTAGGTGTGTTATTCTCACGATGAGTGTTTATTCACTTGTCATTGCACGAGAGAGTGGCTGGTAATAGGGATGCCCAGTCCCACAATGAAATCAAAAATTAATAACAACAAAATTCCTTGGAAAGTGTTGGTATGGAGGGCACCCGTGGATACGGCTAGCCATGGATTGTGAAAGAAATGGTGGAAAGGAAATAAACCTTACTTTCTGTTTGGGAACCGCCTATGATGTCTCTAGCATGGAAAATATTGGGAATTCTCGGTCGTTTTCGTTGACAAGAAAAGCATGCCTCTCAAAATATTTTTATCTCTTTAATTTCAGCTTTGAGCTCTGGCACATTTGACAAATCTCTGCTTCCCTCTGCGAAGGGCCTATCTATTTACTTTTATGCAATTTTTATTTTTACTTGAGTCACCATCTTCTCTTACAAAAGCACCAACTAGAGAGCACTATTGTCATACTTGTGCATTGTGTGTAGCTAATATTTGAGTGTGTTTCATGAACGGATCAATGATTGAGCATAATGGGCTAGGGATAACTTTCTTTAGCGTTAATATTTTGAAAGACATGGTTGCTTGTTAGCATGCTTGAGTATTTATATCTTCATGTCAAATTATAGACTATTGCTTTGAATCATTCAAGTCCAATGTCCATGCTACAAAAGAAAAGAAAATGTGATGAATATGTTAGGCAGCATTCCACATCAAAAAAATTGTTTTTATCATTTACCTACTCGAGGACAAGCAGGAATTAAGCTTGGGGATGCTGATACGTCTCCAATGTATCTATAATTTTTGATTGTTCCATGCTGTTATATTATCAATCTTGGATGTTTTTATAATTATTTACAGTAATTTTATATCATTTTTGGAGACTAACCTATTAACCTAGTGCCCAGTGCCAGTTGTTGTTTTCTGCCCTGTTTTTGTTTTACAGAAAATCAATACCAAACGAAGTCCAAATGCCACGAAACTTTTTGGAGATTTTTTATTGGACATATACAACACTAGAAGCTTCGGGAGAGGTTCAGAAGACCCAGGAGGTGGCCACGAGGCACCAGGGCGCGCCTGGGGGGCAGGCGCGCCCTGGTGCCTCGTGGGCCCCCCTTTGCTCCGTTTGACCTAATTCCAGCACTATAAATTCCCAAAAAATCAGAAACCCTTAGGGGAGTCCACGAAATACTTTTTCCGCCGCCGCAAGTTTCTGTTCCAGAGAGATCTCATCTGGAGGCCTTCTCCGGTACTCCGCCAGAGGGGGAATCAATCACGAAGGGGTTCTACATCAACCTTGCTGCCCTTCCGATGATGCGTGAGTAGTTTACCACAAACCTTCGGGTCCATAGGCAGTAGCTAGATGGCTTCTTCTCTCTTTTTGATCTTCAATACAATGTTCTCCTCGATGTTCTTCGAGTTCTATCCAATGTAATCACTTTTTGCGGTGTGTTTGTTGGGATCCGATGAATTGTGAGTTTATGATCAGATTATCCATGAATATTATTCGAGTCTTTGCTGCACTCTTTTATGCATGATTATTATAGCCTCGTATTTCTTCTCCGATCTATTGATTTGGTTTGGCCAACTGAGTTGATTTATCTTGCCATGGGAAGAGGTGCTTTGTAATGGGTTCAATCTTGCGGTGCTCAATCCCAGTGACAGAAAGGGACACGACACGTATGTATCGTTGCTATTAAGGGTAAAAAGATGGGGTTTATTCATACGTGAGTTTATCTTGTCTACATCATGTCATCGTTCTTAAGGCGTTACTCCGTTCTTTATGGACTTAATACACTAGATGCATGCTGGATAGCGGTTGATGTGTGGAGTAATAGTAGTAGATGCAGGCAGGAGTCGGTCCACTTATCTTGGACATGATGCCTATATACATGATCATTGCCTTGGATATCGTCATAATTATTTGCTTTTCTATCAATTGCCCAACAGTAATTTGTCTACCCACCGTATGCTATTGTCTTGAGAGAAGCCTCTAGTGAAATCTAGGCCCCCAGGGTCTATTTAAGTCATATTACTAAAACCCTAAAAATATTGCTGCCATTTTCTTTTATTTATTTTATTTTGTATTTTTGTTTCAATCTATCTATCTATCACATACAATTTAATCTTGCAATTGATCGCCAAGAGATTGACAACCTCTCATTTGCGTTGGGTGCAAGGATTTGGTGTTTGTGTGCAGGTGCTGCTAACGAGGTGTTGCGTGATTCTCCTACTGGTTCAATAACCTTGGTTTCATAACTGAGGCAAATACTTATCTCTACTGTGCTGCATCATCCCTTCCTCTTCGGGGATAATACCAACGCAAGTTACAAGTAGCAGATCACGGAAGAACAGAGACTTGCAGCGGCGGAAAAATTGTATTCTCTGGCTCTCTGGGGGCTTCAGAATATTTGTGAATTTATAGAAGTGGAATTAGCTCAGACGGAGCCACGAGGGGCCCACAAGGGGGCACGATGCGCCTACCCCCCAGGGCGTGCCGTGCTGCCTTGCCGTCTCCTCGTAGGTCTTCTGGTCCAACCTCGAAGCTTCGAGGGTCTCTTATGTCTAGAAAAAATTGTCAAAAAGTTTCGCAGCATTTGGACTCCGTTTGGTACGTATTTTCTGTAAAACCAAAAACAAGCAGAAAACAGTAACTGGCACTAGGCACTGAGTTAATAATTTAGTTCCCAAAAATGATATAAAATTGCATATAAAGTATCCAAGAATGATAATATAATAGGGGGACATTTACATTTGTGCCCCTAACTTGAACCCACTACTCACATTTAATCCTAATTTTTTGATGTGCTCAAATTTGCCCCTAAAAAAGCATTTTAGGTCGCCCGAATGCCCTTCCATATGGTCAAAGTCATTTGACCCTTCCTTTGAAAATTCATACCAACTAAGGAAAATGCAATAAGATATCAAAATGTTCAGAGAAACATCACCTATATGTGCATGTAAATTGCATTCATGACCAAAGCATTTTTAAAGCTTTTGAGGGTTTATACCACTAAAAAGCTATTTAGGGTGAATGCAAATAAATGCACTATAGGTGATGAATGTAAATGACATGCGCATATAGGTGATATTTTTATGAACATTTCGATATCTTATTTGCATTGTTCTGAGTTCATATGAATTTGTTATGAATTTTCAAATTAATGGTCAAAAGACTTTGACTAGATGGAAGGGCATTCTGGACACCTAAATGCATTTTTAGGGGAAAATTTGAGCACAAAAAAAATTTAGGGGTAAATGTGAGTAGTGGGTTCGAGTTAGGGGCACAAATGTAACCGATGCTTGCTGCAAATATATTGTTCGACTTTCTCCATCAGTTCAGAGTTTTAGATAAACTTTTTTAAAACTCTGAACTGATGTAAATGACATGCGCATATAGGTGATATTTTTATGAACATTTCGATATCTTATTTGCGTTGTTTTGAGCTCATATGAATTTGTTATGAATTTTCAAATTAATGGTCAAAAGACTTTGACCAGATGAAAGGGCATTCTTGAGACCTAAATGATCTTTAGGGGCAAATTTGAGCACAACAAAAAATTAGGGGCAAATGTGAGTAGTGGGTTCGAGTTAGGGGCGCAAATGTAAATGTTCCTAGAAACTAATGCTAGCAGACTAACGCTCCAGAAAAGGCTTGAGGTAGAACTTTCTCTTAATATAGCCACTATTAAATATATATTGATGGACAATGCTAACACGACCTTCATCTTATAGGTTTTTATGCAAAGTCAAGCGGGTGGAAATGTTGCCCCTCCTCCTCCTCCACAAGCGTAGAAACGTTTCCACGGATGTGTGCTATATAAATTTGGATGTGATGTGTGCAACGCTGCTACAAACTTTGAATCTGCATGCGTTTTTCTCTATGAACTTCTATGAAATAAGCCTATGTGAACTTTTATGAATATGTATGAATTAAGCCTATGTGAAATTGTATGTGATGTGCTCGAGGAATTTGTAGGAACTAGGAGCTCCCATATTCATTTGATATGAGATGTTATGTTCTGCACTGAAGTTATAGTTATGTGCAGAAAATATATTTATTTGTTTTCAATTGCAGGGATTGAAGAAAAAATAAATTGACAACAACATCACTGGGACATATTCCCGAGAGCAGCATGCACATGGAAACACAAACTTTGCCGAGAGGCAACAGTCGGTAGAAGGGGCACCTAATCGATAGCACAGACTTCTTCGAGGGTACCACTCGGAAAAAACAACTTTTGCCAAGGGGCAGCTCTCGGTAGAGATGGCACCTAACACATTGCCCATGTCTTTACGAGAGCAGCCACACTCAGGCGAAAACTTTTCTGGATTTAATTTATTAAAAGAAAATAATTCACAAATGAGTCAGTTACAGGTGGGTCTCACGGGCCCATCTGTTAGGTCGAAATAATTCAAAAAAAGAGATGATTTCTCCTCTCTGCCTCATGTGGGATTCAAACTCAGGTCGCTAGTGTCCGAGCACAAGGCAAGAGCCAACTGGGCTAGAGCATGTGTTTCATAGAGAGGGGTGCACTGACGCTTTTGTGTTTGCCAGAGCTGACAAGTGGGGCCCGCGCATCTGTCGCTTTTTTGGAACTTAAAGAAAGACAAGTGGGCCAGGGTGGGATGATGTGGCTACTGACTAGACATGGAGGAATCTATGACATGTGGTCCTTGTTTTACTGACATGTGGAAATAACTCGAAGAAAATTATTTTTTTTAAAATACATGACGAGAGCCTTGTCGCAGAGCTCGGCAAAGACACCTCGACGTCACCGAGCCGTCAAGTGCAAACGGACGTGACATGTGGCAACTTATTGCCGTGTCTTCACTATTTGGCTCGTTGCATACATGTTCATTGCCGAGCCCTTTGTGTTTTCTGTGTCTTTTAGCTATGTTTCAAGAAAGACATCTATTTTCCCATGCTGTAGGCGTTGCCGAGAGCCGTACTCAGCGTATATCTATTTGCCAAGAGCATGTGGTTTGAATCTCGGCGTACCGCCAAACATTCCGCGCAGCCGCGTAGAGTGAAATTCTAGTATTGGACAAACATAGAAATTCAGATATTTTGAAACGAAGACAGTAGTAAAGAGACTATTCGGAGGGTTAAAACTTACACATAATAATGCACATGTTGGATTATTCAGCTCCAATGCGTTGTTGTCATTTCGACATGATTTGGACTTTCGGTAGTGTGGCAGCTAGCAACGAATGCCATTTATACGGTTGGGAGACGACACACCTCAGAGCCCTCGATTCGCCCGCGTCGCTCTGGCGAGCGGCCGCGGGGCGAACCCTAGCCTCCACTCCCGCAGGTCTTCCACTTCCACCCCTTCCCCTGCCGCTGCTGGAGGGCGCCGCCAGGCGCCCAGACGGTGTTGGCGGCAGCGGGGCTCCTACTCCCTCCCTGGCGTGCGGCTGTAGCGCGAGATGCGGCGGCTTGGAAGGGGCGCGACGCTAGCGCAGGGCGTGGCGGCGGCGAGGCGCTCGGACGGGCAGCGGCGCAGGCGGGCGTTGTAGCCGTGGTGGCTGCGGGGCGACAACGGCGGGGTGCAGGCGGCGCTGCTCTGGCTCGGGCAGGACGGCGCTGTTGCGGGTTGCAGGTCCCAGGTGGATCTGCGGCTCGGGCGCTGCTCTGGCCTTGTTGGTTGCAGGTCATGGACCCAGCTAGGGACGAGCTGGGCAGGGTGGTGCTCGCGTGGTGGCACTGCTCTACTCAGGCTCATCCGGATCTTGGTGATGGCACCGGTCAACGGCGCGGCCATGGCGGCTTGGGCCGCGGAGGCTCATGGTTGTTGGTGGGGTGCGGGTGGTGGCGGTGTATTCCCCTCTCCTAGGTCTGAGCAGGCGGCGCGCGGGATGCTCGCGAGACGGTGGATGGTTGGGACCTAGGGCTCGTGCTCGGGCGGGCCAGATCTGGGCCCGAGGTGGATCGGAGCTTCCGCTCCGGTTAGGTGAGGATGGGCTCGGTCCAGGTGGCTGTCGGTGGCGGCGTTTCCCGGGATCTCCAGTTGGCGATGGGGCGGCGCGGCTGTTGCGGTTTGGCGGCGGTGCGATCCGGGTCGTGGACGTCTTCGGCGTGCGGCGTGGATCTGGTTCGTGGTAGTGGACAACATCTGGCGCGTAAGTATGAGGGGTTAACTTGGTCCGCGTTGGTTTCTTTCGTGTTGTGCTCTTCGTGTATGCTGCTTGCTCATGGTGCCGGTCCGAGTTGGGCTCTTCGGGTGTTGCAGTGTCGTCGACGGCCGTCGTTCGAGCTTGCTCGGCGGCGGCCGTCGGCAGTCACTGGGTTGCATCCCCACGGTTCACCGGAACTGTTAGGGGAGGCAGGTGTGGGCGCCTCGTACTGTGGTGGCGCTAACCCAGATCCGGTGGCTGATGCCGGGCTAGGAGTGAAAGGAGGTCCCTTTCACTCCTACTACCGTGGTGGGGGGTCGTGATGTGGATGCCAGCGATGTCCGGGGTCGTGGATGCCCGGCCGGTGGTCTTGTTGGGGAACGTTGCATGGGAAACAAAAAAATTCCTACGCACACACAAGATCTATCCATGGTGATGAGCATCTACGAGAGGGAGAGTGAATCTACATACCCTTGTAGATCGCTAAGCGGAAGCGTTAAGAAACGCGGTTGATGTAGTCAAACGTCTCCGCGATCCAAATCGCAAGTCGTCCCTCGATCCGATCACGAACTAGTGCCGAACGGACGGCACCTCCGCGTTCAACACACGTACGGCTTGATGACGCCTTCACCTCCTCGATCCAGCGAGCGATGATGAAGTAGTAGATGAGTTCCGGCAGCACGACAGCGTGGTGATGGTGGTGAGGAACAATCTCTGCAGGGCTTCACCAAGCACTACGGAGATTATGACGGGGGAACTAGAGGGTTAGGGTTCCCGGCACACGGCTTGGGAAATCTTAATGTGTCCCGTGTGCTAGCCCTTCCCCTCTATTTATATGTTGAGCCTTGGGGTCTAAACTTGGAGTAAAAGCCTCCTCCAGGTCGGTTTTGCCCGCACGAGGTCGGTTTGGCCCGCCGGGAAAGAGTCCAACTCGGATTCCAGCAGTATCGCGCACAAGCGGTAGTACCGCTCACGAGCGGTAGTACCGCTTGAGCGGTAGTACTGCCTTACCAGCGGTAGTACCGCTTAAGGCAGCAGCAAAACATCCTTTTGCACTTTCCAATACCTCGTGGGCTTTACCCCTTTGGCCCATATAAAGTGTTGCTGCACCCGAACACTTCGGTAAACACCCGGAACCCTTTCCGGTGAATTCCGGAACCCTTCCGGAGATCAAAACACTATTATCACATATATCAATCTTTACCTCCGGACTCTTCCGGAGACCCTCGTCATGTCCGGGATCTTATCCGGGACTCCGAACAACCTTCGGTCACCAATAAAATAACTCAACTATACTAATCGTCACCAAACGTTAACTGTGTAGACCCTGCGGGTTCGAGAACTATGTAGACATGACCGAGACACCTCTACGATCAATAACCAATAGCGGGACCTGGATGCCCATATTGGCTCCTACATATTCTACGAAGATCTTTATCGGTCGAACCTCTATGTCAAGGATTCAGTTAATCCCGTATGCTGTTCCCTTTGTTCTTCGGTATGTTACTTGCCCGAGATTCGATCGTCGGTATCTCTATACCTAGTTCAATCTCGTTACTGGCAAGTATCTTTACTCGTTCCGTAATACAAGATCTCGTGGCTAACACTTTAGTCACATTGCTTGCAAGGCTCATTGTGATGTTGTATTACCGAGTGGGCCCTGAGATACCTCTCCGTCACACGGAGTAACAAATCCCAGTCTGGATCCATGCCAACCCAACAGACACCCTCGCAGATACCTGTAGAGCACCTTTATAGTCACCTAGTTACGTTGCGACGTTTTATACACACAAGGTACTCCTCCGATGTCAGGGAGTTGCATGATCTCATGGTCATAGGAACAGATACTTGACATGCAGAAAACAATAGCAATAAACTGACACGATCATATGCTACGTTTATAGTTTGGGTCTTGTCCATCACATCATTCTCCTAATGATGTGATCCCGTTATCAAATGACATCTCATGTCCATGGCTAGGAAACCTTCACCATCTTTTGATCAACGAGCTAGTTTAACTAGAGGCTTACTAGGGACACAGTGTTGTCTATGTACCCACACATGTATTTGAGTTTCCAATCAATACAATTATAGCATGGATAATAAACGATTATCATGAACAAGGAAATATAATAATAACCAATTTATTATTGCCTCTAGGGCATATTTCCAACAGTCTCCCACTTGCACTAGAGTCAATAATCTAGTTCACATCACTATGTGATTTACATTGTAATGAATCGAACACCCATGCAGTTCTGGTGTTGTTCATGTTTAGCCCTTGGAAGAGGTTTAGTCATCGGATCTGCAACATTCAGATCTGTGTGTACTTTGCAAATATTTATGTCGTCCTCCTTGATGTAATCGCGGATGGAATTGAAACGTCGCTTTATGTGTCTGGTCCTCTTGTGAAATCTTGGTTCCTTGGCTAGAGCAATGGCACTAGTATTATCACAAAACAGAGTCATTGGGTTAAGCGCACTAGGCACTACTCCAAGATCTGTCATGAACTCCTTCATCCAGACACCTTCCTTCGCCGCCTCCGAGGCAGCGATGTACTCCGCTTCGCATGTAGAATCAGCTACCACGCTTTGCTTGGAACTGCACCAGCTAACCGCACCCCCATTAAGAATAAATACGTATCCGGTTTGTGACTTAGAGTCATCCGGATCAGTGTCAAAGCTTGCATCGACGTAACCCTTTACGACGAGCTCTTGATCACCTCCATAAACGAGAAACATGTCCTTAGTCCTTTTCAGGTACTTCAGGATATTCTTGACCACCGTCCAGTGTTCCATTCCTGGATCACTTTGAAACCTTCCGACCATACTTATGGCAAGGTTGACATCGGGTCTTGTGCACAGCATTGCATACATGATAAAGCCTATGGCTGAAGCATAGGGGATGACACTCATCTTTTCTCTATCTTCTGCAGTCACTGGGCATTGAGTCTTACTCAACTTCACACCTTGCAATACAGGCAAGAACCCCTTCTTGGACTGATCCATTTTGAACTTCTTCAAAACTTTGTCAAGGTATGTGCTTTGTGAAAGTCCTATTAAGCGTCTCGATCTATCTCTATAGATCTTGATGCCTAATATGAAAGCAGCTTCTGCTAGGTCCTTCATTGAAAAACTCTTGTTCAAATATTCCTTCACGCTTTCCAACATTTCTATATTGTTTCCAATCAGTAATATGTCATCCACATATAATATTAGAAACGCTATAGAGCTCCCACTCACTTTCTTGTAAATACAAGCTTCTCCGTAAACTTGTATAAACTCGAACGCTTTGATCACCTCATCAAAGCGAAGATTCCAACTCCGAGATGCTTGCACCAGTCCATAAATGGATCGCTGGAGTTTGGAAACTTTGTCAGCATTCTCTGGATCGACAAAACCTTCTGGTTGCATCATATACAACTCTTCCTTAAGGAAACCGTTAAGGAACGCTGTTTTGACATCCATCTGCCAAATTTCATAATCGAAAAAGGAAGCTATTGCTAACATGATTCTGACGGACTTAAGCATCGCTACGGATGAGAAGGTCTCATCGTAGTCAACTCCTTGAACTTGTGAAAAACCCTTTGCCACAAGTCGAGCTTTATAGACGGTGACATTACCGTCCGCGTCCGTCTTCCTCTTAAAGATCCATTTGTTCTGAATGGCCTTACGCCCTTCAGGTAATACTTCCAAAGTCCACACTTTGTTTTCATACATCGATCCCATCTCGGATTTCATGGCCTCTAACCACTTCTCGGAATCCGGGCCCATCATCGCTTCTCCATAGCTCGTAGGTTCATCGTTGTCCAACAACATGACCTCTAAGACAGGGTTGCCGTACCACTCAGGAGCAGTACGCGTCCTTGTCGACCTACGAGGTTCGATAGCAACTTGATCCAAATCTTCATGATCATCATCATTAACTTCCTCTTCAGCTGATGTAGGCTCTACAGAAACATCTTTCTGCGCTGCGCTACTTTCAGGTTGAAGTAAAGGTTCAACAACCTCATCAAGTTCTATCTTCCTCCCACTCAATTCTTTCGAGAGAAACTCTTTCTCAAGAAATGTTCCGTTTTTAGCGACAAACACTTTGCCTTCGGATCTAAGGTAGAAGGTATACCCAACTGTCTCTTTTGGGTATCCTATGAAGATGCATTTCTCCGCTTTGGGTTCCAGCTTTTCAGGCTGAAGCTTTTTGACATAAGCATCACATCCCCAAACTTTAAGAAACGACGGCTTTGGCTTCTTGCCAAACCAAAGTTCATATGGCGTCGTCTCAACGGATTTCGATGGTGCCCTATTTAAAGTGAATGCAGCTGTCTCTAATGCATAACCCCAAAATGATAGTGGCAAATCGGCAAGAGACATCATAGATCGCAACATATCCAATAAGGTTCGATTACGATGTTCGGACACACCATTACGCTGTGGTGTTCCAGGCGGTGTCAATTGTGAAACAATTCCACACTGTCTTAAGTGACTGTCAAAATCATAACTCAGATATTCTCCTCCTCGATCAGATCGTAGGAATTTAATCTTCTTGTTACGATGATTCTCAACTTCACTCTGAAATTGTTTGAACTTTTTAAATGTTTCAGACTTGTGTTTCATTAAGTAAATATACCCATATCTACTTAAGTCATCAGTGAAGGTGAGAAAATAACGATAACCACCGCGCGCCTCAATACTCATCGGACCGCACACATCAGTATGTATGATTTCCAATAAGTCGCTTGCCCGTTCCATTGTACCAGAGAACGGCGTTTTAGTCATCTTGCCTATGAGGCATGGCTCACATGTGTCAAGTGATTCAAAATCAAGTGACTCCAAAAGTCCATCAGCATGGAGCTTCCTCATGCGTTTTACGCCAATATGACCTAAACGGCAGTGCCACAAAAAAGTGGTATTATCATTATCAATTTTATATCTTTTGGCATCAATGTTATGAACATGTGTATCATTACTATCGAGATTCAATAAGAATAAACCCCTCACATTGGGTGCATGACCATAAAAGATATTACTCATATAAATAGAACAACCATTATTCTCTGATTTAAATGAGTAACCGTCTCGCAATAAACAAGATCCAGATATAATGTTCATGCTTAACGCAGGCACCAAATAACATTTATTCAGGTTCATCACTAATCCCGATGGTAATCCAAGAGCGAGCGTGCCGACGGCGATCACATCAACCTTGGAACCATTTCCCACGCGCATCGTCACTTCGTCCTTTGCCAGCCTCCGTCTATTCCGCAGTTCCTGTTTTGAGTTGCAAATATGAGCAACCGCTCCGGTATCAAATACCCAGGCACTACAACGAGAGTTGGTAAGGTACACATCAATAACATGTATATCATATATACCTTGTTTGTTGTTGGCCGCCTTCTTGTCAGCCAAATACTTGGGGCAGTTCCGCTTCCAGTGTCCAGTTCCCTTGCAATGAAAGCACACAGTTTCTGGTTTGGGTCCAGCCTTGGGTTTCTTCACGAGAGGAGCAACTGCTTTGTCACTCTTCTTGGAGTTACCCTTCTTACCCTTGCCATTTTTCTTGAAACTAGTGGTTTTATTGACCATCAACACTTGATGCTCCTTCTGAATTTCAGACTCAGTGGCTTTCAGCATCGCAAACAGCTCGGCGACTGACTTGTTCATCCCGTGCATGTTATAGTTCAACACGAAGCTCTTGTAGCTAGGTGGCAATGATTGAAGAACTCTGTTAGTGATAGCCTCTGGCGGAAGGGGCATCCCCAATTCAGCCAGACGGGTGGAGTACCCAGACATTCTGAGTACGTGATCACTGATAGACCCGTTCTCCTCCATCTTGCAAGCATAGAACTTATCGGAAATCTCATATCTCTCGATCCGGGCATTCTTCTGAAAGATAAACTTCAACTCCTGGAACATCTCATATGCTCCATGACGTTCAAAACGTCTTTGAAGTCCCTGTTCTAAGCCATACAATATTGCACATTGAACTATTGAGTAATCTTCAGAACGAGCCTGCCAGGCGTTCACAACGTCTAGAGACTCAACTGGAGCGGGTGGATCACCAAGCGGTGCATCAAGGACATAAGCCTTCTGGGAAGCCGTAAGGATAATCCTTAGATTACGGGCCCAGTCCACAAAGTTACTTCCATCATCTTTCAACTTAGCTTTCTCTAGGAACGCATTAAAATTCAGGGGTGCTACTGCGCGAGCCATGATCTACAACATAAATATAGCAAAGACAACTTAGACTATTGTTCAAAATAATGAGTTTAGTTAATCATATTACTTAAAAACTCCCTCTCAAATTGACATCCCTCCGGTCATTCGAGTGTAACATGATCCAAATCCACCAACTCAAGTCCGATCATCACGTGAGTTGAGGTGGTTTCAATGGTGAACATCTTCATGTTGATCATATCTACTATATGACTCATGTTCGACCTTTCGGTCTCTTGTGTTCCGAGGCCATGTCTGTACATGCTAGGCTCGTCAAGTTTAACCCGAGTGTTCCGCATGTGCAACACTGGCTTGCACCCGTTGTATGTGAACGTAGAGTCTATCACACCCGATCATCACGTGGTGTCTCGAAACGACGAACTTTCGCAACGGTGCACACTCGGGGAGAACACAATTTTATCTTGAAATTTAAGTGAGGGATCACCTTATAATGCTACCGTCGTCCTAAGCAAAATAAGATGCATAAAAGGATTAACATCACATGCAAATCATAAGTGACATGATATGGCCATGAACTTGTGCTTTTGATCTCCATCTCCAAAGCACCGGCATGATCTCCATCGTCACCGGCATGACACCATGATCTCCATCATCTTGATCTCCATCAACGTGTCGCCATGAGGTCGTCGCGCCGACTGTTGCTTCCACGACTATAGCTAACTCATAGCGATAAAGTAAAGCAAAAACGGCGAAAATAATTAAAGACAACTCTATGGCTCCTGCCAGTTGCCGTACTCATCGACATGCAAGTCGTGATATTCTATACAACACATGATCATCTCATACATCACATATATCTCATCATGTAATTGGCCATATCACATCACAACATACCCTGCAAAAACAAGTTAGACGTCCTCTAATTGTTGTTGCAAGTTTTACGTGGCTGCTACGGGTTTGCAAGAACCGTTCTTACCTACGCAAAACCACAACGTGGTGTAGTGATTGCTTTTTGATCTTCTAAAAGAACCCTCTTCATTGAAATCGATTCAACTAAAGTGAGAGAGACAGACACCCGCTAGCCATCTTTATGCAACGAAGTTACATGTCAGTTGAAGGAACCGGTCTCTCGTAAGCGTACGAGTAATGTTGGTCCGGGCCGCTTCATCTCACAATACCGTCGAATCAAGTATCAACTAGTAACGGCAAGCAATATGTATACACCCATGCCCACAACTCGTTTGTGTTCTACTCGAGATCTCATCTACGCATAGACCTCGCTCTGATACCACTGTTGGGGAACGTTGCATGGGAAACAAAAAATTTCCTACGCACACACAAGATCTATCCATGGTGATGAGCATCTACGAGAGGGAGAGTGAATCTACATACCCTTGTAGATCGCTAAGCGGAAGCGTTAAGAAACGCGGTTGATGTAGTCAAACGTCTCCGCGATCCAAATCGCAAGTCATCCCTCGATCCGATCACGAACTAGTGCCGAACGGACGGCACCTCCGCGTTCAACACACGTACGGCTTGATGACGCCTTCACCTCCTCGATCCAGCGAGCGATGATGAAGTAGTAGATGAGTTCCGGCAGCACGACAGCGTGGTGATGGTGGTGAGGAACAATCTCTGCAGGGCTTCACCAAGCACTACGGAGATTATGACGGGAGGAACTAGAGGGTTAGGGTTGCCGGCACACGGCTTGGGAAATCTTAATGTGTCCCGTGTGCTAGCCCTTCCCCTCTATTTATATGTTGAGCCTTGGGGTCTAAACTTGGAGTAAAAGCCTCCTCCAGGTCGGTTTTGCCCGCACAAGGTCGGTTTGGCCCGCAGGGAAAGAGTCCAACTCGGATTCCAGCAGTATCGCGCACAAGCGGTAGTACCGCTCACGAGCGGTAGTACCGCTTACGCGGTAGTACTGCCTTACCAGCGGTAGTACCGCTTAAGGCAGCAGCAAAACATCCTTTTGCACTTTCCAATACCTCGTGGGCTTTACCCCTTTGGCCCATATAAAGTGTTGCTGCACCCGAACACTTCGGTAAACACCCGGAACCCCTTCCGGTGAATTCCGGAACCCTTCCGGAGATCAAAACACTATTATCACATATATCAATCTTTACCTCCGGACTCTTCCGGAGACCCTCGTCATGTCCGGGATCTTATCCGGGACTCCGAACAACCTTCGGTCACCAATAAAATAACTCAACTATACTAATCGTCACCAAACGTTAAGTGTGTAGACCCTGCGGGTTCGAGAACTATGTAGACATGACCGAGACACCTCTACGATCAATAACCAATAGCGGGACCTGGATACCCATATTGGCTCCTACATATTCTACGAAGATCTTTATCGTTCGAACCTCTATGTCAAGGATTCAGTTAATCCCGTATGCTGTTCCCTTTGTTCTTCGGTATGTTACTTGCCCGAGATTCGATCGTCGGTATCTCTATACCTAGTTCAATCTCGTTACTGGCAAGTCTCTTTACTCGTTCCGTAATACAAGATCTCGTGGCTAACACTTTAGTCACATTGCTTGCAAGGCTCATTGTGATGTTGTATTACCGAGTGGGCCCTGAGATACCTCTCCGTCACACGGAGTAACAAATCCCAGTCTGGATCCATGCCAACCCAACAGACACCCTCGGAGATACCTGTAGAGCACCTTTATAGTCACCCAGTTACGTTGCGACGTTTGATACACACAAGGTACTCCTCCGATGTCAGGGAGTTGCATGATCTCATGGTCATAGGAACAGATACTTGACATGCAGAAAACAATAGCAATAAACCGACACGATCATATGCTACGTTTATAGTTTGGGTCTTGTCCATCACATCATTCTCCTAATGATGTGATCCCGTTATCAAATGACATCTCATGTTCATGGCTAGGAAACCTTCACCATCTTTTGATCAACGAGCTAGTTTAACTAGAGGCTTACTAGGGACACAGTGTTGTCTATGTACCCACACATGTATTTGAGTTTCCAATCAATACAATTATAGCATGGATAATAAACGATTATCATGAACAAGGAAATATAATAATAACCAATTTATTATTGCCTCTAGGGCATATTTCCAACAGGTCTCGGATGGCGGGCTTCACGTTTGGCTTTCCGGCAGGCGCCGTGGTGGTGGTGTTGACTCTACTTCTTGGTCGTGTGGGCGGCAAGGGGTGGAGTGGCGGGAGACTCTGGTCTACTCTGGTAGTGCCCAGATCTGGTGTCGATGGGCTGGCTCTCGTGGAGGTGTTGATCGGCACTCCTCCTGGTGGCGTAGGCGAGTGTCCGAGCGAAAGCTTCGCACTATCTGGCGTCGGCGGCGCCCGTGAGTGCCGCTTACTTCTTGGAGTCGTCGTCGTGGGTCTCGCTATGCCAGGGCTCCGCGTGAAAACCTATGTCTGTTTGATTGGACTCGGCAACGGCGACGCTTCGCGCCGTCACCTTTTTGGGAGCGTTGTCGTGGAGCTCAGGAGTCGTCGGTCGGGTCGCGGCAAGGTGTTAGCTTGTTTTAGGTTATTGTTGTATCTTTTGATCTGCTTTGTAAAAGGGCCTCCTCACCCCACTGTATCGAGTTTGGCCGTGTACTTTATTATGTTGCTTTATATATATAGCGGGGCGAAAGCCTGTTTCGAAAACGTGTGCCATTTCTGTTGTCTTCAATGCAGCAACTCCATCTACACTAGACTATAAATAGAGTACCCAACATCAATTATTTGCTAAGCTCCAGCACCGAGTTGGACTGGTGACCAAGCTCCAGTCGCCATGGACACTGACCAACTCCCTTACGGAAGCTTCTGCCTGGTAGCCGTAGCCACCGTTCTTATGTCGTTGATTCTGAGGCCGGCTCTGGGTGGTAAGGAGACCGGAGCCAAGCTTGCTCCAGGTCCATGGAACCTCCCCATCATCGGCAGCCTCCACCACCTCATCGGCACCAAACTGCCGACGCACCACGCATTCCTCCACCTGGCGCGCCGGCACGGCCCACTTATGCTGCTCAGGCTTGGCGAAGTGCCCAGCGTCATCGTGTCCACCCCCGAGGCGGCAATGGAGGTGCTGAAGACGAACGACCTCACCTTCGCGACCCGCCCGAGCGGCCCCACGCTGGACATCATCAGCTGCAGGGGCAAAGGCCTCATCTTCGCGCCCTACGGCGACCACTGGCGGCAGATGCGCAAAGTCTGCATTATGGAGCTGCTCAGCGCGAGGCAGGTGCGGCGTATCGAGTCCATCAAGCAAGGTGAGGTCGCGCACCTCGTGGAGTCGCTGTCCGCCGCGTCTTCTGCCTCATCGTCCGCCATCATCGACATCGGCAAGGAGCTGTCGAGGCTGACGAACAACATCATCGCGAGGGCGGCGTTTGACGGGAAGTGTCGGCAGCAGGAGGCATACCTCAGAGAGGTCGACATGTTAGCTTCGCTTGTGGGAGGGTTCAGCCTGGTGGAACTCTTCCCGTCGTCTCGGATGGTGCGGTGGCTGACTGGTGACGCATCCTGGCAGATATCATCCAAGAGCGCAAGGAGAAGAAACAAAATAATGCCTCTGCTACTGCTGCTCCTAAAGAGGACGAAGACCTGTTAGACGTGCTCCTGAGGCTGCACGATGAAGACACCCTCGGTGTTCCTTTGACATCTGAGATCATCGGCGCCGTCATCTTTGTAAGAGATTCTGCATCTTCATACTATCACTAATTTGCATCCAGGATTTAGCTAGTAGTAACAGATGCTTGTTGAAAATATATTGTTCGACTTTCTCCATCAGTTCAGAGTCCTAAAAATAATATTCAATAATTTGCAACAGGATATATTCGGAGCAGCTACGGATACCACAGCTTCCACGCTAGAATGGGCCATGGCAGAACTCATCCGCAACCCACATGTAATGGCAAGGGCGAAACTCGAACTCCAGCAGAGGCTGGGACACCACCGCAGGTCCACCGTCACCAGCTTAGACCTTGGTGACCTGCACCATCTTCGAATGGTCATCAAGGAGACACTAAGGTTGCACCCCTCCGTGTCACTTATCCACAGGGCGACCATGGAGGATTGCCAAGTGATGGGCTACGACATACCCAAGGGCACCTCCATCATGATAAACGCCTTTGCGGTTGGCACGGACCCGACACACTGGGGTGAGGATGCCGCAGAGTTTAGGCCAAAGAGGTTTGAGGAGATGAGTGTGGACTACTTCAAGCAAGGGCCAAAGATGGAGTTCATCCCGTTTGGAGCTGGCCGTAGGCAGTGCCCTGGAGCCCTGTTCGCGAGCACGACGATGGAGCTTGTGCTGGCAAACCTCCTGTACCACTTTGACTGGGCGATTCCGGATGGGATGGGCCCAGAGACGCTGGACATGGGCGAGGTGTTTGGGATCGTCGTGAAAACTAGGTCCAGCCTGCGCCTGCAGGCAGCGGCAGCTTGCCATCTACAAGACCATTAGTGCTGTACCACAAGCTTTACTATTTGTGCAACCATGTTTTAGTAACAAACTAAATAATTTCCCTTCTAAGAAAGTCCAGTAATACCGGCACCCGCTCTCTAGGCAGCGGGAAAGGGAGCGTCTTCACGCCATGATCATGCGACGATTGTGGGTAGGTGTCGTCTCACATAGCTTCTTCAACGACGCTATGTCGGCTCCGTGGAGCCTTGTATCCCTTTTCTCTTTCCTTTTTTGGGCATGTTTGTGCAGTTGTCTCAGTAGACTCTTTATTTTTCTATATGGCATTTGGATTTGTTGTATGGACGCGGTGGTTTTCTTTATATATAAAGCGGGGCGAAAGCCTGTTTCATGATGGTCCAGTTATAGGATTAATGAAGCATGAGGCATCGTATATCTTATCACGAAATAGGCTTCTGCTTCCCTTTATAGATAAAACTTAAACCGTAAGTACACAGTCGAATTATACATAGTGGTGATGAAGCAATCTGAGAAGCAAAAACTAGGAAAAACCGACAACATACATTCGAATGACGACGCCGTCGAGCAAGAATATAGGAAGCATGGGCGGAGCTACATAAGGACTTGGGTGTGCAAATGTGCACCCATTTTTTTGGCAAAACTTTTGACTACCTATGTATAACTCACATACATAGGACAATATGCATCAAATAAATTAGGAAACGACAGTAATTATTATAACTTAAAGACTAGGGACAATTACATTTGAGCCCTTAGTTGTGTCACACCCGTTTGATTTACCCCTAAATTCAAAAAACTCTCGTTTCTGTCCAAGCTCGTTTACTCGTCTTATGTTTTTGCCCTTTGACCGTTTAACCGGCAGTTTGAAAACTTCATAACGAATTCATACTAACTCCGAAAAATGCAAATAAGATATCGAAATGTTCAGAAAAACATCACCTATATGTGTATGCCATTTGCATTCATGAAAAAAGTGATCGAAAGTCCCCATCTCAGTTTGAGCTTATATGATCACAACATGAACAGTAAAATCCCAAAAAATGATAATAAATTCAAAAAATTATGAACTTTTTTTGTGGCTAACATTGACAAATGTTTTGTGCGATTTTAAAATTTCATTATTGAATGACATTCGTGGAAGTCGTGGCAAAAAAACTAAATTGATGCTTCAAAACAAAAGCATTTTGGAGTGCTAATTTTATTTTATTTTTGCCACGACTTGCATGTATGTCACTCCCTGATGAAACTTTCCAAGCGCTCAAAACATTCGTCAATGTTTGCCACAAAAAAAAAATTCAGAATTTATTGAAATTTTTATCAATTTTTTTGGATTTTACTATTCATGCTGAGATAATCTGAGATGGGGACTTTCGAACACTTTTTTCATGAATGCAAATGGCATGCACATATAGGCGATGTTTTTCTGAACATTTTGATATCTTATTTGTATTTTTTGGAGTTAGTATGAATTCGTTATGAAGTTTTCAAAGTGGTGGTCAAACGGTCAAAGGGCAAAAGCATCAGTGGTGCAAACGAGCTTGGACAGAAACGAGAGTTTTTTGAATTTAGGGGCAAATCAAACAGGTGTGACACAACTAAGGGCTCAAATGTAATTGTCCCTAAAGACTATGTACAACCATTGTTTAGATGCTAGCTCGTCCACCAACAAGAAGGCCTAACGACTACACCACAACACGACTAACTCCACCCTGAGTTCCACGGCCACACCCTCAAGAGGGAAATGGCACAAAGCATCACCATCACCGTGTCTGACAGGCTGCCTCATGGAACTACCTGCATCACCCCTTTCACACCACCCTGCTTGCTCTTGCACTTTCTCGATTTCTCCCTGAGGATGCCCGAGCGACGCAGAGCTTTCTCCCTCAAGAGACATCAAATCGCCTTGCTTGTGCAAGGATCCAAGTTTGTGAGGAAATCATTAAGTTTGATGGCGAACATGTCCGCGAGGTCTAAACCTGTCTTCCGCCTTCGAAGATGAATAAATCATTTGCTGCTGTCTTCCGCCGAACATGATTTGTTGTTGCACAGACTGTGTTATTTTTCTTTTTGTGTGGAAAAACTGTGGTTTCTTATGTAGAATATAGAAGCACAAAGTGATTCGTCGACCAAATTGTATTACACATTTGTGCAGATTCTCATTGCAAGGATCTGTGACCAGAATAAACCGTGAAGTACATCCTCCTTTCACAAATATAAGATGTCTTGGATATTTCAATATGGATTACATACGGACTGAAATGAGTGAACACACACTAAAACGTGTCTATATACATCTGATTCACAAAAAAAATAGAATATTATTTTACACGAGAAATAAAAATAAAAATATCGTGGTTATTATGTTATTATTTCTCTACGCGTCAGGGGAAATAAACGTTGCGGGCGTGCCAGTGTACACAAATAGATATAGAGAACATGAACTTTATTAATCTCTCACTGGAGAAACAAAATTACAAGATCTCATTACATAAGCGCTCCGGGCCTTGCTAGCGCGACCGATATGACTTAGGCGAATGTATAGTTCCGGTTCACGAGGCCTCGGAAGGTTCCCGATTAATTACGTCCGCTAGTCAAAGTCGCAAACCACCTCCGTTTAAGCTGTTGTAATGGTCGTCATCTTCAAGTCTCATCTTCTCCAAGTGCTCGGTGTAGACGATGGTGATTATGTGGTGGAATAGAAGGGTGGGGCGGTACATTCATCGACCCGGCACTAGTGGAAAACAGGGCTATAATCCCGGTTTGGGAGGGCCTTTAGTGCCGGTTCTACAACCGGCACTAAAGGGTGGGGACTAAAGGCCCCCCCTTTAGTCCCGATTCAACACGGCCCGGCACTAAAGGCCCTCCACGTGGCGCTGTCTGGGGCGGGCGATGCAGGACCTTTAGTCCCGGTTGGTGTTACCAACCGAGACAATCCGGTGGAGCCTTTAGTCCCGGTTGGTAACACCAACCGGGACTAAAGCAAAAAAATTTGATATATTTTTTTGAATTTTTTTATTTGAATTTTTTTATTATTTTTTTCTAATTTTTGAATATTTGAATTCATTGATAATTTAATCCCTAATCACCCCTCCTCACTGCTCCACACTCATTCCAAATCGTCTCCCTTCCCGACCGGTCACCCATCCTCTCACTACTCCAGCCCCAGCACGCTTAACTTTCAAGTTCTATCTCCCCTAGTTTCCAAGTCTGCACTTGTTGTTTTCCTGACAATCTTAAGCTATCAATCTTGTTAACCCTTAGGTCTTGATGTCACATGATTTAATTTTTTGAATTCTAAACAATTAATAAAATAAACAAAATAAGTACTAATAATATTGAATTTCAATGAAAATAAAATAAGTAATAATATTGAGAATTAATTTTTAAAATTTTGAAAATTATTTTTTTTGATTTAAAATAACTTTTTTTCCTTTTGGAATTTTGAGAATCTGAGAAAACTTCACCGGGTAAACCCGGGTGAAATCGAGTCCCAATTTTTCTCTAGTTTTTTTTTATATACTAAACTTTTTTTTCGACGTCGTATGCAAAAGTTATGGCCGTTTTACATTTTTTTTTCGTTTTTCTGCAAAAAAGGTCAAAATTCATATTTCAAAATTTCTATACCAACTAGACACTAAAACCTTACTACATCTCCAAGGATTTTATTTTTTGAAGATTTTATCATTTTTGTTTATTTTTTACAAAACTAAAAAAGGCGGTCCACGGGGGAGGGGGGGTAGAGTTTGAAAATTTCAGAACCCCTTTAGTTCGGGTTGGTCTCCATCCAATCATACCGTCGACTACACATCTGCTAGCACCGTCCCAGCCAGAGTCACAACTAAGGTTAACCAAGCCAGAGTCAACCCTTTCTAACTTCATTTGCTATTTTCATGCATTTAATGATTTTTTTGAGCTAAATGACCCTGAAATTGAAAAGCACTACAAATGAACTCTGAAAAGGTTGAAACTTGGCATGGTATCATCATTTCACCTACATAGCTTGTGCTAAAAAGTTGAGAGGGTTACGGCAAAAACTTGATGCACTTCGTGTACAAACTGGACCATCTCCTTCGAAGTATCAAGGTTTCGGACGAAAACCCATATGTTACAAAGGCATTTCATTTTTTTAACTCATTTCAACTCCAGACTTTTTCTGCATTCAATATGCACCATTCAAAGCCACATCCTCAAATTTCAACCATTTCTAACTTCATTTGCTATTTTTCATGCATTTAATGATTTTTTTTGAGCTAAATGACCCTGAAATTGAAAAGCCCTACAAATGAACTCTGAAAAAGTTGAAACTTGGCATGGTATCATCATTTCACCCAGATAGTATGTGCTACAAAGTTGAGAGGGTTACGACAAAAACTGGATGCACTTCGTGTACAAACTGGACTATCTCCTTCGAAGTATCAAGGTTTTGGACGAAAATCGTCTGTTACAAAGGCATTTTATTTTTTTTAACTTATTTCAACTCCAGACTTTTTCTGCATTCAATATGCACCATACTACAACTTGTTAAAATCTACAGAAAGAACTAACTAAAAATAATAAAAAACAACAATTAAATGACTAAAACAACTATATAAGCAAAACAGTATTGTTTTAATTAAAATCCTAATTTAAATTATTCTAAAAATAACCAAATAAATCTTATTGTGACAACAATCTAACACGTGACTAGGAGCAAAAAGAATTAAATTAAAAACTATTTGTAAACTCAAGTTATTCACAATCTAGGGTTTGAAGCAAATTTGAACAAATTCAAATTTAAACCATTCAAATTTGAAAACTAATGGCACAAACTGAGACTAGACAAAATTTTGAATCTAATGCAAAAAGAATCAGTCAAAAACATCAAATATCTTAAAAGATATAAGCAATTTAAAACAGAAACTAAAAACAGAAAACAAAAATCAGAACCCCTTTAGTCCCGGTTGGTGTCTCCAACCGGGACTAAAGGTCCAACCTTTAGTCCCGGTTGGAGACACCAACCGGGACTAAAGCCTCAACCCCTTTAGTCCCGGTTGGTGTTACCAACCGGGACTAAAGGGGGGGCCTTTAGTCCCGGTTGGTAATACAAACCGGGACTAAAGGGGCTCGTGGGGGCCCCAGCTGACACCAGCCTGGCACAACCCCTTTAGTCCCGGTTCGTGTTACGAACCGAGACTAAAAGTCCGGAAGGAACCGCGACTAATGATGCCCGTTCCGAACCGGGACTAATGGTCACAATAGTGCCGGTTCAAAACCAAACCGGGACTAATGCATTGGACAAAAGGTCTGTTTTCTACTAGTGCGGCGATGCTCAGCCATATCCCTCCGGCTTGTCGATGTCCGATGATGAAGATGTCTGGCCTTGTCAGCTCAAACAGATGGGCGGCCTTTTGCCTCATCGATGCCCGTCCTGGTGGTGTCCGCCTTCAACTCGTAGGTGCCTGGTTGGGTCTTAGAAGTATAATTGGGTTTAAATATAGATATAAGGAGTAGAGATAGAATAGTTTAAATATACTACGACTTGTCTTATACTCCAAGTCTCATCCCACGATGTACTCTATATATACTCCTGTGAGGGTCAGATCAATACAACACAATATTCTAGCCATCCTATATTTTTGAGTCAATTACACCACATGTGCCTGAACTTGGCAAGAAAAATCAGTTTGGTGCTAAAACTTGCGGCATACATTGAACTGGTGACAGAACTTGGCTTGGGCGTGCATCCACGGTGCTAACCACGCTTGTATACGTACAGGCGTGCTGATGTGGCGCGCCAGCATGACCCAGGGCCCACCCATCAGCGGCTGGGAGGCAGGGACGAGGGCATGTGACCTGTTTTTTTTTTTGCAAAACCCCCCTAAATATTTATTTTTCTCACGAAAATGCCCGTAAAATTTTTTTCTTAAAAAATGAAACTTCACCATTAGGACCCACCCGTCAGGGAGGAAACTAATACGCAAAATGCTGCACCGCCCATGTTCGAACCGTCGAGCTGCGGCGTTCTGGCAAGCCGAGCTAGCCGGCACAACAAGTAGCTTCTGATGTTCTAATTGGATATCTTGACCTAATGACATGTACCCAAGCACGCACTTAAGTGTTAAATGGGCTGTTGTCACCGTAGCCCATTTTTCACATCTTAGTTTTTCCATTCCTTAGAATTATATAGAAATATTTAAATTATAAATAATATAAATACAAATGAAATAAGTTATTTAAAATAAATTTCACGTAATATAAAGAATAATATTATTTAAATAATGTTCACATATAATTCTAAAAAATGTTCTTATTTAAAAGAGTGTTCATGTAATTCAAAAAAATATACAAGATTATTTTAAAATGTTTACATAAATAAAATAATAATTATTAATTATAATAATATTCATGATTTTTAAAACTATTGTTTATGTATTCAGAAAATATTTATGTATTTTTAGGCTATATTCATGTATTCCTTTTAAGAGAAATAGTTTTATTTAAAATAATGTTCACGAAATTCTAAAAACTATTAATGTATAATTTGAAATTTAAATTAAACTTAAAATAATAAATATGAATTATAATAGTATTTTTTGAAGAAAAAAATTACAATAGTATTTATGAATTAGAAAACTATATCGTGTGAAAAATGGGCCGCGGTGACAGCAGCGGTGCAGCCCATTTAAGCTCCATGTGCGTGTTCACTTATAGGTCATCTAAACTGGCTATCCAACACAGGCAGCAAATAAGATTTGGTGTGATGGCTAGCGGGGCGTCTTGTTATGATGTGGTCGTCGGCTCGACCCACCGCAAATAACTCTTTTGCATATTAATTTCTCTTCATACTGTTTCCTGACGGGTGGGCCCAAGGGTCATAGAGATGTATTTACATTTCAGGGGTTTTTCAATATAAAAGAAAAAATAATTTCAAGGCGTTTTCTGCAAAAAAAACAGGCCACACGCCTTCGTCCCCACCTCCCGTCACTGACGGGTGGGCCCCTGCCATGCTGGCGCGCCACGTCAACAGCTTGTACGTATACAAACGTGATTAGCACCGTAGATGCACACCCAAGCCAAGTTTTGTCACTGGTTCAACGTATGCCGCAAGTTTAAATACCAAACTGACTTTTCTCGTCAAGTTCACACACCTGTGGTGTAATTGACTCTATATTTTTCACATGGTATTAGAGCGGTTAGTCTCACGACGCCGATGTGAGTTTCTCCACCACTTCCGTAGCACGGCGCACCCCGGGGAGATACATCTCCTCTCCCGGGGCGCGACATCCAATCTGATCAAAAGATGAGATTGGTTCTTAGATTAGATCAATTCTTTGTTTTTTGAAATACTTTAGATCAAATTCTTAGACACAAATAAATCAGATCGATCCCGCTGACCGGTGAAGAAATCCAACAGATCGGTTCTTCGAACGGCGGCCGAGCCCCGCCTGTTGACGTATAAATGTATTGCCTAGTCTCTTCCATCAGATCGGTCTTTTGGTTGCATTGGCTAGAGCATCCACTTCTACATGGTATCTATCAGATCGGTATTTTGGTTGCATTGGCTAGAGCATCCACTTCTACACCGCCAACTGCCCGCGATGGGCGACACACCGCCGAGCGTTGTGACCACGCAGTGACCGGCCCAGCTAGCACGATCCGATCAAAATCGACTTCATGTGCAACAGCACTCCGACGTCGACATGCATCTCTTCACCAAGCAACTCCTTCGACGGCAGCACAGCCCTACGTGCTCTCCGGGCGGCACGGCCTCGACCCCAAGCCGCTCACGGACGAGTTGCTTCCATCAGCGCCATCTTCGTCGACATGCAGTGCAAGATTCGGCGACGATCATGGTGCCACGGTAGGCTCGACCACGCGCCGCTGCATGCGGCCGGCTTCAAGATCGAAACTCCACCAGCACACACCATCTCTTCCAAGCGACCAGGACTTCCTCAATCTGCATCTAACACCAGGTTGGCGCACACTCGTCCAACGACGACGTCCCCGGCGGCCGCGCGACACACCGGCAAGTCCGGCGCGTCTCCGGCTCCGTGGCCACGCGCCTGCAGCATCCATCCGGCGACAAACGGCAGCCACAAGTGATTCTGCATCCAGATCTCAAAAAGCGATGCATCCACGGGGACCTGACCTGCAGTGGAGCGGATCACACAACACGTCCCGATCACTGGAGGGCGTACGTACACGGATCTTCCGACAGCCGACATCAACTCGTACCTCCATCTACCCGCCTACGGCAGACTCAACGCGCGGCAAACGGCAGCTACGTGCGCCTCCAACCGCGTGTTCCAGCAGCCGAGATGCAAGCCCGATGGCTGCACCGCCCGGCCGCAGCTTTCTAGCGCACGCCTCGATACAAGCAACCGGGACATCATGCAGCAGATCGATCTATACTACAAGCAAGCACGGGCCATGCGCATGCGCACGGTATGTACATGCAAGTCCTGGGGCCATCTTGTACGTGCATGCACACCTGACTTTCCCAGGCAGTATTCGAGATAGCAGTATGCGAGAAATGAAGATAGATGAGCAAATCCAACCCAATGATATGGACAATAAGTTTTCACATGTTGAAAAATTAAATTAACGGATAGCGTAAAGTAACTATTACCTGGCTTTGCAAATGAGTAAATAAAAAATCAATTACCTTATGTATGCGTCATTGCACAACTCGTCTGAAAATTACTTGTACAGATCAGTGTCTGGAACATTACTCTTCTTTCTGGATGTCTTTGAGATATAGTACATCGCAAGAACATCATTATCAAACTTCAGAATCATAATATGTAGACATATATACACCTTGGGCGACTAGCAATTGTAAGAAGGAACCCCTCAAAAGAAATAGCAATTGGAAGAAGGAAACTGAACGACGGCTGGCTCAAAAAGAGAAAAATTACGTGGCTACTCTGCGCCTGCGTGCTTACCATGCGCGTACCTGGGAGGGCCCCCTCGATCCCTGCGGCCAGGGCGGCCGGCCCTGGAGATAGAATAGTTTAAATATACTACTACTTGTCTTGTACTCCAAGTCTCATCCCACGATGTACTCTATATATACTCGTGCGAGGATTAGATCAATACAACACATTATTCTAGCCATCCTATATTTTTCACAATGGGTTGCTTCATCGGTAAAAGACATGTCGGTGAAGTGGCTTTGCCTCGTCGGAGCTTGGATGATGTTGGGGAAGTGTATTGATGTAGAAGTCAGAGTAGACTTGAGTGTCGCCGCGTGGCGGCGTCGCTTGAAGATGATGACAATACGAGCTCGTCGATGTAGAATTCGGGGCATCACAGTTACGGGGATGACCCCTGCCTGGTGTAGACGGTTGATGCAGAAGAATGACGGTGTGCCGGTGCAGTCGGCATCTTCGCCGAGTGATAAGTTGGCAAAGATGATGAAGTCATATAGGCATCCGGAGGAGACGATGTAAACGACGTCCTCGCCAGATGAAGAGTTGATGAAGTTGGCTACGCCATGTCGATGTAGTCGAATGGCGGCATGTCGAGGTGGTCGGCGTCCTCACCGGGCGAGAAGTCGATGAAGGTGGCCACATCATGTCGATGTAGGCATACGTAGGCGCACCAACGTAGACGACGTCGATGCAGAGTTGATGTATATGGCGATGTCATGTTGATGAAGTCGAATAACGACGTGTCTAGGTAGTCAGCACCTTCGCCGGGTGAGAAGTCGATGAAGGTGTCGATGTCATCTCGATGAAGCAGCCTTCCTCTTGAGCCGGAGGTTGATGGCGATGACACCAGCGTGGTCGAGGTAGTCAGTGCCCTAACCCGTGAGAAGTTGATGAAGGTGTCGACGTAATCTCGATGAAGTAGCCTTCCTCGTTGAGCCGGAGGTTGATGGCGACGGCACCAGCGTGTTCGCATGTGGTGAGCTAACGAGCTCCTGGGTGGTGATGATAAGCGACAAGATGTCGAGCTTCACGGTCGGTGATGGCGGTGGCTTGGACCGAAGAAGGCTCTGCCGAGGTCGCCATACATCCGGGGCGCCGCTGCCGCCAACTCGGGCGCATCATCGACCTTGAGGGTGAGCATTCACTGCTGTCGTCGCCATGACCAAGACAAACGTCACGTGCAACACACTATCCAGTTGAGTTGGCGTCGACAGCATGCTTGATGATGACGATGAGACATGTGTAGTGATGTAGTGCGAGGACGAAGCTAGATGACTTGCTGAACGTGTTAAAATGAGAGAGAGAGAGAGAGAGAGAGAGAGAGAGAGAGAGAGAGAGAGAGAGAGAGAGAGAGATTAAATATGCCGGTATTCCATTGAAGAAGAAGAAGATGACGCCATGATTTTGTTCTCCATGTTGAGGTGGATGGTTGTGGAGCCTCGGACGCCGGCCTCCTCCTTCCGGCGTGTGCACAGGTACACTTTACACCTAATGATGGATGCCTTCGCTGCTTTTGTACATCATGTGTGTTGATGTAGGATGTTGGCGTAGATGGGAGATGACACCGCCGGCCTACTCCCAGATGCAAGTGTTGGTGAAGATAGAAGGAAGCATCGTCGGGCCGTTTTCCGGCGTGCATCCCTCGTTGTGGTACATGCAGGCCGCCGCGACTGCCGGCGCGTCAACCGCGGCCGTGCGTCTCAGCTACGCCTGTACCGACGGCAGGGTCCTCCTCGGCACGGTGCTCGCAGCCTCCGTCGGCGCGTGTACTCGCTGCCTCCTAGTTGTGTGTGTGCGTCTCCCCTGGGGTGCGCTCCGTATCATCGCTCTTCGTGAAGTTTTCATCACCCGCTCACCGGATGAACTCGTAAAGATAGATGTAGGGTAGACTTGGATGTCGGCCTCCTCCTGGCGCCGGCGTGTATGCTCCCGCCGCCATGCATGTAAGGAAACGTAGTAGAAAACAAAATAAATTCGCCCTACGATTAACCAGGAACACTATGAAGATGCGATAAACGGTTTGGATCAGATCGTTACCGACTCCGAGTTGTAGTGGAAGAAGGCGAGTTTTTTTAGATCGTAATTGAGTCCCTCGAATCACAGATGAACTATCCCGCGTACCGTCCACGAACAGTCCCTCGAAAGGAAGACCGAAAGCACGGCCTATCTACAAGTTGCAAGCGTACGGTCTTCACGATCCGGCAGCGCTTCGCCGTCCATAGCTAATCGTTCGCCGGAGAATTGGAGGGAGGAGATTAGAACCACATTGGGCTTCTAATTATGAGGATTAGAGGATCTAGATCTAACTCTAATTGATCAACTAGGACCAACTAGAAATAGAACTAGAGAATGCTCCAAAACATGTGTGTCCAAAGGGCCAAAATCCTCAACTTAAACGGAAAAAAGAAACATGCACGCAGGGAACTCACGCTGAGTAGATCGATCTATTGCCACACACACACACATAACGTGCCTGTTATTTGCTTTGTACTGCCTCCGTTTCGATGTATCCGTTTGAGCTACAAGTATTTCAGGACGGAGGGAGTATTTTCGCACGGTAGGTTACAGGGGCGTTTACATGTATATTTATAGCAGCCAACTCCTATACAACTTAGACATGTACCATGTCGTTTGGAACATTGTTTCCTTTGTTTCTATATGTTCACGTGCATTGCAGGTTCGAAAAAAGACTTAGACATGTAACATGACGGAACCCAGCACAAAACGTTCTTAATAATTCTAACAAAGACAGAAGAGGGTTCTTCCTAAATGACATCCTGAAATATGACCTTTGCGATGTGGCTATCAACTGTTTCAGGCGAGCAATGAGCTGAGTAATAGAAGCTTTTCACCACGTTGAGAAATGTCTGTCTGGTCTCTCTGTTGATGCCATGGCAACCCTGATGAACACGCCAAGATAGTTCTTGCATCTCCAAATCCACTTGCCGGTGTAAGTCCTCTGTGTTCTCCATACTTGACCCATTCTGTTCTTCCCAATTGAACAATTTTTAGTTATGGTTTGACAAATCACATATATACAACTCAAACGGAGGTACATGGATATATGAATGCAATGCATGTACACACGCACCTGAGCAAGACCTATTTTGGCAAGCTTGTGGCAGATGGAAGAGGTGAGCTGCTCGAGCTTGGAATAATCCCAAAGGTTCAGTTTCTGCTCGGCTGAAACATTCCTTCCTGAGCAGATCTCGATGGTGCGAACGAACAATAGTGCTGCATCTCCATCAACGGATCCATGGCTCTCCTTTGCAGTCCATGCCATGAGCCATTGCTTCCACTGTAGTTACCAAAGAAAATAGAGGTTCGGCTGTTTCATATCTGGTAAAACATGAATATCATATCAACAAATATATCTAAGTGTAGTGGTTTGTTGAATTTTACAGCTTCACGAAGACCGCTGGAAACATCGTCGAACGAAACAAGGTTGATAAGCTCTTCAAGATTCTCTGTTGAATTCTCTGGACCCCTGCAATGTGTCCACACACATTTTGCATTGATCATCACTAAAACCAGATTTTGGAGAGGGAAAACTATGAGGCTACATGAATACCCAATGTGTCGGAAGTGAGATGTCACTGCCTCTGCAAGCACTGCGGTGCGAGCCCATGCTAGACGTTCTGCTGCTCGGCCAGGTTCGAAGATGTTTGCTGAAGCTAAGAAGTAAGCCGTGAGCACGCTCTTTGGAGTCCCACCATACCTCTGCAGATGGTTCCTGAAATACCACCTACGCATACTCTCAAGTAAGAATGCAGTAGTCTTTGCTAGCTAATTCGTTGAACTTGATATCGAGAGGTAGCAAAAATGTATCTGACGTACTTTTTGAGGCCATTCCACTCAAGTCGGGAGAATCTTTGGTATTCTCTGAAATCAGCTTTTGCCATTTTAAGGTACATGTCGTTGCTCACAAGATTCATTCTGGAATGGGAAGAGTCAGAACTAAGGGTGTGATAAATGTTTGCCTACCAGAAATTTTTACTTTTTTTATAAAGGGCATTTTATTGACTTTAATTGTCGTATCGACAGATACTAATGAGCATATGATACTATCTTCATAGTGCATAATACCATCATATGTTAGTATCATATTGATCTTATTTATTGCCGTGCATGACACATAGTACTAGTACAACATTTAATATGACACGGTGTCGTATCACAATACTCAATGTTCTCTTTGCTCATTAAATTCCATGTCACCTCAGCAAAAATGTCTAGTTGGCATGCATGATGCTACCTATTATACTCCCATTATGACCAGCCTGATACTAGTATATGATAATACCTCTATAATGCATAGTATCATAATTCAGAATTTTAGATGATCACATTTATTATCATGCATGATACATAGTAGCACATCATTTATTATGATGCGATATCATGATATGATACCGAACCCTCTCTTGCTTTATTTAATTGTTTGCCACCTCAACTAAATTTCCTTGTTGGCATTGATGATATTTGTTCCAAATACTCCCACTACGGGAGATCTTAGGCTGGTCATAGTGGGATGTAACTTAGACTAGTAACAAGCATACGATACTAGTCCTTGTTACTACCTTCATAATGGGTAGTAACATATGTGTGGTATCATGCAAGCCTACATTTATTTAGATGTAGACTCATTCAGCCTCAGGGTGCATTATGTTACCGTATATGTTATCACAAGCATCTCCCTCCTCATTAACTACTTGCCACATAAGAAAATTTGCCTTGGGTATGCTATGTTACTAGTTAAGTTACACTCACTACGGCCAGCCTTAGTTATGTACACCAGGTTATTTAATATTGTAGGGATGTGATTATTGGAGTTGGGAACCCACAAGTGGAGGGACCTCATTGGTCAACATTTAGCGGACAGGAATAATACTATGCTAAAGGTGGTGGATCTTAAACTAACTCTGAACCATGACTTGTTTAAAGTAGGATCTTCACATTCATGTTTTTTTTTCTGTACTCAATGTATCTTGCTTTACTGGATACAAGGGTCAAGTTTAGTTTTAAAATATTTTGGCGTCTTAATTTATCTTCAGAGATAAATATTTTTCTTTAGATTTTGTGTCGAAATTATTATTTTTGATTAAACGAATGTGGCAAGGTGATACTGCTTTAGCTTCTATTATGAACAAACTAGAAACCATTTAACATCTCTTTTTTTTATTGCTGTTTGGCACGTATTGCATGGCGAGCTATGCATGTTAGCCTTTTAATATCACCCAACAGTGTAGTATTCATATATTTTTGGATCTTGGCTATGGGTGGGTAGGGGGGATGGTAAATCTTTAAGGTACTTTATTTTGGTCGGCACAACAACATTGTTTTGGTCTATCTGACTATGTAGAAATGATGTCATTTTTGACCGAGGTTTTGGATGTGGCACTCTCATGCACCAATTGGCTATGGTTATGGACATCAGAAATATTTGGGTAGCCACCCTAGTACTGCCCCACCCATACGTCCACCCTCCATTGGCCCTCTGCTATCCAACGGTTGATAGCTAATCTCATTTAGGCTTGTACTCCCTCCATCCTTAAATAACTGGATGTTTAGCATTCAAAATTTGTCCATAAAAAGATTGTACTTCTATCTTTCTAATGCACTTTATAAAGTAAAAAAAGCTTCTATCTAATCACACGGGAATCAAGTCCAATAACTTTCAACACATGGTCTCCTCACTTTCTACATGCACTTAGCTCATTGGGGATGGGGTAATTAAAAGATGAGAGAGATTGTGGCTTGCACCTTTTCAATGTATTTTCTACTCCACCTCCTAGTTTGTCTTAAAATTTCTATATGTTCAGTTATTTGAGGACGGAGGGAGTACTTCACACTCACGCTTGCTTGTGGGAATTGGTCCAAGCTCCCATACCAGGACTGAAGCTCCTGCAACTACTGATGCATGGATGCAATAGTTTTAAGGTTGCAATAAATGCAAGTGTTGCTGCCTCTCCTTTCCATAGTCTCTCTCTTGCCTTTATGGGTGTATATACACCCTATATGGAAAATAGTAATTAAATAAAATGTCAAAAAATTCTGAAAATATTTTCAAAATAAACTTGACCTTCTATTGTACTCGTAAAAAAATTCACAAAAGAAAAAACACCGTTGACTTCAGGGCAAAAAAAACACAAAATTAAGGTCAAATAGATGTGAATAGTAACTTGTATATAGCAATATTTTTTTTTTGCCCAGAAGTTAATGCGGATATTTCCTTCGCCAAAATTTATATACCAGTGCAAAGAAAGTCAAGTTTATTCAAAAAAAAATCTGAGAATTTTTTATTTTTTTTTGAAATTATTACAAAATAATCCCATATCGGGTGTATATAAACCCATGAACCAAAGGGTATTCCCCTAAGTTCCATGCACTATGTAATATATGTGTTGACACATGTTCACACCTAATAGCTAGCACAAAACTTCTATCGCCCATTGGGTTTTCAAGAGTTCGCACGTAAGTTCCATGCACGGTGTAATATATGTGTTCAGAGTCATAGTAATAAATCGCAGGCGAAACTACCGCAATCGCGGTGGTATCGCCGCTGGAAATCCTCCCCGAGATTTGATTTCTTCAGGAAATCGCGGGCGATCGCGCCGACATTGCGGGAGATCACGCCTTTCCGTCCTTAACGATCACAGGAGATTTTCCGGCCTCTAAATCGTTTTGCCCGTGATTTTTTTTTCCTTGGTTCAGACGTAATAGCTAGCACAAAACTTCTATCACCCAATGGGTCATGCGATATGCATAGGTAGCCAACTCCTATCGCCCATCCGTCACAGTAACCTCTCCTGCAACTCGTATGTCACAACAACAACTTAGCCTAATGGAGACATCCTTCCTGCTAGAAGACCGGGTTAGCAAGCCAGCGCATGATCTGTATCTGATGGTCCAGAATTTTGGGGCACCATTACATACATAAGATGGAGCACAATGAGCCAATTGAGCTTAGCGTACAAAAAGCTGACAGGGAGTTTGTATCCTGGTTTGGATGGCGTGCAAGTGATAGACCGTTGAGTGTTTAGAGTGGTCTTGTTTGGCATGTTCATCTTAGTTGGTCCATATGTTTTTATCATTCCTTCTATAGGCCAGATCAAAGTTTGATCTCCTTGTAATAAAGAATGTAATAAGGTTTCCCCCGCAAAAAAAAGAGAATGTAATAAGGTTTGTCTTACGATGCAGGGGTTGCCGATGCTATACCTATGTAATATTTGTTACGTGCTTTACGTAAATAGCAACGTGGAGAGTTATTAGTGGATCATTAGGGGGGAAGGGGCCCACCCCCTGATAATCCGCGGGGGGGGGGGGGGGGGGGGGGGGGGGGGGGGGGGGAAGATTAGATAGGCAGCTTTCATAGATCTTTGTAGCGGGTTACGTAGATGTAGGATTATCCATTATGGGCAATGATATACCTACGTAATATTTTTACCTGTAGAGGACCTTAGCAATCCAAACATCGGTGTTGCCTCCATATTGATCCAGATACATCCTGGTTTCAATTCGTGACAAACTTGCTTTCCAGGGGAAGTTCAGTGTGTACTCGACCTGATTGTACACGTAGAATTACTCATTACTCTTTGCCAACTAACGACATTAAATAGCATATATAATTAACTGGAATTTTTTGGCACATACTACCTCGCCCGGCAGGTCCTTGGTGATGATCCATTTGTCATACAATTTATTGGAGACTTTTCTCTCCCGGAGGAATGCACGACAGTAGCGCCCAGCCCGTGCCAGGACGGCATCATCACCGGGGAACATGAACTGAGAAGCACGGTAAGTGTTGTACATTGGAGTGACAGATGCATAGTTGGTCTCCATGGGGAAGCAGAAGAAGTCGCCATCCTTGGTCTCAAAGTGCTTAAACACGGCTGCATTGTAGATGGATGCACGTTAGTCTGTCAAACTCGATCCAGCATAACATATATAGTAGCCATGCATGTCAAAGCACTACTACTTAATAGTTACATGGGGTGACGTCGTAGCCATGCTGACGGAGGAGACGGAAACCCATGGACGTGTCATCAATATCTGCGATTGGGCAGTACGCGTTATGAGCCAGTCCCTTCCAAGTCCAGCGCCTGTTCAAAGTGTATACAGTCCTCTCAGACTAGTACTCTACTAGTCTTAAAGAAAAACAGTACTACTCTCGTAGTACTCCATTATAAAATATCATTACATACTAAACATAGTAGATTTTTAGGACATCATTTATTTCCAATTAAATTAAAGTAGTATATGTTAAATAAAGTAGTATATGTTAAATTAAATTAAAGTACCTGTAAATAAACTCTAAACACTCCTGAATTTCACTTGTGAAGTGCCTTGATATCCCCAAACGCATGAGCCGATCGACCACCCATAACTGCTCAAAAGTATCCATAGAGTGGCTACATGGCACTGAGGAAAAAACATTATGTGAATGGTGATGTTAGTATTGACCAACCTGCAAGGGGCTCTCCTACCTAAGTGTGCATTCGTGTTAGTTGTACAAGAACTAGAAGTGGTAGTGGTTTTACCTCCCCCCTTGAACTTTTTGACGAGCCTGTCCAGGAATGCAAGGCATTCCTTGTCACCGGTGTGATTGAGGGCAGCAGCTGTGGCAGCAGGCGAGGAATGGAAGGAGCCGTCCGGACAGCGCAACCTGAGTAGCTTTTCCCAGTCCAATGGTAAGTCTACCATTCCCTCCAGGCTGAAAAGTAGGGTCGTTGGTATGGAATGTAGCATATCCAGAGGTATCCTACAATTTGAGAGTCAAATTAATTGTTGCTTACCTAGTTATACATAGACTATTCAATTCAATGTACAAATCCAAGTTTATCACATGCATGTAGCTAGTTATTCTTACTTAGAGAGTTTCAGATTCCTCTTGGCATATATCTCTTCCAAAACAGGGTGGTTGTAAGGGATGTCCAAGTCCAGGTCCTTGGCCTTCTCTAGGAGTGTTGGGAAGTTAATCTCGAAGCCGCATGGCATCCAGTCCTGTTCCTCTTGTACCAACCTACTCATATTTTCTTTGATAAATATCACACCTACAACAGAAATGATCCTCTTTACATTACACACTTGATCCTTCCTTGGAAATTACGAGGTCAACCGTTGAACAAAACAAATAATCAAGCGATCAATCAAAACAAAGAATCAAGTGATCAATCGTTTTACCTCTGTCGCACAAGTTGTCGTTGTCAATGTTCCAAGACTTCACAGCCACCACACATGCTAGGGTGCTGATCATTCGATCTTGGACCATAAAGAAAGTGGGATCACCCCACGAACCATCTGGTAGTTGATTTCGTACAATCCAGTCAATGCACGAGGGGAATTGTGGTCCATCACCTCCGTCGAGGTTCTTGACAACAGCAACCAACGCTGTATCATAGGCTGAAACATTCATCGACGTTTCATCATCGCCCAATGACCCTAGTGTTGTTCTTATGGCATCCATCATCTGTTCCATCTCGCTCGGTTCATCCTTTAGGAAGATTTTGGGTTTTGATTAGGGTTGAATATATACGTTTGCCAGGTCATGTGCAATAGTGATTATTCTGCTCAATATGAGTTAATTCATATGCATATATGCTCACCCTGTGTCGTCTCCATTCACGCACTTCTGCCTCCGAATATGATGGGGATTTGCTACTTAGCACCAGTTCTAAATGTCAGACATGAGAAGTTGGAAAGAACACGTAAGCCATCTGAAATTTATGCTCTTTTAAAATTTTGAACTCATCTACGAGAAATTCGTAGACAACTTTTAGATTCCAGTTTCTACTCATGCCTTCAATCAATATAATGAGCTAAGAGATTTAATACCCCAAAAATGTAATACCCAAGTTATGGATAAATGGACTTGAGTATGTTTGGAGCAGGATATTCCTCCATCAAAATGTATAACTGGATGAAAGGACAGCAGATGACTCATATCATGATTAAACGGCCCAGGAAGAGTGCCAGCAGACTTAAACATAAAAATGAAATTCTCGCCAAATCACCATGATATGGTTAATACTAGAAATATGCTAAAAAGGAAAAACATTCTACTTGTACTGCTATGACTATCTTTTTTGCAATAAAAGCTTTGAGGAAACTTCCTTACATCTGTTCTAGGACTGCATCTTTGCTCAAGCATGTTGGTATGAGATTGTACAGAATAAAATGAGGGGTATATCAACATATGATGAAATTATTTTTACCTCAATAGAATTGCCAAAAGGAATGCCCATGGACATAATCATTTTAGGCTGCTGGAATATTTGGAATCTAACGAATGGAAAAATCTTCAAAAATGAAGTGCCCAGTATTTACACCTGGAAATTCCTTCTCAAGCAAAATCTGATACTTTTAGGGCATAGAGTGAAGCGCAAGTACGCTGCAAGTCTTCAGAATTGGATTGCAACAGATCTCTTATGTTGTCTACAGATAATTTCTTTTTTATCAGTTAGTTATTATGTTGCTCAAAACAGGCATTGGATAGGCATTTATTTATTTTGATTTATTTTCCCTTTCTTTTTATACATATGTGATTTATTTTATGTTAATATGAAAATACATAGGGCTTCAATAAAATTGAACTCTTGCACATTATCACTATTAGATGCAATATGAAAAATATTCCAGCCGACTAAAACCACGAGATCAACATCAATAGAAATGTTAGGTGGACATGAGACAAGATTCATCGAAGGAATCTATCTATGATGTCACTTCATGTAAACAATGCAGGCCGCTCTAGATTGAGCTCCCTACGTGCCAATTACCCAATGGTGTATATGTTTCTTTTGCGTTAAGTTTAATCTCTTCCATTATAATTTGAACCCACAACATGGTTAGTGGATTGGGTTATTAAGGCTAAGTGGATGATGTCATAGCTTGTACAATGTTTAGGAAATCGTTAGCTGGTAGTTGCTCGGTTGGCTGGCGGGTAGGGGATTAATCGGCTAATCGGCCAATTAATCAATTAATTGGCCGATTTATCAGTTTCTTGACTACTCGGTGACCCTACGAGTAGGGATTAGTCGGCAAGTTAACTGGTTAATCGGACAATTTCATGAACAGGGGCTTGTATACCTTTTGTTTAAGAATATAATATTATAATTTTTGAAGTGAAAATAATGCCATTTTGTGAGTACTATCTTAAATTATATATTAAAATTTGTCGACGTGCAAACCAGAAAAAAGCGAAATAGGGTAAAAAATCTCACAAAAATCAGGAAGATTCGATCGTGTTTTTGTACACTAAAAAATGACAACCATTTTGTGTTCCTAATAGCCATTCGCCGTTAAACTTGGTGAAAAAAGACAACCATTTGATGCCTTTAGTGGTGTAGAACGACAGTGTAATGATTAGCACTGCAAGTGCTTTTGCTGTGTTTTTAGTTCTCATATTTTTTTACTAGACCTGCAGTAGCTCATACATGTCGCAACATGATACTGATGAAGTTCAGTCAAGTCAGGAGTAATCAATGAATTTTGTTCTCCATGATCATGTATGTTTGAAGGTAACCAGTATTTATAGTGTTCTTCTTTGTTTATTCATGGAATCAGAAGGAACGGGGCTTGCAAAGTTGTTTTTTGTATGTGAATAATTTCCAACGTTTTAAATAAGGGGCTGCATAAAATAGCGTGAGGGCCCCCACATGCGATAGCACCGAGATAGCGCTCTACTTAGAACTTTGATAGTTTCACAATTATGTACTTCTTATGAGTCCAAAACTTGATGTACTGCATGCTTTTGTCTTATGACTATTATATTTGCCCCTGGATCTTCATAATTGAAGTTTAATGGTGTCGAGACACTTATAACTCTATGCCACATACATTATATGTATAAGCTAATTAGTTTGCATTGATCTAGTTTAAACAAGTGTCGATCTTACCATAATCCATGTCGCTCCCTATATGTCGACCTTGCTATCCAAATTTTATACGCATGTTGATATATTATAGCATACAAGTAAGTCATTAATCTGTTAGTTTAACAAATAGAATAACAATACATAAATAAGTGAGTCTAAAAAGTTCAAGATGATGGACGACACATGGAGCATTCCTCCCTTTTGTATTTCAAATTTGTGAAAACAAAAATATTAAGTATGTTGTGGGCATACTCACTTTAATAGCAAATAATCATTGAAAATGTTGTGATGGTCAAATAATTTTTTTTATTCAACTATCCTTGCCGTGAAGAATTCAATTAATTAAGATTGTCTTTGTAGTGCCTGTCCACATAATATGTGGTTAATGTAGTTTGAACTAAATGCGATATGTGAAATCACAGTTTTGGACATGGTACAGAAGATCAATCAATTAGTTTCTCTATTCTCTGTTTGGGGGGTTGTTTCGAAGAATAATCTTGGATGTACGGCATCAACATGAATTTTGAACATCCTGTGGTTAGGATTATCTAACCATTTATCATGGCAAAGAAATATCAAAACATCAATGTTCGAGAAAAACTTTAATTACAGTTACTTATTCGTTGGTGCAGAACGTGTTTTGTAATTTGGATATGTGAAGTATTTTTATATTTTTATTGGCCCACTTTTCAATGACCCATAGTAAAGAAAATAAAAAATGTGATGTGCTTTGTTATTCATATGAAGATAAGGTTAAAAAAACTAATTAACAAAAATTATGATTTGCCTCAGAATTATGCCATGTACAATATGTTTCCATTCTTGCAATTAAATAAAGACATTACACTGTTGTGTGAGTTTTAAAAGAGCAGACACATCATGTTAAAAGACAAAACAAATGCATATATGCTTCCTAATTTATAATGTGTAAACTCCCTATACATCAGGCTCACTGAATGAAAATAAATAATTTATGAAAAATATATAAGCAGCACACAGAGGAGCCAGCACATTTGTGCAAGCAATTGTACTAGTTCATTTTAAAAGGCAACAAAAAGCTACAGTCCAAACCTTTTTTTTTTGTAGGGAGTCCAAACTATTATTTATGAGAACGGGAGCCAGAAACAATAATGTTATTTCAGGAGCACTCAAGTTTTTTTCAACCATGCATGAATTCAGGCCTGGAGATTGATAGATCATGATTACCACATCGTCGTCGCTGAGAGTGTAAGTGCACGGACAGTCGTCGCCATGGCTCGGCAGTTGTCTGGTCGAGCACCGGAGCATGCCGGACTGCAGCGTTGAAAGTCAGCATCCTCCACTTTCTCTCTCTCTGTCTGTGTTAACCTTTTGGATTTTGGCTCAGTGATGAGCTGCTCCCTGCAGCTATGATCAAGTATTTATGAAAGACGGGCTCTAGGTGACGATTTTTGGACGGTGACTACGGCATATTAAGGCGGAGGAAAAAGAGCATCAAAGTTCAAGCATACGACAGAAGGAAGATAATTACAAATCATCCTTATTAATCTGCAAGTATTAGAAGTGGCATTGGGCAGTAGCGAGGCCGACGGGTGTTGTGTACTTGTTAATTGCCAAATAGTAAAAGCAGTAGGCAGTAGCGAGTCCGACGGGTGTTAGAGTTGTCCTATTTGTTGTTCAATAGTAGCGGGTGGTCAGTCGCATGTGTCTTTGACCCGCATGACAGAGGCAAAACATATATTAATTCCACTGCCGGACAAAATGAAACCTAGGTATCTATTTGTTGTCCAATTGATCAAAGTGGGTGGCTAGTTGCATGTTTCTGATCAACTGGGCATGCGTGGCTGACATAGGCCCAAAAATATTAATTCCAGATGCCGGACAAATTGAAACGCAGGTGTAACAACTTGATTCTCTCTTTAAAAATGGTACTCCCTCCTATATCCATATTAATTGAAAATGTGCATCAAAAAATTGTACTAAATGTGCATTAATTAATATGGATCGGAGGGAATATAACAACTTGTTCTACTTGTTGCTCAATTGAAGTGGGTAGTTAGTCGCATGTCTTTGACTAGCTAGACATGCGTGGTTGACAGAGGCCCAAACATACATTAATTCCAGCTGCCGGCCAAATTAGCAACTTCTATTGTTGTTCGGTTGAAGAGGGTGGTTATTCACATGTTCGCTTTTTTAGGGGTAAAAGATAGATAGCTTTTGTATATCATTAGCAGTATTAGTCTTTCTCAATTGCATGACTAATGTTCGGTGGTACACTGTTCACTAAGAAAACGCCTCCATAGTTCTTTATTAGACGCCAGTTCGTGTGCGGTCAGATTACTCTCTGTCCCTAATTTGATTTACATTTGTCTTTGCAAACGTTCAAGTAAGGTGTACACAAAATTTGAAATGAAAAAGCTAAAATGGTCACTTCAAAATGTATATGTGGATATTCACATGATGTTATGGGAGATAGTCCACTTGGTTAATGATGACCCACAAGTATAGGGGGTCAATCGTAGTTCTTTCAACATAAGTAAGAGTGTCCAAGGCATTTTGGAAACATGGCGACTCGCACTTTTGGGCTGGCCTAATGGCGGCAAAGAAACATCTCTTTCGCTTTGGGTCTTTCGCGATAAAGGACGGGTAGATTCGTTTTTGGGAAGACATCTGGCTAGGCAATGCCAGTCTCCGAGAACTATATCCGGCCTTATACAACATTGCTCGGGATAAGAATAATACTATTGCGCAGGTGCTCAGTTCATCCCCGCCGAAGATTTCGTTCAGGCGGGATTTGATTGGCCCCCGACTTGTGTCATGGCATAATCTTTTATCCCGGCTAGATTCGATTAACCTGACACAAGGCCAGCATGTGTTTCGCTGGAACCTTACTACAACAGGGTCTTTCACTGTAGACTCTAGCTATGTACCGTGCGCTCACACATTCTGAGATACCAGTGAGTAATAATAAGAAAATTTGGAAGTTTAAGATTCCACTAAAAGTGAAAATCTTGATGTGGTATCTTCGTAGTGGAGTTGTGTTAACCAAAGATAACCTCACACAACGCAACTCGCAAGGGAGTAAGAAGTGTTGACTTTGTACTCATGACGAGACAATCAGACACCTCTTTTTTCAATGCAAGTTTGCACGTTCTACGTGGTCAGTCATCCAAATAGCGTCAAATTTGTATTCGCCCACAAGTGTCGCCAATATTTTTGGTCATTGGCTGGACGGTATTCCAAATAGGTTCAAAACGCTAATAAGGGTGGGAGCGTATGCCTTAATTTGGTCGCTTTGGCTATGTAGAAATGATTTGGTTTTTAATGAAAAAAATGCTTCTTCTCTGCAGGTTATTTTTTGGTGTACGCACTCGCTACGTACGTGGTCTATGTTACAATAACCGGAGTACCAACCGTTGTTCAAGGTGGTGTATATGCGATTGGAGCAGGAGGCTACGGAGGTTTTTTCCCAACATGGGTGGCAACATAACCTTTGGATCGATCCACCACCTCCTTCGACATAGGCATAGTGTCGGTCTATTGGACTCTACTGTTGCCGATTTGTCGGTTTTTTTCCATGAATTTTTGTCATACTTTCGGATTTGGCCGTGTGCATCCTACTTATGCAGAAGTCGGGTGTTACTCATAATGCTTTGTATCCACTTGATGCTACATTTTGAGATAATAAATCGCCCTTTATCAAAAAAAGTAAGAGTGTCGAACCCAACGAGGAGCAGAGGAAATTGATAATCAGTTTTCAGCAAGGTTTTCACTACAAGTGTTGTAAGATAGTTTATATAAATAATTTGATAGCCAGATAATTGGTGACAAGTAGCAAGTAACAAAAGTAGCAAGACGCAGCAAATGGCACAATCCTTAATTGTGCTAAGGACAAGCCGGTGATACTCCTTATAGTGATTAAAATGCTCTTGAGGATACATGGGAATATCGCCAAGTTACTTTCACCACGATTCATTGATTTAACGTTCATTGCCTTGATAAGTGTTATGTGGGTGCACTACTGCAGGAATGCCCAGCAGTGGCGGGCGGGAAATGCCCAGCAGTGGCGGGCGAGGCTATCAGGGGCGCCCGCCACTGACCTCCCACCACTGCTAATATGGCATCAGTGGCGGGCGTGCGCCCGCCACTGGTAGGAAATCTGTAGTGGCGGGCATGCCTAGAAACCCGCCGCTGGCAAAACTTGTAGTAGTGGTGTGCATGTTATAGCACCATCCACTGACAATTTAGGCAAGCAAATTAAAAATTTCGCTGCCACGATAGCATTTCTGCTGCCACGGCAGCGTTGATACACATTACTTCATCAGGGTAAATTGAAATAGTCGACATAGTTATATAATTCTTAACAAAGGAGTAACTCACTAACACTTCTAATTTGTTCCACTTAACAAACAAACTTCAATGTATCACATCCATCTTAACTAACTAACTAAGAGTTCATCAGATTACATCTTGACGTGGACCTTATTTCTAAATAAGGTCAACGACAACCATCATCTGCAAGCTGTTGTTGCTGTTATTCCTTATCGTCATTACCATTGGTGCCTCAACCCTCAGTCGTCTCTTTACCTTCAGGAATTCCCGCCAGTAGGCCTCATAGAATGATATGTGGCCGTCTGTGTCCGTCTTGTACGGAACGGTGGTTACAGGCCCTGCTGCTCGAAGGCATACTCCAGCTCTGCCGATGATCATCTTCATAGGTAATTTCTAATGTTCCACGTGACTAAAAGCAAATGGAGCACGCAATGTCATATATCTTTCCATATAGTGTTATGAACAAAACAAAAGAATGTCAAACATACCATGGTGTGTTTGACGATGTTGGTCTTAGTTAGACGGTGCACAAATGGCGTCCCCATGTAGTGCACACTTGATGGAAGGAGCGCAATGAGATTGGTCGTCTCATCCTCAGTAAGCTCCTTCATTCTTTGAGAGAAAATTGCAGAATTGTATGGACTATCATCGTAATCATCTCCGCTACCCTCATCATCCTGGCTAACGTCATCAACCTGGCTATTGATACGTCTCCGTCGTATCTACTTTTCCAAACACTTTTTCTCTTGTTTTGGACTCTAATTTGCATGATTTGAATGAAGCTAACCCGGACTGACGCTGTTTTCAGCAGAACTACCATGGTGTTGTCTTTGTGCAAAAATCAAAGTTCTCGGAATTGGACGAAACTTTTTGGAGAATTTTTATGGAAAATATAAAAATTATTGGCGCAAGAATCAACAGAAGAGGGGCCACCTGTTGCCCACAAGGCAACAGGGCGCGACCCCCCCCCCCCCTAGGGCTCACCCTGATGCCTTGTAGGGCCCACAGGCGGCCGTCTGACCTAATTCCAATGCTATAAATTCACTTTTCCCGAGAAAAAAATAGAAGAAGAAGTTTCATCATGTTTTACGATACGGAGCCGCCGCCACCTCCTGTTCTTCATCGGGAGGGCTGATCTGGAGTCCGTTCGGGGCTCCGGAGAGGGGGATTCGACGCCGTCGTCATCATCAACCATCCTCCATCACCAATTTCATGATGCTCACCACCGGGCGTGAGTAATTCCTTCGTAGGCTTGCTGGACGGTGATGGGTTGGATGAGATTTATCAAGTAATCGAGTCAATTTGTTAGGGCTATGATCCCTAGTATCCACTATGTTCTGAGATTGATGTTGCTATGACTTTGCTATGCTTAATGCTTGTCACTAGGGCCCGAGTGCCATGATTTCAGATCTGAACCCTTTATGTTTTCATGAATATATTTGTGTTCTTGATCCTATCTTGCAAGTTATATGCACCTATTACGTGTTATGATCCGCATACCCCAAGGTGAAAATAATTGGGATTCTTTCCGATGATTGTCGTAGTTTGAGGAGTTCATGTATTCACTAAGTCGTAATGCTTTGTTCCGGTTCTCTATTAAAAGGAGGCCTTAATATCCGTTAGTTTCCTTAAGGACCCCGCTGCCACGGGAGGGTAGGACAAAAGATGTCATGCAAGTTCTTATTATAAGCACGTATGACTATATACGGAATACATGCCTACATTACATTGATGAATTGGAGCTATTGTGTATCGCCCTAGGTTGTGACTGTTATATGATGAATATCATCCAACATAATTATCACCACCGATCCAATGCCTACGACTTTCTCATATTGGTTTCTGCTAAGTTACTTTGTTGCTACTGCTTTACACTTGCTACAAACTGCTACTGTTACTGTTGCCGTTACTATTGTTACTGTTGCTACTGCTATCAAAACTATCATATTACCGTGCTACTAAATATTCCGCTGTAGATATTTTATCTCCAGGTGTGGTTGAATTGACAACTCAACTGCTAATACTTGCAAATGTTCTTTGGCTCCCCTTGTGTTGAATCAATAAATCTGGGTGAAATACTACCTGCGAAAACTGTTGCGATCCCCTATACTTGTGGGTTATCAGCTATCATCGCTATCCTCATCATGCTGGTCGTCCATCATCTTCATCAAGCTCATCATCTTGGTTGGAGAAAAACTTACTCCTTAACGTGTTGACTGCTCCATTCAAGTAAAAGCCTATGTACTCTCCCTCGATGAGCTTATTTTTTGAAATATACTTCTTCCTTTTGTTTGCGAACATCAACTTCGAATGTGCATCCTTTTTTCATCCTTAAAGTGGAAACTGTCATTGATTAAAATTTTGAAGTCGGCCCTTACGTTGCATGGGATACACTATGCAACAATTAAGAAAAATGGAGTTATAGTTAATGGTAAAGACACTAAAAGAATTCCGCAGATGGTTAGAATTGGATGCTAAAGTTAAACACCGTTACCATGGATTTTTGCATAATCCGTCCTTCAAGAAGAGCCCGAATTGTACTGCATTTTTCAAACTGTCCATACAAGGATTTTTGCAGTTATGGTATACATTACGCCCCATGATCCCTCCTTCAAGAAGAACATATCAATTGTAAATAGTTCACATGAGTGCTAAGTTATGAAAGTAATATTGAAAATAGGCAATATGGCTAAAAGGGTCAAAAAATCAACTGAAAAAATCGGCATAACCTTAGCTTAAAAAGTGAACATATTGAGTTCCAGAAATTTGGCAAAACAGAAATTAATCAATGTTTTGCCAAAACATTGGAACTCATGTTTTACTCCCTGCAAATATAACATATATCTTGCACTTGTCATATGTAATCAAATTTAACTCAACTTGATCTTTTTTGATATATATTATTACAAAAAATATTTCAATGCAACTTGTATTCTCTTAGCAAAAATCAACTGAAAAAATCAGCATAACCTGTAACACCCCAAAAATTGGGTTATAAATTTTTGTGCTGTTATTCCTTCCAAGCTTTCTTTTTCAAAATCTTTCTCCGGAGTTTGCTGGATGATCAGGTGAATCCAGGCAATTTTCAACTTTTCTGAGCCTTGTCCATGTCCTGGATGCTGGATGAGACCCATCTGCATCACCCCAACCTCATCAGAACCCTAATTCCTATATTGGGAATTTTAAACCCTGCCTTTGTGATTACACAAGAGCCATCATTCCTTTGCTCTGTTGATCCTCCAAAAATTCCGAGAGATCTTCCTACTCTTATAAACCCGGGATGTGCAAAAATATTGCCAAGTCATATGCAATATTTTTCATCTGGGATTATTTCCTTTTCCTGTCTTTCCGAGGAATTAAATCCAGAAGGATAGTTAGACATCTCTAAATTTCATGAAAATTTGTGGAGATGATCTTTGTGACTATCCCAAGCTCTGGTAAAAATATTGGCCAAATTTAAATAAGGAAAATTCCTGTTTTCCTTGACAAGGCCAATATTGCCTCTCTGCCACTTTCCAAAGGAACTACCATTTTGGTAGCCAGGAAAATTCTCAAATAATTTGTGGAGCTTCTCCTGGATATATCTTCACCATTTTCATCCAAACCCCATGTTCCCCAGTTCAAAATTTGAGCACATGATCCAATGCAAGTTTCTGCCTTGTCTGAAACTTTATGAAGGAAGTGCTTGATTCCTTGATCCAATTGAGCTGAAACTTTGCAGGGTAGTGCATATTGATATATTACTACTGCAAGCCAAAAATTAGCTCAATTCATCTATCCAATCTTTTTCTATGATTTTCTAAAGTTTCTGTTCAGATTCCACCTGTGTGAAGGAAGTGCTATTTATACTTTCTTGTTTGCCCTCAAATATTTTGAGCACTCTTTCACATCCAAACTATTGTCCCATGCCAAAACTCAGCTCTATTTGCCTAGCCATTTTTCCTCAAAAAATTTCCAAAGTTTCTGTCCAGTGGGAAGCATTGTGAAGGAAGTACCTTTTTTATTTATTCAAATGGTATGAAATTTTTACAGTGCCTTCATATGTCCAAATCCTCATCCTCCACCAAATTTCAGCCCAATCCAACACTCTATGTGAGTGCCACTTCATGATCTAGTTTCTGGAACAGATTTTGGAGTTGTAAAGCAACTATGTTAAATCTTGGTCCAAATCTTTCCAAATTTCACAGGATTGTAGTCCTTCCTACCCTTAGTCCCTGTGACAAGCTGGTTAGTCCCTTACCCCCTTCATTTAACCCAGCATCCACTATAATCTTTCTGCTGTTTAGGCTTTGTACATCCTGTGGTCACATCGTGAGCCATGGGAATCGTTTCTTTGCGTTTAGCAGCTACTGGGGGAGTGATCTACTCGCCAGACACGTTTGGGCCGGCCAGTGCGCGTGGGAACACTGTGGGCACACGGTGACCACGCGGAGAGCGTGTGCGTTGCATGTGCACCACGTGCCCTGTGCTTCTGGACCCCAATGGGAGGTCCACACGGTCGCCCAGCTCGCCACGGCGCGCCACGCACTCGCCCGTGTCGCCTGTGCCCCTGTGCTCCTCGTCCCGTAGCTCGTGGCCGCGAGTGACGACACCGCGTCCGTCGCCGGAGTGCCGCCACGTTGCCACCCGCGTGCAAGCTTCTTCTCCATTCCCGAGCCTTCCCCGTGGCCTTTTAGGCGTGTCCCCGAGCCCCTCGCAGTCAGCAACCCCAGCCCCAAGCTTTGGAGCTCCTCCTGTCCCCTCCCTTGGCCGAACGTCGCCGCTCGGCCTCGCCGGTGATTTCTTGCCTGTGGCCCTTCCCCCTCCCTTACCTCTGCATCCACGGCCTCCCCTGGTCGTCCGCGCGTCGCCGCCGCCCTCAGCTCCGGCGGGGAAGCCCGGTCGGCACGGCCCCCTCAAAGCTCTTCTGCCGCCGTGCCCCGGCCCCGTGGCGCAGACGCTGCGGGCCGTCCCGCGCGACCCCGCGGCCGACCACGGGCGCGGCAAGGAGCGGCGGAACAGCCGCGCTCGCCGGCCAGCCCTCCCGCGCCACGAGGCGCATGCTACGCCGGCGGCCGAAGCCCTCCCTGCCTCTCTGTCGCGGGCGAGAAGAAGAACGACAGGAGGAGAGAGAAGTGGAGGTGGGACCCGCACGTCATACGCACAGCGCTGACCTGGCAGTCTCGTTGACCGGATTAAGTGGACACGTATTTTACGAAATACGTCTTCTGCTACGAAAAACGTACTCTGCCGCGGCTTCGGGACGAAATGCATTTTCTCTACGCGGAAGCGTACTTCCGAAAATGCGCTTTCAACCCAGCCGCCGCCGAAACGGTTACTTTGTGGGCGTTCGCCCGTTAATACCAGAAACGGGTATGTTTTGTCTGTTTTTCGGTCTAACGAACGAACGACCGTAACTTTGCGCCCGTAACTACGATTGAGGTAATTCCAAAGCCCACGCGCTCAGTGCGTCGAGCCCGTTCCGATGGTGCCATTTTCATAATATTGTCACATATTGAAAATACCATCTTTCGAATCCAGGCCTCTCCCGGGAGCACCGGTTCCGGCGACTCGTTTCCAGTGGATCGTCGCACTTCCACCCGGTGTCTTCGTCCACCCCGAGGCAAGCCAACCTCTTATCATGAGCACCGGACTTGCATGTTGACTTTGCTTGAACCCTGTGCGTGTGTAGCTGCAGTATATTCATATGATGTTTCTGTCTGCAAATGTGGTATATGTATTGCCTGCCAAGTCATTCTATAATCAGATTTCATACTAGCTTTTGCCATGTTAACAATAATGTTTTTATTGATAATATCATGCTATTACTATGTCTGGATCTTGCATCATGTCAGTCATTGCTGTTGTGATCCTGTCATACCATTGCCATGCTACATATGTCATATATGCTATGCACTTCATAAGTTTGGTAAACATGTTTATTAATGCATTCATGATATTCATGCGTATAATCTTGATGATATGGTAAAATGATGGAGATGACAAGAACGTGTGTTAATAACATCAACCACCTCCATCGGCTGGATCGTGTTATAGTGCCACCGAATCGAGCTCACCAGTGCAGCCACACTTGCCTGGATGGGGAGGCCCTAATTCGGTCTATTGTCATGCCTCTCGCCGGTACCTCCAACCAGGGAAGGTTATGTGCGTGTGCTACCCTGGCCCGGTGGGCGGCCATAACCTTGTGTACCCGGTTTTGGTATTGAGCTCGGGTCCCCGTTTGGGACGATGTTTTTGTTTGGCCACGACGGTGGCGGCCACATAGGTGGCGGATGTCACGAGTTGGCATCGGGGTCACCCAGGACATAGCCCAAAGGGGAGTTTGTTGGAGTGGCCGGGAGAGTGTCATGCAATAGATTGGTGTTGTCGGAACGTCGTTGGTCCACCCGAATGGGAGCACGAGGCCATGAGTTCCGTGGTGTGGGTACAGTGTACTAACCTCTGCAGACTGTATAATCTATCGATAGTCGCGTCCTCGGTTATGGACACAGTTCGTACTAGGTCACACTATCTGGTCTCTGTCGACATGGAGGATAAACCTGATATAATAAACCTGTTAAAGAATGTGCTATAAAGTAAATGTGGTGACTTGGACTATGAGATAGTCGTGAGAAGTCACGGAGTTGTTTCGGACATGATCATGAGATGAGATCTCGGTGAGTCATGAGCTAGCCCAGAAGGGCAGTGGCAGTGAAACCGGTAAATGAACAACATATTACTTTAACTCTCCACGAGAGGTAATGGTAATTTACTTTCTAGCATAGTATCATGCATGTAGATACAACTATGCCATGACATGATATTCCAGGATATGCCATGATATTCCATGATAGGCTATGATATGCTGTGATATGCTTTGTTATAGATTTGCTTGATCCATGTTACTAGCTAATATCATGCCATGCTTAGCTTTTGCCATGAGATAAATTTATGTATGAGCATAGGGCTTGCTTTGTCATCTGCTTGTTTGGATGCTATGTATTTGGTTGTCTTGCGAGTACATTCAAAGTACTCACCTGGCCTTGCACGTGGCCAGATTGCAGGAGAAGACTTGTCGTGCTAGACCGTAACCATGCCAGTCCTGTGAGCTGTGGAGCCCAGCCAGAGACGGCGTGCCGCTAAACCAAGAGTTCCGTCGCCATTTAGATAGCCTTAGAGCTATGCAAACCTTTGTATTCATCGGCGATGTAATACTCTATTCCATGTAAATGAAATATATGTTGTGCTTGGAATGTTGTACCATGGACCTGTCGAGCGTCAGGTGTTATCCTGGGCTGACGTGCGAAGGCCCCCTGCTCCATGCGGATCGGGGTGCCACAGGAGATGGTATCAGAGTCAGGCTGGCGATAGGTTACCCTAGCGTATAATCACCGCTATCATCAACCCGGAATGATCCTAATAGGTTTGACCCAACCCTGGCGTCCGACAAGGCCACTGTTGAACAACAGGTGGCACAGTCGGAACTGACGCGTCCCTACCCAGTTGCCCCCTCCCACCTAGTTTTCTGGGGTTGGACGGCGACCCTATCTTTTTGTCGTCAGTATCGGCGTATCCTTTCTCCTGTAGGGAAGGATTCATGCCGTACTGGTTTGTCCCAGCCTAGTTGCCTATAAAACCCCCACTTGCTAGCTGCGACCCCAGCTCAGTAAGTCATATCCTTGCAAGAACCCTAGCTAGTAGCCCCAGATCGGAAGCCATGGCTAGTCTTCCCAGGGAAGCCACTTTTCATAGCCGCACTTCCGCAGCCGGCCATGTTGGCTTTCCGCCCCTGCTTTTAGATATGCTCGCCCAAGCCCTTGATTGCAGCACTAGTCCCGAGTACCTGGTGTTCCAATCGAAACCCGTCCCCCATCTTCATCGGTACCAGGCAAGGGTGCAGATCTACCCAGGTCCAGCAGAGGATGGGAAGCCCTTGATTTTTCTGGGCAGACCCAAGCCCACTCCAGTGTTGGCTATCCAGACAGCCGCTGCAGAGGCTATCGCACGCCTCCGATCTCAGTTTCCACGTGTGGCGGAGATCCGGGAGTTTCGTTATTTCCCCTCTGCGTCAAGCACCAGATGGGAGTTCTCCCACGCTGCCCAAGATGATGACCCAGCGATAGCTCGCCTGGTTCAGTTCATCAGTGCCCAGGGAATGATGATCGGTAGCATTCTGGGAGAGTTCAAAGCTATCGACCGAGATGCTACCCGGGTTGTCACGGAAGCATACCGCGAGGCCCGTCAAGCTGCATCCTAGATGGCAGACCCCATGCCATCCGGCCCAGTGTTCTCTTCTCAGCCCGTGCCTTGGTTGAAGCCAGGTACCGCCAACCTCCGCTCCATCGACAGGACGATTTGTCGTCTCCGCAAGTTCATGCCCGCTTCATCCGCAACCCCAGCGGTTGAGCCCCAACCGATAGAGGTGCCCGACGATGAAGATGGAGATTGGCTCAGCCTGCGTCCCCCTGGAGAGCCCCAGCAAGACTAGACCAATGTGACCCCAATCGCGCAGTCAGGCGATGCTGCGAGTATGCCAAGTCCGTCTGTTCATCCTCATGAGGAGGATAGAACCATGTATCCTGGAGTGAGTTGTTGTTTTTTTTCGATGCGTAGTAGGGTTGTGCTTTGTTGTATGCTTGTATTGCTTGTAGCCTGTGTGTTGTGGTAATGTTCTATGTATGCTCCTTCACTTTGTGGTTCATCCGTCTCTCTGTTAAGTAGAAATATTTGACAGAGTTAGCAGTGAACTTCTAATAAGATTTTAATGGTAGAACACATACACCTACAACTTTGGACTCGTCTCGAGTCCCTAATAAATGCGAGCTGGTGTAGGTATATGTATGCCAGGAGTACATATAACCACTAGCATTAAAACACCTTAGTACATTTTGCTTGATGTGCTTTCCTTCGCATGTATTTTTTTGCATTTGTGTTGTTTTAGAATGTACTGCATAATGCACGCATACATGGTTCACCCCGAGTACGATTGAGCAGTACCCGAGGGGATGCAAAGTCGCTTTCCTACCATTTTCGGTGCATACCTAGTGTGCCAGATCTCCAGATCCAGAGCCTCCTAGAGGCAGTTCCCCCTGGCAATTTTTCGTCCCTAATCTTTTTCCAGAGCTCCCGTTTGCATTTCCAGAGGAACACTGCCGGCTTTATTTCATTAAAACCAGTACAACTACCCCAGTACTGATTTGACCTCGACTCTACTACGATTGCCTACTCTTCGTGGAGCTATCCGTGAAGTTTCTCCTCCGTGGAACCAGCAGCAGGATTCCAGTGCTGGTGAAGCCACCTCTTCTGCACCCCGCGATTCTCCAGAACCAACAGCGCTGCCATCACTATCTGGCGTGACGCCGGACAAGCCGCCGTCCCGAACCGCTGCAGCACGCGCTTACTCCACCGGCGCAAAGCGGCGGAGAAGCAAGTGTGGTGGAGGACCAGCCACCACACCATCACTATCAGCCCCTCCAGCTGCCGCACCCTGATCCTCGTCGTCGCGAGCCCGCTCCTGCAAGATGAGCTGCAGCAGGCAGAGCGACGAACCGATCAGTATGGCCAGTAGCGCCGTGAGGAACCACCGTAGCCTCACCAGGAACATGGCCTCGCCGAAGGACCTCGGCTCGATATTATCTAAACCGAAGAGATGGAAGAGCGGCATGGTGTGTGTTGGGCAGAACCGCGCTGCTGTCTTTTATAGCCCGAGATCGGTGTACGGTGAACGAGGTCCAAGAGGATCGCGCGTCGCCCGATCACCGGCGTCCAGGAGGCGAATCCGCGAGCAGTGCCGATAAGGCGCTGGCCCGCGACGGGAGTGCTTTTTGTCTCGGCACCGTGCACGCCGCGCACTATGACAACTAGGGTACTTAGTGCCCTAGGAGCTAGATGGGCGCTGTGCCAAGCCGCACGCGGAGCAGCAGCGAGGAAGAAGCCGAGAGCTGGAGGTAGAAGAAGGAGGCTGCCAGTGGGCCCCGGGCCCACCTGTTAGCAGGAGAAACCACTGTTCATTGGGGCGCCTCCAACATTTTTGGAATTTGACCCAAAATGATCCTAGCAGTGGATATAGCCTCGCTTTACCCGTGTCTCTCCCTGGGTGTATCAATTATCAGTACCCCACCTCAGTTGTATCCGACCAAAGGGTTAACAGCTAACCCAGAGGTTTTTCCTGGAGTAGAAACCATCTTGTTTTAACCCTAGGAATCTCGAGGACGAGATTCTCTTAAGGGGGGAAGGTTTGTAACACCCCAAAAATTGGGTTATCAATATTTGTGATGTTATTCCTTCCAAGCTTTCTTTTTCAATATCTTTCTCCAGAGTTTGCTGGATGATCAGGTGAATCCAGGCAATTTTCAACTTTTCTGAGCCTTGTCCATGTCCTGGATGCTGGCTGAGACCCATCTGCATCACCCCAACCTCATCAGCACCCTAATTCCAATATTGGGAATTTTAAACCCTGCCTTTGTGATTACACAGGAGCCATCATTTCCTTTGCTTTGTTGATCCTCCAAAAATTCCCAGAGATCTTCCTACTCTTATAAACCCTGGATTTGCAAAAATATTGCCAAGTCATATGCAATATTTTTCATCTGAGATTATTTCCTTTTCCTGTCTTTCTAAGGAATTAAATCCAGAAGGATAGTTAGACATCTCTAAATTTCATGAAAATTTGTGGAGATGATCTTTGTGACTATCCCAAGCTCTGGTAAAAATATTGGCCAAATTTAAATAAGGAAAATTCCCTTTTTCCTTGATAAGGCCAATATTGCCTCTCTGCCACTTTCCAAAGGAACTACCATTTTGGTAGCCAGGAAAATTCCCAAATAATTTGTGGAGCTTCTCCTGGATATATATTCACCATTTTCATCCAAACCCCATGTTCCCCAGTTCAAAATTTGAGCACATGATCCAATGCAATTTTCTGCCTTGTCTGAAACTTTGTGAAGGAAGTGCTTGATTCCTTGATTCAATTGAGATGAAATTTTGCAGGGTAGTGCATATTGATATATTACTACTGCAAACCAAAAATTAGCTCAATTCATCTATCCAATCTTTTTCTATGATTTTCTCAAGTTTCTGTTCAGATTCCACCTGTGTGAAGGAAGTGCTATTTATACTTTCTTGTTTGCCCTCAAAAATTTTGAGCACTCTTTCACATCCAAATTATTGTCACATGCCAAAATTCAGCTCTATTTGCCTAGCCATTTTTCCTCAGCAGTTTTCCAAAGTTTCTGTCCAGTGGGAAGCATTGTGAAGGAAGTACCATTTTAATTTATCCAAATTGTATGAAATTTTTACAGTGCCTTCATATATCTAAATCCTCATCCTCCACCAAATTTCAGCCCAATCCAACACTCTATGTGAGTGCTACTTCATGATCTAGTTTCTGGACCAGATTTTGCAGTTGTAAAGCAACTATGTTAAATCTTGGTCCAAATCTTTCCAAATTTCACAGGATTGTAGTCCTTCCTACCCTTAGTCCCTGTGACAAGCTGGTTAGTCCCTTACCCCCTTCATTTAAACCCAGCATCCACTCTAATCTTGCTGATGTTTAGGCTTTGTGCATCCTGTGGTCACATCGTGGGCTATGGGAATCGTTTCTTTGCGTTTAGCAGCTACTGGGGGAGTGATCTACTCGCCAGACATGCTTGGGCCGGCCAATGCGCGTGGGAACATTGTGGGCATGCGGTGACCATGCGAAGAGCGCGTGCGTTGCCTGTGCACCGTGTGCCCTGTGCTTCTGGACCCCAATGGTGTTGGGGAACGTTGCATGGGAAACAAAAAATTTCCTACGCACACACAAGATCTATCCATGGTGATGAGCATCTACGAGAGGGAGAGTGAATCTACATACCCTTGTAGATCGCTAAGCGGAAGCGTTTAAGAAACGCGGTTGATGTAGTCGAACGTCTCCGCGATCCAAATCGCAAGTCGTCCCTCGATCCGATCACGAGCTAGCGCCGAACGGACGGCGCCTCCGCGTTCAACACACGTACGGCTTGATGACGCCTTCACCTCCTCGATCCAGCGAGCGATGGTGAAGTAGTGGTTGAGTTCCAGCAGCACGACGGCGTGGTGATGGTGGTGAGGAACAATCTCTGCAGGGCTTCGCTAAGCGCTACGGAGATTATGACGGAGGAACTAGAGGGTTAGGGTTGCCGCACACGGCTTGGGGAAATCTTGATGTGTCCCGTGTGCTAGCCCTGCCCCTCTATTTATATGTTGAGCCTTGGGGTCTAAACTTGGAGTAAAAGCCTCCTCCAGGTCGGTTTTGCCCGCACAAGGTCGGTTTGGCCCGCAGGGAAAGAGTCCAACTCGGATCCCTGCCGAACCGTGCACAGCCGCACACAAGCGGTAGTACCGCTCACAAGCGGTAGTACCGCTTGGGCGGTAGTACCGCTTCACACAAGCGGTAGTACCGCTCGGGCGGTAGTACCGCTTCACACAAGCGGTAGTACCGCTTACGCGGCAGCAAAACTATTTTTGCACTTTCCAATACCTCGTGGGCTTTTATCCCTTGGCCCATATAAAGTGTTCTCGCACACGAACACTTCGGTAAACATCCGGAATCCCTTCCGGTGAACTCCGAAACTTTTCCGGAGATCAAAACACTATTATCACATATATCAATCTTTACCTCCGGACTATCCGGAGATCCTCGTCATGTCCGGGATCTTATCCGGGACTCCGAACAACTTTCGGTCACCAACATAATAACTCAATTATACTAATCGTCACCAAACGTTAAGTGTGTAGACCCTGCGGGTTCGAGAACTATGTAGACATGACCGAGACACCTCTACGGCCAATAACCAATAGCGGGACCTGGATGCCCATATTGGCTCCTACATATTCTACGAAGATCTTTTATCGGTCGAACCTCTATGTCAAGGATTCAGTTAATCCCGTATGCTGTTCCCTTTGTTCTTCGGTATGTTACTTGCCCGAGATTCGATTGTCGGTATCACTATACCTAGTTCAATCTCGTTACCGGCAAGTCTCTTTACTCGTTCCGTAATACAAGATCCTGTGGCTAACTCTTTAGTCACTTTGCTTGCAAGGCTCAATGTGATGTTGTATTACCGAGTGGGCCCTGAGATACCTCTCCGTCATACGGAGTAACAAATCCCAGTCTTGATCCATGCCAACCCAACAAACACCCTCGGAGATACCTGTAGAGCACCTTTATAGTCGCCCAGTTACGTTGCGACGTTTGATACACACAAGGTATTCCTCCGGTGTCAGTGAGTTGCATGATCTCATGGTCAAAGGAACAGATACTTGACATGCAGAAAACAATAGCAATAAACTGACACGATCAAATGCTACGTTTACAGTTTGGGTCTTGTCCATCACATCATTCTCCTAATGATGTGATCCCGTTATCAAATGACATATCATGTCAATGGCTAGGAAACCTTAACCATCTTTGATCAACGAGCTAGTCAACTAGAGGCTTACTAGGGACACAGTGTTGTCTATGTATCCACACATGTATTTGAGTTTCCAATCAATACAATTATAGCATGGATAATAAACGATTATCATGAACAAGGAAATATAATAATAACTAATTTATTATTGCCTCTAGGGCATATTTCCAACAGTCTCCCACTTGCACTAGAGTCAATAATCTAGTTCACATCACTATGTGATTTACATTGTAATGAATCGAACACCCATGCAGTTCTGGTGTTGTTCATGTTTAGCCCTTGGAAGAGGTTTAGTCATCGGATCTGCAACATTTAGATCCGTGTGTACTTTGCAAATATTTATGTCGTCCTCCTTGATGTAATCGCGGATGGAATTGAAACGTCGCTTTATGTGTCTGGTCCTTTTGTGAAATCTTGGTTCCTTGGCTAGAGCAATGGCACCAGTATTATCACAAAACAGAGTCATTGGGTTAAGTGTACTAGGCACTACTCCAAGATCTGTCATGAACTCCTTCATCCAGACACCTTCCTTCGCCGCCTCCGAGGCTGCGATGTACTCCGCTTCGCATGTAGAATCTGCTACCACGCTTTGCTTGGAACTGCACCATCTAACCGCACCCCCATTAAGAATAAATACGTATCCAGTTTGCGACTTAGAGTCATCCGGATCAGTGTCAAAGCTTGCATCGACGTAACCCTTTACGACGAGCTCTTGATCACCTCCATAAACGAGAAACATGTCCTTAGTCCTTTTCAGGTACTTCAGGATATTCTTGACCGCCGTCCAGTGTTCCATTCCTGGATCACTTTGAAACCTTCCGACCATACTTATGGCAAGGCTGACATCGGGTCTTGTGCACAGCATTGCATACATGATAGAGCCTATGGCCGAAGCATAGGGGATGACACTCATCTTTTCTCTATCTTCTGCAGTCACTGGGCATTGAGTCTTACTCAAATTCACACCTTGCAAAACAGGCAAGAACCCCTTCTTGGACTGATCCATTTTGAACTTCTTCAAAATCTTATCAAGGTATGTGCTTTGTGAAAGTCCTATTAAGCGTCTTGATCTATCTCTATAGATCTTGATGCCTAATATGAAAGCAGCTTCTCCTAGGTCCTTCATTGAAAAACTCTTGTTCAAATATTCCTTCACGCTTTCCAACATTTCTATATTGTTTCCAATCAGCAATATGTCATCCACATATAATATTAGAAACGCTATAGAGCTCCCACTCACTTTCTTGTAAATACAAGCTTCTCCGTAAACTTGTATAAACTCGAACGCTTTGATCACTTCATCAAAGCGAAGATTCCAACTCCGAGATGCTTGCACCAGTCCATAAATGGATCGCTGGAGTTTGCAAACTTTTTCAGCATTCTCTGGATCGACAAAACCTTCTGGTTGTATCATATACAACTCTTCCTTAAGGAAACCGTTAAGGAACGCTGTTTTGACATCCATCTGCCAAATTTCATAATCGAAAAAGGCAGCTATTGCTAACATGATTCTGACGGACTTTAGCATCGCTACGGGTGAGAAGGTCTCATCGTAGTCAACTCCTTGAACTTGTGAAAAACCCTTTGCCACAAGTCGAGCTTTATAGACGGTGACATTACCGTCCGCGTCTGTCTTCCTCTTAAAGATCCATTTGTTCTGAATGGCCTTACGCCCTTCAGGTAATACTTCCAAAGTCCATACTTTGTTTTCATACATGGATCCCATCTCGGATTTCATGGCCTCTAACCATTTCTCGGAATCCGGGCCCATCATCGCTTCTCCATAGCTCGTAGGTTCATCGTTGTCTAACAACATGACTTCTAAGACAGGGTTGCCGTACCACTCGGGAGCAGTACGCGTCCTTGTCGACCTACGAGGTTCGATAGCAACTTGATCCAAAGCTTCATGATCATCATCATTAACTTCCTCTTCAGCTAATGTAGGCTCCACAGAAACAACTTTCTGCGCTGCGCTACTCTCAGGTTGAAGTAAAGGTTCAACAACCTCATCAAGTTCTATCTTCCTCCCACTCAATTCTTTCGAGAGAAACTCTTTCTCAAGAAATGTTCCGTTTTTAGCGACAAACACTTTGCCCTCGGATCTGAGGTAGAAGGTATACCCAATTTTCTCTTTTGGGTATCCTATGAAGACGCATTTCTCCGCTTTGGGTTCCAGCTTTTCAGGCTGAAGCTTTTTGACATAAGCATCACATCCCCAAACTTTAAGAAACGACAGTTTTGGCTTCTTGCCAAACCAAAGTTCATATGGCGTCGTCTCAACGGATTTCGATGGTGCCCTATTTAAAGTGAATGCAGCTGTCTCTAATGCATAACCCCAAAATGATAGTGGCAAATCGGCAAGAGACATCATAGATCGCACCATATCCAATAAAGTTCGATTACGACGTTCGGACACACCATTACGCTGTGGTGTTCCAGGCGGTGTCAATTGTGAAACAATTCCACACTGTCTTAAGTGACTGCCAAACTCATAACTCAGATATTCTCCTCCTCGATCAGATCGTAGGAATTTAATCTTCTTGTTACGATGATTCTCAACTTCACTCTGAAATTGTTTGAACTTTTCAAATGTTTCAGACTTATGTTTCATTAAGTAAATATACCCATATCTACTTAAGTCATCAGTGAAGGTGAGAAAGTAACGATAACCACCGCGCGCCTCAATACTCATCGGACCACACACATCAGTATGTATGATTTCCAATAAGTCACTTGCCCGTTCCATTGTTCCAGAGAACGGCGTTTTAGTCATCTTGCCCATGAGGCATGGCTCACATGTGTCAAGTGATTCAAAATCAAGTGACTCCAAAAGTCCATCAGCATGGAGCTTCTTCATGCGTTTTACGCCAATATGACCTAAACGGCAGTGCCACAAGAAAGTGGTATTATCATTATCAATTCTACATCTTTTGGCATCAATGTTATGAACATGTGTATCATTACTATCGAGATTCAATAAGAATAAACCCCTCACATTGGGTGCATGACCATAAAAGATATTACTCATATAAATAGAACAACCATTATTCTCTGATTTAAATGAGTAACCGTCTCGCAATAAACAAGATCCAGATATAATGTTCATGCTTAACGCAGGCACCAAATAACACTTATTTAGGTTCATCACTAATCCCGACGGTAATCGAAGAGCGAGCGTGCCGACGGCGATCACATCAACCTTGGAACCATTTCCCACGCGCATCGTCACTTCGTCCTTTGCCAGCCTCCGTCTATTCCGCAGTTCCTGTTTAGAGTTGCAAATATGAGCAACCGCACCGGTATCAAATACCCAGGCACTACAACGAGAGTTGGTAAGGTACACATCAATAACATGTATATCATATATACCTTGTTTGTTGTTGGCCGCCTTCTTGTCAGCCAAATACTTGGGGCAATTCCGCTTCCAGTGTCCAGTTCCCTTGCAATGAAAACACACAGTTTCTGGTTTGGGTCCAGCCTTGGGTTTCTTCACGAGAGGAGCAACTGCTTTGCCACTCTTCTTGGAGTTACCCTTCTTACCCTTGCCATTTTTCTTGAAACTAGTGGTTTTATTGACCATCAACACTTGATGCTCCTTCTGAATTTCAGACTCAGCGGCTTTCAGCATCGCAAACGGCTCGGCGACTGACTTGTTCATCCCGTGCATGTTATAGTTCAACACGAAGCTCTTGTAGCTAGGTGGCAATGATTGAAGAACTCTGTCAGTGATAGCCTCTGGCGGAAGGGGCATCCCTAACTCAGCCAGACGGGTGGAGTACCCAGACATTCTGAGCACGTGATCACTGATAGACTCGTTCTCCTCCATCTTGCAAGCATAGAACTTATCGGAGATCTCATATCTCTCGATCCGGGCATTCTTCTGAAAGATAAACTTCAACTCCTGGAACATCTCATATGCTCCATGACGTTCAAAACGTCTTTGAAGTCCCGGTTCTAAGCCATACAACATTGCACATTGAACTATTGAGTAATCATCAGAACGAGCCTGCCAGGCGTTCACAACGTCTAGAGACTCAACTGGAGCGGGTGGATCACCAAGCGGTGCATCAAGGACATAAGCCTTCTGGGAAGCCGTAAGGATAATCTTTAGATTACGGGCCCAGTCCACAAAGTTACTTCCATCATCTTTCAACTTAGCTTTCTCTAGGAACGCATTAAAATTCAGGGGTGCTACTGCGCGAGCCATGATCTACAACATAAATATAGCAAAGACAACTTAGACTATTGTTCTAGATAATGAGTTTAGTTAATCATATTACTTAAAAACTCCCACTCAAATTGACATCCCTCCGGTCATTCGAGTGTAACATGATCCAAAATCCACCAACTCAAGTCCGATCATCACGTGAGTTGAGGTGGTTTCAATGGTGAACATTTTCATGTTGATCATATCTACTATATGACTCATGTTCGACCTTTCGGTCTCTTGTGTTCCGAGGCCATGTCTTTACATGCTAGGCTCGTCAAGTTTAACCCGAGTGTTCCGCGTGTGCAACATGGCTTGCACCCGTTGTATGTGAACGTGGAGTCTATCACACCCGATCATCACGGCGTGTCTCGAAACGACGAACTTTCGCAACGGTGCACACTCGGGGAGAACACAATTTATCTTGAAATTTAAGTGAGGGATCACCTTATAATGCTACCGTCGTCCTAAGCAAAATAAGATGCATAAAAGGATTAACATCACATGCAAATCATAAGTGACATGATATGGCCATGAACTTGTGCTTTTGATCTCCATCTCCAAAGCACCGGCATGATCTCCATCGTCACCGGCATGACACCATGATCTCCATCATCTTGATCTCTATCAACGTGTCGCCATGAGGTTGTCGCGCCGACTGTTGCTTCCACGACTATTGCTAACGTTTAGCGATAAAGTAAAGCATTACATAGCGCTTAATGATTGACACGCAGGTCATACAATAATTAAAGACAACTCTATGGCTCCTGCCAGTTGCCGTACTCATCGACATGCAAGTCGTGATATTCTATACAACACATGATCATCTCATACATCACATATATCTCATCATATAATTGGCCATATCACATCACAACATACCCTGCAAAAACAAGTTAGACGTCCTCTAATTGTTGTTGCAAATTTTACGTGGCTGCTACGGGTTTGCAAGAACCGTTCTTACCTACGCAAAACCACAACGTGGTGTAGTGATTGCTTTTTGATCTTCTAAAAGAACCCTCTTCATTGAAATCGATTCAACTAAAGTGAGAGAGACAGACACCCGCTAGCCATCTTTATGCAACGAAGTTACATATCAGTTGAAGGAACCTGTCTCGCGTAAGTGTACGCGTAATGTCGGTCCGGGCCGCTTCATCTCACAGTACCGCCGAATCAAATATCAACTAGTAACGGCAAGCAATATGTATACACCCACGCCCACAACTCGTTTGTGTTCTACTCGAGATCTCATCTACGCATAGACCTGGCTCATGATGCCACTGTTGGGGAACGTTGCATGGGAAACAAAAATTTTCCTACGCACACACAAGATCTATCCATGGTGATGAGCATCTACGAGAGGGAGAGTGAATCTACATACCCTTGTAGATCGCTAAGCGGAAGCGTTTAAGAAACGCGGTTGATGTAGTCGAACGTCTCCGCGATCCAAATCGCAAGTCGTCCCTCGATCCGATCACGAGCTAGCGCCGAACGGACGGCGCCTCCGCGTTCAACACACGTACGGCTTGATGACGCCTTCACCTCCTCGATCCAGCGAGCGATGGTGAAGTAGTGGTTGAGTTCCAGCAGCACGACGGCGTGGTGATGGTGGTGAGGAACAATCTCTGCAGGGCTTCGCTAAGCGCTACGGAGATTATGACGGAGGAACTAGAGGGTTAGGGTTGCCGCACACGGCTTGGGGAAATCTTGATGTGTCCCGTGTGCTAGCCCTGCCCCTCTATTTATATGTTGAGCCTTGGGGTCTAAACTTGGAGTAAAAGCCTCCTCCAGGTCGGTTTTGCCCGCACAAGGTCGGTTTGGCCCGTAGGGAAAGAGTCCAACTCGGATCCCTGCCGAACCGTGCACAGCCGCACACAAGCGGTAGTACCTCTCACAAGCGGTAGTACCGCTTGGGCGGTAGTACCGCTTCACACAAGCGGTAGTACCGCTCGGGCGGTAGTACCGCTTCACACAAGCGGTAGTACCGCTTACGCGGCAGCAAAACTATTTTTGCACTTTCCAATACCTCGTGGGCTTTTATCCCTTGGCCCATATAAAGTGTTCTCGCACCCGAACACTTCGGTAAACATCCGGAATCCCTTCCGGTGAACTCCGAAACTTTTCCGGAGATCAAAACACTATTATCACATATATCAATCTTTACCTCCGGACTATCCGGAGATCCTCGTCATGTCCGGGATCTTATCCGGGACTCCGAACAACTTTCGGTCACCAACATAATAACTCAATTATACTAATCGTCACCAAACGTTAAGTGTGTAGACCCTGCGGGTTCGAGAACTATGTAGACATGACCGAGACACCTCTACGGCCAATAACCAATAGCAGGACCTGGATGCCCATATTGGCTCCTACATATTCTACGAAGATCTTTTATCGGTCGAACCTCTATGTCAAGGATTCAGTTAATCCCGTATGCTGTTCCCTTTGTTCTTCGGTATGTTACTTGCCCGAGATTCGATCGTCGGTATCACTATACCTAGTTCAATCTCGTTACCGGCAAGTCTCTTTACTCGTTCCGTAATACAAGATCCTGTGGCTAACTCTTTAGTCACTTTGCTTGCAAGGTTCAATGTGATGTTGTATTACCGAGTGGGCCCTGACATACCTCTCCGTCATACGGAGTAACAAATCCCAGTCTTGATCCATGCCAACCCAACAAACACCCTCGGAGATACCTGTAGAGCACCTTTATAGTCGCCCAGTTACGTTGCGACGTTTGATACACACAAGGTATTCCTCCGGTGTCAGTGAGTTGCATGATCTCATGGTCAAAGGAACAGATACTTGACATGCAGAAAACAATAGCAATAAACTGACACGATCAAATGCTACGTTTACAGTTTGGGTCTTGTCCATCACATCATTCTCCTAATGATGTGATCCCGTTATCAAATGACATCTCATGTCAATGGCTAGGAAACCTTAACCATCTTTGATCAACGAGCTAGTCAACTAGAGGCTTACTAGGGACACAGTGTTGTCTATGTATCCACACATGTATTTGAGTTTCCAATCAATACAATTATAGCATGGGTAATAAACGATTATCATGAACAAGGAAATATAATAATAACTAATTTATTATTGCCTCTAGGGCATATTTCCAACAAATGGGAGGTCCACACGGTCGCCCAGCTCGCCACGGCGCGCCATGCACTCGCCCGCGTCGCCTGTGCCCCTGTGCTCCTCGTCCCGTAGCTCGTGGCCGCGAGCGATGGCACCGCGTCCGTCGTCGAAGTGCCGCCACGTTGCCACCCGCGTGCAAGCTTCTTCTCCCTTCCCGAGCCTTCCCCGTGGCCTTTTAGGCGTGTCCCCGAGCCCCTCGCAGTCAGCAACCCCAGCCCCAAGCTTCGGAGCTCCTCCTGTCCCCTCCCTTGGCCGAACGTCGCCGCTCGGCCTCGCCGGCGATTTCTTGCCCGTGGCCCTTCCCCCTCCCTTACCTCTGCATCCACGGACTCCCCTGGTCGTCCGCGCGTCGCCGCCGCCCTCAGCTCCAGCGGGGAAGCCCGGTCGGCATGGCCCCCTCGAAGCTCTTCTACCGCCGTGCCCCGGCCTCGTGGCGCAGATGCTGCGGGCCGTCCCGCGCGACCCCGTGGCCACCCACGGGAGCGGCAAGGAGCGGCGGAACAACCGCGCTCGCCGGCCAGCCCTCCCGCGCCGCGAGGCGCCTGCTACGCCGGCGGCCGAAGCCCTCCCCTGCCTCTCTGTCGCGGGTGAGAAGAAGAACGACAGGAGGACAGAGAAGTAGAGGTGGGACCCGCATGTCATACGCACAGCGCTGACCTGGCAGTCTCGTTGACCGGATTAAGTGGACACGTATTTTACGAAATACGTCTTCTGCTACGGAAAACGTACTCTGCCGCGGCTTCGGGACGAAATGCGTTTTCTCTGCGCGGAAGCGTACTTCCGAAAATGCGCTTTCAACCCAGCCGCCGCCGAAACGGTTACTTTGCGGGCGTTCGCCCGTTAAGGCCAGAAACGGACAGGTTTTGTCTGTTTTTCGGTCTAACGAACGAACGACCGTAACTTTGCGACCGTAACTACGATTGAGGTAATTCCAAAGCCCATGCGCTCAGTACGTCGAGCCCGTTCCGATGGTGCCATTTTCATAATGTTGTCACATATTGAAAATACCATCTTTCGAATCCAGGCCTCTCCCGGGAGCACCGGTTCCGGCGACTCGTTTCCAGTGGATCGTCGCAGTTCCACCCGGTGTCTCCGTCCACCCCGAGGCAAGCCAACCTCTTATCATGAGCACCGGACTTGCATGTTGACTTTGCTTGAACCCTGTGCGTGTGTAGCTGCAGTATATTCATATGATGTTTCTGTCTGCAAATGTGGTATATGTATTGCCTGCCAAGTCATTCTATAATCAGATTTCATACTAGCTTTTGCCATGTTAAAAATAATGTTTTTATTGATAATATCATGCTATTACTGTGTCTGGATCTTGCATCATGTCAGTCAATGCTGTTGTGATCCTGTCATACCATTGCCATGCTACATATGTCATATATGTTATGCACTTCATAAGTTTGGTAAACATGTTTATTAATGCATTCATGATATTCATGCTTATAATCTTGATGATATGGTAAAATGATGGAGATGACAAGAACATGTGTTAATAACATCAACCACCTCCATCGGCTGGATCGCGTTATAGTGCCACCGAATCGAGCTCACCAGTGCAACCACACTTGCCTAGAAGGGGAGGCCCTAATACGGTCTATTGGCATGCCTCTCGCCGGTACCTCCAACCAGGGAAGGTTATGTGCGCGTGCTACCCTGGCCCGATGGGCGGCAATAACCTTGTGTACCCGGTTTTGGTATTGAGCTCGGGTCCCCGTTTGGGACGATGTTTTTGTTTGGCCACGACGGTGGCGGCCACATAGGTGGCAGATGTCACGAGTTGGCATCGGGGTCACCCAGGACATAGCCCAAAGGGGAGTTTGTCGGAGTGGCCGGGAGAGTGTCATGCAATAGATTGGTTTTGTCGGAACGTCGTTGGTCCACCCGAATGGGAGCACAAGACCATGAGTTCCGTGGTGTGGGTACAGTGTACTAACCTCTGCAGAGTGTATAATCTATCGATAGCCGCGTCCTCGGTTATGGACACAGTTCGTACTAGGTCACACTATCTGGTCTCTGTCGACATGGAGGATAAACCTGATATAATAAACCTGTTAAAGAATGTGCTATAAAGTAAATGTGGTGACTTGGACTATGAGATAGTCGCAAGAAATCACAGAGTTGTTTCGGACATGATCATAAGATGAGATCTCGGTGAGTCATGAGCTAGCCCAGAGGGGCAGTGGCAGTGAAACTGGTAAATGAACAACATATTACTTTAACTCTTCACGAGGGGCAATGGTAATTTACTTTCTAGCATAGTATCATGCATGTAGATACAACTATGCCATGCCATGATATTTAAGGATATGCCATGATATGCCATGATAGGCTATGATATGCTGTGATATGCTTCGTTATAGTTTTGCTTAATCCATGTTACTAGCTAATATCATGCCATGCTTAGCTTTTGCCATGAGATAAATTTATGTATGAGCATAGGGCTTGCTTTGTCATCTGCTTGTTTGGGTGCTATGTATTTGGTTGTCTTGCGAGTACATTCAAAGTACTCACCTGGCCTTGCACGTGGCCAGATTGCAGGAGAAGACTTGTCGTGCTAGACCGTAACCATGCCAGTCCTGTGGTTGTGGAGCCCAGCCAGAGACGGCGTGCCGCTAAACCAAGACTTCCGCCGCCATTTAGATAGCCTTAGAGCTATGCAAACCTTTGTATTCATCGGCGAAGTAATACTCTATTCCTTGTAAATGAAATATATGTTGTGCTTGGAATGCTGTACCATGGACCTGTCGTGCGTCAGGTGTTATCCTGGGCTGATGTGCGAAGGCCCCCTGCTCCATGCGGATCGGGGTGCCACATAACCTTTGCTAAAAAACTGAACATATTGAGTTCTAGAAATTTGGTGAAACGGAAATTAATCCACGTTTGGCCAAATCATTGGAACTCATGTTTTAATCCCTACAAATATAACATATATCTTGCAATTGTCATATGTGAGCAAAATCAAGTTAACTTGATCTTGTTATATATATATATATATTATTACAAAAAATATTTCAAGTATTCTCTTAGCAAAAATCTACTGAAAAAAACGGCATAACCTTTGCTAAAAAAAGTGAACATATTGAGTTCGAGAAATTTGGCGAAGCGGAAATTAATCATCATTTCGCCAAATCGTTGGAACTCATGTTTTAATCCCTTCAAATATAACATATACAATGCCACTATAATCATTAACGGTCATTGACACTTTACCCCCATTATTGCCCCTAACCCTAGCTACATAATGTAATCTGCCACTCTAAGTGAATCTATAAACAATGTAGAGGGAACGGCAGACGGGTAGGGAGCTAGGTTACCTTGGGCAGCGCCTCCGACGGACGGCCGCGGCGACGGGCGCTGCGGCGGACGCGACAACGGAAGCGGCGACGGACATGGCGACAGGCGCGGCAGCGGACGGCGAATGCGGCTCTGGCGGGCGGCTCTCCGGCGGAATGGAGGGATGGTGGAACTCCGTGGGGTAGGAACCGAACGCAGAACGGACGAGCGGAGAAAGTGAAATGGATAAGTTTCGTTGCGTGGGCAACAGTACGGTGTTTGTACTGACGCTTCAGTGAAGGGCGCATTACTCAAGACCCGCCACAGCTAAGGGTAGTCCATTTTCTAAATATTCTATATTTTTCAAAATCTTATGGACTTCGAACTTTTTCCATGGTTAACACAGACCATCCAAAACGACATGCTAGAATTTGACCTTTTTATTAGATTTGCTATTTTCCAGGCATTAAGTGATTTTTCGGCCAATAAAAAGAGCAGAACGATCTTTGGTTGGAAGGCGCATGCAAACGAGGTCCAAAAGCGTGAAACTTGCCATGGTGTCTTCACTGGACCCATTTAGGGTGCGGTAAAAATTAGAGATCGTTACGGCAAAAACTTGATGCACCTCATATACAAACCGAACGCACTCCGCCGAAGTCACTACTAAGAAAGGGCTTATAGGTGAACTCGCATTAATGGCGCGCGCAGTCTAGCGCCCGCCACTGGTAATCTGAAAAATTATCAATGGCGGGTGAAAATCATCGCCCGCCACTGCTATTGTCTTATGGTAACAGCTGCCAAGATTTGTCGTGGGACAAATATTACCAGTGATGGGCACAAAAATGTGCCCCCACTGGTACTTTAGTTACCAGTGGCAGGCGGCAATACGTACCCGCCACTGTTATTTCTGGTCGTTACGGCAAATACTTTATGCACTTCGTGTACAAATCGAACACTCTCCAATGTAGTGTAAGGGTTTCGAATGAAAACCACCACCTACCACACTTAAGTCAATTTTTATACATCAATTCAACTGCAAATTTTTTCCATGATTAACACAGACCATTGGAAGCCCCATGGTCAAATTTGAGCACTTTTTGAGTTGGTTTGTTATTTTCAAAGCATTAACTAATTTCCCGGCCAGAAAAAAGCTCAGAACGCAATTTTGTTCAACATACCGTGCAAAGGAGCTCAGAAATGGATGAAAATTGGCATGGTGTATTCCTAGGACCCCTATAGGGTGTGGTAAAAATTTGAGAGTTCTACAGCAAAAGCTTGATGCACTTGAAGTACAAACCGAACACTCTTCGGTGAAGTGTAAGGGTTTCGAACGGAAACTGTCACCTGCCACACTAAAGTCCATTTCTATACATCAATTCAATTTCAAACATTTTCCATGATTAATATAGACCATTGGAAGGCTCATGGTCAAATTTGAGCACTTTTTGAGTTTGTTTTCTATCGAAGAATTAACTGATTTACCGGCCACTAAAAAGGTCAGAATGCAATTTCGTTCAACATACCGTTCAAAGAAGCTCCGAAATGCGTGAAAATTGGCATGGTGTATTCATAGGACCCTTTTAGGGAGTGGTAAAAATTTAAGAGTGTTATAGCAAAAACTTTATGCACTTCATGTACAAACCGAACACTCTCCGGGGACTTGCAAGGGGTTCGAATGGAAACCGCCACCTGCGACATTGAAGTCAATTTTATACATCAATTCAACTTCAAACTTTTTCCATGATTAACATAGACCATTGGAAGCCCCATGGTCAAATTGTAGCACTTTTTTAGTTCGTCTGTTATTTTCGAAGCATTAACTGATTTACAGGCCACTAAAAGGTCAGAACGCAATTTTGTTCAACATACCGTTCAAACAAGTTCCTAAATTGATGAAAATTGGCATGGTGTCTTCATAGACCCCCTATAGGGTGTGGTAAATATTTGAGAGCGTTACGGTAAAAACTTTATGCACTTCGTGTACAAACCAAACACTCTCCGGCAAAGTGTAAGGGTTTCTAACAGAAACCGCCACCTGCCACACTTTAGTCAATTTTTATACATCAATTCAACTGCAAACTTTTCCCATGATTAACACCAGTCAAGTCTCAAGATTTTCCTTGGTTTCTCCTAATAAAGAAGAAAATAACCAACATGTGACTTTACAACTATTACCACTTAGCACATAGCACAAGAAATTATTGTGTGTGACTTTACCACGATTGCCACGTAGCACATAGCAGAAGAAAATACTTACTGTGTGACTTTATCATGATTTCCTCGTAGCATATACAACAAGAAAGTGGTAAACGTTATGTGCTTTGTTAGTCACATGCAGATAAGGTAAAAAAAAAACTAATTAATTTTTTTATGTTTTTCCACAGAATTAAGTCATGTACTATATGTTTCCATTCTTGCAATTAAATAAAGGCATTACACTACTGTTTAAGTTTCAAAAGAGCAGACACATCATGTTAACAGACAAAACAGATGCGTATATGCTTCCTAATTTATAATGTGTAAACTCCCTATACATCAGGCTCACTGAATGAAAATAAATAATTTATGAAAAATATATAAGCAGCACACAGAGGAGCCAACGCATTTGTGCAAGCAACTGTACTAGTTCATTTTAAGAGGCAACAAAAAGCTCCAGTCCAAACTTTTTTTCAGGGAGTCCAAACTATTATTTATGAGAACGGGAGCCAGAAACAATAATGTTATTTCAGGAGTACTCAAGTTTTTTGTCAACCATACATGCATTCAGGTCTGGAGATTGATATATCATGATTACTACGTCGTCGTCGCTGAGAGTGTAAGTGCAGGGACAGTCGTCACCATGGCTTGGCAGTTGCATGGTCGAGCACCGGAGCATGCTGGACTGCAATGGTGAAAGTCAGCATCCTCCACCTTGACTCTCTCTCTCTCTCTCTCTGTGTATTTGTGTTAACCTTTTGGATTTTGGCTCAGTGATGAGCTGCTGCTTGCTGCTATCATCAAGTATTTATGAAAGACGGGCTCTAGGTGACAATTTTTGGATGGTGACTAGGGCATATTAAGGCGGAGGAAAAAGAGCATCAAAGTTCAAGCATACGACAGAAGGAAGATAATTACAAATCGTCCTTATTAATCTACAAGTATTAGAAGTGGCATTAGGCAGTAGGGAGTCCGACGGGTGTTGTGTACTTGTTAATTGCGAAATAGTAAAAGCAGTAGGCAGCAGCGAGTCCAACGGGTGTTAAGAGTTCCCATCGCCGTTGGGCAACTTGTCCTATTTGTTGTTCAATAGAAGCGGGTGGTCAGTCGCATGTGCCTTTGAGCCGCATGTTCAACATAAATAGTCAATGCATTGTTGGTGCTTGTAGATCAGTACGTACCATATATAGTTGCTATCTCTCAGACTTGATGATTATTTCTTGTTATTGCCCACTGCCTACCGTTCTCTCCAACAATAAAATTCATCATAGAACTTGAGGCCTGTGCACATATTCTCCCGAGACTTTAACTGGTATCTCTTGATAGTAAAACGGGCACCTAGTGAAAAATGAGAAAACATATAACCTGAGATAACAACATCAGTTAGTTAGCAGATGCTTCTCGAAAACGTTGTACAGGGAACTTTGAGGAGGCGGGATGTCACCTTGGAGGCTTGGACTGGTCGCAACGTGGATCACAACCACACGTTTAGTCATGGAATTTATTAGCCAAGAATCAGGTTAAGTTGTTGATCGCTGGGTCCAGGCGGAAACGATCGGCCTGGGCATGAGCTGATGCCAACATAGGTAGTTTAGGTTTGACTCGACAGCGACGTCGTGGGAAGATTCATTGAGGATACCAAGTGAGGGAAGGAGAGGCATGCATATATGTTGATCCCAAATTTCATCCATCCACTACAGGAGTCAAATTTGCACATCTTGATCGAGTTGGATCAGTTACCTGAGATAGATGTGAACTTGGAAGATGTTATCAGCAGAAAAAAGGAATCTGGTATTCCTACCTTCTCTGGCAATAGGGCATCGGTCCACAACAGGAAAAACTGGAGAAAGAGATTAGATGAGAGTCCCATAGAGCTTTGTTGCAATGGCCTGCGGCAGGAGGTCAAGTGAGCTGGCCGTGGATTCCTGGCAGAGGCTCGATCTAGTCGATCAAGGGAAGTTGCGCTGGCCGAGAAGGACACGATGTTGTTCGAGAAGTGATACGGCTGCACCTCTAGGCGGACTCGGAATCGATCAGAAGAGCCAATCACAAATCATGTATCCTGATTTTCTCCATGATAAAGATGGGGAATCAAGAAGTATGGCACACGTGCAATGGTTCTTGCGTGTACCTGCCTATTTTTGTTACGGGGAAGACAATAGAAAACATGCAAAATAATCTGCGTAATTTTTTTATTAAGCGAACAGAAAGGTAGTTTGTGAATTGCACGTCTTTAGGACATAATCATGGCATTGTTATTTTATTGAAGTTTGTGCCTTGCACGATTTTTGCAGATAGTCAAGGCATGATTTATTCTATCGAGTAGTTTTTTTTTTGTGTACGAATATTCTTAGCGCATGGGGGAAAAGTGTTGGTTTCTCGTACGATTTCTATTGCAAAGAAAGGTTGCAATATTTTATTTCGATCTGAGCCGTAATAACTTGGGCCCATAAAATCAATGGTTATAATTTTTTGTTTTTCTCTGATTAACATGGTAATTTCTAGGGAGTGCATGATTAGTATTGCCACGTAGCACATAGCACAAGAAAGTGGTAAACGTTATGTGCTTTGTTAGTCACATGCAGATAAGGTAAGAAAAAACTAATTAATTTTTTTTATGTTTTGCCACAGAATTAAATCATGTACAATATGTTTCCATTCTTGCAATTAAATAAAGACATTACACTACTGTTTAAGTTTCAAAAGAGCAGCCACATCATGTTAACAGACAAAACAGATGCATATATGCTTCCTAATTTATAATGTGTAAACTCCCTATACATCTGGCTCACTGAATGAAAATAAATAATTTATGAAAAATATATAAGCAGCACACAGAGGAGCCAACGCATTTGTGCAAGCAACTGTACTAGTTCATTTTAAGAGGCAACAGAAAGCTCCAGTCCAAACTTTTTTTTTGCAGGGTGTCCAAAATATTATTTATGAGAACGGGAGCCAGAAACAATAATGTTATTTCAGGAGTACTCAAGTTTTTTGTCAACCATGCATGCATTCAGGTCTGGAGATTGATATATCATGATTAGTGCATCGTCGTCGCTGAGAGTGTAAGTGGAGGGACAATCGTCGCCATGGCTCGGCAGTTGTATGGTCGAGCACCGGAGCATGCCAGACTGCAGCGGTGAAAGTCAGCATCCTCCACCTTGACTCTCTCTCTCTCTCTCTCTCTCTCTCTCTCTCTGTATTTGTGTTAACCTTTTGCATTTTGGCTCAGTGATGAGCTGCTGCTTGGAAAGACGGGCTCTAGGTGACAATTTTTGGATGGTGACTACGGCATATTAAGGCGGAGGAAAAAGAGCATCAAAGTTCAAGCATACGACAGAAGGAAGATAACTACAAATCGTCCTTATTAATCTACAAGTATGAGAAGTGGCATTAGGTAGTAGCGAGTCCGACGGGTGTTGTGTACTTGTTAATTGCGAAATAGTAAAAGCAGTAGGCAGCAGCGAGTCCGACGGGTGTTAAGAGTTCCCATCGCCGTTGGGCAACTTGTCCTATTTGTTGTTCAATAGAAGCGGGTGGTCAGTCGCATGTGTCGTTGACCCGCATAACAAAAGCAAAACATATATTAGTTCCACCGCCGGACAATATGAAACCTAGGTATCTATTTGTTGTCCAATTGATCAAAGTGGGTGGTTAGTTGCATGTTTCTGATCAACTGGGCATGCGTGGCTGACATAGGCCCAAAAATATTAATTCCAGCTGCCGAACAAATTGAAACGCAGTTATAACAACTTGGTTCTCTCTCTAAAAAATGGTATTAATTGATGCACATTTAGTACAACTTTGGCAGGGAATATAATAACTTGTTCTACTTGTTGCTCAATTGAAATGGTACTACATTTACTGATGTCAGTTTATAATAGAGATGAGAAGGTGTTTCTTTCAATCACCAGACCTTATTAGAATCTTATTGGAAGAACACTTCGTCATGGGAGCAAGCCTTATGATGGCATGATGAGATGATTTGCCAAAGCGGCGGGATTTAGTTTCACACCTGAATTGCTACATATGATGACATTTTGTGGTTACTATGGAACCAAATATACAACCCCAGGTGACATGATTCAGTTTGGCTTATGAATCACAATGCTGTCCTTTTAGAGTTTACTGTGAAATCTTAGTTACAACCCACCAGCTGACACACGAACTGTATAATCATTGAATCCATCAGCAAATGTATAAAGACAGTAAGAAAATAGCTATAATTACCTAGTATCAAGTATATTATTCATCTACTCTGTCAATGGCTTGTTCTAGTCTCACTTCAAATGACGCCTCTAGCCACTCATATCCTGATGTCATCTTTCATATCGAAAGGTAGCAAAATCAAAAGACTGTATCCTTTGCTGTAGCAGGGATATTAGTTGGTCATCACTTGTTCGTAATGTGATGCATACACACATGCAACACTGTATACAGCTATCTAATTTGTTGGCATAAGAATAGAAGGGTTATAACATCCAAATTTACAATATTTTAATGACATCGGGTGTTGAAAATTTACCACTCCGCATCATGTTGCAGCAATAGTCGTACCTAAATGTGGTCACATCATCTCTCCTATTCTTGTAGCATTGCAAAAAATTGCTTACCCCTTTTTTTTACCGGGGTCTGCATTATGTATATTTACCTAGTGTGGTCAGCGCAGGCTAAAATTGGATAGAGTTGGCGGCCGTCGGATGGTGCTGCCATTGGCGTGGTGGTTAATAAGGGCTCATGGAAGTAGGAGGAGTCCTTAGGGAGATCAACATGAGCAGCAAAATATTTATAGAAAATGATAATTTATCTCGGAATCAAGTCCTTATTTTGCACTAAGCTCATGAAAAACATCAGTTTCTATAAAAGACTTATCACAATCGTATTCAAGATTTATACCTGACTATTTACCTTTGTCGACTTCGTAATCTTCATAGTTGCATTTAATTCTTTCAATAAGATCCCATTTGAAATCAATTTGTCTACTTGAGAAAGAACCAGCAGAAGAAGAATCAAGCATTTCTTTATCGCGAGGAGAAAGCCTAGCATAAAAATTGTGAACAATAATATCTCTTGAGAGCTCATGACTGGGGCATTTGAGCATTAAATCCTTAAGCCTCCCCCAAGATTGAGCGATACTTTCTCCTTCATAAGGCCAAAACTTATAGTTACTAGTCGACAACCCGTGCGTTCGCATGGGTTAGAGCATGATTTACTTAGTTATTTTATAATACTACATAATGTCTTTTGTCAAATGTACATGTTAGAGTAGCTACCCTCAACATTTGTTTTTGTAGAAGTACTTTGCCGGCAAAAAAGTAAAAGTGTTTTTTTTAAACTTCAACAAAGTTGATTTGGCAATAAAGTTTCTATTGAAAGCTCATACTATTATATTATTCGTGCCAACACCAGTCAACTCAAAACTATACGTTTTTAAATTGGCTGATTGATCATACATTTGTTTATGATTACTCAAAACACTCGAGGTTTGAATAAAATCATCGGATGCTCATAGTTTATGACAAATCACCGGCTACAATACTAAGGTTTATTTTTTAGGGTGAGAGTAGACAGTGAAACAATTTTCAAATAATATGATAGAGCAATTGTTGTTCACTTGAGTTACTATCAGTTGGTCCCGTCTAATGGACACATTGAGGATTAATATAAATGTATCTATTATTAGCAAAACTCTTATTTAAATTTATATAAGTTTCATTATGAAATATGTTTAATGTGTAATCATTTGATGCAAACTTTGGACGTTCCAAATCGTAGTCATTAGTCATGAGCTTATATACCTTTTTTGTATGAATTAAACTTTGGCATGCACTCAGATAGACAGACTCGAAAAACTTATCAAAGATCATTACTTCTAAAATATACTTATTTATTTTGATTGATTTGGCAAGAGACAATTCTACCTCTGTAGCTGTAATATTCAATCCACACCATCATCACTGCCACCATATTTCATAGACCGAAAAGTTCGTCCTCTCACTTGAAGTGACCTTTAAAATAATACATATGAAATCCTAGTCGTTCAAAATCATATTTTGTGAGAAATTTAATGAAAACATACAAATTATGGGAGGTAGATCTTTAAACCACATTATGATCAATGCCACCATATTTTGCACACCAAAAACTTTATCATCTCCCATGAAGTTACATCTGAAAATCCTACACGATTAAAAGCAGATTTCGGGAGAAATGTCATCAAAATAGTCAAAAATGTGGGGGCTATAGTCAAAGTGATCCAGATGGTCACGTCACACACATTTTCTAACACATTAAATGTGCCACTCCTTAGTGATCATTCATACTGAAATTGCGAAAAGTATGCAGAAGAAAGCTAGTTATAGATAGTAAACACCTGAACAATTCAATCTTAGGTAGATTAATTACAGGAAATTCATAAGCCGAGAAACAGAGCAGATCAGTATGTATCAGAAATGCTTTGACCCGTAGGACATCTTTTTAATATATTTTAAATTAATATGGTAGTAGGACTCCATAGCAGTACAATAGGCTAGTACACGGGTGGAATCCATAGCAAAAAAAAACATAAATATATGATAGTAGTACTAATAATTTTACTTCATGCTGCGCTAATTAATCAAATATAACTATCCAAAGTTGCACTTCTGCACTCCATGGCTCATCATAAAAATGCATGTCTTAAGTATCATTTCAAAGCAAATGGATGTTCAAATCATTGTGAACATAGGTCCTCCGAGTGTTTTTTTTTTCGTTGACTGTAAAGAAATTAAAGTCATATGATTCCATAATTCCATGGTAATAGTTCTCCTTTTACAATTTACAGCGCTACTTAATCAAATATATATAGTTATCGGTGGTTCAAACATGTACAGGTTCAAACATGTCGCCATCTTGTGGAGAGCAAATAAAGGCATACATAGCAATATGGCTTTACCTCCAATCCTTTGCCCCGTGTTCTATAGTGATTTTACACTAACCCCTCTATTACAACAACAGTTTACATTGTTAATGTCAACAATAACCCCTGAAATTGAAGTGTGGATTATAATCCTTCCTCAAGTATTTTCATGTTCAACATAAATAGTCAATGCATTGTTGGTGCTTGTAGATCAGTACGTACCATATATAGTTGCTATCTCTCAGACTTGATGATTATTTCTTGTTATTGCACACTGCCTACCGTTCTCTCCAACAAAAGAATTCATCATAGAACTTGAGGCCTGTGCACATATTCTCCCGAGACTTTAACTCATATCTCTTGATAGTAAAACGGGCACCTAGTGAAAAATGAGAAAACATATAACCTGAGATGACAACATCAGTTAGTTAGCAGATGCTTCTCGAAAATGTTGTACAGGGACCTTTGAGAAGGGATGTCACCTTGGAGGCTTGGACTGTTCGCAACGTGGATCACAATGATAACCCACAAGTATAGGGGATCGCAACAGTTTTCGTGGGTAGTATTTCACCCAGATTTATTGGTTCGACACAAGGGGAGCCAAAAAATATTTGCGAGTATTAGCAGTTGAGTTTTCAATTCAACCACACCTGGAGAACTAAATATCTGCAGCAAAGTGTTTAGTAGCACAGTAGTATGATAGTTTCAGCAGCAATAGTAACAGTAAAAGTAGCAGTATTAGTTTTGTAGTGATTGTAACAGCAGCAGTAACGAGACTAACTTAGCAAAGATCAATATGCGAAAAGCATAGGCATTGGATCGGTGATGGATAATTATGTTGGATGACATTCATCATATAACAGTCACAACCTAGGGCGATACACAATAGCTCCAATTCATCAATGTAATGTAGGCATGTATTCCGTATATAGTCATACGTGCTTATAGTAAGAACTTGCATGACATCTTTTGTCCTACCCTCCCATGGCAGCGGGGTCCATAAGGAAATCTAAGGGATATTAAGACCTCCTTTTAATAGAGAACCGGAACAAAGCATTAGCACTTAGTGAATACATGAACTCCTCAAACTACGGTAATCACCGGAAAGAATCCCAATTATTGTCACCTTGGAATATGCGGATCATAACACGTAATAGGTGCATATAACTTGCAATATAGGATCAAGAACACAAATATATTCATGAAAACATAGAGGGTTCAGATCTGAAATCATGGCACTCGGGCCCTAGTGACAAGCATTAAGCATAGCAAAGTCATAGCAATATCAATCTCAGAACATAGTGGATACTAGGGATCAAAGCCCTAACAAATTGACTCGATTAGATGATAAATCTCATCCAACCCATCACCGTCCAGCAAGCCTACAGAGAAATTACTCACACACGATGGTGAGCATCATGAAATTGGTGATGGAGGATGGTTGATGATGACGACGGCGTCGAATCCCCCTCTCCGAAGCCCCGAACGGACTCCAGATCAGCCCTCCCGATGAAGAACAGGAGGTGGCGGCGGCTCCGTATCGTAAAACGCGATGAAACTTCTTCTCTTATTTTTTTTTCTCAGGAAAAGTGAATTTATAGCGTTGGAATTAGGTCAGACGGACGCCTGTGGGCCCCACAAGGCATCAGGGCGCGCCCTAGGGGGAGGGTCGCGCCCTGTTGCCTTGTGGGCAACAGGTGGCCCCTCTTCTGTTGATTCTTGCACCAATAATTTTTATTTATTCCATAAAAAATCTCCAAAAAGTTTTGTCCAATTCCGAGAACTTTGATTTCTGCACAAAAACAACACCATGGTAGTTCTGCTGAAAACAGCGTCAGTCCGGGTTAGTTTCATTCAAATCATGCAAATTAGAGTCCAAAACAAGAGCAAAACTGTTTGGAAAATTAGATACGATGCAGACATATCAACTCCCCCAAGCTTAACTCATTGCTTATCCTCAAGCAATTCAGTTGACAAACTGAAAGTGATAAAGAAAAACTTTTACGAACTCTTTTGTTCGTGTATCCGTATATAAGCTTAAATAGTACCCAAGTTTTCAGCAAAGATCATAAACTAATCATGCTCATAATAACACTTAGGAGTTATATTTACTCATATCAATAGCATAATCAACTAGCGAGTAATAATAACATATCTCAAATGCCAACAATTTATCAAAACAATCATGATATAATATAATAACATGGTATCTCACTAGCCCTTTCTGAGACCGCAAAACATAAAGGCAGAGCACCTCCAAAGTTCAAGTAGCGACTAAACATTGTAATTCAGGGTAGAAGAGATCCAATCATGATGCACACAACATTAACTATACCCAATGCATAAGGATGACAATAGTGCTCTCAGGATTGGTGCTTATAACAAGAGGGTGAGACTCAACAATAAAAGTAAAATAACATAAAAGTAAATGGATAGGCCCTTCGCCGAGGGAAGCATGGATTTGCAGAGGTGCCAGAGCTCGAAGCTTAAATTAGAGATGAAAAATAATTTTGGGAGGTGTACTTTTCCTCTCAACGTCACGACCGAGGATTTTCAACATCTTCCATGCTAAACACATTATAGGCGATTCCCAAGCGGAAAGGTAAAGTTTACTCCCCCTCCACCATACCAACACAAGCCATGGCTAGCCGAATCCTCGGGTGCCCTCCATACCAACAACTTTCCGGGGGAGTTTGTTTGCATTATGTAATTTCCATTTTGAGCATAGGACTGGGCATCCCAATTACCAGGATCTCTCGTGCAATGACAAGTGAATAAACACTCATCTGAGAATAACCCGCTTAGCATGGAAGATACTAACCACCCCTGTCGCTCCATGAGCGGTACGGGCACACAAAACAGATGTTTATTTGAATGATTAGAGGTGGCACATGCAAATTTACTTGGAACGGCAGAGTAATACCGCATATAGGTAGATATAGTGGACTCATCTGGAACAACTTTGGTTTAAGGATTTTGGATGCACAAGTAGTATTCCCACTTAGTACAGGTGAAGGCTAGCAAATAGATTGAGAAGCGACCAACTAGAGAGCGAAAACGGTCATGATCATGCATTGAGAATAATTAACATTGAATACTAGCATGAGTAGGATATAGACACCCTGAACATAAATATCGTGGAGGCTATGTTGGTTTTGAATCAACTACATGTATGAACATGTACCAAGTCAAGCCACTTGAAACATTCAGAGGAGGATACCATATTAACATACTACATCATAACCATTTTAATGCATGTTGACATCTAAGATAAATCATTATCCACTCCTATCTACTTAAGCATGGCATGAGCAATTATAATCTCTAATTGTCATCACAAACATGTTTACTCATAATATGTTGAATCATGGATACTGAGTTAAACATATTTACAAAAACAAAAACAAGAAGAGTTCATACCAGCTTTTTCTTGCCACAGTCACTTCATCAAATCATCGTCATTATTGCCTTTCACTTGCACGACCGAATGATGTGAAAATAATAATAGTGCAAGTGTGCCGTGGACTAAGCTGGAATCTGTAAACATTTTATTCAAGGGAGAAGACAAGGTAAAATTGGCTCTTCGTTAGAACAACAATAAAGCATATGAGAGCCACTCAACATTTTCATCGTGGTCTTCTCCTTACGATGACTCAACGAAAAGGAAAGAAATTCAGAGAAACACTGAAATATTTTTGGATTTTTAGTTTTTCTGAAGGAAAGCAAATTAAAGAAGAAAAACAAAAAGCGAGAAAAACTACTTACACGGGAGAGCTCCCAACAAGCAAAAGAAGAAATAAGAAATCTTTTTGGGTTTTTTTTAATACTACAAACTAACAAACAATAAAGAAAAAACTAAAAGAAGCGAGAAATATTTTTGGATTTTTGAAGTTTTTCAAGCACACAAGAAGAAAGCGAAAATAAAACTAACATGGATATACAATGAAAAAGGATGAACACCAACAACTGGAATGAATGTGTGAACATGAATGTAATGTCGGTGAGAAATACGTATTCCCCCAAGCTTAGGCTTTTGGCCTATCTTGGTAATCACCACCCGTAGTATCCATCAGGACCAGGCAGATAGTACTGGGGAAGAGGCACTTGAGGGTCCCACTGCTGGACCTCGTTCCTGTAAGCTGTGATGTCTGTCAGCATGATGGTGTATCCATTCCTGGCATGAGAGTCAAACAAAGAGGGTGCATGCAACGGAATAATATCGCGAGTTCTCTCGCTGAAAATCAGGTTATAACGAATATATTGTGGAGGTTCAGGTTCATCAATAAAGTGGTGATCGATCATGCACTGTTGGTCTAGACAAACCTTGGGCAGCAAGTAGTCATTTGGGCGGATGGCAACATTAAAACGTTTCGCGAGACGCTGCTACTTGTAGCTTGCGTTGGTATTTCCCTGAAGAGGAAGGGAGATGCAGTACAGTAGAGATAAGTATTTCCCTCAGTTATGAAACCAAGGTTATCGATCCAGTAGGAGAATCACGCAACACCTCATTAGCAGCACCTGCACACAAAACAACAAATCCTTGCACCCAACGCAAACAAGGGGTTGTCAATCCCTCGGCGGTAAGTTGCAAGATTAAATTGTATGTGATAGATAGATAGATAGATTGACACAAAAATACAAAATAAAATAAATAAAAGAAAAGTGCAACAAATATTTTTAGGGTTTTAGTATATGATTTAGATAGACCCGGGGGCCATAGTTTTCACTAGAGGCTTCTCTCAAGAAAATAGCATACGGTAGGTAGACAAATTACTGTTGGGCAATTGATAGAAAAGCAAATAATCATGACGATATCCAAGACAATGATCATGTATATAGGCATCACGTCCGAGACAAGTAGACCGACTCCTGCCTGCATCTACTACCATTACTCCACACATCGACCGCTTTCCAGCATGCATCTAGTGTATTAAGTCCATAAAGAACGGAGTAGCGCCTTAAGAACGATGACATGATGTAGACAAGATAAACTCACGTATGAATAAACCCCATCTTTTTACCCTTAATAGCAACGATACATACGTGTCATGTCCCTTTCTGTCACTGGGATTGAGCACCGCAAGATCGAACCCATTACAAAGCACCTCTTCCCATGGCAAGATAAATCAATCTAGTTGGCCAAACCAAATCAATAGATCGGAGAAGAAATACGAGGCTATAATAATCATGCATAAAAGAGTGCAGCAAAGACTCAAATAATATTCATGGATAATCTGATCATAAACTCACAATTCATCGGATCCCAACAAACACACCGCAAAAAGTGATTACATCGGATAGAACTCCAAGAACATCGAGGAGAACATTGCATTGAAGATCAAAAAGAGAGAAGAAGCCATCTAGCTACTAACTATGGACCCGAAGGTCTGTGGTAAACTACTCACGCATCATCGGAAGGGCAGCAAGGTTGATGTAGAGCCCCTCCGTGATTGATTCCCCCTCCGATGGAGTACCGAAGAAGGCCTCCAGATGGGATCTCTCGAGAACAGAAACTTGCGGCGGCAGAAAAAGTATTTTGTGGACTCCCCTGAGGGTTTCTGATTTTTTGGGAATTTATAGTGGAGGAATTAGGTCAAACGGAGCTCTGTGGGCCCCACGAGGTACCAGGGCGCGCCTGCCCCCCCCCCCCCCCCCCAGGCGCGCCCTGGTGCCTTGTGGGCATCCCCTTTTAATAGAGAACCGGAACAAAGCATTAGCACTTAGTGAATACATGAACTCCTCAAACTACGGTAATCACCGGAAAGAATCCCAATTATTGTCACCTTGGAATATGCGGATCATAACATGTAATAGGTGCATATAACTTGCAATATAGAATCAAGAGCACAAATATATTCATGAAAACATAGAGGGTTCAGATCTGAAATCATGGCACTCGGGCCCTAATGACAAGCATTAAGCATAGCAAAGTCATAGCAATATCAATCTCAGAACATAGTGGATACTAGGGATCAAAGCCCTAACAAATTGACTCGATTACATGATAAATCTCATCCAACCCGTCATCGTCCAGCAAGCCTACGGAGAAATTACTCACACACGGTAATGAGCATCATGAAATTGGTGATGGAGGATGGTTGATGATGACGACGGCGTCGAATCCCCCTCTCCGAAGCCCCGAACGGACTCCAGATCAGCCCTCCTGATGAAGAACAGGAGGTGGCGGCGACTCCGTATCGTAAAACGCGATGAAACTTCTTCTCCTACTTTTTTTCTCGGGGAAAGTGAATTTATAGCGTTGGAATTAGGTCAGACGGCCGCCTGTGAGCCCCACAAGGCATCAGGGCGCGCCCTAGGGGGGGTCGCGCCCTGTTGACTACCTTGTGGGCAACAGGTGGCCCTTCTTCTGTTGATTCTTGCGATAATAATTTTTATTTATTCCATAAAAAATCTCCGAGAACTTTGATTTCTGCATAAAAACAACACCATGGTAGTTCTGCTGAAAACAGCGTAAGTCCGGCTTAGTTTCATTCAAATCATGCAAATTAGAGTTCAAAACGGAGTAGCGCCTTAAGAACGATGACATGATGTAGACAAGATAAACTCACGTATGAATAAACCCCATCTTTTTACCCTTAATAGCAACGATACATACGTGTCATGTCCCTTTCTGTCACTGGGATTGAGCACCGCAAGATCGAACCCATTACAAAGCACCTCTTCCCATGGCAAGATAAATCAATCTAGTTGGCCAAACCAAATCAATAGATCGGAGAAGAAATACGAGGCTATAATAATCATGCATAAAAGAGTGCAGCAAAGACTCAAATAATATTCATGGATAATCTGATCATAAACTCACAATTCATCGGATCCCAACAAACACACCGCAAAAAGTGATTACATCGGATAGAACTCCAAGAACATCGAGGAGAACATTGCATTGAAGATCAAAAAGAGAGAAGAAGCCATCTAGCTACTAACTATGGACCCGAAGGTCTGTGGTAAACTACTCACGCATCATCGGAAGGGCAGCAAGGTTGATGTAGAGCCCCTCCGTGATTGATTCCCCCTCCGATGGAGTACCGAAGAAGGCCTCCAGATGGGATCTCTCGAGAACAGAAACTTGCGGCGGCAGAAAAAGTATTTTGTGGACTCCCCTGAGGGTTTCTGATTTTTTGGGAATTTATAGTGGAGGAATTAGGTCAAACGGAGCTCTGTGGGCCCCACGAGGTACCAGGGCGCGCCTGCCCCCCCCCCCCCCCCAGGCGCGCCCTGGTGCCTTGTGGGCACCCCCTTTTAATAGAGAACCGGAACAAAGCATTAGCACTTAGTGAATACATGAACTCCTCAAACTACGGTAATCACCGGAAAGAATCCCAATTATTGTCACCTTGGAATATGCGGATCATAACATGTAATAGGTGCATATAACTTGCAATATAGAATCAAGAGCACAAATATATTCATGAAAACATAGAGGGTTCAGATCTGAAATCATGGCACTCGGGCCCTAATGACAAGCATTAAGCATAGCAAAGTCATAGCAATATCAATCTCAGAACATAGTGGATACTAGGGATCAAAGCCCTAACAAATTGACTCGATTACATGATAAATCTCATCCAACCCGTCATCGTCCAGCAAGCCTATGGAGAAATTACTCACACACGGTAATGAGCATCATGAAATTGGTGATGGAGGATGGTTGATGATGACGACGGCGTCGAATCCCCCTCTCTGAAGCCCCGAACGGACTCCAGATCAGCCCTCCTGATGAAGAACAGGAGGTGGCGGCGACTCCGTATCGTAAAACGCGATGAAACTTCTTCTCCTACTTTTTTTCTCGGGGAAAGTGAATTTATAGCGTTGGAATTAGGTCAGACGGCCGCCTGTGAGCCCCACAAGGCATCAGGGCGCGCCCTAGGGGGGGTCGCGCCCTGTTGACTACCTTGTGGGCAACAGGTGGCCCTTCTTCTGTTGATTCTTGCGATAATAATTTTTATTTATTCCATAAAAAATCTCCGAGAACTTTGATTTCTGCATAAAAACAACACCATGGTAGTTCTGCTGAAAACAGCGTAAGTCCGGCTTAGTTTCATTCAAATCATGCAAATTAGAGTTCAAAACAAGAGCAAAAGTGTTTGGAAAAGTAGATACAATGGGGACGTATCACACGACCACACGTTTAGTAATGGAATTTATTAGCCAAGAATCAGGTTTAGTTGTTGATCGCTGGGTCCAGGCGGAAACGATCGGCCTGGACATGAGGTGATGCCAACATAGGTAGTTAAGGTTTGACTCGACAGCAACGTCTTGGGAAGATTCACTGAGGATACCAAGTGAGGGAAGGAGAGGCATGCATGTATGTTGATCCCAAATTTCATCCAACCACTACAGGAGTCAAATTTGCACATCTTGAGTTGGATCAGTTACCTGAGATAGATGTGAGTTACCTGAGATAGATGTGAACTTGGAAGATGTTATTACCAGAAAAAACGAATCTGGTATTCCTACCTTCTCTGGCAAGAGGGCATCGGTCCACAACAGGAAAAGCTGGAGAAAGAGATTAGATAAGAGTCCCATAGAGCTTTGTTGCAATGGCCTGCGGCAGGACGTAAAGTGAGCTGGCCGTGGATTGCTGGCAGAGGCTCCATCTAGTCGATCAAGGGAAGTTGCGCTAGCCGAGAAGGACACGATGTCGATCGAGAAGTGATACGACTGCACCTCTAGGCGGACTAGGAATCGATCAGAAGAGCCAATCACAAATCATGTATCCTGATTTTCTCCATGATAAAGATGGGGAATCAAGAAGTATGGCACACGTGCAATGGTTCTTGCGTGTACCTGCCTATTTTTGTTACGGGGAAGACAATAGAAAACATGCAAAATAATCTGCGTAATTTTTTTATTAAGCGAACAGAAAGGTAGTTTGTGAATTGCACGTCTTTAGGACATAATCATGGCATTGTTATTTTATTGAAGTTTGTGCGTTGCACGATTTTAGCAGAAAGTCAAGGCATGATTTATTCTATCGAGTAGTTAGTTTTTTTTTTTTTTTGCATGCACGCAGGTGTGTACGATTATTCTTAGCGCATGGGGGAAAAGTGTTGGTTTCTCGTACGATTTCTATTGCAAAGAAAGGTTGCAAAGTTTAATTTCAATCTGAGCCGTAATAACTTGGGCCCATTAAATCAATGGTTATAATTTTTTGTTTTTCTCTGATTAACGTGGTAATTTCTAGGGAGTGCATGATTAGTATTGCCACGTAGCACATAGCACAACAAGTGGTAAACGTTATGTGCTTTGTTAGTCACATGCAGATAAGGTAAAAAAACTAATTAATTTTTTTTATGTTTTGCCACAGAATTAAGTCATGTACAATATGTTTCCATTCTTGCAATTAAATAGACATTACACTACTGTTTAAGTTTCAAAAGAGCAGACACATCATGTTAACAGACAAAACAGATGCATATATGCTTCCTAATTTATAATGTGTAAACTCCCTATACATCAGGCTCACTGAATGAAAATAAATAATTTATGAAAAATATATAAGCAGCACCCAGAGGAGCCAACGCATTTGTGCAAGCAACTGTACTAGTTCATTTTAAGAGGCAACAAAAAGCTCCAGTCCAAACTTTTTTTTGCAGGGTGTCCAAAATATTATTTATGAGAACGGGAGCCAGAAACAATAATGTTATTTCAGGAGTACTCAAGTTTTTTGTCAACCATGCATGCATTCAGGTCTGGAGATTGATATTTCATGATTACTACATCGTCGTCGCTGAGAGTGTAAGTGCAGGGACAGTCGTCGCCATGGCTTGGCAGTTGTATGGTCGAGCACCGGAGCATGCCGGACTGCAGCGGTGAATGTCAGCATCCTCCACCTTAACTCTCTCTCTCTCTCTCTGTATTTGTGTTAACCTTTTGGATTTGGCTCAGTGATGAGCTGCTGCTTGCTGCTATCATCAAGTATTTATGAAAGACGGGATCTAGGTGACGATTTTTGGATGGTGACTACGGCATATTAAGGCGGAGGAAAAAGAGCATCAAAGTTCAAGCATACGACAGAAGGAAGATAATTACAAATCGTCCTTATTAATCTACAAGTATTAGAAGTGGCATTAGGCAGTAGCGAGTCCGACGGGTGTTGTGTACTTGTTAATTGCCAAATAGTAAAAGCAGTAGGCAGCAGCGAGTCCGACGGGTGTTAAGAGTTCCCATCGCCGTTGGGCAACTTGTCCTATTTGTTGTTCAATAGAAGCGGGTGGTCAGTCGCATGTGTCTTTGACCTGCATGACAGAACCAAACATATATTAGTTCCACTGCCGGACAATATGAAACCTAGGTATCTATTTGTTGTCCAATTGATCAAAGTGGGTGGTTAGTTGCATGTTTCTGATCAACTGGGCATGCGTGGCTGACATAGGCCCAAAAATATTAATTCCAGCTGCCGGACAAATTGAAACGCAGGTATAACAACTTGGTTCTCTCTCTAAAAAATGGTACTTCCTCCGATCCATATTAATTGATGCACATTTAGTACAACTTTGTCAGGGAATATAATAACTTGTTCTACTTGTTGCTCAATTGAAATGGTACTACATTTACTGATGTCAGTTTATAATAGAGATGAGAAGGTGTTTCTTTCAATCACCAGACCTTATTAGAATCTTATTGGAAGAACACTTCGTCATGAGAGCAAGCCTTATGATGGCATGATGAGATGATTTGCCAAACCAGCGGGATTTAGTTTCACACCTGAATTGCTACATATGATGACATTTTGAGGTTACTATGGAACCAAATATACAACCCGAGGTGACATGATTCAGTTTGGCTTATAAATCACAATTCTGTCCTTTTAGAATTTACTGTGAAATCTTAGTTACAACCCACCAGCTGACACATGAACTGTATAATCATTGAATCCATCAGCAAATGTAGAAAGACAGTAAGAAAATAGCTATAATTACCTAGTATCAAGTATATTATTCATCTACTCTGTCAATGGCTTGTTCTAGTCTCACTTCCAATGACGCCTCTAGTCACTCATATCCTGATGTCATCTGCCATATCGAACGGTAGCAAAGTCAAAAGACTGTATCCTTTGCTGTAGCAGGGATATTAGTTGGTCATCACTTGTTTGTAATGTGATGCATACACACATGCAACACTGGATACACCTATCTAATTTGTTGGCATAAGAATAGAAGGGTTATAACATCCAAATTTACAATATTTTAATGACATCGGGTGTTGAAACTTTACCACTCCGCATCATGCACAACACAAACAAGAGCAGAAAAATGTAAGTTTTACATGGGGATCAAGTTCTAATACCCCCTAAGATTGATCCTAACCAATTACTTTGAATCCTAACGTTCAAATCGAACGGAAAAACGAAATTATTTGCATCTCATCTAGGGCAAGAACTAGGATGATATCACCGTGGAATCGCGAAAATAGACCATGGATCGGATGAGAAACTTTCCAGTGATGAAGAAGAACGGATCAAACGAACCAAATCCACGAAGAAATGAGGGTTTTGGAGGATTTTTGTTAGGGTTTGAGAGAGAGAGAGAGAGAGAGAGAGAGAGAGAGAGAGAGAGAGAGAGAGAGAGAGAGAGAGAGAGAGAGAGAGAGAGGAGTTGGAGGCGCAAGGTGGAGGAAGAAGAAGATCCCCTTGTGCCGGTGGCGTCAATATAAGAGTCTGCACACCCTACGACCGTCCATACGAGCAGGTGGGGCTGTGCATCCATACGAGCGGCGGCTATGTCTGCAATTTCGTCCACGAAAATCATGGGCAAAGAGAGATTCAAAAAACTTGGAGACCCTTTTTGTTTCTCTCAAATGAAACAACATATGGATTTCAAACTTTGTAGGTCAAACAAACTTTAGAACTTCAATTGTGAAAAAGCTTTCGGATTTTTTGGTCCAACATAAATATACAAAATAAGACTTTTTTGAGTAAAAAGTTATTTCAAGTATTTATGATGCATGAAATAATCCAAAAGATTTTCCCCACATTGTAGTTAGAATGTTTTCTTGTTATGCAAATTTTGAAGTTCATATGTTGTTTTATTTGGGATAAACAAAAAAGACAAAAGTTTCTGCACGGATCGTGATGCAGAAAATGGGGTGCCATGGAGCCTGAGCTCCACCACAACTTTCCCTTAGTGTGATCAGTGAACTCACAAGTTGAACTCACACGTTCAGATAGGTTATGCCGTCAACCTCTGACAAAGCGCATGGTGGCGTCGTAGCTGGTGCATTTTCCCGGGAAGCTCAGTCGCCGTTGAAACACCAGCGATCGTTCCACGGCCGGTTCACACCTTCAGCCCTAATGACGAGACTAATAATGCAAACGTATAACGGTGGCCATGTTCCTGAAGTTGTCAAGGTTGTCGATCGAATAGCTGGAACATCACTGTTAGGTGAACTAAAAAATTGCAGCACTTCTGTTCAGCATGTTCACACTTGTGTACTTGTCTTTTCAGCAGGTTGGTTCAAAACCACCTTATTGAGCATCAGTGCTAGCTGAAGAATCAAATGTTTTCCTATCTCTCTCTGCTTCCGTCCTGCTACTGCTATATGCATGAGAAACCTCAGCCAGTTACATGAGGTGATCGCCTCGTTTCCCATGGCGAATCCTCCTACTCGAGGTCGTGTATCTTCCATCCTCCTGGCATCTGGACGGCACGCACCTCAACAGGCCGTCGTCCTCCGGGCTGCTTCCCAGTTCGTGTTAAGGTCTGGGCTGCAGGTGCAGCATCATGGAAGAAGAAAGCCTCCTCGCACCAGCTTCGCCTGCTCAGCGTCCAGGCTTCCTTCCACCGAACCACGTAATCTCTCTGATTTCTGCTCCTTCTGGTAACGAAGGAGTAAGAGTCCGTGGCTTTGCTATGGTGGAGTTTTCTTAAGCTATTTTCTTTGCACATATAATTGTTCTGTGTTTACACATGCCTGAAATTTGGGATTCCTGAAACTTACCTTGTGCTTACTGAGCCATCTAATTGATTTATGGCATATATACTCTCCTTTCATCCAACAGCATATGTCGAGGCGATGTTGGCAGGAGAAAACATAAGCCTGCGCGATGTGGTATGACCATCACTCCAAACCCTTGTTTTGACTAAGATTCGTATCACTGATCAAATGCTGGATGTAAATTAGGAACGGAAGGCTAGAATACGGAAACATCTGGAAAAACCTGAATTCTCGCCATCTGCTTATGACACGGCATGGGTGGCTATGTTGCCATTGCCGGACTCCGATCCGCAGGCTCCATGCTTTCCTCAGTGTGTTGAATGGATATTACAAAATCAGCACTGTAGTGGGTCTTGGGGTATCAACAAATTCAGCCTGTTAGGCAAGAAGGATATTCTCTTATCCACATTGGCTTGCATCACTGCACTTAAGAAATGGAACGTTGGCTCCGACCACATAAGGAGAGGTATGTATATATAGATAGGTATGGATTCATTTACCTTTCATTTTTTCAACACTTGTACTTAAAATCCTCAAAAAAAAAAACACTTGTATTTAACTTTCATGGTTTGAAAGATCTTGACACGTATAAAATGATACTCGCAGGACTAGAATTTATTGGTAGGAATATCTCCTCTGTGATGGATGAGCAGATTGTTTCTCCTATAGGCTTCAATCTCATTTTCCCTAGTATGCTTATCCATGCTATTGGGATGGGTTTGGAATTTCCAGTCAGAGAAACTGATATCAGTGGGATACTTCACCTCCGTGAGATGGAACTGATAAGGTGTGTAATGAAAAAAATGCTTCCATGAAAATTAGTGTAGGACGACTGATCATCAGCCTAGTACGTTTTTGGAAAGTAATGTTATACATTTTGAATCACATTATTAAAATCACTGTTAATCAGGATTAAAAGAAAATTTAAAATGGTTTCTTTGCCATCTTTTCTATCTATTATATACTAAAAGGAAAATACGGGTGAAAAATCAAGCTGCTGTATTAATCCACATCATACTAATTATTTGTACAGTTAGATTTAGAATTAATGGCTTAGACTAAGTTATACTCCCTCAGTCCCAAAATAAGTCCCGCTGAGTTAGTACAAAGTTAATCAACTACACTTATTTTGGAACGGAGAGAGTATTAGATTATTTACTTACATAACGCACCTATCCGTTTTTGTGTTCCTCACGTAATTGGTACATTCTATCTATCTTCTGTCTATTCTATTCTTCTATCTATTCTATCTATTCTATTATCTAATAAAAGCCAAATACGGAGAAATAAAATAAAGAAATAGTCTAAAAATCCAACAATAATCAGAAATATCCGTCCATCAAACTTGCGGACCATATAAATTAGTGAGTTTTAACCGATTAGATTGACTTCACCCGAATCTATTTGTGGCCCATATAGGCCCACCGTAAAGCATAATTGTCCCTCAGCCCAAAAAAAGCACGTCAACTCTCCCAAGTAAAAAAAAAATCAAATCTTCCAAAACAAAAGAATGTCAGCTCTCACACTGTACTGTTTTTGTACATGCGCAGTGATAATTCACCGAAAATAAAGTACATGCACTGTGATGCAAGGAATGGAACGGGCAACCTAGACTTTACACAGATCTTTAGGCGCAATGCTTTTTAACATCATCTGACGCAACTTTGTTAAAAGCTAAATTTATTAAAACCTCTCGACTTCACTTTGTTTGACAATAGTTTCAGAAAAATAATTAAATCCAACTGATTTTATTGACAACTTATTGTGTTTTTACACTGCACGACACAACTTTGCTAGGCGGTAGTCATATTACAAGTACTTTACTTTGTTTTTCTAAAGAACACTCGATCAACTAGACGGCCGATGCGAATTAGGCAAATCTGAAATCACATAAAAATTACACAAATAGATTTTGTGCGACAAGCAGGATTAGCAATCTCAAACCAGCCGAAAAATGGTTGTCCTACCTTCAAAACGCGTATAGCTTACATACTTTGATAATTTTTAGGTGTAAGTGAGCTTGACTGATTCAATCCTAACAATAATATATCTGGCCGCATCCTTATTTTCTAAACTTCAATTATTGATATTTGTTTAATAATTACGTGTGAAATACTTTTCTTCTCGCGCATAAAAGATTGACCAGCCTATCTTTGACCCAAGTTTAAACCCGTATATTGATCTAACAGCACGATACATTTGGCTATTGATATGGTGTTCTGTCAAATACCATAATACCTCATAGTTATGCGCAAACAATAAAAAATTAGTGATTAAGTGTGGTGTTACCAGCAAGAGGGTAAACATAATTACATAATATAATAAATTCACAGTTTGCATGTAGATAATGCTTAAAAATGCACTTAAACTTCTCCAACTTTGACCATCCGTACATAAAAAGGCTTTCGTCCCGCTTTATAGATAAAGCAACAACCAACATACAATCAGACACAAATCACAGAAACCACCACAACACACACACACTCACCCAAGGCAAGATACATAGGTGCCAAAGACAAACAAATACAACACCCCAAACGACTCGAAGAACTATAGAATGACACTAAGCATCGGTACCGAGCCGCCAGAGCTCTTCCCGGCGAAAAGACATCGCAAAGAGGTAAAGTTGAAAGTCGACCAACCGTGGGATCCAAGATGGTGCCTTCAGGAAGGACACGACACCGGAACGCCGTCACCGCCCGATCCAAGGATCAAGATTTTCACCAGAGCACGACGAAGGACATAGAGCAACCACAATGGAGACTTCAAGAAGGTGACGAAGTCCACGGGGGCCGCCTCCGTCGGCCTGGCCAAAGTTAGACAGTGCTTCCACCCCAGCAAGTATACTCCGGCTACGCCCAGGATGCGGCGAGTCACATAGACGACAGCCGCACACCGCCACAGAACATCAAAACGCCAGCCACCACACCGCCCACGCGACCATGGCCGCTATCTGCCCACACCTGAGCCACGCGCTCAGCCCACAAGCACCGAGGCTCCCACCACTTGAGCCGCCGCCTGAGAAACAAGACACCTAGAGTTAATCCATGGCTGCGAGCAATGAACCGGCCGGCAACCTCCGACCACCAATGGAGCCGCTAGTGACTGGTTCGACCGGATCGATCGGGGATCCACTAGGTCTGGGAAGAAGTGAAATTGCGGGAGTGGACCACATCCATGACTGGCACCTCTGCCGGTGATGGGTGGCCCGACCGCATCGGCGCCACCCATCTCTCCAACCACCTCACCAACGCCACCCCGTGTGACGTCCAAACGAAGCTCCCTACCTAGATTAGCATATGGCACGCCCCGGCCACCCGCCCAGCGACACGAGGTGCCGGACCAGCCACCACCTTCAGCTGTGAAAGTACAGCATGGACATCCACACGAGCCGCTCGCTAACGGCTAGACAACGGAGCATCTCCAACCGCAGTCGCGAACTGACACGCACCACCACCATGGGACGCCACCACGCCGTCACAGCCCACTCCCACGCAGCAACCCAGCCAGCTGCTGCCACCACCGAACGCCACACGCCGACGACCAGGGGCCAGATCCGGGCAGATTCCGATCAGCGTCCAGCAAGCGCCACCCGATCTGGAAGAACGCGCAGCCGCCGCACCGCACGCGAACTCCCAGTACTTTGCCGTGCCATCACCAGAGGACCATGCTGCCTCCCGGCCATCCGCCGCCGCACCGCTTGGCCTTGCGCAAGCCCAGCACCTCCAAACGCACGGTTGTCTTGTGCCAGCCTATGTGAGCTCATGAAGGGGAAGACAGATGCTCCGCCGCCGTCGGCGACGACTGGTGGCACTTCCTGGCAGCGCCAAGGAAGGAAGGGACCAGAGAGGGGTTAAGACGAGCGACGAGTAGGGTCCCCCCCCCCCCCTCCCGAACGCTCACGGGAGCGTCACGCGAAGGAGGGAGGGGTTCTGTCCTCACCGCTACTTTCTTGGCCATCATACAATTAAATAATAAAACTTATTTGCGATTTTTTTAAGAAACATACCAAAATATTTTCTAGACATACATCTTGGAGGATGTATGCAATCTAAAATGTCATGGATTTGGATGAGGGTGTAAATCAGACCGAAGAAAAGATAAAAGTGGTAAAATTTAACAAAATGTTATTTAATTGTCATATCTATATTTTTGGATCAATTCATTTATCCTATTCAATTTTCTCAAAAAGAATCCTATTCAACTCAAATGATTCTCTTGAAATATGTTCTATAAATGTGCATATGTAAAAAAATGTTTTTAAACATAATAATTCCACCTCAATTTATATCCCCATATATTTTTACATATACACTTTTTACTTTCTATAAAAAATATAATTGGCCAATAATAATATAGTGCTGAACCAGAAAATAAAAATAATATAAACACCTATCCAATAATCATAATCGAAATATCTTATTTGTCATCTGTTGGACCATATTATTGATGTACCACAAGCACTATATCTTCATAGGTGTAAGGAAACATCTTCGAACCATTCCTGGATCTTGATCATAATGGCCGACAACTACTATGTGTCTTCATAATTATATCTTAGAATCATCTGGTCATTACTTTGAGGGAGCTTAACTTTAATTTAACAAGCCATGCCATACATATATTTGAAGGTGTACATATAATATAAGCAATCACAGATAAAAGTTTCTCACTGAAAGTAAATGGTTTAATATCATATATAAAATATCGGTTAGTTGTATAGATCTAATGTTAAGTACAAATGACATATATGTAATTAATACAGTGCTTTTAGAAATGGTCTAATGGTCATGAGGGCCATAAGCTAAACATGGTTACATATATTCCCTATGCAAGTTATCATTTACAGTGGCTCTAGAACTATACTATTTCAAGTCGGACAATATAAATGAAATCAAATATTCGTTTCCCAAACATGCTCAAGTCACTAAAGACGATGCCCTCGCATATGTGAGGGCCATTTTGCTAGTTTTTAAGAACAGCTTTGCAAAAAATTGTATGTATGTGCTGGTAACTGGATGGAAATTTGGTCCATGATTTATTTGTTTTCCTTCTTCTTTTCAAAAGAATGGGAGAAGCATTTTACGAAGTTTTCTTTTAGTATGATTTTGTACAAATCAAGTTTGACGGAGGAAAAGGCGTTAAACCTGTGAACAAGGTTTTTTTTTCGTTTGAGATTTTGTTAACCGACCGGTTACTGGATTTACCGTTCCCCTGAAAACAAAAGTTGCCACCGTTTGAATTTTTTTGAAAAAAAAAATGAATTTGAACATCGAGATTAGGCCAGATATAAAATAAAAGTAGTTGCAACAGAGGGAAATCGAACATGTACGCACCGCTTCACAAGAGAGGAAGAGAGCTGACCAATGGAACTCACAGTGCCATGCGTAAAAATTATTAGTTTAGCATTTTTATAGTTTTACATAGAAATATAATTCAAAATTCTTTTAATTTTCTTGGGTGGTAAAACAATGAGAATTCCGTATAATTTGGTAACCTGCTTATCAGTGGACCCTGGTAAAGAACGGAAATGAGAAAAAAGAAACCTTGCCTGCGAGTAACATAATGAACCGTGACGCCCCGACTTAATCGTGCGCTAATCATACACGCAAATGCACACGATCAAGTCTAGGGACTCACTGAAAGATATCACAACACAACTCTAAATACAAAATAAAATAATACAAGCTTTATATTACAAGCCAGTGGCCTCGAGGGCTCGAATACAAAAGCTCGAGTCATACAAGCATCAGCGGAAACAAAGGTATCTAAGTACAGACACAAAGTTAAACAAGGGTGCCTTAAGAAGGCCAGCACAAACAGCGACACTGGTCGAAAAGGCGAAGGCCTCCTGCCTAGGGCCTCCGAGCTACTACTGGTCGTCGGGGATCTCCACGTCGTAGTAGACTCCTCCGGGGATCTCCTGCTCCTGGGCTCCATCATCTGGTCGCAGCAATCGGGTATGGGGGAAAAAGAATAGCAAAGCAACCGTGAGTACTCATCCAAAGTACTCGCAAGACTGACATCAGAACTATACTAAGTATGCATCGGTATCAAAGGAATGGGGCTATATCTTTGGAGTATACTGCAGAAATGCCAGAACAGAGAGGGAAAAGCCTAGCCTAACGAAGACTAGCATCTTGAAGCAATTCTTGCAGCATCAGAAGAGAGTAGAACAAGTAATATATATATCATCAATCATATAATAGCAATGCCCTGGGATCCTTCCTCGACTACCCTGCGAGAAAGTGATTCCGAGAGCAGTAGTAGCAGCTTATTATTGTAACAATATCCATTTGTAATTGTAGCAGATCAGGATACAACTCTGAGCGTCCTGTTACCGTGGACACGGCTATTCGAATAGATTACTTCCCTGCAGGGGTGCACTACTGTTACCCAACACGCTCGATTAACTCTGGCCGGACACACTTTTCTCGGGTCATGCCCGGCCTCGGCTGATCGACACACCGCAGCGCTACCTAGAGCTCAGCAGAGAGGTCCCCGCCGGTCTACATCCTAAGTGCTCAGGGGTCTTGGGCCCATCGCCCTTTGCACTCCGGGTCGTTGTGTGCAGGGTGGATCCAGGCACCACCTCTGTCCTGGATGGTGCCGGCCCGACCCGGCCACAATGCTGAACTGGACGTCTGACAGAGCTTTAGGCTGATACATACGGCGCCGAGGGCCCCATAAACCATTATCCCGCGTGGTGGTAGTGCGTATAGGGCCAACGACCCACTCAGATCAAATACCCAAATCCGTTAGGTGTATTTAGTAACTCGCGAAGACGAACATGATTCCTGTCGCTCCGACTTGATAACACGCGACTCGCGGGTGCTCTAGGAGCCGACCCGTCTTTAACAACGGGAGCTGTCGGAGGTCCATCTCTGCTGGATGGTACCGCCAGCCCTTCAGTTCCCCAATAATAAATGAAAGTAAATGTGTGAGTATTCTCGTGATCTCCGCCACGGGGATCACGACCCAATTTCTAGCATAGCAACATGGACAAGGGTGTAGGGCCACAGATGGAACAACAGCATAGCAATCTAAGCATCATAATACAGCAGGTAGGTATCAATAGTAGGCGACGAAATCAGGCTATGCATCAAAATAGGAGCTATCGGAACAACAGTAGAAGCAATTCTAATGCAAGCAGTAGAGAGGAAGAGTAGGCGATATCTAGATGATCAAGGGGGTTTTGCTTACCTGGAAGCTCTGCTGGAAGGGGCTGCTCTTCAGGGGCCTAGTCGTACTCGGCAGCGACGTCAGTCCCGGGGTCTACCGGAGAGAAGAAGGGGGAAGAAATAATAAATAAAAGCAGATAAATGCAACACAGATGCATGGCATGGCAGCACGCTATTCGAGAGGTGCCCTAACGCAGTACTACGCAAGTTAGTCGGAGCGGGAAACATCTGGAGGTGTTTTTCCAGCTCCGGGCAATTATCGGACAGATGAAACAGAGGGAAAAGTTCCATGTTCATCATGTTAGAGAGGGCTGACAGGCATGTGGATAGGTTATTCGGATTCTTCATATTTTTCTGATCGTTTTTCATATATAAATTATTTTCATCCGAGTTACGGTTTATTTTATATGATTTTTCAAAGTTTTAATCATTTTCTGGAATTTCTGAAATTAATTAAATTCAAATTATCCGAAACAGTAAATGATGACGTCAGCATGACGTGGGGGTGACATCAGCAGTCAACAGACCAGTTGACTAGTCAACGGGCCCACTGGTCAGTGACTGGACCAGCCCAGTCAGCAGTTGACTGAGTCAACCGACCAGTCAGCAGAGGCCGACAGGTGGGGCCGGTCAACTGCTGACTCAGCGGTTGACTGGTCCACGGTTGACCAGTCAGCGGGTCCAGTGGACCCACATGTCAGCCTCTGTTACTTTAACAGAGCTTAAATTAATCTTCTGATGTTTAGTTAGAGTGTGGGCCCAGCCTGTCAGTGACACAGCAGTCAGTGGGTTAATTTAAACCTAATCCTAATTGCTACAGTATCTGGGCCCATCTGTCAGTGGGGTTAGCGGTGGGGGTTAGCGCCAGGGGCCGCCACGTGTCACCCCGGAGTTTAAAACTCCGGCGCGCGCCGGTGTTGCTCCGGCGAGCAACAGAGAGGGCGGCGCCACGCGGGAACGGCGTACAGACACTCAAATCGAGCGCCGCGACCACCGTTCGGTCGAGAAACGTGCGCCGCGTCGACCTGTGCAGCGGGGGCGAGCTATGGTGGTCAGTGGCGACGACGGTGGCAAGCGGAGCGGAGGCCGGAGCTCGGGCTCCGACGAAACTGTCGCCTCGCGACGAAATCAAGCCAACGGAGGGAGCCGACAACATCTACGGCCACTGGAAGCTCACTGGTGTGCCGCGTTCGAGCAGAGAGACCCGAGAGCATGGAGCTCCACGGCCATGGCGGCGACCGGAGTCGGAGCTCGTGGAGCGGCAGCTAGGAGAGGAGATCGAACGCGGGAGAGCGAGGGTTCGCGCGGGAGCTCACCGGGGAGCGTAAGAAAAGCTCGTTGAGTAGCTTAGTAGCGCAGAGCGACGGGATCGACGCGGGGATCGGCGGCGACCATGGTTGGGGAAGACGACGATGGCGGCGATACGGTGCGGCTCCGGTCGAGTGAATGCCCGCAGACGATGTAGTCGACGCCGGCGGTCCTCCTGGACACCTTGGAACGGCGAGGGCTGGCCAGTGGCCACGGCAACGACGAGGTACGGCGGTGGGATCGCTCGGGTGAAGTGGGGGAGAGAGGAATGGCGCGAGGGAGAGGGAGAGGAGTGGGGCTCTAGGGTTCGAGGGGGGGCCGAGATGGTCCTTATCCACCTCCGCGGCTCGCCGGATGCCCGACGCGTGCGGCATCGGCGGCGTGTCGGCGCGCGCAGTCGACACCGGGGAGAGAGAGAGCGAGAGGTTAGGGGAGGTGCTGTGCTGGGCTGGGCCTTGCACTGTAGTCATAAGGCCCAAATGCACAGTGGTTGCCTATTATTTTCCTTTTCTTTTTCTGTCTTTTCTTTTTCCATTCGATTTTGCAAATTGTTAGGCCTCTAAAGACTTTTGTAAAATGTGGAGTTGTGCCATATAATTATGTTGCAATACCTAGCACTGTCAGAAAAAGGTTTGGTGATTAATTGATTTCGTTTGATTTTTAATTAAACAATTTGACAATTTAAATTACTATTTTGGTGCTGTTACATGATGTTAGAGTCATTTAACTAATTCAATTAATGTTGACTCCTTCATGACAATTACCTACTGATTATTTACAACACTTTGAACATTTTAGTTTCCAAATTGGAACAACTTTTATTTTCACTTTAAGTTTGAATTTCAATTTGAGTTGGAATTTGAAATGAGATATGATGCAAATGATGATTAAGCACTGTTAAGCATGGTGACTTGCCATTATGAAAAGGTGATCACTGTAGCTTAATTACATGGGGTGTTACATGAACACTTGCTTTAATTTAGACTGGCTGGCGAGAAATCTTGTGGGAAAGAAGCATATTTGGCCTATGTTGCTGAAGAAGGGTTAGTAAGCCTACTGGACTGCAATGAAGTTATGAACTTCCAGAGAAAGAATGGATCATTGTTCAACTCTCCTGCCGCAACTGCTGCTGCATTAGTCCATCGCTACGATGATAAAGCTCTCCAATACCTCGATTCCATTGTCAGTATATTTGGTAGTGCAGGTGCGTTTTTGTCTAATTTTCTTTGTGAAGCATCTCCAAGGGGGTGCATGTTTGTCTAATTTTCTTTGTGAAGCATCTCCAAGGGTGCAAACTCTTGCTATATACTTAATGCCATTATTCATTTACAGTACCGACAGTGTACCCACAGAATATATATTATCAGCTCTCAATGGTGGATATTCTCGAAAAGATCGGAATATCTCGGCATTTTTCCAGTGAGATAAACAACATCCTGGACAAGACATATATGTAATAATCCGGAGTAAATACTTGATATCTGTTCCTAGTACTATGTGATATTGATTGTATTCACTTTGCAGTTCCTGGTTACAGAGAGATGACGAAATAATGCTAGATGTAGAAACATGTGCAATGGTGTTTCGTCTTTTGCGGATGAATGGATATGATGTTTCGTCAGGTAGATACTTTGGTCGAAATTCCCTGTCCTGATCATTTTATCTTTTGGTCTTGATACAACTCACTATAATTGAAAACTATTCTTGCACAGATGAGTTGTCCCATGTTTCTGAAGCCTCCACTTTCCATAACTCGCTTGAAGGATATTTAAGTCATACAAAATCTTTATTGGAGTTATACAAGGCTTCAAAAGTATGTTTGTCAGAAAATGAATTGATCCTGGAGAACATAAGTAATTGGTCAGGACGCTTATTGACAGAGAAGTTGTGCTGTGATGGGACACAAAGAATGCCTATTTTTGGAGAGGTAAGTATATGAAATTTAAAATCCCCATTTCATTTGGCAGTTCAGTTTACATTTAATTTTGTTCTTTTGTAATTTCAGGTAGAATATACTCTTAAATTTCCATTTTATGCAACAGTGGAACCTCTAGACCATAAGAGGAACATTGAACATTTTGATTCTAGGATTTCTCAGCACCTAAAGACAAAAAACCTGTATGGTTCTCTTTTCTGAATTGTCTGTGATATCGATCATGTCAATATATGTTACAATAAAATGCTAATATTTTTATGAATCAGGCCGTGTCATGTCAATCAAGATCTTCTAGATTTTGCTGTTGAGGATTTCAGCTTTTCTCAATCTATATACCAGGATGAACTCTGCCACTTTGAGAGGTCATTTGACTGTCATTTTCTCACTTGATTTCATAATGTTTCTATAGATTATTTGAATTACTTTTTGTGCTGTCAGTTGGGCTAAAGAAAACAGGCTGGACCAGCTAAAGTTTCTACGCAAGGGGAGTCTGATAAATTGTTATCTCTCTGCTGCTGCCACCATATCCGCTCATGAACTGTCTGATGCTCGCATTGCATGTGCGAAAACTATAGCGCTCTTACTTGTTACTGATGATTTCTTTGATGTTGGAGCATCCAAAGAAGAACAAGAAAACCTCATAGCATTAGTTGAGAAGTACATTTCTTTTACTTGATTTCTTTGTCTACACTCTCTGAAGTAGTGCTGGTGTGATATGCTTTGCTAATGAGTCATCTTCCCTGTTTGGCCAATGGTTTCCTTAGGTGGGATCAGAATCACAAAGTTGAGTTCTACTCTGAGCAAGTAGAAGTACTATTTTCTGTTCTTTATACTACAGTTAAGAAGATCGGAGAAATGGCTTCTGCCGTACAAAACTGCGATGTTACAAAGCACCTGAATGAAACAGTGAGTTACTTTGTCTGATTTTATTATTCTGAGATATATTATATTGAGTTCCAAGTTGATAAGAACCACATGACAGCTGTGGTTAGCTACGTACAAAATAAACAAGTTATACTGTATATTAAAAAGTCCATACTCATCTGCAGTGGCTACATCTCTTGAGGTCTGTGGCAGCGGAGGCGGAATGGCAACGGAGTCAATATGAACTAACAGTTGAGGAATACATGACAGAAGCGGTTACCTCATTCGGGATGGGCCCCATTATCCTCACATTACTGTATTTGGTCGAACCAAAAATCGAGAAGCACATTATCAAAGACCCAGAGTACAATGAGTTGCTTACACTAATGGGCACATGTGGTCGTCTCCTGAATGATACTCAAGGCTTTGAGGTATTTTTCATTGTGTGTGGTCTTTGTACACCCACGAACATTGCACCCCCGCTACACCCACGATCGAAAACTTAGCAAAACAAATCAAAAAATTCTGAAACTTGGGCCCTTGCGGACTCGGTAGTTCCTAATAAATGATCAACTTGTTGCAGAGGGAGTCCAGTGTTGGTAAACCGAACATCGTCTCGCTTCTTGTTCTTCAGAGTGGAGGTTCCATGTCCATAGAAGCTGCTCAAGAGGCGATACAGGAGTGTGTAGTCTCATGTCGGAGAGACCTGCTAAGGATGGTTGTTAGAGAAGAACGTGTTGTTCCTAGGACATGCAAGGAGTTGTTCTGGAGGTTTTGTAGGACAAGTCACTTGTTCTACTCTCAAACCGACGGATTTTCCTCGCCCAAAGAAATGCTCCACGCGATGAATGCAATATTCAGAGAGCCACTCAAACTCCAAACTGCCAGTCCTTCTTTGGATACTCAATCAGGAAAATAATCAAGGATTCCTTCTGCTATTGTCCTGATCATATATGGATGACAAGGAAATATACCAAGCAAGGAGAGTAAAAGCTTCAGAGAACAATTCCAGTGAAAGGGCAGCAACTCAAGAAAGGATCTCTGTCATGTGTCTGAACCTTCTTGGTCAATGGCATAGGTAGCTGGAGGTTATGTTTCGAGCGATGGTTTTGTCAAAACCTTTATTCCGTACTGTAAGCTGGTATGCCAGGCAAATTTATTCTAGCAATCAATTGAAGCTGGGTTTGAGCCTTTTATCTAAAACATGACTCTTGCAGGTTTCCAACAGCTACAAATTTCTTACTCTTCAACTATTAATTATAGTATGTAGGGTTTTTCCTTTTTGCGAATAGTATTATAGTATGTAGGTTGAAGCTCCAAAGCACAAGCACTCATCAGGCGCTACAATCATGAACATATGAACGCTTGACATGAATACAGCATTTTTGCCTGCTGATTGAGGAAATCGGTAAAACTCTGAACCAACGAAACATATTCAGAATCCTGTATGAACTAATGAGTAACTTAATCAGAAGCTACTCACAGAAGCCGCAATAATCAAACTGGCTAAGAACAATCACCTAACTCCCTAGTACTTAACACTGCCAAGAAAAGTAAAATAATCATGAGAGAGAGAGAGAGAGAGAGAGAGAGACATTAGAAAGAACAGAGGAGTGCGGAGAGAAGAGAGAGGGGAGGGAGAGAAGTGGTGGACACCGCACGTATCTGGAGAAGGCAGCCGGTGCCGGAGCAGATCGTCGAGGGGGCCACGACGCCCTCGCCGGCCCGCCAAACACCTAATATCCACCCACCGCGCCTCCGTGGATCAATGATGGCCAATCAACCAAGGAACAAGACGGAGCATGTTAAGGAACTAACTTATTTTGGGACGGAGGGAGTAGTTGTCAATAAACAAATTAGTATTTAGGATATATAGCCCATGTCAGCTGATTTTTTTTAGAAAATAGACACAAGGAGCCCTGGCTTTAACTTAATAAAGCCAACAAAAGCCAAGGTAGCACAACGTTAAGTTCTTACAAACCGTAGCTAAAAAGGAAAACAAGTTACATAACGCAACACAATAAGAGCGCTAAGGCATCTAAGGCTCGACTTGCTCTGACTCAAGATCTCCCGTGGGAAGCGTGAATGTGCTTGATCTTGTGGAGGATGCCTGACGCCGCCTCACAGTCCTTCCTCTTCCTTAGGGGGTGCCATTGCTGAAAAAATAAAGACCATTTGAAGATATAATTAGCTGGGTGGGACATGATGGCAAGTTTGTTACGAGTAGTCCAAAGCGCCCAAGCTAAAGCACTAAGCGTTCTCCAAGCTAATCGACATTGCTGCCTGCGAGAGTTGTTGAGCAGCGCAAGGACATCTAACATCAAATTTGGGTTCTGGGACTGCCCAAAACATTCATGGAGACAACTCCACAGGAATTTTGCGGGTGCACACTGGAAAAAGATTCTACGGAGAGCCAGATAGAGCAGAACACCCGTTGCCTGGACCATGTCCGCCGATTCTCTCGGTCGGGTGACAAACACAGGCACCTCATGAAGCTACTCCCCGTTGCATGGAATATTATTTTATAGGCAGGCTCCATTAGCCAGCAGAAGTTCGTCCCGGTTATTGGAACATTTTCTGTGTGGTTTTTACCTAAAACCGTTCTAGAATATTCTGGTCTAGGTTTTTCCTTTTTTATGTTGTTTTCTTCATGGTTTTTTTCTTCATTTCTTTTGCTTATCTCATTTTCAAGAATTCCTGATTTTTTTAAATGTTCACATTTTCTAAAATTGTTCCTGAAATTTTAAAAAATGTTCACGTTTTGAAAAAAAATCACGAATTAAAAAAAATTCTTGTAAATAAATTTAAAAAAAAACACAAAACTTCCCCATTTTCAAAAATATGTTCATAAGGTTCAAAAAATGTTCAAACATTTCATAAAATATTCGAAATTATAAAAAAATGCGTCTAACCATTTCAAAGAATGTTCTTGTTTTCAAAATATGTTTGCAAATTTTTTAAAAAAACAGAACTTTTAAAAAATAAATATTGTTTGTGTTTTCTGAAAAACTGAATGAAATAATCATGTGAAAACAAAAAAATGCTAGAAGGGAAAAAAAATCAGCACCTCGTTACCTCTGTAGGGTTGCTAGAGCATTGAACCGTTGCCCACCCGGTCGGTGCCACAAGCGAAACCGGGACTATTTGACACAGTAAGCATCAAATAAGACCTCCCGTCTTGCTCTTTTCAAGCGTTGCGGGCATCGCTCACACCAAACGTAAAACGGTTCGCAGTCAGCTTGGCCCATTTACACAGGTACATTTTTCTTCATTATTTTTCCGAAGATTCGCACAGAAAATACTGAAACAACATATCTATAATATAACATGATCCAATGGAGTGATTGAAATGGATGTAATTTTTATTATTTCTGGTATTTGTTGTACTGCCATAATTGAAGATGAATAGATTAGAAGTTTTCTCGCAAAAAAAAATTAGAGTGATTGAAAAATACGACTGTATGTATCCTGGACAAGAAAAAACAAATAGTTCGGTATCTATTTACTCCATGTCGCAGTGAACTGAAATGATTATTTTCTTGCCAAGGTCACATAAATGCATATTTTAACAATCGCTTTGATGGACCATCTTATTACATTAGAGTGATGCTCACTATTTATTTTATATTTTCTGTTAACATGTAAACCGTTAAAAGTTTAGCAAGGCTTAACAGATTCTATGGTAAGTTATGATAGACACCATTTGAAAATACGTTTATTTCATTAGTTTTACACAAATTGATGAAAAAAGAAGTGAAAATTGTAATTGCCTCTTGGAAAAAAAATCATGTGTATGTAAACAATATTCCATAAATTAATATAAATGTTCGTGTAGTAATAAAAATTTAAAATGCTTTTCTATAAAAATGTTCATCGCGTATCAAAAATTGGTTTCCGAAATGTTCATTGTATATTAAAAAGATGTTTGGAAACTTTAAAAATGTTCATCCCGTATTTAAGAAATATTCATCGTGTATTAAGAATGTTAAAACATTTCATAAAACGTTTGGAATTTAATAAACATTCTCGTCTAAAAATATTCGCATTTTAAAAAAAGTTTGGAAACTCTAAAAAACTGCTTGGAATTTTTGAAAATAAAATATGTTTTGTCGTTTTTGAAAAACCTAACGAAATAACCACGTGGAAATAAAAATCGCTAGAAGGAAAAAAAATCAGGCGCCTCGCTACGTCTGTACGATCGCTGCAGTGCGAGCGTTGAACCAGCCTGCCCACTTGGTCGCTACCCTAAGCGGAAAACCAGGACTATTTGACGCAGTAAGCATCAAATAAGACCTCCGGTCTAGTTCTTTTCGAGCGATGCAGTCATCTTGAGCTGAAGGTTTACGGTTCGCAGTCAGCATGGCCCATTAACACAGGTACAATTTTGTTTTCCTTTTTTCGGAGATTTGCTCACGAAACACATGCATACATATACAGTTTGAAAAAAAATATGTGAAAAATTGTATTTGCCTCTTGTAAAAAAATCATTTGTATGTAAAAAATATTCCATAAACTAATACTACCTCCGATTCATAATATGTATCACAGTTTTGAACTAAGGTTGACTTTAGTTCAAAACTGTGATACTTACTTTGGATCTGAGGGAGTACTATAAATGTTCGTGTAGTAATAGAAATTCAACGTGCATTCCTTTAAAAATGTTCATCGTGTATTAAAAATGTTCATAGTGTTGTTACAAAAAAGTTCATTGTATATTAAAAAGTCATGCATCCCGTATTTAGAATATATTCATCGTGTATTAAAGATGTTCATAGTGTAGTTTAAATAAATGTTCATTGTATGTAGAAAATTGTTCATCCCGTATTTTAAAAACATTCATCATTTATTGAAAATGGTTCATTGTGTATTTGAAAAATATTCATCTAATGAAAAATTATTCTTTTGAAAAATTTATGTAGCTTTCAAACGGTGTTCTTCCATCCTATAAATGTTTGAGCATTATAAAAAACCATTCTCATTTTTAGAAAAAAAAATTATGTTAAATGAATAAAATGGGAAAATGAACTAAAACGTAAAAGAAGCATAAAAAAGAAACCAAAAAATGTGAAAATCTCAGAAAAATAAAACAAAAACAAAAGACACAAAAAAAACAAAAAGGAAAGAAAATAAACATGAAAACAAAAAACACCACGATGCCCTCGTTGGCCTCTCAGACACCTAATCCCCGCCCCCATATTTTTGCATTTTAATTTTATTTCTTTCTAGTTTTTTCATATGAATTTTTCTATTGCCACATTTTTAATTCGCCAAATATTCTAAATTCACTAAAAAACTAAAATTCACAAACACTTTTGAATTTTCAGCAAAAGGATTAATTTGTGAACATTTTTCACAAACATTTTTGTACATTCCCGAAGATCTTTAAAATTAGCAAATCTTTTTGAATTTGTGAATATTTTTCAGTTTCATCGACTTTAACAAGAAAAAAAGGAATAAAGTTACAGTGGTGGGTGAGCAACCCACACATAGAGTTCTCAATGGGCGCTATATATCAGCTCCCCACGCACCGCACCTCCGTGTATCGATGATGAAATATCAACCAAGGAACAGTACCTATTTTGGTCCTGCACAATAGTTCTTAATTAAAAACGTTGTGTTTCATCTCGGTCGATACAGCTCAGCCCCTTCAGGGACCCTATTTGCTACTATGCGTCTCTTGAGGCATTTTAAGTGAGATCCTCTTATTCATCTATTGTGTGATGCATTGCTGCCAAATCAGTCAGGAAAAGAACCACGGGACATTCCCTTTGCGAAGAAAAAACCAATTGATGTTTGCACCGTAGGAAAATCAACCAACTAGATAAAATAAAAGTTCATAAATTTCAATAATATTCCTAGCTTTTCAAAAAAAAAATCAAGAATTTCAATAATATTCATGAATTTTCCAACTTTTGAAGAACGTAAAAGAGTGTTTCTAAAGTTATGAATTTTTTAAAAGAAAATCTAATGTATTTTAAAAAAATACATGAATTTGAAAAATATTCATGAAGTATAGAAAATATTCAGGATTTTGAAAAGTGCTATAAATTAGAAAGAAAAATGTCCATGTATTGGAAAGGAGCATAACACGAAGAAGAAAAGAAACAAGAACGTGAAAAAAAAGAAAAAAATGAAAAGAAAGAAGAAAAATGATAACAGAAGAACAACATGAGGGCAATAAATAAAAAGGAAAAAACACTAGAATAAAAACGAGGATTGAATAGGAAAATTCCGCTTAAACCTCAAATAGGTGGGCAAATGCCCACTCCTCTCCTGTATGGGGGTGCCCAAAACGCAACCCCTTATATCTTCTTTCTTATTATTATTTCCTAATTAGATTAACATAATTTATTTTAAATTCTTTTTCTAATAAATTTTATTAAAAATAAGCTAAATATTGATATAATGAAATCAAATGGTCACCGTGTATTAGAAATTGTTTATCATGTCTTAGAAAACTGTTTGTCATGTATTTATAAGTATTCATCATGGGTTGAAACATGTTTGTCATGTATTAAAGAGATATTCACAGAGTATTTCAAAAACTATTATTGTGTATTTTTGAGAAATGTTCATATACAAAAATAGAAAATGTTTAGAAATGAGAAGAAAAAACCGAAAGAAGGAGCGAATCCCAAGCAAAAACCCATAATTAACCTGACATGTTTTTTAAAAAACTGGCTGCAAATGGGGAAATGGATCTAGCCTAGGAGAGTCACCAGTGGGCATTTATCCACCTATCTGACGCTTTCCGCACCGCTTATGGTAGCTCCTATTCATTGCTTCATGGTCCCCGTGTGCGCATAAAACATGTAGCGAGCCAGCTTTATTTAGCTCCCTGTGTGGCTCGTTCGCTCCTACAAAAACCAACTTCGGCCATTACCCCCCCCCCCCCCCCCCCCCCCCCCCCCGCGAAAAAAACCAACATCTCCTTTGTCCAGAGAAAACCAATTACCGTTTTTTCACACACTTGTAAAAATGTTCGTGAATACAAAAACTATTCAAGAATTTTTTAAAACCTTCATGAATTTTAGAAAAATGTTCGTATATTTAAATTGATGTTCGTGAATTTAAGAAATATTTACACTTAACTAAAATGCGCAAGAAATAAAAAAATCATTAATTTATAAAATATTTCTTCAGTTCTTAAAAATGTCCATGAATTTAGAATGTTATCATGGATTTTATAAAAAAAATGGAAAAATAACAAATAAGAAAAATCAGGATAGAAAATAAAAAGGGAAAGAGAAATATGAAAAAGGCAGAAGAAAGCCATAAAAGGTAGAGAAGAAAACAAAAGCAAACAAAATCAGAAAACCATGCAGAGCACGTGTGCAACTTTAACATATTTGGGCCGGCACACAAGGTCGTCCCCGTGCAATTTATATGAATTGCTTTGTACGATACAATCAGTATATCATCAACATACTTCTATATAAAGACACAATGACCAGGTTATGCTTTATGATAATTAAGCCCAGTCATACAAGACTTAAACTTTTTATGATACTGCCGAGGAGCTTTCTTCAAGCCATACAAGCTCTTCTTCAATTTACAAACTAAGTGCTCCTTACCTGCAAGTTTCATGTATATCTCCTCCTCTAGGTCACCATGCAAGAATGCAGTCTTTCACATCAAGTTGTTCAATTCTAAGTCCGTGATGGCAGCCATGCCAAGCACAACTCGGATCAAAGACATCTTAACCACTGAAGAAAATATCTCATCATTATCGATGCCCTTTTTTTGACTAAAACCTTTCACAACCAATCTTGTCTTTTTACCTTGGATGTGAGGTGTTCTTTTCAGTCTTCACTCTGTACACCCATTTATTCTTGAGTGTTCTCTTGCCCTTTGGCAGATTCACCAACTCAAAGGTATTATTCTCATACAGGGATTTTATCTTATCCTCCATGACTTCTGACAATTCATTCTTGTGTTCATCAAACATTGCCTCTTCATAGCATGAGCGCTCACCTGCATCAGTCATCGACGCATATTGATTTGGTAGATACTTAGAAGAAGGAATGCGACCTCTTTCACTTCTTCTTTGTTGTTGCACTGGTGGTGAATCGGGTGGATTATCATTGGCATCATCATAACCAATATTATCATCATCATCACTTTGACTTGTACTGCCTTGGTCAATTGCACCTCCACTGTCTTCAGTGTCATCATGTCCCCCATGATTTTCATGCACAAGAGGAGGACGGATTGGATCCATGTCAACCAGAGGTGTGTTGGTCATTGCCTTCTCTGGTTTTCCTATATCTTTTATTGCTTCATTTTCAATGAACACCATATCATGTCTTCTCACAATCTTGTTGGCTGGATCCCATAACCTGTAGCCGAACTCTTCACTTGGTTGGCTGAGATAGATGCATTGTTTTGTCTTTCTATGAAGCTTGGATCTCTCGTCCCTGGGAACATGTACAGATGCCCTGCAATCAAAGACCTTCAAGTGCTTGTATGATACCTCCTCCCCTGACCAAACTCTGTGGAATATCACCTGCAAGAGGAACTGAGGCAGATAGGTGAACAACATACATAACATTCAACAATGCAGCCCAAAATGAATTAGGTAAATGTCATGAGAGAGCATAGTTGTGACCTTCTCTGTGAGTTTCCTGTTCATTCTCTCTGCAAGACCATTGAGCTGAGGTGTCATTGGTGGACTCTCAAGCCTGATGCTAAACTTTCTACAATACCTCTGAAAAGGACTTCAGTATTCACAACCATTGCCTGATGTTACGCACTTCAATTTCCTGCCAGTTTCTCTTTCAACCTTGGCATGGAACTCCTTGATGGCTTTGAGCGTTTGGTATTTGTGTTTCAGCGCACGCACAAAAACCTTTTTGAAATGGTCATCAATAAAAGTCACAAAGTATATTTCTCCATCGTGGGATTTTTTCGTCATGGAGCAAACATCAGTGTGCACAATATCAAGAAATTTTCTACACGGTGTGGGGGGGATGTACGAAATGCAACCTTATGTTGTTTGCCAACGAAACTATGCACATAGGGTTTCAAGGGTATATCTTTCAACTCAGGGAGGTACTCCATGCGAGCAAGAACACGCATGCCCTTCTCACTCATATGCATAAGCCTCTTATGCCACAAGTCAACCTAAAGTGTCTTTCTCAACAATGTTCAACACCTCATTGCATAGCTTGGTTTTAGTCACATAGAGAAAGCCTTGCCTACTTCCTCGAGCCACAATCAAAGAGCCTTTGGTGAGCTTCCGCTTTCCTTCACCAAAATAACTAGGATATTTGATATCATCAAGCCTGCCCACTGACATCAAATTCAGCCTTATATCGGGAACATGCCTCACATCATGGGGCACCAATCTGCAACATGTGTTTGTTTCAATGCATACAGAGCCCTTGCCAACAATTGTTGACGAACCACTATTTTCCATCCTCACTTGGCCAGTAAGACCACTAGTGTAAGACATGAACTACTCCTTGTGTGATGTGATGTGGAAGGACGCACCTAAATCCACAACCCAACTCATGGCATCATCACGAACATCACTATAGCATTGTTCATCTTCAATGACTAGATAATCCTCATCTGTTGTAGTCATGGCTGAATAGCATTTTGCTCGGTTTTATTTGCAAGTTTTCCCTTTGCAAGCTCTCTTTTGTACTACTTGCACTCGCTGTTTATGTGTCCCGGATTGCCACAATGAAAGCAAGTATATTTTCTCTGTCTTGACTTTGATCTCTCCATGGATTTACTTATGCCTTGTTGAAATCTTTTGTGATCGCGTCCCCGATCCTTATTCTTCCCATGGGTTTCAGCCACATACGCATCAGAAGAAGAGGCACTATCACCTTTTCCCCTCTTTCTAGCTTCTTCATTCAGCATATTGTTCTTCACCATCTCCAAGGTTAGCTTACCATCTGCAGTTGAATTGCTAAGTGACACAACAAGCGTGTTCCAACTATTAGGCATGGAACTCAACCGCAACAATGCTTGCACCTCATCCTCAAAGTTGATCTTCATGGCTGAAAGTAGATTTATATGGCATTGCAAGACATTCAAGTGCTCAATCACACTAGCGCCATCTCGGTACTCAAGCTTTTGCCGGTCTTTTGATCATCGAGACCTCTTTCATTGATGTCTTCCTGTGATACATAGACTCCAACTTCTGCCACATCCCATTCACATTTGTGTTATTTGCAACATGGTGAAAAATATTGTGGTTGATGTACAAATGAATCATACCTACTGCCTTTCTGTGAAGCACTCTCCATTGTTCTACCGTGACACCGGTGGGTATGTTGTCTTTCACAATTGGCTCATACAAATCCTTGTAATAAAGAATGTCTTCCATCATGGCCTTCCATAATGAGTAATTCGAAGAATCAAGTTTTATCATGCCACTAATCGTAGCACTTTCTTCCAAAGCCATTGTAAGCAGCACTTCCAGCAATAGTCAATTAACTAGGATTAGCAGCCTCCTAGGCAACCAAAGCTATAATGCCACTCTGTTGGTAATTAGCACACAAACACACTTGCGGTGAACTGAAAAACTGCAGCGAAAACAAAGTAAGCACTACACCACATCATGTACTAATTCAAGGATCGTTACTTAGCACAGAAGGAAACATATGCAGCAGCATATATATGGAGGAAATAAGTTTCGCAACACCCTAGACACCCCTCACACGATGTCTGGTGGCAGGAGTAACTTTCTGGACAGAAGCAAGTGCTACTCTCTGTAGAGTTGTTGGGCTTCCCTGAAGAGGAAGGGTGAAGTAGTATAGTAGCAGATAGTATTTTCCTCAGTTAAGAACCAAATTTTATCGAACCAGAAGGAGATGGCACACAAACAAGGTAAACAGTACCTGCACACACACACACACACACACACACAAAGCAAATGCTTGCACCCAACGAAGGCAAGAGGGTTGTCAATCCCCTTGTTCTCGCCAATTGCAAATATTAAATTTGATAGTGATAGGTATGCAAATAAAATAAAATAAAAGGAAATAAAAACAAGGAGCAATTTAGGTTTTTAGTAAATATGGAAAATGAACCCGGGGCCATAGGTTCACTAGAGCATCTCTCTCATAAGCATAGTATCGGTGGGTAAACAAATTACTGTTGGGTAATTGACAGAATAGCGCATAGTTATGATTATGATTCTTCATGGCATGATTCATATATAGGCATTACGTCCGTGACAAGTAGGCCGTTAATCCAACTACATCTACTACTATTACTTCACCCCAAGACCGCTATCCAGCATGCATTAAGTATTAAGTTCATGACAAACAGAGTAACGTTTTAAGCAATTTATTTACTTTTTTGCAATTTATATATCTACTACTATCAGAATTAATCCTTACAATTAACGAGTACAAGGGGATTGACAACCCTCTTTGTCCATGTTGGTGTAAGTATTTTGTTTGTGTGTGTGCAGGTAATGTCGACCTTTGTCTTTGTGAATCTCCTATTGGTTCGATAACCTTGGTTCTCTACTGAGAGAAATACTCTTTGCTACTATATTACTTCACCCTTTCTCTTTAGGAAAAATCCCAACGCATATCACAAGTAGCATGCCACACCCGCTTCTGTCCGCCCTGGCCCACCCAAACCCCCACCCGCCCCTCCCGGCTTTCCTTTCGATGCACGCGCCGCTTACCGCACCGCATTCATGCCGCCCCAGAGCACGCAGTGTAGGAGATATGCCCTAGAGGCAATAATAAATGTTATTATTTATCCCCATGTTCATAATTATGTTTATGTTCCATGCTACAACTGCCATGGTTCTCGAGTCTGCAATAACCACGAGGCTCGGAGGAAGACTCATATGCACGTGTGGAATAATAAGCGGTAAAATGTATTCCTAGTCATGCCTCTAAGACTAGCTCAAGTGTTGCATGATGGTCCTGTTTTCCTGATCATGGGCATGTCTATGCCGGCAACTTTGAGGGCACAATGTTAGTAGAACACTTGTGTTGAATCGACCTGATTGATGTTATGCTATGAGATTCATTCGTCACAAGTTAATGGTTAATAACACAGAGAAGTTAATGTTTGCATAATTCCTTAGACCATGAGAGTGTCGAGTTTCTTCATGCTTGCTTCATGAACTTTGGGGTTTGTTAAACGTCATCCGTAAATGGGTGGCTATTACGTCGGCTTACGGGTTCATGGAAAAGTATGTCAAGTAACTTGATAGCTCAAGATTGGGATTTGCTCCTCCGACGATGGAGAGATATTCTCGGGCCCTCTCGGTGTTACGGTATCCATCATCGTCTGGCCAGACACATTGTGATTTGATCACTTGGATGCCGGAACACGGAAACGAGTAAAGAGAACAAAACCGATAACGAGGTAACTTGCATAGTGGACAAGTTGTTGATCCACGGGGATGCAATAAATCTCACCTCGGGTTTTGTAATATACCGTGAAGCAACAGGAATAGCACACGGCAACTGGAGGTTCACTCGAATATTCATTCGTGTGGGTATAGGGGTCAATATGGGTGTCCACGGCTCCGATGTTGATCATTGATCGGAAAGAGTTCCGGTCATGTCTATACTTCACTGAACCTATAGGGTCACACGCTTAAGGGTCATCTATCTGCTGAATACTAGACGGGGAGTCTGAGAGAAAATCACCGGAAAAGTTTCGGACGAAACGGAAACGTTCCGGAGAGGACACCGGAATAGTTCCGGTAAAACTGAAAAGTTGTTTCAGGGTATTCCATTAAGTCAAATTGGTTTCGACACATGTCTGGAAATTCTTGGAGGGTGCCAGAATCGTTCTGGAAACTTCTGGGATTTTTCCGGAGGAAAAACCGGAAATGTTCCGGAGCAGCCGGAACCGCTATGATAGCTTTTTGCTGAAGAAAAACATTGTTCTGGAATTGTTTCAGAATGGGTTCAAAATTGTTTTAGTGGGTACTGGAATTGTTCTGGGCACACAGAAATAATTTGGGATTTAACGGACGCAGTCGTGAATAGTGAAAGTGCTTTATGGATATTTTTTTTTGGAAAGCACCTTTTGGGATATTTTCCCAAAAGGTTTCTAGAAGGCTTGGGGGCTAAGAAACCCCCCTTGGGGGGACCCCCCAAGAGAGGTTGGCCGGCCACATGTGGGCTCCTCCATGGAGCCCCACTTGCTCCATTACTTCTCCTTTATGCCCTTGTGGAAGTTTTCCTTCATGCGCATTTTGGGTTTTTTGGAAGTGCCCATCCTACCCCTTGGCTTTCCTATAAATAGAGGTGAGGGGGCTGCCCCAAATCTCATGCTTGTTCTCATACACATGCCATAGACTTGTCTGGCTTCTCTCTCCCTCCCAGCGAAATAGTTTCGTAGAGCCGAAAGGCTGTCTGGGTTCCGGTGGGAACTAGTTCTGGACGGCGAAGCCCTGCCGGATAGATGACACCGTATGTGTGCAACTCTGTAAAGAGATCGTAGTTTCGGTCTTAGTTCGAGAGTGCCTCCCGAAGGGCTGTCCGAGTGACCGTCTGAGTTTCGAGGGTCCTCCCGAAGGGCTGTCCAAGTGACCGTCCGAGTTTCGAAGGTCCTCCCGAAGGGCTGTCCACGACACCGTCCGAGGGACTGTCCGATCGCCTCCCGGAGGGCTGTCCGAGGGGCTGATGTGGGAGTACATCCTCGCGGTTGGGAGGTTGTAAATCCTAGCTGCGGGGATCTGCACCGCCGATCGTCATCGACTCTACTTCCGCTGCGCTACGAGTCGGTAACGAAAAAGATCAAACCTTGTATGCAGTCTCCATAGTGGTCCTGGGCTGGTGCGTAGGTCGATTTTTTTTGTTTTCTGCTGCGTTACCCTACACGCAGCAGCCGGCATGGATGCCGCGCGATGTGACCGGCGAGAGGGTGGCGCTGACCGATGCGACCTCTCGACAGCCGCATCTTCAAATGCGGACGCAGCTTCCTGAGGAACCAACTCCGGCTGCTGCGCCGCAGTGAAGTGAGCTGACCGCCCATTCGTCTGGCCTGGCTGCGGCTATATAAGCCGTGCTCCGGCGATGCACATCCGCATCTCCTTCTCTCCGATAGACTCCTCCTCTTCATGCCCATCCTGTACCTCTTCGAGCCCCTCCTCCTACAGTGGCGATGCCGAAGTCGTGGTGGTCCGCGCCAGCAGGCGGTGGCGGTGGTGGTTCATCCTCGGGTGGATCTTGGCGCCGGCGCCCGCGCTCTCCGGGCCCCTCTGCGTCCACGGCGGCAGACTCCTCCGCCAAGGAGGAGTTTGTCCTCTCCTCCGGCATCGAGGAGGACCAGCAGCCGCATCAGCAGCCGGAGCAGCGGCCGCGCCTCCTCGCCGAGGCGGCTCTGACGGACGAAGAATTCGTCCGTCAGATGGAGATAATGACGGAGCGCTCGCTCCGTCAGATGGGCCCGACATCACCGTCGCCGGCGCGGGTCAAGGAGGAGCCACTGTCCCCGCCGCGCTACCTCATCAAGCCGGAGCTGATGTCCCCACCCTGGCAGGTCAAGGAGGAGTGCTCTCGTAGCGAGACTTCCAACGCCGGCAAGGGCAAGGCCGCCGTCAGGGCTCCGCCCACTGGCCGCGGCGGCACTCCGAACCGCGAAGCAGGAGGCGGAGCAGCTACGCCGCGAGCGGCAGGCAGCAGCCGGACAAGGCTGCCGCGGGCCTCCGAAAGCCTTGCGCCGCTGGAGGGACGAAGATGACGACGTCGGCACAGATGGCGAGGGTGGTGAGGCAGGACAGGGCGGCCACGCGTACGATGTTGTCGTCCGCTATAGAGTTTAGGTTTTTTTTATATAAGTTTTAGTTAAACGATCAAAATATCGACCTTTTTATATAAATTATGTCGGAATTTTAATGAAATCCGCCGTGTCTGCACGAATTTCATCCGGTTGATTCATAAAGAGTTTGAAATGTATGCAGTCAGTGTTGAATAACGGCCTTCCGCATCTGTATCCGCGAACTGATCCCTGTCCGCGGACGAACGCGGGAGGAAATTTGCGGGTTACGTTGGAGATGCCCTTAACCACACGCACCTGCCTCTTCTGGTTTCCGGTCTACTTCGTCCCGCCACGCGTCAACTGTTGCTGTGCTGTCCATCCCCACCCCCAGCACAGCACCCCCTCGGCCCCTCCCACATTGCTGCCTCCGCCAGACCGCCACCCTAGCTAGCTTCCCCCTCACACTCCGAGGAACCCACGAGCGCCAAAGCAGCCAGCTCCCATGGGCCGCGGCCGTGCCAGGAGGCGCCCTCCGACCCCCTCCGACTCCTCGTCGTCCGAGGAGGAGCTCCTGCTGCCGGTCGGCGTGGAGGCGGAGGAGCAGGATGAGGACGAGGCGGACGATGAGTCGGAGGACGACGAGTTCATTCTACTGCCGGTCGGCGCGGAGGTGGAGGTGCGCAGCGACGACCCGGGCTTCGCCGGCTCCTTCTACGAGGCCACCGTCGCCGGCCACCTGCGCTCCGGCGGCGGCCGCGGGCGCTACACGGTGGCCTACACCACGCTCCTGGCCGACGACGGGGACGATGAGCCGCTCAGGGAGACAGCGGCCGCCGCCAACGTGCGGCCGCGGCCACCACCGCCCGAGAAAAGGGAGTTCGCGGTCCACGAGATGGTGGAGGCGTTCCACAACGACGGGTGGTGGGCCGGCGTGGTCTCCGCCGTCGTCCCGCCGCCGGTTATCGCCGGTGATCGCCGGGCCCCGAGGGCGTACAGGGTCACGTTCCCCACCTCTCGGGAGACGCTGGAGTTCGTGGAGGCGGATCTGAGGCCGCACCGCGTGCTCGAGGGTGGCCGGTGGGTCCCGGCTGCAGAGGCGGTAAGTGGGGTGGCTCCCTCTGTTCACAATTCACATGGTACTACTTTGGGTTGCATTCAGATGGTTTATTCTATCGATTATTTAGTTTGTCGATTATTATAGATAAAAACATTTCACTTCAGTACTATTTCAGGTGCTTGGAGTGTCATGTGCGTCTGTCCCCAAATGGATTTGTTGCATGTAGCAATTTTAGACCACGGATATATTCTGTTTTTGTCAATTATCTGAACTTTTTGGACGAATCATAGATAAATTTTAAAATCTCCATTTTTCCAAACTTTGGAAGTTAATTAGTTTACATTTTCTTCAGACAATTCATGGCAACTAGCTTTTTTTTTCTTGTAAATTAGCTATAATTTATCCAAGAAATGGTACTTAGAAAAGATCAGTTAGGAAAAATGACTTAGCTTTACACTTCCCCGGTCTGTCGGATGCTGGTTCAAGTCTAAGAAGTGTATAACTGATGAACATGCAGTGAAATCGAACATATTTTACATTTTCAAACTATTCGTGTTTATACTGAAATTATATTTCCATTTAAAACAGCTCGTGTTGTGCTTGTGCAGTTTCTCATTTGAGAATTTCTGCTGTCTTTATCATCTGAATTGGCGTACCTTCTTGAATTTACTAATTCCAGCCCACATATTCCTATTTTGGGCTGCGCTCTCAGACCAGCCATTACCAGTTAAGTGATAACAAATACTGAAATATTAGCACTAGTCCTAGATGTTTCTCGAAAATTAATGATGAACATTTGACATTTTAACTTACAAATTTGGGGGCTACCGGACTATACAGCCAAACATATGCACTCTATGATAATATGCAGCCATGAGATAAATATAAATATTTTCCAAAGGTTTATTAACTTGTGCTGCTAACTTCAAAATAAAAGGATGTGGGTGGATCATTTAAAATGCACAACACTTTTCAACTTCAATTACTAATCGATCTGCACTCATGGTGCAGTTATCTCTTTCGTTATTTTCCTGATACTACTCTTGTTGTGTGCAGGACAATGGATGTCCTTTGTTCGGTGAGGGAAACCAAGTTGAAGTGTTCGGTGAGGGAAACCAAGGTTTTAGTCTTTCAGATTTCAAAGAAATTTGGCAACATTGCGATAGTACTTTAGCTCCTCTTATCATTACTGTTGCAGCATGCTACTCATTTTATCCACCTTCATTGTGCATCATTTGCATCAGGGCTAACGACACTTTCCATCTGTTTGTTCTTCAATCCCTTGGGCCTAGTAAACTGTGATAGACTTGGCCCTGTTATGATGGCCATATATTCATCTTGTATGTTTAGGAAAACAAATGCACACTTGAAAACAGAAGCTTCTGCAAATGAATTAGGAATATGCAAGTTTATTCATAGTTGGAATATTATCCCTACTCTGCGTTCCAAACATCAATGATGTTATTCAATGTTGCCTCAAATCTTTATGGTGTACTGATGTGTTATTTTTTTCCTATGTGTTAGCTTTCACACCAAAATTATGTCCATGAGATGCATCCATTTCAGAAATCTTCTAATGAACCTCGATTAACTTCTCGAAAAAGGCTAGTTTCCGCCTTGTATGATGACTCTGATAAAATCAGTAATGAACCTGATTCTCGTCGTGACAAAAAGTTCAAGAATGAAGATGTGATATCAGGACAAGTTTCTCCTCTTTCTTTGTCCATTTGCAATGAGAACAATGAAATTACTCATAATCAAGGCAATGCAGTGTTGGCATTACGGTCTGAGCTATCACTTCCTTCACTGCCACCAATGGCAGCATTTAACCAGCTGAGTTCATCTTCACTTGCTCCAAGCTGTCATCTGGAACAATCATCTTCTCAGATGATTATCATACCCTCTACGCCAGAAAGTCGGCAGTTACGGCTTTGTTGTTTGGAGCGTTTGGACAACCAAGACCTGATCCACAGGACCGACTATTAGGAACGCGATCACTTAACTCATGTTTTCACAGTATTGAAGGGCCAAAAAGAGCATTAAGCGATCAGGATGAGCAGTCAACTGTTGGAACTGGGACTGAACTGTCCAAACAAATGGAGGAATGTGTTTCTTGTCAAACAGCAGTCAACCCTGAAACTGTGAGTTTTTATTTCTATCACATCCCCTGATTCTCTTAAGATCATTTAAAATATCGTTCAAAATATCGTTTGTTCTTATTTTCCTTTACATTTGTAAATACTAAATGTAGCCAATGAGAGGGATAACTGCTAAAGCTATCGAGGAAGACAACAACGTTATCTCTGTCTCTGCAGACTGTAAGTTTTGGACTATTGAATTTCTAATGGTACAATATACACTGCAAGTACTAATTAGAGATTTTTGCAGTGGATGAACTGCCTAATGATGTGATTTCTGGATGTGGAATACTTTCAAAAATAAATACGTTGATTTGTAATGACCCGACACTACAAAAGGACATCAGAGGTATGTGTTCTGTTTTCTGAACAGTCAGCATTATGTACTGATTACAGAAATGTCAGCAACATCTCCGTTATATTACTAGCAGTTGTATCATGATACTTTCCATTTCCAGGTTCACAAGAAGGTAGTGGAACAGACGATCTTCAGGAAGGAGGCTATGTTGGTGAAACTAGTGTTGAGCATGACTCTGGTGGAGAATCATGTCAGAGGTATTTGGTTATGGCTGATAATGCCAGCGTTCCTTTGTTGCCTTCAGCACCGAGTTGTGAAGCTAATGAGGACAACACGGCCGCTGTGGTGGACTGTGTGACTGGTTATGTTGCTCCAACTGAGGACTTGTCCCTCATACCTGTAGCTACTTTAGATGGTGTTGTACCGAATCTGTTACCACTACATGGGGATTTGGAGGTCAATATAACTGAAGATATGGATGAGTAGAACCATCAAGGGAATGTAGTTGGGTTTGCCAGCAATGGGCATCATAATAGGTATACTAGTGTTGACTGTCCATTCCCAGCCACATCTCTAACTGCGCTCGAGGATGACATGATTACCACTGAAAGTCCAAGCAGGAAGTTCTTAGGCAGTAGCCAATCCATCGAGAAGTCGATGGTAACTCGGTTGTCTTCTGTTGGTACGAGCAATTATAGTGTGACAGAACCTTTCAATGATAGCTTGGGAATAACAAATGGTGTGGAGGGTACACCAGTATCCATGTATGTTGCAAGCAGAACAAATGATTCTGTCTTTCCCTTGTCACCGGAATCTGTAGCTGTGCATGAGAGTAGCATGGGCACGAATGGCCGACTTTCAGGATCCTTGGCAATCCAGCATCTTCCATTTGAGAAGACCTCTCCAATGTGGGCACATCTTGAGGCACTGGAAATATTCAGGAAAGCGCCACAGCGGCCACATTTTCGTCAGTTCGACCAGTATTGTCCAGAGCTCCGTGAAGGAATGGCATTAGGTTTGATGCACTCTTTTGCCAATTTAGCAGAAAGCATAAACATGCTGGATGTTCAGGGTGACAAAGAACTACTCGAACAGAAGATGAAGAGCCTCGCTTTGCTCGAGGAGAATGGTTTTGATGCCAGGGACCTGAGATCACGCGTCAAAACTTTACTCGCCACAGATAATAGTCGCGTCGAAGAGCTGGAGGAGAAGATTGCTCACATAGAAACCTACGACCAAGAACTCGGCACGCAACTTCGCGCGCTAGCTATGGCTGTCCATCGTCTCGATCTACATGCCTATCTCATGCGCAACATGATGCGGTCGGCCATCATGCAGAAGATGAGCAATGCTGTAAAGATCTCAAGACTCAAGGCAGAAGCTGACGATCTTGAGAGATCGTATCTTTCCAATGCCGTTCCACGGTGAGTTTGGTCTATGGTAGGAGCATGTCAGCACGCTTGTGAATAGGTAGTTACCACAACACCCAGCTATCCTGCAGTTCGCCGTGCGACGCTCGACTCTTTTGTGGCTAATTTTTTTTAAATAATACATTTTTTTTTTATAAATTACAGAAATAATATACAAATTTGAAAATTTTCAAAAATATGACCCAGTCGGCTGGGGCTAAGCCGACTGGACCAAAAAAAATCGACTGGGTCCAGTCGGCTTAGGCTAAGCTGATAGGGTCCAGTCGGCTTAGCCTAAGCCGACTGGATGCTAATCCCTGCTGTTGAGGTGGATTAGGCACTAATCGGCTTAGGCTAAGCCGATTGGATCCAGTCGGCTTAGCCTAAGCCGACTGGTCCCGCTGCTACAGTAAAATAGAAAAAAAAATAGAAAAAAAGTCAAAAAAATCTGAATTTTTTTTGTGTGAAACATTAATGTTTTCCCCACATGCCTGCAAAATTTCATCACCAGATGACATTCGTGGAAAACGTGGCAAAAAAAAACATTGTAGAACCCCACGAAATTGAACTGCAAATCACCGCACACATAAACTTATTAGATAAATAAATGTAATGCTCCTTGGATATTCATTCAAACTTTAAATTTGTCTGCTAATATACATGGTTACATGGCTTAGAAGAAAATATTGGTATACAGTTGGAAAAAAAAATCCCTACTAGTTTGCCAAACAATAACGAATTTGTTAATTACCATCTAGACGAGAACTAAGAAAGTCTCATCTAACTTCTACATAATTTAATTAATCAAAGAAAAAAAAGAAAAACCCTGCACAAATCTTCATGTAAAATCAAATTCCTGGCAGTAACAGTGAATTTTTTTTGGTGGGGTTTGGTTTGGAGGGGTGGTTGGGGGTGGTTAGTAATCCAATCTCCAGTAAGTTTAGCATTTTACCACCTCCGTCCGGGTTTACTAGTCCACTCATATTTTAGGTCATATTTTAGCCGTGACTTAAAAAATAAATTATAAGTTATACGTAGCAAAAATATTATCATTGAAAACTACATTCAAATACGAATTCAACAATATAATTTAGAGAGAGAGAGAGAGAGGATCACACATGTCGTTCTGGGTCGTCCATGTACATAAACTTACCTCATGCAGTCATTATCCTTTCATACATGGTTCCATACCTTTATATATGGACGTCGTCAATTTGTTGGTCCTTTACTTATTTACTTGATTATAGTTATTATAAACACGCCACATGTTTGTACATAGTAAATTTATTTTGTGACTCAAATTAAATCAAGTTCAGCTAAACTGAAGTCGATCATCAGCTTGGCGTCGTGCACATGTACACATATTCGTCTCAATTTGTGTTATGCTCCCATTTCAAGTTGATAGTGCATGAGTTAGTTAGGATCAAGATGGTTAATATATGTGAATACGTACATCTGATGATGTTCCATACGATGCCGAGCAGGCCTCCGTTGAGGGCGAAGAAGTTGAGGAGGAGCTCGACGATGGCCCTGATTATCTTTGCCGGGTAGTAGGCAGCAGCGAGGGCCTTCTGGATGATCTCGGTGAGCGTGACGAAGATGTCGCCCGGCGTGATGCCGACATCACGGGTCGTCTGGTCGCCGGATGATCAGCTTCTAGTACGTCCGATATGTCTATGTCTGAATCCAACTGGGATAGTGACCATGATGATGGGCATAACACAGTTCTGCTCCCGAGCTCACATGCTCCCGCTGCTACAGTAAAAACGAAAAAAATAGCAAAAAAATTCAAAAAAATCTGAATTTTTTTTGTGAGAAACATTGATGTTTTCCCCACATGCCTGCAAAATTTCATCTCCGGATGACATTCGTGAAAAATGTGGCAAAAAAAACAAAATCGATGCTCCAAAAAGTAGCATCGATTTTGTTTTTTTTGCCACGTTTTCCACGAATGTCATCTGGTGATGAAATTTTGCAGGCATGTGGGGAAAACATTAATGTTTCACACAAAAAAAATTCAGATTTTTTTGACTTTTTTTCTATTTTACTGTAGCAGCGGGACCTGTCGGCTTAGGCTAAGCCGACTGGATCCAATCGGCTTAGCCTAAGCCGATTAGTGCCTAATCCACCTCAACAGCAGGGATTAGCATCCAGTCGGCTTAGGCTAAGCCGACTGGACCCTATCAGCTTAGCCTAAGCCGACTGGACCCAGTCGGCTTAGCCCCAGCCGACTGGGTCATATTTTTGAAAATTTTCAAATTTGTATATTATTTCTGTAATTTATAAAAAAAAATGTATTATTTAAAAAAAATTAGCCTCTTTTGTGTAGATACTAGTTCGTAATGCTATCCTGTGACGCACGACTCTTTTGTGTAGATACTAGTTCGTAATGCTATCCTGCAGTTTGCCGTGCGACGCGCTGACTCTTTAGTGTATGTTGTTGCTCTGGTATGGTACAGGCAGCCATCTGTGAAATACCGTGTAAGCTGAACCTGGACAGTATGTGCGCGGGCTACTGAAGTCACTTTTGGTATTGCGTATATGTCATAGTAGTATGCTTCTCTGTTCTGTGATTCAGCGTCTTCAGCAGCGAACCAGCTATAGTATTGCAGCTAATATTTGGTTGGTCCGAGTCTAGACTGTAGTTGTGCTCAAAACATGCATGTTTCGAATTGAATCCTATCGTCGTCTGAATACCATTTTGTTGACGACTACGGTGGCATTGTTATGGAGGTGAAGCTACAAATTGACATGTCCAGGCTGCAACAGTTTTTACTTTCCCCTGCTTTCACTTGCGATCAATGCCAAAGAATCTGAGCCAAAGCATTTCGTATGTTTGTGAAGAAATAGTTCGTAATGCCATCCTGGGGTTGGCAATACTATGAGCGAGTCCTCTGTGCATGGGCTTTTTTCGTTTCTATCCTGGAGGTCTGTGTATGGGATGTGTATGTTGTTACTGTGGTATGTTACAGCCTCCGTAAAGGACAATGCAAGCTGAACGTGGACAATATATGTTCAATAATCAAACTCACAACACTCTGTAAGCTAGTAAGCTTATCCCTCTCTTTGTGTTTCATTCAGCAGAAGGGATGAACAGAAATAAGTTTGGTGTTTGTGATGTCCATCGCAAATCTAGGAATAATTTAGTGATGTTGGAACAAAATTCAGATTCAGAAAGCAGAAGTTAATGTTCATATAATATTGTATTCTCATTCTTAATGCCGTGTATTTCCAAAATTAAATATTAAATGGTAGCTCAAGGGTACATATCATATGGTAAAGCTATAGGCATAGTTAGTGTAGTTTTATCGACAAGGGGAATATATTAATACCAAAATGATATCAATTACAACCAATCTCTGCAATGACATAATATCAGTACCTAGTTGAGACATCGATAATGCACAAAACCAAGGAGGAGAAGAAGAAAGGTTCTTCGAAAACAACCCCTCCAAAATGGCAACAACGCGCAAACGCCACCGTCAAAGGATTGAACCACTGTGGGTCCACATTATCCGAGTTAATAAATATCTTTCCTAGACACTCCCTTTTGGTCCACAAAATTTAGAGATGACGGCCTCTGACCAACTACCTTGGAATAGAGTTTTTATGTTTGACCATTGTTTGAGCCAGCTCGGAAGCTTTGCTGATATCATATTGGTACATTTGTACTAGTGGTAGTTATATTATATATTTCATTGAATTTATATTACTTTTCAATTGTGTTGGACGTGCATGATTACTAGTAGGATTAGGAGGTGGTGTGAGCCATGCTAGAGACAGCCAAAGAATTCCAATGGTGAGTTCATATTACTTTACTATTTTCTGTCTTCCCTTTGCCAATTGAGATGGGTAGTTAGTAGTGGGAATGGTGTGCCATAATTGGCTTTAATCTTGTAAGCAAACTACCGTGAAGATAGTAAACGGAGAAGTCTTGCATTGTATAATTGCCACTAAGGTTAAATATTTGTGTTGGGCCTCTAATGAAATCATGCAATACAACAGTATGTCATCTTGCTTAAGGCAATTATTTGTGTTACACTTAAAACTTGGATGATGCAGAGGGTATCTCGATCTACAAGTGGGTTATTAGCTATAGAGTCAGGGAGGGTCTCGTTATACAAAATTATAGACATACTGCCTATATAACATCATCATATATATTACACACAATCTAGCACGAGCATGAGATAGTTCACATGCACTCATGACTATGTATATGACATCTTCTTTTCTTATGGAGAGTTACACTTGGTGAACCTATGGCCCATGGTTCAGTTTTTAGCATAAGAAAAAACTTCCAGCAACTTTTACTTGTATTTTTATTTTAAGTTATTATTTATTCCGAAAATACAAAAATATTACCTATCATGTTATCTTTTAATATCTTGTACAACTATCAAGGCTAGCAAGGTTACACACTTATTAGTATTGTTGGGGGAACACATGAGATTTTATTTGTGTTGCAGAACTTATCATTTGTGTAAGAACCTTGTGCTTCCACAGATTGGTATATTGGTTACTCACTGAGGGAATGTTGCCACTTGCTACAAACCCTTGAAGTTGGGGGCCCAACTCGTTGTTAGGCTATACACCTAGCAACGAGCAAGACAACTGACAACCTCTATGATTACTCGTCAATGGTACTCAACGAAGCCACCAATGGTGTGTTGCCAAGCAGGCCTTCAGTGGTGTCCGGAGACTACCTTTTATGCAGTAGTGGTGTAAACATTGCAATATGTTTGTCCAATCAATCATATGATTCTCCAAAAGTAATCCAAAGAAACAAAAGGAGTGGCTATTTCAACCACAAGTATTTTCCTATGAAGAACATAGAATCAGAACAACAAGGATTTTGAAAATATCATACAAAGATTGTAGCCTTTCTTGGAGTAATAAAACCCAATCATCGATCTCACCATGATATATAGTTTAATAAAATACAGTGACAATTTCCAGAGACGATTACGCTTAATAGAAGGTTTGAAATGACAACACAGATAGAGTTCATGCACACATACATATGAACGTGTAGGCCTTCAGGTATGTGTGCAACTTATTGTGCCAATTAATATGGTATAGTTCACCGAGCTTTCATGGGTAGATCTCAATTACTGAGTAGGGACCCAATACTGGCAGAATTTTGTAATCATCACTGAAGCCAGCATCAGAAAATATCCTTTTCCACTCAATTTCATCTAGTTCCACCCCGGTGATGTACATCATGAACAAGTTCTGTATGGCTTCCATCTCGTTGATTTTCCTGTCGCCATTTGCAGATCCTCTTACCATATCTATAATTATCACCTTTCCTCCAGCATTTCTAGCAGGGATGGCTTCCTTGCAACGTTGAAGTATTTTGACGCAATCGTCATGACCCCAGTCATGCAAAATATTCTAGGAGATATAGAGAAACAGTTTAGAAAAACAAGAAAACAATTTAGTTCAAAAAGAAAAGGAAACATTAACTGCATTAGAAGGATTTACTACTTTGACACGAAAAATGTGATCATCAGACACGTATGATTATAAAGTTATCAGAGTAATCCTCTAAATTATATTTAACGTATTTTTTTGTGTTGCAGCCTTTTAATTTTTTCTATCAAAGCTTCAAACCAGTTAATGTCATCTTCCATGGGTTAGTTTCGCCCCATGCATCCAACCCATTTACACTACTCAATTGACAACCCAGAGACCAAAGGGCATGTTTCACAGGGATAGATCGTATATATGTGAAGTATTGTTTCAACCAACAATGCATTTATGGGCATATATATTTTTCAGTTTGTCTTCACCATTGTTTTCTCCCTCGATCGATCCGTTCAATCATTACCGTTTTATGGTAGTGCATAATATTTGTCCAGTTTTCTCAAAATGCTCATTACATAACTTTTGTCCACAGATAAAATTTGAAGTGGGGCTATTCTATTATTTTCATCTTGTACTCCTAATTTGTCGCAACAAAAGAGTTTCCAGTGCTGTATAATGAATTCCTGTCATTAAATACGGGTATATGTGTCTTTTCATATAGCTGGTGGGCCCTGTATCTAATAAGTACTGTGAACGGAGGGACTAATAATACCATTTTAGTTTATTTCCTTTTTGGACACTTTATCACAATCGAAATAAATGTTGCGATGTTGGACACCTGTTGTCGACCAGTTTTGAGTGAGTAATAAGCGTGCAATTAATCACTGAGACACACTGATGAAACCGCGCGCTTGATATGGATGGGTACCTTGAGTAAGACAGCATCGGCGGATGGAATGGATTCAAACATGTCACCGGCGACGAAACGCAGGTTGTCATCACATGCGGCGGCCTGCCCGACAACGACAACGTGAGGAAGGTCCATCACGGTGCACTTGATGCACGGGAACGCCTTGGCAATCACTTGTGTGCCCGCGCCATTGCCGCCGCCGACATCGACGAGCGATCTGAGACCGCGGAAGATGCGGCCCTTGTCGACAATAATGACCTCGAGGAAGACCTGGCTATCCGCGGCCATGGAGTCGTTCAGGATGTTGTTGAACCGGGCGTCCTTGCTCACCATCTCCCACTGGGAGCAGCCATGTGCGAGCTCGAAGAATGGAGCCGGCGCCGGCGGCCGCGGGTTCGGTCCTGAACCATTCGGGCATGCTGAAGAAGGAGGAGACGACCAGAGGGTTGACGCAGAAGGGCACCATAGGGGAGAGGTTGCGCCAGCCGACGAGGAAGTGGCAGGCCGTGGTTAGCCCGTACACGACGGTGACGGTGTCACCATCCCCGGCGGCGCTGGCAGTGGCGGTGAAGATGCCGGAGGTGGTAAGCAGTTCCATCACGCGCTGGAGGTCGGCAACCTTACCGGGATGTACCTTTGCGTCGGTCGCGATGTCGGCGAGGGTGGCGGTGCCGCCGCGGCGATGGATGGCGTCGGGGATGCCTAGTTCGACGGCACACCTGAGCGACATGGATTTGACGTAACCGAGCACGTGGTTTTGGAGCTCGGCAAGAGCCTCGAGCAACTCCTGCGGGCTCACTTCGGCCAAGAGCGTAAGCGTCATGTTAGCTAGGGCTTAAGCTAGCCAACTTCAACTTCACTGCAAATGAAAGGTTGGATGCACGTGTAAATCCTTGGCCCTGCCAACAGCTTTTATACACGGCCAACTGGTTAGTGCTGGAAACTATTGTCCACACTTCTCTAATAGTTCAGATCAGCTCGAGGTTTCTACAAATAAAATAACATTTATGACACAACAAAATATATCTACCAAGGTACGACAATTAACTTTAAATTTAAAAAAATAAATAAACATAAAGTAAATGTACTCGTAACCAATAGAAAATAAGCATAGAAGCATAGAGTCAGAGGCATGTTTCTAGGAGAAGGGTCGTGGGCCTGGGCTTAAGCCCACGACCGAGTCGATGCACCCCCGGGAAGGGAGTAGTTGTTCCCGGAGAAGGGTCGCACACCCGTGAAGGGAGTCGACGTATGCCCACGGTCCAATGTCTCGGACAGTGGCGCATCTGTTAGCGACTCGTTAATTAATCCTAGATTAATTAACCGTTCCTGACCGGCAAAAATAAGCTTCGGCTCAACTCATTCCCGCAACCCCGCGCGTCGTGACGAGGCGAGGCATGGCGAGGCGGGCGGAGGCGGAGGAGGAGCGCTCGTGTACCACTTCTTTTCCCGAGCTCCCAATGGCAAGTGGTAGAGCAGCCCTTATAAAGGGGTCTCACTCTCACTCCACTAGCAGTATGATACTAAACTTTCCACCACTTGCCATATGCCTAAATGGGCCTTAGATTAACCAGGGATTATTGTCTTATATGGGCCTAAGCCCATCTATAATCCAACAATCGCCCACCAGATCTCGAGGCATATAAGTTTGTCAACTGTTTCAAACAATGTTTGATATACCGGAATTTTCAGTGGAAACTGTTAAGTTGAACTTTCACCTAGAGCAACAGGATTAGACTTCTTCACAACTGAACAATGGACTATGCCTTAAATTGCCAGTTTGGCGTGCATAAATTTCGCCTATTGTCAGCTGATACATGGCTGCCGAAGGCTAAACCCCACGGGTGGAGCTTATTAGTCATACTCCTTACGTTCTCATGAGCTTCCTAGAGATTACCCAATCTCATAGACTGTGACCAGCAGTCGGGCTCACATAGGTGTGTGATACGTCTCCAACGTATCTATAATTTATGAAGTATTCATGCCATGTTTATAACAATTTTATATGGTTTTGGTATGATTTGAATAGAACTAACCCGGACAGACGCTGTTTTCAACAGAATTACCATGATGTTGTTTTTTGTGCAGAAATAAAAGTTCTTGGATTGACCCCAAAATTTACGGTGATTTTTTATGGACAAAAAGAGACCCCCCGAAGCTTCGTGGGAGGACCAGAAGAGCCACGAGGAGGTGACAAGGTATCCCGGCGCGCCCGGGGGGGGGGGGGGGTCACGCGGGTTGCCTTGTGGGCCCCTCATAACTCTTTTAAATCCTATAAATAGAGAAACCCCCAGAAATAAACCTAGAACTTCGACTCCGCCGCTGCAACCTTCTGTTCCGAAGAGATCCCATCTGGAGGCCTTTTCCGGCACCCTGCCGGAGGGGGAAATCATCATCGGAGGCCATCTTCATCATCCCGGCGGTCTTCATGACGAGGAGGGAGTAGTTCACCCTCGGGGCTGAGGGTATGTACCAGTAGCTATGTGTTTGATCTCTCTCTTTCTCGTGTTCTTGATTTGGCACGATCTTGATGTACCACGAGCTTTGTTAATATAGTTGAATCATATAGTGTTTCTTCCCTCTCTATCTTCTTGTGATGAATTAAGTCTTTCCCTTTGAGGTTTCGTTATTGTCGGATTGAATACTTTGGATCTAAGAACACTTGATGTATGTCTTGCATGTGGATACCTGTGGTGACAATGGGGTATTCTATTGAGTCACTTGATGTATGTTTTGGTAATCAACTTACGGATTCCCGTGACCTGGGGGTAATCTAGGCATATGGGTTGGTACAAGTTTTCATTCTTCTTTCTCCGATAGAACCTTTGGGGTACTCTTTGAAGTTCTTTGTGTGGATTGAATATTATGAATCAGAAGTTGTTTGATGCATATCGAATAATCAACTCACGGATACTTGTGGTGATATTGGAGTATCTAGGTGACATTAAAGTTGGTTGATGCGTATCATACGGTGTTATTTTAGTACGAACTCTAGGGCTGTTTGTGACACTTATAGGGATGGCTCAATAGATTGATCGGAAAGGATAACTTTGAGCTGGTTTCGTACCCTACAACAATTTCATCTTATGTTCTCCGCTAGATAAGAACTTTAGAGTGATTCTTTATCGCACGTTGAGGGATTGTTATATGATTCAATTATGTTAGCACTGTTGAGAGATTGCACTAGTGAAAGTATGAAGCCTAGACCTTGTTTTCAAGCCTTGCAATACTGTTTGTGCTCACTTTTGTTACTTGCTACCTTACTGTTTTTATTATTTCAGATTAAAAAAACCTATATCTACTATCCATACTACACTTGTATCACTATCTCTTCGCCGAACTAGTGTACCTATACAATTTACCATTGTATTGGGTGTGTTGGGGACACAAGAGATTTTTTATATTTGATTGCAGGGTTGTTTGAGAGAGATCATTTTCATCCTACGCCTCCCATATATTGATAAACCTTAGATCATCTACTTGAGGAAAATTTGCTACTGTCCTACAAAACTCTGCGCTTGGAGACCCAACAGAGTCTACAAGAATAAAGTTGCGTAGTAGACATCAAGCTCTTTTCTGGCGCCGTTGCCGGGGAGGTGAGTGCTTGAAGGTATATCTTTAGATCTTGCAATCGAATCTTTTTGTTTCTTATTTTTTCACTAGTTTGGTTTTATAAAAGAAAACTACAAAAAAAATGGAATTGAGATTGCCTCAAATGCTTCATCTTTTTAATATCTTTCTTGAAAATGATGGATCGGAAAATTGTGCCAAAGTGTTGGAAGAATAATTCAATAAAATGTTTGGCATACAATCTTTGAATGATAAGCATGATTGCAATGTTATTAGTACGAATTCTTTGAATATTCATGATGCTAATGATATGCAAAGCCATAAGCTTGGGGATGCTATGTTTGATGAAGATGATCTTTTTAGCCCCCCTAGTTTTGATGTGCAATAGACATGGCAACTTTTAAACCAAAAAAAAAAAGTCGTCGAAACATATCGATATGAGACCTAGTTTCGAAAATCTCGTCACGACGGATTTAATGGTGAAAACGGATCTTCAATCGGATTTTTCATTTAAGAGATAAAACATTTAAAAAACTGGAAATCCAAAAAGATTTTCACATGCATGCATACGCTGACGTGGCGCAATCTGTAGTTATAGAGCGTGCGGTCGGGCGTTGCTCCCACCACACGTGTGGTGGTTATCAGCGTCCAATATTTTTACTTCTATTCCGGCGAACGAATAATCATTATGTCATCCTCTTTTCAGACAAGTGTTTTATTTTTTGCATCCGCATAATACAAGAAAGTGGTACTTTATTTGTAGGTTGCAAACTTGTTGAAACATAACAATTAAGAAGTCCTAAGGTATTATGCTCTCATGTTAACAAAGTTCTACTTTCTCCCCTGTCTTTCCTCCACTCCCTCCGCTTGTCTCGCGGCCGCCAGATGCACCGCCCGGCGAAGCTCGCAGTCTCCGGTGACGGCGGCGGCCGGGCGTTCCATCGGCTGGCGCTAGGAGGCGGTGATGGCCTGGCTCCGACGCGTGAGCGAGGTGGCCAGGCGCACGGCTTCCTGGCCAGCTAGGCGAGATGCATCGGTGGAGCTGAGCATAGCTCATCTGGGAGGCACGCAGATTGCGATGGGTGAAGGCAGCGGGATCGGGAGGCTTGTTTGGCTGGCGGGTCCTCCGCCCAGATTTGGCACTCCTGTGGCTGGCGACCCAGGTGGTTTGACCACGGCAGTGGGGCTCGTTGCGGAGGCCTAGCTGACTGGCCCGATTTGGTCCTTTGTCGACTGGAGGCCCAACGGAGGTTCGAACTGCGCCTAGTTGTTTTGGCCTAGTCCAAAAAACAGATCGGAACCGTACCCGCCAGTCTGCGCCAAACCATCCTCTAATCTCTCTGGCGAGATCCATACGCACAGCCTCCCCCGGTGGAAGTGACGGATACCACCATCGGTGCATCGCTGCCACCCAATAGTCTCGAGCTACACAACGGCGACTACTTTGGTTGTTGGCGCTCATGATGTGGCATGTTCATGTGTCGGGCTCTCTGCTGGGAGGTGGACCGCGGCGGTGAGGTGGTGTACTTCCACGTGGGCGGTGATCGGCCGACAGCGCTACGGTCCATGGCTGGTGGTGGTGATACAGATCTGGTCGGCCGAATGGGAGTGGCTCCAGACTATGATGTAGCGGCCTCCTACGGCTCCACGATGGCGGTGGTCATCGAAAGATCTTCGGGAGTGTTCATCTCAAGATCCAGTGGCTGACTTTGGAGGTGAGATACAAATTATGGACAGTGACTTGACACAGAGGGATGGCTGTGCAGCGGCGGCGGTTGCATCACATGTAGCTGCTGGGATTGCGGAAAAGTGGTGGCAACAACACTTGATGACTTCGATGGTGGTGCTACTCGAGCATCCGGTCGCGAGCTCCGGGGTGAAAGCCTAGGTCTGACCCGAGCTGGTTATACCTAGCAATGACGATGTTTTTACGTCGTTACCTTGTTGAAGGCATTGCTCAGATATGCCTGGATTGATTCTTCATTGCGAAAACCTAGATTCTAGCTTTACTGGTTGGATTCGGTGACGGTGATGCTTGAGTGTCGCTCCCTTCTTGAAGGACTTGCTGTTGAAGAACCTCATTGTATGTGTGGTGTCATGAGATGGTTGGTGTGAATATGATCATTGTTATAGCTTGCGATCCACTGATCTGGTCGCTTTGGATTTTTATTTTTTTCCCTTGCCTACACTAGTGGAGAAACGGCCTTTAGTCCCGGTTGGGAAGGGCCTTTAGTCCCGGTTCACTATCCGGGACTAATAAATCGGGACTAAAGGCCCCCGCCCTTTAGTCCCGGTTGGCCACGACCCGGGACTAAATCCCTGCCACGTGGCCGGCAGCGCGCGCCGGGGGCTGGGGACCTTTAGTCCTGGTTGGTGACACCAACCGGGACTAAATCCCTGCCACGTGGCCGGTAGCGCGCGCCGGGGGCTGGGGACCTTTAGTCCCGGTTGGTGATACCAACCGGGACTAAAGGTTTATTGTTTATTTTTCCTTTTCATTTTGTGTTTTCCATTTAATTCTTTTTCATTTCAAACATATTTCACGCTACTACATACTGTACACGTTATGCATATATAATAGAATTTCTCGTAGAACCAATCATATATCATAGAATTTCTCGTACGACCATGCATACACACATATATATATACAATTTGGTATATACAATTTCTCCTACAATTTGCAGATCATTACATGCAGGCATTAGGTGAAATGGTATTCTCTGTTGGGAGATATGACCTGCTCAAGCAAAAATCCCGCCATTTCCTCTTGAAGTGCTCGTATGCGGTCCTTTGGTAGGAGCCTATCCCGCATCTCCACCATCTTTAAAGAAGGAGATCAATATGAATATATTAGTTGTGTGTATATATTAATATATATTAGATCATGATAAAAAATAATTGTGAATAGTGTTTACGTACCCAAAGATGTCTTGCATCTCTGCTCCTTTCGGTAATAAAGCGAATGTTCTGGCAAACGTAGTATGCACATAAATTTGTCCCCTTTTCCTGCCTCATACACTTTACGAGAATAGAATTCAATCAGATAATAATCAAGCATGATAATGGTATTGAAACTAGAATTAAAGAGATGCGCGGACGTAGCTAGTACTACTTAATTACCTTGAACCGTCGCCATTTCAGCTGTGGTTCCCATTCACCGACAACCTCTTTGATGAACTTTTTCCAAACCCTGCCCGGCAAAGAAAATGAATAAAGGAGTTATTAATTACTTGATATCAGGAAATGAACTAAAGAGGCCGACATAGTGCGATAATGATTGAAATTACCTGTCGAGCATCAAAAACAGGCTCCTGTATTCTTCAGGGTCTTTACCTAGTGAGTCCAGTACTTCAACAGTTTCCTCGTCAACTCTAATGATTAGCAGGATCTAGTGGAATCTGCACACACATTTGTATAAGCGGGCATGCATAACTCATCAACTACACTTAACATCGAGTAAGCAAAAATAGAATTTATAGTACAAGACAGTAACACTCACTTGAAGTTGTAAGGAAAAAGTATTTCTAGTTTGGTATTTAGTTCCTTCAAAAACATTAGCAAGATATTCTCTGTGTCTTGTTTGTGGTTATTTAACACAATTTCATTAACGGTATTTGGGTCAATGAACCCAATGCCATAGACTCTATCTCTTTTCAATTCATAAATCTTCATTCTGCATATATAATACCACACAAAAGAATATAGTGAGGATAATTACAGGCAATGAACGAGCTGATCTAGAGACTTAAATTACAGAAAGAAATCACTTACAGACAATAGCAGCTGACGAGGGATTTGTCGAGTGCGTCTTGATTGAATAGCTGAAAAATTTCTGGAAATTCAATCCACACATCATTTCCATGGAAGTAATGCTCTGGCTTGACTTTCACCATGAGGCTCTCTCGCCCGACCTTTACTTCTCTCAGGTACCAGTCATGCAATTTGCGCATTTGCGTTGGTAGAAGCTCCACCTCGTCAGGCCTGACCAGAGGGTTCCCGGGGACATATTTCCATGCTAGTTCCTTCGGATCCATCGTGGGGAGTTCCTCGATGCCTAGGAGTTGTTCAACAGTGATACCCATCTCTCTAGCCGCCATCTCTCTATCAGCGTCGGTTACCGCCTTATCGGTACTCACCTTGAGCGGGGGATCGATTGCACTGCCTGTTCTCCGAGCTGGGGAACAGTTTTCCCGCTTTTATTACTACCTGTAAGGCTCGACTGCTGATTTTTTTGTTGACGATATGACTTGCTAATAGAGTGTTCATAGTCTGATCGCCTTTTCTCCACAGCCGGTTTAGCAAGATCCACAAAGTGTTGTACGACTTTCTCAGGTATTTTCTCCTTCGGCGGTGGGGGCGGTTTCGGTGCAAAATGGGCCTTCACTTGGGCATCCACGACCCCTTTGGTTTCCTCCTCAGTCATCTCGTAAGCTAACTTCTTTTTGGCAGGAGGCTCGGGTTTCTTCTTTGGTGCTCTCTTCCGCTTTGGAGTCGGCTCACGCGGCGGAGATCGATATCGAGTACTCGCGCTGGGCTCCGTCTCGAGGTGGGGTGGATTCGGCTGACGCGGCGGAGATCGATATGGCGGACTCGCGCTGCGCTCCGTCTCGAGGTGGGTTGGAGTCGGCTGACGCGGTGGACTTGGAGGAGGAGTCGGTGGCCTTGGCACCGAGTTTGGAAACACGATGCATTCCTTGTTGGAAATATGCCCTAGAGGCAATAATAAATTGGTTATTATTATATTTCCTTGTTCATGATAATCGTTTATTATCCATGCTATAATTGTATTGATTGGAAACTCAAATACATGTGTGGGTACATAGACAACACTGTGTCCCTAGTAAGCCTCTAGTTAACTAGCTCGTTGATCAAAAGATGGTGAAGGTTTCCTAGCCATGGACATGAGATGTCATTTGATAACGGGATCACATCATTAGGAGAATGATGTGATGGACAAGACCCAAACTATAAAGGTAGCATATGATCGTGTCAGTTTATTGCTATTGTTTTCTGCATGTCAAGTATCTGTTCCTATGACCATGAGATCATGCAACTCACTGACACCGGAGGAATACCTTGTGTGTATCAAACGTCGCAACGTAACTGGGTGACTATAAAGGTGCTCTACAGGTATCTCCGAGGGTGTCTGTTGGGTTGGCATGGATCAAGACTGGGATTTGTTACTCCGTGTGACGGAGAGGTATCTCAGGGCCCACTCGGTAATACAACATCACAATGAGCCTTGCAAGCAATGTGACTAAAGTGTTAGCCACGAGATCTTGTATTACGGAACGAGTAAAGAGACTTGCCGATAACGAGATTGAACTAGGTATAGAGATACCGACGATCGAATCTCGGGCAAGTAACATACCGAAGAACAAAGGGAACATCATACGGGATTAACTGAATCCTTGACATAGAGGTTCGACCGATATAGATCTTCGTAGAATATGTAGGAACCAATATGGGCATCTAGGTCCCGCTATTTGTTATTGACCGTAGAGGTGTCTCGGTCATGTCTACATAGTTCTCGAACCCGCAGGGTCTACACACTTAACGTTTGGTGACGATTAGTATAGTTGAGTTATTGTGTTGGTGACCGAAGGTTGTTCGGAGTCCCGGATAAGATCCCGGACATGACAAGAATCTCCGGAAGAGTCCGGAGGTAAAGTTTGATATATGTGATAATAGTGTTTTGATCTCCGGAAGGGTTCCGGAATTCACCGGAAGGGGTTCCGGATGTTTACCGAAGTGTTCGGGTGCAGCAACACTTTATATGGGCCAAAGGGGTAAAGCCCACGAGGTATTGGAAAGTGCAAAAGGAAGTTTTGCTGCTGCCTTAAGCGGTACTACCGCTTGTATGGCAGTACTACCGCGTAAGCGGTACTACCGCTTGAGTGAAGCGGTACTACCGCTCAAGCCGTACTACCGCTTGTACGCGGTACTGCTGGAATCCGAGTGGGACTCTTTCCGTGCGGGCCAAACCGACCTTGTGCGGGCAAAACCGACCTTGTGGAGGCTTTCTCTCCAAGTTTAGACCCCAGGGCTCAACATATAAATAGAGGGGCAGGGCTAGCACACGGGATACATCAAGATTTCCCCAAGCCATGTGCCGGCAACCCTAACCCTCTATTTCTTCCTCCGTCATAATCTCCGTAGTGTTTGGCGAAGCCCTGCGGAGATCGTTCTTCACCACCACCGTCATCACGCCGTCGTGCTGCCGAAACTCATCTACTACTGCACCATCGCTCGCTGGATCGAGGAGGTGAAGGCGTCATCAAGCAGTACGTGTGTTGAACGCGGAGGTGCCGTCCGTTCGACGCTAGATCGTGATTGGATCGAGGGACGACTTGCGATTTGGATCGCGAAGACGTTCGACTACATCAACCGCATTTCTTAACGCTTCCGCTTAGCGATCTATAAGGGTATGTAGATTCACTCTCCCTCTCGTATATGCTCATCACCATGGATAGATCTTGCGTGTGCGTAGGAAATTTTTTGTTTCCCATGCAACGTTCCCCAACATTCCTTTCTCCATACAATGAGACCACGTATGGCTTCTCCCAGTGTCTGCTCCCCTTGACCTCCAGGAAAGTCAAGCTCTAGTGAGTCATATCCCGACAGAACTTCATCCACCCCGACACGAGCATAGCCAGGTGGAATTGGATTGCCGTGGATGGTTGCTTCAGGTGGATTCGGTAAAGCAAAGCCGTCCGCCACCTTCATGGATATGTTCTTCATTTTCATGTGTAGCTCACAAGTTGTCGTCTCTTGGATATCATCCACGGGGTAGCGAGCCAGCAGTGCATCATCGGCCGGGACCCACGTGGAACCCACGCTGCTTTTTGGCATAGATGGGATCGTACTATCCAATGCTGGATCTGGTTGCTCCTGCCGCTGAGACGCCCTTTGCTGGCTAATTGTGTCGATCTGCTCCTGCTGCCGCATGAAAGCGCGTTCCAACTCCGCGTTCTTTGATTCAACCTTTTGAAGCCGGTCTGCATCCTGCTTCCTCTGGTCTGCATCCTGCTTCTTCTTTCTCGCACGGCTTCTGTAAACGTCGTTCCACTCCGCAAACCACTCAACCCATGTGACACCCTGGTTTTCGCTCCTTGTTTTTTTTCCTTCGCGGGATTTGACTCCCGTCTTTTTTTCGGTGTTCTTGGATTTTCTCTTGCCTTTGGGTATATGAAGATGGTCATTTAGCCTTGCCTTCCCTATCCCATCAGAGATTCTCTCCAGACCAACCTTGCTATCCAAATCATATTCTCAAGATTCTGCCACCGAAACCCTACCTTCCGAGTTGCCGGAAGGGAAACCCTAATTCTTCCCGTTACAAAGGAACCCCAATTTCCTTTGATCTTTTGCCTCCCAAATTTCTCCCAGTGATCATCCTATCTTTTTAAACCCTGGATATGTAAAAATATTGCCAAGTCATTTGCAATATTTTTCATTTAAAATTAATTCCTTTTTCTACCAGTTAAAGGAATTAAATCCAGGAAAATATCTATCCATCTCCAAAGTTCATGAAAACTTGTGGAGATATTATTTGTGATCATATTGAGCTCCCATAAAAATATTGGCCATAATTAAATAAGGGAAATTGCCTTTTCCTATTTAAAGCCAATATTGCACCTTGGGCACTTTCCAAAGGAGCTACTATTTTGGTAGCCAGAAAAAATCCCAAATAATTTGTGGAGCTTCTCCTATCCATATATTCACCATTTCCATCAAGATCCCAAGTCCCACAGATCAACTTTTGAGAGCATCTTCCAGTTCTTGTTTCTGGATTTATTTTGTGGCTGTGAAGCAACTATATTTTATATTGCTTAAAAAATTCTCAAATTAATCCAGTACCTCACATTCCATATATGATGTGAGTATGAAAAAATTCACATCATTTTATCAAGCCAATTTCTTCCAAAAATTCCATCCAGTTTCTGTCCAGATTCTAGTTCTGTGAAGGAAGTACCATTTTGGTATATCCAAATGAGCTGAAATTTTCCCAGTACCTTCATATCTCCAAATCATCACCTTACACCAAAATTAAGTTCAATTCATCAGGCCATATGAGTGCAGCTTCAAAGTCAAGTTTATGGACCAGATTATGCTTTGTGAAGGAAGTATATGCAAATTTGGTCCAAATGGCTTGAAATTTGGCAAGCACCTAGTTTTTCCTACCACATTTCTCTGTGACAACCTGGAAAGCTCATTGCCACCTCTGTTTGACCACAGCTTCTTCCCCAAGTTTCTATCCAGAAACTATTCTGGATCCCATCGACCTCTCTAGAGCCATCCTAGTCTATCCAGTGACCAATCTCCTCTATTTGAGCAATGAGAGACGTGTTGGACAAGGTATGGCAAGCAGGTACGCGCCCGAGCATGTAGTGCACGTGGTGACCACGCAGAGGCCGTGCAGAAACTGCGCTCCGCGTACTGCCGGCTCCGTGCAGTCGCCTCCGGCCGGCCTCCGCTTGTCTGAGCTTGTCCAGCGACTCCGCGGCGTCCACCTTCCCCTCTCCCGCAGGTTCTCCCCTCTTCTTTCTTCTTCTCCACGCCGCGGCGAGTCCCGCCACCGCACTGTCTCCCCGTGACCTCCTCTGTCGCATCCTCTCCGCTGTCTTCTTCCTCCCCGAAGCCTCTCGAGCTCGCCAGCGCAGCCTTGTCCTCTCCCGCGAGTCAGGTCGGCACCAACCGGCGCTAGTCACCTCGCCGGAATGCCGCCAAGGCCGCGAGCTCCCGAAGCCTCGGGTGTCACCGCGAAGCTCGCTCGGCCGGCTATAAAAGCCGTGGCCCGAGCCCTCCCTGAGCACCCCAGCAACCTCCTCTTCCCCCTAGTTCTTCCTCTGCCCGGAGGAGCGCGCCCCCTTGCCCAATTCCTCCTCCATCGCCGCCACGGTCGCCATGGCCGCCCACGGCCTCTGCTCGAATTCGAGCAAGCCATCGCCCCTCTCCCCTCCTGTTTCCACCAGAGGAGCCCCTGGCCACCGTGGAGCCCTCCCACACTCGCGCCCGGCTAAATCTCTCGCCGGAGCCTCGCCATTGCTCGAGGCTGCCACCCACTGCCTCGGCCTGCCGCCGCATTCCCAGCCGCCCCCGAGCTCCATTCTACCCGCCGCGTGACGCACCACTCGCCGGCGATCTCCCCTAGCCCGTTGCCCATTCTTTTCCCCCACCGTAGCCACCCAATCGTCCGACCCCGCCGCCGACCGCCACCACCTCTCCCAGCCGCTGCAGACCGTCCCCGCCTCCGCCGCCGCCACCCACGGACGCGGGAGGGAGCCGCAAGCCCGTCCCCGCCGCTGGCCGAGCCCGCCGTGCCCTGCCCTGCTGGATTTAGCCACGGCTGGCCGCCCCTGTTGCTCTGTCGGGGAGGAGCAGAGGAGAAGGAAGAAGAAGGAGGAGGAAAGAGAACGGGCGGCGCGGGACCCACCGGTCAGCGGCTGTCGCTCAGCCCCGCCACTGCCACGTCGGATAAGTGGAGGCGTACTACGCAGAGTACGCCACCGCTTGGCAGTCAATCATCAATATCTTTTTGCTCGTAACTCCGATTCAGGTGATTCCAAAGCACACTTCTTCAGTTCGTCGAGCCCGTTCTGATGATACCACTTTCACCATGTTTTCACTTTCTAAAAAAACCCATTTTGCCCCTGCCCTCTATCCAGCCTTTCCGAGAGGGAACCTTTTCCGGTGAATTTTCCGCGAGGTGATCCACTTCTTCCCGGAGTACTCCTCGACCCCCAGGCAAGCCGACCATCTGATATATGCCCTAAAGAATTGCTCTGTGTTATTCTTGCGTGTTTAATTACTGATTATGCCTGTGTTAGAAATAATTAAACTCCTGCTAGTTCGGACTTGCCATTTACATTAGTTGTTAATGCTCATCATATTATCGCCCTAGTGACTCGTAGATGACAGTATGGAGATAGGTTGTTATATTTTCATCATGCGTTACTGTTGTTATTATAGTAATTAAGAATGTGACTTAATGACAACAACCTCCTCCGTCGACTGGATCGAGTCATAGTGCCACCTATCCAGACTTACCCGTGCAGCCACATTTGCCGATATGGGACGGCCCTAGCTTTGTCTATTGTCCTGCCTCTTGTCGGTACCGCCCACTAGGGAAGGTTATGCGCGCGTGCTACCCTGGCCCGGTAGGCGGCGATAACCTTGTGAGCCCAGTTGTTTGTTTAGCCCGGGAGTCCCCGTTTGGGACAGTTTTGTTTGGCCACGACGGTGGCAGGTGTCACGGGGTGACACAGGGGCCACCCAGGACATGACCCTGGGAGGGTATGATTGTCGGAGGGACCGTAAGAGTGCCAGGCAATAGACAAGGTTTTGTTGGAGCAGCACTGGTCCACCCGAATGGGAACATGTACTAAAGTACGAGGCCATGCGCTCCATGGTGTGGGTAAAGTGCGCAACCTCTGCAGAGTGTAAATCTATTCGAATAGCCGCGTCCTCGGTCATGGACAGTTCGTGTAGGCCCCTATTTGGTCTGTGTAGAGTCTGGAGGAACAAACTATATAATTGCTAAGACTAAACCGGAGAACGGCAAGGATGCATGGACATCAGATGATGTCAGAGGTATGATTGCTAGCCATGTGATGGCTATGAGATGAGTGGTCGGGTGACCGCAAAGTTTGGACCGGACTCGAATCATGAGAATATTCAGAGTATGGATTATTTACTTGATATGCTTTACTTTACTGCATTTACTTCAGTAATTATCATGCTAGATAATCCTGTTATAAGCTGATAATTAATGCTGCTAGATGTTTAATCTTGCTAGATAATCCTATCATAACATAATAGTTAATACTGTTAAGATAACAAATGCATGCTTGAATGCCATGGATTGCATTGCTTGGTGTATATGTTGGTATGGTTTGCTTGCGAGTACATTCAAAAGTACTCAGCGGCCTTCAATGTGGCCAGGTTCACCTAAGGATTCGACGTTCGCTAGCGAGGAGCCGGAGTGTTTGCGGGCTAGAAGAGTAACCCAGTCAGATCCCTGTGGATTGGAGCCGCACCAGGACCATGCTGCCTTAGATAGAGCTTTTCCGCTGCCATCACCCTTGTAATTGTTGGAAATATGCCCTAGAGGCAATAATAAATTGGTTATTATTATATTTCCTTGTTCATGATAATCGTTTATTATCCATGCTATAATTGTATTGATTGGAAACTCAAATACATCTGTGGGTACATAGACAACACTGTGTCCCTAGTAAGCCTCTAGTTGACTAGCTCGTTGATCAAAAGATGGTGAAGGTTTCCTAGCCATGAACATAAGATGTCATTTGATAACGGGATCACATCATTAGGAGAATGATGTGATGGACAAGACCCAAACTACAAACGTAGCATATGATCGTGTCAGTTTATTGCTATTGTTTTCTGCATGTCAAGTATCTGTTCCTTTGACCATGAGATCATGCAACTCACTGACACCGGAGGAATACCTTGTGTGTATCAAACGTCGCAACGTAACTGGGTGACTATAAAGGTGCTCTACAGGTATCTCCGAGGGTGTCTGTTGGGTTGGCATGGATCAAGACTGGGATTTGTTACTCCGTGTGACGGAGAGGTATCTCAGGGCCCACTCGGTAATACAACATCACAATGAGCCTTGCAAGCAATGTGACTAAAGAGTTAGCCACAGGATCTTGTATTACGGAACGAGTAAAGAGACTTGCCGGTAACGAGATTGAACTAGGTATAGAGATACCGACGATCGAATCTCGGGCAAGTAACATACCGAAGAACAAAGGGAACAGCATACGGGATTAACTGAATCCTTGACATAGAGGTTCGACCGATAAAGATCTTCGTAGAATATGTAGGAGCCAATATGGGCATCCAGGTCCCGCTATTGGTTATTGATCGTAGAGGTGTCTCGGTCATGTCTACATAGTTCTCGAACCCGCAGGGTCTACACACTTAACGTTTGGTGACGATTAGTATAGTTGAGTTATTGTGTTGGTGACCGAAGGTTGTTCGGAGTCCCAGATAAGATCCCGGACATGACGAGGATCTCCGGAAGAGTCCGGAGGTAAAGATTGATATATGTGATAATATGGTTTTGATCTCCGGAAGAGTTCCGGAGTTCACCAGAAGGGGTTCCGGATGTTTACCGAAGTGTTCGGGTGCAGCAACACTTTATATGGGCCAAAAGGAAAAAGCCCACGAGGTATTGGAAAGTGCAAAAAGTAGTTTTGCTGCCGCGTAAGCGGTACTACCGCTTGTGTGAAGCGGTACTACCGCCCAAGCGGTACTACCGCTTGTGTGAAGCGGTACTACCGCTTGTGCGCGGTACTGCAGGGATCCGAGTTGGACTATTTTCTTGCGGGCCAAACCGACCTTGTGCGGGCAAAACCGACCTGGAGGAGGCTTTTACTCCAAGTTTAGACCCCAAGGCTCAACATATAAATAGAGGGGCAGGGCTAGCACACGGGATACATCAAGATTTCCCCAAGCCGTGTGCGGCAACCCTAACCCTCTAGTTCCTCCGTCATAATCTCCGTAGCGCTTGGCGAAGCCCTGCAGAGATTGTTCCTCACCACCATCACCACGCCGTCGTGCTGCTGGAACTCAACCACTACTTCACCATCGCTCGCTGGATCGAGGAGGTGAAGGCGTCATCAAGCCGTACGTGTGTTGAACGCGGAGGTGCCGTCCGTTCGGCACTAGTTCGTGATCGGATCGAGGGACGACTTGCGATTTGGATCGCGGAGACGTTCGACTACATCAACCGCGTTTCTTAAACGCTTCCGCTTAGCGATCTACAAGGGTATGTAGATTCACTCTCCCTCTCGTAGATGCTCATCACCATGGATAGATCTTGTGTGTGCGTAGGAAAATTTTTGTTTCCCATGCAACGTTCCCCAACAGTGGCATCATGATCTAGGTCTATGCGTAGATGAGATCTCGAGTAGAACACAAACGAGTTGTGGGCGTGGGTGTATACATATTGCTTGCCGTTACTAGTTGATATTTGATTCGGCGGTATTGTGAGATGAAGCGGCCCGGACCGACATTACGCGTACACTTACGCGAGACAGGTTCCTTCAACTGACATGTAATTTTGTTGCATAAAGATGGCTAGCGGGTGTCTGTCTCTCTCACTTTAGTTGAATCGATTTCAATGAAGAGGGTTCTTTTAGAAGATCAAAAAGCAATCACTACACCACGTTGTGGTTTTGCGTAGGTAAGAACGGTTCTTGCAAACCCGTAGCAGCCACGTAAAATTTGCAACAACAAATTAGAGGACGTCTAACTTGTTTTTGCAGGGTATGTTGTGATGTGATATGGCCAATTACATGATGAGATATATGTGATGTATGAGATGATCATGTGTTGTATAGAATATCACGACTTGCATGTCGATGAGTACGGCAACTGGCAGGAGCCATAGAGTTGTCTTTAATTATTGTATGACCTGCGTGTCAATCATTAAGCGCTATGTAATGCTTTACTTTATCGCTAAACGTTAGCTATAGTCGTGGAAGCAACAGTCGGCGCGACAACCTCATGGCGACACATTGATGGAGATCAAGATGATGGAGATCATGGTGTCATGCCGGTGACGATGGAGATCATGCCGGTGCTTTGGAGATGGAGATCAAAAGCACAAGTTCATGGCCATATCATGTCACTTATGATTTGCATGTGATGTTAATCTTTTTATGCATCTTATTTTGCTTAGGACGACGGTAGCATTATAAGGTGATCCCTCACTTAAATTTCAAGATAAATTGTGTTCTCCCCAAGTGTGCACCGTTGCGAAAGTTCGTCGTTTCGAGACACGCCGTGATGATCGGGTGTGATAGACTCTACGTTCGCATACAACGGGTGTAAGCCATGTTGCACGTGCGGAACACTCGGGTTAAACTTGACGAGCCTAGCATGTACAGACATGGCCTCGGAACACAAGAGACCGAAAGGTCGAACATGAGTCATATAGTAGATATGATCAACATGAAGATGTTCACCATTGAAACCACCTCAACTCACGTGATGATCGGACTTGAGTTGGTGGATTTGGATCATGTGACACTCGAATGACCGGAGGGATGTCAATTTGAGTGGGAGTTTTTTAAGTAATATGATTAACTAAACTCATTATCTAGAACAATAGTCTAAGTTGTCTTTGCTATATTTATGTTGTAGATCATGGCTCGCGCAGTAGCACCCCTGAATTTTAATGCGTTCCTAGAGAAAGCTAAGTTGAAAGATGATGGAAGTAACTTTGTGGACTGGGCCCGTAATCTAAGAATTATCCTTACGGCTTCCCAGAAGGCTTATGTCCTTGATGCACCGCTTGGTGATCCACCCGCTCCAGTTGAGTCTCTAGACGTTGTGAACGCCTGGCAGGCTCGTTCTGATGATTACTCAATAGTTCAATGTGCAATTTTGTATGGCTTAGAACCGGGACTTCAAAGACGTTTTGAACGTCATGGAGCATATGAGATGTTCCAAGAGTTGAAGTTTATCTTTCAGAAAAATGCCCGGATCGAGAGATATGAGATCTCCGATAAGTTCTATACTTGCAAAATGGAGGAGAACGGGTCTATCACTGATCACGTGCTCAGAATGTCTGGGTACTCCACCCGTCTGGCTGAATTGGGGATGCCCCTTCCGCCAGAGGCTATCACTGACAGAGTTCTTCAATCATTGCCGCCTAGCTACAGGAGCTTCGTGTTGAACTATAACATGCACGGGATGAACAAGTCAGTCGCCGAGCTGTTTGCGATGCTGAAAGTCGCTGAGTCTGAAATTCAGAAGGAGCATCAAGTGTTGATGGTCAATAAAACCACTAGTTTCAAGAAAAATGGCAAGGGTAAGAAGGGTAACTCCAAGAAGAGTGGCAAAGCAGTTGCTCCTCTCATGAAGAAACCCAAGGCTGGACCCAAACCAGAAACTGTGTGTTTTCATTGCAAGGGAACTGGACACTGGAAGCGGAACTGCCCCAAGTATTTGGCTGACAAGAAGGCGGCCAACAACAAACAAGGTATATATGATATACATGTTATTGATGTGTACCTTACCAACCCTCGTTGTAGTGCCTGGGTATTTGATACCGGTGCGGTTGCTCATATTCGCAACTCAAAACAGGAACTGCGGAATAAACGGAGGCTGGCAAAGGACGAAGTGACGATGCGCGTGGGAAATGGTTCCAAGGTTGATGTGATCGCCGTCGGCACGCTCGCTCTTCGATTACCATCGGGATTAGTGATGAACCTGAATAATTGTTATTTAGTGCCTGCGTTAAGCATGAACATTATATCTGGATCTTGTTTATTGCGAGACGGTTACTCATTTAAATCAGAGAATAATGGTTGTTCTATTTATATGAGTAATATCTTTTATGGTCATGCACCCAATGTGAGGGGTTTATTCTTATTGAATCTCGATAGTAATGATACACATGTTCATAACATTGATGCCAAAAGATGTAGGATTGATAATGATAATACCACTTTCTTGTGGCACTGCCGTTTAGGTCATATTGGCGTAAAACGCATGAGGAAGCTCCATGCTGATGGACTTTTGGAGTCACTTGATTTTGAATCACTTGACACATGTGAGCCATGCCTCATGGGCAAGATGACTAAAACGCCGTTCTCTGGAACGGGCAAGTGACTTATTGGAAATCATACATACTGATGTGTGCGGTCCGATGAGCATTGAAGCGCGCGGTGGTTATCGTTACTTTCTCACCTTCACTGATGACTTAAGTAGATATGGGTATATTTACTTAATGAAACACAAGTCTGAAACGTTTGAAAAAGTTCAAACAATTTCAGAGTGAAGTTGAGAATCATCGTAACAAGAAGATTAAATTCCTACGATCTGATCGAGGAGGAGAATATCTGAGTTATGAGTTTGGCAGTCACTTAAGACAATGTGGAATTGTTTCACAACTGACACCGCCTGGAACACCACAGCGTAATGGTGTGTCCGAACGTCGTAATCGAACCTTATTGGATATGGTGCGATCTGTGATGTCTCTTGCCGATTTGCCACTATCGTTTTGGGGTTATGCATTAGAGACAGCTGCATTCACTTTAAATAGGGCACCATCGAAATCCGTTGAGACAACGCCATATGAACTTTGGTTTGGCAAGAAGCCAAAGCTGTCGTTTCTTAAAGTTTGGGGATGTGATGCTTATGTCAAAAAGCTTCAGCCTGAAAAGCTGGAACCCAAAGCGGAGAAATGCGTCTTCATAGGATACCCAAAAGAGACAGTTGGGTATACCTTCTACCTCAGATCCGAAGGCAAAGTGTTTGTCGCTAAAAACGGAACATTTCTTGAGAAAGAGTTTCTCTCGAAAGAATTGAGTGGGAGGAAGATAGAACTTGATGAGGTTGTTGAACCTTTACTTCAACATCAAAGTAGCGCAGCGCAGAAAGATGTTTCTGTAGAGCCTACATCAGCTGAAGAGGAAGTTAATGATGATGATCATGAAGCTTTGGATCAAGTTGCTATCGAACCTCGTAGGTCGACAAGGACGCGTACTACTCCTGAGTGGTACGGCAACCCTGTCTTAGAGGTCATGTTGTTGGACAACGATGAACCTACGAGCTATGGAGAAGCAATGATGGGCCCGGATTCCGAGAAGTGGTTAGAGGCCATGAAATCCGAGATGGGATCTATGTATGAAAACAAAGTGTGGACTTTGGAAGTATTACCTGAAGGGCGTAAGGCCATTCAGAACAAATGGATCTTTAAGAGGAAGACGGACGCGGACGGTAATGTCACCGTCTATAAAGCTCGACTTGTGGCAAAGGGTTTTTCACAAGTTCAAGGAGTTGACTACGATGAGAGCTTCTCACCCGTAGCGATGCTTAAGTCCGTCAGAATCATGTTAGCAATAGCTGCCTTTTTCGATTATGAAATTTGGCAGATGGATGTCAAAACAGCATTCCTTAACGGTTTCCTTAAGGAAGAGTTGTATATGATGCAACCAGAAGGTTTTGTCGATCCAGAGAATGCTGACAAAGTTTGCAAACTCCAGCGATCCATTTATGGACTGGTGCAAGCATCTCGGAGTTGGAATCTTCGCTTTGATGAGATGATCAAAGCGTTCGAGTTTATACAAGTTTACGGAGAAGCTTGTATTTACAAGAAAGTGAGTGGGAGCTCTATAGCGTTTCTAATATTATATGTGGATGACATATTGCTGATTGGAAACAATATAGAAATGTTGGAAAGCATGAAGGAATATTTGAACAAGAGTTTTTCAATGAAGGACCTAGGAGAAGCTGCTTTCATATTAGGCATCAAGATCTATAGAGATAGATCGAGACGCTTGATACGACTTTCACAAAGCACATACCTTGACAAAGTTTTGAAGAAGTTCAAAATGGATCAGTCCAAGAAGGGGTTCTTGCCTGTATTGCAAGGTGTGAAGTTGAGTAAGACTCAATGCCCAGTGACTGCAGAAGATAGAGAAAAGATGAGTGTCATCCCCTATGCTTCAGCCATAGGCTCTATCATGTATGCAATGCTGTGCACAAGACCCGATGTCAGCCTTGCCATAAGTATGGTCGGAAGGTTTCAAAGTGATCCAGGAATGGAACACTGGACGACGGTCAAGAATATCCTGAAATACCTGAAAAGGACTAAGGACATGTTTCTCGTTTATGGAGGTGATCAAGAGCTCGTCGTAAAGGGTTACGTCGATGCAAGCTTTAACACTGATCCGGATGACTCTAAGTCGCAAACCGGATACGTATTTATTCTTAATGGGGGTGCGGTTAGCTGGTGCAGTTCCAAGCAAAGCGTGGTAGCGGATTCTACATGCGAAGCGGAGTACATCGCTGCCTCGGAGGCGGCGAAGGAAGGTGTCTGGATGAAGGAGTTGATGACAGATCTTGGAGTAGTGCCTAGTGCGCTTAACCCAATGACTCTGTTTTGTGATAACACTGGTGCCATTGCTCTAGCCAAGGAACCAAGATTTCACAACAGGACCAGACACATAAAGCGACGCTTCAATTCCATCCGCGATTATATCAAGGAGGACGACATAAATATTTGCAAAGTACACATGGATCTGAATGTTGCAGATCCGATGACTAAAGCTCTTCCAAGGGCTAAACATGAACAACACCAGAACTGTATGGGTGTTCGATTCATTACAATGTAAATCACATAGTGATGTGAACTAGATTATTGACTCTAGTGCAAGTGGGAGACTGTTGGAAATATGCCCTAGAGGCAATAATAAATTGGTTATTATTATATTTCCTTGTTCATGATAATCGTTTATTATCCATGCTATAATTGTATTGATTGGAAACTCAAATACATGTGTGGGTACATAGACAACACTGTGTCCCTAGTAAGCCTCTAGTTGACTAGCTCGTTGATCAAAAGATGGTGAAGGTTTCCTAGCCATGAACATAAGATGTCATTTGATAACGGGATCACATCATTAGGAGAATGATGTGATGGACAAGACCCAAACTACAAACGTAGCATATGATCGTGTCAGTTTATTGCTATTGTTTTCTGCATGTCAAGTATCTGTTCCTTTGACCATGAGATCATGCAACTCACTGACACCGGAGGAATACCTTGTGTGTATCAAACGTCGCAACGTAACTGGGTGACTATAAAGGTGCTCTACAGGTATCTCCGAGGGTGTCTGTTGGGTTGGCATGGATCAAGACTGGGATTTGTTACTCCGTGTGATGGAGAGGTATCTCAGGGCCCACTCGGTAATACAACATCACAATGAGCCTTGCAAGCAATGTGACTAAAGAGTTAGCCACAGGATCTTGTATTACGGAACGAGTAAAGAGACTTGCCGGTAACGAGATTGAACTAGGTATAGAGATACCGACGATCGAATCTCGGGCAAGTAACATACCGAAGAACAAAGGGAACAGCATACGGGATTAACTGAATCCTTGACATAGAGGTTCGACCGATAAAGATCTTCGTAGAATATGTAGGAGCCAATATGGGCATCCAGGTCCCGCTATTGGTTATTGATCGTAGAGGTGTCTCGGTCATGTCTACATAGTTCTCGAACCCGCAGGGTCTACACACTTAACGTTTGGTGACGATTAGTATAGTTGAGTTATTGTGTTGGTGACCGAAGGTTGTTCGGAGTCCCGGATAAGATCCCGGACATGACGAGGATCTCCGGAAGAGTCCGGAGGTAAAGATTGATATATGTGATAATAGTGTTTTGATCTCCGGAAGAGTTCCGGAGTTCACCAGAAGGGGTTCCGGATGTTTACCGAAGTGTTCGGGTGCAGCAACACTTTATATGGGCCAAAAGGAAAAAGCCCACGAGTTATTGGAAAGTGCAAAAAGTAGTTTTGCTGCCACGTAAGCGGTACTACCGCTTGTGTGAAGCGGTACTACCGCCCAAGCGGTACTACCGCTTGGGTGAAGCGGTACTACCGCCCAAGCGGTACTACCGCTTGTGTGAAGCGGTACTACCGCTTGTGCGCGGTACTGCAGGGATCCGAGTTGGACTCTTTCCTTGCGGGCCAAACCGACCTTGTGCGGGCAAAACCGACCTGGAGGAGGCTTTTACTCCAAGTTTAGACCCCAAGGCTCAACATATAAATAGAGGGGCAGGGCTAGCAAACGGGATACATCAAGATTTCCCCAAGCCGTGTGCGGCAACCCTAACCCTCTAGTTCCTCCGTCATAATCTCCGTAGCGCTTGGCGAAGCCCTGCAGAGATTGTTCCTCACCACCATCACCACGCCGTCGTGCTGCTGGAACTCAACCACTACTTCACCATCGCTCGCTGGATCGAGGAGGTGAAGGCATCATCAAGCCGTACGTGTGTTGAACGCGGAGGTGCCGTCCGTTTGGCACTAGTTCGTGATCGGATCGAGGGACGACTTGCGATTTGGATCGCGGAGACGTTCGACTACATCAACCGCTTTTCTTAAACGCTTCCGCTTAGCGATCTACAAGGGTATGTAGATTCACTCTCCCTCTCGTAGATGCTCATCACCATGGATAGATCTTGTGTGTGCGTAGGAAAATTTTTGTTTCCCATGCAACGTTCCCCAACAGTAATATACCATGTAAGCCTTTTATATCCATTAATAGAAAAGCTTGTGTTCATGATACTTGTTGCAAACGCGCACGCCAGAGTGATCTCCTGGGCTGGCGTGTGCGGCGACCGTCTGGCTACAGTGGTATTCAGGCGGGGCGCCACAACGGATGGTATCAGAGCCAGGCTGACTGTAGGTTACCCTAGCCAGATTTCATTGCCTCTTGATCAGTAGAAAGCCCAGATGGATTTCAGCCATCTTTGCCTGACAGGCATGGCTACTATTGATCATAAGGCAACCCCCTTAGGCTTACGGCTCCATCAGACCCCCAACTCTCGTGGCCTTTGCCTCCGGTGTGAAATGTCCGCACCAGGCAATGACCCGTGAGCCCTGAACCCCTAGGTAAACCAGATATCCCTACCTTGCGTGCTAGCCATGGCATTTCTCTTCTCAAATCTAGTTTCCTTTGGGAAACGCCTATAAATTCCATCTCTTCCCGACAACCCTAGGATCGTTGACTAAGCCACTTTGGCTATGGTCGTGCGTCGAGTGTGATGTTCCCTAAGGAAGTAGTAGGAGCTCGACCCCAATTGCTACCAGGAGCATTGTGTGGGTTTGCTTCTAAATCCTTAGAGGTACATCGAGTGCGCTATATTAGTTATACTAGTGAATCCTCGGCCACATGTGTGAGGTCCGCAAAATTTGAGCTTTATTTGCTTTTTGGTTTTTCGCGGTTCTTGTTTCTTTTGTCGGTTCCGCTCTGCCGCTTCGACTGGATCCATCTGCAAGAGCTGTCAAGAAGACCCGAGCACAACTTGGATAATACCCAATAATCCAAATTCAGTCAGAGTCAAGCCAAGCCAACTGCCCGATATTCAGAACAGTATCACCGGATCTGTCAAGAATGAAGAATGGGTCAGAAGCCGAGTTGGCATGCAACAGGCAAGGCCAAACTATAGCCAAGGGAGTTTGCCACAGAATAGATCACACCAAAGGAACAGCGAGATGAGCTATCAGGAATGGACACTAGCAAGAGTAAATTATTCCGTCCTCGACACCAGGATTTTTTCAGTCAGTGGGGTAAATCTTGAGTTCTTCTCAATGGACTGAAGAATTATTTATTATCCACAGAAGACATATTTCGAGAACGTGAAGGTGCCAAGAGCAATAACAAGACTCTGGAATGTTGATACAAATTTCCAAGCATATTCTGGAATTCACCGTTGCAGATACAAATTTTCTGGGCATGATGAACAAGGTCTGCGAGAATTATGGATGAGTTCATGGCTGCCCAGAATCAATGAGGATTCCAAACACCTGGAAGCTCAGCTAAACCGGATGGAATTATCCGTCACCTGCTCACTACTAGCAGCACTTGGTTTGAATGCAAAGGGTATTCGGAAATTAATTATCAACACAGAGTAGGAATCAGTTGTGCAACCTTTACAGCAACAATGATCAGACCAGCAGAAGGACAAGTGGCGTGCATGATCCACGGAATATCTTCAGTCAAGTGCAAGGCTTTTGGGTACCAGGAACCCAGTCTTCCTCCGCAAGCTATCGGAAGAAGCTTGCGATGCAAGACTCCCGACCTTCTTTGTGACGCCACTGGTGGAAGAATCTTCTGGGGTACGTCACTCCCATCTTCCTCAGCACGCTACCGCGGAAAACTTCCAGCATAAGGCACCTGACCTTCTGCAATAAGCCACATGAAGGAAAGCTTCTGGGGTACGATACCCAGCCTTCTTCGGCACGCTACCTTGGTAGAAGCTTCGAGCATAAGGTATTCGACCTTCTTCAGCACGCCACCGTGTCCACAACAATCCTGTCAGAAGCACGAACTAGTCCAGACATATGTCTGCCTCAGAACCCAGTGGGTATGAAAGGATTTGTCCTACCTTTGCATATGTTGTAAGCATGCAGTCCAGTGGATCAGTTCATGCGAGCCACTCATACACGGGAATGACTGTGTTCAGAGAAACATCGGCCCCATACTTCAGAGAAGGATATGAACACAGCAATCCCTACGAGATATGCAAGAGTAAGTTGTGAGTACAAGCCCAGCAAGCTGGATATACGACCAAGGAGCCGTGTTGGTAGGTCATGACAAGTTCCCCAAAAAGAAGAACCCCCAAGAACAAGGAAGTCTTGAATAAACAATCTCCGCGACGGTCAATGAAGTAAAGCTCCACAGACAAGGTAATATTGCCAATCCTTGTCAGACTTTTGCATATACGGCCACAACAATACAGCCAGCATGTCAGCGTGAATACGGGCCATCAGCCAAGATCAGAGGGTATGCTCCGAAGAATGCACGGAATAATAGCAATACTATGTCAGCTCAGTGGTCATAGCAAGGACCACAGAGGCTATATATGGTAGAGCCATGTCAGAGATTACCGTCTATGATTACTTTGTGATCATGCCCGACATTTCAGTTGGGAACCTCTTGAGAACGAAGTCAGAATGCAAGAGACAGGAAGAAAGCATCCGTATAGAACCCACATCCAGATTGGGCATTCTGACAAGGCAAAAAGAGAGCCACTCCTAGCCACTCCAGGCCATACGAGCACGTGAGTCCGGTACCCAGAAAGAATGTCTCGCCCTTGGCAGTCAGTGTACGAAGTATCGCAATAAAACCCGAAGCAGCTAGTCCCAGGCTATGGAAACCAGATTATTTGTCGATACTCGAAGCTACCCACCAACCCCAGCCAACAAACTACCAGCACGAAGGGTTTGCCTGACAGGAAAGAGAAGGATTCAATGCAGCCGTCTGAAAAAGACAGCACCTGAGCCATCAGAAGAGGCAGTTAAAACGTCAGTAAACCAATGAAGACAAGATAGCTGATGGATCCAAGTCGCACACAGGTAAGTCCCCCTTAGCCGGGAGGTAAGCCCGGAAATATCGAGGACGAGATTTTCTTAAGGGGGGTAGGTTTGTGACACCCTGGTTTTCGCTCCTTGTTTTTTTTCCTTCGCGGGATTTGACTCCCGTCTTTTTTTCGGTGTTCTTGGATTTTCTCTTGCCTTTGGGTATATGAAGATGGTCATTTAGCCTTGCCTTCCCTATCCCATCAGAGATTCTCTCCAGACCAACCTTGCTATCCAAATCATATTCTCAAGATTCTGCCACCGAAACCCTACCTTCCGAGTTGCCGGAAGGGAAACCCTAATTCTCCCCGATACAAAGGAACTCCAATTTCCTTTGATCTTTTGCCTCCCAAATTTCTCCCAGTGATCATCCTATCTTTTTAAACCCTGGATATGTAAAAATATTGCCAAGTAATTTGCAATATTTTTCATTTAAAATTAATTCCTTTTTCTGCCAGTTAAAAGAATTAAATCCAGGAAAATATCTATCCATCTCCAAAGTTCATGAAAACTTGTGGAGATATTCTTTGTGATCATATTGAGCTCCCATAAAAATATTGGCCATAATTAAATAAGGGAAATTGCCTTTTCCTATTTAAAGCCAATATTGCACCTTGGGTACTTTCCAAAGGAGCTACTATTTTGGTAGCCAGGAAAAATCCCAAATAATTTGTGGAGCTTCTCCTATCCATATCTTCACCATTTCCATCAAGATCCCAAGTCCCACAGATCAACTTTTGAGAGCATCTTCCAGTTCTTGTTTCTGGATTTATTTTGAGGCTGTGAAGCAACTATATTTTATATTACTTCAAAAATTCTCAAATTAATCCAGGACCTCACGTTCCATATATGATCTGAGTATGAAAATATTCACATCATTTTATCTAGCCAATTTCTCCCAAAAATTCCATCCAGTTTCTGTCCAGATTCTAGTTCTGTGAAGGAAGTACCATTTTGGTATATCCAAATGAGCTGAAATTTTCCCAGTACCTTCATATCTCCAAATCATCACCCTACACCAAAATTCAGCTCAATTCATCAGGCCATATGAGTGCAGCTTCAAAGTCAAGTTTCTGGACCAGATTATGCTTTGTGAAGGAAGTATATGCAAACTTGGTCCAAATGGCTTCAAATTTGGCAAGCACCTAGTCTTTCCTACCACATTTCCCTGTGACAACCTGGACAGCTCATTGCCACCTCTGTTTGACCACAGCTTCTTCCCCAAGTTTCTATCCAGAAACTATTCTGGATCCCCTCGACCTCTCTAGAGCCATCCTAGTCTATCCAGTGACCAATCTCCTCTATTTGAGCAATGAGAGACGTGTGGGACAAGGTATGGCAAGCAGGTACGCGCCCAAGCACGTAGTGCACGTGGTGACCACGCAGAGGCCGTGCAGAAACTGCGCTCCGCGTACTGCCGGCTCCGTGCAGTCGCCTCCGGCCGGCCTCCGCTTGTCTGAGCTTGTCCAGCGACTCCGCGGCGTCCACCTGCCCCTCTCCCGCAGCTTCTCCCCTCTTCTTTCTTCTTCTCCACGCCGCGGCGAGTCCCGCCACCGCACTGTCTCCCCGTGACCTCCTCTGTCGCATCCTCTCCGCTATCTTCTTCCTCCCCGAAGCCTCTCGAGCTCGCCAGCGCAGCCTTGTCCTCTCCCGCGAGTCAGGTCGGCACCAACCGGCGCTAGCCACCTCGCCGGAATGCCGCCAAGGCCGCGAGCTCCCGAAGCCTCGGGTGGCGCCGCGAAGCTCGCTCGGCCGGCTATAAAAGCCGTGGCCCGAGCCCTCCCTGAGCACCCCAGCAACCTCCTCTCCCTCCTAGTTCTTCCTCTGCCCGGAGGAGCGCGCCCCCTTGCCCAATTCCTCCTCCATCGCCGCCACGGTCGCCATGGCCGCCCACGGCCTCTGCTCGAATTCGAGCAAGCCATCGCTCCTCTCCCCTCCTGTTTCCACCATAGGAGCCCCTGGCCACCGTGGAGCCCTCCCACACTCGCGCCCGGCTAAATCTCTCGCCGGAGCCTCGCCATTGCTCGAGGCCGCCACCCACTGCCTCGGCCTGCCGCCGCATTCCCAGCCGCCCCCGAGCTCCATGCTACCCGCCGCGTGACGCACCACTCGCCGGCGACCTCCCCTAGCCCGTCGCCCATCCTTTTCCCCCACCGTAGCCACCCAATCGTCCGACCCCGCCACCGACCGCCACCACCTCTCCCAGCCGCTGCAGACCGTCCCCGCCTCCGCCGCCACCAGCCACGGACGCGGGAGGGAGCCGCAGGCCCGTCCCCGCCGCTGGCCGAGCCCGCCGTGCCCTGCCCTGCTGGATTTAGCCACGGCCGGCCGCCCCTGTTGCTCTGTCGGGGAGGAGCAGAGGAGAAGGAAGAAGAAGGAGGAGGAAAGAGAACGGGCGGCGCGGGACCCACCGGTCAGTGGCTGTCGCTCGGCCCCGCCACTGCCACGTCGGATAAGTGGAGGCGTACTACACAGAGTACGCCACCGCTTGGCCGGACGCGCAGTCCGGGGAATGCGCCTTCTGCGTCACCCGCGCTGCGCAGTTGGGCTCGGCCCAGGGCAACAGTGGCAGCAGCCTGGCGGTGGCCTGGGACTTGGGCCGGCTTCGGCACAGCACAGCCCAAAGAGCACAGTGCTCTTTTCCTTTTTCTCGCAAAATAAATGTCCAGGGACTCAGATGTGAATAAAAATTTGCAGAAAAGTCCCTCGCAGTCAATCATCAATATCTTTTTGCTCGTAACTCCGATTCAGGTGATTCCAAAGCCCACTTCTTCAGTTCGTCGAGCCCGTTCCGATGATACCACTTTCACCATGTTTTTACTTTCTGAAAATACCAATTTTGCCCCTGCCCTCTATCCAGCCTTTCCGAGAGGGAACCTTTTCCGGCGAATTTTCCGCGAGGTGATCGCACTTCTTCCCGGAGTACTCCTCGACCCCCAGGCAAGCCGACCATCTGATATATGCCCTAAAGCATTGCTCTGTGTTATTCTTGCGTGTTTAATTACTGATTATGCCTGTGTTAGAAATAATTAAACTCCTGCTAGTTCGGACTTGCCATTTACATTAGTTGTTAATGCTCATCATATTATCGCCCTAGTGACTCGTAGATGACAGTATGGAGATAGGTTGTTATATTTGCATCATGCGTTATTGTTGTTATTACAGTAATTAAGAATGTGACTTAATGACAACAACCTCCTCCGTCGACTGGATCGAGTCATAGTGCCACCTATCCGGACTTACCCGTGCAGCCACATTTGCCGATATGGGACGGCCCTAGCTTTGTCTATTGTCCTGCCTCTTGTCGGTACCGCCCACTAGGGAAGGTTATGCGCGCGTGCTACCCTGGCCCGGTAGGCGGCGATAACCTTGTGAGCCCAGTTGTTTGTTTAGCCCGGGAGTCCCCGTTGGGGACAGTTTTGTTTGGCCACGACGGTGGCAGGTGTCACGGGGTGACACAGGGGCCACCCAGGACATGACCCTGGGAGGGTATGATTGTCGGAGGGACCGTAAGAGTGCCAGGCAATAGACAAGGTTTTGTTGGAGCAGCACTGGTCCACCTGAATGGGAACATGTACTAAAGTACGAGGCCAGGCGCTCCATGGTTGCGGGTAAAGTGCGCAACCTCTGCAGAGTGTAAATCTATTCGAATAGCCGCGTCCTCGGTCATGGACAGTTCGTGTAGGCCCCTATTTCGTCTGTGTAGAGTCTGGAGGAACAAACTATATAATTGCTAAGACTAAACCGGAGAACGGCAAGGATGCATGGACATCAGATGATGTCAGAGGTATGATTGCTAGCCATGTGATGGCTATGAGATGAGTGGTCGGGTGACCGCAAAGTTTGGATCGGACTCGAATCATGAGAATATTCGGAGTATGGATTATTTACTTGATATGCTTTACTTTACTGCATTTACTTCAGTAATTATCATGCTAGATAATCCTGTTATAAGCTGATAATTAATGTTGCTAGATGTTTAATCTTGCTAGATAATCCTATCATAACATAATAGTTAATACTGTTAAGATAACAAATGCATGCTTGAATGCCATGGATTGCATTGCTTGGTGTATATGTTGGTATGGTTTGCTTGCGAGTATATTCAAAAGAACTCAGCGGCCGTCAATGTGGCCAGGTTCACCTAAGGATTCGACGTTCGCTAGCGAGGAGCCGGAGTGTTTGCGGGCTAGAAGAGTAACCCAATCAGATCCCTGTGGATTGGAGCCGCACCAGGACCATGCTACCTTAGATAGAGCTTTTCCGCTGCTATCACCCTTGTAATATACCATGTAAGTCTTTTATATCCAGTAATAGAAAAGCTTGTGTTCATGATACTTGTTGTAAACGCGCACGCCAGAGTGATCTCCTGGGCCGGCGTGTGCGGCAACCGTTTGGCTACAGTGGTATTCAGGCGGGGCGCCACAATGGATGGTATCAGAGCCAGGCTGACTGTAGGTTACCCTAGCCAGATTTCATTACCTCTTGATCAGTAGAAAGCCCAGATGGATTTCAGCCATCTTTGCCTGACAGGCATGGCTACTATTGATCATAAGGCAACCCCCTTAGGCTTACGGCTCCATCAGACCCCCAACTCTCGTGGCCTTTGCCTCCGGTGTGAAATGTCCGCACCAGGCAATGACCCGTGAGCCCTGAACCCCTAGGTAAACCAGATATCCCTACCTTGCTTGCTAGCCATGGCATTTTTCTTCTCAAATCTAGTCTCCTTTGGGAAACGCCTATAAATTCCATCTCTTCCCGACAACCCTAGGATCGTTGACTAAGCCACTTTGGCTATGGTCGTGCGTCGAGTGTGATGTTCCCTAAGGAAGTAGTAGGAGCTCGACCCCAATTGCTACCAGGAGCATTGTGTGGGTTTGCTTCTAAATCCTTAGAGGTACATCGAGTGCGCTATATTAGTTATACTAGTGAATCCTCGGCCACATGTGTGAGGTCCGCAAAATTTGAGCTTTATTTGCTTTTTGGTTTTTCGCGGTTCTTGTTTCTTTTGTCGGTTCCGCTCTGCCGCTTCGACTAGATCCATCTGCAAGAGCTGTCAAGAAGACCCGAGCACAACTTGGATAATACCCAATAATCCAAATTCAGTCAGAGTCAAGCCAAGCCAACTGCCCGATATTCAGAACAGTATCACCGGATCTGTCAAGAATGAAGAATGGGTCAGAAGCCAAGTTGGCATGCAACAGGCAAGGCCAAACTATAGCCAAGGGAGTTTGCCACAGAATAGATCACACCAAAGGAACAGCGAGATGAGCTATCAGGAATGGACACTAGCAAGAGTAAATTATTCCGTCCTCGACACCAGGATTTTTTCAGTCAGTGGGGTAAATCTTGAGTTCTTCTCAATGGACTGAAGAATTATTTATTATCCACAGAAGACATATTTCGAGAACGTGAAGGTGCCAAGAGCAATAACAAGACTCTGGAATGTTGATACAAATTTCCAAGCATATTCTGGAATTCACCGTTGCAGATACAAATTTTCTGGGCATGATGAACAAGGTCTGCGAGAATTATGGATGAGTTCATGGCTGCCCAGAATCAATGAGGATTCCAAACACCTGGAAGCTCAGCTAAACCGGATGGAATTATCCGTCACCTGCTCACTACTAGCAGCACTTGGTTTGAATGCAAAGGGTATTCGGAAATTAATTATCAACACAGAGTAGGAATCAGTTGTGCAACCTTTACAGCAACAATGATCAGACCAGCAGAAGGACAAGTGGCGTGCATGATCCACGGAATATCTTCAGTCAAGTGCAAGGCTTTTGGGTACCAGGAACCCAGTCTTCCTCCGCAAGCTATCGGAAGAAGCTTGCGATGCAAGATTCCCGACCTTCTTGGTGACGCCACTGGTGGAAGAATCTTCTGGGGTACGTCACTCCCATCTTCCTCAGCACGCTACCGCGGAAAACTTCCAGCATAAGGCACCTGACCTTCTGCAATAAGCCACATGAAGGAAAGCTTCTGGGGTACGATACCCAGCCTTCTTCGGCACGCTACCTTGGTAGAAGCTTCGAGCATAAGGTATTCGACCTTCTTCAGCACGCCACCGTGTCCACAACAATCCTGTCAGAAGCACGAACTAGTCCAGACATATGTCCGCCTCAGAACCCAGTGGGTATGAAAGGATTTGTCCTACCTTTGCATATGTTGTAAGCATGCAGTCCAGTGGATCAGTTCATGCGAGCCACTCATACACGGGAATGACTGTGTTCAGAGAAACATCGGCCCCATACTTCAGAGAAGGATATGAACACAGCAATCCCTACGAGATATGCAAGAGTAAGTTGTGAGTACAAGCCCAGCAAGCTGGATATACGACCAAGGAGCCGTGTTGGTAGGTCATGACAAGTTCCCCAAAAAGAAGAACCCCCAAGAACAAGGAAGTCTTGAATAAACAATCTCCGCGACGGTCAATGAAGTAAAGCTCCACAGACAAGGTAATATTGCCAATCCTTGTCAGACTTTTGCATATACGGCCACAACAATACAGCCAGCATGTCAGCGTGAATACGGGCCATCATCCAAGATCAGAGGGTATGCTCCGAAGAATGCACGGAATAATAGCAATACTATGTCAGCTCAGTGGTCATAGCAAGGACCACAGAGGCTATATATGGTAGAGCCATGTCAGAGATTACCGTCTATGATTACTTTGTGATCATGCCCGACATTTCAGTTGGGAACCTCTTGAGAACGAAGTCAGAATGCAAGAGACAGGAAGAAAGCATCCGTATAGAACCCACATCCAGATTGGGCATTCTGACAAGGCAAAAAGAGAGCCACTCCTAGCCACTCCAGGCCATACGAGCACGTGAGTCCGGTACCCAGAAAGAATGTCTCGCCCTTGGCAGTCAGTGTACGAAGTATCGCAATAAAACCCGAAGCAGCTAGTCCCAGGCTATGGAAACCAGATTATTTGTCGATACTCGAAGCTACCCACCAACCCCAGCCAACAAACTACCAGCACGAAGGGTTTGCCTGACAGGAAAGAGAAGGATTCAATGCAGCCGTCTGAAAAAGACAGCACCTGAGCCATCAGAAGAGGCAGTTAAAACGTCAGTAAACCAATGAAGACAAGATAGCTGATGGATCCAAGTCGCACACAGGTAAGTCCCCCTTAGCCGGGAGGTAAGCCCGGAAATATCGAGGACGAGATTTTCTTAAGGGGGGGTAGGTTTGTGACACCCTGGTTTTCGCTCCTTGTTTTTTTTCCTTCGCGGGATTTGACTCCCGTCTTTTTTTCGGTGTTCTTGGATTTTCTCTTGCCTTTGGGTATATGAAGATGGTCATTTAGCCTTGCCTTCCCTATCCCATCAGAGATTCTCTCCAGACCAACCTTGCTATCCAAATCATATTCTCAAGATTCTGCCACCGAAACCCTACCTTCCGAGTTGCCGGAAGGGAAACCCTAATTCTCCCCGATACAAAGGAACTCCAATTTCCTTTGATCTTTTGCCTCCCAAATTTCTCCCAGTGATCATCCTATCTTTTTAAACCCTGGATATGTAAAAATATTGCCAAGTAATTTGCAATATTTTTCATTTAAAATTAATTCCTTTTTCTGCCAGTTAAAAGAATTAAATCCAGGAAAATATCTATCCATCTCCAAAGTTCATGAAAACTTGTGGAGATATTCTTTGTGATCATATTGAGCTCCCATAAAAATATTGGCCATAATTAAATAAGGGAAATTGCCTTTTCCTATTTAAAGCCAATATTGCACCTTGGGTACTTTCCAAAGGAGCTACTATTTTGGTAGCCAGGAAAAATCCCAAATAATTTGTGGAGCTTCTCCTATCCATATCTTCACCATTTCCATCAAGATCCCAAGTCCCACAGATCAACTTTTGAGAGCATCTTCCAGTTCTTGTTTCTGGATTTATTTTGAGGCTGTGAAGCAACTATATTTTATATTACTTCAAAAATTCTCAAATTAATCCAGGACCTCACATTCCATATATGATGTGAGTATGAAAAAATTCACATCATTTTATTTAGCCAATTTCTCCCAAAAATTCCATCCAGTTTCTGTCCAGATTCTAGTTCTCTGAAGGAAGTACCATTTTGGTATATCCAAATGAGCTGAAATTTTCCCAGTACCTTCATATCTCCAAATCATCACCCTACACCAAAATTCAGCTCAATTCATCAGGCCATATGAGTGCAGCTTCAAAGTCAAGTTTCTGGACCAGATTATGCTTTGTGAAGGAAGTATATGCAAACTTGGTCCAAATGGCTTCAAATTTGGCAAGCACCTAGTCTTTCCTACCACATTTCCCTGTGACAACCTGGACAGCTCATTGCCACTTCTGTTTGACCACAGCTTCTTCCCCAAGTTTCTATCCAGAAACTATTCTGGATCCCCTCGACCTCTCTAGAGCCATCCTAGTCTATCCAGTGACCAATCTCCTCTATTTGAGCAATGAGAGACGTGTGGGACAAGGTATGGCAAGCAGGTACGCGCCCGAGCACGTAGTGCACGTGGTGACCACGCAGAGGCCGTGCAGAAACTGCGCTCCGCGTACTGCCGGCTCCGTGCAGTCGCCTCCGGCCGGCCTGCGCTTGTCTGAGCTTGTCCAGCGACTCCGCAGCGTCCACCTGCCCCTCTCCCGCAGCTTCTCCCCTCTTCTTTCTTCTTCTCCACGCCACGGCGAGTCCCGCCACCGCACTGTCTCCCCATGACCTCCTCTGTCGCATCCTCTCCGCTATCTTCTTCCTCCCCGAAGCCTCTCGAGCTCGCCAGCGCAGCCTTGTCCTCTCCCGCGAGTCAGGTCAGCACCAACCGGCGCTAGCCACCTCGCCGGAATGCCGCCAAGGCCGCGAGCTCCCGAAGCCTCGGGTGTCGCCGCGAAGCTCGCTCGGCCGGCTATAAAAGCCGTGGCCCGAGCCCTCCCTGAGCACCCCAGCAACCTCCTCTCCCTCCTAGTTCTTCCTCTGCCCGGAGGAGCGCGCCCCCTTGCCCAATTCCTCCTCCATCGCCGCCACGGTCGCCATGGCCGCCCACGGCCTCTGCTCGAATTCGAGCAAGCCATCGCTCCTCTCCCCTCCTGTTTCCACCATAGGAGCCCCTGGCCACCGTGGAGCCCTCCCACACTCGCGCCCGGCTAAATCTCTCGCCGGAGCCTCGCCATTGCTCGAGGCCGCCACCCACTGCCTCGGCCTGCCGCCGCATTCCCAGCCGCCCCCGAGCTCCATGCTACCCGCCGCGTGACGCACCACTCGCCGGCGACCTCCCCTAGCCCGTCGCCCATCCTTTTCCCCCACCGTAGCCACCCAATCGTCCGACCCCGCCGCCGACCGCCACCACCTCTCCCAGCCGCTGCAGACCGTCCCCGCCTCCGCCGCCACCAGCCACGGACGCGGGAGGGAGCCGCAGGCCCGTCCCCGCCGCTGGCCGAGCCCGCCGTGCCCTGCCCTGCTGGATTTAGCCACGGCCTGCCGCCCCTGTTGCTCTGTCGGGGAGGAGCAGAGGAGAAGGAAGAAGAAGGAGGAGGAAAGAGAACGGGCGGCGCGGGACCCACCGGTCAGTGGCTGTCGCTCGGCCCCGCCACTGCCACGTCGGATAAGTGGAGGCGTACTACACAGAGTACGCCACCGCTTGGCCGGACGCGCAGTCCGGGGAATGCGCCTTCTGCGTCACCCGCGCTGCGCAGTTGGGCTCGGCCCAGGGCAACAGTGGCAGCAGCCTGGCGGTGGCCTGGGACTTGGGCCGGCTTCGGCACAGCACAGCCCAAAGAGCACAGTGCTCTTTTCCTTTTTCTCGCAAAATAAATGTCCAGGGACTCAGATGTGAATAAAAATTTGCAGAAAAGTCCCTCGCAGTCAATCATCAATATCTTTTTGCTCGTAACTCCGATTCAGGTGATTCCAAAGCCCACTTCTTCAGTTCGTCGAGCCCGTTCCGATGATACCACTTTCACCATGTTTTTACTTTCTGAAAATACCAATTTTGCCCCTGCCCTCTATCCAGCCTTTCCGAGAGGGAACCTTTTCCGGCGAATTTTCCGCGAGGTGATCGCACTTCTTCCCGGAGTACTCCTCGACCCCCAGGCAAGCCGACCATCTGATATATGCCCTAAAGCATTGCTCTGTGTTATTCTTGCGTGTTTAATTACTGATTATGCCTGTGTTAGAAATAATTAAACTCCTGCTAGTTCGGACTTGCCATTTACATTAGTTGTTAATGCTCATCATATTATCGCCCTAGTGACTCGTAGATGACAGTATGGAGATAGGTTGTTATATTTTCATCATGCGTTATTGTTGTTATTACAGTAATTAAGAATGTGACTTAATGACAACAACCTCCTCCGTCGACTGGATCGAGTCATAGTGCCACCTATCCGGACTTACCCGTGCAGCCACATTTGCCGATATGGGACGGCCCTAGCTTTGTCTATTGTCCTGCCTCTTGTCGGTACCGCCCACTAGGGAAGGTTATGCGCGCGTGCTACCCTGGCCCGGTAGGCGGCGATAACCTTGTGAGCCCAGTTGTTTGTTTAGCCCGGGAGTCCCCGTTTGGGACAGTTTTGTTTGGCCACGACGGTGGCAGGTGTCACGGGGTGACACAGGGGCCACCCAGGACATGACCCTGGGAGGGTATGATTGTCGGAGGGACCGTAAGAGTGCCAGGCAATAGACAAGGTTTTGTTGGAGCAGCACTGGTCCACCTGAATGGGAACATGTACTAAAGTACGAGGCCAGGCGCTCCATGGTGTGGGTAAAGTGCGCAACCTCTGCAGAGTGTAAATCTATTCGAATAGCCGCGTCCTCGGTCATGGACAGTTCGTGTAGGCCCCTATTTCGTCTGTGTAGAGTCTGGAGGAACAAACTATATAATTGCTAAGACTAAACCGGAGAACGGCAAGGATGCATGGACATCAGATGATGTCAGAGGTATGATTGCTAGCCATGTGATGGCTATGAGATGAGTGGTCGGGTGACCGCAAAGTTTGGATCGGACTCGAATCATGAGAATATTCGGAGTATGGATTATTTACTTGATATGCTTTACTTTACTGCATTTACTTCAGTAATTATCATGCTAGATAATCCTGTTATAAGCTGATAATTAATGTTGCTAGATGTTTAATCTTGCTAGATAATCCTATCATAACATAATAGTTAATACTGTTAAGATAACAAATGCATGCTTGAATGCCATGGATTGCATTGCTTGGTGTATATGTTGGTATGGTTTGCTTGCGAGTACATTCAAAAGAACTCAGCGGCCGTCAATGTGGCCAGGTTCACCTAAGGATTCGACGTTCGCTAGCGAGGAGCCGGAGTGTTTGCGGGCTAGAAGAGTAACCCAATCAGATCTTTGTGGATTGGAGCCGCACCAGGACCATGCTACCTTAGATAGAGCTTTTCCGCTGCTATCACCCTTGTAATATACCATGTAAGCCTTTTATATCCAGTAATAGAAAAGCTTGTGTTCATGATACTTGTTGTAAACGCGCACGCCAGAGTGATCTCCTGGGCCGGCGTGTGCGGCAACCGTTTGGCTACAGTGGTATTCAGGCGGGGCGCCACAATGGATGGTATCAGAGCCAGGCTGACTGTAGGTTACCCTAGCCAGATTTCATTACCTCTTGATCAGTAGAAAGCCCAGATGGATTTCAGCCATCTTTGCCTGACAGGCATGGCTACTATTGATCATAAGGCAACCCCCTTAGGCTTACGGCTCCATCAGACCCCCAACTCTCGTGGCCTTTGCCTCCGGTGTGAAATGTCCGCACCAGGCAATGACCCGTGAGCCCTGAACCCCTAGGTAAACCAGATATCCCTACCTTGCTTGCTAGCCATGGCATTTTTCTTCTCAAATCTAGTCTCCTTTGGGAAACGCCTATAAATTCCATCTCTTCCCGACAACCCTAGGATCGTTGACTAAGCCACTTTGGCTATGGTCGTGCGTCGAGTGTGATGTTCCCTAAGGAAGTAGTAGGAGCTCGACCCCAATTGCTACCAGGAGCATTGTGTGGGTTTGCTTCTAAATCCATAGAGGTACATCGAGTGCGCTATATTAGTTATACTAGTGAATCCTCGGCCACATGTGTGAGGTCCGCAAAATTTGAGCTTTATTTGCTTTTTGGTTTTTCGCGGTTCTTGTTTCTTTTGTCGGTTCCGCTCTGCCGCTTCGACTGGATCCATCTGCAAGAGCTGTCAAGAAGACCCGAGCACAACTTGGATAATACCCAATAATCCAAATTCAGTCAGAGTCAAGCCAAGCCAACTGCCCGATATTCAGAACAGTATCACCGGATCTGTCAAGAATGAAGAATGGGTCAGAAGCCGAGTTGGCATGCAACAGGCAAGGCCAAACTATAGCCAAGGGAGTTTGCCACAGAATAGATCACACCAAAGGAACAACGAGATGAGCTATCAGGAATGGACACTAGCAAGAGTAAATTATTCCGTCCTCGACACCAGGATTTTTTCAGTCAGTGGGGTAAATCTTGAGTTCTTCTCAATGGACTGAAGAATTATTTATTATCCACAGAAGACATATTTCGAGAACGTGAAGGTGCCAAGAGCAATAACAAGACTCTGGAATGTTGATACAAATTTCCAAGCATATTCTGGAATTCACCGTTGCAGATACAAATTTTCTGGGCATGATGAACAAGGTCTGCGAGAATTATGGATGAGTTCATGGCTGCCCAGAATCAATGAGGATTCCAAACACCTGGAAGCTCAGCTAAACCGGATGGAATTATCCGTCACCTGCTCACTACTAGCAGCACTTGGTTTGAATGCAAAGGGTATTCGGAAATTAATTATCAACACAGAGTAGGAATCAGTTGTGCAACCTTTACAACAACAATGATCAGACCAGCAGAAGGACAAGTGGTATGCATGATCCACGGAATATCTTCAGTCAAGTGCAAGGCTTTTGGGTACCAGGAACCCAGTCTTCCTCCGCACGCTATCGGAAGAAGCTTGCGATGCAAGACTCCCGACCTTCTTTGCTACGCCACTGGTGGAAGAATCTTCTGGGGTACGTCACTCCCATCTTCCTCAGCACGCTACCGCAGAAAACTTCCAGCATAAGGCACCTGACCTTCTGCAATAAGCCACATGAAGGAAAGCTTCTGGGGTACGATACCCAGCCTTCTTCGGCACGCTACCTTGGCAGAAGCTTCGAGCATAAGGTATTCGACCTTCTTCAGCACGCCACCGTGTCCACAACAATCCTGTCAGAAGCACGAACTTGTCCAGACATATGTCCGCCTCAGAACCCAGTGGGTATGAAAGGATTTGTCCTACCTTTGCATATGTTGTAAGCATGCAGTCCAGTGGATCAGTTCATGCGAGCCACTCATACACGGGAATGACTGTGTTCAGAGAAACATCGGCCCCATACTTCAGAGAAGGATATGAACACAGCAATCCCTACGAGATATGCAAGAGTAAGTTGTGAGTACAAGCCCAGCAAGCTGGATATACGACCAAGGAGCCGTGTTGGTAGGTCATGACAAGTTCCCCAAAAAGAAGAACCCCCAAGAACAAGGAAGTCTTGAATAAACAATCTCCGCGACGGTCAATGAAGTAAAGCTCCACAGACAAGGTAATATTGCCAATCCTTGTCAGACTCTTGCATATACGGCCACAACAATACAGCCAGCATGTCAGCGTGAATACGGGCCATCAGCCAAGATCAGAGGGTATGCTCCAAAGAATGCACGGAATAATAGCCATACTATGTCAGCTCAGTGGTCATAGCAAGGACCACAGAGGCTATATATGGTAGAGCCATGTCAGAGATTACCGTCTATGATTACTTTGTGATCATGCCCGACATTTCAGTTGGGAACCTCTTGAGAACGAAGTCAGAATGCAAGAGACAGGAAGAAAGCATCCGTATAGAACCCACATCCAGATTGGGCATTCTGACAAGGCAAAAAGAGAGCCACTCCTAGCCACTCCAGGCCATACGAGCACGTGAGTCCGGTACCCAGAAAGAATGTCTCGCCCTTGGCAGTCAGTGTACGAAGTATCGCAATAAAACCCGAAGCAGCTAGTCCCAGGCTATGGAAACCAGATTATTTGTCGATACTCGAAGCTACCCACCAACCCTAGACAACAAACTACCAGCACGAAGGGTTTGCCTGACAGGAAAGAGAAGGATTCAATGCAGCCGTCTGAAAAAGACAGCACCTGAGCCGTCAGAAGAGGCAGTTAAAAGGTCAGTAAACCAATGAAGACAAGATAGCTGATGGATCCAAGTCGCACACAGGTAAGTCCCCCTTAGCCGGGAGGTAAGCCCGGAAATATCGAGGATGAGATTTTCTTAAGGGGGGTAGGTTTGTGACACCCTGGTTTTCGCTCCTTGTTTTTTTTCCTTCGCGGGATTTGACTCCCGTCTTTTTTTCGGTGTTCTTGGATTTTCTCTTGCCTTTGGGTATATGAAGATGGTCATTTAGCCTTGCCTTCCCTATCCCATCAGAGATTCTCTCCAGACCAACCTTGCTATCCAAATCATATTCTCAAGATTCTGCCACCGAAACCCTACCTTCCGAGTTGCCGGAAGGGAAACCCTAATTCTCCCCGATACAAAGGAACCCCAATTTCCTTTGATCTTTTGCCTCCCAAATTTCTCCCAGTGATCATCCTATCTTTTTAAACCCTGGATATGTAAAAATATTGCCAAGTCATTTGCAATATTTTTCATTTAAAATTAATTCCTTTTTCTGCCAGTTAAAGGAATTAAATCCAGGAAAATATCTATCCATCTCCAAAGTTCATGAAAACTTGTGGAGATATTCTTTGTGATCATATTGAGCTCCCATAAAAATATTGGCCATAATTAAATAAGGGAAATTGCCTTTACCTATTTAAAGCCAATATTGCACCTTGGGTACTTTCCAAAGGAGCTACTATTTTGGTAGCCAGGAAAAATCCCAAATAATTTGTGGAGCTTCTCCTATCCATATCTTCACCATTTCCATCAAGATCCCAAGTCCCATAGATCAACTTTTGAGAGCATCTTCCAGTTATTGTGTCTGGATTTATTTTGAGGCTGTGAAGCAACTATATTTTATATTACTTCAAAAATTCTCAAATTAATCCAGGACATCACATTCCATATATGATGTGAGTATGAAAAAATTCACATCATTTTATCTAGCCAATTTCTCCCAAAAATTCCATCCAGTTTCTGTCCAGATTCTAGTTCTGTGAAGGAAGTACCATTTTGGTATATCCAAATGAGCTGAAATTTTCCCAGTACCTTCATATCTCCAAATCATCACCCTACACCAAAATTCAGCTCAATGCATCAGGCCATATGAGTGCAGCTTCAAAGTCAAGTTTCTGGACCAGATTATGCTTTGTGAAGGAAGTATATGCAAACTTGGTCCAAATGGTTCAAATTTGGCAAGCACCTAGTCTTTCCTACCACATTTCCCTGTGACAACCTGGACAGCTCATTGCCACCTCTGTTTGACCACAGCTTCTTCCCCAAGTTTCTATCCAGAAACTATTCTGGATCCCCTTGACCTCTCTAGAGCCATCCTAGTCTATCCAGTGACCAATCTCCTCTATTTGAGCAATGAGAGACGTGTTGGACAAGGTATGGCAAGCAGGTACGCGCCCGAGCACGTAGTGCACGTGGTGACCACGCAGAGGCCGTGCAGAAACTGCGCTCCGCGTACTGCCGGCTCCGTGCAGTCGCCTCCGGCCGGCCTGCGCTTGTCTGAGCTTGTCCAGCGACTCCGCGGCGTCCACCTGCCCCTCTCCCGCAGCTTCTCCCCTCTTCTTTCTTCTTCTCCACGCCGTGGCGAGTCCCGCCACCGCACTGTCTCCCCGTGACCTCCTCTGTCGCATCCTCTCCGCTGTCTTCTTCCTCCCCGAAGCCTCTCGAGCTCGCCAGCGCAGCCTTGTCCTCTCCCGCGAGTCAGGTCGGCACCAACCGGCGCTAGCCACCTCGCCGGAATGCCGCCAAGGCCGCGAGCTCCCGAAGCCTCGGGTGTCGCCGCGAAGCTCGCTCGGCCGGCTATAAAAGCCGTGGCCCGAGCCCTCCCTGAGCACCCCAGCAACCTCCTCTCCCTCCTAGTTCTTCCTCTGCCCGGAGGAGCGCGCCCCCTTGCCCAATTCCTCCTCCATCGCCGCCACGGTCGCCATGGCCGCCCACGGCCTCTGCTCGAATTCGAGCAAGCCATCGCCCCTCTCCCCTCCTGTTTCCACCATAGGAGCCCCTGGCCACCGTGGAGCCCTCCCACACTCGCGCCCGGCTAAATCTCTCGCCGGAGCCTCGCCATTGCTCGAGGCCGCCACCCACTGCCTCGGCCTGCCGCCGCATTCCCAGCCGCCCCCGAGCTCCATGCTACCCGCCACGTGACGCACCACTCGCCGGCGACCTCCCCTAGCCCGTCGCCCATCCTTTTCCCCCACCGTAGCCACCCAATCGTCCGACCCCGCCGCCGACCGCCACCACCTCTCCCAGCCGCTGCAGACCGTCCCCGCCTCCGCCGCCGCCACCCACGGACGCGGGAGGGAGCCGCAAGCCCGTCCCCGCTGCTGGCCGAGCCCGCCGTGCCCTGCCCTGCTGGATTCAGCCACGGCCGGCCGCTCCTGTTGCTCTATCGGGGAGGAGCAGAGGAGAAGGAAGAAGATGGAGGAGGAGAGAGAACGGGCGGCGCGGGACCCACCGGTCAGCGGCTGTCGCTCGGCCCCGCCACTGCCACGTCGGATAAGTGGAGGCGTACTACACAGAGTACGCCACCGCTTGGCCGGACGCGCAGTCCGGGGAATGCGCCTTCTGCGTCACCCGCGCTGCGCAGTTGGGCTCGGCCCAGGGCAACAGTGGCAGCAGCCTGGCGGTGGCCTAGGACTTGGGCCGGCTTCGGCACAGCCCAGCCCAAAGATCACAGTGCTCTTTTCCTTTTTCTCGCAAAATAAATGTCCAGGGACTCAGATGTGAATAAAAATTTGCAGAAAAGTCCCTGGCAGTCAATCATCAATATCTTTTTGCTCGTAACTCCGATTCAGGTGATTCCAAAGCCCACTTCTTCAGTTCGTCGAGCCCGTTCCGATGATTCCACTGTCAGCATGTTTTCTCTTTCTGAAAATACCCATTTTGCCCCTGCCCTCTATCTAGCCTTTCCAAGAGGGAACCTTTTCCGGCGAATTTTCCGCGAGGTGATCGCACTTCTTCCCGGAGTACTCCTCGATCCCCAGGCAAGCCGACCATCTGATATATGCCCTAAAGCATTGCTCTGTGTTATTCTTGCGTGTTTAATTACTGATTATGCCTGTGTTAGAAATAATTAAACTCCTGCTAGTTCGGACTTGCCATTTACATTAGTTGTTAATGCTCATCATATTATCGCCCTAGTGACTCGTAGATGACAGTATGGAGATAGGTTGTTATATTTTCATCATGCGTTACTGTTGTTATTACAGTAATTAAGAATGTGACTTAATGACAACAACCTCCTCCGTCGACTGGATCGAGTCATAGTGCCACCTATCCGGACTTACCCGTGCAGCCACATTTGCTGGTATGGGACGGCCCTTGCTTTGTCTATTGTCCTGCCTCTTGTCGGTACCGCCCACTAGGGAAGGTTATGCGCGCGTGCTACCCTGGCCCGGTAGGCGGCGATAACCTTGTGAGCCCAGTTGTTTGTTTAGCCCGGGAGTCCCCATTTGGGACAGTTTTGTTTGGCCACGACGGTGGCAGGTGTCACGGGGTGACACAGGGGCCACCCAGGACATGACCCTGGGAGGGTATGATTGTCGGAGGGACCGTAAGAGTGCCAGGCAATAGACAAGGTTTTGTTGGAGCAGCACTGGTCCACCCGAATGGGAACATGTACTAAAGTACGATTCCAGGCGCTCCATGGTGTGGGTAAAGTGCGCAACCTCTGCAGAGTGTAAATCTATTCGAATAGCCGCGTCCTCGGTCATGGACAGTTCGTGTAGGCCTCTATTTGGTCTGTGTCGAGTCTGGAGGAACAAACTATATAATTGCTAAGACTAAACCGGAGAACGGCAAGGATGCATGGACATCAGATGATGTCAGAGGTATGATTGCTAGCCATGTGATGGCTATGAGATGAGTGGTCGGGTGACCGCAAAGTTTGGACCGGACTCGAATCATGAGAATATTCGGAGTATGGATTATTTACTTGATATGCTTTACTTTACTGCATTTACTTCAGTAATTATCATGCTAGATAATCCTGTTATAACCTGATAATTAATGCTGCTAGATGTTTAATCTTCCTAGATAATCCTATCATAACATAATAGTTAATACTGTTAAGATGACAAATGCATGCTTGAATGCCATGGATTGCATTGCTTGGTGTATATGTTGGTATGGTTTGCTTGCGAGTACATTCAAAAGAACTCAGCGGCCTTCAATGTGGCCAGGTTCACCTAAGGATTCGACGTTCGCTAGCGAGGAGCCGGAGTGTTTGCGGGCTAGAAGAGTAACCCAATCAGATCCCTGTGGATTGGAGCCGCACCAGGACCATGCTACCTTAGATAGAGCTTTTCCGCTGCCATCACCCTTGTAATATACCATGTAAGCCTTTTATATCCATTAATAGAAAAGCTTGTGTTCATGATACTTGTTGTAAACGCGCACGCCAGAGTGATCTCCTGGGCCGGCGTGTGCGGCAACCGTTTGGCTACAGTGGTATTCAGGCGGGGCGCCACAATGGATGGTATCAGAGCCAGGCTGACTGTAGGTTACCCTAGCCAGATTTCATTACCTCTTGATCAGTAGAAAGCCCAGATGGATTTCAGCCATCTTTGCCTGACAGGCATGACTACTATTGATCATAAGGCAACCCCCTTAGGCTTACGGCTCCATCAGACCCCCAACTCTCGTGGCCTTTGCCTCCGGTGTGAAATGTCCGCACCAGGCAATGACCCGTGAGCCCTGAACCCCTAGGTAAACCAGATATCCCTACCTTGCTTGCTAGCCATGGCATTTTTCTTCTCAAATCTAGTCTCCTTTGGGAAACGCCTATAAATTCCATCTCTTCCCGACAACCCTAGGATCGTTGACTAAGCCACTTTGGCTATGGTCACGCGTCGAGTGTGATGTTCCCTAAGGAAGTAGTAGGAGCTCGACCCCAATTGCTACCAGGAGCATTGTGTGGGTTTGCTTCTAAATCCTTAGAGGTACATCGAGTGCGCTATATTAGTTATACTAGTGAATCCTCGGCCACATGTGTGAGGTCCGCAAAATTTGAGCTTTATTTGCTTTTTGGTTTTTCGCGGTTCTTGTTTCTTTTGTCGGTTCCGCTCTGCCGCTTCGACTGGATCCATCTGCAAGAGCTGTCAAGAAGACCCGAGCACAACTTGGATAATACCCAATAATCCAAATTCAGTCAGAGTCAAGCCAAGCCAACTGCCCGATATTCAGAACAGTATCACCGGATCTGTCAAGAATGAAGAATGGGTCAGAAGCCGAGTTGGCATGCAACAGGCAAGGCCAAACTATAGCCAAGGGAGTTTGCCACAGAATAGATCACACCAAAGGAACAGCGAGATGAGCTATCAGGAATGGACACTAGCAAGAGTAAATTATTCCGTCCTCGACACCAGGATTTTTTCAGTCAGTGGGGTAAATCTTGAGTTCTTCTCAATGGACTGAAGAATTATTTATTATCCACAGAAGACATATTTCGAGAACGTGAAGGTGCCAAGAGCAATAACAAGGCTCTGGAATGTTGATACAAATTTCCAAGCATATTCTGGAATTCACCGTTGCAGATACAAATTTTCTGGGCATGATGAACAAGGTCTGCGAGAATTATGGATGAGTTCATGGCTGCCCAGAATCAATGAGGATTCCAAACACCTGGAAGCTCAGCTAAACCGGATGGAATTATCCGTCACCTGCTCACTACTAGCAGCACTTGGTTTGAATGCAAAGGGTATTCGGAAATTAATTATCAACACAGAGTAGGAATCAGTTGTGCAACCTTTACAGCAACAATGATCAGACCAGCAGAAGGACAAGTGGCGTGCATGATCCACGGAATATCTTCAGTCAAGTGCAAGGCTTTTGGGTACCAGGAACCCAGTCTTCCTCCGCAAGCTATCGGAAGAAGCTTGCGATGCAAGATTCCCGACCTTCTTGGTGACGCCACTGGTGGAAGAATCTTCTGGGGTACGTCACTCCCATCTTCCTCAGCACGCTACCGCGGAAAACTTCCAGCATAAGGCACCTGACCTTCTGCAATAAGCCACATGAAGGAAAGCTTCTGGGGTACGATACCCAGCCTTCTTCGGCACGCTACCTTGGTAGAAGCTTCGAGCATAAGGTATTCGACCTTCTTCAGCACGCCACCGTGTCCACAACAATCCTGTCAGAAGCACGAACTAGTCCAGACATATGTCCGCCTCAGAACCCAGTGGGTATGAAAGGATTTGTCCTACCTTTGCATATGTTGTAAGCATGCAGTCCAGTGGATCAGTTCATGCGAGCCACTCATACACGGGAATGACTGTGTTCAGAGAAACATCGGCCCCATACTTCAGAGAAGGATATGAACACAGCAATCCCTACGAGATATGCAAGAGTAAGTTGTGAGTACAAGCCCAGCAAGCTGGATATACGACCAAGGAGCCGTGTTGGTAGGTCATGACAAGTTCCCCAAAAAGAAGAACCCCCAAGAACAAGGAAGTCTTGAATAAACAATCTCCGCGACGGTCAATGAAGTAAAGCTCCACAGACAAGGTAATATTGCCAATCCTTGTCAGACTTTTGCATATACGGCCACAACAATACAGCCAGCATGTCAGCGTGAATACGGGCCATCAGCCAAGATCAGAGGGTATGCTCCGAAGAATGCACGGAATAATAGCAATACTATGTCAGCTCAGTGGTCATAGCAAGGACCACAGAGGCTATATATGGTAGAGCCATGTCAGAGATTACCGTCTATGATTACTTTGTGATCATGCCCGACATTTCAGTTGGGAACCTCTTGAGAACGAAGTCAGAATGCAAGAGACAGGAAGAAAGCATCCGTATAGAACCCACATCCAGATTGGGCATTCTGACAAGGCAAAAAGAGAGCCACTCCTAGCCACTCCAGGCCATACGAGCACGTGAGTCCGGTACCCAGAAAGAATGTCTCGCCCTTGGCAGTCAGTGTACGAAGTATCGCAATAAAACCCGAAGCAGCTAGTCCCAGGCTATGGAAACCAGATTATTTGTCGATACTCGAAGCTACCCACCAACCCCAGCCAACAAACTACCAGCACGAAGGGTTTGCCTGACAGGAAAGAGAAGGATTCAATGCAGCCGTCTGAAAAAGACAGCACCTGAGCCATCAGAAGAGGCAGTTAAAACGTCAGTAAACCAATGAAGACAAGATAGCTGATGGATCCAAGTCGCACACAGGTAAGTCCCCCTTAGCCGGGAGGTAAGCCCGGAAATATCGAGGACGAGATTTTCTTAAGGGGGGTAGGTTTGTGACACCCTGGTTTTCGCTCCTTGTTTTTTTTCCTTCGCGGGATTTGACTCCCGTCTTTTTTTCGGTGTTCTTGGATTTTCTCTTGCCTTTGGGTATATGAAGATGGTCATTTAGCCTTGCCTTCCCTATCCCATCAGAGATTCTCTCTAGACCAACCTTGCTATCCAAATCATATTCTCAAGATTCTGCCACCGAAACCCTACCTTCCGAGTTGCCGGAAGGGAAACCCTAATTCTTCCTGTTACAAAGGAACCCCAATTTCCTTTGATCTTTTGCCTCCCAAATTTCTCCCAGTGATCATCCTATCTTTTTAAACCCTAGATATGTAAAAATATTGCCAAGTCATTTGCAATATTTTTCATTTAAAATTAATTCCTTTTTCTGCCAGTTAAAGGAATTAAATCCAGGAAAATATCTATCCATCTCCAAAGTTCATGAAAACTTGTGGAGATATTCTTTGTGATCATATTGAGCTCCCATAAAAATATTGGCCATAATTAAATAAGGGAAATTGCCTTTTCCTATTTAAAGCCAATATTGCACCTTGGGCACTTTCCAAAGGAGCTACTATTTTGGTAGCCAGGAAAAATCCCAAGTAATTTGTGGAGCTTCTCCTATCCATATCTTCACCATTTCCATCAAGATCCCAAGTCCCACAGATCAACTTTTGAGAGCATCTTCCAGTTCTTGTTTCTGGATTTATTTTGAGGCTGTGAAGCAACTATATTTTATATTGCTTCAAAAATTCTCAAATTAATCCAGGACTTCACATTCCATATATGATGTGAGTATGAAAAAATTCACATCATTTTATATAGCCAATTTCTCCCAAAAATTCCATCCAGTTTCTGTCCAGATTCTAGTTCTCTGAAGGAAGTACCATTTTGGTATATCCAAATCAGCTGAAATTTTCCCAGTACCTTCATATCTCCAAATCATCACCCTACACCAAAATTCAGCTCAATTCATCAGGCCATATCAGTGCAGCTTCAAAGTCAAGTTTCTGGACCAGATTATGCTTTGTGAAGGAAGTATATGCAAACTTGGTCCAAATGGCTTCAAATTTGGCAAGCACTTAGTCTTTCCTAACCCATTTCCCTGTGACAACCTGGACAGCTCATTGCCACCTCTGTTTCACTACAGCTTCTTCCCCAAGTTTCTATCCAGAAACTATTCTGGATCCCCTCGACCTCTCTAGAGCCATCCTAGTCTATCCAGTGACCAATCTCCTCTATTTGAGCAATGAGAGACGTGTTGGACAAGGTATGGCAAGCAGGTACGCGCCCGAGCACGTAGTGCACGTGGTGACCACGCAGAGGCCGTGCAGAAACTGCGCTCCGCGTACTGCCGGCTCCGTGCAGTCGCCTCCGGCCGGCCTCCGCTTGTCTGAGCTTGTCCAGCGACTCCGCGGCGTCCAACTGCCCCTCTCCCGCAGCTTCTCCCCTCTTCTTTCTTCTTCTCCACGCCGCGGCGAGTCCCGCCACCGCACTGTCTCCCCGTGACCTCCTCTGTCGCATCCTCTCCGTTGTCTTCTTCCTCCCCGAAGCCTCTCGAGCTCGCCAGCGCAGCCTTGTCCTCTCCCGCGAGTCAGGTCGGCACCAACCGGCGCTAGCCACCTCGCCGGAATGCCACCAAGGCCGCGAGCTCCCGAAGCCTCGGGTGTCGCCGCGAAGCTCGCTCGGCCGGCTATAAAAGCCGTGGCCCGAGCCCTCCCTGAGCACCCCAGCAACCTCCTCTCCCTCCTAGTTCTTCCTCTGCCCGGAGGAGCGCGCCCCCTTGCCCAATTCCTCCTCCATCGCCGCCACGGTCGCCATGGCCGCCCACGGCCTCTGCTCGAATTCGAGCAAGCCATCGCCCCTCTCCCCTCCTGTTTCCACCATAGGAGCCCCTGGCCACCGTGGAGCCCTCCCACACTCGCGCCCGGCTAAATCTCTCGCCGGAGCCTCGCCATTGCTCGAGGCCGCCACCCACTGCCTCGGCCTGCCGCCGCATTCCCAGCCGCCCCCGAGCTCCATGCTACCCGCCGCGTGACGCACCACTCGCCGGCGACCTCCCCTAGCCCGTCGCCCATCCTTTTCCCCCACCGTAGCCACCCAATCGTCCGACCCCGCCGCCGACCGCCACCGCCTCTCCCAGCCGCTACAGACCGTCCCCGCCTCCGCCGCCGCCACCCACGGACGCGGGAGGGAGCCGCAAGCCCGTCCCCGCCGCTGGCCGAGCCCGCCGTGCCCTGCCCTGCTGGATTCAGCCACAGCCGGCCGCCCCTGTTGCTCTGTCGGGGAGGAGCAGAGGAGAAGGAAGAAGGAGGAGGAGAGAGAACGGGCGGCGCGGGACCCACTGGTCAGCGGCTGTCGCTCGGCCCCGCCACTGCCACGTCTAATAAGTGGAGGCGTACTACGCAGAGTACGCCACCACTTGGCCGGACGCGTAGTCCGGGGAATGCGCCTTCTGCGTCACCCGCGCTGCGCAGTTGGGCTCGGCCCAGGGCAACAGTGGCAGCAGCCTGGCGGTGGCCTAGGACTTGGGCCGGCTTCGGCATAGCACAGCCCAAAGAGCACAATGCTCTTTTCCTTTTTCTCGCAAAATAAATGTCCAGGGACTCAGATGTGAATAAAAATTTGCAAAAAAGTCCCTGGCAGTCAATCATCAATATCTTTTTGCTCGTAACTCCGATTCAGGTGATTCCAAAGCCCACTTCTTCAGTTCGTCGAGCCCGTTCCGATGATACCACTTTCACCATGTTTTCACTTTCTGAAAATACCAATTTTGCCCCTGCCCTCTATCCAGCCTTTCCGAGAGGGAACCTTTTCCGGTGAATTTTCCGCGAGGTGATCGCACTTCTTCCCGGAGTACTCCTCGACCCCCAGGCAGGCCGACCATCTGATATATGCCCTAAAGCATTGCTCTGTGTTATTCTTGCGTGTTTAATTACTGATTATGCATGTGTTAGAAATAATTAAACTCCTGCTAGTTCGGACTTGCCATTTACATTAGTTGTTAATGCTCATCATATTATCGCCCTAGTGACTCGTAGATGACAGTATGGAGATAGGTTGTTAAATTTTCATCATGCGTTACTGTTGTTATTACAGTAATTAAGAATGTGACTTAATGACAACAACCTCCTCCGTCGACTGGATCGAGTCATAGTGCCACCTATCCGGACTTACCCGTGCAGCCACATTTGCCGGTATGGGACGGCCCTAGCTTTGTCTATTGTCCTGCCTCTTGTCGGTACCGCCCACTAGGGAAGGTTATGCGCGCGTGCTACCCTGGCCCGGTAGGCGGCGATAACCTTGTGAGCCCAGTTGTTTGTTTAGCCCGGGAGTCCCCGTTTGGGACAGTTTTGTTTGGCCACGACGGTGGCAGGTGTCACGGGGTGACACAGGGGCCACCCAGGACATGACCCTGGGAGGGTATGATTGTCGGAGGGACCGTAAGAGTGCCAGGCAATAGACAAGGTTTTGTTGGAGCAGCACTGGTCCACCTGAATGGGAACATGTACTAAAGTACGAGGCCAGGCGCTCCATGGTGTGGGTAAAGTGCGCAACCTCTGCAGAGTGTAAATCTATTCGAATAGCCGCGTCCTCGGTCATGGACAGTTCGTGTAGGCCCCTATTTGGTCTGTGTCGAGTCTGGAGGAACAAACTATATAATTGCTAAGACTAAACCAAAGAACGGCAAGGATGCATGGACATCAGATGATGTCAGAGGTATGATTGCTAGCCATGTGATGGCTATGAGATGAGGGGTCGGGTGACCGCAAAGTTTGGACCAGAATCGAATCATGAGAATATTCGGAGTATGGATTATTTACTTGATATGCTTTACTTTACTGCATTTACTTCAGTAATTATCATGCTAGATAATCCTGTTATAAGCTGATAATTAATGCTGCTAGATGTTTAATCTTGCTAGATAATCCTATCATAACATAATAGTTAATACTGTTAAGATAACAAATGCATGCTTGAATGCCATGGATTGCATTGCTTGGTGTATATGTTGGTATGGTTTGCTTGCGAGTACATTCAAAAGTACTCAGCGGCCTTCAATGTGGCCAGGTTCACCTAAGGATTCGACGTTCGCTAGCGAGGAGCCAGAGTGTTTGCGAGCTAGAAGAGTAACCCAGTCAGATCCCTGTGGATTGGAGCCGCACCAGGACCATGCTGCCTTAGATAGAGCTTTTCCGCTGCCATCACCCTTGTAATATACCATGTAAGCCTTTTATATCCATTAATAGAAAAGCTTGTGTTCATGATACTTGTTGTACACGCGCACGCCAGAGTGATCTCCTGGGCTGGCGTGTGCGGCGACCGTCTGGATACAGTGGTATTCAGGCGGGGCGCCACAACACACGGAACAATGCCTTTGCCTCGTGTTCGTCCTGGGTGTTCAGGATTCTTGAGGGCGCGTGTAAGCTTGTCGTTCTCTCTCTCGGGCTGGAACGCCCCCGTTCGAGCCTCTTCTATTGCTTCAAGTAAAGCGTCTGAGGCTTCTTTAAGACTTGCCTGTTCAATAATCTCCCCTGTCTTTGGGTCCAACTTTCCCCCATGGGCATAAAACCAAGTCCTGCACCTGTCGGGCCAACCCACTGTTTGTGGAGTGACCCCTGCAGCAATCATCTTTTCCTCAGATTCATCCCACTTAGGCAACCCAATCTTGTAGCCACCTGGCCCCAGAACATGGTGAAACTTTTTTTTCTCAGCATTTATCTTGTTTTTCATCGACCGTTACTTAGCTGCTTCCAATTCCTTGAACTCCACAAATAAGTCCCAGTGATCTTTTACCTTCTCTAGTGGTCCAGTGAATTCTGGAGTCTTCTTTTCTGCGTTGACGTAGTTGGCCCATAATCTTTTCTTCCAAGACTGGAATTGTGTGGCCATCTTCTTAAGAGCACATTTCTTGACTTTCTCCCGTTGGAGATCTGTGAAACCCTCTGATAAGGTGAAATGTGACATGAGCGTATCCCAAAGCAGATTTTTTGCTCTTTCGTCGACAAAACTAACTCCTCGATCTTCCTTTGGCTTATTCCATTCTTGAACGGTGATCGGGATTTAGTCCCTAACAATAACTCCGCATTGACGTATAAATTTGTCCGCATTCTTTTTAGGAGCAATCGGTTCGCCATCTTCTTTGATTTCATCGATGTTGTACTTTATGCCATCGGGCAACTTTTTGGCCGGGCCTCATACTACCCTTGTAGAAGATTTGCTCGATCCGGAGGGCTAAAATAAGAAAGATTCGTTAATATATATATATATATATATATATATATATATATATATATATATATACAAATCAATTAATACATGTAATGATCACGAGAGGCGTTATATATACACCTCGCCGGACTTTGTTAATTGAAGAACATTTCCTTCGCCATCATTGTTTGTGTGCCCTTCGTCTATTGGTTCTTCCTCAATTCCCTCACCAGACTCGTTCAGATATTGTGAGCCGTCATATGGTTCAATCTCTGGGTTTTGGGAGCGTATCATGTCGAACATGATATCCTCTTGATCATGGTCGTCTCTGCCGCTATAGTCCATAGCTTAACTAATCCAGAAGAAAGATAAAACAATTTAGTATTCAAACTAGAATGCATTCAATAAGCAAAAACTAATACATTTCGAATAATCCAGTTAATGCATCATCGAATATTATCGAATATTATCACTAATACATCTCGAATATTATCATATAACATCACTAATACAGGTCGAATATTATCGAATAATCCAGTTGACTCGCGGTTCCTCCGTCACTAATACATCTCGAATAATCCAGTTAATGCAACAATAATATCACCTAATATCACTAAACATCTCGCCCAATCAAACTGGATGTCAACTCCCGGTTCCTGAGCCGCGGGCGGTGAACACCCAAAGAGAAGGAACCATCACAGGATCATAGCTCGAGTGAGATCCCTGAAGAAACTGCCAGGTAATGGAGAAGCTGTTGTCCAACGCAACCATGTAGCGATGGACGTGCTCGTCCTCCTCCCTGACACGGCGAAGTACCACCCTCTCGGGGGCCGGCTCCCTCTGCACCGATAATGGCCCACGCGACCGCCACCAAAGAAGCTCCGGGTCGACGACGAAACCCCGATTCCTCACCAAGCTGCGCGCCCCAGAAGGTAGCACCTCCCAGTGCCAGCCCGGCGGAGCCCAGTCCCGGACATGGCGCCTCTCAAACTGGTTGTCGCCGCCGAGTCGACGACGAGGATGCGGGCCGGGCATCGTCGCCAAGAACAAATTCCTATGAAAACAAATACACGATTTCTATATTTTTCTTTTTTTTCTCTCACCACATGTCTATATTTTTTATACACCTATCAAATACACGATTCACATTTTTGAAATCTAGTGACAAAAAAAAGATGAGGAGGTGAAGGGGGATTCGTAGCTCACCCTCGGCTGTAGAGGAAGTAGTTGATCAGCGGAGGGAAGATCGGAGACCAACAGCTCCGACGTCGATAAACACTCCTCGGAGATGCAACACCACAAATCTGTAAATTGTACCGATTTAAAAATTTAGACCATCACATATCATATAGCTTTTAACAACATCTCAAATTGCAAAAGAAGCTTCATCATCAATTATTTACTACATATTCGCATGAGAAAAATAGCTCCAAAAATTTGACCAACATTCCATCCATCTATGAATCTAACAACATCCATGCATCCATCCACCTAACAAACAGTAGTTAACAGTAGCAAGAAACTGAAAAAAAACATGAAAAGAAATTAGATCATCACATCACATCCATGCTCACCGGCCTGCAAATTCCACCGAGTGAAAAAAATTTAGATCATCACATCACATACAATATTGACACATTATCCATACTTCATAACATCAATCCATTTGCATTTCTTGCATTCTTGTTAAATTAGATCATCACATCATACATTTGCATTTCTTGCATTATTCTTGCATTCTTGTTAATTTTTTTTTTGCATTTTTACATCACAATCATCATCACATCACATCATCACATCATAACATCAATCCATTTTGCATCACATCACATACAAAAAAATTAGATCATCACATCGCGAGGTCGTCCATGGCGGCGGCCGAGCTCGGGGTGTGCGGGGGGGGGGGGGGGTAGTTAGAGGCCGTGCGCGGGCCAGGGGAGAGCGGGGGAAGACAAGGGGGGCTCACAGCGAGGTCGTCGCGAGCTCGGGGAGGGCTCAGGGAGGTCGTGGACGCATCGGTGCTCGAGGGCGAGGTCAAGGCAGTGGCGGCGACCGGCGAGGAGGAAGACGGTGGTGCGGGCGCTGTGGGGCTCTTCGCTTGCTCCCGTGGTCGAGGAAGATGTAGCGGGCTGCGGGCTCGGGGAGGGGCCGAAGCGAGCGGGACGGTGTCGGCGATCTCCGGCGTCGGAGGTTGAAGACGAGCGGCCTGGCGGCGTGTGGTGTTCGATCTGTCTCCCGGGCGGTGGAAAACGCTAAGTCAGTTATATAGGATCGACCTTTAGTCCTGGTTGAATCCACGACCCGGGACTAAAGGACCTTTAGTCCCGGTTCGTGGCTGCAACCGGGACTAAAGGGTTGGCCTTTAGTCCCGATTATAGCCACGGGCCGGGACTAAAGGTCTGTTTTTGGGGCCCAAATTAAGCGCGGGAGGAGGACCTTTAGTCCCGGCTGGTTGTGCCAACCGGGACTAAAGGTTTATTTTCATTTTTTCTGTTTTTGCTTTATTTTTTCTCTTTTGTTTCTACTTACAGCCAATTATTTCGAGTTTTTGAGTGAATCTTTTTGCTTTAGGTCACAAAAATTATAAAATTTCTGTTAGTGCCAGTAGTTTTCAAATTTGAAAAGTTTAAATTTGAATTCTTTGAAATTTGTGTGAATCACTCGTTTGTGAATAACTTTAGTTTAAAAATAGATATTTGAGTGATTCTTTTTCCTGCTATTTAATATTAGTGTGTTTTATCACTATGTTCAATTTGGTAATTTTTAGGTTATTTTAAATTGGTGTTTTAATCAAAAACAGATTCTGTTTAGCTCTTTTAGTTTTATACCTTCATTTGTTTTAAATATTTTAGTTTATATGTTTTCTTGTTATTCTTTTGCCAAATTATATTATGTTTCTGTTAGTCAGCATGAAGAGTTTTAATTTTCAACCCTTACTTACTTCATTTGTTATTTTTCATGCATTTAATGATTTTTTTAAGCTAAATGACCTTGAAATTGAAAAGCACTACAAATGAACTCTGAAAAGGTTGAAACTTGGCATGGTATTATCATTTCACCCACATAGCATGTGCTAAAAAGTTGAGAGGGTTACAGCAAAAACTGGATGCACTTCGTGTACAAACTGGACCATCTCCTTCGAAGTATCAAGGTTTCGGACGAAAACTCATCTGTTACAAAGGCATTTCATTTTTTAAAACTTATTTCAACTCCAGACTTTTTGTGCATTCAATATGCACCATTCAAAGCCACATCCTCAAATTTCAACCCTTGCTAACTTCATTTGCTATTTTTCATGCATTTAATGATTTTTTGAGCTAAATGACCTTGAAATTGAAAAGCACTACAAATGAACTCTGAAAAGGTTGAAACTTGGCATGGTATCATCATTTCACCCACATAGCATGTGCTAAAAAGTTGAGAGGGTTACGGCAAAAACTGGATGCACTTTGTGTACAAACTGGACCATCTCCTTTGAAGTATCAAGGTTTCGGACGAAAACTCATCTGTTACAAAGGCATTTCATTTTTTTAAACTTATTTCAACTCCAGACTTTTTGTGCATTTAATATGCACCATTCAAAGCCACATCCTCAAATTTCAACCCTTTCTAACTTCATTTGCTATTTTCATGCATTTAATGATTTTTTGAGCTAAATGACCCTGAAATTGAAAAGCACTACAAATGAACTCTGAAAAGGTTGAAACTTGGCATGGTATCATCATTTCACCCACATAGCTTGTGCTAAAAAGTTGAGAGGGTCTTGATAACCCACAACTATAGGGGATCGCAACAGTTTTCGAGGGTAGAGTATTCAACCCAAATTTATTGATTCGACACAAGGGGAGCCAAAGAATATTCGCAAGTATTAGCAGTTGAGTTGTAAATTCAACCACACCTGGAGACTAAATATCTGCAGCAGAGTGATCAGTAGCATAGTAGTATGATAGTTTGATAGCCGTAGCAATAATAATAACAGTAGCAGTAACGGTAACGGCAGTAACAGTAGCAATTGTAAGAGCAGCAGCAACAGTAGTAACTTAGCAAGATTCAATATATGAAAAGCTCGTAGGCATTGGATCGGTGATATTCGTTGGATAACATTCATCATGTAACAGTTATAACCTAGGGCGACACAGAACTAGTTCTAATTCATCAATGTAATGTAGGCATGTATTCCGTATATAGTCATACGTGCTTGCGATAAGAACTTGCATGACATCTTTTGTCCTACCCTCCCGTGGCAGCGGGGTCCATAAGGAAACTAAGGGATATTAAGGCCTCCTTTTAATAGAGAACCGGAACAAAGCATTAACACTTAGTGAATACATGGACTCCTCAAACTACGGCAATCACCGGAAAGAATCCCAATTATTGTCACCTTGGGGTATGCGGATCATAACACATAGCAGGTGCATACAACTTGCAAGATCGGAACAAGAACACAAATATATTGATGAAAACATAAAGGGTTCAGATCTGGAATCATGGCACTCGGGCCCTAGTGACAAGCATTAAGCATAGCAAAGTCATAGCAACATCAATTTCAGAACATAGTGGGTACTAGGGATCAAGCCCTAACAAAACTAACTCGATTACATGATAAATCTCATCCAACTCATCACCGTCCAGCAAGCCTATGAAGGAATTACTCACTCCCGTCGGTGAGCATCTTGAAATTGGTGATGAAGGATGGTTGATGATGACGATGCCGGAAGATCCCCCTCTCCGGAGCCCTGAACGGACTCCAGATCTGGCCTCCCGATGAAGAACAGGAGATGGCGGCGGCTCCGTATCGTGAAACGCAATAAAACTTCCTCTCTTATTTTTTTCTCCGGAAAACTGAATTTATAGCGTTGGAAATAGGTCAGACGGAGCCACATGGGCCCCACGAGGTACCAGGGCGCGCCTGGGGGGGGGGGGGTGGCGCGCCCTGGTGCCTCGTGGGCACTGGGTGGCTCCCCTCCAGTATTTTTTATATATTCAATAAAAAATCTCCAGAAAGTTTCATCCAATTCCAAGAACTTTGATTTTCTGCACAAAAACAACATCATGGCAATTCTGCTGAAAACAGCGTCAGTCCGGGTTAGTTCCATTCAAATCATGCAAATTAGGGGCCAAAACAAGAGCAAAAGTGTTTGGAAAAGTAGATACGATGGAGACGTATCAACTCCCCCAAGCTTAACTCATTGCTTGTCCTCAAGCAATTCAGTTGACAAACTGAAAGTGATAAAGAAAAACTTTTACAAACTCTTTTGTTCTTGTATCTATATATATGCTTAAATAGTGTCCAAGTTTTCAGCAAAGATTATAACTAACCATGCAAATGATAACTCTTAGAAATTATATTCACTCATATCAATGGCATAATCAACTAGTGAGCAATAATAATATATCTCAAATGCCAACACTTTGTCAAAACAATCATGATATAATATGACAGCATGGTATCTCGCTAGCCCTTTATGAGACCGCAAAACATAAATGCAGAGCACCTCCAAAGTTCAAGCAGCGACTAAACATTGTAATTCATGGTAGAAGAGATCCAGTCATGATGCACACAACATTAACTATTCACAATGCACGAGAATGACAATAGTGCTCTCAGGTCTGGTGCTTCTTTGAGAAGGTGATGACTCAACAATAAAAGTAAAATAACATAAAAGTAAATAGATAGGCCCTTCGCAGAGGGAAGCATGGATTTGCAGAGGTGCCAGAGCTCGAAGCTTAAATCAGAGGTAATTAAATTTTGGGAGGTATGCCTTTCCTGTCAACGTCACGACCGAGAGTTTTCAATATCTTCCATGCTAAACACATTAGCGGCGGTTCCCAAGCGGTAAAGTAAAGTTTACTCCCCCTCCACCATCAATCACAATCCATGGCTAGCTGAATCCTCGGGTGCCCTCCATACTAACAACTTTCTGGGGGAGTTTGTTTTATTATTTTGCATTCTTAATGATGGGACTGGGCATCCCGATTACCCGCCCCTCTCGTGCAAGGACAAGTGAGTAAACACTCATCATGAGAATAACCCACTTAGCATGGAAGATACTGACCGCCCCCTGTCGCTCCATGAGCGGTACGGGCACACAAAGCAAATGTTCGTTTGAATTATAGAGTTGGCACATGCAAATTTACTTAGGACGGCAAGATAATACCGCATATAGGTAGATATAGTGGACTCATCTGGAGTAACTTTGGTTTAAAGGTTTTGATGCACAAGCAGCATTCCCGCTTAGTACATGCGAAGGCTAGCAAATAGGTTGAGAAGCGACCAACTAGAGAGCAAAAACGGTCATAACCATGCATTATGAATAACCAACATTGAATACTAGCATGAGTAGGATATAAACACCATGAACATAAATATCGTGGAGGCTATGTTGGTTTTGATTCAACTACATGCGTGAACATGTGCCAAGTCAAGCCACTTGAAACATTCAGAGGAGGATACCATATCATCATACTACATCATGAACATTTTAATGCATGTTGACACTCAAGATAAATCATTATCCACTCCTAGCTACTTAAGCATGGTATGAGCAACTATAATCTCTAATTGTCATCACAAACATGTTTAATCATAATATGCTGAATCATGGATACTGAGTTAAACATATTTACAAAAACAAATAACAAGTTGAGTTCATACCCGCTTTTCCTTGCCACAGTCACTTCATCAAATCATCGTCATTATTGCCTTTCACTTGCACGACCGAATGATATAAAAATAATAATAGTGCAAGTGTGCCGTGGACCAAGCTGGAATCTGCAAGCATTTTATTCAAAGGAGAAAACAAGATAATATGGGCTCTTTGTTAGATCAACAATAATGCATATAAGAGCCACTCATCATTTTCATCGTGGTCTTCTCCTTACAATGACTCAATAAAAGAAAAGAAAAGAATTTCAGAGAAACACGCTGAAATATTTTTGGATTTTTTAGTTTTCTGAAGGAAACAAAAAGGAGAAGACGAAAAACGAGAAAAGAAAACTATTTACACGGGAGAGCTCCCAACAAGCAAAAGAAGAAACGAGAAATCTTTTTGGGTTTTCTTTTACTACTTTGAAACTACAACTAATTAAACTAAAAAGGAAAACCAAAAAAAAGGAAACAAGGAATGTTTTTGGATTTTCTCAAAGTTTTTCAAATACAGAAAAAGAACGCGAGAAAATAAACTTAACATGGATTATGCAATGAAAAAGTATGAACACCGACAACTGGAATAAAATGTGTGAACATGAATGTAATGTCAGTGAGAAATACGTACTCCCCCAAGCTTAGGCTTTTGCCTAGCTTGGTCTACGGCCATCCGTAGTAGCCATCCGGTCCCATGTGAAACTCCTGAGGAGGCGGCACCCGAGCGTCCCAGTCCTGGGGCTCCTCCTCCGCCGCCACTAAGGTGCTCCGATAATCGGCGATGTCCAGTGGCATCACGGTGTATCCATTCCTGGCATGAGAATCAAACAAAGCAGGTGCAGGCAATGGAATAATATCACGAGTATTCTCGCTAAAACTAAGTTATAACGAATGTTGTGAGGGGGCTCGGGATCATCAATAAAGTGGTGGTCAATCATGGACTGGTGATCTAAGTAAACTCTGGGCAATCGGTAATCATGAGGGCGTATGTTAACATTAAAACGTGTCGCTAAGCGAGTAGCATAAATACCGCCATGAATCTTACCCCTAATCCTATTAGTGTGCAACGGCGTGCAACGATAGCTCCAAGGCTAGAAGTGTAATCATTATGCAATGCACGGCGTAAAATGGCCCAGTCATATGCAGCTAGCGCACTACCTTGCTCCCTAGCAAACAAACATTTCCCTAAGAATAAAACAAAGTAATGAACAGAGGGAAACTACAAGCTAGTGGCCCGAGCTTTCGACACGCCCCTTTCCTCTCCCATAGTCAAGGTCCGGAGGAAACCCTCAAACTCCTCCGATCGAGGCTCTCTGATTTCCCCCTCAGAGGGAATCAAACATATTTCACAAAATTCAGTTAGAGGTATTTGATGATGTTCAGCATATAAATCAAAGCGCACCTCAGGGGGCTCGAGCCTATTCAGAAAGTGAAAGTTTTGCACAAAGGAATTTGTAAGGATGTGGTACTGTTCACACTCATCTATGAGGAAGTCGGTCAGTCCGGCATTTGCAACGAATTGCGCGAACTCTTGATAGAATCCGGCTTCGTTCATGAAGGGATTGTGCGGCCATTCACACGGCCGGACCTCCGTCCTACGCGGGAGGTTGAGGTCATTGTCCGAGGACTCCCCAAGGACTCCCTTGGCTCAAGATGGCAATGGTTAACCGTTACCCGCGTCCCCGTGGGTAATTACTCTATTAGGGGACGGGTATGTGCCAGCTTTAATGCCCACGGGGAAGCTGGTGGGTCAAATACCTTACCCAGCGCGCAAGACGGGGAACGGGATGGGATAGCATTACCCATGCCCGTTACCCGCCTTACCCGTGAAGGCCTTACACGTGGGCTCTAAAATTAGTAGACCGCATGTAATTGCCGCCCTTACCCACCCAAATTTCCACTCATCCCAGCCCTTTGGCCAAAAATCCCTAAGAAATCCTTAACCTAGCCACAACATATTCTTTATTGTGCTGAAATGCTATTTTTTTCTACTGAAATGCTATCGGAAATTGTTGTTGATTGCATGTATGGGTTTCCCCACGGGGATAACAAACCCGACGGGGATGGGGATGGGAATATTTTTATCCCCGTAGACGGGTATGGGGACGGGGACGGGCAAGGGAAGGCTGTCGTGGGGACGGGGATGGGAGTGCAATACCCGCCTGGGTAATCCCCATTGCCAGCCTGACCCTTGGCGTTCCACTTCGAGGAAATCCTTCGAAAAAAACTCATTGTCCTATGAACAAATTCCTGAAAAATTTTGGAACACAAAATGATATCAATAAAACTTCACAAGATTGATATCAACTACTCATATGGATGTCTAGAGGCTATATCAAACATTCAAACTACTTGGAACTCAAAGAATTCAACATGTAAGCTCATTTTCTGTAGCACCAACAGTAGCTAATTATGCCAAATATAATCCACTAAAGCAAAAACTAATTGGAGCAATGGAGGAGTCACATACCAGGGAGCAATTCCCCAAAACAGTTTCGGAAACGGAGCTCCGAGCAAAGAGATCGAAAATTTCAGTGTTGTGAGCAAGAACACGTGAAAGAGAGCTACCAGGAATTTTTTCTTGAGGTAGGAGACGAAGTGAGCTAAAGGGATAAGTGAGGAGGCCTCTGTGGGGCCCACGAGGTAGCAAGGCGCGCCAGGGGGGTGGCACGCCCTGGTGCCTCGTGGGCACCTGGAGCACCCCCCTGATATGATTTTTATTCCAAAAATTCTTAAATATTCAATAAAAAATCATGTTAAAATTTTATTGCATTCTGAGCACTTTTATTTTTGGGCATTTTTTTATTGCACGGGTAATTCAGAAAACAGAGTAATCATGGCATTTTATTATATTTGAATAAAAATAACAGCAAACTAAGAGTGGGTACAGAAGGTTGTGCTTACTAAATTCATCGACCACATGCCTCTCAAAAAGAATTCATTAATAAGGTTGATCAGGTCTTATTAACAAACCATTTCCGAGTGACATGAAACCGAAGAACTTTCGTACAACACTAAGTTACCTCAACGGGGATATGCATCTCCCCAACAATAAGAGTTTCATATCTTTTTTTTATAGTAGGAAGAAGAATTTGGAAACTCCCAATAGTAATTGTTGGAGTCTTTTCAATAATATGAATACCATTCACTTGGAATTGTTTCTTCGGGAAGTGCACCGTATGTTCATTACCATTGATATGAAAAGTGACCTTGCTTTTGTTGCAATCAATAACAACCCCTATAGTATTCAAAAAAGGTCTACCAAGGATAATTGACATGTTGTCATCCTCGGGCATATCAAGTATAACAAAGTCTATTAGAATAGTGACATTTGCAACTACGACGGGCACATCCTCACAAACACCGATGGGTATGGCAGTTGATTTGTCAGCCATTTGCAATGATATTTCAGTGGGAGTGAGTTTATTCAAATCAAGTCTTTTATATAAGGAGAAAGGCATGACACTAACACCGGCTCCTAAATCACACAAAGAAGTTTTGACATAATTTTTCTTAATGGAGCATGGTATAGTTGGTATTCCTGGATCTCCTAGTTTCTTAGGCACTCCATCTTTAAAAGAATAATTTGCAAGCATGGTGGAAATTTCAGCTTCAGGTATCTTTCTTTTATTTGTGACAATGTCTTTCATATATTTAGCATAAGGAGGCATCTTTATAATATCAGTTAAACGAGTACGCAAAAAGACTGGCCTAAGCATTTCAGCAAAGCGTTCAAATTCTTCCTCGTCTATTTTCTTAGAAGGTTTAGGAGGAAAGGGCAGGGCATGGGTTTTTGGACCCATGGTTCTCTTTCTTTACCATGTTTTCTAGCAATGAAATCCTTTTTATCATAACGTTTATTTTTAGTAGGTGGGTTATCAAGATCAACCTCAGGTTCAATTTCAACATCATTATCTGGTTCTTTATCATTATCTAGTTGGGTATCCACATGAACATCATCATTATTATTATCATCAAGTGGTTGTTCATTACCAGATTGTGTTTCAGCATCAGAGATAGAAACATCATTACTATCCTCCAAGGGTTTTTCTACCTCGGGTTCACTAGAAGTATGCAAAGTCCTATCATTTTTCTTTTTCTTTTTCTTTTTGGAAGGACTAGGTGCATTAGCATTAATTCTTTGAGAGTCTTGTTCAATTCTTTGTGGGTGACCCTCAGGATAGAGTGGCTCCTGAGTCATTCTTCCTCCTCTAGTCATTACTCTAACTGCATGATCATTCATATTGTTGTTCATTTCATTAAGCAATTCACTTTGAGATTTGGCAACTTGTTCTAATTGAGTTTGAACCATAGAAGCATGTTTACTAACACCTTTAACATCATTAGCAATTCTAAATAACAAGTCACTCAGGCGATCAATCATGTAAGAGTTTCGTTTCAATTGTTTCATAACGTTTGCATTAAAATGATCTTGCTTCATAATATAATTGTCGAATTCATACAAGCATTGACTAGGAGGTTTGTTATACGGAATATCACTTTCATCAAACTTTATAAGAGAATTTACCTCTACTACCTGTGTCGGTTTGTCAAGACCATGTATCTCTTCAATAGGTGGTAAATTCTTAACATCCTCAGCTTTAATACCTTTCTCTTTCTGACATTTCTTTGCTTCTTGCATATCCTCAGGACTGAGATATAAGATACCCCTCTTCTTCGGAGTGGGTTTAGGCGGTGGTTCAGGAAGTGTCCAATCATTATCATTCTTCAATATATTATTCAATAATTCCTCGGCTTGTTCAATAGTCCTTTCCCTGAAAACACAACTCGCACAACTATCTAGGTAATCCCTAGAAGCATCAGTTAGTCCATTATAGAAGATATCAAGTATTTCATTTTTCTTGAGAGGGTGATCAGGCAAAGCATTAAGTAATTGGACAAGCCTCCCCCAAGCTTGTGGGAGACTCTCTTCTTCAATTTGCACAAAGTTAAATATTTCCTGTAAGGCAGCTTGGTTCTTATGAGCAGGAAAATGTTTTTCAGAGAAGTAGTAAATCATATCCTGGGGACTACGCACACATCCAGGAGCAAGAGTATTATACCAATCTTTAGCATCACCCTTTAATGAGAAAGCAAACAACTTAAGAATATAATACTGGCGGATTTTTTCCTCATGAGTAAACAGGGTGGCTATATCATTCAATTTAGTAAGATGTGTGATGACCCACAAGTATAGGGGATCAATCGTAGTCCTTTCGATAAGTAAGAGTGTCGAACCCAACGAGGAGCAGAAGGAAAGACAAGCGGTTTTCAGCAAGGTGTTTTCTGCAAGCACTAATATTATCGGTAACAGGTAGTTTGATAGAAAGATAATTTGTAACAAGTGACAAGTAACAATAGTAACAAAGAGTGCAGCAATGTAGCCCAATCCTTTTTGTAGCAAAGGATAGGCCGGAACGATATCTTATAATAAGTAAAACGTTCTCGAGGACACATGGGAATTTCATCTAGTCACTTTCATCATGTTAGTTTGATTCGCGTTCGCTACTTTGATAATTTGATATGTGGGTGGACCGGTGCTTGGGTGCTGCCCATACTTGGACAAACATCCCACTTATGATTACCCCCTCTCGCAAGCATCCGCAACTACGAAAGAAGAATTAAGATTACTCTAACCATAGCATTAAACATGTGGATCCAAATCAGCCACTTACGGAATAGCGCATAAACTAGGGTTTAACGTTCTGTCACTCTAGCAACCCATCATCAAATTACTACTCCACAATGCATTCCCTTAGGCCCAAATATGGTGAAGTGTCATGTAGTCGACGTTCACATGACACCACTAAGAGAATCACAACATACACATCATCAAAATATCGAACGAATACCAAATTCACATGATTACTTATGACAAGACTTCTCCCATGTCCTCAAGAACAAAAGTAACTACTCACACATCATCAACATGTTCATGACCAGTGGGGTATTGAATTGCATAATAGATCTGAACATATAATCTTCCACCAAGTAAACCAACAAGCATCAACTACAACATGTAATCAACACTACTAGCAACCCACAGGTACCAATCTTCGGTTTTGAGACAAAGATTGAATACAAGAGATGAACTAGGGTTTGAGATGAGATGGTGCTGGTGAAGATGTTGATGAAGATTAGCCCTCCCACGATGAGAGGGTCGCTGGTGGTGTCGATGGCGACGATTTCCCCCTCCCGGAGGGAAGTATCCCCGGCAGAATCTCTCCGTCGGAGAGCAAAAGTGCTCCTGCCCAAGTTCCGCCTCGAGACGGCGGCGCACCGTCCCGAAAGTCTTCTCTATATTTTTTTAGGTCAAATGCCCTTATATACCAGAAAATGGGGGCCAGAAGTGGGCCAGGGGCCCCACGAGGTACCAGGGCGCGCCTGGGGGGGTGGCGCGCCCTGGTGCCTCGTGGGCACCTGGGTGGCCCCCTCTGGTACTTTTTGCTTCCAATATTTTTTATATATTCCAAAATAATTCTCCAGAAAATTTCAGCTCATTTGGTGTTGTGCAGAATAGGTATCTTGACAGAGCTTTTTCAGGTCCAGAATTCCAGCTGCCGATATTCTCCCTCCTTGTGTGAATCTTGCATATTTAGAGAGAAAAGGCATTAGAATAGCTCCACAAAGTATTATATTGATTAAAAACACTATAAATAGCAGTAGTAAAACATGATGCAAAATGGACGTATTAACTCCCCCAAGCTTAGACCTCGCTTGTCCTCAAGCGAAAGCCGATATCGATAATCAAGTCCACATGTTTAGAGAGAGAGGTGTCTATAAAAACAAAATACGGACATAGAAGCATCATGATCATTATTATAACAGCAATATTTATTATCATAGCAGCAATATTTATTATCATAAACTTCTTATGAGCAAGTAACAATTCACCACAACAGTGGAGTATAAGGCATAAACTTTCTTGAAAGCTAACAAACTATGTTCTCAGTCAACAATGCAATTACAATTCATCATATTTTCAGGAAGGGTCACATGTAGGAGCTATTCAGCAAGTCCACATACTCAACCATCATTTAATCTTCCATGATTTCTAACACTCACGACATATATATGGAGCAAAAAGTTTCAGCCAGACACATAGAAAGATAGGGGCTTATCGTTCTGCCTCCCAACTTATTCACCTCAAGGGTGATGTCAACAATAATAACTCATGATCACCCATATCCAACTGGATATATGTGCTTAGATCTTTCCCCACAACATGATGCTTGCAAAAGAGAAAAATAAAAAGGAAACAGAGGAGAATACTATTGACTCTTGCATAAAAAGTAAAATACATAAAAGTAAAGGATAGGCCCTTCACAGAGGGAAGCAGAGGTTGTCATGCGCTTTTTGTTTTTGAATGCTAGAGCTCTTACTGCAAAGGAACATCATGTTATATTGGCCCTTGTGATAGCAACCTTTATTATGCAGTCCGTCGCTTTTATTTCTTTACCATCACAAGCTCGTACAACGCTTATTTCCCTTACAATAAAAGTTCAGACATATTTAGAGGCAATTTTTATTGCTTTTTGCACCGATGACAACTTACTTGAAGGATCTTATTCAATCCATAGGTAGATATAGTGGACTCTCATGACATGAAACTGGGTTTAAGGGTTTTAGATGCACAAGTAGTATCTCTACTTAGTGCGAATTTTTGGCTAGCAAAGATATTGGGCAAGCACCACATGTTGGAGGATCTATAACAATATAACTTCTATGTGCATATGAATAAACATAACTCATTACGTTGTCTTCCTTGTCCAACGTCAACAATTTGACATAAAATACTTAATGGGGGCTCACAATCATAAAAGATGTCCAAGATAGTATATTTGCATGTGAATCTTCTCTTCCCTTATTAATTATTTCATGAATTGCATCATTGACTAATACTATGTTTGTTATCCTCCAATAAATTTTACCACTTATACTTTTCTTTATGTAATGTCATTACTTTCCATAAGGTTAGCATATGATCTTTTCGTTATTTTCATTGCTATGATTGAAACATGAAAGTAAAGCAACACATGCTCAAACTACTCTTTATTATATAGCTCTCAACTCGATTACATAGATGGATGGGTCAAGAAACTAACACTCGAAAATAGATCATGCTAAACTTTTATTCAACTAGATCACGAAATAACTGAGGATCGAACTAAAAGTAAGTAAAGATAATAAAAGTGATGGTGATACGATACCGGGGCACCTCCCCCAAGCTTGGCACAAGCCAAGGGGAGTGCCCATACCCATATACTCAAGTTTCCTTCTTCGGTGATGGTGGTGGTGATGAAGTGGTGGGCTTGTCCTTCAGTTCAAGCAGATACATCAATCTGCGGTTGATGCTCCGAAGGGCGATGTTTTGTCCCTCCAACAAAATAACTTCGCGAGTGAGATATGTATTCTAAACACTAATTGTTTCAAAGACTCTTAGGGCTTCAATTACGGATGGGGAAAAATGATCATATAAAGGTTGAAGGATATCTCCCTTCTCTATGGTCTCCTCCATGGGGGTGGCCTGCCCTCCTTCCGGAGGCTGGGCTCCTGCAATTTCCTCAGCCTTGTCCTGCTTGCCATTGTCTTCTTCCATGGTAACCTCTCCTTCCCCCTCACGCCTGAGCTCCATCCGCAGCAGCCAAGCATCGTCCCCCACATTGTTTGAGGAAGAGGAAGACATGATGTCTGGCTTCGAGATCTGACAGAAAACAACACGAAACAAGAACAGAGGAGATTTCTGCGATACGGTGGTCAAAACATCTGGAAGTCTATATATAGATTTTTTATCTTGCAAAAAAGTAATCCAGAAGAAAAACGAAGTCGGAAAGGCACACGTGGGGCCCACGAGCCACCAGGGCGCGCCTGGGGGGGGGGGTTGGCGCGCCCTGGTGCCTCGTGGGCACTAGGTGGGTCCCCCTGGCTGTTTCTTATTTTTGTATTTTTATAAATATTCCAAAACTGACAGAAAATATTTTTATGGAATTTTTGGAGTCGGTTTACTTATTGTATCACATACCTCTTCCTTTTCAGGGTTCTGGAGTGTTCCAGAAGGTCTCCCTTATGTATTCTTCCGGTGTAATTGTTTCAATAATATTAGTTTCAACATTAATAGGGGTACCTGAAATATAATGCTTAATTCTTTGCCCATTCACCAATCTCGGATTAGTGCCATCGGAGTTATTTATTTTGATGGCTCCGGAGCGATAAACTTCTTCGATAATATATGGTCCTTCCCACTTAGAGAGAAGTTTTCCTGCAAAATATCTTAAACGAGAATTGTACAATAGAACTTGCTCACCTACTTTAAATTTCCGTTTCTGAATTCTCCTATCATGCCATCTTTTAACTTTTTCTTTAAACAATATAGCATTTTCATAAGCTTGGGTTCTCCATTCATCTAATGAGCTAATGTCAAATAGCCTCTTCTCACCGGCAAGTTTGAAATCATAATTTAATTCTTTAATTGCCCAATATGCTTTATGTTCTAACTCAAGAGGCAAATGGCATGCTTTTCCATAAACCATTTTATAAGGAGACATACCCATAGGATTTTTATAAGCAGTTCTATAAGCCCACAGTGCATCGTCAAGTTTCTTAGACCAACTCTTTCTAGATCTATTGACAGTTTTCTGCAAAATTAATTTTATTTCTCTATTGCTTAATTCAACTTGACCACTAGTCTGAGGATGATAGGGGGATGCAATTCTGTGGTTGACATCATATTTAGCAAGTAATTTACGGAATGCACCATGAATAAAATGTGAACCACCATCAGTTATTAAATATCTAGGGACTCCAAACCTTGGGAAAATAACATCTTTAAGCATTTTAATAGAAGTGTTATGATCAGCACTACTAGTTGGAATAGCTTCTACCCACTTAGTAACGTAATCAACAGCAACTAAAATATGAGTATACCCATTGGATTTAGGAAAAGGTCCCATATAATCAAATCCCCAAACATCAAATGGTTCAACAGCAAGTGAATAATTCATAGGCATTTCCTGACGTCTACCAACATTACCAATTCTTTGACATTCATCAGAAGAGGAGACGAATTTATGAGCATCCTTGAAAAGAGTAGGCCAATAAAAACCAGATTGTAATACCTTGTGTGCAGTTCTGTCTCCCGCATGGTGTCCTCCGTAAGCTTCGGAGTGACACTTCCGTAGGATTTGTTCCTGTTCATGCTCAGGTATACAACGTCTAATAATACCATCTACTCCTTCTTTATAAAGATGTGGGTCATCCCAGAAGTAATGTCTTAAATCAAAGAAGAATTTTTTTTGTTGGTAGGTAAAACTAGGTGGTATATATTTAGCAACAATGTAATTAGCATAGTCTGCATACCAAGGAGTATTACGAGAAGCATTTATGACAGCCAATTGCTCATCAGGAAAATCATCATTAATAGGTAGTGGGTCATCAAGAACATTTTCTATTCTAGACAAATTATCTGCTACGGGATTCTCAGCTCCCTTTCTATCAATAATATGCAAGTCAAATTCTTGTAGCAATAAAACCCACCTAATGAGTCTAGGTTTAGCATCTTTCTTTCCCATAAGATATTTAATAGCAGCATGATCAGTGTGAATAGTTACTTTAGAATCAACTATATAAGATCTGAATTATCACATGCAAACACAACTGCTAAAAATTCTTTTTCAGTAGTAGCATAATTTCTTTGGGCACTGTCTAGAGTTTTACTAGCATAATGGATAACATTTAATTTCTTATCAACTCTTTGTCCTAGAACAACACCAACAACATAATCGCTAGCATCACACATAATTTCAAAAGGTAAGTTCCAGTCAGGTGGTTGAACAATAGGTGCAGTGATTAAGGCTTTCTTAAATGTTTCAAAGGCTTCTAGACAATAATCATCAAAAACAAATGGAACATCTTTTTGCAAAAGATTTGTAAGAGGCCTAGAAATTTTGGAGAAGTCTTTAATAAATCTCCTATAGAAACCAGCATGACCAAGGAAACTTCTTATACCTTTAATATCTTTGGGACATGGCATTTTCTCAATAGCATCAACCTTAGCTTTGTCAACTTCAATACCTCTCTCAGAAACTTTATGGCCCAAGACAATACCTTCATTCACCATAAAGTGGCCCTTCTCCCAATTCAAGACAAGATTAGTTTCTTCACATCTCTGCAAAACTCGATCAAGGTTGCTTAAGCAATCATCAAAAGAAGTTCCGTAAACGGAAAAATCATCCATGAAAACCTCAACAATCTTTTCACAAAAGTCAGAGAAAATAGCAGTCATACATCTTTGAAAGGTAGCAGGTGCATTGCATAAACCAAAAGGCATACGTCTATAAGCATAAGTTCCGAAAGGACAAGTAAATGTGGTTTTCTCTTGATCGGGTTGTGATACGGGTATTTGAGAAAAACCAGAATAACCATCCAGGAAACAAAAATGTGTATGCTTAGACAGTCTTTCTAACATTTGATCAATAAAAGGTAAGGGGTAATGATCTTTTCTAGTAGCTTTGTTTAATTTTCTAAAATCGATTACCATCCTATAACCAGTTACAATTCTTTGTGGAATGAGTTCATTTTTATCATTAGGAACAACGGTTATACCTCCTTTCTTAGGGACACAATGAACAGGACTTACCCATCTACTATCAGCTATGGGATAGATTATACCTGCTTCCAGAAGTTTTAATATTTCAGTTCTTACCACCTCCTTCATCTTAGGATTTAGCCGGCGTTGGTGGTCGACAACTGGTTTAGCATCAGGCTCCATATTAATTTTGTGCTGACATAGAGTGGGACTAATGCCCTTAAGATCATCAAGAGTATATCCAATAGCGACTCGGTGCTTCCTTAGAGTTTTCAGCAATCTTTTTTCTTCATACGCTGAAAGGTTAGCACTAATAATAACAGGATATATCTTCTTTTCATCTAGATAAGCATATTTCAATGTATCAGGTAATTGCTTCAATTCAAACACAGGATCACCTTTAGGTGGAGGAGGACCTCCAAGAGTTTCAACAGGCAAATTATGTTTAAGAATAGGTGGTTGATCAAAGAACATCTTATCAATTTCATTTCTTTCATGCATATGCATATCATTCTCATGGTCTAGCAAATATTGTTCTAACGGATCAGTAGGAGGTACGGCAATAGAAGCAAGACCAATAATTTCATCTTTACTAGGTAATTCTTTGTCATGAGGTTGTCTATGAAATTTGGAGAAATTAAACTCATGAGACATACCACCAAAATCGACACTGACTGTTTCTTTAGTGCAATCAATCTTAGCATTAGCCGTGTTCAAGAAAGGTTTACCAAATATAATGGGACAAAAATCATCTTGTGGAGAACCAGGGACTAGAAAATCAGTAGCATATTTTATTTTTCCACACAAGACTTCAACATCTCTAACAATACCAAGTGGTGTAATGGTATCTCTGTTTGCAAGTTTAATAGTAACATCAATTTCCTCTAATTCAGCAGGTGCAATATCATTCATACTTTCTTGATATAAAGTAAAAGGAATAGCACTCACACTAGCACCCAAATCACATAAGCCATGATAGCAATGATCTCCTATTTTAACTGAGACAACAGGCATGCCCACAACGGGTCTGTTTTTATCTTTAGAATCAGGTTTAGCAATTCGAGCTGCTTCATTGCAGAAGTAAATAACATGCCCATCTATATTATCAACCAAGAGATCTTTAACCATAGCAACATTAGGTTCAACTTTAATTTGTTCAGCAGGTCTAGGTGTTCTATTATGACTTTTGTTAACCACAGTTGAAACCTTAGCATGTTCCTTAATCCTAACAGGAAAAGGTGGTTTCTCAATATAAGCGGTAGGCACAACTGGATCAACATGGTAAACAATTGTTTCTTCTTTAACACTAACAGGTTCCTCTATCTTTTCTTTAACAGGGGGATGATATTTAAACCACTTATCCTTAGGGCGAACAACATGAGCAGCAAAGGATTCAAAAAAGGAGGCTACTATCTCAGAGTCAAGTCCATATTTAGTGCTAAACTTATGAAAAGCATCGGTGGCCATAAAAGATTTAACACAACCGAACTCAATTATTATACCTGACTCATTACCTTTGTCGATTTCCCAATCTTTAGAGTTGCGTTTAATTCTTTCCAAAAGATCCCATCTGAATTCAATAGTTTTCTTCATAAAGGAGCCGGTCGAAGAAGAGTCGAGCATAGTTTGATTATCATGAGAAAGCCGAGCATAAAAAATTTCTAAGATAATTTTTCTTGAGAGGTCATGATTGGGGCATGTATGCAACATATACTTAAGCCTCCCCCAAGATTGAGCGATGCTTTCTCCTTCACGAGGCCAAAAATTATATATATAATTCCGCTCACGATGAACCAAATGCATAGGATAAAATTTCTGATGAAATTCTAGTTTCAGGCGGTTCCAGTCCCATGTATCAGTATCATCACATAGCCTATACCATATTAATGCTTTTTCCTCCAAAGATAAAGGGAAAACTTTCTTCTTAACTCCATCTCCGGTTATACCTGCAAGCTTAAACAATCCACAGATTTTTTCCACATATATTTAATGCATATCAGGATGTACCGTTCCATCTCCTGCATAAGGATTAGCTAGCAGTTTCTCTAACATGCCCGGAGGAATTTCATATTCAATATCTTTTTCAATAGGTGCAGTAGGTTGAGGAGCAACTACTTGTGTTTCCGGTCGAGGTGAAGATACCCCGAACAAACCCCTCAAAGGATTACTTTCCATAGTGACAAGTGATAGTAAATTTCAGCACGTAATATAAATGTTTCCTTACCAAATTCCACTCACCAAAGGCGCTTCACTCCCCGGCAACGGCGCCAGAAAAGAGTCTTGATGACCCACAAGTATAGGGGATCAATCGTAGTCCTTTCAATAAGTAAGAGTGTCGAACCCAACGAGGAGCAGAAGGAAATGACAAGCGGTTTTCAGCAAGGTGTTTTCTGCAAGCACTGAAATTATCGGTAACAGGTAGTTTGATAGCAAGATAATTTGTAACAAGTGACAAGTAACAATAGTAACAAAGAGTGCAGCAATGTAGCCCAATCCTTTTTGTAGCAATGGACAGGCCGGAACGATCTCTTATAATAAGTAAAACGTTCTCGAGGACACATGGGAATTTCATCTAGTCACTTTCATCATGTTAGTTTGATTCGCGTTCGCTACTTTGATAATTTGATATGTGGGTGGACCGGTGTTTGGGCGCTGCCCTTACTTGGAGAAACCTCCCACTTATGATTACCCCCTCTCGCAAGCATCCGCAACTACGAAAGAAGAATTAAGATTACTCTAACCATAGCATTAAACATGTGGATCCAAATCAGCCCCTTACGGAATAGCGCATAAACTGGGGTTTAAGCTTCTATCACTCTAGCAACCCATCATCTAATTACTACTCCACAATGCATTCCCTTAGGCCCAAAGATGGTGAAGTGTCATGTTGTCGACATTCACATGACACCACTAAGAGAATCACAACATACACATCATCAAAATATCGAACGAATACCAAATTCACATGATTACTTATGACAAGACTTCTCTCATGTCCTCAAGAACAAAAGTAACTACTCACACATCATCAACATGTTCATGACCAGTGGGGTATTGAATTGCATAATAGATCTGAACATATAATCTTCCACCAAGTAAACCAACAAGCATCAACTACAAGATGTAATCAACACTACTAGCAACCCACAGGTACCAATCTGAGGTTTTGAGACAAAGATTGAATACAAGAGATGAACTAGGGTTTGAGATGAGATGGTGCTGGTGAAGATGTTGATGAAGATTAGCGCTCCCACGATGAGAGGGTCGCTGGTGGTGTCGATGGCGACGATTTCCCCCTCCCGGAGGGAAGTATACCCGGCAGAATCTCTCTGCCGGAGAGCAAAAGTGCTCCTGCCCAAGTTCCGCCTCGAGACGGCGGCGCACCGTCCCGAAACTCTTCTCTATATTTTTTTAGGTCAAATGCCCTTATATACCAGAAAATGGGGGCCAGAAGTGGGCCAGGAGCCCCACGAGGTACCAGGGCGCGCCTGGGGGGGTGGCGCGCCCTGGTGCCTCGTGGGCACCTGGGTGGCCCCCTCTGGTATTTTTTGCTTCCAATATTTTTTATATATTCCAAAATAATTCTCCAGAAAATTTCAGCTCATTTGGAGTTGTGCAGAATAGGTATCTTGACAGAGCTTTTTCAGGTCCAGAATTCCAGCTGCCGGTATTCTCCCTCCTTGTGTGAGTCTTGCATATTTAGAGAGAAAAGGCATTAGAATAGCTCCACAAAGTATTATATTGATTAAAAACACTATAAATAACAGTAGTAAAACATGATGCAAATTGGACGTATCAATGCGCCACAACGGTTTCAGTTTCAAAACCGTGGAAAGGATCAGATTCTACCAACTTAATCAATTCCGGATCAACAGAGAATTCATAATCCTTATCAGTAAAAAATATGGGAGAGGTTGCAAATTTAGGATCATATTTCATTTTCTCTCTCATAGATTTTTCTTTCATATCAGCAATTAATTTTATAACTTCATATCTATCATTGCAAGCAAGAATGGCTCTAGCGGTCTCCCTATCAAAACATTGTTTAGGTGTTTCAACTCTAGTAGGAGAGGTAGGCATAATAGGTGAATCATCATTCTCAGGAGTTTCAACATTTTCAATTTCTTTGGCTTTAGCAATTTGTTCAGTAAGAAATTCACCAAGTGGCACAGCATTCTCAAGCATAGTACTAGCATCATCATGAGTATCATTCATAGCAGAAGTGGTATCATCAATAACTTGCGACATATCGGAATTAATAGCATGTTGTGGTGTTGCAAGTTTATTCAAAACAGAAGGTGAATCAAGTGCAGAGCTAGATGGCAGTTCCTTACCTCCCCTCGTCTTAGAGGGAACGATCTTGGTTCTAGTATCCTTCAGATTCTTCATAGTGATCAACAGATATAAATCCCAAGTGACTTAGCAAATAAAGCTATGCTCCCCGGCAACGGCGCCAGAAAAAGGTCTTGATAATCCAAAAGTATAGGGGATCGCAACAGTTTTCAAGGGTAGAGTATTCAACCCAAATTTATTGATTCGACACAAGGGGAGCCAAAGAATATTCGCAAGTATTAGCAGTTGAGTTGTCAATTCAACCACACCTGGAGACTAAATATCTGCAGCAGAGTGATCAGTAGCACAGTAGTATGATAGTTTGATAGCAGTAGCAATAATAATAACAGTAGCAGTAACGGTAACGGCAGTAACAGTAGCAATTGTAAGAGCAGCAGCAACAGTAGTAACTTAGCAAGATTCAATATATGAAAAGCTCGTAGGCATTGGATCGGTGATATTCGTTGGATAGCATTCATCATGTAACAATTATAACCTAGGGCGACACAGAACTAGTTCCAATTCATCATTGTAATGTAGGCATGTATTCCGTATATAGTCATACGTGCTTGCGATAAGAACTTGCATGACATCTTTTGTCCTACCCTCCCGTGGCAGCAGGGTCAATAAGGAAACTAAGGGATATTAAGGCCTCCTTTTAATAGAGAACCGGAACAAAGCATTAACACTTAGTGAATACATGGACTCCTCAAACTACGGCAATCACCGGAAAGAATCCCAATTATTGTCACCTTGGGGTATGCGGATCATAACACGTAGCAGGTGCATACAACTTGCAAGATCGGATCAAGAACACAAATATATTGATGAAAACATAAAGGGTTCAGATCTGGAATGATGGCACTCGGGCCCTAGTGACAAGCATTAAGCATAGCAAAGTCATAGCAACATCAATCTCAGAACATAGTGGGTACTAGGGATCAAGCCCTAACAAAATGAACTCGATTACATGATAAATCTCATCCAACTCATCACCGTCCAGCAAGCCTACGAAGGAATTACTCACTCCCGGTGATGAGCATCATGAAATTGGTGATGAAGGATGGTTGATGATGACGATGCCGGAGGGGCATATATCGCTGGGAGGGGTAGAAGCGATGGAAGCGGAACCAGAAAACTCCCTTTTAATAGTAGAGATAGGTATCTCGAGATACCTAAAAGGAATAGAACCAATGGCACAAGTAAAAATATAAGCATACTCCTCTTGCCTTTGGACTGCTGGCCCAAAGTTACCTCACTTTTAAGTGTCTTTTATTATTATTGAGGTGTGGAACTTTAATTGTATTTATCAATTGTTTTTTAATTTGAACGTATTCTTCAACCATACATAATCGCGCCCGTTTTGTCTTTGATAATTAACATTAATAATTAAGGATATTCTTAAGGAATTATCGTGAGTAGGGGTGTCATGGACATGGGAATCCGCCCCTGCGTCGACGCTGATATCGTATGTGCATAGCTCGGCATGGTAGCACCAGAACTAGTGGAATGCGATATTTGCGAAACATCATTGATTATTCTTTGATCTGACCACTTCTCCAAATATGGTTGATTATTCTCTGATCTGACGACTTCTCCTACCTTTCTATTAAGTACTTAAAGACTACTAGTAAGGAAAGAACATTGCCCATCCAATTATACATCAAGATATATACATGCATGCACCCACATTTACTATTATTTTGTTCAAAGAAGAAGGACCACACTTTTTGTCTAAAGTGGCCTATAACCATGAATTGAGTAGTGATGTCCAAGAAGAGGAAGACATATGTAAAGGGTGATTGAGATGCCGGACAATAGACTAGTACCAAGGATAAGTTGTTGAACATTATACCATCACACATTAATTAATTAGCGTACCATCAACGCACTCCATACAGAAAAATTTCATTATTGCAATCACTATCTAATTTTGACCATACTTCCTAGCTAACTTGCTGCTGATAAAAGCAAATAATTGCGTACTAATTGAAACACCATCCGATTTTACTGATTTTTCATGTAAGAATTATAAGTTGAATGACATACATAAGATAAATACCACGAATTCTTGTAGTTTTAGTACAGTGCACTTTTGTTACACCAAACTTCCAGAAGTTTTGAACAGTGAATTTGTTTTTCTGTGTTTATATGGTGAACTGGTGCCGCAGATCAAGTACTTAGTTTTTGTTTCCTAACTTTCCTCTTTATCCCCCATGAGGCGACAAGGAAGATCCACCATCCCACCATGCACCAGCAGCGCCGAGCCTGCAGGTTCCACCATCCTCCACCCACCATCCTCCGCCTGCCTCACCGGCGGTGTGAGGGGTGGTGAATCGTAATGCATTAACCTCGGCTATTAGATAGTTTAGGGGTTAGGGTATCGCAGAGGCTCGTCAATGGTGGTGGTGTTTCGTCGACCCAATGAATATGGTTCCATCGAGCCGCCCATCTCGACAGTGTTGATGGCTCAATGGCATAGATTCCTACCAACCTCTCTGGTTGGTGGGGCTAGGGTTTGCAAGGTTTGTCTACAAGGCTGCGGCGACCTTCCCTTTGCAATTTTGTACTTCGGCCATATCTTCATCACATTATTGTGGCCTTTCAGGCTGGCGTGAGGCCCATGAGTAGTTTTGGAGGTTTGGCCCTTGGATCTGCGGCTCTTCCAGCGTTAACAGCTTCTTCACCAAATGGTCCGACGACACCTCATTGACGACTTTCAGTCCACGATCAACAATGACAAGCTGGCTCTGGCAATGGAGCGGTAGCGAGGGCGTGCCGTCGGGCCATTCAGGTAGAAGTGCCACTTCCACCTGACGGAGGAGACACTGGGCGCCCACCCGGAGTTCCTGGTGCATTGTCTTTGCAGATTCTCCTCCAAAGACAATCCTACGTTGTTTAGCTGTCATAATAAGTGCTTAGTTGGTGCATTGGCTTTGCACATTCTCCTCCAAACTAATTCATACGGCATGGATGTAGGACATACCCTCTCGACCTCTCCCTCCGTGTTTGGCATGCTATGTTCTTTTTTCTGTAAACTAGATCGCAGAAAGATGCAAGCAAAAACCCTTAATTAGATTGAGACAATTTTGCGCAGGCGAACTTATTTAATGCCACATTGAACTTTAGCTTCACCTCAGCAACGGCGAGACCAGCATGAGGATGGGGAGACCCTAGATTTTCTATTCAGGCATGTGGTTAATAGGTTTTAGGGTCTTTTGGAGCCGGAGGCGGCACCATGGAGAATAAAGGTGCTACTCCACACTGTAGTGATCCTCCTCTAGATGGCATCGAAAAGCTGGTAGCCTCATGTGATGGTTGAGTCTTCATATCGACAATATTAAAAGTTGGTTGCCGCCTTCGCCACTTTGGGGAGGTGGCAGTGACAGGCTAGCCTTTTGGTACTCCGGTTCGACCTCCTACCCAAGAAATTGTAGCACTTTTGGTGACTCCATGGGGGGAGCTTGTGTCTCTTCGATTTCGCCGTTGGGATCTATGAAGTTTTGTGTTAGCCTTCATCGTCTAGTCCGGCATCGTCTTCTTCTCTGAGCCGTTAATCACTAGTGGAGAAACCGCCTTTAGTCCCGGTTTGTAAGGGCCTTTAGTCCCGGTTCACCAACCGGGACTTATAAATCGGGACTAAAGGCCCCCACCCTTTAGTCCAGGTTGGCCACGACCCGGGACTAAATCCCAGCCACGTGGCCAGCAGCGCGCACAGGGGGCTGGGGACCTTTAGTCCCGGTTGGTGACACCAACCGGGACTAAATCCCTGCCACGTGGCCGCGGGGGCTGGGGACCTTTAGTCCCGGTTGGTGACACCAACCGGGACTAAAGGTTTAGGTGTTTAGGGGTTTAGGGTTTATTGTTTATTTTTCCTTTTCATTTTGTGTTTTCCATTTAATTCTTTTTCATTTCAAACATATTTTACGCTACTACATACTATACACGTTATGCATATATAATAGAATTTCTCGTAGAACCAATCATATATCATAGAATTTCTCGTACAACCATGCATACACATATATATATACAATTTGGTATATACAATTTGGTATATACAGTTTCTCCTACAACTTGCAGATCATTACATGCAGGCATTAGGTGAAATGGTATTCTCCGTCTGGAGATATGACCTTCTGAAGCAAAAATCCCGCCATTTCCTCTTGAAGTGCTCGTATGCGGTCCGTTGGTAGGAGCTGATTCCGCATCTCTTTCATCTTTAAAGAAGGAGATCAATATGAATATATTAGTTGTGTGTATATATATTAGATAATGATAAAAAGAATTGTGAATAGTGTTTACGTACCCAAAGATTTCTTGCATCTCTGCTCCTTTCGTTGATAATAATGCGAATGTTCTCGCAAACGTAGTATGCACATAAATTATTCCCCGGTGCCTGCCTCAAGCACTTTACGAGAATAGAATTCAATCAGATAATAATCAAGCATGATAATGGTATTGAAACTAGAATTAAAGAGATGCGCGGACGTAGCTAGCTAGCTAGTACTACTTAATTACCCTTGGTCGCCACCATTTCAGGCTTGGTTTCCATGGACCGACAACCTCTTTGATGAACTTTTCCCAAACCCTGCCCGGCAAAGAAAATGAATAAAGGAGTTATTAATTACTTGATATCAGGAAATGAACTAAAGAGGCCGGCATAGTGCGATAATGATTGAAATTACCTGTCGAGCATCAACTTCAGGTCGTAGTATTCTTTAGGGTCTCTAGTTAGTGAGTCCGGTACTTCAACTTTTGCCTCGTCAACTCTAATGATTAGCAGGATCCAGTGGAAACTGCGCACACGTTTGTATAAGCGGGCATGCATAACTCATCAACTACACTTAACATCGAGTAAGCAAAATAGAATTTGTAGTACAAGACAGTAACACTCACTTGAAGTTGTAAGGAAATACTATCTCTGGTCTGGCATTTAGTTCCTTCAAAAACATTAGCAAGTTGGCCTCTGTGTCTTTGGATGCTTCTTTTAATACTTTTTCATAAATGGTATTTGGGTCAATGAACCCAATGCCATAGACTCCATCTCTTTTCATTTCAGAAATCTTCATTCTGCATAATACCACACAAAAGAATATAGTGAGGATAATTACAGGCAATGAACGAGCTGAGATAGAGACTTAAATTATAGAAAGAAATCACTTACAGACAATAGCAACTGACGAGAGATTTGTCCAGTGCGTCTTGATTGTATAACTGAAAAAGTTCTGGCAAGTCAATCCACACATCATTTCCATGGAAGTAATGCTCTGGCTTGACTTTCACCATCTGTTTGCAAGTTTAATAGTAACATCAATGTCCTCTAATTCAGCAGGTGCAATATCATTCATAATTTCTTGATATAAAGTAAAAGCAATAGCACTCACACTAGCACCCAAATCACATAAGCCATGATAGCAATGATCTCCTATTTTAACTGAGACAACAGGCATGCCCACAACGGGTCTATTTTTATCTTTAGAATCAGGTTTAGCAATTCGAGCTGCTTCATTACAGAAGTAAATAACATGCCCATCTATATTATCAACCAAGAGATCTTTAACCATAGCAACAATAGGTTCAACTTTAATTTGTTCAGCGGGTCTAGGTGTTCTATTATGACTTTTGTTAACCACAGTTGAAACCTTAGCATGTTCCTTAATCCTAACAGGAAAAGGTGGTTTCTCAATATAAGCGGTAGGCACAACTGGATCAACATGGTAAACAATTGTTTCTTCTTTAACACTAACAGGTTCCTCTATCTTTTCTTTAACAGGGGGATTATATTTAAACCACTTATCCTTAGGGAGATCAGCATGAGCAGCAAAGGATTCACAAAAGGAGGCTACTATCTCAGAGTCAAGTCCATATTTAGTGCTAAACTTATGAAAAGCATCGGTGGCCATAAAAGATTTAACACAATGGAACTCAAGTATTATACCTGACTCATTACCTTTGTCAAATTCCCAATCTTTAGAGTTGCGTTTAATTCTTTCCAAAAGATCCCATCTGAATTCAATAGTTTTCTTCATAAAGGAGCCGGTCGAAGAAGAGTCGAGCATAGTTTGATTATCATGAGAAAGCCGAGCATAAAAATTTTCTAAGATAATTTTTCTTGAGAGGTCATGATTGGGGCATGTATGCAACATATACTTAAGCCTACCCCAAGCTTGAGCGATGCTTTCTCCTTCACGAGGCCAAAAATTATATATATAATTCCGCTCACGATGAACCAAATGCATAGGATAAAATTTCTGATGGAATTCTAGTTTCAGGCGGTTCCAGTCCCATGTATCAGTATCATCACATAGCCTATACCATATTAATGCTTTTCCCTCCAAAGATAAAGGGAAAACTTTCTTCTTAACTCCATCTCCGGTTATACCTGCAAGCTTAAACAATCCACAAATTTCTTCCACATAGATTAAATGCATATCAGGATGTACCGTTCCATCTCCTGCATAAGGATTAGCTAGCAGTTTCTCTAATATGCCCGGAGGAATTTCATATTCAATATCTTTTTCAATAGGTGCAGTAGGTTGAGGAGCAACTAATTGTGTTTCCGGTCGAGGTGAAGATACCCCGAACAAACCCCTCAAAGGATTACTTTCCATAGTGACAAGTGATAGTAAATTTCAGCACGTAATATAAATGTTTCCTTACCAAATTCCACTCACCAAAGGCGCTTCACTCCCCGGCAACGGCGCCAGAAAAGAGTCTTGATGACCCACAAGTATAGGGGATCAATCCTAGTCCTTTCGATAAGTAAGAGTGTCGAACCCAACGAGGAGCAGAAGGAAATGACAAGCGGTTTTCAGCAAGGTGTTTTCTGCAAGCACTGAAATTATCGGTAGCAGGTAGTTTGATAGCAAGATAATCTGTAACAAGTGACAAGTAACAATAGTAACAAAGAGTGCAGCAATGTAGACCAATCCTTTTTGTAGCAATGGACAGGCCGAAACGATCTCTTATAATAAGTAAAACGTTCTCGAGGACACATGGGAATTTCATCTAGTCACTTTCATCATGTTAGTTTGATTCGCGTTCGCTACTTTGATAATTTGATATGTGGGTGGACCGGTGCTTGGGTGCTGCCCTTACTTGGACAAACCTCCCACTTATGATTACCCCCTCTCGCAAGCATCCGCAACTACGATAGAAGAATTAAGATTACTCTAACCATAGCATTAAACATGTGGATCCAAATCAGCCCCTTACGGAATAGCGCATAAACTAGGGTTTAAGCTTCTATCACTCTAGCAACACATCATATAATTACTACTCCACAATGCATTCCCTTGGGCCCAAAGATGGTGAAGTGTCATGTAGTCAACGTTCACATGACACCACTAAGAGAATCACAACATACACATCATCAAAATATCGAACGAATACCAAATTCACATGATTACTTATGACAAGACTTCTCCCATGTCCTCAAGAACAAAAGTAACTACTCACACATCATCAACATGTTCATGACCAGTGGGGTATTGAATTGCATAATAGTTCTGAACATATAATCTTCCACCAAGTAAACCAACAAGCATCAACTACAAGATGTAATCAACACTACTAGCAACCCACAGGTACCAATCTGAGGTTTTGAGACAAAGATTGAATACAAGAGATGAACTAGGGTTTGAGATGAGATGGTGCTGGTGAAGATGTTGATGAAGATTAGCGCTCCCACGATGAGAGGGTCGCTGGTGGTGTCGATGGCGACGATTTCCCCCTTCCGGAGGGAAGTATCCCCGGCAGAATCTCTCAGACGGAGAGGAAAAGTGCCCCTACCCAAGTTCCACCTCGAGAGAGCGGCGCACCATCCCGAAAGTCTTCTCTATATTTTTTTAGGTCAAATGCCCTTATATACCAGAAAATGGGGGCCAGAAGTGGGCCAGGGGCCCCACGAGGTACCAGGGCGCGCCTGGGGGGGTGGCGCGCCCTGGTGCCTCGTGGGCACCTGGGTGGCCCCCTCTGGTACTTTTTGCTTCCAATATTTTTTATATATTCCAAAATAATTCTCCAGAAAATTTCAGCTCATTTGGAGTTGTGCAGAATAGGTATCTTGACAGAGCTTTTTCAAGTCCAGAATTCCAGCTGCCGGTATTCTCCCTCCTTGTGTGAATCTTGCATATTTAGAGAGAAAAGGCATTAGAATAGCTCCACAAAGTATTATATTGATTAAAAACACTATAAATAACAGTAGTAAAACATGATGCAAAATGGACGTATCAATGTGCCACAACGGTTTCAGTTTCATAACCGTGGAAAGGATCAGATTCTACCAACTTAATCAATTCCGGATCAACAGAGAATTCATAATCCTTATCAGTAACAAATATGGGAGAGGTTGCAAATTTAGGATCATATTTCATTTTCTCTCTCATAGATTTTTCTTTCATATCAGCAATTAATATTATAACTTCATATCTATCATTGCAAGCAAGAATGGCTCTAGCGGTCTCCCTATCAAAACATTGTTCAGGTGTTTCAACTCTAGTAGGAGAGCTAGGAATAATAGGTGAATCATCATTCTCAGGAGTTTCAGCATTTTCAATTTCTTTGGCTTTAGCAATTTGTTCAGTAAGAAATTCACCAAGTGGCACAGCATTCTCAAGCATAGTACTAGCATCATCATGAGTATCATTCATAGCAGAAGTGGTATCATCAATAACTTGCGACATATCGGAATTAATAGAATGTTGTGGTGTTGCAAGTTTATTCAAAACAGAAGGTGAATCAAGTGCAGAGCTAGATGGCAGTTCCTTACCTCCCCTCGTCTTAGAGGGAACGATCTTGGTTCTAGTATCCTTCAGATTCTTCATAGTGATCAACAGATATAAATCCCAAGTGACTTAGCAAATAAAGCTATGCTCCCCGGCAACGGCGCCAGAAAAAGGTCTTGATAACCCACAAGTATAGGGGATCGCAACAGTTATCGAGGGTAGAGTATTCAACCCAAATTTATTGATTCGACACAAGGGGAGCCAAAGAATATTTGCAAGTATTAGCAGTTGAGTTGTCAATTCAACCACACCTGGAGACTAAATATCTGCAGCAGAGTGATCAGTAGCACAGTAGTATGATAGTTTGATAGCAGTAGCAATAATAATAACAGTAGCAGTAACGGTAACGGCAGTAACAGTAGCAATTGTAAGAGCAGCAGCAACTGTAGTAACTTAGCAAGATTCAATATATGAAAAGCTCGTAGGCATTGGATCGGTGATATTCGTTGGATAACATTCATCATGTCACAGTTTTAACCTGGGGCGACACAGAACTAGTTCCAATTCATCAATGTAATGTAGGCATGTATTCCGTATATAGTCATACGTGCTTGCGATAAGAACTTGCATGACATCTTTTGTCCTACCCTCCCGTGGCAGCGGGGTCCATAAGGAAACTAAGGGATATTAAGGCCTCCTTTTAATAGAGAACTGGAACAAAGCATTAACACTTAGTGAATACATGGACTCCTCAAACTACGGTAATCACCGGAAAGAATTCCAATTATTGTCACCTTGGGGTATGCGGATCATAACACGTAGCAGGTGCATAAAACTTGCAAGATTGGATCAAGAACACAAATATATTGATGAAAACATAAAGGGTTCAGATCTGGAATCATGGCACTCGGGCCCTAGTGACAAGCATTAAGCATAGCAAAGTCATAGCAACATCAATCTCAGAACATAGTGGGTACTAGGGATCAAGCCCTAACAAAACTAACTCGATTACTTGATAAATCTCATCCAACTCATCACCGTCCAGCAAGCCTACGAAGGAATTACTCACTCCCAGCGGTGAGCATCATGAAATTGGTGATGAAGGATGGTTGATGATGACGATGCCGGAAGATCCTCCTCTCCGGAGCCCTGAACGGACTCCAGATCTGGCCTCCCGATGAAGAACAGGAGATGGCGGCGGCTCCGTATCGTGAAACGCAATAAAACTTCCTCTCTTATTTTTTTCTCCGGAAAATTGAATTTATAGCGTTGGAAATAGGTCAGACGGAGCCACGTGGGCCCCACGAGGTACCAGGGCGCGCCTGGGGGGGGGGGGTGGCGCGCCCTGGTGCCTCGGGGCACTAGGTGGCCCCCCTCCAGTAGTTCTTGAATGCCAATATTCTTTATATATTCAATGAAAAATCTCCAGAAAGTTTCATCCAATTCCAAGAACTTTGACTTTCTGCACAAAAACAACATCATGGCAATTCTGCTGAAAACAGCGTCAGTCCGGGTTAGTTCCATTCAAATCATGCAAATTAGGGGCCAAAACAAGAGCAAAAGTGTTTGGAAAAGTAGATATGATGGAGACGTATCAGAGGGTTACGGCAAAAACTGGATGCACTTCGTGTAAAAACTGGACCATCTCTTTCGAAGTATCAAGGTTTCGGACGAAAACTCATCTGTTACAAAGGCATTTCATTTTTTTAAACTTATTTAAACTCCTGACTTTTTGTGCATTCAATATGCACCATTCAAAGCCACATCCTCAAATTTCAACCCTTTCTAACTTCATTTGCTATTTTTCATGCATTTAATGGTTTTTTTTAGCTAAATGACCCTGAAATTGAAAAGCACTACAAATGAACTCTGAAAAGGTTGAAACTTGGCATGGTATTATCATTTCACCCACATAGCATGTGCTAAAAAGTTGAGAGGGTTACGGCAAAAACTGGATGCACTTCATGTACAAACTGGACCATCTCCTTCGAAGTATCAAGGTTTCGGACGAAAACTCATCTATTACAAAGGCATTTCATTTTTTTAAACTTATTTCAACTCCAGACTTTTTGTGCATTCAATATGCACCATTCAAAGCCACATCCTCAAATTTCAACCCATTCTAACTTCATTTGCTATTTTTCATGCATTTAATGATTTTTTTGAGCTAAATGACCCTGAAATTGAAAAGCACTACAAATGAACTCTGAGAAGGTTGAAACATGGCATGGTATCATCATTTCACCCACATAGCATGTGCTAAAAAGTTGAGAGGGTTACGGCAAAAACTGGATGCACTTCGTGTACAAACTCGACCATCTCTTTCGAAGTATCAAGGTTTCGAACGAAAACTCATCTGTTACAAAGGCATTTCATTTTTTTAAACTTATTTCAACTCCTGACTTTTTGTGCATTCAATATGCACCATTCAAAGCCACATCCTCAAATTTCAACCCTTTCTAACTTCATTTGCTATTTTTCATGCATTTAATGATTTTTTGAGCTAAATGACCCTGAAATTGAAAAGCACTACAAATGAACTCTGAAAAGGTTGAAACTTGGCATGGTATCATCATTTCACCCACATAGCATGTGCTAAAAAGTGGAGAGGGTTACGGCAAAAACTGGATGCACTTCGTGTACAAACTCGACCATCTCCGGCGGAGCACGAGCAGAGCGGCACACGCGAAGGATGACAACACGGTGCATGCAAGTGCCACGGAGCTCACTTGGGTTTCCAACTGTCGCCCAAGCGGCGGGAGAGAGCCCCCTCGACTTGACTGACATGACAACACCTCCAGCGCTTAACTTCTCTCTCAGGCCTATCTCGGCTACTCACTAGAGAAGAAAGTGATGACGGTGAAGCCGGTCACATCCCAGAGTGGGATCTTGGGGTAAAAAACTTTTTCTTCGCGTGTGTCCCTTTGCGCCATAACCATGGACAATCTTCATCATTTAACAGGATGCTTGGGTCAGTCTTCACTGTGAAGGGAGGAATTTCATGAAACTTTTCATAATCTTCTGACATGTCTGTCTTGTCCTCCACTCCCACGATGTTTCTTTTCCCAGAAAGAATGATGTGGCTGTTTGGCTCACCGTGTGATGTATTCGCTTCCTTATCTTTCCTTTTTCTCGGTTTGGTAGACAGGTCCTTCACATAGAAAACCTGCGCCACATCATTGGCTAGGACGAATGGTTCGTCTGTGTACCCAAGATTGTTGAGATCCACTGTTGTCATTCCGTACTGCGGGTCTACCTTTACCCCGCCTCCTGTCAGATTGACCCATTTGCACCGAAACAAAGGGACCTTAAACTCACGTCCATAGTCAAGTTCCCATATCTCCTCTATGTAACCATAATATGTGTCCTTTTCCCTATTGGTGTTTGTTGCATCAAAGCGGACACCACTGTTTTGGTTGGTGCTCTTTTTATCTTGGGCGATCGTGTAAAATGTATTCCCATTAATCTCATACCCTTTGAAAGTCAATATAGTCGAAGATGGTGACTTGGCCAACAAGTACAGCTCATCTCAAACACTGTCGTCATTCATGAGATGTGTTTGCAACCAACCGCCGAAAGTCGCCATGTGTGTACGTTTAATCCAGGGGTCAGACTACTCCAGGTTCTCGGAGCGTACAATATCCATGTGTTCCTCGATATACAGAGCCACCAAGGTGGAATTTTGTAGAACTGTGTAGTGTGCTTGGGCCCAAGAATGCCCGTCCCTACATATTACTGAATCCTTTCCTAGCATGCCTTTTCCACTCAGTCTCCCCTTATGCCGCGATTCAGGAACACCAATCGGCTTAAGGTCAGGAATAAAGTCAACACAAAACTCAATAACCTCCTCTGTTTCATGGCCCTTGGAGATGCTTCCTTCTGGCCTAGCACGGTTATGAACATATTTCTTTAAGACTCCCATGAACCTCTCAAAGGGGAACATATTGTGTAGAAATACAGGACCCAGAATGGCAATCTCTTCGACTAGGTGAAATAGGACGTGCGTCATGATATTGAAGAAGGATGGTGGGAACACCAACTCGAAACTGACAAGACATTCCACCAAATCATTTTGTAACCTTGGTAGGATTTCTGGATCGATTACCTTCTGGGAAATTGCATTGAGGAATGCACATAGCTTCACAATGGCTAATCAAACATTTTCCGGTAGAAGCCCACTCAATGCAACCGGAAGTAATTGCGTCATAGTCACGTGGCAGTCATGAGACTTTAGGTTTTGGAATTTTTTCTCTGCCATATTTATTATTCCCTTTATATTCGACGAGAAGCCAGACGGGATCTTCATACTGAGCAGGCATTCAAAGAAGATTTCCTTCTCTTCTTTGGTAAGAGCGTAGCTGGCAGGACCTTGATACTGCTTTGGATGCATGCCGTCTTTTTCGTGCATACGTTGCTGGTCCTCCCGTGCCTCCGGTGTATCTTTTGTCTTCCCATACACGCCCAAGAAGCCTAGCAGGTTCACGCAAAAAATTCTTCGTCACGTGCATCACGTCGATTGCAGAGTGGACCTCTAGGACTTTCCAATAGGGTAGGTCCCAAAATATAGATTTCTTCTTCCACATGGGTGCGTGTCCGTCAGCGTCATTCGGAACAGATTGTCCGCCTGGACCCTTTCCAAAGATTACTTTTAAATCCTTGACCATACCAAGTATATGATCACCGGTACGGTGGTCAGGCTTCTTCCGGTGATCTGCCTCACCTTTGAAATGCTTGCCTTTCTTTCTTAAGAGATGCTTGATCGGAAGAAATCGACGATGTCCCAGGTACACATTCTTCTTACATTTATCCAAATATATACTTTCGGTCTCATCTAAACAGTGCGTGCATGCGTGGTATCCCTTGTTTGTCTGTCCTGAAAGGTTACTAAGAGCAGGCCAATCATTGATGGTTACAAATAGCAACGCTCGTAGGTCAAATTCTTGCTGTTTGTGCTGATCCCACACACGGACACCTTTTATGTCCCACAGCTGTAAAAGTTCTTCAACTAATGGCCTTAGGTACACATCAATGTCGTTGCCGGGTTGCTTAGGGCCTTGGATGAGCACTGGCATCATAATGAACTTCCGCTTCATGCACAACCAAGGAGGAAGGTTATAGATACATAGAGTCACAGGCCAGGTGCTATGATTGCTGCTCTGCTCCCCAAAAGGATTAATGCCATCTGCACTTATACCAAACCATAAGTTCCTTGCGTCACCTGCAAACTCCGGCCACTTTCTCTCGATTTTTCTCCACTGCGACCCATCAGCGGGTACTCTCAACTTCCCTTCTTTCTTACGGTCTTCTTTGTGCCATCGCAACAACTTGGCATGCTCTTTGTTTTGGAACAAACGTTTCAACCGTGGTATTATAGGAGCATACCACATCACCTTGGCAGGAATCCTCTTCCTGGGGCGCTCGCCCTCAACATCATCACCAGGGTCATCGCGGCTGATCTTATAGCGCAATGCACCGCATACCGGGCATGCATTCAAATTCTCGTACTCCTCACCGCGGTAGAGGATGCAGTCATTAGGGCATGCATGTATCTTCTGCACCTCTAATCCTATAGGGCAGACATCCTTCTTTGCTTCGTACGTACTGTCGGACAATTCATTGTCCTTTGGAAGCTTCTTCTTCATTATTTTCAGCAACTTTTCAAATCCCTTATCAGATACACCATTCTCTGTCTTCCATTGCAGCAATTCCAGTGTGATACCGAGCTTTCTGTTGCCATCTTCGCAATTTGGGTACAACATTTTTTTGTGATCCTCTAACATGCGCTGCAACTTCAACTTCTTCATTTTCGCAGTTTCTCTTTGCATCAGCAATGACCCGACCAAGATCATCAGCGGGCTCATCTGATGCCTCTTATTCAGCTTCTTCTTCTTCATTCTCTTCCCCCATTGTAGTACCATCGTATTCAGGGAACCCAGGATAGTTGCCATCATCCTCTTCTTCTTCATTCTCTTGCATTAGAACCCCTCTTTCTCCGTGCTTGGTCCAACAGTTATATCCGGACATGAAACCGGACGTAAACAGGTGGACGTGAATGACTTTTGAGCTAGAGTAATTCCTATCATTCTTACAGACACCACATGGACAACACATAAAACCATTCCGCTTGTTTGCCTCAGCCGCACGCAGAAAACTATGCACGCCATTAATGAACTGAGGAGAGCGTCGGTCATCGTACATCCATTGCCAACTCATCTTCATTACACAACACCGAAAAGACCAAATTAATACAAGTTCATACATAAAGTTCATACACACTTATTCTCATAAAACAACATAAAATTATCTAGCTAAACCATTTAAATGTAACAACAAATGCGATCAAAATCGCAACTAAGGTAATAATTGATCCAACAGCATAATGATACCAAGCCTCTTTATTAACGGCATATTTTCTAATCTTTCTAATCTTCAAGCGCATTGCATCCATCTTGATCTTGTGATCATCGATGACATCGGCAACATACAACTCCAATTTCATCTTCTCTTCTTCAATTCTTTTCAATTTTTCTTTCAAATACTCGTTTTCTTTTTCAACTAAAGTTAACTTCTCGACAAGAGGGTCGGTTGCAATTTCCGGTTCACATACCTCCTAGATAAAAATATCTATGTCAACTTGATGGGCATAATTGTCATAAACACGAAATGCAACAACTAGTTATAAAAGAGAATATACCACATCCGAATCATAAACCGGACGAGGGCCGACGGGGACGGATATCAAAACCATGGCACTATGTATAACAAACAATCATACAAGTAAGAAAATTATACAAGTAACTATCTAAATCATACAAATAAGATTTTTTTTTTATAAAAAGGATAAGAACAAGAGGCTCACCAAGGTGGTGCCGGCGACGGGATGGTGCGGGCGATCGACGGTGGTTAGGACGGGGACGGGAAGGCACTAAGTAAACCACACCTACACATATGCAAACTAAGAAGTTAATTTGAGCTCAAATTGCATATAAATCAAATAAACTCCCACATAATTACTCCCAAACTAAAACCCACAAATCACTATACTTATAGAGCATTGCACGAGCTAATCTAGCAATGAGAGATGAAAGGACAAAGTTGCTAACCTTTGTGAACACTTGGATAGATGGGGTGCCTCAAATCTTGACAAATCTTGACAAAAATGGAGGATGAGCTCGAGCAAGGGGAAGAGAACAGAGGAGAGAAAGGAGAAAACAGAGAAAGGAGAGCTTGGGCTCGGGCTGGACGAAGCACTATATATAGTGATATCTTTAGTCCCGGTTGGTAAGGTCCATCTCTAGTCCCGGTTGGTGTTACCAACCGGGACTAAAGGGGCTCGCAGGGGCCCCAGCCTGACGCCAGCCTGCCACCACCCCTTTAGTCCCGGTTGGTAATACCAACCGGGACTAGAGGTCACATATGAACCGGGACTAAAGCCTAGCCGTTCGAACCGGGACTAGTGGTCACATTAGTCCCGGTCCAAAACCCGAGCGGGACTAATGCTCCGGACGAAAGGCCTGTTTTCTACTAGTGCTACGCAGAGCTTTGATCTTGTATGACTTTGTTATTGCCGGCGTGTTTGTGTGTGTGTGTGTGTGTGTGTGTGTGTGTTTTGATGTTGGTTGTGTGTATCCAAGCTATGCAGAGATCAGGTGTGTGCTCTCAGGATTTGTATCCTCTAGATGCTCCTTTTTGAGTCAATAAAATTCAATCTTTGTCAAAAAATTACGCTTTAATGCTATTAGCACTATGATGAATATTATTTTTTCCAATTTGTGCAAATAAGGAGACCGACTCTAGTGGCACTACACAAAACAGTCGCCTCGTACCATGGCTATGCTCAAATAACTTTAAGAATGATCTGGACTAACTCGGAGAATGACATTTGTCCGTCTACACACCATCTCTCAACTTGGGTATGAGTTTTGAACCGCCATACATTCAATAAATTGATGTCATATTGATTGTATTAATCTGTGTGTATCACGTGAGTGTTATATTTTAGTAGCACCGCATGAAAACATATCATGAGTGGCATTTCAAGTGTTGCTATTAGATTATCGCAAAAAATAGTGTTGCCATTAGAGTAAGGATGAACAGACTTAGTCACCGCCCATTGCACTTGCATTTGACTCGAAAAGTTGGATTGGCAGCGGTGGGATAATCATTCTCGCCCACTCTCTCCTATAGCGTGGTCTCTATAATGCTAAGGTATAATAATTACAAATCAGCTTCATTCAATTTTTTATTTAATATTCATTTTCTTTTATCATAACTCATAAATATTTTGAGCAAGATAGCGCTGAAACATACATGGTCGAGAAGATATCTGGGGCTCGGTCTGAAAAGAAGAGGTGACTTAAGAGGCAAGATCGGCATATAATGTGCAGCTCCAGCTCTACTGCATCACACTTATACACAATCACTTGTATAATGAATCTAAAAAAATGAATATCTTTTGACTTGATAGCATAGCATCCCCTTATACGGCATGTCAGTGTTCACTTGCCAGCATAGCCTCAGCGGGTCATCACTGACCCGCACGGCTAGCACGTGAGTGTTGAGCATCACCACTGACAGGTGTCCAGAGGCCAGTCAATGTTGGAGCGATTTCTTGTAGTCAAATTGGATGAATTATAATACCCCCGATCATATTACTTGTCGCTCAAACGGATATATCTGGTTTGAAATACGTTTAGGTACACCCATTGAAGCAACCAGTAATATGGATCGAAGGGAGTACATCTCTAACTAAAAATAATAATCATCAACATATTACTCACACATATCCAAAACTAACTGATTTGATGATTGGGGGACCACGCGTAATCAACCCATTGAGTGGGAGCGGCAGAAAAACGTAACTACCTCTAATTTAATTCGACCAGTACTTCCTACCTGTCCATTAAAATGCAAACAACGAAAGTAAACGACTAAACCCATCAGGTCATCTAAGACACATACCTAGTATGATGCCTTATTTTGTGCAAACAATTCGATGAGACCACATCTACAATAAAGTGCATCTTGTGACACCGCATGGCACATGTGGTTTGCCGACATCAAACTGATATATAAAAAGAAGACAAGTCGCACCCGCAAAAAAAAAAGAAGAAAAGACTAGTCTCCCACGAAGTGTTTCTTGTGATCACTATTTATCATGGCGCAGTGGGCCTGATGGCTAGGTGGGACTAGCCAATATGCCGGTGGGTGGGAGTAGTGTCCATATGCAGGTAAGCGTCATGTTGTTAGGAATTAATTAACTTCACTGCAAATGAAAGTGTTTATGTACGTGTGTAGTCCTTGGCCCAGCATAGAACCTACCCCCTTACATATATGACTCATTTTTAGGAGGACAGTGGTATCCCTAGCCCACCAGGGTTCAAGCCCTGGTGCTCGCATTTATTTCAGGATTTCTGGCGATGCGCGTTCAGTGGGAGGAGACGTTCCCATCGACTACAAGGCGCCTACGGTGACTTCGTAAAATCTCAAAGATGATATGCCGGCTCAGTCTCTCGGAGGTGCTCATAGAGATAGGGTGTGCGTGTGTATGTTTATAGGGGTTAGTGTATGCGTGTATATATGCGCGTTTGCGTTTGTACTGTGTTAAAAAAATGCATAAATAATCTATTATTTTTTTGCGGAAAATAAATAATCTATATATCAAGATGGCACATCAATTCTAAGATCAAGAAAATCTGAGAAGTTACAAACAAAATTAAGGAAATGGTTCTAATTAATCAATAGAGAATAAGGAAAATTACACCACTTATTTCGATCAGTCTGCATTGCACGAATATAATTTTTATAGTACTATGACAAAATCTATGGCCTCACTTAGCGTGCGTCGTATTACCATAGTGAAATGAGATTAACTATAAGAACAACGCGGCATCGCGGAGTCATCCTGTCTACCTTCAGCCCGCTTGCTTTCTAGACATCACAACTTGATATATAGACTGAGGCAGATGTACATGTACGATTTCATGCTGAGCCCTCGATCTGGTGGATTCTAAAGGGTGAGTATATGTACACCTAGTGATGTTAAGGCCGAAGTCTTCACTTTGGTGCTATTTACAGGGTATTTGTTGTGGAAGGTGACATGGTGGGTAGTATGGACATACGGCTTAGAGAATTTCTTACGGACCCAAGAAGTATATGTACACGAGTTGTCGATCATTAGAATGAAACACATTGCCATAACCACCCTCCGGTTGGATAGTTTCGAGGCTGGTTGTACCACTAGGGGCCAGTTCTTTTGGATGGCTTAAAAAATAAGATGCCTCTTCCAAGTTTTAAAAATAAGCTACCTCCTAAATTTGTTGAGACTTCTAAATTAGTTATCTCATAACTAGTTTAGAAGCCCAATGAATAAGAGAGGCGGCTTATGAGAGAAGCTAGGGAGGGGATGGCTTATTTTTTAAGCTGCCAAAAGAACTGGCCCTAGATCACTAGGAATCGAACACCATATTCGACACCTTGTGTGTTTCGTTAAGACGGAATATTCTTTGATGAAAGGCGGTGCCCTGTCCAGAATGAGGCACCTATTGTGACTTCATCACTCTTGAAGTTCTACTACTCCGGTCTTCGGTAGGCGGTGTGTACGCACGCCTTTCCGCACACATAGTAGTGTGTATGTGATAATGATGGCGTGCCACGCCTAAGATGCATTTGGTGTTTACCAAAATGAAAGAAAGATTTCAAAAACACACTGCAATTGTGAATTCTTCGTATTTTGTAGTGTGGACACTGGAGAACTGAGTTGTGGTAAGAAGAGTGACAACTAATAAACCATCATTGCTATACAGTATTCTAGATGCAATATTTCAGAATGAACATCATTAGTTATATTTCGATATGACAACTACCTGCTACCAGTCAATTAAATAGAGCAACAGGAGTAGGTTGGAAAACAAAACCATCAGTTCATAGAGGCATAAATGTACACACCCGCATGTATTACCGTGTTAAAACAAGTGAGTCCGCAGTTGCACAATAAGAGCAACAACAAGAGAAACAAATACATACATTCGGCGGATCAATTATGCTTTGACTGCTTTGGATCTCATTTGGAGACATTGGAGTTGTGTGTTAAACGTACGTGCGACAGATCAAACAAATCAATTATGTTAAAACAGACATGCGTTTCTAACGGTGTGTTGGTAGCACCTGATTGTCGTATTTTGAAATATGGCATTATGCTTTGATTTTAACCTTATCTCATCATGTTCGTAGCAACAAAAATATTATACTGAAGATAATTTGAAACACGACACTTCCTTAAAAAAAATTGATCACTGTATATGGATTGGTCATACTTCAATGTGGCGTGCTTCGAAATACATGTGGCCTTATGAACAAGTATTATGATTATTTATGGTCCATTTGTAGACCTATTATGAAACACTTCCGCCATTTTAATATTTAAGTCCTGTATGTTATGTCATAAATCAAAGTTTTCAAGGTTTGATCAAGTTTGTACATAATAAAACCACCATCAACAATATAAAATAAATACACAATGGAAGCATATTTTTTTGATAGATCTATTGATATTGTAGATGATGATTGTTTTCTACATTAAACACAGAATTTTAGGACGAAACTTGTAGGACATATATTTTTAAACGGATGTAGCAGAATACGTAGTACTCCTACTCCATTATTAACTTGACTGTTAGTAGCTAACCAACTAGCGACTACGAATCCTTCTAGCACCCCACGTTGCTAGTATGAGGTTGTTGCAAACATCATGAGTCCACATCGAGATGGTCCATCGTGAGATTGTCGACTCATCAAGGACAAGGACGTTGCACTCATCCAGACCATCTATCTTTATGCTTAACATCACCGAAGCATGGGCTGGGTCAGTAAGGTAATGCGCGCTATCAACGCCTACGTGCATAGCTAGGCACTGTAGCACTAAGACTAGCGGGATGTGATATTTTGGAAAAATCAATTGATTGTATTTCCCTCAATCGAGGAGCAAGGTTTATCGAATCAGTAGGAACTATCGTACGTCAGTTCATGATAAGTACCTGCACACAACCAATAAACTTTGGACCCCGATAAATCCTGAATGTTCGGATTTTAAGCATGTTACCCCGAACGATTTTTTCATGGCAACTTTAGTTATTAAAGCATGGCAACTTTGTCTCAGTTTGTTTTTTTATCAGGAAATTGCCATGTTTGCTAACCTTGAGTGAACTAAAGTTGCCATGTAAAACGTTCAGATTGTCATGCTTAAAATCCGAACGTTCGGGATTTATCATTTCCGTAAACTTTTGCTTTTCCCCAATGAGTCAGGAAAATCCAAGCTTCTTGTCTTGCTAGTTATCATGGTTAAATATATGGTGTGATATGAATTGATAAATAATGATAAATATTATAATGGTTCATATTGTAGGTAATAGTAAAGCAAGTACTCGAGGATGAAAGCAATGCAGATAACCGAGCGTTTATCACTATTTATGGGGTGTTTATTGTGGAAGGTAACATGGTAGGTAGTGTGGACATGCGACTTAGAGAATTTCTTACGGGACCAAGAAGTATATGTGCCCAAGCTGATGATCACTTAGAAAGATACACATTTCCAGACGAAACATGTGGTTTGATAGTTAGGAGGGTGGTTGTGCCCCTAGCCTACCAGGAATCAAACCTCATTTTCAACACCTTGCGTGTCTCCTTAAGACGGAATATCTTTGATGAATGGCGACGTAGACGTCTAGAATGAGGGACATGTGGTGAATTTGTCAATCTTGAAGTTCTATGACTCCAGTCTTCAGTAGGTGGCGTGTGTGCATATGTGTGTATGCATGCATGCACGTGTGTGTGTGGATGATGGCATGCCACATGCTGTATTTGGAGTTTATTGGAAAATAAAGAAAGAATTGAAACACACTGCATTGTCAATTCTTGGTATTTTGTAGTGTGGACCTCAGAGAAGTGAGCTGTAGTGAGAGGAGTAACCACTAATAAACATTCGTTTCTATACACGGAGGTATGCTAGATGGGATATTTAGGAATGAACATCATTAGTTATGTTATGATATGAGCAATAACGGCTACCTGTCTCTTAAATAGAGGTTTAGTAGTAGGTCGAGGAAACGACCAAACCATTGATTCACCAAAACATAAATATAGGCACCTGCATGTCTTACGAGGTTAAAACAAGTGAGACCATAATTGTACAATAACAGGAACCAACATGTACCTTTGGAGGATCATGCATGCTTTTTGGATCTTACTTGGAGACATTGGAGGTGAAGCTGATCAAATATGTTAAAATGGACTTGTGTTTCTAACAGTATTTTGGTAACGACTGGTTGTCGTATTTTGAAAATATGTCATTATGCTTTGGTCTTAACCTTACGGCATCTTGTTCGTAGGAAATTATACTGGAGATAATTTGGAACATGAGGTTCTGTTAAAAAAACATAGTTGATGGTTTGGTCATACTCCAATTAGTGTGTTGTGTTTCAAAATACATGTGATGTGCTTAAGAACAAATATTATGATTATTTATGGTCTATTTAAAGATCTATTAGGAAGTAGTTCGTCCATTTTAAATATAAGGTATGTATCCCTTGTCTTAAGTCAATGTTTTCCAAGTTAATTTGATCATGTTTGTAGATAATAATGCCGCCATCCAAAATATCGAATAAATACATAATGGAAACATATTTCGTGATAGATCTATTGATATTGTAGATGTTGAATTTTTTTTCCCATATAAACTTGGTTAAACTAAGGCCCCATTCGGATCTTCTCCTGCTCCCAGCTTCTGCGGCTCCGCGCTGGAGACGGCCCGAACGCTACAGCTTCGAGAAGCCCGCTTCGTGGAGCAAAGTCCCCTCGCAATGCAAAAACGAGAAAGTTGGGGAAACCCCGCTCTCAAAAATCGAAGGAGGTGGAGTTGGAGATTATTACTCGATATGCCACCGCCAAGTGACCTGGGGGCAGCGTACCGGTTCGCTCTTCATGCTCTTTCTCCCCGATACATTGCTATTCCAATCGAAACCTGGCCTGCCTTTTCTTCGAATGGGCCTAAAGCAAGTTTATTGGGCTATCAGACCAACTAACCAATTGGAAGTGGAGCTGACCTCCCGAACGGTTTCTCTCGAGCCAGTTTTTGTACAAGAAGCAGGATTTGGCAGGAGGAGCGGAAGCTGGCTATTTGGAGGAGACGGAGAGGATCCGAACGGGGCCTAAGAATTCTAGGACGAAACTTATAAGACATATATTATGATGCGGAGGTAGCACAATATGAAGTACTTCTACTCCATATTATCTTGACTGTTAGGGCATGTCCAACATCGTGCCGCAAAACTCCCACAAATGTCTGGAGCAATGCTTTTGGACCTTTTCTGCCATCCAACGCGTTGCCGGATACATCGCCGTCCATGGCCAAATTCCTGCAAACCGGATGCAAAGTTGGGGGAGGTATGCGGGAGTCCGGACCTCCGTTAGGTAGGACTCTGACTCCCCCGACCTACCCAAAACACCACCCAGAGCCCGCACATTTGGCCACATCCACACAGTTTCCACGCCAAAGCCCGCACATTCTCAACCTCTCCAGCCGATCGCCGCCGCCCTCCACCCACGTTCCCACTCTTTTTGCCGTCTGTTGCCACATGAATCCTTTCGTAGCCGAAGGTGGAGGAACTAAAGGAGCTTGCCAGCCGAAAGATCAACTCGGCAACCCGCAACATGCTTCGTCGCGTCTAAAGGACCAATGAAAAAGCAACTTTGGCGGTCGGCCACCCACCACCTCCTAAAAACGGCGGTAGGCCAGGACGGGGGCGAGGGAACGGGCGGGGACAAGGGTTGCCACCGCCGTCGATGCACTCGCTGGGCTGGCCGGCGGAGATGGAAACGCCGTACTGCTATGTCGCCACGTCTGTGGCATGTCAACCTGAATGTGCTTCTCCAATTTGTTTAGTCGCCATCGCCACAGCAGTCAGACTTGTACGCCGAGCAGACGGGCCTTAATCCGGACGATTGGTCATCTAGTGGAGACCCAAACAAGAGGAGGAGGAGAGAAATTTTCAATTTGAGGGAGGACGAATTGTTCTGTGATGCTAGGTTGGCAACTAGCGTCGATCCGCTTCAAGGCACCGAGCAAAGAGGCGTAACCTTTTGATCAAATGTTCATACTTGGTGATTCAACCGACCCAACAAAGGAAGAGCCAACCAAGAAGGTCAAGAGGGGAATCCGAGGGAGGAGGAGAAGTGAAAACGAGAAGGAACGGCGGCCGAGATGACGGAGAAGTTCGAAGGCATCATGGAAAAGAAGGAGGAGGCATGTGTCAAGCGCCTTGACATTAAGGAGGAAAAGTAGGCAGAGAGGTTTGACATCTTCATGACGGTGACGGAGAAGAAGATCAACCTCGAAGAGAAGAATACCAAGGTCGAAGAGAGGATGGTTGAGCTCGCGGCCGCTTTGGTCGAAACTAGAATGTTGACCATAAAGATGGATGAGTTGGATCCCGATGTGGCGAAGATCGTGCAAACCGTCCGTGCAAAGATGTTGAACCGCTTGGCAGCAGACATGGAGGAGGTCGAAGATACGGATGAGCCGGTGGCAGAGTGCTGAGGATGCACGAACAGCCTGTCGGGCAGGGAAAATTTTACATGAACTGTCGGACTGGATCTTTTGTAATTGGGCGCATGTGAAAACTTATGAACATCCACCCTTTTTTGGCTGTGAAGATTGCGTGGGTATGCACCTCATCAAATTGCTATTGATCAACATTTGCACTGTAAATGTATCCAGATGGGGCCAGACCTGGGCGGACATTTTGGGGGCAGTGTTGGATGGTTGGCTCCCGTATTCGTGTTCGCGGACACACTCAGACAAGTCCGCGGATGGATAATGTGTCCGTTTTAGGACACCATCGTGGGAGATGCCCTTAATTGTTAACAACCTATAGCTACTTCATGTCCTACGATCCAGCGCCTCACATTAATTGCTCGTTTGTGGTTGTTGCAACCATCCTGAGTCCACATCAAGATGGTCCATGGGAGACTGCAGTGTCATCATTCTTGAGTATTATGATTAGTTAGGAAATACAAGATAGATTAGGATTTGTTCTGTCTTGTCTTGTACTCTAAGTTGACCATGTACTCCTATATATATATATGGCCACGAGGCTCAAGCAATAAAAATCGATTCCACCAATTCCTCTCTATTCCCTTCTAACATGGTATCAGCCTAACCGATCCAAACCCTAGCCGTCGCCGCCGCTACCGCTCCGCGCCGCCCCCGGGGCGGTCGGTCTCCATGACCGTCGCCGGGGGCCGCGCTGCCCGTACCTAGGGTTTGTCCGCCGATTGTGTTAATCGGCTGCCTAAGAGAGTCTTTGTCCCGATCTATTGATCCGGGTTTTCTCTCTCACCGATTGATTGATCGGTGTTCTTTTTTGGTTTTCCGATCCGTAGATCGGTTTGCGTTGCCCGCCGCCGCCGTCGACCCTCGCGCGCCTCTACTTCGAAATCCAGATTGGTTGCTGCACAGCGGCGCCCTAGCTTCATGCATGCAGCGGTGTCTCCTCGCGCGCTGTACCCTGCTGGCCGGCGCCGGCCGTCCCGCGCTGCGTGGCCTGCGGGCACTCACGCTCCCCGCGTGGGCGTGTCGTGCCTACACGCGCGCATGCGCTGGTGTGGCCAGACGCGTACGCTGGCTCACCGCGCCACGATCAGTGGCGGCGCCAGCCTCAAGAAACTGTGGGGTCAATGTATTTTTTTTAATTTTTTTCCTTCATGTTGAACAGTAAACGAACAGTGAATATAGACTGTTTTTCGAAAGAGATGTGGGGTCGGCTGACCCCACAGCTTACACATAGATTCGCCTCTGGCCACGATGCTTCGTCCGTCGTCGCATCTACGAGCCATGATTCGTGCAAATGCTCCTGTGCATGCACATGTGGCAATATGCATGTCACGGGCTGATCCGATCTGCATAGCCGCCGCATACTTGGGTGGCTCGTCCACGTCTACTCAGTATTGCTCGCCGCGCCATCAGTCTGATCAACGGTATATTCACGCCTCAGCAGAATTTTCTGAAGATTGTCAAGTACACGCGCCCCTCCCCGATTGAGCAACGGGCTGCAGCTGCGTCGTCACTTCGGACCGCAGTGTCGCTGCCCGCGCGCTGCCGCTGCGTCGCCCATTCGGGCAGTAGTGCCACGGCCCGCGGTCCACCGTCGCCCCGAGGCCGTCCGCTCCCGGCCGTCCTCGTGGCTGCACTGACCCTCGCGCTGCCGCTGCGTCGCCCCATCGGGCCGTAGCGAGCGTGGCACGCGGTCCCTGTCGCCGCCCTGTGGTTTTCCCCGCGACTGCACCAACCCGCGCGCTACCGCTGTGTCGCCCCTTCGGGCCGTAGTGTCACGGCCCGCGGTCCACCGCCGCCCCGAGGCCGTCCGCTTCAGGCCGTCCCCGTGGCTGCACCGACCCTCGCGCTGCCGCTGCGTCACCCCTTCGGGCCGTAGCGTCGCTGCGCGCGGTCCACTCCGCCGTCCCCGCGCGTCGACTTCCAGGTGATATGCGCCGCGCCGCCTCCCTTGGCGCGGGAACGTCACCATCCGCGCCGGTCTTCGTCATGCTGTCGGGTTCTTCCTCGCCTACTTCGAGCACCGTCGCAGCGCTCCTTCCCTAGCCGCCGCCGCCGCTCTTCTTCCGTGGCTCCACGGCGACTACCTCGACACCGGCGACCCCCGACACGACATCGACCACGGCGTTCTTCGCACGGCTACCTCGACCACGGCTACACCACCCTACGCTCTCGGCTACATCGACATCGGCACAAAGGGCTACCGCCTTGCTTGAGCAACCTCGTCGGTTTCCACTTCAGCCACAACTTCCGCGATGCATCGACCGTTACGACTGTGGGGGGGATGTCCATCGGCTTACCTTCGGATTCTTCTCCAGTCTCACCGTCTGCGTCGCAACCGTTGTGACTGCGGGGGGGAGGGGGGGGGGGTGTTGAGTATTATGATTAGTTAGGAAATACAAGATAGACTAGGATTTGTTCTGGCTTGTCTTGTACTCCAAGTTGACCATGTACTCCTATATATGTGCCCACGAGGCTCAAGCAATAAAAATCGATTCCACCAATTCCTCTCTATTCCCTTCTAACAATCATGGATGATGAACCTGCACTGATCCCAGACATGCAAAACATCACCGAAGCGTCGGTTGGGTCAGCTAGGTGACGTACGATATCGACGCCTTCGTACCTGTCTTTTGAAGAGTAGCAGCACAAAAAGACGGCCATAAAGATACTCCTACACACATGTACGCACTAAAACTAGGAGGGATGAAAAACCGGTGAAATGGTTGAGGTAGTGTAGGATGGCGGAAGAAAATATTACGTAGAATGCAACCTTATGTCTTTTTTAGGTAAATAAAGTAGAGATAAGCTTACCATGATTGATTCCTTCTCATGAATTTATTTTGTTACCAAATATTTATGACTGTACCAAAGAAGAGATTGATTACCGACCGTAAATTGATCTGATTTGACCGTCCAGATGTAAACCATTACCAAAGAAAATCAGAAGAGAAGGAAAACTGGCAGAAGGGCGATGGTAGAGGGAGGGTGGGCGGAAAAAAAATGGTAAGATGTAAGATGGAACCTTACATCTTTTAAGATAATATAAAAGTTGAGCTAATGTACTGGAATCTAAAATGATGACACTAAAGTTTATTTACTTGAACATTCTAAAATGGAGGGTAGGAGACGTAAGTCCTTTCCGTCAACTTCCGGCCCGTACTACGTCCATCGACACATGTGGTGATGTGCAACGCTCCACGAAACAAGGCACGATGAACGTAGCACTGATCGATCGTCTCTCCTTGGCTAGCTGTTGTTGGTTCAAATTAAAGACGACACACAAGATCCATGGAGTATTACCAATTTTGTATGCATTTGCTTTTGCCCAGCAACTATGCTACTATATATACCCAACTTTACCTTGAAGAGTAGCTCGGTAGGACCTGGTGTTGTTTAAAAATCTTCTAGTAATAGTGGTACTCCCTCCATTCCCTTATAGAAGGCCACTATGAAAAATACATTTTGCATCTATACAAGGCCAACAACAGTAATCGAGGCAAAAATTAATGATGTTTTCTCGTACTAGCAACTTGTTTAATACTTGCATGCATGGAGTCATAACTCTGCTACTTCCTTCCCTTTCCTTCCTTGCATGAAAACGGCGTATTAATGATCCCGGTTAACGAAAAGAAAAGTAGGCTTGCAAAGCAGTCATTAAATTTTACCTTGGTACCTGTAATCTGAATTTGTGGCCTTGTATAAGGGAATGGAGGGAGTATTGGTTATATAATTGTTTTAGTGTTGTTTTATGTGCTGTGTAATCGAATGTTCCAACACGTCTGAATAGTGCATTATTTTTGCACCTCGTTCAGTGAGCAGTTACTGTAATATTTGCAGCTGGAAATGCAGATGAAAATCTTTTAACTTGTTTGGTGGACCTTTCCGTGCCAGTAAAATGTAGAAATCTGTTTTACCCTAGTGATATGTAATTGTGTTTGAGCATGTTGTTAGTTAGCAAATTGACTCTGATATGAAAGCAATAGCATAGTTATTTTTCGGTCTTTTCGAGTTCGGTCTTTTCGGCTTCGGTCCTGGTCTTTTCGGGTTCGGTTTTCGGTCTTCGGTTTTTATGCCCGGGGTGAGTTATCGCGTGGATTGAAAAAATTGATGAGAGGGGCATGTATCGCTGGGAGGGGTAGAAGCGATGGAAGCGGAACCAGAAAACTCCCTTTTAATAGTAGAGATAGGTATCTCGAGATACCTAAAAGGAATAGAACCAATGGCACAAGTAAAAATATAAGCATACTCCTCTTGCCTTTGGACTGCTGGCCCAAAGTTACCTCACTTTTAAGTGTCGTTTATTATTATTGAGGTGTGGAACTTTAATTGTATTTATCAATTGTTTTTCAATTTGAACGTATTCTTCAACCATACATAATCGCGCCCGTTTTGTCTTTGATAATTAACATTAATAATTAAGGATATTCTTAAGGAATTATCGTGAGTAGGGGTGTCATGGACATGGGAATCCGCCCCTGCGTCGACGCTGATATCGTATGTGCATAGCTCGGCATGGTAGCACCAGAACTAGTGGAATGCGATATTTGCGAAACATCATTGATTATTCTTTGATCTGACCACTTCTCCAAATATGGTTGATTATTCTCTGATCTGACGACTTCTCCTACCTTTCTATTAAGTACTTAAAGACTACTAGTAAGGAAAGAAGATTGCCCATCCAATTATACATCAAGATATATACATGCATGCACCCACATTTACTATTATTTTGTTCAAAGAAGCAAGACCACACTTTTTGTCTAAAGTGGCCTATAACCATGAATTGAGTAGTGATGTCCAAGAAGAGGAAGACATATGTAAAGGGTGATTGAGATGCCGGACAATAGACTAGTACCAAGGATAAGTTGTTGAACGTTATACCATCACACATTAATTAATTAGCGTACCATCAACGCACTCCATACAGAAAAATTTCATTATTGCAATCACTATCTAATCTTGACCATACTTCCTAGCTAACTTGCTGCTGATAAAAGCAAATAATTGCGTACTAATTGAAACACCATCCGATTTTACTGATTTTTCATGTAAGAATTATAAGTAGAATGACATACATAAGATAAATACCACGAATTCTTGTAGTTTTAGTACAGTGCACTTTTGTTACACCAAACTTCCAGAAGTTTTGAACAGTGAATTTGTTTTTCTGTGTTTATATGGTGAACTGGTGCCGCAGATCAAGTACTTAGTTTTTGTTTCCTAACTTTCCTCTTTATCCCCCATGAGGCGACAAGGAAGATCCACCATCCCACCATGCACCAGCAGCGCCGAGCCTGCAGGTTCCACCATCCTCCGCCTGCCTCACCGGCGGTGTGAGGGGTGGTGAATCGCAATGCATTAACCTCGGCTATTAGATAGTTTAGGGGTTAGGGTATCGCAGAGGCTCGTCAATGGTGGTGGTGTTTCGTCGACCCAATGAATATGGTTCTATCGAGCCGCCCATCTCGACAGTGTTGATGGCTCAATGGCATAGATTCCTACCAACCTCTCTGGTTGGTGGGGCTAGGGTTTGCAAGGTTTGTCTACAAGGCTGCGGCGACCTTCCCTTTGCAATTTTGTACTTCGGCCATATCTTCATCACATTATTGTGGCCTTTCAGGCTGGCGTGAGGCCCATGAGTAGTTTTGGAGGTTTGGCCCTTGGATCTGCGGCTCTTCCAGCGTTAACAACTTCTTCACCAAATGGTCCGACGACACCTCATTGACGACTTTCAGTCCACGATCAACAATGACAAGCTGGCTCTGGCAATGGAGTGGTAGCGAGGGCGTGCCGTCGGGCCATTCAGGTAGAAGTGCCACTTCCACCTGACGGAGGAGACACTGGGCGCCCACCCGGAGTTCCTGGTGCATTGTCTTTGCAGATTCTCCTCCAAAGACAATCCTACGTTGTTTAGCTGTCATAATAAGTGCTTAGTTGGTGCATTGGCTTTGCACATTCTCCTCCAAACTAATTCATACGGCATGGATGTAGGACATACCCTCTCGACCTCTCCCTCCGTGTTTGGCATGCTATGTTCTTTTTTCTGTAAACTAGATCGCAGAAAGACGCAAGCAAAAACCCTTAATTAGATTGAGACAATTTTGCGCAGGCAAACTTATTTAATGCCACATTGAACTTTAGCTTCACCTCAGCAACGACGAGACCAGCATGAGGATGGGGAGACCCTAGATTTTCTATTCAGGCATGTGGTTAATAGGTTTTAGGGTCTTTTGGAGCCGGAGGCGGCACCATGGAGAATAAAGGTGCTACTCCACACTGTAGTGATCCTCCTCTAGATGGCATCGAAAAGCTGGTAGCCTCATGTGATGGTTGAGTCTTCATATCGACAATATTAAAAGTTGGTTGCCGCCTTCGCCACTTTGGGGAGGTGGCAGTGATAGGCTAGCCTTTTGGTACTCCGGTTCGACCTCCTACCCAAGAAATTGTAGCACTTTTGGTGACTCCATGGGGGGAGCTTGTGTCTCTTGGATTTCGCCGTTGGGATCTATGAAGTTTTGTGTTAGCCTTCATTGTCTAGTCCAGTATCGTCTTCTTCTCTGAGCCGTTAATCACTAGTGGAGAAACCGCCTTTAGTCCCGGTTTGTAAGGGCCTTTAGTCCCGGTTCACCAACCGGGACTAATAAATCGGGACTAAAGGCCCCCACCCTTTAGTCCCGGTTGGCCACGACCCGGGACTAAATCCCAGCCACGTGGCCGGCAGCGCGCGCAGGGGGCTGGGGACCTTTAGTCCTGGTTGGTGACACCAACCGGGACTAAATCCCTGCCACGTGGCCGCGGGGGCTGGGGACCTTTAGTTCCGGTTGGTGACACCAACCGGGACTAAAGGTTTAGGTGTTTAGGGGTTTAGGGTTTATTGTTTATTTTTCCTTTTCATTTTGTGTTTTCCATTTAATTCTTTTTCATTTTAAACATATTTTACGCTACTACATACTGTACACGTTATGCATATATAATAGAATTTCTCGTAAAACCAATCATATATCATAGAATTTCTCGTACGACCATGCATACACATATATATATACAATTTGGTATATATAGTTTCTCCTACAACTTGCAGATCATTACATGCAGGCATTAGGTGAAATGGTATTCTCCGTTGGGAGATATGACCTTCTGAAGCAAAAATCCCGCCATTTCCTCTTGAAGTGCTCGTATGCGGTCCGTTGGTAGGAGCTGATCCCGCATCTCTTTCATCTTTAAAGAAGGAGATCAATATGAATATATTAGTTGTGTGTATATATATTAGATAATGATAAAAAGAATTGTGAATAGTGTTTACGTACCCAAAGATTTCTTGCATCTCTGCTCCTTTCGTTGATAATAATGCGAATGTTCTCGCAAACGTAGTATGCACATAAATTATTCCCCGGTGCCTGCCTCAAGCACTTTACGAGAATAGAATTCAATCAGATAATAATCAAGCATGATAATGGTATTGAAGCTAGAATTAAAGAGATGCGCGGACGTAGCTAGCTAGCTAGTACTACTTAATTACCCTTGGTCGCCACCATTTCAGGCTTGGTTTCCATGGACCGACAACCTCTTTGATGAACTTTTCCCAAACCCTACCCGGCAAAGAAAATGAATAAAGGAGTTATTAATTACTTGATATCAGGAAATGAACTAAAGAGGCCGACATAGTGCGATAATGATTGAAATTACCTGTCGAGCATCAACTTCAGGTCGTAGTATTCTTTAGGGTCTCTAGTTAGTGAGTCCAGTACTTCAACTTTTGCCTCGTCAACTCTAATGATTAGCAGGATCCAGTAGAAACTGCGCACACGTTTGTATAAGCGGGCATGCATAACTCATCAACTACACTTAACATCGAGTAAGCAAAATAGAATTTGTAGTACAAGATAGTAACACTCACTTGAAGTTTTAAGGAAATACTATCTCTGGTCTGGCATTTAGTTCCTTCAAAAACATTAGCAAGTTGGCCTCTGTGTCTTTGGGTGCTTCTTTTAACACTTTTTCATAAATGGTATTTGGGTCAATGAACCCAATGCCATAGACTCCATCACTTTTCATTTCAGAAATCTTCATTCTGCATAATACCACACAAAAGAATATAGTGAGGATAATTACAGGCAATGAACGAGCTGAGCTAGAGACTTAAATTACTGAAAGAAATCACTTACAGACAATAGCAACTGACGAGAGATTTGTCCAGTGCGTCTTGATTGTATAACTGAAAAAGTTCTGGCAAGTCAATCCACACATCATTTCCATGGAAATAATGCTCTGGCTTGACTTTCACCATGAGGCTCTCTTGCCCGGCCTTTACTTCTCTCAGGTACCAGTCATACAATCTGCGCATCTGCGTTGGTAGAAGCTCGCCCTCCTCAGGCCTGACCAGAGGGTTCCTGGGGACGTATTTCCATGCTAGATCCTTCTCATCAATATTCGTGGGAAGATCCTCGATGCCTAGGAGTTGTTCAACAGTGACACCGGCCTCTCTAGCCATCTGTCTAGCAGTGTCGGTTATTACCGGCTTATCGGTGGTACTCTCCTAGAGCGGGGGGGTCGATTGCACTGCCTGTTCTCCCAGCTGGGGAACAGTTTTCCCGCTTTTATTACTACCTGTTGTAAGGCTCGACTCCTTATATTTTTGTGCATGATATGACTTCTTAATAGAGCGCTCATAGTCTGAATCACTTTTCTCCACAGCCGGTTTAGCAAGATCCAGAAAGTGTTGTATGACTTTCTCAGGTATTTTCTCCTTCGGCGGCGGGGGCGGTTTCGGTGCAAAATGGGCCTTCACTTCGGCATCCACGACCCGTTTGTTTTCCTCCTCAGTCATCTCGTAAGCTAACTTTTTTTTGGCAGGAGGCTCGGGTTTCTTGTTTGGTGCTCTCTTCCGCTTGGGAGTCCGCTGACGCTGCAGAGTTCGATATTGCGAACTCGCGCTGGGCTCCGTCTCGGGGTGGGCTGGAGTCGGCTGACGCGGCGGATTTGGAGGAGGAGTCGGCTGACACGGCGGACTTGGAGGAGGAGTCGGCTGACGCGGCGGACTTGGAGGAGGAGTCGGCTGACGCGGCGGACTTGGAGGAGGAGTCGGCTGACGCGGCGGACTTGGAGGAGGAGTCGGTGCCCTTGGCGTCGAGTTTGGAAAGACGATGCAATCCTTCCTCCATACAATGATACCACGTTTGGCTTCTCCCAGTGTCTGCTCCCCTTGACCTCCAGGAAAGTCAAGCTGTAGTGAGTCATATGCCGACAGAACTTCATCCACCCCGACACGAGCATAGCCAGGTCGAATCGGATTGCCGTGGAAGGTTGCTTCAGGGGGATTTGGTAAAGCATAGCCGTCCGCCACCTTCATGGATATGTTCTTCAGTGGAAGGTGTAGCTCACAACTTGTCGTCTCTTGGATATCATCCACGGGGTAGCGAGCCAGCAGTGCATCATCGGCCGGGACCCCCGTGGAACCCACGCTCCTTTTCGGCATAGATGGGACGGTGCTATCCAATGCTGGATCTGCTTGCTGCTGCCGCTGAGACACCCTTTCTAGGCTAAGTGTGTCGATCTGCTCCTGCTGCCGCATGAAAGCGCGTTCCAACTCCGCGTGCTTTGATTCTACCTGTTGAAGCCGGTCTGCATCCTGCTTCTTCTTGTCTTCCTCCTGCTTCTTCTTTCTCGCACGGCTTCTGTAACTGATGTTTCAGTCCGCAAACCCCTCAAGCCACGGAACAACGCCTTTGCCTCGTGTTCGTCCCGGGTGTTCAGGATTCCCGAGGGCGCGTGTAAGCTCGTCGTTCTCTCTCTCGGGCTGGAACTCCCCCGTTCGAGCCGCTTCTATTGCAACAAGTAAATTGTCCGAGGCTTCTTTAAGACTTGCCTGCACCATAATCTCCCCTGTCTTTGGGTCCAACTTTCCCCCATGCGCATAAAACCAAGTCCTGCACCTGTCGGGCCAACCCAATGTTGCTGGAGTGACCCCTGCAGCAATCATCTTTTCCTCAGATTCATCTCACTTAGGCCGGCCAATCTTGTAGCCACCTGGCCCAGAACATGGTGAAACTGTTTCTTCTCAGCATTGATCTTGTTTATCCTCGACCGTTCCTTAGCTGCTTCCGATTCCTTGAACTCCACAAATAAGTCCCAGTGATCTTTTGCCTTCTCCAGTGCTCCAGTGAATTCTGGAGTCTGCTTTCCTGCTTCGACGTAGCAGGCCCATAATCTTTTCTTGTGGTTGCGGAATTGTGTGGCCATCTTCTGAAGAGCACTCTTCTTGACTTTCTCCCGTTCTGCATCTGTTAAATGCTCTGGTAGGGTGAAATGTGACATGAGCGTTTCCCAAAGCAGATCTTTTGCTCTTTCGTCAACAAAACTAACTTCTCGATCTCCCTTTGGCTTATTCCATTCTTGAACAGAGATCGGGATTTGGTCCCTGACAATAACTCCGCACTGACGAGTAAATTTGTCTGCATTCTTTTTAGGAGCAAGCGGTTCGCCGTTTGGTTTGATCTCATCGATGTTGTACTTTATGCCAGGCGGCAACTTTTTGGCCGGGCCTCGTACTGCCCTGCTTGTAGAAGATTTGCTCGATCCGGAGGGCTAAAAGAAGAAAGATTCGTTAATATATATATATATATATATATATATATATATACAAATCAATTAATACATGTAATGATCACCAGAGGCCTTATATATACCTCGCCGGTCTTTGTTAATTGAAGATCATTTCCTTCGCCATCATTGTTTGTGTGCCCTTCGTCTGTTGGTTCTGCCTCAAATATTCCCTCACCGGCGTCGTTCAGATATTGTGAGCCGTCATCTTCAGGTTCACCCTCTGGGTTTCGGATCATGTCGAACATGATATACTCTTGATAATGGTCGTCTCTGCCGCTAGCGTCCATAGCTTAACTAATCCAGAAGAAAGATAAAACAATTTAGTATTCAAATTAGAATGTATCTCTAATAATATCACTAATACATCTCGAATAATCCAGTTAATGCATCATCGAATATTATCGAATATAATCTCGAATACATCTCGAATATTATCACGAATACATCTCGAATATTATCACTAATACATCTCGAGTATTATCTCGAATACATCTCGAATATTATCACTAATGCATCATCGAATATTATCGAATATAATCTCGAATACATCTCGAGTATTATCACTAATACATCTCGAATATTATCATATAACATCACTAGCTAATACAGATCGAATACTATCGAATAATCCAGTTGACTCGCGGTTCCTGAGGCGCGGGCGGTGGACACCCAAAGAGAAAGAACCATCACAGGATCATAGCTCGGGTGAGATCCCTGAAGAACCTGCCAGGTATTGGAGAACCTGACGTCCAACGCAACCATGTAGCGACGGACGTGCTCGTCCTCCTCCCTGACACGGCGACGTACCACCTCCTCGGGGGCCGGCTGCCTCCGCACCGATAGTGGCCCACGCGACCGCCACCAAAGAAGCTCCGGGTCGACGATGGGAGCCCGGTTCCTCACCAAGCTGCGCGCCCCAGAAGGTAGCACCTCCCAGTGCCAGCCCGGCGAAGCCCAGTTCCGGACATGGCGCCTCTCAAGCAGGTTGTCGCCACCGAGTCGACGACGAGGATGCGGGCCGGGCATCGTCGACGCCAAAAATGTTTCTATGCAAATTTAACATTTTTTAAATGCTTGATTATGATTTTTGTAATTCTTGTTCACTTGATTTTGCAAATACATGACAAACTTTTGCAAATACAACATTAAGATATTAACATTTTCCAAATAAGATATTAACATGTTTTTGATCAATATTTTTAAGATACAACATTAAAATATTTTTAATACATGGTCAACTTTTTTCTATGCAACTTTTTTCTATGCAAATTCCACCGTTCATCTACATACATACATACATTGTATACATACATACATATACTAAGCATCTACAACATCTAGTGAAAAAAAAACAATCTATGAAAAAAAAAAGATGAACAAAATTAAGGAGGGAGAGGCTCACCGGCCGGGATCGTCGGGGTGGAGGGAGGCGGGGAGGACGCCGGAGACGGAGGAGCGGTGCCGGCGCGGGCTCAGGCCGCGGCGGCTTGTGGAGGAGCGGTCGTACGTCGATCGCGAGGTGGGCGCGCGCGGAGGAGCGGCCGGACGGCGACGTCGAGGTGCGGGAGCCTGGCGGCGTCGTGGTCTTCAGCGCCGTCGGGGGAAACTGCTGATGAGTTTGGAAATTCTGCTAAGTGCCGCTTATATACAAAGACCTTTAGTCCCGGTTGGTGGCTCCAACCGGGACTAAAGGCCCCCCTTTAGTCCCGGTTCGAGCCACCAACCAGGACTAAAGATGAATTTCACCAGGCCAAGCTGCGGGAAGCCCAGGCCTTTAGTCCCGATTGGTGGCTCGAACCGGGACTAAAGGGGGGCCTTTAGTCCCGGTTGGAGCCACCAACCGGGACTAAAGGGTGGCACAGCCGTGGGGTGGTGAAAGTTTAGTCCCACCTCGCCAAGCGAGAGGAGATCGCACCGGTTTATATACGCGGCTGCGATCTCTCTCCCAAGCTCCTCTCTAAAGCAGACAGTTAATTGCCTAAACTCTGCCCTGTTGGGCCTACTATCCCCGCGGGCCTGCATCCTGGCCCATATATAGTTGGGTTTCTAGTCGTATGCAAGCCGTGGGCCTAGTAGGCGGGCATTTTTTTTGTTGCATATGTTATGTCAATTTTTTGACCTTCTTCAACTCACATCCTAATTTTTATACATACTCACTTATGTGTAATACACATAATTATCAAATAATTTCAAAAAAATATATGAAATTCTAAAAAATGCAAAACTTTCATATTCTTTCTGTGTTAATGAAAGAGATCATGCCTATTTTTGGTTTTAATTCTAAAGTTTTCTTTTAAACAGATGCATACATGCCTAGTTTTCATTTAATTCTTTTTCCTATTAAAGTTTTTAACAAAAAATACTTTATGAAAATTTTAGGTGCATAAATTTTATATAATTTTAAGTTAATATTATTTTTGAGCTGACATGACAACACCTCCAGTGATTAATTTCTCTCCCACGACTAATTAATTTACTAGGAGCAACCAACCGAGCTGGTGAACTCGTCTTCCTCAGCTACTCTGCTGCTCTATAAAGATCTCCACCTGGTGCTCCAACCCACCCATTTTCTCGCTGCAGTCTACACTACTTGCTCAAGGCCTGAAGGTAAGCGACGTGCAGGTGAGCATTGCGCCTCTCCCCAGTATAGCCATCAGATAGTGACAAATAGTTCTATCAAGTTATTTTTCATAGGTACCATTGCCGGAACATCTCGCATTGAAGGGCCAGCATCAGGTTTGTCAATATGTTTTTGAAAATATGACACAAGGCGATCAATGCTGTCAAAATCTTTCCTCCAGAATCTAAAGCCGTGGTGGCCAAGTAGGAGGGCATTTTTTTCTTTTTTGCATATGTTATGTCAACTTTTTAGTCCCGGTTGGTGGATCCAACCGGGACTAAAGGTCTTTTCTAATTTTTTTTGTTTTTTGCTTTATTTTTTTCTTTTGTTTCTACTTACAGCCAAATATTTAGAGTTTTTGAGTGAATCTTTTTGGTTTAGGTCACAAAAATTATAAACTTTCTGTTAGTGCCAGTAGTTTTCAAATTTGAATAGTTTAAATTTGAAATCTTTGAAATTTGTGTGAATCACTAGTTTGTGAATAACTTTACTTTAAAAATAGATTTTTGAGTGATTCTTTTTCCTGCTGTTTAATATTAGTGTGTTTTATCAGTATGTTCAATTTGGTAATTTTTAGGTTATTTAAATAGGTGTTTTAATCAAAAACAGATTCTGTTTAGCTCTTTTAGTTTTATAGCTCAAAAAATCATTAAATGCATGAAAAATAGCGAAATTTATGATGTGGTTGAAAATTAAATGAGGTCAGAAAGGGTTGAAAATTTATGATGTGGCTTTGAATGGTGCATGTTGAATGCACAAAAAGTCTAGAGTTAAAATAAGTTTAAAAAATGAAATGCCTTTGTAACAGATGAGTTTTCGTCCGAAACCCTGATACTTCGAAAGAGATTGTCCAGTTTGTACACGAAGTGCATCCAGTTTTTGCCGTAACCCTCTCAACTTTTTAGCACATGCTATGTGGGTGAAATGATGATACCATGCCAAGTTTCAACCTTTTCAGAGTTCATTTGTAGTGTTTTTCAATTTCAGGGTCATTTAGCTCAAAAAAATCAATAAATGCATGAAAAATAGCAAATGAAGTCAGAAAGGGTTGAAAATTGATGACGTGGCTTTGAATGGTGCATATTGAACGCACAAAAAGTCTGGAGTTAAAATAAGTTTAAAAAAATAAAATGCCTTTGTAACAGATGAGTTTTCGTCCGAAACCCTGATACTTCGAAAGAGATTGTCCAGTTTGTACACGAAGTGCATCCAGTTTTTGGCGTAACCCTCTCAACTTTTTAGCACATGCTATGTGGGTTAAATGATGATACCATGCCAAGTTTCAACCTTTTCAGAGTTGATTTGTAGTGCTTTTCAATTTCAGGGTCATTTAGCTCAAAAAATCAATAAATGCATGAAAAATAGCGTTCCTTGGCGTTTCAAATGCCAAAACACATATATATACCCTAACTATTACAAAGATTCCCTCCGGTTTGTCTGAAGTGGAACTTTCCAGATAAGTCCGAAAACTCACTAGAGAAGAAAGTGATGACGATGAAGCCGGTCACATCCCAGAGTGGGATATTGGGGTATAAAACTTTTTCTTCGCGTGTGTCCTTTTGCGCCATAACCATGGACAATCTTCATCATTTAACAGGATGCTTGGGTCAGTCTTCACTGTGAAGGGAGCAATTTCATGAAACTTTTCATAATCTTCTGACATGTCTGTCTTGTCCTCCACTCCCACGATGTTTCTTTTCCTTGAAAGAACTATGTGGCGCTTTGGCTCATTGTATGATGTATTCGCTTCCTTATCTTTTCTTTTTCTCGGCTTGGTAGACATGTCCTTCTCATAGAAAACCTGCACCACATCATTGGCTAGGACGAATGGTTCGTCTGTGTACCCAAGATTGTTGAGATCCACTGTTGTCATTCCGTACCGCGGGTCTTCCTTTACCCCGCCTCCAGTCAGATTGACACATTTGCACCGAAACAAAGGGACCTTCAAATCACGTCCATAGTCAAGTTCCCATATCTCCTCTATGTAACCATAATATGTGTCCTTTAGCCTATTGGTGTTTGCTGCATCAAAGCGGACACCACTGTTTTGGTTGGTGCTCTTTTTATCTTGGGTGATCGTGTAAAATGTATTCCCATTTATCTCGTACCCTTTGAAAGTCGATATAGTCGAAGATGGTGACTTGGCCAGCAAGTACAGCTCATCTCCAACAGTGTCGTCATGCATGAGACGTGTTTGCAACCAACCGCCGAATGACGCCATGTGTGTACGTTTGATCCAGGGCTCAGACTGCTCCGGGTTCTTGGAGCGTACACTATCCAGGTGTTCCTCGATATACGGAGCCACCAAGCTAGAATTTTGTAGAACTGTGTAGTGTGCTTGCGCCCAAGAATGCCCGTCCATAAATATTACTGAATCCTTTCCTAGCGTGCCTTTTCCACCCAGTCTGCCCTCATGCCGCGATTCGGGAACACCAATCGGCTTCAGGTCAGGAATAAAGTCAACACAAAACTCAATGACCTCCTCTGTTTCATGGCCCATGGAGATGCTTCTGTCTGGCCTAGCACGGTTATGAACATATTTCTTTAAGACTCCCATGAACCTCTGAAAGGGGAACATATTGTGTAGAAATACAGGACCCAGAATGGCAATCTCGTCGACTAGGTGAACTAGGATGTGGGTCATGATATTGAAGAAGGATGGTGGGAACTCCAACTCGAAACTGACAAGACATTGCACCAAATCATTCTGTAACCTTGGTAGGATTTCTGGATCGATTACCTTATGAGAGATTGCATTGAAGAATGCACATAGCTTCACAATGGCTAATCGAATGTTGTCCGGTAGAAGCCCCCTCAATGCAACCGGAAGCAATTGCGTCATAATCACGTGGCAGTCATGAGACTTTAGGTTCTGGAACTTTTTCTCTGCCATATTTATTATTCCCTTTATATTCGACGAGAAGCCAGACGGGACCTTCATACTGAGCAGGCATTCAAAGAAGATTTCCTTCTCTTCGTTGGTAAGAGCGTAGCTGGCAGGACGTTGATACTGCTTTGGATGCATGTCGTCTTTTCCGTGCATACGTTGCTGGTCCTCCCGTGCCTCCGGTGTATCTTTTGTCTTCCCATACACGCCCAAGAAGCCTAGCAGGTTCACGCAAAGATTCTTCATCACGTGCATCACGTCGATTGCAGAGCGGACCTCTAGGTCTTTCCAATAGGGTAGGTCCCAAAATATAGATTTCTTCTTCCACATGGGTGCGTGTCCGTCAGCGTCATTCGGAACAGATTGTCCGCCAGGACCCTTTCCAAAGATTACTTTTAAATCCTTGACCATATCAAGTATATCATCACCAGTACGGTGGCGAGGCTTCATCCGGTGATTTGCCTCACCTTTGAAATGCTTGCCTTTCTTTCTTAAGAGATGCTTGATCGGAAGAAATCGACGATGTCCGAGGTACACATTCTTCTTATATTTATACAAATATATACTTTCGGTCTCTTCTAAACAGTGCGTGCATGCGTGGTATCCCTTGTTTGTCTATCCTGAAAGGTTGCTAAGAGCAGGACAATCATTGATGCTTACAAACAGCAACGCTCGTAGGTCAAATTCCTGCTGTTTGTGCTCATCCCACACACATACACCTTTTATGTCCCACAGCTGTAAAAGTTCTTCAACTAATGGCCTTAGGTACACATCAATGTCGTTGCCGAGTTGCTTGGGGCCTTGGATGAGCACTGGCATCATAATGAACTTCCGCTTCATACACAACCAAGGAGGAAGGTTATAGATACATAGAGTCACAGGCCAGGTGCTATGATTGCTGCTCTGCTCCCCAAAAGGATTAATGCCATCTGCACTTAAACCAAACCATACGTTCCTTGCGTCATCTGGAAAGTCCCGCCACTTTCTCTCGATTTTTCTCCACTGCGACCCGTCAGCGGGTACTCTCAACTTCCCGTCTTTCTTACGGTCTTCTTTGTGCCATCGCATCAACTTGGCATGCTCTTTGTTTTGGAACAAACGTTTCAACCGTGGTATTATAGGAGCATACCACATCACCTTGGCAGGAATCCTCTTCCTGGGGCGCTCGCCCTCAACATCATCAGGGTCATCGCGGCTGATCTTATAGCGCAATGCACCGCATACCGGGCATGCATTCAGATTCTCGTACTCCTCACCGCGGTAGAGGATGCAGTCATTAGGGCATGCATGTATCTTCTGCACCTCTAATCCTAGAGGGCAGACAGCCTTCTTTGCTTCGTACGTACTGTCGGGCAATTCGTTGTCCTTTGGAAGCATCTTCTTTAACATTTTCAGCAACTTTTCAAATCTCTTGTCAGCTACACCATTCTCTGCCTTCCATTGCAGCAATTCCAGTGTGGTACCCAGCTTTTTCTTGTCATCTTCGCAATTTGGGTACAACAATTTTTTGTGATCCTCTAACATGCGCTGCAACTTCAACTTCTCCTTTTCACTTTCGCAGTTTCTCTTTGCATCAGCAATGGCCCGACCAAGATCATCAGCGGGCTCATCTGATGCCTCTTCTTCAGCTTCTTCTTCTTCATTCTCTTCCCCCATTGTAGTACCATCGTATTCAGGGAACCCAGCATAGTTGTCATCATCCTCTTCTTCTTCATTCTCTTCCATTAGAACCCCTCTTTCTCCGTGCTTGGTCCAGCAGTTATATCCGGACATGAAACCGGACGTAAACAGGTGGACGTGAATGACTTTTGAGTTAGAGTAATCCCTATCATTCTTACAGACACCACATGGACAACACATAAAACCATTCCGCTTGTTTGCCTCAGCCGCACGTAGAAAACTATGCACGCCATTAATGAACTAGGGAGAGCGTCGGTCATCGTACATCCATTGCCGACTCATCTTCATTACACAACACCGAAAAGACCAAATTAATACAAGTTCATACATAAAGTTCATACACACTTATTCTCATAAAACAACATAAAACTATCTAGCTAAAGCATTTAAATGCAACAACAAATGCGATCAAAATCGCAACTAAGGTAATAATTGATCCAACAGCATAATGATACCAAGCCTCTTTATTAACGGCATAGTTTCTAATCTTTCTAATCTTCAAGCGCATTGCATCCATCTTGATCTTGTGATCATCGACGACATCGGCAACATACAACTCCAATTTCATCTTCTCTTCTTCAATTCTTTTCAATTTTTCTTTCAAATACTCGTTTTCTTTTTCAACTAAATTTAACTTCTCGACAAGAGGGTCGGTTGCAATTTCCGGTTCACATACCTCCTAGATAAAAATATCTATGTCAACTTGATGGGCATAATTGTCATAAACGCGAAATGCAACAAATAGTTATAAAAGAGAATATATATACCACATCCGAATCATAAACCGGACGAGGGCCGACGGAGACGGATATCAAAGTCATGGCACTATGTATAACAAACAATCATACATGTAAGAAAATTATACAATTAACTATATAAATCATACAAATAAGATTTTTTTTTATAAAAAGGATAAGAACAAGAGGCTCACCAAGGTGGTGCCGGCGACGGGACGGTGCGGGCGATCGACGGTGGTTAGGACGGGGACGGGAAGGCACTAAGTAAACCACACCTACACATATGCAAACTAAGAAGTTAATTTGAGCTCAAATTGCATATAAATCAAATAAACTCCCACATAATTACTCCCAAACTAGAACCCACAAATCACTATACTTATAGAGCATTGCACGAGCTAATCTAGCAATGAGAGATGAAAGGGCAAAGTTGCTAACCTTTGTGAACACTTGGATAGATGGGGTGCCTTCAAATCTTGACAAATCTTTGGCAAAAATGGAGGATGAGCTCGAGAGCAAGGAAAAGAACAGAGGAGAGAAAGGGGAAAACAGAGAGAATGGTCTCGGGCTGGACGAAGGGTTTATATAGGGACTTCTTTAGTCCCGGTTGGTTATACAAACCGGGACTAAAGGTCCACCTTTAGTCCCGGTTTGTGATACAAACCGGAACTAAAGGGGCTCGTGGGGGCCCTAGCCTGACACCAGCCTGTCCACCTCTCGTCCCGGTTTGTGATACAAACCGGGACTAAAGGGGCTCGTGGGGCCCAGCCTGACACCAGCCTGCCACCACCCCTTTAGTCCCGGTTTGTATCACAAACCGGGACTATAGGTAGAAAATGAACCGGGACTAATGATGCCCGTGCCCCGACCTCTCATAGCCGTTGGAACCGGGACTAATGGTCACATTAGTCCCGGGCCGTAATCAAACCGGGACTAAAGGGGCGGACGAAAGGTATGTTTTCTACTAGTGAATCTTTCTGAATCGATGTCCCGGGTTCTCTTGACAGAGTTTCATGACTTCCCAGCTGCTACATGTTTGGATAAAACTCTCTTATTTCGGCACCGGCGCGGAACTCCAGGGAGAACAACTATCGGCACACCATCGGCATGTGCAAGTCGTATAAGATGGAGAAAACTCCAAAGTCCAAGATCTAATACCCTTTCTTCTGGAGTTTTTCTTGTCATGCTAGAATATTTTAATATAGAGCCCCAGGCTCTCCAGAAAAGAACCACATGTGCAGGTCATAGAAACCGAGAAATTTCCATGGACCAAGATGTAATTTTCATTTTCCTCAGAGATATTCTTGTAATGCTAAATCTGTTTTAAATTAGAGCCTCGGGCTCTTCTGGAAAGAAAAACACTAAACATAGGTTGTTGAAAGTTAGACCAAACAAACTATAAAAGCATGAGCCAACAGAGCCCCTTAGACGCATCAAGTTGAACATTCCCAAGTGCACCCAGCAAAGAACGTATACGTAACATACATACTGTGTTCCATCCACCATGACTGCAAGAACCAACGGAAAGATTGTCATTCGGCAGCACGGTGAAGGCCCTGCGGCAATGCTCTCCATCGGCACAGCGAACCCGACGAACCTCCTGCTGCCCCAAGATGTTTTCGCCGACAACTTGTTCCGCGTGACCAAGAGCGAGCACCTCACTGAACTCAAGGAAAAGATGAACAGAATCTGTAAGAACACATGCATTCATTACTTTCCTTGGATTGACAATAATCTGCATGTTCTTATTTTTTACATAACGGATTTTGCTAATTCTCAGCCGCCTACCCTCACCTCGCGGTGAAATTTTTTTGGCACGATAAACATGTGAGGATTAATGTTCAAAAAAAATGTGAGGATGAGTTTGGATTTTTCGTAATTCCAGGTCAGAAAACGGGCATCGACAAGCGCCACTTCCACCTGACCTGAGGAGACACTGGGTACCCACCCGGAGTTCCTCGACAGGGAGCTGCCATCCCTCGAACCTCGCATAGAAATGGCCGCCACCGCCGTGCTGAACCTCGCGCAGTGCGCAGCGGCCAAAGCCATCGCGGAGTGGGGCCGCCCGGCCACCGACATCACCCACCTCGTCTTCAGCACCTACTCAGCCTAGGAGGCCCCGAGCGCTGACCTCAAGCTGGCCACGCTCCTCGGCCTCCGACCCACCGTCTGCCGCACCATCCTCAGCCTCCACGGCTGCTACGGCGGCGGCAGGGCGCTCCACCTCGCCAAGGAGCTTGCCGAGAACAACCGCGGCGCGCGCGTCCTCGTGGCTTGCGCCAAGACGCCCTCGTCTGCTTCGGTAGCCCCGACGGGGCCAACCTCGTGGGCCACGGCTTGTTCGGGGACGGCGCCGGCCCCTTCGGCAAAGGCGAGCGCCCGCTGTTCGAGATGGTCACCGCCACGCAGACGATGATCCCGAGGACCGAGCACGTGCTCGGCATGCAGGCCTCGGCAGGCGGCATAGACTTCCACCTCGCCATCCAGGTGCCGATGCTGATCGGACAGAACGTCGAGCGGTGCCTCCTCGACGCGTTTGGTGGAGATGGCGATGCTCCGTGCGCCTGGAACGACCTCTTCTGGGCGGTGCACCCAGGTGGCCGCCCGATCCTGGATAACATAGACACTGTCAGGAGCCCTCCCTTGACTGGTACGTGGACTTGCTCCTGGACCAGTACATGGGCCTGGCCCATCGGGAGACCATATCGAGCGCTACAGACTACAAGTATCAGGGAAAAGGTTCGCTCAAAAAAAAAAAGTATCAGGGAAAAGACGACGCTCTGCTCATCCAGTGGATCACGAACCCGGCGGCGGCGGCACCCTCTCTTCCTCTACCTTCCTTCCCCCAATTCGTGTATCTGTGATCCTGTAATCCACCATTGTTACTTGAGTTCGCCTGTGAGAGTGATAAATCGAGGAAGATATAGTTAGGTTGCTAACATCTGGTATTCAGAGCCAGTAAATTTTCCCTCAAAAAAATTTCACCACCACCACCTCCCCCGATTCCTCAATTTCCACCGGTGACAGCACCATGTCCGATCAGGAGCAGGCTCCTCGTTCCCTTATCTATCCACCGGAGTGGGACGCCATGACCGCAGATCAGCAGATGCTGTGGTTTCTCGCGCAGCTATCTGCTCAGCTGGATAGCATCAGGTCCGAGTTCGCGGCCGCACGCGCGGGCGATTCGGCCGGGGCTACCTCGCGATTCGATCCGCCTACCTCTCCCTCGGCGACGCTCAGTGAGGAAGAGCTCGACGCGCCCATCTCTGTTCTACTTCCCGCAACCACCGCACTCTCCTCGCCCACGCCCATGGGTGTGACCCTCTCTGCCTGCAACGACAAATCCGTCGGCACCACCATCGACCCTGCTCCACCAGTCGTTGTCAAGGAGGTTTGCGACACAGCCGCTGAGGAGAACGAGGTTGTGGAAACGGCGGCTCGGTCCATCGACATCACCATTGACATCAAGCTCACCACTCCCGCAACCTCCCACGACATCACTGACCCCGACGACTGGGTTTTTGAGGTGCCTCGGATTTCATTGCTCGCACGACCGACGGAATCTGTGCTTGTGGATGTCTGCTCACCCCCCTCGTCGCAGTTGGTTGCTCTTTCTCAGTCAGACGGACCAGCGCACGTAGGGTGTTCGGCAGAATGCCTCTTCCACAACAACAGCCGGGTGCAGCCTATGCTCGTGCTGGGCAACAGTCCTACAGCCTGCACGCCCCCAAGCACTATCTACCACGACCGTGCAATTCACCTATCACGCCTGACACCGACTGCACACGCAGTGAGTGGGATTCATCTGGTGGACAGGAGCCACTGCCTGCTCCAATCAGCATGGCGGCAGGGTACTGAGCAGCAACCATGGCCGCCCCCTATCCAGGTACAGTTTGTTGAGGCAGCTAGGTTGTTCTACGACATCAAGGGAATTCTTACCTTTGTGCTATTTGAAGAGGAATTGCAACTAGATGAACTACAGTGGCTGCTATGGCCTCCACCTTTGAGAATTTGGATCAGTCACAAGGGACGCATATTCAGGCCAAGACCCTGTTAGGATTAATCTTGAGTACGTGATGTTAGTCTGAGTCAGATTAGATTAGGCCGGGTGTACTAGAAGCATACGGCTTGCAAGCCGTAAGTCAAGTAGGAGTCCGGTTTAGGACATGTATATGGTCTGTTTAGGACTTGTACTTGTCCACGTGTTTAGGTAGCAGTTCCTGTACGTGTTGGTTTAGGTTTGTGTTGGTCGGTGGCTGTAGTGCATATATATATATATATATATATATATATATATATATATATATATATATGCAGCAAGGCTGCCGTAAAAGCTTGTAACCGTGAGCTGAAAAAGGAGAAAAATAAAGAGGGAAAAGTGAGGGCACGACAAGGGCCCTTGGCTAAAGTTTTTGTGTGTGTGTTCATTGTGATTTGATGTGATCGATCTTGTGGGCGAAGTTCCAACAATTGGTATCTGAGCAAGCACTAGTAGAAAAACTACTTTACGTGAGATACATTAGTCCCGGTTTGTAAACGGACCGGCACTAATGTGACCATTAGTGCCGGTTCCAACGGCTAGGCGAGTGGGCATCATTAGTCCCTGTTCGTGTTGAACCTCTAGTACCGGTTCGTGCCACGAACCGGGACTAAAGAGGTGGTGGCAGGCTGGTGTCAGGCTGGGGCCTCACCAGTCCCTTTAGTCCCGGTTCGTGGCACGAACCGGTACTAGAAGCTCACATTTAGTCCCGGTTCGTGCCACGAACCGGGACTAAAGAGGTGGTGGCAGGCTGGTGTCAGGCTGGGGCCCCACCAGTCCCTTTAGTCCCGGTTCGTGGCACGAACCGGTACTAGAAGCTCACATTTAGTCCCGGTTTGTATCATGAACCGGAACTAAAGGTTTTCCTATATAAACCTTCGTCCAGCCCGCGATCGAGCTCTCTGTTCTTCCCCTTTTCCTCTCCTCTCTCTTCCCCAAAGCTCGAGCTCATCCTTCATTTTGCCCAAAATTTGTCAAGATTTGAAGGCCCCCCCATCCATCCAAGTGATCACAAAGGTTAGCAACTTTGTTCTTTCATCTCTCATTGGTAGATTAGCTCTTGCAATGCTCTATAAGTATAGTGATTTGTGGGTTTTAGTTTGGGAGTAATTATATGTGGTAGTTTATTTGATTTATATGCAATTTGAGCTCAAATTAACTCTTAGTTTGCATATGTAGGTGTGGTTTACTTAGTGCCTTCCCGTCCCCGTCCTAACCACCGTCGATCGCCCGCACCGTCCCGTCGCCGGCACCACCTTGGTGAGCCTCTTGTTTTCTTATCTTTTTTATAAAAAAAAATCATGTTTGTGTGATTTAGATATATAGTTACTTGTATAATTTTCTTACCCGTACGTTGTTTGTTATACATAGTGCCATGACTTTGATATCTGTCCCCGTCGGCCCTCGTCCGGTTTATGATTCGGATGTGGTATATTCTCTTTTATAACTATTTGTTGCATTTCGTGTTTATGACAAATTATGTCCATCAAGTTGACATAGATATTTTTATCTAGGAGGTATGTGAACCGGAAATTCTAACCGACCCTCTTGTCGAGAGGTTAAATTTAGTTGAAAAAGAAAACGAGTATTTGAAAGAAAAATTGAAAAGAATTGAAGAAGAGAAGATGAAACTGGAGTTGTATGTTGCTGATGTCGTCGATGATCACAAGATCAAGATGGATGCAATGCACTTGAAGATTAGAAAATTTAAAAAATATGCCATTGATAGTGAGGCTTGGTATCACTATGCTGTTGGATCAATTGTTACCTTAGTTGCGATCTTGATCGCATTTGTTGTTGCATTTAAATGCTTTAGCTAGAGAGTTTGTATGTTGTTTTATGAGAACAAGTGTGTATGAACTTGTATTAATTTGGTCTTTTCGGTGTTGTGTAATGAAGATGAGCCGGCAATGGATGTACGATGACCGATGCTCTCCCCAGTTCATTAATGGCGTGCGTACTTTTCTGGTTGCGGCTGAGGCAAACAAGCGGGCGGATGGTTTTATGTATTGTCCATGTGCTGGCTGTAAGAATGATCGAAATTACTCTAACTCAAGAACCATTCACGTCCACCTGTTTGAGTCTGGTTTCATGTCCGGCTATAACTGTTGGACCAAGCACGGAGAAAGAGGGGTCCTAATGGAAGAGAATGAAGAAGAAGAGGATGACGACAGCTATCCTGGCCATGGGTTCCCTGAATACGATGGTACAACAATGGGGGAAGAAGCTGAGCCGGCAATGTGGGAAGAAGCTGAAGAAGAGGCATCAGATGAGCCCGCTGATGATCTTGGTCGGGCCATTGCCGATGCAAAGAGAAACTGCGCAAGTGAAAAGGAGAAGCTGAAATTGCAGCGCATGTTAGAGGATCACAAGAAATTGTTGTACCCAAATTGCGAAGATGACAAGAAAAAGCTGGGTACCACACTGGAATTGCTGCAATGGAAGGCAGAGAATGGTGTATCTGACAAGGGATTTGAAAAGTTGCAGATAATGTTAAAGAAGAAGCTTCCAAAGGACAACGAATTGCCCGACAGTACGTACGAAGCAAAGAAGGCTGTCTGCCCTCTAGGATTAGAGGTGCAGAAGATACATGCATGCCCTAATGACTGCATCCTCTACCGCGGTGAGTACGAGGATTTGAATGCATGCCCGGTATGCGGTGCATTGCGCTATAAGATCAGCCACGATGACCCTGGTGATGTTGAGGGCGAGCGCCCCAGGAAGAAGATTCCTGCCAAGGTGATGTGGTATGCTCCTATAATACCACGGTTGAAACGTTTGTTCCAAAACAAAGAGCATGCCAAGTTGATGCGATGGCACAAAGAAGACCGTAAGAAAGACGGGAAGTTGAGAGTACCCGCTGACGGATCGCAGAGGAGAAAAATCGAGAGAAAGTGGAAGGACTTTGCAGATGACGCAAGGAACGTATGGTTTGGTTTAAGTGCAGATGGCATTAATCCTTTTGGGGAGCAGAGCAGCAATCATAGCACATGGCCTGTGACTCTATGTATCTATAACCTTCCTCCATGGTTGTGCATGAAGCGGAAGTTCATTATGATGCCAGTGCTCATCCAAGGCCCCAAGCAACCCGGCAACGACATTGATGTGTACCTAAGGCTATTAGTTGAAAAAAATTTAGAGCTGTGGAGTATAGAAGGTGTACGTGCGTGGGATGAGCACAAACAGCAGGAATTTGACCTGCGAGCGTTGCTGTTTGTAACCATCAATGATTGGCCTGCTCTTAGTAACCTTTCAGGACAGACAAACTAGGGATACCACGCATGCACGCACTGTTTAGATGATACCGACAGTATATATTTGGATAAATGTAAGAAGAATGTGTACCTGGGACATCGTCGATTTCTTCCGAGCAGGCATCCCGTAAGAAAGAAAGGCAAGCATTTCAAAGGTGAGGCAGATCACCGGAAGAAGCCTCGCCACCGTACTGGTGATGATATACTTGATATGGTTAAGGATTTAAAAGTAATCTTTGGAAAGGGTCCTGGCGGACAATCTGTTCCGAATGACGCTGACGGACGCGCACCCATGTGGAAGAAGAAATCTATATTTTGGGACCTACCCTATTGGAAAGACCTAGAGGTCCGCTCTGCAATCGACGAGATGCACGTGACGAAGAATCTTTGCGTGAACCTGCTAGGTTTCTTGAGCGTGTAGGGGAAGACAAAAGATACACCGGAGGCACGGGAGGACCAGCAACGTATGCACGGAAAAGACGGCATGGATCCAAAGAAGAGAAAGAAATCTTCTTCGAATGCCTGCTCAGTATGAAGGTCTCGTCTGGCTTCTCGTCGAATATAAAGGGAATAATAGATATGGCAGAGAAAAAGTTCCAGAACCTAAAGTCTCATGACTGCCACGTGATTATGACGCAACTGCTTCCGGTTGCATTGAGGGGGCTTCTACCGGAAAACGTTCGATTAGCCATTGTGAAGCTATGTGCATTCCTCAATGCAATCTCTCAGAAGGAAATCGATCCAGAAATCATACCAAGGTTAGAGAATGATTTGGTGCAATGTCTTGTGAGTTTCGAGTTGGTGTTCCCACCATCCTTCTTCAATATCATGACACACGTCCTAGTTCACCTAGTCGAAGAGATTGCCATTCTGGGTCCTGTGTTTCTACACAATATGTTCCCCTTTGAGAGGTTCATGGGAGTCTTAAAGAAATATGTTCATAACCGTGTTAGGCCAGAAGGAAGCATCTCCAAGGGCCATGAAACAGAGGAGGTCATTGAGTTTTGTGTTGACTTTATTCCTGACCTTAAGCCGATTGGTGTTCCTGAATCGCGGCATGAGGGCAGACTGGGTGGAAAAGGAACGCTAGGAAAGAATTCAGTAATATGCCATGACGGGCATTCTTGGGCGCAAGCACACTACACAGTTCTACAAAGTTCCGCCTTGGTGGCTCCGTATATCGAGGAACACAAGAATATTCTACGCTCCAATAACCCGGAGCAGTCTGACGACTGGATTACACATGAACAAACGGGGACTTTCGCCGGTTGGTTGCAGACACGTCTCATGCATGACGACACTGTTGCAGATGAGCTGTACTTGCTGTCCAAGTTACCATCTTCGACTATATTGACTTTCAAAGGGTACGAGATAAATGGGAATACATTTTACACGATCGCCCAAGATAAAAAGAGCACCAACCAAAACAGTGGTGTCTGCTTTGATGCAGCAAACACCAATAGGCCAAAGGACACATATTATGGTTACATAGAGGAGATATGGGAACTTAACTATGGACGTGGTTTGAAGGTCCCTTTGTTTCGGTGCAAAAGGGTCAATCTGACAGGAGGCGGGGTAAAGGAAGACCCGCAGTATGGAATGACAACAGTGGATCTCAACAATCTTGGGTACGCAGACGAACCATTCGTCCTAGCCAATGATGTGGCGCAGGTTTTCTATGTGAAGGACATGTCTACCAAGCCGAGAAAAAGAAAAGATAAGGAAGCGAATACATCATACGATGAGCCAAAGCGCCACATAGTTCTTTCAGGGAAAAGAAACATCGTGGGAGTGGAGGACAAGACAGACATGTCAGAAGATTATGAAAAGTTTCATGAAATTGCTCCCTTCACAGTGAATATTGACCCGAGCATCCAGTTAAACGATGAAGATTGTCCATGGTTACGGTGCAAAGGGACACACGCGAAGAAAAAGTTTTGTACCCAAAGATCCCACTCTGGGATGTGACCGGCTTCACTGTCATCACTTTCTTCTCTAGTGAGTTTCCGGACTTATATATCTGGAAAGTCCCACTTCGGACAAACCGGAGGGAATCTTTGTAATAGTTAGGGTACTTATGTGTTTTGGCATTTGAAACGCAAAGAAATATTATGTCCAAACAAATTATTTCATGCATTTACTGATTTTTTTGAGCTAAATGACCCTGAAATTGAAAAGCACTACAAATGAACTCTGAAAAGGTTGAAAGTTGGCATGGTATCATCATTTCACCCACATAGCATGTGCTAAAAAGTTGAGAGGGTTACGGCAAAAACTGGATGCACTTCGTGTTCAAAATGGACAATCTCTTTCGAAGTATCATGCTTTCGGACGAAAACTCATCTGTTACAAAGGCATTTTATTTTTTTAAATAACCTAAGAATTACCAATTTGAATATAATGATAAAACACACTAATATTAAACAGCGGAAAAAAGAATCACTGAAAAATCTATTTTTTAAGTAAAGTTATTCACAAACTAGTGATTCACACAAAATTCAAATAATTCAAATTTAAACTATCCAAATTTGAAAACTACTGGCACTAACAGAAAGTTTATTTATTTTTTTACCTAAAGCAGAAAGATTCACAAAGAGACTCTAAATAAAGCAAAAAACAACTCAGAAACAAAAGAAAATAAATAAAGCAGAAAAAAATGAAAAATAAATAAATTAAAAAAAAGCCCGCCTACTGGGCCACCACGGCCTGCATACGGCTAGAAACCCAACCTCTAGTTGGGCCAGGATGCAGGCCCGCCAGGCCTAGTAGGCCCAACAGGGCAACGAAGGTGCGGTATGCCCGGAAGGCCTGCTTTAGAGAGGAGCTCGATGGAGCAGCCGCGGCGGGGCTTATAAACCAGTGCGGCTGCCCTTCGCTGGGCGAGGTGGGACTAAACTTCCTGCACCGCGGCTGTGGCAGCACGAGACCTTTAGTCGCGGTTGGTGGCTCCAACCGCGACTAAAGGGGGGCCTTTAGTCCCGGTTGGAGTCACCAACCGCGACTAAAGGTCTGGCTTCCCACCGCTTGGCCTGGCAAAAATTGACCTTTAGTCGCGGTTGGTGCCTCCAACCGGGACTAAAGGCCTCCGCATATATATACAACACTTGAAATTTTTTCAGTTTCTCTCTGCTTTCGACCACTACACAGAGGAGATCATCGCCCCCGACGCGCCGCCTGCCCCGACGTCGTCGCCGCCCCCGACGCGCCGCCCACGCCTTCGCCGCCCCCGACGCGCCGCCCACGCCTTCGCCGCCCCCGACGCGCCGCCCACGCCGCGCCCGCGCTCGCCTGCCCCGACGCCGTCGCCACCCCCGACGCGCCGCCCACGCCTTCGCCGCCCCAGACGCGCCGCCCACGCCGCGCCCGCGCCCGCCTGCCCCGACACGCCGTCCCGCCGCCCCTCCTCGACCTCGCGCGCCATCGCCGTCGCCGTCGCAGTCGCCGTCGCCGACGACTCGCCTCGCCTCGCCGGCCGTCGCCCCACTGCTGTGAGCCCCTGCCGCCATGGCCGCCCCTCCCATCGAGCCCGCACACACACACACACATGCATGAACACACACACACACACACACACACACACACACACACACACACATATTCTTATTTTCTGTTTTTCTGTTTCTTAGTTTTTTATACTTTTAGTTATAGAAATGTTAGATGAAGTGTTAGATATATAAATGTTAGATGAATGACTTTTAGTTTTTTATACTTTCAGTTATAGCTAGATAAATGTTAGATATAAAAACGTTGAGGAATTTTGACATTTGATCCAATGTATAGCAATTAGTATTTGCAAAAGTTGCATATTTTAATGTTGTATTTGCAAAAGTTTGTTATGTATTTGCAATTAATATATGTATGTATATAATAGATTCTCTTAGTCCTTTAAGGGATTTATCAAGAATGCCCCCATTATGGATGTGCACAAGTTGATCCAATTTTTTTTCTGATCTCATGCATCTACCCTTCTATATGTCACGTTTTGTCTAGTGTCAAAGTATTGAATAAATTCATGGCTTCATAATTAGCCGGAAGTAACAGGCGCATGATGGTACGAAGTTTTTCAAAGTTGTTTTGGAACGGAGTTCTTGATAGAATAATTAGCTTTTTGGTACGAAGTTCAGCAAAGGCCTTCCAAATAGCGATATTCGGAAGGCTCTTGCTGAACTTCGTACCAAAAAGCTAATTATCCTATCCGGGACTCCGTTCCAAAACAACTTTGGACAGCTTCGTACCATCATGCGCCTGTTACTTCCGGCTAATGATGAAGCCATGGTTTTCTTGAATCCTTTGACACTAGACAACGTGACATATAGAAGGGTAGATGAGATCAGGAAAAATACGGACCATTTTCTGCGCATCCACAATGGCGCCATTTTGTTAAATCCCTTAAAGGTTAAGAGAATCCGTTATGATTCTGAAGGTTCCTCGTATATAAGAAATCACAATCAAGCATTTAAAAAATGTTAAATTTGCATAGAATTTGTTCTTGACGTCAACGATGCCCGGCCCGCATCCTCGTCGTCGACTCGTTCGCGATGACGTCCTGCTTCAGAGGCCCCACGTTCGGGACTGGGCTCCGCCGGGCTGGCACTGGGAGGTGCTACCTTCAGGGGCGCGCAGCTTGGTGAGGAACCAGGCCCCGGGTCCCGTCGTCGACCCGGAGCTTCTTTGGTGGCGTTCGCGTGGGCCACTTTCAGTGCGGAGGCAGCCGGCCCCGCCGGAGGTGGTACGTCGCCGTGTCAGGGAGGAGGACGAGCACGTCCGTCGCTACATGGATGCGTTGGACGTCAGGTTCTCCAATACCTGGCAGGTTCTTCAGGGATCTCACCCGAGCTATGATCCTGTGATGGTTCCTTCTCTTTGGGTGTCCACCGCCCGCGCCTCAGGAACCGCGAGTGAACTAGATTCTTCGATAATATTCGATCTGTATTAGCTAGTGATGTTATATATATATATGATAATATTCGAGATGTATTAGTGATAATACTCGAGATGTATTCGAGATTATATTCGAGACGATGTATTCGAGATTATATTATTCGATAATATTCGAGACGATGTATTCGAGATTATATTCGATGATGCATATTATCTGGATTATTCGAGATGCATATTATCTACTATGATTCAGTTTTTCCTTATTGATTGCATGCATTCTAATTTGAATACTAAATTGTTTTATCTTTCTTCTGGATTAGTTAAATAAAAGCTATGGACAATACCGGCAAAGAAGGAGAAGATGCTCTGTTCGACATCATACGCTCCCCGAGCCCAGATGATCATGATGACGGCTCGCAATATCTGAACCCTTCGGGTGAGGGTATGATGTTTGATGAATACGAACGAATAGATGAAGGCGACAACAATGATGACGAAGGAAATGTTCTTCAAATAACAAAGACCGGCGAGCTAGAGGTATATTTATTATATAAGCCATCCGGTGATCATTACATGTATTAATTGATTTGTATATATTAACGAATCGATCTTTCTTCTTTTAGCCCTCCGGATCGAGCAAATCTTCTACAAGCGGCAGGGCAGTTCGAGGCTCGGCCAAAAGGTTGCAGGCTGGCGTAAAGTACAACGTCGATGCCATCAAATCAAATGGCGAACCGCTTGAACCTAAGAAGAATGCGACCAAGTTCACTCGTCAATGCGGAGTTATTGCCAGGGACCAAATCCCGATCTCCGTTCAAGAATGGAAAAAGCCAGCAAAGGGAGATCCAAGAGTTACTTTTGTCGACGAAAGAGCAAAAGATCTGCTTTGGGAATCGCTCATGTCACATTTCACCCTACCAGATCATTTGACAGATGCAGATCTGGCGAAAGTCAGGAAGAGTGCTCTTAAGAAGATGGCGATAGCATTCAACAACCACAAGAAAAATATATGGGCCGCGTACGTCAGAGCAGGAAAGCGGACTCCAGAATTCAATGGAACACTGGAGAAGGCAAAAGATTACTGGGACGATTTCGTGAAGTTCAAGGAATCGGAACTAGCTCAGGAAGGGTCGAGACAAAACAAGATTAATGCTGCGAAAAAGAAGTGGCACCATACTCTGGGGCCAGGTGGCTACCAGGTGGCCCTGCCCAAGTGGGATCTCGCTGAGCAAAAGATGATAGATGCAGGGGTCACTCCAGTTACATTGGACTGGCCCCCCAGGTGCAGGACTTGGTTTTATGCGCATGGGGGGAAGTTGGACCCAGAGACAGGGCTGATTATGGAGCGGGCAAGTCTTAAAAAAGCTCAGGACGATTTACTTGTTGCAATAGAAGAAGCTCGAACGGGGGTGTTCACGCCCAACAGAGAGAACGACGAGCTTACGCGCGTCCTGGAGAATCCTGAACACCCGGGAAGAACACGAGGCAAAGGCGTTGTTCCGTGGTTTGAGGGGTTTGCGGATTGGAACGCCGATTACAGAAGCCGTGCGAGAAAGAAGCAGTAGGAGGAGCAGAAGAGGAAGCTGGAGGAGGAGAAGAGGAAGGAGGAAGCACTCTTCCTTCAAGGCCTATACTCTAGTCACTTGGAGTTGGAACGCGCTTTCAAACGGCAGCAGGAGCAGCTCGACTCACTTAGCCAGGAAAGGGCGTCTCAGCGGCAGCAGGAGCAGATCGATCCAGCATTGGATAGCACCGTCCCATCTATGTCGAGAAGCAGCGTGGGTTCCACCCCGACCGATGATGCACTGCTGGCTAGATACCATGTGGATGATATCAAAGATAGGAGTACTTGTGAGCTACACATGAAAGTGAAGAACCTATCCATGAAGGTGGTGGACGGCTATGCTTTAACAAATCCCCCTGAAGCAACCTTCCATTGCAATCCGATTCCAGCTGGCTATGCTCGTGTCGGGGTTGATGAAGTGATGTCAGGATATTACGAGCTACAGCTTGACATTCCTGGAGGTGACGAGGAGAGCACACTGGGAGAGGCCATACATCGTATCATTCTATGGAAGAAGGATTGCATCGTGTTTCCAAGGCCACCGACTCCTGCTGCAACAAGTCCACCGCCGCGTCAGTCGACTCCTCCTCCTCCAAGTCCGGCACCGCGTTAGCCGACTCCTCCTCCTCCAAGTCCGGCACCGCGTCAGCTGACTCCTCCACCTCCAAGTCCGGCACCGCGTCAGCCATCTCCGCCGCCTCAGCGGGCTCCGCCGCCTAGGCAAGAGCGGAAGAGAGGCGTCGCAGTTACGGCGGCTAGCGGTACAACAGGCAAGAAATACAAATATGGTCCAAGCCTCAAGCCTCTTCCGAAATTGCCTTACCACCTGACTGAGGAGGAAAGCAAAGCCGAAGTGGCTGCCCAATTGAAGGCCCATTTTGGACCGAAACCGCCCCCGCCGCCAAAGGAGAAAGTACCTGAGGATGTCATACAACACTTTATTGATAATGCTCAACCGGCTGTCAAGCATACGGACTCAGACTATGAGCGTTGTATCAAGAAGTCATATTAGGCACAACAAAAGAAGGAGTCGAGCTCGAGCTCGAGCCAAGCAGTTGGCAAAAAAAGCGGGAAAACTGTTCCCCAGCAGGGAGAACAGGCAGTGCAATCGATCCCCCCGCTCATTGTACAAACACATGTGAGTACCGCCCATCAGCTGGTAATAACCGACGATCATAAAAGGCAGGCTAAAGAGGCCGGTCTCACTGTTGAACAACTCCTAGGCACCGAGGAACTCCCCGTGTTTAAAGAGGAGGAACTAAAATGGAAATATGTCCACGGCCAACCTCTGGTCAAGCCTGAGCAGGTCCCGCTTCTACCAACGAGAATGTACAATTTGCATAAGTGGTACATGCAAGAAGCAGCAAAGACCGATCGAGAGTCCCTCATGGTGAAAGTCAAGGAAAAGCATTACTTCCATGCAAAAGATTTGTGGGTTGAGTTTGAAGAGTTGTTTCAGTTATTCAATCAAGACGCACTCGACAAATCTATCGTCAGTTGCTATTGTCTGTAAGTGATTTCTTTCTGTAATTTAAGTCTCTAGCTAGCTGTGCTCGTTCATTACCTGTAATTATCCTCACTATATTCTTTTCTGTGGTATTATGCAGAATGAAGATTGATGAAATGGAAAAAGCTGGACGCTATGGCATTGGGTTCATTGACCCAAATACGATTAATCAAAAGACATGGTCAATTGAATGGTCGAGAGAAGACACAGAGATCAGCTTGCTAGAGTTTTTGAAGCGACTAAACACCCAACCAGAAATACTACTTCCTTACAACTTCGGGTGAGTGTTACTATATCTTGCACTACAAATTCTATGTTTGCTTACTAGATGTTAATAAGTGTAGTTGATGAGTTATGCACATGCCCGCTTAATTATACAAACATGTGCGCATGCAGTTTCCACTGGATCTTGTTAATCATTGAAGTTGACAAGGGAAAAGTTCAAGTACTGGACTCACTATATAAAGAGCAATCCGAATACGAAATCGTGAAGGGGATGTTCGACAGGTAATTTCAATCATTATCGCACTATGTCGGCCTCTTTAGTTCATTTCCTGATATCAACTAATTAATAACTCCTTTATTCATTTTCTTTGCCGGCGGACAGGGCTTGGCAAAAGTTCATCAAAGAGGTCCCTGGCCAATGGAAAGAACGGCTGAAATGGGTGCGACCCAAGGTAATTAAGTAGTACTCCCTCCGTCCGAAAAAGCTTGTCTCTCAAATGGATGTATCTAGCACCAAGTTAGTGCTAGATACATCCATTTGAGGCACAAGCTTGGGACAAGCTTTTTCGGACGGAGGGAGTACTAGCTAGCTTGATTAATTCTAGTTTCAATACTATTATCATGCTTGATTAATTATTATCTGATTGAATTTTATTCTCGTAAAGTGGCTGAGCCAGGCGCCGGGGAATAATTTATGCGCATACTACGTTTGCGAGACCATTCGCATGATGACGTCCGAAATGGAAAAATCTGAAAGACAACGTTGGGTACGTTTGCCAAAACACTATCCACAATTTTTTTATCATGATCTAATATATATACACACAACTAATATATTCATCTTGATCTCCTTCTTTAAAGCTGTGGGAGATGCGGGGCAAGCTCCTACCAACGGATCGCGTACGAGCAATTCAAGAGGAAATAGCGGGATTTTTGCTCGACCAGGTCATAGATCCCAAAGGAGAATTCCATTACAAGCTGTAATGCCTGCATGTAATGATCCGCAAATTGTAGGAGAAATTGTATATACCAAATTGTATATATATATATATGCATAACGTGTACAGTATGTAGTAGCGTAAAATATGTTTGAAATGAAAAAGAATTAAATGGAAAACACAAAATTAAAAGGAAAAATAAACTATAAACCCCTAAACCCCTATACCTTTTAGTCCCGGTTGGTATTACCAACCGGGACTAAAGGCCACCAAGCCCCCGGCGCGGGCTCGTGCCATGTGGTGCCTTTTAGTCCCGGTTGGTGTTACCAACCGGGACTAAAGGTCCCCCAGCCCCTGGCGCCGGCTCGTGCCACGTGGTGGGCCTTTAGTCCCGGGCCGTGTTGAACCGGGACTAAAGAGGGGGGGCCTTTAGTCCCCACCCTTTAGTGCCGGTTCCTGAACCGGGACTAAAAGCCCTTACGAACCGGCACTATAGGCCGATTCTGCACTAGTGAAGGTTCAAGATTTGAAGCCGCGCTTGCCCCAGGGTCGCGACCCGACTAGCGCCTCGGGGCGGGCCATGAAGTCGCTGGGTGGTGCAGCGACGAGGAAGAGTGGGCGATATAGTCGCTGGATGGAGCGACGGACGAGGAGGATCGGGCGATCGTCGTTCGGCGGAGCGACATGAGGAAGACGGCGGGTTGCCGTCGGCAAGGTTGTGGAAGGTGATCGTTGATGGATGCGGTGGTGCCGAGGTGCGGTGCAGGAGCTCATCAAGATCGTGTTCCGGGGAAGATAGAGGAGTCAAGTGCGTGCAATTTTTGGTCGTCGTCGTCTGTGAGTCGCCGTCATGTCCAAGTGCTCGTCACTGTGAGGAGGCGTTGAAGATGAAGCGTGCCCAAGTCGTCTATGTGTCTCGACGGGAGGATCAAGTTCAACTATGTGGGGGCGGTAAACCAGTGAAGGTGAGTCTCTTCAATGAGGCCATGTCTCTACATGAGGCTGGAGTGCGTGGTGTAGTGCACGGGGTGGTGTGATCCACAAGGAGCCGGCATGTATCTCGCTAGGGTGGATGGTGTAGTCCACTGGGTGGTGTATTCCACAGGTTACTAGCGAGGTTGGGTAGTCCAAGGCATATTTGAGGTGGTCCGTAAATTCGCCAAGTTGAAATTGGGGAGAGATTGTTGCGATCAATGAAGCCTATCAATTTAACTTGTCGTGGTGCGAGACGGATGAGTCGACAAGGGGTGAATCATTTACAAGCCAAGAGCAGAGGAGCATAGAAGACAAAGAGTCAAGATTAGGGAGAGATTGTTAGGATTAATCTTGAGTACGTGATGTTAGTCTGAGTCAGATTAGATTAGGCTGGGTGTACTAGAAGCATACGGCTTGCAAGCCGTAAGTCAATTAGGAGTCCGGTTTAGGACATGTATATGGTCTGTTTAGGACTTTTACTTGTCCACGTGTTTAGGTAGCAGTTCCTGTACGTGTTGGTTTAGGTTTGTGTTGGTCGGTGGCTGTAGTGCATATATATATATATATATATATATATATATATATATAGGGATTGACTATTCGTCACCCTGGGTGAGGAATAGTTATTCTTCACCCCCCTCTATTTTAACATGAATGCACCGTAATTTTACGTTTCGTAAATTTTGTCTTATTTAAGACGTAAAAAGAAAACGTAAGAAAATATATTATCGCCGTAAAAAATATTTTATGTTACGTAAAATTACAAATGTAAAAACATAGTGTAAAATGTACATAAAATGTAATTTTTCTGGTCTTATGACCTATATTTTTTTCTCCTATGCCAAATTATACGCAATGAATCAATATGAATGTAACTATTTGTATTTCAAATGTAATTTATTTATGAAATGATCGTAAGATTACCTCGGGTGAAGAATAACTTATTCTGCACCCTGGGTGATGAATAGACTTTCTATATATATATATATATATATATATATATATATATGCAGCAGGGCTGCCGTAAAAGCTTGTAACCGTGAGCTGAAAATGGAGAAAAATAAAGAGGGAAAAGTGAGGGCACGACAAGGGCCCTTGGCTAAAGTTTTTGTGTGTGTGTTCATTGTGATTTGATGTGATCGATCCTGTGGGCGAAGTTCCAACAGACCATGGCCGTCTTTTGATTGCCTTCAGGTCGACGTGCATCCGAAATACGTCGGGCCACCGCCGCACGTTACCTATGTGATGAAGCAATTTTCTGGTGCTCTCAATTTTCTGAGAGAATTCTGGAGTCAGCAGATACTGCAAGTAATGGAGAACGTGAACTCGAGTGCTGCTGAATGGAGGTTGTCTGATTCAACTGTGCTACTGTCCAAGTTCAGTCAAAAAACTATCCAGCTGAAGCCACCATGGCCATTATTTTCATGCAATTGCCGAGAAGTGCAGGTCTTGAGCATGTCAATGCATTGGAAATTTTTGAACCTAGAGGAATTTAAGGGGAGTGGACGATGCAGGCCTGAACATTTATTTGGTGTGCCAAGAGCTAGAATTCAACTTTCTGTACTAATCAGTTTGGAGTACTGCTGTTTCAAGTTTCGACCAGATTGGAAATTATGGGTCAGGCAACCTGCGCGAGAGAGAACATCAAAGGTAAAAATTAAGCCTGGTCTATACTTGGATCTACAATTGTTCGCTATGATGGACATGCATAATACAGCAGTACCCTGGGTGGTCTTTCCGTATACTCCACGTAAGATGATCATATTACTACCCTCGTATGCAATGTGTGTTTCCCTAGTGACCAGTACTGAAGTTTGGGAATAGTGTGGTTGTCAGTATCTTATGTCAGCACAGACTTATCATTTATTATCAGATTGCATGGTTGAGCAGAGAATTCCTCAGGACTGGGAGTGGTTGCCCTATTCAAATCAGCGAACACCCCTTGCTTATTTGAAAATGGTGAACTCCAGTCCAGCCATTCTGTGCGTCCTCACTATACTTGTCGATGATTCAGTACATCACTTGGTGGTTCCTATATGTTCAAGTATACAGGCTGGTGACGATCAGATGCATCGCTATATGGTACAGCAACTGGGAAGCGTGGAAATTATTATCAATTTCAGAACTATGAAACTACAGATGCCTAGTACTGAAGCTTCAGAAACTTCTGAGTGTCAGCATCTTATAGCAACCAAGGTTTATCATGAATTGTGGGATTGCTTTGAGGTTCGTTCTGGTACAACATATTCGAAATCGGATGAAGTCTGTGCTTCTGTTGTTAGCATCTTCGACTGGGGATCTTTTCAGAACTGGGAGTTGGGGCTCGATTTCAACCAGCTACCGCATCTTGCATATTTGAGAATGGTGGACTCCAGCCCAGTCAGTCTGTATATTGATGCTAGCTATGTAGACGATTCAGTGCAGCAGTGGGTGATTCCCAACTATGCCATATAGATTGGTGATGCTCAGTGTAGGTGTTTCCTTTTTCCGCTTGTCTCTGCTCTATATATATGGGACTTCGACATGGGCACCTACCAGATGGTCATGTCTTGGGACCCCGGAGGACCGGTGGTGTTCCTGTTACTGGAAATGACTCGACAAGCGCAACTATGGGAAGAGTTCCATGTTGTGGGTGCAACTATGCCATTTGCTGTTACCGCTCATATGTGCAAGTCTCAACTACAACAGCGAACAAGATGCTTGCCATGCTGTTCAATCCTGGTGATTGGACTTTATGTCACACACAACTTCTACATGGCATCAACTGGTGTACAAGTGGCTCTTCAAGAAGGGAGGGATGTTTGGGATGGCACTGCCTTCCTCTACCAAGATTCCCACGGCAGCGACGGCTACCTCAGCCACGACCGCTTCTCCGAGCTCGTTCAAGTCCACCTCAACTATGACTACTTCCTCGACGCCTTCTTCGGTGGGGCTTCCATCGGCCACAACCACTGTTCCTACTTCGTTGAAGTCCACCCTGGCTTCGATCGTGACTACAACCAAGTCAAGCATCATCAACTGCAATGGGATCCGGGTGGTTCTGGGTGGTGTCGGCTTGAGGTCAAGCCGAATTCAAGAAGGGAGGGATGTCAGGAGCCCTCCCCTGACTGGTACGTGGGCTTGCTCCTGGACCAGTACATGGGCCTGGCCCATCGGGAGACCATCGAGCGCTACAGACGACAAGTACCAGGGAGAAGACAATGCTCTGCTCATCCAGTGGATCACGAACCCGGCGGCGGCACCCTCTCTTCCTCTACCTTCCTTCCCCCAATTCGTGTATCTGTGATCCTGTAATCCACCATTGTTACTTGAATTCGCCTGTGAGAGTGATAGATCCACTAGTACAAAACAGGGCATTGGTCCAGGCCAGATCAGAGCAACAGTCCCGGTTCTGTTACGAACTGGGACTAATGCGTGCATCAGTCCCGGTTCGAGCGGCCAGGACGCCGGCCGGGCCTCGGCAGGAACCAGTCCCGGTTCGGCTGGGACCTTTAGTCCCGGTTCCAGCCACCAACCGGGACTAAAGGGCGCAACCCCTTTAGTCCCGGTTGGTGACTGGAACCGGGACTAAAGGTCAGTCTTCTGTCCCGGTTCTAGCCACGAACCGGGACTAAAGAGATGCCTATATATATGCTCTCCCCTGCCCGCTCACTCCTCTGTTTTTTGGCCGGCCGGTGTGGGAGGTGTGTGCTGCTCTGCTCTCACCTCCTATGCACATGAGGTGTTCGATGAAATGCCCGAGTCACACTTAAGCTTTCTCCTCTCCAAGCTCGACCTCCAAGCTCCATTTTCCCCAAGATTTGTCTAGGTTTGGCGGTGCACCAACTACACAAGTGTTCTAAAAGGTTAGCAACTTCATCGTTTCATCTCTCACTGCTAGTTTAGCTCATTTCAAATGTTGTAGAAGTAGAGTGGTTTGTGGGTTTTAGTGGAGGAGTGTATGTGGGAGTTCTTTTGATTTAGATGCACAATTTGAGCTGAAGTTAACTTCTTAGAGTCTGCACATGTGTAGGGTGCCGTCCCCGTCCCCGTCCTCGCCGCCGTCGATCGCCCGCGCCGATCTCGTCGCCGACACCACCGTGGTGAGCCTCTTGTTCTTATCTTCTTTTTAAAAGAAAAAAAAATCTTACTGGTATGATTTAGATAGATACTTGTATAATTTTCTTACTTTTATTATTGTTTGTTATTATATAGTGCCATGACTTTGGTATTCGCCCCCGTCGGCCCTCGTCCTGTCTATGATTCGGATGTGGTATATTATCTTTTATTATGATTTGTTTCATGTAGTGTTTATGACAATTATGCCGACCAACGTGACATAGATGTTTTTATCTAGGAGGTATGTGAACCGGAAATTCCAACCGACCCTCTTGTCGAGAGGTTAAATTTAGTTGAAAAAGAAAACAATTACTTGAAGAAAAAATTGAAAAGAATTGAGGAGGAGAAGATGGAATTGGAGTTGCATGTTGCCAATGTCGTCGATGATCACAAGATCAAGATGGATGCAATGCGCTTGAAGATTAGAAAGATTAGAAAATATGCCATTCATAATGAGGCTTGGTATCATTATGCCATTGGATCAATTGTTACCTTAGTTGCGATTATGATCGCATTTAAATGTTTTTCATAGTTTCAATGTATGTTTTAATTAGATGCTCTAGAGAGCTATATGTTGTTCTATGAGAACTATATATGTATGAACTTTATGTATTTATTTTTTCAGTAATAACATTTGATCACTACTGTACTTTGGTTTTAATGTGATGATGAACTTGTATTAATTTGGTCACTTCTCTATTCATGATGTTCTGTAATGGTTATTGATACACTTAATTATATAATGCACGCAGATGAACCGGCAATGGATGTACGGTGACCGACGCACCTCCGAGTATCTTGAGTGCCTGCATAAATTTCTCGAAGTGGCTGAGGCAAACAAGCAGAATGGTTTTATGTATTGTCCATGCCCTGTCTGTGAGAATACGAAGGATTACTCTAACTTGAAAACCCATCACGTCCACCTGCTTGAGAAGGGTTTCATGCCACACTATAATGTTTGGACCTAGCACGGAGAAAGAGGGTTATGATGGAAGACAAGGAAGAAGAAGAGGATGATGACAACTATCCCCCTGAATACAGTGATACTGCAACGGGGGAAGCTGAAGATCAAGAGGAACCAGACGATGTGCCCGATGATGATCTTCGCCGGGTCATTGTTGATGCAAAGAGACAATGCCAAAGTGAAAGGGAGAAGTTGAAGTTCGATCGCATGTTAGAGGATCACAAAAAAGGGTTGTACCCAAATTGCGAAGATGACAACACAAAGCTTGGTACCATACTGGAATTGCTGCAATGGAAGGCAGACAATGGTGTATCTGACAACGGATTTGGGAAGCTACTGAAAATAATGAAGAAGAAGCTTCCAAAGGATAACAAATTGCCCGACAGTACGTACGAAGCAAAGAAGGTTCTATGCCCTCTAGGATTGGAGGTGCAGAAGATACATGCATGCCCTAATGACTGCATCCTCTACCGCGGTGAGTACGAGGATTCGAACGCATGCCCGGTATGCGGTGCATTGCGGTACAAGATCAGACGAGATGACCCTGGTGATGTTGAGGGCGAGCGCCCCAGGAAGAGGGTTCCTGCCAAGGTGATGTGGTATGCTCCTATAATACCGTGGCTGAAACGTCTGTTCAGAAACAAAGAGCATGCCAAGTTGATGCGATGGCACAAAGAAGACCGTAAGAAAGACGGGAAGTTGAGAGCACCCGCTGACGGGTCGCAGTGGAGAAAAATCAAGAGAAGGTGGGGGCACTTTGCAGGTAACGCAAGGAACGTATGGTTTGGGTTAAGCGCAGATGGCATTAATCCTTTTGGGGAGCAGAGCAGCAATCATAGCACCTGGCCCGTGACTCTATGTATCTATAACCTTCCTCCTTGGTTGTATATGAAGCGGAAGTTTATTATGATGCCAGTGCTCATCCAAGGCCCTAAGCAACCCGGCAACGACATTGATGTGTACCTAAGGCCATTAGTTGAAGAACTTTTATAGCTGTGGAATGGAAAAGGTGTACGTGTGTGGGATGAGCACAAACAGCAGGAATTTGACCTACATGCGTTGCTGTTTGTAACCATCAATGATTGGCCTGCTCTCAGTAACCTTTCAGGACAGACAAACAAGGGATACCACGCATGCACGCACTGTTTAGATGACACCGAAAGTATATATTTGGAGAAATGCAGGAAGAATGTGTACCTGGGACATCGTCGATTTCTTCCGACCAACCATCAATGTCGAAAGAAAGGCAAGCATTTCAAAGGTGAGGCAGATCATCGGAAGAAGCCCGCCCTCCGTACTGGTGATCACATACTTGATATGGTCAAGGATTTACAAGTAATCTTTGGAAAGGGTCCTGGCGGACAATCTGTTCCGAATGACGCTGAGGGACGCGCACCCATGTGGAAGAAGAAATCTATATTTTGGGACCTACCCTATTGGAAAGACCTAGAGGTCCGCTCTGCAATCGACGTGATGCACGTGACGAAGAATCTTTGCGTGAACCTGCTAGGCTTCTTGGGCGTGTATGGGAAGACAAAAGATACACCGGAGGCACGGGATAACCAGTAACGTGTGCACGAAAAAGACGGCATGCATCCAAAGCAGTATGAAGGTCCTGCCAGCTACGCTCTTACCAAAGAAGAGAAGGAAATCTTCTTTGAATGCCTGCTCAGTATGAAGGTCCCGTCTGGCTTCTCGTCGAATATAAAGGGAATAATAAATATGGCAGAGAAAAAGTTCCAGAACCTAAAGTCTCATGACTGCCACGTGATTATGACGCAACTGCTTTCGGTTGCATTGAGGGGGCTTCTACCGAAAAACGTTCGATTGGCCATTGTGAAGCTATGTGCATTCCTCAATGCAATCTCTCAAAAGGTAATCGATCCAGAAATCCTACCAAGGTTAAAGAATGATTTGGTGCAATGTTTTGTCAGTTTCGAGCTGGTGTTCCCACCATCCTTCTTCAATATCATGACGCACGTCCTAGTTCATCTAGTCGACGAGATTGCCATTCTAGGTCCTGTATTTCTACACAATATGTTCCCCTTTGAGACGTTCATGGGAGTCTTAAAGAAATATGTTCGTAACCGTGCTAGGCCAGAAGGAAGCATCTCCATGGGCCGGCAAACAGAGGAGGTCATTGGGTTTTTTGTTGACTTCATTCCTGACCTTAAGCCGATTGGTCTCCCTCAATCGCGGTATGAGGGGAGACTGACTGGAAAAGGCACGCTAGGAGCGGATTCAATAATATGTAGGGACGGGCATTCTTGGGCTCAAGCACACTACACAGTTCTACAGAATTCTACCTTGGTGACCCCGTATGTCAATGAACACAAGAATATTCTGCGCTCCAAACACCCGGAGCAGTGTGACGACTGGATTACATGTGAACACATCAGGATTTTCGGCAGTTGGTTGCAAACACATCTCATGGGTGACAACATTGTTGGAGATGAGCTGTACTCGTTGGCCAGGACACCATCTTCGACTGTATTGACTTACCAAGGGTACGAGATAAATGGGAATACATTTTACACGATCGCCCAAGATCAAAAGAGCACCAACCAAAACAGTGGTGTCCGCTTTGATGCAGCAACCAACAGGGGAAAGGACACATCTTATGGTTACATAGTGGACATATGGGAACTTGACTATGGACATGATTTTAAGGTCCCTTTGTTTCGGTGCAAATGGGTCAATCGGTCAGGAGGCGGAGTACAGGTAGACCCGCAGTACGGAATGACAACAGTGGATCTCAACAATCTTGGGTACACAGACGAACCATTCGTCCTAGCCAATGATGTGGCGCAGGTTTTCTATGTGAAGGACATGTCTACCAAACCGAGAAAAAGAAAAGATAAGGAAGCGAATACATCATACGATGAGCCAAAGCGCCACATAGTTCTTTCAGGGAAAAGAGACATCGTGGGAGTGGAGGGCAAGACAGACATGTCTGAAGATTATGAAAAGTTTCATGAAATTCCTCCCTTCAAAGTGAAGGCTGACCCAAGCACCATGTTAAACGATGAAGATTATCCATGGTTACGGCGCAATAAGCAAGGGACACACGCGAAGAAAAACTGAAGAGTTTCTCTCCACAACTATTCTGATGATGGCTTTGATCTAGAATATCACTGCAGTTACATGTCAAGAAATGAAATGCCTTTGTAACATATGAGTTTTCGTCTGAAACCATGATACTTCGAAAGAGATTGTCCATTTTGTACACGAAGTGCATCCAGTTTTTGCCGTAACCGTCTCAACTTTTTAGCACATACTATGTGGGTGAAATGATGATACCATGCCAACTTTCAACCTTTTCAGAGTTCATTTGTACTGCTTTTCAATTTCAGGTTCATTTAGCTCAAAGAATGAATTAATATCAAAAAGAATGAATCAAAAAGCTTTTATAAAACTCTAATAGCAAAAAGAATGAACTAAAAAGCTTTCATAAAATTCTAATAGCAAAAAGAATGAACTAAAAAGAATAAATTAAATATAATATTTTTCAATAGCAAAAAGAATCAACTAAAAATAATCAAAATAATATTAACTAAAATTATCAAAGTATTTATTTGTTAAAAACTTTAATAGTAAAAAGAATTTTCATAAAGTATTTTTTGTTACAAACTTTAATAGAAAACTAAAAAGCTTTTATAAAACTCTAATAGCAAAAGGAATCAACTAAAAAGAATCAATAAAAAATAAAACTTATGCAACTAAAATTATATAAAATTTATGCAACTAAAATTATATAACTAAAAATAACATATGCAAAAAATAACATTAAAAATTTAAAAACATAACATATGCAAAAAATAAAAAAAGGCCCACCTACTAGCCACCACGGCCTGCATACGACTAGAAACAAAAGAAAATAAATAAAGCAAAAAAAAAATTAAAAAAAATTCCGCCTACTGGGCCACCACGGCCTGCATACGACTAGAAACCCAACCCGCTAGTTGGGCCGGGATGCAGGCCCGCAGCAGGACCAGTAGGCCCATACGCAGAGAGAGTGCGATTAGGCCCGTAGGCCTGCATAAGAGAGGAGCTCGAGAGGGTTGGCGCAGCCGCGCTTATAAACCACTCTCGACGCCTCTCAGCTAGCGAGGTGGCACTAAACATCCACCCGCCCGACGCCGTGCCAGCCGCAGGCCTTTGGTCCCGGTTCGTGGCTCCAACCGGGACTAAAGGCCCCCCTTTAGTCCCGGTTGGAGCCACGAACCGGGACCAAAGGGGGGGCTATATAAGCGCACACTTAGGAAATTTCCAATCCCCATCTGCAGTTCCCCCAACGACGCCGCCAGGCTGCCCGAGCTCGCCGTCGACGCCCTCGCCGTCAGGCTGCTCCACCCTCGTCTTCGACGCCCTCGCCGACGCCCTCGACGCCCTCTGCCCCGACGCGCGCCCTACCCCGACGCCGGCGCCGCTCCCCGCGCCCCTGCCCTGCCCCGACGCCGCCCCCAGTGAGCCCCCCGTTCCCCCCGCCCCTGTCCTTCCCCGACGCCGCTGCCGCCGCCGTCCCAGCTGCTCTGCTTGCCGCGCCGCCGCCCCTGCTCTGCTTTTTTTTTGTTCATAGAATTTTTTTTGTCCATTGATGTATGTATGGATGGTGTATGTATGTATATGCAGATGTATGGATGATCCATGGATGTATGCATTGATGTATGCTTTTTTTTGTTCATAGAATTTTTTTTGTCCATTGATGTATGCTTTTTTTTGTTCATATTAAGTTTACTAAGTTCATGATGATCTTGCTAAAACTCATATTAATTTTACTGAGTTTTACTTTGCCTAAATCGGGGAGAGGCAACTTTACTAAATGTTCATGATTTTTTTTGTTCATACAAAAAAAATTTGTACATAGAAAATTTTTTTGTTCAAAGAAATTTTTGTTCATGATGATCTTGCTAAAACTCATATTAAGTTTGAATATATGAGCAATGATGTATGGATGATCCATGGATGTATGCATATTGTTTTTCTATATCGGGGAGAGGCAACTTTACTAAATGGGCATGATGATCTTACTAAGTTTTACTTTGCCTAAATCGGGGAGAGGCAACTTTACTAAATGGGCATGATGATAATGAAATTTACTAATGTTAATTATGGGAGAGAGGGAGTAACAACTCATATATTCAAAATTTACTCCCGGTCCGCTCGCCTACCCGTTTGTCGAAGGTGGCAGGTGGGGTCTTATATATAACGCTACAACAATAATATCATATAGCACTGTTGTTATGTATAATACTATTGACGTCTAATGTCAAGTTAACAAATTATGTTCCATTAAAACATAACCCCGATAACATCGACATGAGGGGGGGGGTAGTTAAAACATAACCCCGATAACTTCTTCATGAGGGGGGACGTCGGACATGCATGAGAGAGGCGGTCCGCAAAGTATCCTCTCTCGAAAGTATAACCCCCGATAACTTTGCATGATGTTTGCGACTAATCCATTGCTCATATATGCATATGATTCCTTGTTGTGATTAGCTAGGTCTATGTTTGCCACGAATCCATCTCTCATGGTTGTATATTGCCATGTTGTAATATTTGCAGAAACTATGGACAGAGACTTAGAAAAAGAAGAGTTGTTGGGGGATATAATCCGCAACGAAGGTGATATCACCTTGTCGTTTCTCAACGACATCGATGGTCAGGAAGGAGATCATGACGGCTCCGGTGATCGAGTGGAGGAGGAAGGAGATCATGACGGCTCCGGTGACCGAATGGAGAAGGAAGGAGATCATGACGGCTCCGGTGACCGAACGGAGGAGGGAGCCTTAACTGTTGCAAAGTCCGGCGAGGTATATATATACATATATTAATTAAGCCTCTGCTGACTTGATGCATTAATTGTTTTGTATGTACATATATTAACGTTTCTTTCTTCTTTTAATTAGCCCTCCGGATCGAGCCAAACTTCCGTAAGGAGACGAGGCCCGAAGAAAAGGTTGCGCCAGGATGAAAGGTTCACGATCGAAGAAGTCGGTCGAGATGGCCAACCGATTGCTCCCAAGCGGAGCAGGGACACATTTATACATCAGTGCGGAGTGGTTGTTAGGGACATCGTCCCGATCAGCATCCAAGAATGGAATAAGAAGAAGGACCCTGAAGTTTCTTATGTCCAGGATAGACAGAAAGATGATCTTTGGACCTCGCTGATGACAAATTTCAGCCTACCACCAGAGGCGGATCCGAATAAGGTCAAGGCGTTTGCTCTTAAGAAGATGGCAGAACTATTCAAGAACTGGAAGAAAGATTTGAACAAAAAGTTTGTCGAGAAAGACAAGACTCCAGAATTCACCGGTCCATATGAGAAGATAAAAGATCACTGGCCCGCATTTGTGGACTACAAGAAATCGGACAAGGGCAAGCAAAGGTCAGCGACAAATAAGCTAAATGCTGCAAAGAAGAAGTATCACCATGTTACGGGGTCAGGTGGCTACAGCAAAGCCCAGCCTACGTGGGACAAAGCTGAGCAAGACCTGCTTGCTAAAGGGGTCCAACCAGCGACATTGCACTGGCCAGATCGGTCAAGGACTTGGTTCTTCGGGGTTGGGGGAACTTTGGACCCAGACACAGGGGAGTGTGTTTGGACGAAAGCGCAACTTGCAATACCCGTCAAGAAGCTATCGGAAGCAAACCAGGCAGCGCAGGAAGGGAGGTTACATCCCGACAGAGAGAATGACGAGCTGACACAGGCCCTCGGGAATCCTGAACACCCTGGACGAACACGAGGCACATCAGGCTCCGTTCCGTGGGTTTATGGGTTTCCCGACAGTGGTGGTTATAGAAGCCGAGAGAGAAAGAAGAAAGCGGAAGAAAGCGAAATGCAGAAGATCAGTGCAAGATTAGCGAAACTAGAGGAACTTGAGAGCCAGCGAGCTATCGGCCAACCATCTCAGCGGCACGAAGATCCTTCCTTCGACACTGCCCCAGAAGCTACCCCACCATCTCAGCGGAGAAGCAGCGTGGCTTCCACGGAGCTCCTTCAGCCTGATATCACGGCTCCTCGCTACCCCGTGGATAGTATCACGGAGGCTGAACATTGTGTGCTAATGGCGAAATGCCATAACCTGCCCTTGAAGGCGGCGGTCGGCTCTGTTTTTCCTCCTCGACCTGAGGGAACTTTCCATTGCCATCCGATTCCACATGGCTATGCTATTGTCACGGTCGACGAAATAATGGAGGGATTTGAGGGGCTGGAGCTTGACTACCCTACAGGTGAAGGGGATAATCTTTTGGAAAATGCCTTAAGGAGTACCTGCCTATGGAGAAAGGAGAACATCAAGCTTCCAAACTTGACGCCGCCTCAGCAGACTCAGCCAGAGGAGGCCCCCCAGCAGACTCCGCTGCCTCATTCGTCTCCGGCGCGTCAGCTGTCTCCGCCACCTCAACTGTCTCCGTCGCGTCAGCCGACTCCGGCGGAGGAGGCCCCTCAGCAGAATCCTCCTTCGCCTCCTCCGCGGCGTCAGCGGACTCCGCCTCCTGCGCCGCGTCAGGAATCTCTGCCTCCTCCGCCGCGTCAGCGAACTCCGCCTCGTCAGCGAACTCCGCCTCGTCAGCAACGGCAGAAGAGAGCCGCCGCCGCTCCGGCGGCTAGCAGTACAATAGGTGGTGGGAAGAAATTCAAATTTGGTCCAAGCCTCAGGGTTCCTCCAAAGTTACCATATGAGAGGACTGACGAGGAAAACAAGGACATCAGTGTTGCCGAAGTGCAGGCCCATTTTGCATGGAAAGTTCCACCTCCGAAGGAAAAAATAGATCCGGTAAAGGCGAATCGCACTCTGGATGCCCTTACGCGACCACCTTCGCCTCCGCCGCTATCAAACTATGACCGCATTATTGCAAAGACATATGACAAAGCTATGAGTCGGTCGAGAAGTAGCAGTACTGGTGCAAGAAGTGGGAAAACAATTCCCTAGCTCGGCGAACAGGAAAAGCAATCGTGCCCCCCGCTCAAGGTGTTTACCGATACCCCGGGGGTAGCGGTCGTTGCTCCTGGTTTCAATCCTGGTGATTACCTAGGCGATGATATACATTTTGAAATCGCTAAGCCGGTAGACACCTTTAAATACCAGCACGGGAAGCATCTCGTCAGAAGTGATGATCTGGAACGAGATCTACCAACGATGATGCGAACATTACATAAATGGTACTTGGAAACCTGCAAGGATGGGACGGGCAGTATCTTGATGGGAATTAAGGATGAGCACGACTTCGTTGGAGTCGACTCGATCTTCGTTGAATTTGACGAACTCTTTCAGTTATACAATCAAGCCGCCCTCGACAAAAGTCTCGTGGCTTGTTATTGTCTGTAAGTATTATTTCTGTAATTAAGTCTCTAGCTTAGCTCATTCATTGCATGTATATAATTATCCTCACTATATTATGCAGATTGAAGATCGTCGAATTTCAAAAAGGACAAATCTATGACATTGGGTTCATTAACCCAAATATCGTAAATGAATGGTCGGTACAGAAGATCCCCGAGGAGACTGAGAAAATCTTGCTCAGCTCGTTCCTTCAACACCAAAACAAAAGGGAAATACTCTTTCCTTACAAATTCAAGTGAGTGTTACTGTCTTCTGCATATTCTGTTTCGCTGACTCGAGGTTAAGTGTAATTGATGAGTTATGCGCGCGCAGGTTCCACTTTATTCTGCTAGCCATTCAGCTTGACGAGGGAGCAGTAACTGTCTTGGACTCGAGACGTAAAGAGGCTACGGAGTATGCGGACATGATTGAAATGCTCCAGAAGTAAGTTCAATCATTATCGCAGTATATCGGCAACTTTCGTTCATTTCCTGATATCAAGTAATCATTTTCTTTGCCGGGCAGGGTTTGGAAAAAGTTCATCACGCGGGTTAAGGGTGAATGGAGACCGGAGCTGCGATTTAAACAACCCAGAGTAAGTAGTACTAGCTAGTTCCGCGCATCTCTCATTGATTCTAGTTTCAATACCATTATCATGGTTGATTATCATTTTGATTGAACTCTATTCTCGTAAAGTGCATGTGGCAGGAACCCGGAACTGAGTTATGTGGATACTACGTTTGCGAGTTCATTCACCAAAAGACCACCGAGAGGGGCTTCACTAAACAACAATTTGAAGTACGTAAACAATATTCATAATTTTATTTTATCACCATCAATTGTGTTGATTTCATTCATATATATATATATATATATATATTGACCCCCCTTCTTTAAATTAGACCATGCAAAAGTGGAACGTACTCCTACCAGCTGATCGCCTACGCGCAATTCAAGAGGAGTTGGCGGGATTCTTTGTTGACCACATCATTCCTAAAGACGAAAAATGCCATCGGGAATTGCAAACCTGTTGAATAGATATATGCATCAACGTGTACTATCTGTAGTAGCGTCGAATAGATATATGAAAACTTGTTGTTCGACCAACAAGCACGGAGAAAGAGAGGTCACTTCTCTCTATATATTGATCATGCATGACGATGTTGTGTAATTAATGGTTCCTTCATTGCTTACTAGCTAGCGTCGAGTTCTCTCTATATGTAGTAGCTAGCGTCGACCAAGCACGGAGAAAGAGACACTAGTACAAAACAGGGCATCGGTCCACCCCTGAGAAGCCCATTATTCCCGGTTCACTCACGAACCGGGACCCATGGGGGCATCGGTCCCGGTTCATGAGGCCAGGGCGCCGGCCGGGCCTCGTGGGGCATTGGTCCCGGTTCGTCTGACCCCTTCTGTCCCGGTTCTAGACACGAACCGGGACCAATGCGCCTCGCTCCTGGCCCACAACCATTGGTCCCGGTTTGTGGCTGGAACCGGGACTAAAGGTGACCCCTTTGGTCCCGGTTCCAGCCACGAACCGGGACCAATGCGCCTCGCTCCTGGCCCACAGCCATTGGTCCCGGTTTGTGGCTGGAACCGGGACCAATGGTTGGCCTATATATAGCCCGCGAGCAGAGCAATGCATTGCTCTGTTTTTTTGCCCGGCCGTGGGAGAGCTTTGGTGGTGCTCTAGCTCACCTCCTATGCACATGAGGTGTTCGATGAAATGCCCGAGCCACACTTAAGCTTTCTCCTCTCGAAGCTCCTTGTCCAAGCTCCATTTTCCTCAAGATTTGTCTAGGTTTGGCGGTCCGTCCTGTCCCGTCCCCGTCCTCACCGCCATCGATCGCCCGCGCCCATCTTGGCGCCGGCAACACCGTGGTTAGCCTCTTCTTCTTATCTTCTTTCTAAAAGAAAAAAGTTCTTATTTGTGTGTTTTAATTAGATGCTCTAGAGAGTTATATGTTGTTCAATAATAAGAACTATATAACGCACGCAGATGAACCGGCAATGGATGTACGGTGACCGACGCACCTCCGAGTATATTAAGGGCCTGCATAATTTTCTCGAAGCGGCTGAGGCAAACAAGCAGAATGGTTTTATGCATTGTCCATGTACTGTCTGTGAGAATACGAAGGCTTTCTCCAACTCTAAAACCCTTCACTTCCACCTGCTTGAGAAGGGTTTTATGCCACACTATAATGTTTGGACCAAGCACGGAGAAAGAGGGGTTATGATGGAAGACAACGAAGAAGAAGAGGATGATGACAACTACCCGCCCCTTGAATACGGTGATGCTGCAATGGGGGAAGCTGAAGATCAAGAGGAACCAGACAATGTGCCCGATGATGATCTTCGCCGGGTCATTGTTGATGCACAGAGAGAATGCGAAAGTGAAAGGGAGAAGTTGAAGTTCGATCGCATGTTAGAGGATCACAAAAAAGGGTTGTACCCAAATTGCGAAGATGACAACAGAAAGCTCGGTACCACACTGGAATTGCTGCAATGGAAGGCAGACAATGGTGTATCTGACAAGGGATTTAGTTCGCTGCTGAAAATAATGAAGAAGAAGCTTCCAAAGGATAACGAATTGCCCGGCAGTACGTACGAAGCAAAGAAGGTTCTATGCCCTCTAGGATTGGAGGTGCAGAAGATACATGCATGCCCTAATGACTGCATCCTCTACCGCGGTGAGTACGAGGATTTGAACGCATGCCCGGTATGCGGTGCATTGCGGTATAAGATCAGACGAGATGACCCTGGTGATGTTGAGGGCGAGCGCCCCAGGAAGAGGGTTCCTGCCAAGGTGATGTGGTATGCTCCTATAATACCACGGCTGAAACGTCTGTTCAGAAACAAAGAGCATGCCAAGTTGATGCGATGGCACAAAGAAGACCGTAAGAAAGACGGGAAGTTGAGAGCACCTGCTGACGGGTCGTAGTGGAGAAAAATCGAGAGAAGGTGGGGGGACTTTGCAGGTGACGCAAGGAACGTATGGTTTGGTTTAAGTGCAGATGGCATTAATCCTTTTGGGGAGCAGAGCAGCAATCATAGCACCTGGCCCGTGACTCTATGTATCTATAACCTTCCTCCTTGGTTGTGCATGAAGCGGAAGTTCATTATGATGCCAGTGCTCATCCAAGGCCCTAAGAAACCCGGCAATGACATTGATGTGTACCTAAGGCCATTAGTTGAAGAACTTTTACAGCTGTGGAATGGAGAAGGTGTACGTGTGTGGGATGAGCACAAACAGGAGGAATTTGACCTACATGCGTTGCTGTTTGTAACCATCAACGATTGGCCTGCTCTCAGTAACCTTTCAGGACAGACAAACAAGGGATACCACGCATGCACACACTATTTAGATGACACCGACAGTATATATTTGGACAAATGCAGGAAGAATGTGTACCTGGGGCATCGTCGATTTCTTCCGACCAACCATCAATGTCGAAAGAAAGGAAAGCATTTCAAAGGTGAGGCAGATCACCGGAAGAAGCCCGCCCTCCGTACTGGTGATCACATACTTGATATGGTCAATGATTTACAAGTAATCTTTGGAAAGGGTCCTGGCGGACTATCTGTTCCCACTGACGATGCGGGACGCGCACCCATGTGGAAGAAGAAATCTATATTTTGGGACCTACCCTATTGGAAAGACCTAGAGGTCCGCTCTGCAATCGACGTGATGCACGTGACGAAGAATCTTTGCGTGAACCTGCTAGGCTTCTTGGGAGTGTATGGGAAGACAAAAGATACACCGGAGGCACGGGAGGAACAGCAACGTGTGCATGAAAAAGACGGCATGCATCCAAAGCAGTATGAAGGTCCTGCCAGCTACGCTCTTACCAAAGAAGAGAAGGAAATCTTCTTTGAATGCCTGCTCAGTATGAAGGTCCCGTCTGGCTTCTCGTCGAATATAAAGGGAATAATAAATATGGCAGAGAAAAAGTTCCAGAACCTAAAGTCTCATGACTGCCACGTGATTATGACGCAACTGCTTCCGGTTGCATTGAGGGGGCTTCTACCGGAAAACGTTCGATTAGCCATTGTGAAGCTATGTGCATTCCTCAATGCAATCTCTCAGAAGGTGATCGATCCAGAAATCCTGTCAAGGTTAAGGAGTGATTTGGTGCAATGTCTTGTTAGTTTCGAGCTGGTGTTCCCACCATCTTTCTTCAATATCATGACGCACGTCCTAGTTCATCTAGTCGACGAGATTGTCGTTCTGAGCCCTTTATTTCTATACAATATGTTCCCCTTTGAGAGGTTCATGGGAGTCTTAAAGAAATATGTTCGTAACCGCGCTAGGCCAGAAGCAAGCATCTCCATGGGCCATCAAACAGAGGATGTCATTGGGTTTTGTGTTGACTTCATTCCTGACCTTAAGAAGATTGGTCTCCCTCAATCGCGGTATGAGGGGAGACTGACTGGAAAAGGCACGCTAGGAGCGGACTCAATAATATGTAGGGACGGGCATTCTTGGTCTCAAGCACACTACACAGTTCTACAGAATTCTACCTTGGTGACCCCGTATGTCGATGAACACAAGAATATTCTACGCTCCAAACACCCGGAGCAGTGTGACGACTGGATTACATATGAACACATCAGGACTTTCGGCAGTTGGTTGCAAACACGTCTCATGGGTGACAACACTGTTTCTGATGAGCTGTACTCGTTGGCCAGGGGACCATCTTCGACTGTATTGACTTACAAAGGGTACGAGATAAATGGGAATACATTTTACACGATCGCCCAAGATCAAAAGTGCACCAACCAAAACAGCGGTGTCCGCTTTGATGCAGCAACCAAGAGGGGAAAGGACACATATTATGGTTACATAGTGGACATATGGGAACTTGACTATGGACATGATTTCAAGGTCCCTTTGTTTCAGTGCAAATGGGTCAATCTGTCAGGAGGCGGGGTACAGGTAGACCCACAGTACGGAATGACAACAGTGGATCTCAACAATCTTGGGTACACAGACGAACCATTCGTCCTAGCCAATGATGTGGCGCAGGTTTTCTATGTGAAGGACATGTCTACCAAACCGAGAAAAAGAAAAGATAAGGAAGCGAATACATCATACGATGAGCCAAAGCGCCACATAGTTCTTTCAGGAAAAAGAGACATCGTGGGATTGGAGGGCAAGACAGACATGTCTGAAGATTATGAAAAGTTTCATGAAATTCCTCCCTTCAAAGTCAAGGCTGACCCAAGCACCCTGTTAAACGATGAAGATTATCCATGGTTACGGCGCAATAAGCAAAGGACACAAGCGAAGAAAAAGTGAAGACTTTCTCTCCACAACTATATCATTGCAGTTACATGTGAAGAAATTAAATGCCTTTTGTAACAGATGAGTTTTTGTCCGAAACCCTGATACTTCGAAAGAGATTGTCCGTTTTGTACACGAAGTGCATCCAGTTTTTGCCGTAACCCTCTCAACTTTTTAGCACATGCTATGTGGGTGAAATGATGATACCATGCCAACTTTCAACCTGTTCAGAGTTCATTTGTAGTGCTTTTCAATTTCAGGGTCATTTAGCTTAAAAAAATCAGTAAATGCATGAAAAATAGGAAATGAAGTCAGAAAGGGTTGAAAATTGATGATGTGGCTTTGAATGGTGCATTTTGAACACACAAAAAGTCTGGAGTTCAAATAAGTTCAAAAAAATGAAATCCCTTTGTAACAGATGAGTTTTCGTCCGAAACCCTGATACTTCGAAAGAGATTGTCCATTTTGTACATGAAGTGCATCCAGTTTTTGCCGTAACCCTCTCAACTTTTTAGAACATGCTATGTGGGTGTAATGATGATACCATGCCAACTTTCAACCTTTTCAGAGTTCATTTGAAGTGCTTTTCAATTTCAGGGTCATTTAGCTCAAAGAATGAACTAATAGCAAAAAGAATGAACTAGAAAACCTTTATGAAACTCTAATAGCAAAAATAATGAACTAAAAATAATTAATTAAAAAATTCTGTTATGATCAACTAAAATAAAACTATAATATTCTTCAATAGCAAAAAGAATCAACTAAAAAGCTTTTATAAAACTCTAATAGCAAAAGGAATCAACTAAAAATATTTTATAAACCTCTAGTATTTATGAAACTAAAATTATATAAAATTTATGCAACTAAAGTTATCAAAGTATTTTTTGTTCAAAACATTAATAGCAAAAAGAATTTTCATAAAGAATTTTTTTAGAAACTTTAATAGCAAACTAAAATAACAAAATCTGTTTTTGGTTAAAACAGACATTTAAAATTACCTAAAAAATACCAAATTGAATATAATGATAAAACACAGTAATATTAAATAGCAGGAAAAAGAATCACTCAAAAATCTATTTTTATAGTAAAGTTATTCACAAACTAGTGATTCACACCAATTTAAAAGAATTCAAATTTAAACTATTCAAATTTGCAAACTAATGGCACTAACAGAAAGTTTATAATTTTTGTGACCTAAAAGCAAAAAGAATCACTGAAAAACTGTAAGTAGAAACAAAAGAAAATAAATAAAGCAAAAAAGAAAACAAAAAAAGTAGAAAAAAATTAAAAAAAATGCCGCCTACTGGGCCACCACGGCCTGAATACGACTAGAAACCCAACCATCTAGTTGGGCCAGGATTCAGGCCCGTAGAAGGCCCAGAAGGCCCACAGGCAGAGGTCATGCGATTAGGCCCGTAAGCCTGCTGCTGAGAGGAGCTCGAGAGGGTGTGCGCAGCAGCGCTTATAAACCACTCTCGAGCCCTCTCAGCTAGCGAGGTGGGACTAAACTTTTGGCCCCGGGCAGCACCACCCTTTAGTCCCGGTTGGTGGCACCAACCGGGACCAATGCCCACCTTTGGTCCCGGTTGGTGGCACCAACCGGGACCAATGCCACCCTTTAGTCCCGGTTGGTGCCACCAACCGGGACCAAAGGTCTCTGCTTCCCGCCCTTTGGGCTGACGAAAAGAGACCTTTGGTCCCGGTTGGTGGCACCCACCCTTTAGTCCCGGTTGGTGCCACCAACCGGGACCAATGCTGAGTGTATATAACCAGCACTTGTGAAATTTCACAGTTTTCATCGCCACTTCGCCCGACGACGCCAACCTCCTCGACGCCGCCAGGCTGCCCCGACGCCGTCCACCGCCCACGCCGTCGCCATCGCCAGGCCCCTGCCCCGTCGTCGCCGTCGCCGTCGCCGTCGTCGTCCCCGAGCCCATGGCCCTGCCCCGCCCCGGAGCCCACGCCCCTGCCCCGTCGTCGCCGTCGCCGTCGCCGTCGTCGTCCCCGAGCCCGTGGCCCTGCCCCGCCCCCGAGCCCACGCCCCTGCCCCGTCGTCGCCGTCGCCGTCGCCGTCGTCGTCCCCGAGCCCGCGGCCCTGCCCCGCCCCCGAGCCCACGCCCCTGCCCCGCCCCCGAGCGCGCCCGGCCGCGCCCCTGCCCCGGCCCGCCCCCGCCGTCGCCGGTGCTGGCGCCCTCGCCGCCCCCGCCGTGAGCCGCCTCCGCCCCCGCTGTGAGCCGCCTCCGCCCCCGCTGTGAGCCGCCTCCGCCCCCGCTGTGAGCCGCCGCCGCCCGTGCAATTTTTTTTATATATATATGTTGATTTTTTTATATGATGAATGTTTTTGTTCATATATAATGTATATATGTATGTGGCTATATGTATGTATGGATGGATGTATATATGATGTTTTTTTGTTCATAACATTTTTTTGTTCATATATGTATTTTTTCATATATGTGGCTATATGTATTTTTTTGTTCATAGCATTTTTTTCCATGTTTGTATGTGGCTATATGTATGTATGTCGCCATCGCCCTCGATCTCCTACCCCCTCCCGCCCCTACCCGACAAACTCTCGAGAGGAGATCGACATGAGGGGGGACGTCGGACATATCGGGCGACCAACTCTCGAGGCCACGCAAACCCTAGAAAAAAAGCGTTGTCGATCTCCTACCCCCCCCCCCTCCCCTACCTGACAAACTCTCGAGGTCAGCCAAACCCCTAGAAGAAAACTCCGGTAACTTCGACATGAGGGGGGACGTCGATCAACCCCCTCTCGCCCGACCAAACACTCGAGTCCACCCAAACCGGGACTGAGATGTGATAGGTAGTATTTTTTTTGTTCATAGAAAACTCCGGTAACTCTCCAACATGAGGAGGGACGTCGATCGATCAACCCCCTCTCGCCAAACCGGGACTGAAAAAGCGTTGTCGAGGCCACCCCAAACCCTAGAAGTGTTGTCGAGGCCACCCCAAACCCTAGAAGCGTTGTCGAGGCCAACCAAATTTACCAAGTTAAATGAGTTAAAAGAGCGTTGTTGAGGCCACCCCAAACCCTAGAAGAGTTGTCGAGGCCACCCAAATTTACCAAGTTAAAAGAGCGTTGTCGAGGCCACCTCCCCGATAACTTCGACATGAGGGGGACATCCGACATGACATGAGGGGGGACGTCGGACGTCGGACATGAGGGGTGAGCGTCGTTGTCGTCTACCCCCTCCCCGATAACTTCGACATGAGGGGGGGCGTCGGACATGACATGAGGGGTGAGCGTCGTTGTCGTCTACCCCCTCCGGTAACATAGATAACTCCGGTAACATAGATTTATCAAGAATGCCCCCATTATGGATGTGCACAAGTTGATCCAATTTTTTTTTGATCTCATCTATATATATTCTTTTATATGTCACGTTGTCTGTCAAAGTATTGAAGAAATCCATGGCTTCATCATTAGCCGGAAGTAACATGCGTATGATGCTATGAAGCTCTTCAAAGTTGTTTTGGAACGGAGTTCCGGATAGAATAATTTGCTTTTTGGTACGAATTTCAGCAAAGGCCTTCCAAATAGCGATATTCGGAAGGCTCTTGCTGAACTTCGTACCAAAAAGCTAATTAATTATCCTATCCGGGACTCCGTTCCAAAACAATTTTGGAGAGCTTCGTACCATTATGCGCCTGTTACTTCCGGCTAATGATGAAGCCTTGGTTTTCTTGAATCCTTTGACACTAGACAACGTGACATATAGAAGGGTAGATGAGATCAGGAAAAATATGGACCATTTTCTGCACATTCAGAATGGCGCCATTTTGTTAAATCCCTTCAAGGTTAAGAGAATCCCTTGTTTGACATTCATGAGAGAGGCGGTCCGGACATCAGACATTCATGAGAGAGGCAGTCCGGACGTCGGACATTCATGTTTGTATATTAATTGCCATGTTGTAATATTTGCAGAAACTATGGATCAAAGAGACTTGGAACAAGAACAGTTGTTGGGGGAGATAATCCTCGCTGGAGGTGATGCTGTCTTGTCGTTTCTCAACGACACTGATGGAACAATGGAGGAGGAAGGACATGATCATGATGGCTCCGGTGACATGATCATGATGGCTCCGGAGGTGCTGACTAGCTAATTGATGCATTAATTGTTTTGGTATGTACATATATATATATTAACTCTTCTTTCTTCTTTTATAGCCCTCCGGATCGAGCCAAACTTCGGTAACGAGACGAGGCCCGAAGAAGAGGTTGCGCAAGGATGAAAGGTTAACGATCACAACACTCGCGGACGATGGCCTACCGATTGAACCCAAGCGGACCAAGGACGCATTTTCTGCTCAGTGCGGAGCTATTGTTAGGGACAACATCCCGATCAGCATCAAGCAATGGAATAAGCCTAAGGACGACGCCCCTGAAGGTGATTATGTCACCGATAGACAGAAAGATGATCTTTGGACCTTGCTGAAGGCAAATTTCACCCTACCGCCAGAGGAGGATCCGAATAAGCCCGTTATAGAGCCACTGGTCAAGGCGTGTGCTCTTAAGAAGATGGCAGATCTATTCAGGAGGTGGAAGAAGGAGTTGAAATCAAAGTTTGTCGACAAAGGTGAGACTCCAGAATTCATCGGCCGATTTGAGAAGATAAGAGATCACTGGCCCGCATTTGTGGCCTACAAGACATCAGACAAGAGTAAGAAAATGTCAGAGACAAACAAGAACAACGCTGCAAAGAAGCAGTATCACCATCACACGGGGTCAGGTGGCTACCTCAAAGCCCGGCCGTTGTGGGACAAAGCTGAGAATGACCTGATTGCTAAAGGGGTCGAACCAGAGACATTGAACTAGCCAGACCGTTCAAGGACTTGGTTCTTCGGGATTGGGGGAACTTTGGACCCTGAAACAGGGAAGTGCCGTTGGACGGACGAGCAACTTGCAATACCCGTCGCGAAGCTTCAGAAGTATATCACCGCAGCGCAGGAAGGGACGTTCATTCCCGACAGAGAGAAGGACGAGCTGACTGAGGCCCTAGGGAATGTTGAGCACCCTGGACGAACACGAGGCACACCAGGCTCCGTTCCGTGGAAGTTTGGGTTTCCCGACGCAGGCGGTTACAGAAGCCGGGAGAGAAAGAGGAAAGCGGAGCTGAGCGACATGCAGAAGATGAGTGCAAGACTACAAAAGCTAGAGGAAGCTGAGAGCCAGCGAGCTGCCGGCCAACTATCTCAGCGGCACGAAGCTACCCCAGAAGCTACCCCGCCATCTCAGCGGAGAAGCAGCGTGGCTTCCACGGAGCCCGTTCAGACTGACTTCACGGAGCCTATCTACCCCATGGATACTATCACGGAGGCTCAAAATTGCGAGCTTATGACGAAATGCCATAACCTCACTTTCAAGGCGGCTCTCGGCTCTGTTGCACCTCCTCAACCCAACGAAACTTTTCACTGCCTTACGATTCCACATGGCTATGCTGTTGTGATGGTGGATGAAGTAATGGAGGGATTTGAGGAGCTCGAGCTTTACCACTCTACAGGTGAAGGGGAGAATCAGCTGGTTCGTGCTCTGAGGAGTACATGTCTATGGCAGAAGGAGTACATCAAGCTTCCAAACTGGACGCCTCCGCCTCCTCCTCCTCCTCCGGCGAGTCAGGGCACTCTGCCTCCTCCTCCTCCTCCTCCTCCGGCGAGTGATCAGGGCACTCCGCCTCCTTCTCCGGCTCCTCCGACGCGTGAGGGCACTCCGCCTCCTCCTTCGCCTACTCCGGCGCGTCGGAGCACTCCGCCTCCTTCTCCGCCTCCTCAGCAACGACGGAAGAGAGACGCCGCCGCTCCGGCGGCTAGCAGTACAAGCAGAGGCGGGAGGCAATTCAGATACGGTCCATGTCTCAAGCCTGTGGAAAAGTTACCATATGAGAGGACCGAGCAGGAAAACGAGGACATATGTCGTGCCGAAGTGAGGGACCATTTTGCAAAGAAAACACCAACTCCGAAGGAGAAGCTAGATCCGGTGAAAGTGAAGCGCACTATCGATGCCCTGAAGCGACCACCACCGCCTCTGCCGGATTCCAACTATGACCGCATAATTACTAAGACACATGCTAAAGCGCAGCAGTCGGGAAGTACTTCCAGTGCTGCAAGAGCGAAAAAACGAAGAAGTGGGAAAACAATTCCCCAGCTCGGCGAACAGGAGAAGCAATCGTTCCCCCCGCTCAAGGTGTCTAGCGATATCGCTAATCATCCGGTGCTACTGCCCGGTACCACTCTTGATGATTACCTGCCCGATGATGTACAGTTTGAAACGGCTGAGGTAGTAGACGTCTTTAGATACGAGCACGGGAAGCCTCTCGTCAAACCTGATCATCCTCATCTAACAACGATGATGCAAAAATTGCATGACTGGTACATGGAAACCTGCAGGAAGTCTGGGAAAGACAGTTTGTTAGTCGGAATTAAAAAAGAGCATGACTTCCCTGGAGTCGACCTGCTGCCTGTTGAATTTGTGGAGTTATTTCAATTATACAATCAAAAGGCCCTCGACAAACAACTCATGACTTGCTACTGTCTGTAATTATTACTTCTATAATTAAGTCTCTAGCTCAGCTCGTTCATTGCATGTATATATAATTATCCTCACTATATTATGCAGATTGAAGATGGTCGAATGCCAAAAAATAGGAATCTTCGACGTTGGGTTCATTAGCCCAAATACCGTAAATGAATGGTCGGTACGAAAGGCGGCTGAAGATACCGAGAACAACTTACTACAAACGTTCCTTAAACATCAAAACAAAAGGGAAATACTCTTTCCTTACAACTTCAAGTGAGTGTTACTGTCTTCTGCATATTCGGTTCCGCTTACTCGTGGTTAAGTAATGTAATTGATGAGTTATGCGTGCGCAGCTTCCACTATATTCTGCTATCCATTAACCTTGACGGGGCATTAGTAACTGTCTTAGACTCGCTCCGTAAAGATCCCAAGTATTATGCGGACATGACTGCAATGCTCCAGAAGTAAGTTTAATCAATACCGGGACCATATCGGCAACTTTCGTTCATTTCCTGATATCAAGTAATCATTTTCTTTGCCTGCCAGGGTTTGGAAAACGTTCACCGCTAAGGTTCCGGGTCTGAAGAAGGAGCTGCGATTTACACACCCCAAAGTAAGTAGTACTAGCTAGTTCCGCGCATCTCTCATTGATTCTAGTTTCATCAATACCATTATCATGCTTGCTTATCAGTTTGATTGAACTCTATTCTCGTAAAGTGCTTGTTGCAGGCACCCAACACTCATTTATGTGGATACTACGTATGCGAGTTCATTCGCTACTATACCTCTGAACGGGCCTCCTCTGAGGAACAATTTGAAGTACGTAAACAATATTCACAATTTTATTTTATATATTACCATCAATTGTGTTGAGTTTCATTCATATATATGTATTGACCCCTTCTTTAAATTAGATCTGGCAGATGCGGGATGAACTCCTACCACATGATCGCATACGAGCAATTCAAGAGGAATTGGCGGGATTCTTTCTTGACCACGTCATACCTGAACAAGGAGAATACCATATGAAATTGAAATTGTTGTAAGGGATGTTATATATTGTACATATGTAGCAGCGTCGGATAGATATACGAAAACTTGTTGTTCGACCAAGCACGAAGAAAGAGATGTCACTTCTCTCTATATATGTTCATGACGATCTTGTGTAATTAATGGTTTCCTTTATTTGCTTACTAGCTAGCGTCGAGTTCTCTCTATATGTGTAGTAGCTAGCGTCGACCAAGCACGGAAAAAGAGATGTCACTTCTCTCTATTAGCTCGCTAACACAATATGAAACCCCTAAATTAACCCTCCAAAACCCCAAAACCCCCCCTTCCAAAAAAAAAACAAAACCCAGCGACTGCGAGCTGCTGACGCGTAGCCGCCTTTTGGCCGCCTTTTGGTCCCGGTTGGTAACACCAACCGGGACTAAAGGTCCTCCCTCCCCCGCCCCAGGCAGCGCCACGTGGATGCCTTTTGCTCCCGGTTGGTGTTACCAACCGGGACTAAAGGTCCTCCTGCCTGGGCTTCCCACAGCGGCCACGTGGAGCCCCTTTGGTCCCGGTTCGTAAGCGAACCGGGACTAAAGGTTTTGGGCTTTAGTCCCGACCCTTTAGTCCCGGTTCCAGAACCGGGACTAAAGGCCCTTACGAACCGGGACAAATGGCCCTTTTCCTACTAGTGAGAGGTCACTTCTCTCTATTAGCTAGCTAACACAATATGAAACCCTAAACCCTCCAAAATCCCTAAACCCCCCCTTTCAAAAAAAAAAAAAAAACCCCAGCGCCTGCGAGCTGCTGACGCGTGGCTGCCTTTTGGTCCCGGTTGGTGTTACCAACCGGGACTAAAGGTCCTCCTGCCTGAGTGCTGCACAGCGGCCACGTGGAGCACGTTTGGTCCCGGTTCGTAGGCCAACCGGAACTAAAGGTTTTAGGCATTAGTCCCGATCGTTTTGTCCCGGTTCCAGAACCGGGACTTAAGGCCCTCTGGAACCGGGACAAAAGCCCTGTTTTGTATCAGTGATCGTGGAAGATATAATTAGGTTGCTAACAGACACGGTGCTCAAACTGGAGCCGGGTAAGTTGGCCGCCAGCCGGCATGTGCTCCGCGAGTACGGGAACATGAGTGGCGCCACGATTGTCTTCGTGCTTGACGAGCTGCGCCTGCGTCGGAAGGAGGAGGATAGTGGCCACCGGGAATCACCATCGAGACCATGTGCTTCGCTCTCCACGCTGACCAGGGAGAAATTTTATACTACAAAAGTATCCATACTACCATATAGTACGTACTTATTCCTTTTCGAAAAAATATAGTACGTACTTATACTTCGTGTGCGCGTGTGTAAGAATGCTGGCCTTCGTGTACGTACTTATACGTCAGTCAAGTCAAAGAACACAAACCACGTCCCATGCACCTTTCAGTCCACTCCACGATGACGTGCTACAAAAATATATACGACGAGTGATTAAGTACTACTTGGGCCTAATAAAATGAAGACCTCCAAAAGGAGATGTATCTATGTATGCATGGTTGTATGGCTAAGGAGATGTCAATATGCAGCCAGGTTTATACATTGAATATTGACATCCATATATGTCCCTGTGTGTTGTCAGTAATGTAAGGAGATGCATCACTACAAAATACTTGCTGAAATAATTGCAAATATTTTGAATGAGGCTGGACAGAAGTTCACTCTGGGTGATATTGGACATGCACTTGGGAAATTTATGAGCTCATTGCATCAATGTAGCCGGACAAAATTCAGTGGTGTAACGCGGGAGATAGAAAAATCACGAACGAGGCTTGGAGAGCTCATGAATATGAACATTGACCGGTCTGAGATAAAAACAACGATAAAATAGATGAGTTGTTGTATCGCTTCCTTGTCACCTTGTGATTTAACCATGGACCAATTTCTTTGAGTCTATGGATTTTATAAGAACTTCCTTGTCACCTTGTGATCACGAGTTTTTAAGCTTCCTTTGAGTCTATGTAATGACCAGAATCAAATGAGCAGAAACTACTGGTGGGGATTCGAGAAGGGCACCCCGAAAGGTGCACTGGAAGTGTGGGGATGATATTATAAAGCCTAAGAGCATGGGTGACAGTGGCTTTTGGGACATGATACTATATAACCAAGTACTCCTGAAGTGCCAGGCTTGGCAACTATTGATGATCCCAGACAATTTGTGTGTTGATTTTCTGCACGCCAAATGCTAACCTAATGGCATATTAGAGGACAAAGTTTTCTCTGGCAATCCATCCTCCTCTTGGCAAGGTATATCCCATAAGATTACATATAATGCCATACAAAGACATCATATAGATGCGTTACCTCGAACCTGGATCAATACAACACAAACCAAGATAGGGTATCTTAACTAACTACAGAAATTAGGGGTTTCTTGACCAACTCGGGGAGATTATACGAGGTCTCGAGATGGTACTAGACACATAAAAAGAAGAACCATCGTTGGCACCAGCACGATCAGGGCCACATTGCACGCCTGCTCTATGTTGTTGAGCTTCTTACGGAAGTTCTCATAGTCTTCACGACTCTGCCTGCACATAAAAGGGCAATTATGTTAGAACATAAAAAGGTATCACTTTTTTACTTTTACAGTATTACTACGTACGTGTCAAAATATAAGATGTTTTTTGACACTGTCAAAGTGTCAAATAAAAGTCGTCTTATATAAAGTTACATAGGTAGTATATACATTCTGCAACTAGGTTTATCTCAGGCAAGTCACAATTCACACAAAGCTTATCACAGGAGCCCTACTTTGCGTCTAAATATGTAGGAGTGAGAGGGGGAAAGGGGGCCCGGCGGTACGTACCGCCGTGGAGAGGAGGCGGGAACCCGCCACCGGCGAAAGGCCGTGCAACCTGAGGCCGATGGTCGACGACCTACGGCTGAGGGCCGGTGCCGCCTTGAGGAGGAGGGACCGGATCGCCGCCGCCATGAGCACGAGCGCGCTGGGAGAGCGGACGGGCGGTGGTCGGGGGAGGACCGCGGGGTGTTCTGTTGCGCATCGGTTATGTTGTCCACTTCTGTTTTCCTCGCCGACCAGCGCTCAAGCCAGTCCCTGGGCTGGCCAGCCCAACGCTCAAAATGTATACATTTTCCTTAAATGTTCAAAAATGTAAAAACAAATGTGTAATTTGTAAAAGCGGCATATTTATACAAAACTTTTTTATTTCTCGTAACTTATTCTTCCACGATATGTGTTTAACTTTATATTACAACATTTCTTCAAGAAAAAATTACCATGTTTTTCCGGTATCACAAGCAAAATTGACAGCATATTCAAGCATATCTATATTGACAAGCCTATTTTTAGTACATTCTATCTTTATATTTGGACGGAAATTTGAAATTTTATCTGCATCCCAAATAGTATGTAATCTTTCTACATTTGATTAAACAGTTTCTTCCTGCAGATTAAAAGAGCAAGCATAAACTTCCTTAAAGCCACACAATAAATTGTACACGAGATAGCTAGGACCCTCCGATCAAATCAACTTAAACACATCCTATTGCCCACGTTATGTCAATGGTCTGCCAGTTAAATCAACGACTCAGATCAAATCAAATGTTATGCCGAGCAGAAGCTGTGGTCTGCCGATCCTCTTAGCGCTCCGCGTCCCCGTCCGCAACACGCGGATCGAATCCACCCGCCTCCATCGTTCCCCATCTCCCCCTCCCTCCTCTCTCCTGCTCGCACGACGCCGCCGAGCGAAGCTCGGCCTCCGTCCGCGGAGCCGGGGTCACTTTCCTCCCTCGAGCAGCGTTGACGGCGCGGGACGCAGCGGGCTCGGCCTGCCTCGGCAGTGCCAGTGTCCGTCTCCTCCATCGAGCGGCAGCGGCGGTGCGGGACGCAGCGGGCCCGACCTGCGTCGGCGGCGGCAGGGTCCCTCTCCTCCGACGAGCAGTGGCGGCAGCGCGGGACGCAGTGGGATCGGCCTGCGTCGGCGGCGGCGGGGTCCATCTCCTCCCTCGAGCAGTGGCGGTGTGGGACATCGCGGGCTCGGCCGCGAAGATGGATTTCTCTGGCGGGGCATTCGACTCCTCGCATCTGTTCCTCGACCTCGCATCAGGGACGCATATTCCCCTCCGGCCGTTCCTCTTCGTGGTCAGTGACCTAGATGCCGCCGCTGCCGTTGTTTCTCTACGCGACAGTGAGGTGAGACACGGCGTAGCCTCTGCCCACAGAACCATGGCAGCATGCCGTGTGAACGCCCCAGGGAGGCCAACTGGTGGTTCCTGCACCATGTAGCGTGTGGATGCCCACCAAATGTTCGATGAGTTCCCCTAATTGATCTCTCTATATAGCTAGCCCTCTCTATTTCAGTCTCTCCCTGCTCATATACTCCATGCCTCGGTTCATCCATATATGATCTTATTTTGTTTCAGTTTCTTGCTAGATTTAGCACTGACATTTGTTCAAATCCTATCCAGGTTGAACCATTGAAAGGGAGCATACAAAGCTGCAGAGGCAACAACTCCAAAGGAATCAGCCCGGTGCTGTGTTTCTATATGTTCAGTGTGACTAGAAACAAACATGTTGACTGCTTAAGTTCTTGCAGGAGTGATTGCTTTAATTTGAGAAGGCACTGATATAACACGGGAAATAGTTACTACTGAAGAAATCATTTCTGCAACACTCGATCTTGAGCCTGCACATGCTAACAGAGATGCACCCAAAACAATATACTCCCGATTGTTTGATTGGTAACGATCCTCTCACAGAAAACTATAATTAGATTATTTTTACTTCTAAATCTTGACATTTTGCATTTTAATTATTAACCTATATGCACAGGATCGTAGAAAAATATTATTAATGTCTACATTGGAAAGGATCTAAATTGTAAACAAGTGGTTGGTGAATAATTTTTTATCTAGGTTCAGAAGTTGATAATCCACTACAGTTCTTTCATTGTACAGGCAACCTCAGGTACGACGAAACGGGTTTCTTTTGCTTCTGCCATCACATTGCTGAATATGATTTTGAATCTCAACTGCACTTTACTGCACCTTCTATCTTGATCTGCTTGACAACTTATAATTTGCGCAAGCATTCCCCTGCATAGTTTGTCTTTGGTCTGAAGAACAATTCCTGATGATATATTCCAAATCAGGTTGTTGCCTGGATCCTGTGGACAATATGTACAGTCACGATGTCGTTATCCGTTTACCATCAAGTAAGTTTTCGCTACGACGAAACGGGTTTCTTTTGCTTCTGCCGTCTCATTGCTGAATATGACTTTGAATCTCAACTGCACTTGACTGCACCTTCTATCTTGATCTGCTTGACAATGTATAATTTGCACAAGCATTCCCCTGCATAGTTTGTCCTTTGTCTGAAAGTACAGTTCCTGATGATATATTCCAAATCAGGTTGTTGCCGGGATCATATGGACAATAATGTACAGTCACGCTGTCGTTATCCGTTTACAATCAAGTAAGTTTTCACTATGTTTTGTTTCGGTTCCACTTCAGAATCCCTAAACGATATAGATTGCAGAGCAAAGCTAGATGATGTACATCTTCACTAATCAGCAGATGTGCTTACCACATTTCTCTTGTTTTCTACGGTTGACGACTTCAAATTATTCAGAGTGCGCGACGCACAAGGATGAAAGGTTTCCGCACTTGCATCCATAGAAATATGGGTGTTGGTACTTCTGCTTTGGATGGATTTTGAAGGGAACTTTGGTTTTTACCGAGGATCAGACAATACTAAGAGACTAAAAGAATACAGTAAATTACTAGATCATCGATAGTTCCCTAGCCTAGAATAGAACCTGCTGTGGTAACTTTCTTGGGGCTCTGGAAAAAATTCCTCTGAAACTGAATCATTCAGTCATACCTTCAGTTTAGTAAATAATGGCTCTGGATACTGGGATATCTCATCTTGGTTGTTTTTATATACTGCATTGCAAAACTAGAAGCTCAAGCTAGGCTAGGCTAGGCTCACAGAATAATGATGATGATTACTTAGCTAAAATCCTAAGATCCGGAACTCCCTACCCATTTGCTGTAGCTGCGGCAAGAATAATGAACAGAAAGCACTATTCCTGGTTGCGTCGTGAATATGCCTAATGAAGTTCCATATGGATATAATTTCATTGTGTTTGCCTTGTGAAATCGATGTAGATGTGGTCATCGAAGTTTGATCCGGTCGCGGACAGATGTGTCGAGCTGCATATTTAACCAGGTATATTTGATCATTTCGACTAGCTATTTAACCAGTGCTAATACAAATATTGCTTGAGGACTTGCGATAGCTTAATTTACTCTAGAAAAGGAACTTTTGTTCTAGAAACGCAAGTTTGCAGAAGTGGGTTTGAATTAATAGTTGATATATTGCTATTAGTAGAAGCACTCATATTTCAGAATTTCGGTTAAATTGGTTGTGTATTGTATAGCTAATATTGATATGTTGCACATTATTCAAGCCCATTGATATATTGCAGCCATATATTTCCTATTTCTTGGTGAATCAGGATTTCAATTGATATCTCAATCGTAAGAGTTCGAGTGCGAGTCCATTGTGATATGCACTTACATCCCTATTTTCTGTTTTTTGGTGAATATATATTCTTGATTTCAGTTTTTTTAATGGTTATTTAAGTGGATATGATTAATCGATAATTATGAAGAATGGGAATGCAATGGGCAAGAAAAAAAATATGACAAGAATCAGAAAAATATATGTCGGGCTCTGTATTTGAAATGGAACGAACTATATGTATTGCAATCCAGACATACTATGCAATCAAATTGGTAGAATCCATGTGTGCTGTTGTGATTTCAGTTACTTTCAAGTTTCAGTATTTTTCCGGTGATTTTCATGTGTTGTCCAATGTGTATATGTCTACGGTGTAAGTGGCTAATGGCCAGATCCAAGGTGGCATTCATTGCATGACAACACCAGACTGGGGAGTTCATGGCGCAGTTCTACGATGCATTTTTCTTCTTCTTCTGAAGCTTGTTTTAAGTTCGTTGTTTGATTAGCTGATTATAAGAGATAGTTTATGCCACCTGGTATATCAAAATGCACGCTGATTCATTCGTATTTGATAAATTTATAATCAATTGGTTGGAGATAATCCTATCAATAACCCCAGCCTGCACCACCTGCATTGGAGAGCACTCTGATTCCATGTTTGTTGTTTGCTATGTGTTCATCCATTTGACCCTTTCTACATTTGATTAAACAGTTTCTTCCTGCAGATTAAGAAAATTGTTCACATCCAAGGCTTGCGACTGCATCTCCTTCAAGAATTGTCGATTTCATGTGACATATTATCTTGAAAATGTTCTGTATGTGCTAGGTTTGGCAACTTTGGAAATTGAAATAAAGGGCCTTGATATTGTGCCATCAGTTGTACTCTATCCTGATTTTTTTTTAGTTGAGACATGCATCGAAGATGATATATGTTGTTAGCATCTTGTTACAAAGTTAATTAATGGGATATGATAAGTAACTGATGTAAGACATACAAATATGCATCTATTCTTGCATTTTATTATCCTTGTGTGAAAAATTGTCCATGCGAACTTGACAGCGTCAACTGGTTTGTATGCTAAATATCTTTTCTTTTCTATGTGATATAATGAATGGACATGCTAACTGCTGGTAATTATGGGAACGCCGTGACATGTATGGCGGCAGGGAAGGATAAATTCAAAGCTTCTAGATTGTATGTCTGGATGAGAGTGCGGAGGATAGCATTGTGTAATTTTTTTTGTATCCAAAAGGTAGTAGAGAAGGATGGGTTCCTTGCCCTTAATGCATGGATGAGGGAGTTACGAGGAAAACACATTGTATATTCCTTGTCCTCAACTTTATACGATTGTTCTATTGTATTTTTGTTGGTAATTCTGTTGTTATCGCACGTGTTTTATTTGCCTCTTTACATTTTTTCTATGACATATATAGTCTTCACATTTTTAGTGCATGCGATGTGGTAAACAAGTATTGTGGCCGTTTTATGTTATCGAAAAGCGGATTTTTGAGAGCTTATATATGTTTCGTTTGATCTTGATCTGGTATACCCAATATAAGCACCTCAAGTTAAATACGTATTTTAGTGTATGACCAAAGGATAAATCTTATGCTTTAGGCAAGTTTGTTAAGTATATGATCCCATCAAGATTTAAACTCAAAGACTGCATGGATGTACTCCAAAATCATTGCACATGCATGGTTGTAGATATATGCGGATTGAAACTGTGAGCTTTATGAATTCAAAATTTATATTCTAAGAGACGTGCATTGCACGTGCACACTTACTAGTAGTATGTAATCTTTAAATTTGGTTTCGGATGTTAATACACTTTTTGGAACAATGAATGTTACCTTAAATATAAGCAAATAAAAAGTTACCACATTAAACCAAGAACTAATTTATGTCATTTAATATATTATGGTGTTTTCGTGTGTCGTTTTCCACAATATCCATAGGTACCTATAGAACTTTGTGGAGTATTTTAGAGCTTTAAGTCTAGTAAGTACTCCTTTTGTTTTTATTTCCTCTTTATATTAGCTTTAACTTAAGTTAAACTTTACATAGTACCCAGTTTATAGAAAATAATATGAACATTTACAATAACAAGTATATGCTGTGTGAAAATATATTCAACGACGAATCTAACGGTATTGATTTCCTATTGTAGATGTTAATTAAATTTAATAATTTGTGCTGAAGGGTTCTCTGCTCTGCTCAATAAAGCGGACGCGGAAAACCAAATCCGCGGGATTAAACTTGCTGCTACTCCCCCACGGGTCAATCACCTACTGTTCGCTGACGATTCTCTGCTTGATGTGGAAGGTAGCATCCAAAGTGCTGAAGTCATTAACAACATACTTCAGGCATATGAAGAATGTGCGGGCGCGACTATAAATCGCGAGAAGTCGTCAGTCATGTTTAGCGCCACCGCTATCAGAGTTTCAAGAACCTCATCATGCAAGAACTACAAAGCTTATGACCGGGTGAACTGGAATTATCTTAGGCAAATGATGCAAATGATTGGTTTCTCTCCCGGCGTGGCGTCGTCCCGGCGTAGCGGTGGCGCAGCGGCGCCACGGCGTGGCGTCTTCAACGCCATCAGCAATAGATCGTCGCCAACATCATCATCAACAACGTCGCTCCCGCAGCAGCTATAGCTACTAAGGCGGAGAAGATTTATTGCAGGCCTTGGTATAGGAAGCAAAGCAGCCTGCTGAGCTATTAGTACTAAGATGGTGTGTCAGTCAAGCTGGAGTCCTCTCCTCCAGCCATCAGACACGCCACCAATGTATTGTCGAGCGGAAAAACATGTGTTACCGAGCGTTCTGGTCGTGGCCTCCCAATAGTCCACCCGAGTGAAAATGCACGAAAAAAATGACAAGGGAGGCGGGCAGCATCGCCCTATGCGTTTAAAGTCTTACGTCGCGTATAATCAGCAAATATTCACGCTCACGCGCTATAGGTGCGAGGCTCTATGTGTTTATTCTCCTAACATTTCCAAAGTAATGGAACACTTCATCTTATAAACTGGTCATCTCCTCCTTACCCAAGCGGTGTGGTACTAAACTGTTGAGCCAGTGGCTGGTGGTGTGCGCTGCCACACACTCCACTCTAGCAGCCTAAGTGGATGGTGCAGCCGAAAACTGATGCAATAATGATACAGACGGTAAGAGCATCTACGGTTGGACTTGGTAAATCGGACCCCTCAAACGTGTGCGAACGCGACCCGCGGATAGTGACCGGTCACGTCTTAAATTTACTTCTCTGCATCTGAGTCTCTCATATTTCATCCCCTAGATGCATACAACCCATGCAAAATAAATCTGCGTACTATGACACGCTAGCTATGATTCGTCGTCGGAGATGTCCACGACGTCGGTGCCGGAAGCCGGGTGGACGGGCACGTAGGAGGGATGCGGCTCCTCCTCCTCCTCCTCATCCATGTACGCGAGCATCTCGTTGACTTCCGCGGCGTGCTCCGCCTCCATCTCCGGCCGACGACGGCGTCTGGTCTCCACATCCGACTCCGAGCGGAGGGAATCGAGGATGGCCTGCTGCTCCGCCTGCAGATCCACGTCCCCAGCATCCCCCACATCCTCCTCCGGCTCCTCAACCTCCTCCTCCTCCTGCTCAACCTCATCCTCCTCCTCCTCCAAGTCCTCCTCCGGATCCACCGCATCCGGAGGTAGCCCCGCGGCCATTCGGGTTTCGCGCCTTGCTCGGATCTGCTCAAGGAGCTCCAGCCGGCGCCCTCCTTACCCGGCGGGTGGGCGCATGGCTACTACTAGTGGCGGACAGCGAGTGGAAAGTGGCGGTGGCGGCGGATGGGAGGGAGGAAATGTGAACAGGTAGGGTTTCGGTGCCGGCGGTCGGCTTAAATAGCCGGGCTAGGCACTACGCGACCCGCAGGAGTGGCGCCATCGATCCGACGGAGGAGACGAGCTTCGGACCGCCGGGTTTCGGAGTGTTTTCCTGTGGGACCCAGCGTCAGTCCGACGTGACGGACGCTCCCGGGTGCCCCCCCACGTGACCCTAGCACCACTCCCGTCGGGTTGTTTGCCAGTCCCAGCCAGTGGCGGAGCCAGGATTTTCGACATCGGTATGCGTCGTAAAGAATTTTTTTGTCTTCACAATAATTTAAGAAATAAAAAAGTTCATAATAATAACAATGAAACTATAAACTTTAGGATATATTTTTTTCAAATTTACGAACATATTTTGAAATTTGAAACATTTTTTTGAATTCATGAACATTTTTAAAATCTGGAATAAGATAAAAAAAGAAAAGGAAATCTATACCTACTAATAAAAGCAAAAGCGCTTCTTACCACCATAATTTCGTCTGTTTTCGTCCATCCACCTCGCTTCCATAATTTTTGTTCGTTCCGTATGCAGCTTCGTAAGTCAATGAGCCAGAATTTTATGGGCCACCTAAAACGTTCAACCTCACGACCTGCCCTCCCCTTCCCTCCCTTACGCTGGTTGCAAACAGAAAAAGTTTTCTTATGCTTGTGCTAGAATTTCAGATTATAATTAATAGTCCCACCCTGCCTTTTTACATAAAATTCTAGCAACTTATATACGTTTTGAGTTGCCAGAATCAACAAGCCAACAAAAAGAGGATGATATATGTTTCATCTTTATCCTAGAGATGTGAAGAAAGGTACCGTGCACCACCAATCGAAAATGGCTGAAGCAGTCCCTAGCCCGGAAGTGAAGATCACAACCAATCAAAGATGAGAGGGGCAGATGAAATCCAAAAAAAAGCAGCATGTATGATGCCCAGCCAAATATCCTAAAGGATAGAGAGCCGATCTGAGAAATCCAAAAGAAAAAGGACCCCGATATGTACCTGACGTTCGGTCTGGGGACCTCCCAGACCGAACGAAAGGTTCGGTGTGGAGCGCTGCCCTGAACGAACGGTTTCGTTCGATCGGATCACCTGCAGCCCCGAACCCCTGACGCCAGCCAAATACTTTCTGGGCCTCCTGGCCCAAAACAATGTCCTTTGTACAAAAATTAAAAACAAAACTGCACAAAACAACTTCCTGTTAAACTAAAAAAAGGCCTTAAAAGGACATCCCTTGTGTCCACGTAAAAAGCCTAAAAAGAGTATTGCCAAAAAAAGCAAGAAAAAACCGGCCCTATATATGACTGTTATGCAAAAACAAAGTTGCCATGACAAAAACAAGTGACATGGCAAATTTTAGCAAAAAAAATGATCTATGGGTGAAAACAATTTTTACCTAGTCCAAAATGAAAAACAAAGTTGCCATGCTATAAAAGTAGATTTGCCATGTTATAAAAGTGGTTTGGCCATGTTATTGAGCATGTTGTTCATAAATTTTCCATGACAAATTGCCATGTGCTTACTCCATTCATTTTCACAAAAATTGCCATATTATGTAGATCAAAATTCATGAAATTGCCATGGCAAAAATAAAAAGTAAATTTGCCATGGCAAATAAAAAGTAAATTTGCCATATATGTAAAAGTAAGTTTGCCATGGCAAATTTAATAGGTAAATTTGCGATGGCAAAATAAAAGGTAAAATTTCCATTGAAGTAAATCTAAATTTGCCATGGAAGATTTGAAAGGTAAATCAATTCATGAAATTGCCATGGCAAAAAAAGAAGTAAATTGCCATGTCCTAGAGAAAACGAAAATCCGTACAAATTTCCATGTGATTAGTCCATTCATTTTCACAAAAATTGCCATATTATGTAGATCAAAATTCATGAAATTTCCATGGCGAAAATAAAAAGTAAATTTGGCATGGCAAATAAAAAGTAAATTTGCCATGGCAAATAAAAAGTAAATTTGCCATGTATGTAAAAGTAAGTTTGCCATGGCAAATTTAAAAGGTAAGTTTGTGATGGCAAAATAAAAGGTAAAATTGCCATTGAAGTAAATCTAAATTTGCCATGGAAAATTTGAAAGGTAAATCAATTCATGAAATTGCCATGGCAAAAAAGAAGTAAATTGCCATGTCATAGAGAAAACGAAAATCCGTACAAATTGCCATGTGATTAGTCCATTCGTTTTCACAAAATTTGCCATATTATGTAGATCAAAATTCATGAAATTGCCATGGCAAAATAAGGAGTAAATTTGCCATGGCAAATAAAAAGTAAATTTGCCATTAGTAATAAAAGTAAATTTGCCATGTATGTAAAAGTAAGTTTGCCATGGCAATTAAGCTAAATTTGCCATGAAAATTAAGTAAAATTTGCCATGGAAAATTTAAAAGGTAAATTCACGATGGCAAAATAAGAGGTAAAAATTCCGTTGATGTAAATGTAAATTTGCCATGGCAATTAGGTTAAATTTGCCATGGAAAATTTGAAAGGTAAATTTGAGATGGCAAAAAATAGAAGGTAAAATTGCCATTGCTATAATAAAAGTAAATTTACCATGCTACAAGTTAAGTTTGCCATGTTCTTAAAAGGTAGGAAGATCAAAATTGTCATGGGAAAAAAACGTGAGTAACCATGGGAACATTCTTGCAATAGGTATGGCGAAAGACACTACGAAAACTTGCCATCATGGCAACCTATAATTTTAGTTTGCCATAGCAAAAAAATCTATATAAATTTTGAGAGAGACATTGTCATGGAAAATGCATCTTAAGTTGATATCGTATTAACACTTTGTCATGGCAAAAACTTAATTGCAAAGATACCCTGGCAAAAAAAATGTAAGTAACCATGGAAACCATCTTGGAATAGATATGGCGAAGACAGTACTAAAAGTTGCCATCATTTGCCATGGCAAATGTACATATCATGGTAGATTTAAACTCTTTGACACATCACAGGACAAGTTAATGTGAGAATGTTCATAGCAACACTACTATTCAAACTAACTGAAAATCTAACTACATGTCATAACCTCTATCACTTAGCAAAGACCTACTAGACCAGAACATGAGCATAAAATTGTGGACATAATCCAAATGGCATATTCATAATACTGTGATGGCAAAGAAACATGAGCTAAATAAAAGACAGTGAGATGTTCTTCAGAAGAAATCACCGATGGGCCTGTCAATCTCGATCCCAAACATCCCAACCAGCCCGTCTCCGATCCAGCAGAAACTGAAGCACAGGACGGGACGGAGCCACTGCGACGACCACCAGTCGTCTCTGCACATAAGTGGTGGTGGGAGACGGGGTTGACGCTGCCGGTGGTGTGGTAGGCCGGGTTAGCCCGGAGCTCGCCGTCGAGGAACACGTCGGCGCCCTGGAGCGCGCCCTGCGGAGCCCTCGACCCGCAACGGCGCGGGGCCACTGCGGGAGAGCTCAATCTCCTCTAGCTCGCGTCCCCGGTCGACCACCTCCTCCGGCCTCCGCCGTCCAGGCACCTTCCACCGCCGCCGACGCATGCGTAGGGTTAATTAGGGATTTCAGAGCTCGATTTGGGGATGGGCGATCTGACCCCGCGCGAGGCTCGCCGCCGGCAGCCAAAAATACTCCGCCGCCGCCTCTCCCACTGCTCCTTCCATCGATGCGCCGACCACCAGCACGACGAGCAGCACCCACGCCCCCGACCACCACTGAGCCATGGATGCGGCAAAAAATCCAGGCGGGCTGCCGCCGCCATTCGGCTTGGCCAGACGACCAGCGTCGGTCGCTCTGCTCCATGTCCCGCGGCGAGAAGAGAGAGGGTGTGACGCAATGGAGTGGAAGTGAGAGAGAAGTGGAGAAAATGGGGGGCGGCGTGGTGGGGAACTGAGAGAGCAGCGGAGAAGATGGGGTTCGTTGCGGGTGACTGTTAGCACGAACACATTCACTCATCCGATGTGGCGATTGGACATGCTCTAAGATTAGTGCGTAAAGATGGACGGGCAGTAGGTCGTTCGGGACGAGCCTCTAAATTTCAGGACGTTCGGGCGTTATCGATTCCGAAGAAAAAACATCATGGATGATGGCCAGCCTAATATAATATCCTAAAGGAGGAGGAGAGAGCCGATGGTCATAGCCACGTGCGGGGACGGACGGCCGGTGAGCATGGCGGCGCGCGGATGTAGGAGACCGTCATGGCCGCTGGCGGTGGTCGAGCAGAGGTGCGGGGGACCCGTGATGGAGCTGGGGATCCGGCGGCGCGGGGAGGGGAGGGGGTGCAGGGAATTATCGAGGCGCCGCGGGTGCGGGCGGCGGTGCGGCGCGGGAGGAGGTCGTGGAAATCGGGGTGGGGGAGGTCGGGGTGGACTAACTATTTTTTGAATTCATGAACATTTTTTGAAATACAAAAATATCTTTAAAATTCATGTTTTTTTTAATCCGTGAACAATTTTTCAAATACATGAACATTTTTGAACTTTAGGAGCATTTTTTCAAATTTATGAACATATTTTAAAATTTGAAACATTTTTTCGAATTCAACATTTTTGAAATCCGGGAAAAAAAATTCAATGTTAGGAATATTTCGAAAATTCGTAAAAAAATTAAATTGGAAACTTCTTTTTAAAAACACCAACATTTTCTAAAGAAGATAAAAAACGAAAGGAAATAACAAAAAACAAAGAAAGGAAAACAAAAGGTGTGCCCGCCCCGCACATGGGCCGGCGCAAAGCGTTTTGTGATTGTCATTCCCCGACCCACGCGCGGCACCTCTCCGATCCCTAAATCCGTGCCATTCTGTAACTAGGGTTCCTCAACATGGCGGCCGCACTCGTGCGCGGCGGCGCCACCTCCCTTCCCCACCGCCTCGGCGCCGCCACCTCCCTCCCCCGCCACCTCGCCGCCGCCAACACCCGATCCCCTTTCTCTGCCGCTTTCGTCGGCCGCCACCACCATGACTGCCGAGCCGAAATGATACAGAGGTGCTCCTGGAAGGTGCTCTCCACACTTGTTCTCGGTACTTCTACAGTAGCTTTGGTTGTGGTGGACACCATGAGCTCACATTTCAAAATCGAGGCCGAGCAGCTCTTTCGAACCAAGACGGAGAAGCCCTTCAAGGCCAATCTCGACAGCATGATCGGAGCCGCCCTGGCTCACAAGGGACTCGAGGCCGACCTGCCTCCTCCAGGCACCGGCGGCTCTTCTGGTGGCAACTCTTCCGGAGGCCGAGGCGCCCCCAAACCTAGGGTGTTCTGAAAGTTTAGCTAGGCAGGAAATGTTTGTGGCCAAACATGGGGCTGTATTCTTCTTAGTTTGCCTCTTTTTTCCAGTTTAAACATGTGGACATGCTTATCTGGATGAAAGGTGTATCTTCCATGTTTCAGGAAAACCTATCTATCGAGTGTTCTTCTAATTGACGAATTCTGTCTATGCACTTCTGTTTACTTTCTATATTTCCTGTTTCTGGTTATTTCTGTGAACAATTATAATAATATCAACATTTTGAAGGGTCTGTCCTTTAACTTACACTCGTTGGTGTCTAAATTCCCTAATAAGAAAAATAAGAAGTGTTTGGAAGTGATATAGTCATAACATGTATTCCTGAAACTTCGGAGTTATCTTAGACATGTTACTTGGCATCCATTATTAAAGGCTCACAAAATTGTCCAGCTACTAGTGACTACAAGCAATCGTTGCAGTTCCAAAACTTGAATGAGGAGGAACAGAATATTCATTTGGAGGTTAAAATTTTAGACTTCTCTTGCTATAAATTGTTTATTCTTTCGCAAATAACGTCTCAGATGTTCTCGTTCAGGTTGTGCATGGTGGAAGGCGAATCAAAGGTATCAATTTAAGATCTTGTTTTTGTAGATGTAGTGCCCCTCAAGACTGGTGACCAGGTACGAATGCTGTTATTTTTTATGTTGAAACGAGTGGCTGCAAGAAGTTACAAATACATGGGTCTAATCTAATTTTCTTGTCAGGTACCTGCTGATGGAGTCCATTGATATTTGCACACCAGCAGAGAAAATTGAATTCATTGAAGCACATGAATTGGACAAGTGGCTAGACGAGGGTATTTCTGGAATGATTTTGCAATCAGCAGCATTGAACATGGACGGTTTTACAAGTACACCTCCAGAAATACAAAAGGTTTTGGATATGTTCAAAGACATTTTCTCTGAGCCAACCACCTTACCACCTCAAAGCTCTTGTGATCATCGAATTCCGTTGCTTCTAGGTACTACACCACCTAATGTAAGACCTTACAGAGTTCCTCATGCTCGAAGAGATGAAATGGAACGGCAGGTCCACACTTTACTAGCCAGCAAAATCATTAGAGCAAGTCAAAGCCCCTATGCTGCTCCAGCAATATTGTTTAGGAAAACAGACACTACCTGGAGATTGCATAGAGAAAATAATGCAACAACAATCAAAAACAAATTTCCAGTCCCAGTGAGCAACAGTGTTCTCAAAACTTGACCTCAGGTCTGGATACCATCAAGTGAGAATGCATGAACCAGATATTGAGAAAACTGCGGTAAGGACTTATTTTGGACATTCTGAGTACCTTGTCATGCCCTTCGGCCTTTGCAATGCTCCCGCAACATTTCAAGCTCTAATGGATGAAGTTTTTGGGCCATATTTGAGAAAGTTCATTCTGTTTTTTTATGATGTGCTCATATACAACAAGATTTGAAATCTCATGTTCAACACCTCAAAGCTGCTAAACTAAGCAAATGCGTGTTTGCAGTTCCTAAAGGTGAATGTCTTGGGCATGTTATTTCTGGAGAAGGCATGTCTACAGAACCTGCTAAGATCAATGCTATTACAAATTGGCAACCTCCCCCAAATCTCACTCAACTGAGGGCCTGATAGGCTTCTACAGGAGATTCGTTAAAAACTATGGACTCATATGCCGATCTTTGCATGACCTCATGAAGAAAGTGCCTTTTAAGTTGGAGAGAAACAACAACAAGCTTTTAACTAATTGAAACATGCTATGATTTCAACTCCTGTTCTTGCACTTCCAAACTTCACAGAAGCATTTACCATCGAAACCGATGCATCTCGTACCGGGATAGGTGCAGTTTTAAGGCAAAAAAGCAGACCAATAGACTTTTCCAGTTCTGCTCTCTGTCCCAAAAACGCTGCCATCTCAGCATATAAAAGGAGGCACTGGCTATTCTTGAAGCAGTGAAACGATGGAGACATTACATTTTGGGAGGCAAGTTAATCATCAAATCAGACCAGCAGAGTCTTGAGTTTATTACTGACAGAGAATTGCGGAGGCAATCCAACATAAACTCATGAAGTATGCTGATTTGAAAAGAACTGAACGCTAATTTAAAGTAGGGGACATGGTGTATTTAAAGATGGAACCACGTCGACTGGCAGCTTTTGGTTTGAAGGAGTCAATGAAATTACTTTCAAAATACTTTAGCGTGTGGGCAAATTGGCGTACAGCTTGCTCTTACCACCATGTCAAAATTGATCATGTCTTCCATGTAAGTTAACTGAAGCAACACCTAGGAGCAAAGGCTGTGCCCAATCCTGACCTGGCATTCAATGAGATGGCTCGATCAATAATGAACCTGCAGCAGTTCTGGAAACAAGGCGAATCCCTCGGAACAACCTACCTGTGGTGCAATGGCTTATACAGTCGACTAACCTAAGCTTCATGGGAAGACACAGATTTCATCAAGCATACTTACAGAGTTATTTCGCACTACAGTCCAGGCATGGTTTGCACAGATTCAGTTCGTTGAGGAAGTCACCAGTTAATGAGGAGGCAATGTCAGGCCCTGTTAGGCTTATCCTTTTACTGCAAGTTCTAGTGAATACTTCGTCAGTTATCTGATGACTACCCTTGCTTCGCTCGGATGGTCCAGATCATCTGCAACGTCGTTAACTACTGTTTTACCTTACCGTTGGAACTATTACTGATTGTTACACTGTTTACCTTCCATTAGCAGTCATTCCCCTGTGCGGGTATATAAGCCAACGTGTGGCGCTGAAACATTTACCATGAATCTTGTTAAGGGAAAATCCCCAAATATGACAGCTATAGAAATTGGGTCTCTCCCTTCCAGGACTAGCCCTAGAACGCCCCCCACCCCCGGTGTGTCATGTGCTATTTCGTCTTAATTTCATGTCTCCATTTGTTTAGTTTATACTAATTGGTTTATGTTTCGCATACCATTACTAATTTGCCCTTACAATTTAGTGTACTCTATACATTGTTACAGGTGATGGGGAGGTCCTCACCGAACTTTTACTTATTAAGGCACTGAGTAGGAGAGGTTTTGTTATTGTTGTGACTGGTGATAGTACGGACGATGCCCCGGCACTGCATGAGGTTTGTGACCTACTCATCTTGACGTGTTCAAGAACCATCGCCCAGTATTACTTACACAATTTTGAATTTGTAGGCCAATATTTGGCATCCAGGGAACTGAAGTTGCCAAGGAGAGTTCTGATACTGTTATCTTGGATGACAATTTTGTTTCACGCGTGAGGGTATGCATGTTATGTCTTATTTACTTAATTTTTAGCAGAAATTGTTTTCTCTTATTAGCAACATCTGATATTTATTTATGGATTTAGGTTCTCAGATGGGGTCGTTCAATCTATGCAAACATTTAGAAATTCATACAGTTTTAGCTAACTGTCAACGGTTGCAGCCTTGATAATTGACGTAGTTTCTGCTGTCAGTTCTGGTGACGTGCCACTGAGTTCTGTCCAGGTTCGAGTCCTTAAATATGCTTTGCCTGGAAACTTCCAGATCACTGTGGACAAAGTTCTTTCTCCCCATGTATTGTGTAAAGTTCAATTGTGGGTTGTGGTTTCTCTTTACGTTAGTTCATTCAAGGGTATTTTCTTTGTGCTGGTATTTTGCAACTGCTTATAAGATAAAATGAACCTCATTCTAGTTTGTTCAATGATTGATGATATTGTATGTTGTTTTTGCCTCCTTATTTACAGTTGCTCTGGGTTAATCTAATCATGGACACGCTAGGAGCGCTTGCATTGGCGACTGAGCCACCAAACAACCATCTTATGCAGAGACCAGCGGTTGGATGGAGGATTGTTCTCTTGGTCTATTGTTGCTCAAATATCTACATAATTTTGTTCACTTGTATGGCAAACTTCATGGATTAGCGGTGGTTTCCCAATATCCTTGTAGGCTTGATAACATATGTTTTGAGGACTGAGCTTGAGCGAGCCTGCCCGAGTCTGGAGCTGGGCTCAACCTCGGCTTGTCTAGGCTTTGTAACAAAATCAGGTATGAACCCTAAAATACAAGTACAAGAAATTGCGGGGTTCCAGCCCTGAGCAATCAGGGACATGCACGCTAAGAGATTCACCAAGACAGATCACAGTTATTTTTACTCATTCATGTAGAACATTGCGATATCATGTGCTGATCATTAATTCTTTAAGGCCATGGCACTGAGATGAGTCGGATCGTATCAGATTGAAACAGGGTGTGGTGGGTTGGCAGCACATTGGTCTGGCATGGTGGGGAGTGGACCTGCGATATTGCTTGCGGGTCGGATAAGTTGGGGATTTGTTCTAATTGTCAGGCTTCCAAGGTATAGTATAGTATAGGCGTTGTAGGGGTTGATGCATGGTTTGGATGGGGTCAAGAACCCCACCAAATATCTCTGCTTGGTTGGCTCTCTGAACGTCCATGTCAAGCTCAAGATTGGCTTGAATCTATAGTATAGGTTTGTCTATCACATAAGATTATGTCTGTGATTAATAGCATTGCATTCAGTTGTTCTAAGCTGCTGACGATACATCTATAGTATTAGCCTCATGAAGCTGATTACTAAATATCTTCAATCCTGCAATCAAGTGCCCAACATAGTTTGTTTCAATCTTCAATCCTGAAAAAATGACAGATCACCTCCCCACCCGAGCTCGACGCGGCTCCATCGCTGATATGCAGTTTTGCGGACCTCCAAGGTGTCTCACCAAAGTGAAGCCATTGCCGTTGAACGAATCAGACCGGGGCAACACCCTGGACACACCATCGAACTCCAGATCTGGCACCCCACCATGACTAACACGCCGAAGGAGGAAACCATACCTGTCAGCCATCAACCACGAACCCAGCACACGTTCCTCTTCCATATATCGTTGATGCAGACCACAATCTGCATCCGCTCCTGGACTACCTCACAAGCTCCACGCCGGCGCTGGAGCAAACACCATTGCAACGGCGGAGCCCGAGGACACAAGTCCACCACGAGGATGCCGCCGCTGCCACGCCATCCTTGCTTGAACAGACTGGTTTTCAAATCCATGCCCACCATAGGATTGATCGCCTTGTTAGGGAAGGATCTGAAACTTCTTTATTCAGCCCCACCGCCGAAGCCAAGACGAGAAATGACCGAAAAACCTAAGCTACTAGGGTCTAACCTAAAACTGCACGATCCACACGTGTAGATCCGGTGACCCCCCTCACCACCGATGACCGAGGTCGTTGGCGGAGGGGAGTTGCCGGAGAAGGCGGCGGAAGGAACTCCTGGCAGCGGCTAGGGCTTCTAGTCGCCTGACCCGAGAGAAAAAGACTCGCTCGTTTCGCCACAGCCTGATGATCTTTGCCTCTGCCCACCCTGTGCTCTCCAATATGTCCATTTGCGTGGTATATAACGGACATGAACGATACTAGTTCAATGCACCTCTTGACACGCACGTACAACCAGCTTAATTCGTAGCGCCATGGTCACGTACCGCTGGGTGGCCTGGAGAGGTACACATTTGTGTCACTAGATGACCCAGTTGCGCCGATGGCGCAAGAAGCCAATTAGAAGTGATGTTAGTAGTGAGTAGGTATATGTGGTTCAGAAATGCTGATCGAGGGTGATAGGGCTATTCCCCTGGCACAAGACACGAACGGAGATAAGATCTATTTGAGTATTAATCACCATACATTTGTAGAAGCAGTAAAGAAAAACAGAAAGCAAGTTTGCGTGAGAAGGTAAAGATAAGTATGGTACATAAGCACTTGGTTTGCCAGCACATATATGCTCGCCCAGTACAGAACAAACAATAGCAGATTGTTGGTACAATGAAATCCTAACATCGCCTAAGTGTGAACTTGAAAATATAAACATAACAACTAATTTTACAATTTACAATAGAAGTTGACCACCTGTATAATATCACAAGCTTGTGAGGTCCACCAGCTTCTGTTTCAAAATGCAAGTGGAAATAAAACATGATTCTACATAGCGGCACTACTATACATGAATAAGAATACAAGTGTCTTACATGATCAGGTTAGCATGCAGCTAGGGCTACAGCCTAGACGAAAGACATGGGTAGACAGGGCAAAACAATGCTAGCTAGATATTTGTTACATAACTATGTTTGATTGGATAAGTAGCACCAAAGAACAGTGGTACACTCACTATTGTCATATTGCTGACTAATTACATATAGATGAAATACACTGCCAATGGTACATGGCCATGGTGGAACTGGATAGTGAGCATGGTGGACAAACCCATGTGTTAATGTGATCTATATAGATACTCACAATCATCAGTGCACCGCCCATTACTGTCATAGATGATCTCATCATCAACGCAGCTTCTCATGTACAATGGGAATGATGACGATGACACTGAAGGGCAACCTGTCGGCGACCCCTGTTTTTGGCGGTGTGTGTGCAGCTTGGGTTGGTAGCCAGGGTGGCTGTGTGTGTGCCCTTGGCCGGCGAGGTACTCGTTCGTTCGTAGGGGTCTTGACGGGTCGTCAGCGGCGAAGTCGGAGTCGCCTGCTCGGGGAGAGGTGATGACGATGACATTGCAGGCAACCTCGACGGTGTCCTCTTCTCGGCGGTGTGTGTGGTCTCGTCGGTGCCAGGTCGGCCGGGGTGCCCTTTCTTGTGGGCGTGTTGTAGCAGTTTTCGCCCGGGTTTCCATTAATTAACCGGGCAACTTGTTACCCTTCTTCTTTATTAATGAGATGAGGCAAAGCTTTTGCCTCCGTTTCGAAAAAAAAATTATATTCCAACCATCATGGTGATGTAACCAAGAAATTAGTATAGAAGTCTGAACCTGGTTTGCTATAAAACTCATTTTTCTATCGGTAATGTTCCGATCTTCCAAGTAAAAAAACTTTCGACTCAGCAAATAGTAACACAAGAAAACTGAAAAAACTAATAGGCAACTACACCTGAAAACCACACTTGTCTAACCCACTGTCAAAAAAAGTATGTGCTTAACCCATATATCCTGACAGTAATGCTGCAGCATGCAGGTTCATTAGAGCATTGATCATCATTCTTACTCCGGTATTCAACATCGACAATGAGTCTGCGTCTACACCTTGGCATACCCCTGCAAGCAATCAAACCTTAGCCAACGCAACAGAGCCATAGATCCATGAGCAAATAAAGCACTGAAACTGTAAGAGCTTACAAACCAAGTAAGTACAATTTAAATATAAAAATGAAATGGTGTTGTGGAAATTAACAAAGTGAGCTGCCTATGTTTCTTAAGTTCCTCTAGATTAGCACTGATATGATCTTTCTTAAGTTGCTACTATAAAATCTGAGATTTCATATAAACAAAGCACTTCTTGTTTGAACCTATAAAAGGAAATAATAAAGGAAAAAAATGTCTAAATTGTGGCCAAACATATAGAGAACCTCTTGTGCAAATTTCAGTTCATCAGTTCACTGCACCAGTATGGACAGCTTACCTGTTTTTAGCTTTGCTCTTCTGCCTTCCTTCACAGCGCACATGCCTTGATGAATGACAACTTCCTTTCCATCTCCACTCTCTCAAAGTAAGCATATATTGCATATCCAGATGCAACAACAGCAAGGAAAGAGAAAGTGGGGGAGTGCTGATTTTGATTCTTTATCAGGTGATTCAAGAGATTCCTAAAGAATCAATACCAAATAGTTTGAAACCAACAAAGCATATAAGATGAGTACAAAAGACAAACAGAAGGTACCTCTTGTGGCAGTGTCTTGCCATGCCGTCGATTGATGAAGGTGGCACTGGAGTCCGAACAATTCCATCTCTCTGCATAATTGCAATACATCCTTTTAGCTGAACTGAGCATGTTTCAGAAGCCCAGGATGCTGCCACCAAGAGCATTCTTTTGCAGTTCACATCATCAACGAAATATCATATCCCTTTCTCTTTCAATTGTATCATCAGGTAACCTATCTTTTCATTGATCTTATTTCCCCAAATTAAGATTGTCTGACTGCCTTGCTATCGCCTACTAAAGGCACTGTTCAGTGGATTTAAACAAACTGCCTGCAGTACATAAAAGTTATATCAACTTACATACAAAAAAGGTTAAATCTCTATTTCATGAATACATTAATATTTCCCTCAAGCAAAAACCTAAATAACCAGTTCTAAGTTTAGCTGAAACTTCGACTGAGTTACTGAGTCGCTCATTGTTATGTTCATAGCTTTTGAACCGCTTAACCGATTTCAGCAAATAAACTATTCTCAGATACCTACAGAGAATTCCCTACAACTTTATTTAAGGTGACTGGGACTAAAACTGTCTCTAACTTGGTTGAACACAGGTAAATAGATCTTCTCACAGCCTCGCTATTACTAAACAGTAGCACCGTTTCTGGCTTAACTCCTAAAACAAGAGCTACATCTGCTGTTTTAGGAGTACATTGAAATTCCGCACAAATTATGCCCAGAATTTGAAAGAAACTTAGTGCTAAAATATACTACCTAGCAGCAACGAATCTGAATACAATTCAGTCTTTTCTCAGCACCTGCCTGTGTTTGGTACAGGAGAAAAGGAACAAAATACGGACAGCATCTGCAGCTTGCTGTGAGCAGATGCCAACTCCAACGGGGCTGAACCCGGGCGTCATCCTCTTCCTCACTGGTCTGTGATGCAAGCTTACCTACTTGCCAGGCTACTTGTTCTTGGTTGTCAGATTAGGAAGGCTTAGTTACCACTTTCCAGGATAAAAGGAGTACCTAATAGCCACAAATTTCAGAACTGCATAGTTCCCAGATTAGAACCGTTCTAAGTACTTAGTTACCAGGTTAGGAAAAAGCTTAGTTGCCACTTACCAGTATATAGAGTACCTAGCTTCCCTCGATTGGTTTCCAGATTAAAACCAGATTAGAACTACGTAATTGAAGCATGGACAGATCAAAATCGAGATCGAGCGGCTGCTCAAGCCAATCCAAGAGAGAGGCAAGAAAGTGAACAATAGACGACAGAACAAATAAACGGGAAAAAAAAGAGAAAAACAGCAACGAACCTTAAACCAGGCCCTCCATGGCAGCAGCACCGGCGCATGAATGGCGGTGACGCGAGCCTCTTGCCTGCCTCCCTAGCCGTCGCCTCCTCGTCCACAGCGAGGTCACCGGCGCAGGCTGCCGCGTGCGCTCCGTGCAGGAGCTCCAGCAGCGAGCAGAGCCGCCGTTCCCTGCGCCTCCCGAGTTCTTCACCGCAGGCCGCGTGCGCTCCGTGCAGGAGCTCAAGCAGCGAGCGGAGCCATCGGCTGCTGTTCCTCTGCTGGCTCCCCGTGTCTGCTGCATCTCGCTGCTGTGCGTCGCTGCTGGATCTCGCTGCTGTGCTGGATCTCGCTGCTGTTCCTCTTCCTCGTGCTAGCCGGGTGCGGAGGCAGGGGAGGAGGAGGTGGTGGAGGCGAGGCGGCCAAGAGGGAGGGGGAAGTGGTGGCGGCGGCATGGGGAAGAGGAGGGGGATGGGAAGAGACGAGGGAGAGAGATCTTTTCCCGGGAGAGAGAGAGAGGGGCTGACGAGGGAGATATTTCCATCCCGATCGGTCTTCGTCGCTAATCCAATCGCACCGAAACGAGGCGAAACCCACCTCGTTCTTTCGATGCAACAGCTAACGAGGTCTACCCGCCATCCACTATAGAAGCAGCCACAAACGTAAAAAAAAACCGACGGCTGACCAGACGCCAGCAGCAAAAAAAAAAACACTGTTGCACTCGAGTTACTCTATCCTGCGGCCGAAAATCACAGCGCGAAAGCAGAGCCCTCCAGAACGGCGGGTTGGCCAGGACCTTTTACTAGTTAGATTCCAAACTTGTGATCAAGGCAAAAATGTTGGTTATTAGTTTAGGATTTATATGTATTAGGAAACGCACGAGGTACAGTTCTAGTTCACATGGTGCCGCTCGGTTTCGTAGGTCCCGTGGCGTGTTTTTAGCTGTTCTATCTAATAATAATTTACCGGCGCTTTATTTCAATCCACCCACGCTGCCGATGTTTTTTCAGGGCGATCCCTCGTGTCGTAGTGGACGTATCCGAGCAGGTCAACCGTACTACAAAGACATCAATTCTTTGCAATAAAAAAAGAGACTTTTTCAGTTTCCGAGTGTATATTTGATGGTTCTTCATGGCAGGTCAAACATCAGTCCTGCAAAGGCATCAACTCTTTGCAAAAATAATAATATTACTATTTCAGTTCCCCACTGTATTTTAAAGTAACCAAGCACACTTTCCCCACGCCCGCGTCGCTCTTGCGGCGGCTCGGGCGGAACCCTAGCCCGCCGCCGCCGCCGCCCCTTCCCAGCGCCTCCTCCCCCCTCGCCGCCGCCGGAGGATGCCGGTGGGCTAAGCCCTCTCGGCGGACGGCGGCGGCGGGGAGCTCTCTCGCGCGCCCGCGCGCTCTGGTGGTGGGGGAGGCTCCTCCTCCCGATCTACGGCCTGGCCTTCCCCGGTGGCCGGCGGCTCGCCTGGCGCGGTCCGGCGTCCTCCCTCAGCGGCGTTCTCCTCTGGAGGTGGCTCGGGGCGGCGTTCTCCTCTGGAGGTGCCTCCGCCCTCATGGCCACCGGACCTGTCCGGGTTGGCGCGGCGGATTGGCGGCCTGGGCTCCTTCAGCTCGCTGGGGTGCACCCAGCTCGTTCTGTCGGCAGCCGACTGCTGGGTCCCATGGTAGTGCAGATGCGGGAGGCCGCCGGATCCAGTTGGGCGCCTGGATTTGGCCCGTCGGCGTTCGTGGCGGGGAGATGTGATGCTTGGTGGCTCTCCGGTGCTGCCGGCGCGGTGGCTCTGCGAGAGGTGGGTGGGCCAGTGGAGGTACACTGCGTGGGGGTGCCGGTGGTGGGTATGCTCCGGGCGAAAGCTTGTCGGCTCTTGCCGGCCGGCGGCGTCGGCGTCCGTGGGCGTCGTCTCACCTCCCTGGAGGCGCCGCTGAGGAGACCCGGATCCACCGCTACCCTCGGATCGTGCTCTTCGGGTGAAAGCTTAAGGCCCGGCCGGGTCGGGCGACGGCGTCGTCATCGTCGCTTCCCTCTTTGGGGCGTCGCCTTGAAGAGCATCGGATCCCGTTTGTGCGCTCCTTGGGTTGGACGCTCGCGACATTGCGGTCGGCTGGTGCCCGTCTGGCAATGTGGATGTTTTGCGTGGCTTCTTGTGTGGCAACGATGGCGGCTTCGAGCGGAGCAGAGTTGCAGCTGAGTTTTGGTAGTCGGTCTCATCCGGCGTGTTCGAGGAGTCGCGGCGCTTCACTTTGTCCTTCTGGAGTCAGAGCTGCTGAGGAGGGCCCTTGCGGCAACGATGACACGAGGCGGGTGGTCGGTTTCGGTGCTGGCTCGGCGCAGGCCCGGCGCTTTTCTCCTGCGATGCTCGTCGACAGAATCGGAGCTGCCTGGTCGCCGGCGCGTGTGGTGGACTGTTTGGCATCGGCCGACGCAGGCCTCGGCGCTTGTCTGTGGTGAGGGCTGCATCGGTGGTCGTCGATGCTGGAGTCGGAGTCGCCCTCGTGGAGGTGTGATGACGATGGCACCGGGTTGCAACCTCGACTGTGTTCTCTCCTCGACGGCGTGTGTGCGTTCTTGTGTGGGTTGCCAGGTCGCCCAGAGTGCCTCGTTTTTGTGGGCGTTTGTCACGGTTTTTGCCCGGTTTTCCGTTAATTAACCGGGCAACTCTATTCTACCTTTTTTAATGAATCGGGCCCTAAGGGACCGCGCGTTTCAAAAAAAAAAAAATTCAGTTCCCGAGTGTATATTTGACGGTTCTTCATGGCAATCCCCGGTGTCGTATGAGATGTATCCAGGGGCGGAGCTTGAACATAATACTAGGACGGGCCATCAGTAGTAATTAAAGTCATCTATAAGCTAATAAGCATGCATACAAGGTTATACCCCGTGTAAGGCCACAGCCTGGATTGGCCCTAACATAGGTCAAAAAACAGTTCTGTAAAGGCATTGGTTCAATGCAAAAAAATAATATTTTGGTTCGGAATGTACATTTGAGGTTCTTCATGGCAATCCCATGTTTTGTATCAGACGTATCCGAATAGATCAAACACAGTTTCATGAATTTGTGTCATAGGTTCTTCGCAAAAAATAATATTTCAGCTCCAAGTGTGCATTTGACGGTTCTTCATTGTGATCTCCCATTTTGTATCAAGCGTAGCCGAGTAGATCAAACAACGGTTCCACAAAGGTGGGTCATACGTTCTTCAAAAAGTATTATTTTGGCTATAAGAGTAGGTTCGGCGGTACTTCATGGCGATCCCCATGTCATTACCATATGGTTTGAACATCGAGCTAGTTTTTTTATAGCCGAACATGAGCTGGTTTGTGCCGGACATGGAGTATCTGCTCGCCAGCTCAAATGCTCCTTGATGAACAGTAAAATCAAAAATATAGTAAGAAAAATAAAAAAATAGATTTTTTTGGTAAATTTTACAAATGTTTTGTGTGCTTACAAAAAATTATCATGAAAGGACATTCGTGGAAGTGATGGTAAAAAACCCAAAATCGATGCTCCAAAAATGCCATTTTTTAAAGCATTTTGGAGTGCTGATTTTTTTTACTAAGACTTCTAAGAATGTCATTTCGTGATGAATTTTCTTTTGCGATGGAATTTCGTGATGAAATTTGTCAAGCATACAAAACATTTGCCAAATTTTGGCACAAAAAAATTCAGAATTTTTTCATTTTATTTTATCAGGCTGTTCAACCCGAGCTCATTTGAACTCGGGAGCATAATAGGACTTTGGAATGATTGAATGCTACTATTACACATGAACACATGGTGGTACTGGACTTGAACTGAACAGGAAAATTTGACCAAATCCTAATCGTTCTCAAATGAAGTAAAGGATCCATCTCATTAAAAAATGAAGTAAAGGAAATTCAGTGGCCAAGAGTTTGCATCGATTCCTCGAGGGCGAGTTCAGTACGCTTCCCCCTCTGCTGGGCCTTTGATCAAACACAGCCACCGCCCAGAACTGACCCTCCGTTCCGGCATTTCGTCTAGCATCTGCCCCTCGCTTCAACGACCAGCGACCACTGTACAAAGCCCGAGTGCGTTGTTGCAGATCGACGCGGCGCCGTGGCACGTCTCCACCCTCGACTGAGTCGCAGGTGGACCTGACCCCAACCGTCAGGGACTGCAAGTGGCAACAAGTGTGCTCTGCCTGTGAGCCGTTGTGTTGCGTGTGTGTATTTTCTTTTTCTTTTTTGAAACAAGACGTGTGTGTGTGTGTGTGTATGTCGACATGTGTATGTCCCTCTCCTGCCTTCTCTTGTCCAAATTCTCTCGTTTAGGCTGTATCCGACGCTCCTCACCAAGTTTGACGCCATAGAACTGAAGAGTGCCAACAAAATCATCCAGTTTAAGTGGAGCGAACGTCCGAGTTGAGCACCATTATGGCATTCAAGCGGTAAAAGCGGTTGTGGCATTCAAGCACATCCAGTTTAGCACTGAAAGTTTATGGCCCAGATTTTCAGACAACAATTTTCCACGGTTATGGCATTCAAGCGGCAAAAGCGGTTGTGGCCGCGAGATTTCTACTCCAAATATATGACGTTTTGGTTGAACTACCAAAACGTCAGATATTTAGGATCAGAGGGAGTACATATGGAACCGCTTAATTTCAAAGCAGCCCATCCGATCGCATTGGATCCCAGTTAGAAAACAAAATTCATATACAATCTCGAAATCCTATATTTTCAGGAAATAGATACAGTCTCTGTACATGGTTCGAAATCGTATATTTTCAAGAAATAATAGCAGTCTCTGTACATGGTTCAAAAAGTAAGCATTGTAGACGTTGACACGGTAATGGGAATTATTAAGACCACCGCAAGTCAACTGCATTTTCAGACCACATAAGTGCTTACCATACATTCGTCCGTTAAGATTTTTGCATAGTCAAACTCAGGTAATAAGAATTAATAATTGGATCCTGAATAACTTACAACCACCATCACAGATAAAACCCTAGCATAATAGACCCCCTAAAATAAATTATACAGCATTGCAGCAGTTCCAGGCACGGTTATCAGAAGAACAACATTACACGCCACCTCTATTCTACGAAGTTTCTTGCGGAAATTTATGTAGTCTTCATCCTGACGCCAATCATGACTGCACATAAAAAAGGCAATTATGTTACAGTATAGAAGATAATACGGGTTTGCTAAGTCACATCTAGATGTGACTTAAGTATTGTACATCTAAGTCATATACCATTGATTTTATGTGAAGATTTGTGCGGGCATTTTTCTTTTTCCTTTTTTCTTTTTCCTTTTTTCTTTTTCCTTTTTTATGTTGATTGAGTCATTTAGATGTGCAATACTTAAGTCACATCTAGATGTGATTTAGACAGACCCAAGATAATAAGTATTTGATGTTTCCTTTTAGGTATTATTATGTTCTGCATAGTACATAGGATTATCTCGGATTCATGGACACATAGAACATACAACACACAAAGAGGGTGTGAGACCAATAGAGTTTCAGAAACAAGATCAAGGATAATGCCATTTACCTATAGATTTCATGCCAATTCTCCAAACTTTTGTTTAATTCCTCCATCTTCTTATCGATCCTAGCTTTCTCAAGTCTTGTCTTCTCCCGCAATCGGGCCACCGACTCCTCAGAATACATCATCTGTCCCTGCTGCAATTTATTAAGGGCATGTGCAAACATTAGAAATGCCAGAACTTTACAAATAAGTTGCAGTGAAGTGAAAAAACCATGCCTGCTACGCTCAAGATGATCAAGATTTGATCTATGTAAAATCTGAATAAGAAATCACTATTTTTTTTTCAATAATAGTGAAAGTAGCCAAAAAATATCCCTCCATCCAATCATCCACCTAATAAAACATGCAACCGTGATTGACTTCTCTCGCATGTTCTAAATTAGATAAACAGGGAAAGAAAATTATCAGATTTATGTTGGTTTGCAACAAATCGCACCAAATCACGAGGTACTTACTGGAATATCATTACCCAAAAATAATACCCCCATCCAAACGTCCACTAAAACGGTGATTGATTTCTCTAAAAAAAATAGAGAAACCACACCGCCAGGCTTGGTTTGTAACAAAACCAACCAGACTGTCAAATCTGAAGAACACTATGATTTTTGCAATACTGGAATACCGTTCGTTACACAAAAATAATATAATTTCCACATCTAAACATGTCCTAAACATATAGGGCAGTAACTGAATACTCGGATTAGATTAGATGAACGAGAAAAGAAAATAGCAAAATCACTCGACCGGGGATCAGCAGGATCGAAATCGACCAAAGCTTCTTACCGTAGCACCCTGGTGTAAGAGGCGAGAACCCGCTGCCGGCGTCAGCGCGTGGACGGGCAGCTTAGCGGGGGCCATCGGCAGCGACCTGCTACCAAGGGCCGGCATCTTTCTGAGAAGAGAGCGTAGCGCCATCAGGTTGTACGGGATCACGAGAGCAGGCGACGGCGATCTAGGGTTTGTTTGGCTCGACTGGTTTCCCTTACCAGGCAGAAGGGACTCGACCAGCCATATATATAGAGTATATGGAAGGAAAACACTTTAAATCAGGCGGCTGATCACGGGCACGCACATCAGCCGAGTTCCTAGCCAGGCACGTGTCAATGTAGGCCACGCTGAGGCTTTATTTTCTTTCCTACACGCGCGGAAACTCTCAGGACTACGCGAGCGCAGTTGCATGCAGATACGTCTCCCATGTATCGATCCATGCTATGATGGTCCTTAGCGTTTTGCTGTAATTGCGTGCTGCATGTGTTTTCCTCGTGATATATATCCAATGTTTATTTTTTGATATTTTTTGTTGCGACCAAATAATAATACATTGCGTAGGAAAGTCCGCCATGCCTGTTCTACAAGGACGCTGCTGCAATTCGTACGCGCGGCGTTATAAAGCTGGTCAAATCCATGTGAGCGGTCTATCGGTGTTGCTGCAAGCCAGGCGCGTAACCCTGAAATCCAGACGCCACAATTTTTTGCTGCAAAGTTGTGTCGGCTGTACTAAAACCTGGACGACGCTACAAAGTCGACCGATGGTGTTGCAAGATGGATCTGTTTGGATACGGTCTTCATTCGTCTTCGTTTGGGTGTTTACATGTTTGATCCTTCCGATTTACGACTTCCTTCAGCAGCGATGGTTGCTGCTCTGGTGCGCTGGTCCTATGGGGACTTAACATGATGACTTTCCGACTGTCTACTACAATAAGATTTGTTTGGCTCCGGCGAGGGAGAGGCGATGACGGCGGCACGCCTTCGGCTTGCTTCATTGCTTGTAGTCGTCGCTAGGTGGTTCATGGACCTGGTTGTAGCATTTATTATCTCTGTTGTTCTTTGTACTACCATGATTGAAGATGGATAGATTAGAAGTTTCTGACGCAAAAAAAGGATGGATGTGTGACCCTACAAGTCCGGCCCCCATATTTTTTTTTCTGATGTGATGTCATAGTGTCGTGTTGCAAAAATCAAACGATGTCCAAGGCTGGCCGATACTGCTGCAAGCCGGATGCAATGATGACGCATGGTTGGTCGCTTTTTTTTGGTTGCTACAATAGTCGGATTGCCGTGCTACAAAACCATGTGACCCGGCAAAGCCGGCCACGCGACCCTGCAAGGGCGAATGGTGTTGTTGCCCGATCGCTGAATGTTGCAATCCAGGCGTTCGTTGATGCAAGGTCGACCATCTCCGTTGCAAGTCGCTTGAGAAGCACCAATACCAGAATCCGTTAGAATTTTGTTCAAACCGCAGTCGGTTGGAGCTTGGTGACAGGTGCCGAGTGCCTCTGCGGTACTCGGACCAATCCAACACTAGTAGAAAATAGGGTTTTGGTCCTGGCCAGATTAGAGCATTAGTTCCGGTCGTGTTACGAACCGGGACTAATGGGAGCATCAGTCCCGGTTCGAGAGGCTAGGACGCCGGCCGGGCCTCGGCAGGCATCAGTCCCGGTTCCATCCACCAACCCGGACTAAAGGGGTTGCTGTCCTTTAGTCCCGGTTGGTGTCTGGAACCGGGACTAAAGGGTAGGCCATTAGTCCCGGTTTTAGACACAAACTGGGACTAAAGTTTTGCCTATATATATCCACGCCCCCCCCCCATCTTCTCTGTTTTTTGGCCGTGGAAGGGTGGAGGTGTGGGCTACTCTGTTTTTTGCCTATATATGCACATGAGGTGTTCGATGAAATGCCGGAGCCACACTTAAGCTTTCTCCTCTGTTCTTCCTCCAAGCTCCATTTTCCCCAAGATTTGTCTAGGTTTGGCGGTGCACCAACTATCCAAGTGTTCTAAAAATGTTAGCAACTTCATCCTTTCATCTCTCACTGCTAGTTTAGCTCATTTCAAATGCTCTAGAAGTAGTGTGGTTTGTGGGTTTTAGTGGAGGAGTGTATGTGTGAGTTTATTTGATTTAGATGCACAATTTGAGCTCAAATTAACTTCTTAGTTTGCACATGTGTAGGGTGCCGTCCCGTCCCCGTCCCCGTCCTCACCGCCGTCGATCGCCCACGCCGATCTCGTCGCCGGCACCACCGTGGTGAGCCTCTTGTTCTTATCTTTTTTTTAAAGAAAAAAAATTCTTACTTGTATGATTTATATAGCTACTTGTATAATTTTCTTACTTGTATTATTGTTTGTTATTATATAGTGCCATGGTTTTGGTATCCGCCCCCGTCGGCTCTCGTCCGGTCTATGATTCGGATGTGGTATATTATCTTTTATAATTATTTGTTTCATTTAGTGTTTATGACAATTATGCCGACCAACTTGACATAGATGTCTTTATCTAAGAGGTATGTGAACCGGAAATTCCAACCGACCCTCTTGTCGAGAGGTTAAATTTAGTTGAAAAAGAAAACAATTATTTGAAAGAAAAATTTAAAAGAGTTGAAGAAAAGAAGATGAAATTGGAGTTGCATGTTGCCGATGTCGTCGATCTACACAAGATCCAGATGGATGCAATGCGCTTGAAGATTAGAAAGATTAGAAAATATGCCATTGATAATAAGGCTTGGTATCATTATGCTGTTGGATCAATTGTTACCTTAGTTGCGATTTTGATCGCATTTGTTGTTGCATTTAAATGTTTTATATAGTTGCATGTTAGTTTCAATGTATGTTTTAATTAGAGCTGTATGTTGTTCTATGAGAACTATGTATGAACTTTATGTATTTATTTTTTCAGTAATAACATTTGATCACTACTGTATTTTGGTTTTAATGTGATGATGAACTTGTATTAATTTGGTCATTTCTCTATTCATGATGTTCTGTAATGGTTTTTGATATACTTAATTATATAATGCACGCAGATGAACCGGCAATGGATGTACGGTGACCGACGCACCTCCGACTACATTACGGGCCTGCATAATTTTCTCGATGTGGCTGAGGCAAACAAGCATAATGGTTTTATGTATTGTCCATGTACTGTCTGTGAGAATACAAATGATTACTCTTCCTCGAAAACCCTTCACTTCCACCTACTTGAGAAGGGTTTCATGCCCCACTATAATGTTTGGACCAAGCACGGAGAAAGAGGGGTTATGATGGAAGACAACGAAGAAGAAGAGGATGATGACAACTATCTTATGTTCCCTGAATACAGTGATACTGCAATGGGGGAAGCTGAAGATCAAGAGGCACCAGATGTGCCCGATGATGATCTTCGCCGGGTCATTGTTGATGCACAGAGAGGATGCGAAAGTGAAAGGGAGAAGTTGAAGTTCGATCGCATGTTAGAGGATCACAAAAAAGGGTTGTACCCAAATTGCGAAGATGGCAACACAAAGCTCGGTACCGCACTGGAATTGCTGCAATGGAAGGCAGAGAATGGTTTATCCGATAAGGGATTTGGGAAGCTACTGAAAATAATGAAGAAGAAGCTTCCAAAGGATAACGAATTGCCTGACAGTATGTACGAAGCAAAGAAGGTTCTCTGCCCTCTAGGATTAGAGGTGCAGAAGATACATGCATGCCCTAATGACTGCCTCCTCTACCGCGGTGAGGAGTACGAGAATTTGAATGCATGCCCGGTATGCGGTGCATTGCGGTATAAGATCAGACGAGATGACCCTGGTGATGTTGAGGGCGAGCGCCCCAGGAAGAGGGTTCCTGCCAAGGTGATGTGGTATGCTCCTATAATACCACGGTGCGTAGCTATGCATCTCCATGGATAGATCTTGCGTGTGCGTAGAAATTTTTTGTTTTCCATGCAACGTTCCCCAACAGTGGCATCATGAGCCAGGTCTATGCGTAGATGATATGCACGAGTAGAACACAAAGAGTTGTGGGCGGTATTGTAAGATGAAGCGGCCCGGAACAACCTTACATGTCCACGTACATGAGACCGGTTCCACCGACAGACATGCAACTTGTTTTGCATAAAGGTGGCTGGCGGGTGTCTGTTTCTCCTACTTTAGTTGAATCGAATTTGACTGCGGCCGGTCCTTGTTGAAGGTTAAAACAGCAAACTTGATAAATCACCGTTGTGGTTTTGTGCCATAGGTAAGAACGGTTCTTGCTAGAAGCCCGTAGCAGCCACGTAAAACTTGCAACAACAAAGTAGAGGACGTCTAACTTGTTTTTGCAGGGTATGCTGTGATGTGATATGGTCAAGACATGATGTGATATACGTTATTGTATGAGATGATCATGTTTTGTAATTTATAGGCAACCGACAGGAGCCTTATGGTTGTCTCTTTATTGTATGAAATGCAAGCGCCATGTAATTGCTTTACTTTATCGCTATGCGTTAGCAATAGTTGTAGAAGCAATAGTTGGCGAGATGACCACGACGCAATGATGGAGATCAAGGTGTCGAGCCGGTGACGATGGAGATCATGACGATGCTTTGGAGATGGAGATCAAAAGCACAAGATGATGGCCATATCATGTCACATATTTTGATTGCATATGATGTTTATCCTTTATGCATCTTATTTTGCTTAGAACGACGGTAGCATTATAAGATGATCCCTTCACTAAATTTCAAGATAAAAGTGTTCTCCCCGAGTATGCACCGTTGCTAAAGTTCGTCGTTTCGAAGCACCTGGTGATGATCGGGTGTGATAGATTCTACGTTCACATACAATGGGTGTAAGCCAGTTTTACACAAGCAGAATACTTGGGTTAAACTTGATGAGCCTAGCATGTACAGACATGGTCTCGGAACACTGGAGACCGAAAGGTCGAACATGAGTCATATAGTAGATATGATCAACATGGAGATGTTCACCATTGATGACTATCCCATCTCACGTGATGATCGGACATGGGCTAGTTGATTTGGATCATGTATCACTTAGTTAACTTGAGGGATGTTAATTTAAGTGGGAGTTCATTAGTAATTTGATTAATTGAACTTAATTTATCATGAACTTAGTCTTGATGGTTTCTTTGCATATCTATGTTGTAGATAAATGGCCCGTGCTACTGTTCCGTTGAAGTTTAATGCGTTCCTAGAGAAAGCTAAGTTGAAAGATGATGGTAGCAACTACACGGACTGGGTCCGTAACTTGAGGATTATCCTCATTGCTGCACAGAAGAATTATGTCCTTGATGCACCGCTAGGTGATGGACCTGCTGCAGGAGCTGCTGCAGACGTTGTGAACGCCTGGCAGGCTCGATCTGATGACTACTCGATAGTTCAGTGTGTCATGCTCTACGGCTTAGAACCGGGACTGCAAAAGCATTTTGAACGCCACGGAGCATATGAGATGTTCCAAGAGCTGAAATTGATATTTCAAGCTAATGCCCGGGTTGAGAGATATGAAGTCTCCAACAAGTTCTTTAGCTGTAAGATGGAGGAGAACAGTTCTATCAGTGAACACATACTCAGAATGTCTGGGTACCACAACCACTTGACTCAGCTGGGAATTGATCTTCCGGTTGAGAGTGTTATTGACAGAGTTCTTCAGTCACTGCCACCAAGCTATAAAGGCTTCGTGATGAACTATAATATGCAAGGGATGGAGAAGACAATTCCCGAGCTCTTCGCGATGCTGAAATCAGCGGAGGTAGAAATCAAGAAGGAGCATCAAGTGTTGATGGTTAACAAAACCACTAGTTTCAAGAAAAAGGGCAAGGGAAAGAAGGGGAACTTCAAGAAGAACGGCAAGCAAGTTGCCGCTCCCACGAAGAAACCCAAAGCTGGACCCAGGCTTGAAACAGAGTACTTCTACTGCAAAGGGACTGGTCACTGGAAGCAAAACTGCCCCAAGTATTTGGCGGATAAGAAGGACGGCAAAGTGAGCAAAGGTATATTTGATATACATGTTATTGATGTGTTCCTCACTAATGCTCGCAGTAGCGCCTGGGTATTTGATACCGGTTCGGTTGCTCATATTTGTAAATCAAAATAGGAGCTACGGAATAAGCGAAGATTGGCTATGGACGAGGTGACAATGCGCGTCGGGAATGGTTCCAAGGTTGATGTGATCGCCGTCGGCACGCTACCTCTACATCTACCTTCGGGATTAGTTTTAGACCTCAATAATTGTTATTTGGTGCCAGCGTTGAGCATGAACATTATATCTGGATCTTGTTTATTGCGAGACGGTTATTCATTTAAGTCAGAGAATAATGGTTGTTCTATTTATATGAGTAACATCTTTTATGGTCACGCACCTTTTGTGAATGGTCTATTCTTGTTGAATCTCGATCGTAGTGATACACATATTCATAATATTGATGCCCAAAGATGCAAAGTTGATAATGATAGTGCAACATACTTGTGGCACTGCCGTTTAGGTCATATTGGTGTAAAGCGCATGAAGAAACTCCATGCGGATGGACTTTTGGATTCTCTTGATTATGAATCATTTGATACTTGCGAACCATGCCTCATGGGCAAGATGACTAAAACTCCGTTCTCCGGAACAATGGAGCGAGCTACTGATTTGTTGGAAATAATACATACCGATGTATGCGGTCCGATGAATGTTGAAGCACGCGGCGGGTATCGTTATTTTCTAACCTTCACAGATGATTTGAGTAGATATGGGTATATCTACTTGATGAAACACAAGTCTGAAACATTTGAAAAGTTCAAAGAATTTCAGAGTGAAGTAGAGAATCATCGTAACAAGAAAATAAAGTTTCTACGATCTGATCGCGGAGGCGAATATTTGAGTTACGAGTTTGGCCTTCATTTAAGAAAATGTGGAATTGTTTCACAACTCACGCCACCTAGAACACCACAGCGTAATGGTGTGTCCGAACGTCATAACCGTACTTTATTGGATATGGTGCGTTCTATGATGTCTCTTACCGATTTGCCACTATCGTTTTGGGGTTATGCATTAGAGACAGCTGCATTCACGTTAAATAGGGCACCGTCTAAATCCGTTGAGACGACACCATATGAACTATGGTTTGGCAAGAAACCTAAGCTGTCGTTTCTTAAAGTTTGGGGATGCGATGCTTATGTGAAAAAGCTTCAATCTGTTAAGCTCGAACCCAAAGCGGAGAAGTGCGTCTTCATAGGATACCCTAAAGAAACAATTGGGTACACCTTCTACCACAGATCCGAAGGCAAGGTCTTTGTTGCCAAGAATGGGTCCTTTCTAGAGAAGGAGTTTCTCTCGAAAGAAGTGAGTGGGAGGAAAGTAGAACTTGATGAGGTAATTGTACCTTCTCTCGAATTGGAAAGTAGCTCATCAGAGAAAACCGTTCCCGTGATGACTACACCAATAAGAGAGGAAGATAATGATAAAGATCACGAAACTTCAGATCAAGTTACCCAAAGCAGAGTACGTTCCGCACCAGAGTGGTACGGTAATCCTGTTCTGGAAGTTATGTTGTTAGACAACGGCGAACCTACGAACTATGAAGAAGCTATGATAAGCCCGGATTCCGACAAATGGCTTGAGGCCATGAAATCCGAGATAGGATCCATGTATGAGAACAAAGTATGCTGATGGTAATATCACTGTCATTGAGAATAAATGGATTTTTAAGAGGAAGACGGATGTTGATGGTAATATCACTGTCTACAAAGCTCGACTTGTGGCGAAAGGTTTTCGACAAGTTCAAGGGGTTGTGTTGGGGATATAACCCCGCGGTGTGACCCGCCCAGGAGGGGCCGGGTTACACAGTTGGCGAATCATAGCAAAGGGCCCAAGCGGGCCCGAGAAGACAAGACATGAAGACGGCGGTTCATAGGCAGGCCTATTGAAGGCCCAAGACCCGGAGGAGACTCAAGGCCCGAAGGTGTGAGCCGCCCGATGATGACTTGCTCTGTAAGGCAAGGAAATTAGAACCAGAGTCGGTTACGTTGTGTGACCCGACCCGGACTCTTGTAAGCCGCCGGACCTCGACCTGTGTATATAAAGGCGAGACCCGGCGGCGGGTTAAGGGGAAAAAAGAATCAATCGATAGCTAGGTCAAGCGTATTCGCTCCCTTGTAATCGATACCCAATCAATACAACACAAAGTAGGACGTAGGCTTTTACCTCGATCGAGAGGGGCCGAACCTGGGTAAACTCGTGTCTTTCGTCCCGATCAACCCCTTTGAGCAATCACCTGTAGCGATGGCCTCACGCTTAAGTCCTTTCATGAGGACATCTGCCGTGACAAAACCACGACAGTTGGCGCCCACCGTGGGGTCAGCGCACGGTGGTTTCGAGTTCTTGAAGGGCTCTTTCCCAGGGATCGAGGGATACGCCGTCGGCAGGATGACCAAGAGTCGCCGCGGCAAGCTCTACATCGATGACGCTGGCTGGGGCCCCGAGGCCGACTCAATCGAGTACGGGTACCGGGTCCCCTTCGGCGGAATTCACGTCTTCATCGGCAAGATCGGCGGACCCAAGGCCGAGCCGGACAACTGCACCAACCTCATCGAGTCGGCTCGGCGCGTGCAACCCGCCCGGATTCGACCCGGCCGGAAGCACGTCTTCGTCGGCTTCACGCAAGGATCCGAACTTGCGGACGACTCTGCATCTGGAGGAGAGACCCTCATCTACTCCGCGGATGAGTCCTCGACCGGAGAGACAGAGTCAATCACCAGCTTCATGATGGCGGGCTTGGGGGCTGTTCCGATGGTGACAGTATTCCGGACCCCTGCGAGCCGCCCAGCCGAGCCGCTATCTTCATGGCAGGCACAACGCTGGCTCTCAACAGCACGGCGGCTGGAGCGGCTATAGCTACGGACCCGTCCGGATCCAGGTCGGTCAGACCGCCGGCTCAGACTTTGTTGGAGCTGATGAATGAGTTAGCAGCCTTGATGGGAACCGAGGTCACGGCCGAAAATCAAGCAGAGCGCAACGCAGAGATTGCAAAGCTGAAGGACCAGATGACCAGGGCCCAAGAGGAGATCAATGCAGTACAAGCTCAGATGAATGCTGAGTCGGAGCGCCTTAAAGCTGAAGCTTTTCGCCTAAGCCTGGATCAAAACGCTTCTGATGTTGTCCTTCGGAGGAGGCATCAGACCCGCCTGCCTATGCAGTATAAGCCGAGGAACCTCTTTAGCAGTCCAAGGGCAGGGCCGGAGACCCCGGAGGCTGCAGGGAATAGAGCGGCGGCTCAGCCTCGACAACCAGACCCGCCCCGCCAGAGTCAGACCCCGCCGCAGCAGTTTTTAACCCCACCTGGTCATTACTCTAACCCGGTGGATAACATGGTGGCAGCAGCTACCAGGCTTAACGCACTGCCTCTTGCTGATGGGACGCCCTTTGCAGCGGAAGCACGTAATGCTATCGAGCTCTTGCGGACAGTGGTGGCGCAGCAGGAGATGTATTCATACAGTCGGAGCCGTGTGCACTCCACCCCGGTGCCGAGTCGCAGTTATAGCCGACGCATAGAGTCGCCCGCGGTTTCAAGCAGTGAGCAGCGCCGTAACCTGCCCCGTAACGACCCACCCCGATGTAATAACCCGCCCATGGTCAACGCTCAGGCAATTGTGGATGAAGCCAGAGCTCGTCGTGAGGCGGCGGCGGCAGCGGCTCACCAGGAGGTTCATCAGTCACCCCCGGTGACCCCGTTAGCTTCGGTAGGAGCCGGCTCGACTTCCAGGGCCGTCGGCGTACCCTGTTTAATACCGGATCGGTGGCACCTCAGGTGGGAGGTTACAAATTCACCAAAGTGCTGATGGATGGAGGCAGTAGTATCAATATCTTGTATTATGACACTTTCCGGCGTATGAATCTGACCGACAAGAATCTTAAACCGTCATCCACAGTGTTCCATGGCGTGGTGCCTGGCAAATCAGCATATCCAGTGGGTAAAATTGCCCTGGAGGTGGCCTTTGGTGATGATCGCAACTACAGAGTTGAAACATTATGGTTTGAGGTGGTCAAAATCAAGAGCCCATATCATGCCCTGTTTGGACGGCCGGTTTACGCTAAGTTTATGGCACGCCCCTGTTACATCTATCTGCAGCTTAAAATGCCCGGGCCAGAAGGAACGATTACAGTGCACGGTGATCGGAAAATTGCTCTGGAGTGCGAGGAAGGTGATGCTGCCTATGCAGAGGCAAGTTGTGCTAGTGCGGAACTTGAGTTTTACAAGGACAATGTTGACCCGGCTGATATGACCCCGTTGAAGAAGCCTACCACAGAAGTTGAGCCGCCCTTGAAGTTTAAGTCAACAGAGGATACTAAGCTGGTGGATTTTGTCCCGGACGACTCATCACAACAGTTTACTGTGGGGGCTAATATGGATCCCAAATAGGAAAGCGCGCTCATCGAATTCATCCGTGAGAATCGGGACATCTTTGCATGGAAACCTTCTGACATGCCGGGTGTACCGAGAGAATTCGCTGAGCACCGCCTTAATGTGGATCCCAAGTTTAAGCCGGTTAAACAGTTCCTTCGACATTTCAATGAGGAACGGCGTAAGGCTATTGGAGAGGAAATAGCCCGGCTCTTAGCGGCTGGGTTTATCGTGGTGGTCTTTCACCCGGAGTGGTTGGCTAACCCTGTGCTTGTACTCAAGAAGAACGGCACGTGGCGCATGTGTGTGGATTACACAGATCTCAACAAGGCTTGTCCAGCTGATCCGTTTGCTCTCCCCCGTATCGACCAAATCATTGATGCTACGGCGGGTTGTGAGAGCTTATGTTTTCTGGATGCTTATTCTGGTTATCATCAGATCAAGATGGCAGTGGAGGACCAAGAGAAGACATCTTTTATAACACCTTTTGGGGCTTTCTGCTATGTTTCTATGCCTTTTGGGCTTAAAAGTGCCCAGGCGACTTACCAACGTTGTGTTCAGAATTGCTTCCACGGCCAGATTGGGCGCAATGTTCACGCTTATGTGGATGATATAGTGGTCAAGTCAAGGAAGAAGGAGACGTTGCTTGATGACTTGAAGGAAACTTTTGATAATCTCCGGGTCTACAAATGATGCTTAACCCGGCCAAGTGTGTTTTTGGTGTGCCTGCAGGTAAACTGCTTGGATTTCTGGTCTCTGAGAGGGGCATTGAAGCTAACCCGGAGAAGATAAAGGCCATTACTTCACTTTCTAAGCCGGCGTGTGTCAATGACGTCCAGCGCTTGGCGAGTCGTATTGCAGCTCTGAGCCGGTTCATAAGTCACCTTGGCGAGAAGGCTATGCCCTTATATCAAATGATGAAAAAGACGGACGATTTCGTTTGGAGTAATGCTGCTAATGATGCGTTCGAGGCTCTGAAGAAGCAGCTTGCTGAGCCGCCCATTTTGGTAGCTCCCATAGACAAAGAGCCTTTGCTCCTGTACGTGGCGGCTAATAATAAAGCCGTCAGTGTTGCAGTTGTCGTGGAGCGCAAAGAGGCGGGTAAAGAGTTTCCAGTCCAGCGGCCGGCTTATTATGTCAGCGAGGTTTTAACTGAGTCCAAGCAAAGGTACCCGCATTGGCAAAAGCTGGTATTTGGAGTCTTCATGGTGAGTCGCAAGCTTAAACATTATTTTCTTGGACATCCAATCACTGTGGTCAGCTCTGCTCCCTTAGGGGATATAATTCAGAACAGAGAGGCCACGGGCCGGGTTGCGAAGTGGGCAATTGAGCTGGGACCTCACAATTTGAAGTATGTGCCTCGAACGGCCATAAAATCCCAAGCCCTGGTGGACTTTATAAATGATTGGACAGAATTACAAGTACCAGAGGAGAAGCCGGACAACACATATTGGACAATCCACTTTGATGGGTCCAGGCAGTTGGAGGGCTCGGGGGCTGGAGTTATTTTGACTTCCCCACGAGGTGATAAATTCTGTTATGTTTTAAGGCTAATGTTTCCTTGTACAAACAATGCAGCTGAATATGAAGCTTTGCTTCATGGGCTCTGTATGGCCAAGGAGATGAATTTGAGCAGGGTCAGATGTCTTGGCGACTCAGACCTTGTGGCTCAGCAGGTTTCAGGAAAGTGGGATTCTAAAGACCCACTCATGGCGGCTTATCGCCAAGCGGTCGAGCATATTGCTGGTCACTTCAAGGGCTATCAGGTGGATCATATTGATTGACGCAAGAACGAGGCGGCTGATGCGCTGTCTAGACTTGGGTCCCAGCGTAAGCCGGTGCCACCCAATGTGTTCCTTGATGTGTTGCATAACCCGTCAGTTAAGTTACCTACCGAGGAGGATATTGCTATCCCTGACCCGGAGGGGAAATTGGTGGCGGCTCTTCGTGCAATTCCAGATTGGACGCTGCCTTATCTGGCTTATAAGACTCGCGGCGAGTTACCCGAAGATGAGACTTTGGCGCGGCGGATCATACGGCGGTCTAAGTCCATGACTGTTATCAACGGCGAGTTACACAGATGCAGCGTCACTGGTGTTTTTCAACGCTGTGTTTCTCCTGAAGAAGGCCGTGAGATTCTCCGCGAGATACATGCAGGCGATTGTGGTCATCATGCCGGGTCTAAATCTTTGGTGGCTAAAGCTTTTCGTCATGGGTTTTACTGGTTAACAGCCCACGCGGATGCGGAGGACATAGTCAGTAAGTGCGACGGGTGTCAGAAATTTGCACGTCAAACTCATGTGCCGGCTCAACAACTCCGGATGATACCGATCACTTGGCCATTTGCGGTCTGGGGGCTTGATATGGTTGGGCCGTTTAAAAGATCTAAAGACAAGAAGACCCACCTCTTGGTGGCGGTTGATAAATTTACAAAGTGGATTGAGGCAGAGCCGGTCAGCAAGTGTGACGCCGCAACAGCTGTTCAGTTCATCAAAAAACTGATCTTTCGCTTTGGTTACCCGCATAGCATCATCACTGATAATGGTACGAATCTGTCTAAAGGTGCGATGAAGGAGTTTTGTCAACAAGAGCACATCCGGCTCGATGTTTCTTCCGTGGCGCATCCACAGTCCAATGGTCAGGCAGAAAGGGCTAACCAGGAAATTTTGAGAGGTATCAAGCCCCGGCTCATGGTTCCTTTGGAGCGAACACCTGGTTGTTGGGTTGAAAAGCTTCCTTTAGTTCTTTGGAGTATCTGAACCACCTCCAACCGTTCAACAGGCTACACGCCTTTCTTCATGGTATATGGTGCAGAGGCAGTCCTCCCCAGTGATATTCGTCATGACTCGCCGAGGGTGGCGGCTTACGTTGAAGCTGCTAATGAGACGGCACGACAAGATGCACTTGATGCTTTGGACGAGGAGCGTGATCTTGCGGCGGCTCGTTCGGCGATTTACCAGCAAGACCTGCGTCGCTATCATAGCCGCAGGGTCAAGACCCGGACGTTTCAGGAGGGTGACTTAGTTCTCCGGTTGATTCAAGATCAGACGGATATGCACAAGCTTTCACCCCCTTGGGAAGGACCCTTTGTGGTCAGCAAGAATCTCAAAAATGGATCGTATTATCTCATTGACATACGAGAGAACAACAAATCACGTACTTCTGCGGAGGAGACCCGCCGGCCGTGGAATATAGCTCATCTTCGGCCTTACTACACTTGAGTCACCGGCTCTAAGTATTTGTACATACCTTACTTTTGATGTATATACCTTTCTTTATGGTCAATATAATAAAGCCGGTATCCCTGAAATTCGGGGCCTCTGCCATTTCATATCATAGTACTGGTACTTGAGTCTTTATTTGTTGATCATAAGGTCACTTGGGGGCTTCCAACTCATTGAGTTTAGCTTTCATACCCTCTTGACCGGCTTACATGCCATATATGGGTTAAACCTGCCTGTTTGCAACTTGCCACTCCACCAGGTGACCCGCCGAACTCTTAACAGTCAATCTTCTTAAAAGACCCTGAACTGGTTAAGGTTAAAACGGCGGCTTATGTCACGAGAGGGCCGGCTTACAGAGAGCTAGGATAAACTCACCTCTTTGCTGTAGTCTCTCCGCTATATGACCCGTTGGCACTCTTAAGCAGTCAATCTTCTTAAAGACCCTGAACTGTTTAAGGTTAAAACAATGGATTTATGTCATGTGAGAGCCGGCTTATGAGGGTTACGGCGTTCTCGCCAAGCTTCACTGAAGCGCAAAACAAGTTTTGTAAAATTACAAAGCAAGAGTTAATCTCTTTTCGGCCTTTAAAGCCGCCTTATAAAACAAGAGTTGATCTCTTTTTGGCTGTGCCTTTTAAGCCGCCTTGCAGATATTGGGGATATACATGCATATATTCTCTATTGTTATTTCAGGAAATATATCTTTGGGTTATTCAAAATCTAGCTGTACATCAGGCGAGTTTCCGACAAATTATGACTCGCCAATTGAGATATTAAACGCCTCAAATAATGGAGTCATGAAGTTTTAAGCTGCTCTACGTCTTGGCTGTGATCCGCCAGTGGGGTTATTGGTGTTGTGTTCACCGTTTATCAATCAAGATTGCGGAGCAAGTCAGGAAAATTGAACCAGATATATATATATATATACATAGGATTGAAGTTGTTGCAATCAGAGCCGCCAAAGCATCAGTTCATCAAAATATGCACGAAGGCATGGCAGGGCGAATCATCGCTTGTAACTACCTATTACACGGCTCCCGCTTGAGCCCGTAAGTTCTGACAAGTGTTTTTTATACAAAATGGCTTATAAATTCCAGCCGATTTAAGCGTCATCTGAATCATGACCTGCCGGGTTAATCTTCCTGTTGCTTGGAGGAGGAAAGTGCCGGGTCACCCTGCGCCAGTTCTTCGTCGTCTGCTATCTGAAGATCATCCGAAGTCCAGTCGATGCCCGTTAATGCCTCAAAGGTAGCTTCTTCATTAATTATAATGGAAGGGTCAAGCTCAGGAGCGAAGAGTTGCTTACGCCTTTGAGGGGTCAAATCTGTTACTGGATGAGACGGCGGCTTCACACGAATATTGAGGCTATCGTAAGCCGGCTGGTACTTGTTCAAATCCAGTCCCTGGGCAAGCTGACATGCTAAGGGCCTCATCTCTTTAACGCACCGGACGAAATCTGCTTCGTCAAAAGCCGTGCCGTCGTCTTTAAATTCTGGACACCCGCCAGCCATTTCCGCCGGGTCAAGTTCTGCTTGCCAAGCTTTTGCCCGGCTTAGAGCAGTAATGGCTCCTGCACGGGCGGCTGATAGCGTTAGCTCAGATATCTGCGCAGGGACCGTGGAGAGGTTATCCAGCACCTCCTTGATTATAGTTGGGGGCTTCCTGCCACAAGAGACGGCCACCAAGGTCTTTAATGTGCCGGCATAAAGCTTCTCTGTTAAAGAGTACATGGCTTTCAGCTTTAATAGCATATTCTCGCCAAGGTTAGCACTCCTGGCGCCTGTCAAACAAAACAATGATGAACAGTTAGATCAGATAATTTGAGTCGCCAGGCATACAGAGGTGTTTTGGATGGACAAGATTGATTCTGATAACGGAGGAACTTACCAAAGATGGCGGCTGACATCTGTGTGATGTAACATTTTAAACTGGAAAGCTCCTCAGCCACTGGTTTCTGTTGGTTCTTGGCGATTTTTGCACGCTTCACCAGGGCGGCTTTCTCAGTTTCCCAAGCTGTCCTCTCTGCATCGACAAATGATTTCATTTTTTCCAGATCCTCTAGAGTGATCTTCAGTTTGGACTCGGCCTTGGTAGTATCTGCCTCTTGGGTTTCCAGCCTTACCTTTAAGTCGCCCAGTTGCGACTCCTTCAGGCTTAAAGCTTCCTATCATCATAGGGGCAGGAGAATTTTCAGCTGATGGGTTATGGTTCAAAACATTCAAGTCCCAAGCATATTGCCGGCAATACACTTGGCACTTGGGGGCTAATGTAGGTCATTTCAAATTTATATTATGACCCGGCCCATCTTTTTAAGATGAGCCGGCCCTTGGGGGCTACACATGGAGTTTTATTTCTACACTAGCTGTCTATCAGACCCGGCCCATCTTATTAAGATGAGCCGGCCCTTGGGGGCTATATCTGGATTTCATGTTAATATTTGGAGTTTCTAGAAGACTCGGATCATCTTTACTAAAGATGAGCCGGCCCTTGGGGGCTACATGACAATGCTCTATTTAAATGTTAAATTGGAAAGACCCGGCTTACTCTTTCATACTAAGCCGGCCCTTGGGGGCTACATGGCTATATATGTGCGTGATGCAAAGGTGTAACCTTACCTCATATTTTTTCTTCATCAAGTTCACTAAGCTGGCTTCCCATGTCGCGGCTTGTGTAAAGACGGCTTAAATAGCCAGCGTGAAGCTCACTGGCGCTGAAGGTGGCATAGTCCTGAAGGTCCAGTTTGGCCTTGTTCTTCTCAAATGAAGACGGCTCTTCTTTGTGCTTGGTCAGGACAGTGGAGGCGCCTGGCATGGTGTAACCCGTCCCAGTGACAGTGACATCATCAGCATCTTTTTCAGCATGGACGCCTTGGCTGGTTTGGACGCGAGACGGGCTGGGCGGTTCATATTCTTCAGCCGGTTCAACATTCATCTGGGCGGCTTCAGAAGGATTTTCGTATGTTTGTGCAGGAGTGGTGTGTTCAGTAGGGCCTTCAGATTCTAGCATTGAGGCTTTTGGGGCAGTTGGTACTGTTTTTTCCGACTCAGGTATTTCGGCAGTCTTGGAAAAATCGCCTGCCTTATGCCTCTTACTAGCCTTTGCTTTGGCCCTGCAACAAGATAAGTTGGTGAATTTATGGCATAATAACTTGCAAAATTGATAAAAGAAGAAGCTGACCCAGGGTTGACAACGAAGGCCGGCAGTTGAGTACCGGTTGAGTCGCCTGATGAGGGTGGTGTTCCCTGATAATTTGAGTCGGAAGGATTAAGAGGTTGCCGTGTAAGACCGGCTCGAGGAAGAGATAAGGTAGGGCTGTGAGGTACTTCATTCCGGCGTTTCCGAGGAGTTGGTGTAGGATATAAGCCGGTAAGAAGATCTTCAGAGCCGGCGCTCCGAGTCTGCCGCCTAGATTCGTGCTGCTGTTTCTTCAAAAGAAAGTCGTGGTCCAAGTGAGCAAGAGGGTGTGAAAATCTTACTTTCCGGATGACCCGCCGAGTTTTTTCTCTGGGCAAGGATTCTGAGTCGGAGGAGATGATAGTTACCTCTACTGCTTCTGCTTGACTGTTTTCTGTTTCGTCCTGAGAAGAGTCGGCGTCAATAAATTGCATAAAAAGATACCAAGGGAGTCAAGTTCTCCCTCCGACTCATCAAGACGCGTTAGCTCTTCAGCCGTCTGCTTCTTAGGACGACCCGGGCCACGACCTTTTGTGATTTTGGTTTTCTTCCTCTGCTTGGTTGTGGTTGAAGCAGGGTTTATCCTCTTCTTCCAGAAGACAGAGTCGGTCTGCAAATATATGTGTGATTGAAAAGTATAGCTGATAAGTTAGTAAGATGAAATACAAGTGAAGGATATTTACCGCAGGAGCTCGATTCAGGGTGCAGAAGGGGTTAAGCCCCACCTTGCTGCAAGCCTCTTGGGACTCCCCTAGCAGCGTCTTGACAATCGCATTGATTTCTTTGTCAGACAGAGGAGTCTTATTGAAACGCTAAGAATTATCCACGCTGCCGTCATACTCACACATTAAGCCGGCCCGCCGGCTTAGCTGTAAAATTCTCCAAGAGACCCAGCAGCGGGTCAGGTCAATTCCGGTCAGACCATTAGCTATCAAGGCCTTGACCTTTGGAAATATGTGGGCGTGTTGAGCGCGCTCTGTGGCAGTCAGCTTGCTGGGGAGCACGTCATTTGGGTTGAGCCGGTGAGGGCGATAACCCGACAGAGGGTTCTCATCAGCCGGCGCTGTGTTTTTGCAATAGAACCAAGTGCGGTTCCAATCTTTAAGATGGCTCGGCAGTGTGGCAGAAGGAAAAGTGATATCTCGCCGCCTCTGAATAGAAACGCCTCCCAGCTCAAAAAGGGGGCCGTCAGCGACTTCAGTTTGACGGTTGAGATAATAGAAATCTCTAAACATGTTGACAGTGGGCTCTTCTTGCAAATATGCTTCACAAAGCACTTGGAATTGGCACAATTTGGTGACAGAGTTTGGGGCAATGTCTTGAGGGCAGATGTTGTAAAAATGTAAGATGTCCCGGAAATTTTTTGACCCGGGCGGTGAGAAACCGCGAAGGAGATGATTTGTGAAGATTATTACTTCACCCTCTTGAGGTTGTGGAGTTGTTTCGGGACCAGGAACCCGCCAATGGACAATTTCTTTTTCTGGTAAAATTCCCATAGCGACATACTCGTTGAGTGAGAGCTCTGTCACTTCCGAAGCTACCCAATCACAGGAGTTGGGGACTTTAGCCGTTTTATCACCGGCCATTTTATCAATGGTTTATAAAACTGCATATAGAATGTAAGATACGGCGGATCAGAAACTTGATAATGAGCCGCTCAAGGAATACATGAGTCGGCGAGTACAATTTTAAGTGATTATATTAGGTGGTGAGCCGCCAGAAGATATTATGAGCTGCCCTATTTTCAAAGAGTAAGGTGAGTTATAATTGATTAAATTACAGCAGTTTTAATGGTGAATAGTTTAAGCCGGCCAGAGGCTGGCGGGTTACAAGAGTATTGTGTAAGCCGCCCGTACGAAGTATGGCGGGTCAGTGGCCTATGAATCCAGAATTGCTAAATTTCTGCTAAGTGTGATGCAAACAGATTTTGTGGCCTGCGGCTATAGTTATGGATCTACAACAATTTGGAAAAGTGAAATAAAAGCTAAACCTAAAAGGCAATAGCGGAAGAACTAGCAAGTTGAGCATTGGTTTATCGGAAGATGGGATCTATCCAGGGAGTGAGTGAAGGGCTAAAAACTATCACCGTATTATTCCTTCTGAGTTTTTGGATTGGACTAAGTGTTCTAAATAACAGATGGATGAACTGGGTTGAAATTACAAAGAACTCCGACGAACCCTATGAACAGGATCGATCTAATGTGAATCTAGGTCAAGGAAAGAACGTTACCTGGATGCTTGACTGAAGAGCGGGGGTGCGCCGCCGTTATCTGGTCCGGGCAGGTTGATGCAGCGGCCTGTGTCGAAGTCGCTGGTGAGGAACGGCGGTGGCGGAGCTCTGGTCGCGGTGGCAGCGCGAGGAAGACGAAGAAGCAAGAGGGATGGGGGTAAAAGTGAAAAATGAACCCCCTCGTGCCTATTTATAAGGAAAAATGTGAAACAGTAAATGGCAGGCACGGAAATCGAGGAGGCATCATCATTATCTTAACAGCGGAGGCGCCTCGATTCTAGGAATGGCTGATTAATGCAAAGATCCATTATGATGTCATGGGATTTTTTCTGAAATTAATTATGTGACGTCACCTTTCGTCATGGCGGGTCATGAAAGTTTGTCAGTTTAAATGTTGAAAGGGTCTAAGAGATTCGCCAACCAAAGGATGAAGATTGACATGAACAGGTTCAAATCAATCTGGGGCCTAATGTTGGGGATATAACCCCGCGGTGTGACCCGCCCAGGAGGGGCCGGGTTACACAGTTGGCGAATCATAGCAAAGGGCCCAAGCGGGCCCGAGAAGACAAGACATGAAGACGGCGGTTCATAGGCAGGCCTATTGAAGGCCCAAGACCCGGAGGCGACTCAAGGCCCGAAGGTGTGAGCCGCCCGATGATGACTTGCTATGTAAGGCAAGGAAATTAGAACCAGAGGTGGTTACGTTGTGTGACCCGACCCGTACTCTTGTAAGCCGCCGGACCTCGACCTGTGTATATAAAGGCGAGACCCGGCGGCGGGTTAAGGGGGGAAAAGAATCAATCGATAGCTAGGTCAAGCGTATTCGCTCCCTTGTAATCGATACCCAATCAATACAACACAAAGCAGGACGTAGGCTTTTACCTCGATCGAGACGGGCCGAACCTGGGTAAACTCCTGTCTTTCGTCCCGATCAACCCCTTTGAGCAATCACCTGTAGCGATGGCCTCACGCTTAAGTCCTTTCATGAGGACATCTGTCGTGACAAAACCACGACAGGTTGACTACGATGAGACTTTCTCACCCGTAGCGATGCTTAAGTCTGTCCGAATCATGTTAGCAATTGCCGCATTTCATGATTATGAAATCTGGCAAGTGGATGTCAAAACTGCATTCCTTAATGGTTTTCTCAAAGAAGAGTTGTATATGATGCAACCAGAAGGTTTTGTCGATCCTAAGGGTGCTAACAAAGTGTGCAAGCTCCAGCGATCCATCTATGGACTGGTGCAAGCATCTCGGAGTTGGAATATACGCTTTGATGAGGTGATCAAAGCATATGGTTTTGTACAGACTTATGGTGAAGCCTGTATTTACATGAAAGTGAGTGGGAGCTCTATAGCATTTCTAATATTATATGTGGATGACATATTGTTGATTGGAAATGATATAGAATTTCTGGATGGCATAAAGGGATACTTGAATAAGAATTTTTCAATGAAAGACCTCGGTGAAGCTACTTATATATTGGGCATCAAGATCTATAGGGATAGATCAAGACGCTTGATAGGACTTTCACAAAGCACATACCTTGACAAAGTTTTGAAGAAGTTCAAAATGGATCAGTCAAAGAAAGGGTTCTTGCGTGTCTTGCAAGGTATGAAGTTGAGTCAGACTCAATGCCCGACCATGGCAGAAGATATAGAGAAAATGAAAGTCATTCCCTATGCCTCAGCCATAGGTTCTATTATGTATGCCATGCTGTGTACCAGACCTGATGTGTGCCTTGCCATAAGTTTGGCAGGGAGGTACCAGAGTAATCCAGGAGTGGATCACTGGACAGCGGTCAAGAATATCCTGAAGTACCTGAAAAGGACCAAGGACATGTTTCTCGTTTATGGAGGTGACGAAGAGCTCGTCGTAAAGGGTTACGTCGATGCAAGCTTCGACACTGATCCGGATGACTAAGTCACAAACCGGATACGTATTTATATTAAATGGTGGAGCTGTCAGTTGGTGCAGTTCCAAGCAGAGCGTCGTGGCGGGATCTACGTGTGAAGCGGAATACATAGCTGCTTCGGAAGCAACACATGAAGGAGTCTGGATGAAGGAGTTCATATCCGATCTAGGTGTAATACCTAGTGTATCGGGTCCAATGACAATCTTTTGTGACAACACTGGAGCAATTGCCATAGCCAAGGAGCCCAGGTTTCACAAGAAGACCAAACACATCAAGAGACGCTTCAACTCCATTCACGAATATGTCAAGGATGGAGACATAGAAATTTGCAAAGTACACACGGATCTGAATGTGGCAGACCCGTTGACTAAGCCTCTTCCACGAGCAAAACATGATCAGCACCAAGACTCCATGGGTGTTAGATTCATTACTATGTAATCTAGATTATTGACTCTAGTGCAAGTGGGAGACTGATGGAAATATGCCCTAGAGGCAATAATAAAGTTGTTATTATTTTATATTTCCTTGTTCATGATAAAGGTTTAGTATTCATGCTAGAATTGTATTGACCGGAAACTAAAATACATGTGTGCTTACATAAACAAATACCGTGTCCCTAGTGAGCCTCTAATAGACTAGCTCGTTGATCAAAGATGGTTAAGGTTTCCTAACCATTGACATGAGTTGTCATTTGATAACGAGATCACATCATTAGGAGAATGATGTGATGGACAAGACCCATCCGTTAGCTTAGCATATGATCATTCTGTTTATTGCTACTGCTTTCTTGAATGTCAAATACATGTTCCTCAGACCATGAGATCATGCAACTCCCGGAAACCGGAGGAATACCTTGTGTGCTATCAAACGTCACAACGTAACTGGGTGATCATAAAGATGCTCTACAGGTATCTCCGAAGGTGTCCGTTGAGTTGGCATGGATCGAGACTGGGATTTGTCACTCCGTGTTTCAGAGAGGTATCTCTGGGCCCTCTCGGTAATGCACATCATAAGAAGCTTGCAAGCAAAGTGACTAAGGAGTTAGTTACGGGATGATGTATTACGAAACGAGTAAAGAGACTTGCCGGTAACGAGATTGAACTAGGTATGGAGATACCGACGATCGAATCTCGGGCAAGTAACATACCGACGGACAAAGGGAATTACGTATGTTATCATTGCGGTTCGACCGATAAGATCTTCGTGGAATATGTAGGAACCAATATGGGTATCCAGGTTCCGCTATTGGTTATTGACCGGAGAGGCGTCTCGGTCATGTCTACATCATTCCCGAACCCGTAGGGTCCGCACGCTTAACGTTCGTTGACGATATAGTGTTATATGAGTTATGTGAATTGGTAACCGAATATTGTTCGGAGTCCCGGATGAGATCCCGGACGTCATGAGGAGTCTCGGAATGGTCGATAGGTAAAGATTTATATATGGGAAGTCATATTTTGGGTTCCGGAAAAAAGTGCAGTTTTTTCGGTATTGTACCGAGAAGCTTCCACAAGGTTCCGGAGGATTCCGGAGGGGTCCGAAAGTCCACAAGTGGGTCCACCACATCCCAAGGGCTGGCATGGGCTAAGGGGAGGCGCCCTGGCCTTATTGGTCCAGGCGCACCAAGTCCTCAAAAGCCCACGCAGCTAGGGAAGGAAAAAAGGGAGAGTCCTAGTAGGAATAGGATTGGACTTTGGAGTCCAAGTCCACGTGTGTACTATTCACGGTTACTGTTCACGTGGCACTATTCCTTCTACTCCAAGCCCCTACACATATATAAATAGAGGAGAGGGGGCGCCCCAAAGAAGACACAACATTGTCTTAGCTGTGTGCGGCGCCCCCCTCCACAGTTCCGTCCCTCGGTCATATTTTCGCAGTGCTTGGGCGAAGCCCTGCGGAGATAGCATCACCATCACCGTCACCACGCCGTCGTGCTGCCGAAACTCATCCACTACCTCGCCGTCTTGCTGGATCAAGAAGTCGAGGACGTCACCGAGCTGAACGTGTGCTGAACGCGGAGGTGCCGTACGTTCGGTGCTCGGTCGGTTGGATCGTGAAGTTGTTCGACGACATCAACCGCGTTGTTTTAACGCTTCCGCTTATGGTCTACGAGGGTACGTAGACACACTCCCCCTCTCGTAGCTATGCATCTCCATGGATAGATCTTGCGTGTGGATAGAAATTTTTTGTTTTCCATGCAACGTTCCCCAACACCTACCCTATTGGAAAGACCTAGAGGTCCGCTCTGCAATCGACGTGATGCATGGGACGAAGAATCTTTGCGTGAACCTGCTAGGCTTCTTGGGCGTGTATGGGAAGACAAAAGATACACCGGAGGCACGGGAGTACCAGCAACGTATGAACGAAAAAGACGGCATGCATCCAAAGCAGTATCAAGGTCCTGCCAGCTACGCTCTTGCCAAAGCAGAGAAGGAAATCTTTTTTGAATGCCTGCTTAGTATCAAGGTCCCGTCTGGCTTCTCGTCGAATATAAAGGGAATAATAAATATGGCAGAGAAAAAAATTCCAGAACCTAAAGTCTAATGACTGCCACGAGATTATGACGCAACTGCTTCCGGTTGCATTGAGGGGGCTTCTACCAGAAAATGTTTGATTAGCCATTGTGAAGTTATGTGCATTCCTCAATGCAATTTCTCAGAAGCTAATCGATCCAGAAATCCTACCAAGGTTACAGAATGATTTGGTCCAATGTCTTGTCAGTTTCGAGTTGGTGTTCCCACCATCCTTCTTCAATATTATGACGCACGTCCTAGTTCACCTAGTCGACGAGATTGTAATTCCGGGTCCTGTATTTCTACACAATATGTTCCCCTTTGAGAGGTTCATGGGAGTCTTAAAGGAATATGTTCGTAACCGTGCTAGGCCAGAAGGAAGCATCTCCACGGGCCATCAAACAGAGGAGGTCATTCAGTTTTGTGTTGACTTTATTCCTGACCTTAAGCCGATTGGTGTTCCTGAATCGCGGCATGAGGAGAGACTGGGTGGAAAAAGCACGCTAGGACCGAACTCAATAATATGTAGGGACGGGCATTCTTGGGCACAAGCACACTACATAGTTCTACAGAATTCTACCTTGGTGGCCCCGTATATCAATGAACACAAGAATATTCTACGCTCCAAACACCCAGAGCAGTCTGACGACTGGATTACACGTGAACACATGGGGACTTTCGGCGGTTGGTTGCAAACACATCTCATGGGTAACACCACTGTTGGAGATGACCTGTACTTCTTGGCCAGGACACCATCTTTGACTGTATTGACTTTCCAAGGGTACGAGATAAATGGGAATACATTTTACACGATCGCCCAAGATAAAAAGAGCACCAACCAAAACAGTGGTGTCCGCTTTGATGCAGCAAACACCAATAGGGCAAATGAAACATATTATGGTTACATAGAGGACATATGGGAACTTGACTATGGACGTGATTTTAAGGTCCCTTTGTTTCGGTGCAAATGGGTCAATCTGTCAGGAGGCGGGGTACAGGTAGACCCGCAGTACGGAATGACAACAGTGGATCTCAACAATCTTGGGTACACAGACGAACCATTCGTCCTAGCCAATGATGTGGTATAGGTTTTCTATTTGAAGGACATGTCTACCAAACCGAGAAAAAGAAAAGATAAGGAAGCGAATACATCATACGATGAGCCAAAGCGCCACATAGTTCTTTCAGGGAAAAGAAACATCGTGGGAGTGGAGGACAATACAGACATGTCAGAAGATTATGAAAAGTTTCATGAAATTTCTCCCTTCAGAGTGAAGACTGACCCAAGCATCCTCTTAAATGATGAAGATTATCCACGGTTACGGCGCAATAAGCAAGGGACACACGCAAAGAAATAGTTTTACACCCCAAGATCCCAATCTGGGATGTGACCGGCTTCACCGCCATCACTTTCTCTCTAGTGTGAGTTTCCGGACTTATAGTTGGAAAGTGCCACTTCGGACAAACCGGAGGGAATCTTTGTAAGAGCTAGTTAGGGCATTTTGGCATTTGAAACATGATTTTAGAATAATTATTTATTAAGTTATGAAATTTCAATTATTCCTATCCTTTCAGTCCCATGTTTTGCAAGGTTGATCATACGCGCGGTTAGTCCCGGTTGGTGGCTCCATATAAAATAACAAGGTTAATATAGACATGGTTTAAACGTCTTGACATAGGTGAATATGTTGCGGCAATGGTACATATGAAAATAACTTGATAGAACTAGCTATTTTGTCACTATCTGATGAAAATCTATATCATGAAATAAAGTTATATAAAATTCTAGTTATGATCAACTAAAACAAAACTATAATATTCTTCAATAGCAAAAAGAATTAACTAAAAAGCTTTTATAAAACTCTAGTTATGATCAAAATAATATTAACTTAAAATTATATAAAATTTATGCAAATAAAATTTTCATAAAGTATTTTTTGTTAAAAACTTTAATAGCAAAAAGAATTAAATGAAAACTAGGCATGTATGCATCTGTTTAAAAGAAAAGTTTAGAATTAAAACCAAAGATGGGCATGATCTCTTTCATTAACACATAAAGAATATGAAAGTTTTGCATTTTTTAGAATTTCATATATTTTGTTGAAATTATTTGATAATCATGTGTATTACACATAAGCGAGTATGTATAAAAATTAGGATGTGATTTTAAGAAGGTCAAAAAATTGACATAACATATGCAAAAAATAAAAAAAATAAAAAATGCCCGCCTACTAGCCGGAGAATTCACACACCACGGCCTGCATACGACTAGAAACCCAACTATATATGAGCCAGGATGCAGGCCCGCGGCGCATGAATTTCTGCTGTCAGTAGGACCCACAGGGCAGAGATGGGACATGTCAGACGATGAGCTGTCTGTGCTTTGAGAGGAACTTGCAACGGTAGCCGCAGGCGGGCTTATAAACCGCTGCGAGCACCTCTCGCTTGGCGAGGTGGGACTAAACTCCCACCGCCCCTCGGCTGTGCCAGGACCAACCCTTTTGTCCTGGTTGGTGGCTCCAACCGGGACTAAAGGCCCCCTTTAGTCCCGGTCCGAGCCACTTACCGGGACTAAAGGGTTAGGTTTCGCGCCCTTTGGGCTGGTGAAATTCATCGTTAGTCCTGGTTGGTGGCTCGGACCGGGACTAAAGGGGGGCCTTTTCTCCCATTCTCTCCCCCGACGCCGAACCACAGCACGACGCCGCCAGGCTGCTGCGCCGGAGATTGCCGTCGCCTCCGAGCCGTCCCCCCCCCTCGCCGACGCCCTCGCCGCGCCCTGCCCCGACGCCCTCGCCGCGCCCTGCCCCGACGTCGCCGTCGCCGAGCCCTGCCCCGACGCCGTCCCCCGCTCCCCTGCAACACACTGTGAGCCGCCACGCCGTTCCCCTCCTCCTCCTTCCCCCCACGCCCCGACGCCGCCGCCCGCCCCGACGCCGATGTCGCCCGCGCTCCGGCCTCTCTGCCCCTAAACAAATGGATTTTTGTTCATAGAAATGGTGATAGAAATCCAGTGAAATTTTTAGTTCATGCCATGTTAGGACCTGTAGTGAGCATATAAACAAATTTTTGTTCATAGAAATGGTGATAGAAATCCATTGAGCATATAAACAAATTTTTGTGAAATCCAGTGAAATTTTTGTTCATAGAAATGGTGATAGAAATCCAGTGAGCATATAAACAAATTGAAGAACAAATTTTTTGCATTAGAGTTCATTTTGTCTTTTTTGTATGTTTTAATGCAAGCATCTTTTGGGCAATCTTTGAACATGAAGTAGGAGCATTTTGATGTCATCTTGCTAGTAGATTTTAGTTCATGCCATGTTAGGACCTGTAGTGAGTGCTACAAGCTTGTAAACTTTCTATTTATTCATTTCTGCCATATATGCCATGCTATTTTTCTCCATGTCTGAAACTGGCAGTATTAATACTTTGCATTTTGCCTTGATGTTTGCAACAAATCTGTGCATCTTCGGATCATGATCAGTAAGGGTGTTTTGTTGAGGGTAATTAGTACATGCTTGCCATGCTCTTTGTTGCCATGAAAAACTGCTGTAGCATATATTTTACTTGCCTCAAAGGTTGCATCATGAATCTGTTTTCTGCCACTTGTCAACTTGATCATGATGATTGCCATTGATCTAGGGGTCATTTGAATTAGTTCAGTAAGCATGTTTTGCCATGTGTTACATCTCCGTGGAATTACAGGTTGTGGTGTTGCATCTCCGTGTAGTTGGTCCCTGATCATCCCTCCGCTGTTCGACAAAAGGTGTCCATTTGTTGTATGTTGAGTTTTGTTCATAGGATGATGGTTGGTTCATTTGTTGAGTTGTGTATTCATCTTGTGTATAAATCTTGTATTCATTTTGTATTCATCTTGTGTATAAATCTTGTATTCATCTTGTACAAATATCGTCGTAACTTCGACATGAGGGGGGGGGGGTCGTTAAAACATAACCCCGATAACTTTGATTTTGAGGCATATGAAAACCTGATTTGCACGTCGGACAGGCATGAGAGAGGTGGTCCGCAAAGTATCCTCTCCCGAAAGATAGGACGACTCATCAGATATGATTCTAGATAATGTCCAATGCCTCTCGCGAACATAGTTATATTGGATAATTGATCTTCATATAAATGAAGCATAAAAGTTTAGCAATCACTTACAAATTTTCATATTGTTCATTGACTTCGACATGGGTCGTTAAAACATAACCCCGATAATTTCGGTATAACTTCGACATGAGGGGGGAGGGGGTCGTTAAAATATAACCCCGATAATCCACTAATCCATTGCTCATATGCATATGATTCCTTGTTGTGATTAGGTCTATGTTTGCCACTAATCCATCTCTCATGTTGTATATTGCCATGTTGTAATATTTGCAGAAACTATGGAACACGACAGAGACTTAGAACAAGAAGAGGCGTTGGAGGAAATAATCCGCGACGGAGATGATGATATCATCACCTCACAGTTTCTCAACGACTCCGATGGTGAGGGAAGAGAAGATGACGGCTCCGGAGATCGAATGGAGGAGGGAGAAGATGACGGCTCCGCCGGTGTTGGAGCCTTAACTGTTGCAAGTCCGGCGAGGTATATATATTAATTAAGCCTCTGCTGACTAGATGCATTAATTGTTTTGTATGTACATATATTAACGCTTCTTTCTTCTTTTAGCCCTCCGGATCGAGCCAAACTTCTATAAGGAGACGAGGCCCGAAGAAAAGGTTGGGCGAGAATGAAAGGTTCACGGTCGAAGAAGTCGATCCAGATGGCAAACCGACTGTTCCCAAGCAGACCCAAGACCGATTTTTACATCAGTGCGGAGTTGTTGTTAGGGACAGCGTCCCGATCAGCATCCAAGAATGGAATAAGAAGAAGGACGATGGAGTTTCTTATGTCGACGATAGATGCAAAGATGATCTTTGGAACTCGCTCATGATAAATTTCAGCCTACCGCCAGAGGAGGATCCAAATAACCCAGTTATACAGCGAAAAGTCAAAAAATGGGCTCTTAAGAAGATGGCAGAACAATTCAAGAACTGGAAGGTTAAGATTGAACGAACAGTTTGTCGAGAAAGACGAGACTCCAGAATTCACCGGTCAATATGCGAAGATAAAAGATCACTGGCCCGCATTTGTGGCATACAAGAAATCGGAGAAAGCTAAGAACAGGTCATAGACAAATAAGCTAAATGCTGCAAAGAAGCTGTATCACCATGTTACGGGATCAGGTGGCTACAAGGTTGCCCGGCCTACGTGGGACAAAGCTGAGAACGACCTGCTTGCTAAAGGGATCCAACCAGCGACATTGAACTGGCCCGAACGGGCAAGGACTTGGTTCTTCGGGCATGGGGGAACTTTGGACCATGAAACAGGGAAGTGTGTTTACACAAAAGAACAACTTGAAACACCCCTCACAAAGATTCAGGAAGCAATCAAGGATGTGCAGGAAGGGAGGTTCCATCCCGACAGAGAGAAGGACGTGCTGTCACGCGCCCTCGGGAATCCTGAACACCCTGGACGAACAGGAGGCACAGCAGGCTCCATTCCGTGGGTGCATGGGTTTCCCGACAGCGCTGGTTATAGAAGCCGAGGGAGAAAGAAGAAAGAGGAAGCAGACCAGATGCAGAAGGTAGAAGAAAGATTAGCGTTGCAGGAGAAGAAACTAGAGCCACTTACCAATCAGCGAGCTACCGGCTCACCATCTCAGCAGCACGAAGATCCTTCATTCGATACTGCCCACGAAGCTACCCCACCATCTCAACGGAAAAGCAGCGTGGCTTCCACGGAGCTCGTTCGGCCTGATATCACGGCTCCTCGCTACCCCGTGGATGATATCACGGAGAGGGAACATTGTGAGCTAATGGCGAAATGCATCAACCTACCCTTGAAGGTGGCGGTCGGCTATGTCTTACCTCCTAGACCTGATGGAACTTTCCATTGCAATCCGATTCCAGATGGCTTTGCAATTGTCGGGGTGGATGAAGTTACCAACGGATTCGAGGGGCTGGAGCTTGAGTACCCTACAGGTGAAGGGGAGACTCATCTGGTAGATGCCGTAAGGACTACCATTCTATGGAGAAAGGAATACATCGTGCTTCCACAATGAACGCCGCGTCAGCAGACTCAGCCGGAGGAGGCCCCTCAGCAGACTCCTCACTGTCCAGCTCTATCTACGCTGCCTCAGTCGTCTCCGCCACGTCAGAATCCTCCGCCGCCTTAGCTGTCTCCGCCGCGTCAGCGGACTCCGCCGGAGGAGGCCCCTCAGCAGAATCCTGCGCCGCCTCAGCTGTCTCCGCCGCATCAGCGGACTACGCCTCCTCCGCCGCGTCAAGAAGGCTCCTCCCAACAATGGCGGAAGAGACCCGCCGCCGCTCCGGCGGCTAGCAGTACAACAACGAAGAAATCCAGAGCAGGTCCAAGCGTCAAGAAGGCTCCTCCCAAGTTACCATACGGCATGACTGAGGAGGAAACCGATGAGTTCGTGGCTGCCGATGTGAAACGCCAGCTTGCACCGAAACGTCCAGATCCAAAGGAGAAAATAGATCCGGTAAAAGCGAAGCGCTGTCTGGATGCCCTTAAGCGACCACCACCGACACCGCCGCGCTCACACTATGACCGCTGTATTGTAAAGACCTTTGATGAAGTGAAAAGGTCGGGAAGTAGCAGTGCTGCAACAAGTGGGAAAACAATTCCCCAGCTCGGCGAACAGGAAAAACAATTGTGCCCCCCGCTCAAGGTGTTTCCCGATATCGCTAATGATCCGGGGGTAGCATCCGCTCATCCTGGTTACACTCTTGGTGATTACTTAGCCGATGAGGTACAGTTCGAAATGGCTGAGGTAGCCTTTAGATACGAGCACGGGAAGCTTCTCGTCAGACCTGAGCAGCTCCCGCATCTATCAACGATGATGCGAACATTGCATGACTGGTACTTGAAAGCCTGCAAGGAAGGGACCGACAGTATCTACGTGGGAATTAAAGATGAACACTACTTCAATGGAATCGAGGCGTTGTACATTGAATTTGAAGAATTATTTCAGTTATACAATCAAGACGCCCTCGACAAAACTATCGTCAGTTGCTATTGTATGTAAGTATTTTTTCTGTAATTAAGTCTCTAGCTCAGCTCGTTCATCGCATGTATAATTATCCTCACACTATATTATGCAGATTGAAGATCCTCGAATGCAAAAATGGACGAATCTATGACATTGGGTTCATTAACCCAAATACCATAAATGAATATACGATACAAAAAAACCCCGATGATACAGAGAAAAACTTGCGAAAGGCGTTACTTGGACAACAAAACAAAAGGGAAATACTATTTCCTTACAACTTCAAGTGAGTGTTACTGTCTTGTGCACATTCTGTTTCGCTTACTCGAGGTTAAGTGTAATTGATGAGTTATGCGTTCGCAGGTTCCACTTTATTCTGCTAGCCATTCAGCTTGACGCGGGACTAGTAATTGTCTTGGACTCGAGACGTAAAGAGCCTAAGGAGTGGGCAGACATGAGTGAAATGCTCCAGAAGTAAGTTCAATCATTATCGCACCATATCGGCAACTTTCGTTCATTTCCTGATATCAAGTACTCATTTTCTTTGCCGGGCAGGGTTTGGAAAAAGTTCACCAACCAGGTTAGGGGTGAATGGAAAAATGAGCTGCGATTTTCACACCCCAAAGTAAGTACTACTAGCTAGTTTCGCGCATCTCTCATTGATTCTAGTTTCAATACCATTATCATGCTTGATTATCATTTTGATTGAACTCTATTCTCGTAAAGTGCTTGCGGCAGGCACCCGGGAATAATTTATTTGTATACTACGTTTGCGAGTTCATTCGCCACAAGACCTCTGAGCGGGGCAGATCTTCAAAACAATTTGAAGTACGTAAACAAAATTCACATTTTTATTTTATTACCATCAATTGTGTTGAGTTTCATTCATATATATATATATATATATTGACCCCCTTCTTTAAATTAGATCTGGCGGAAGCGGCACGAACTCCTACCAACTGATCGCATACCAGCAATTCAAGAGGAATTGGCGGGATTCTTTGTTGAGCATGTCATACCTACAGACGGAGAATACCATCGGGATTTCCAATGCGATTTTGGTAATTAGATATTAGGGATCGTAAGAGATGTTATATTGTATATATGCATGAACGTGTACTATATGTAGTAGCGTCGAATAGATATACGAAAACTTGTTGTTCGACCAAGCACAGAGAAAGAGAGATCACTTCTCTCTATATATTGATCATGACGATGTTGTGTAATGGTTCCTTCATTGCTATATGTAGTAGCTAGCGTCGAGTTGAATGAAAAGCATAAAATAAAAATGAAAACCCTAAATGCAAAGGAATTGAATGGTAAACACAAAAAGAAAAGGGGAAACACAATATGAAACCCCTAAACCCTCCAAAACCCCTAAAACCCTCCTTTCAAAAAAAAAAACCCCAGCGCCTGGCAGGTGCTGACGCATGGCTGCCTTCTAGTCCCGGTTGGTGTTACCAACCGGGACTAGAGGTCCTCCTGCCTGGGCGCCCACAGCGGCCACGTGGAGCTCCTTTAGTCCCGGTTGGTAACCCAACCGGGACTAAAAGTGGGGGCCTTTAATCCCGGTTGCAGAACCGGGACTAAAGGCCCTCTGGAACCGGGACTGATGCCCTGTTTTCTACTAATGCAAGTCTCTCGTAGGCTCGGTCTACAAAATCTCAACCGATTCAGGGGCTAATGTTGGGGGTATCCATCATGGGTAGGGGCAAGGTAGGCATATCTTGACCTTAATGGAGGGCCCGCATCACCAGATATGAAAACTTCAAGGACACCGATCCACTCGGACGATGCTTAAGATTCCCGTCACTCGGACAACATTCATCCACTCGGACGCCTCCAAGCGACTCGGACCTACGGAGCACTCGGCAGTAGGAGGTGAACAACCGGACGGGAAATCTGGAACATCTAAGGGCGCGCGACGGGGGAGAGTTACCAGCATTTTCTCCGTCTGTTACAACCTGTAGTGCACATCATCAATGCAATCATTTAAATCCCTTTGTAACATAGCTACGCAAGGGGATGGCGTACTCCATATAAGCCACCCCGTAGCTCAGAGGCAGGGGTTCGCAATTCTTAGTAATACTTAGACACAAGAGAAAAACACAGCTCCAGAGCTCGAGACGTAGGGTTGTTACCTTCACCACGAGGGGTCCGAACTCGTAAAATCTCCGTGTCACACCCGCGTCATAGCTACATCTCGCCCTCATTCGTACCCCTACATTTTATTGTTAGGATCGTTCCCACGATAAAAACCCTACTGATGGAGTTGAGGTCAATGAAGGGTAGAGTGGGTCCCTCTTATGAGGAAAAAATGGTGGAAATTGGGAGAATGGCCACTGATTTTTCCAAGAATTTATATGATTCGGATTAATTAGTCTTATCTTTTTTTAGGAAACTAATTAGTTTTTTGTTCTGTATCGGTATCGAGCCGGGCCGTGTATGCGCCAGCGCTACAAGTTACAAGTTAGATGAGAGTCGGGGACGATCCTGTTTATTTATATACGTTATAAACGTTCCTCGTTACCCTCAAATCAAAAGCCAAAACATATAAGGCTCCTCGTGTCCCTTTTGCCTGGGAAGCGAAATCAGGCCAGCCAAACAAACCATAGCGATCCACCACGTACGCCGGCTCTAATAAACCCGTCGAACCTGATGGCGCAGCGGCGGCGCCAGGGGTATTCACGTGTATTCATGTGAATACCAAAGATTTCGCCTAAAAAAATTAATACATGTTTTATTTAGCGGCCCACAAGCCTACAGCCCACACGGGATACCGGCTGCAGGCCTACAGCGAGTCCAACACGGCCGACCAACTCGTCCCGTTCACTCGTTCAACCCGAATCCATTCCCCAGCCCCCACTCGGCCGTTCCCCAACCTAACCTAGCGCCTGCTGCTGCGGCGGCGGCGGCCAGTACCGACCGCAGGCAGCGGCAAGCGGAGCCGCTGAACGGGCGACCAGATTCTATTCTCCTCTTCTCCTAGTTCTACTGTTTCTAGTTCTCTTCCTTTAAGAATGCCAGCCAGTTCTAACTTCCTAATTCCTATCTACAGATTAGATGTTTAGAACGATCCGAACACTAGTTTGCTACATTGCAGTTTGCGATTTTTATATAGTTTGATGGAACGACCAACTTGCATATTTGTAGTTTGGTGGAACAACCAGGTTGCTATTTGCTAGTACATCTAGTTTGCTAGAACGACCAACTTAGTAGATTGCTGATCTATTTTTTTCTGATCTTGTATCACAGATGATGAAGAAGAAGGGTGTTAGCAGTGTTGTTTTGTTCATATATTGCTAGTGTTGTGTTGTTTGGTTCATATACTACATTTAGAGCAAAAAAATAAATTTGGATGAATACCCAGCCTTCATTTCCTGGAGCCGCCACTGATGGCGCTGCGCTCTCTCCTAAGAAATATGCCTGCCCTTTGTCTCAGGTCACCGCCGATGGCCCCCCGTATGGGCACCGTGCACGCGCTCTCGCCGGCGGCGGGTTATCGCCTCATGTCCCATGGTGCACCGGTGAGCTATTTGGTTCGAGTTTTTTTTACAAACCAAGTTAGATCTGATACCCTGCGGTGCGATTTTGCTGTTTCTTTTCTCTAGTTTACAACTTTTTAGACAAATTAATCACCACAAGTTAGATTTGATCCCCGCTGCGATTTTGTTGTTTTTTTTCTCTAGTTTCATCGTCAATCACCAGAAATTAGATCTAATCCTCGAAATAGGGTTTCCCCCCGCTTTGTATTACAAAGCAACCATCACCGATACAGCCAACGATAGGTGCTGGGGCGGAAGCAGCACAGTCACGCCCAAAAGAAACAAAAGAGAAAATATAAAAGAAACAAATGCCGACAACGGCGGATCAACGAAAACGCAGAAGCCTCGCGACCGCTTCGCCCACCGGAAAACTCCGACAAGCTCCGAGACTCCAGAACGCCGGCACCAAGCAACACCTCCAAGAAGGGATGCGACGACGACGACGCTGCCGCCAAGGGTTTCCCCCGGTACGCGGCGAGAAGCAAGGAAGGGTGGCCCCGACGCCCTCCAGGGAGGTCCGACGACACCCTCAGGCGCCGCCGCGTCGGTGTCGGCCCGGCCGACAGGGATTTCTCCCGATCCCCACCTACCCCTCGGGCGCTCCGGAGCTCGCCACCAAACCGTCCACAACCCCGCGCGAGAACGGACTTGAGGGAACCATGCCGCCTCACCACGGCCCCACGAAGCAGGGTCTGCACACCGAAGAAGAGGAGCCGGGACTAGGAGCAGCAGCGCCGTCGGCACGCGGGAGGGCTCAACCTCCACCGTCAACGACGGTAACCGACCGGACAGAATAGCAGGAGCATACCAGGCCCGTGACCCCACAGGCCCGGCCGGGACTTCAGATGCCCGTAAAGCTCCCGCCGTCGTGCTACAGAAGGCACGCCATCGACGCCGCCGCTCCCCATCCGAGCCACTCCTCCTCCTCACCACGCAGAGAGCATCACGACAACGACGGAACCAGCCCGCTAGGACCCAGATCGGGCCCGTAGGGCCCAGATCTGGGTCGGGATGCGCCACCGGTCAGCCCCACCGCCAAGGGGCGGCGCCACCACCGCGCCCGCCGCCGGCCACCACCGCCGAGCCGCCGGACCGCTGCCTGCCGAGCTGCTCCCGCCGCCAGCGCCAACCCTAGGTCATGGCCGGGACGGGGGAGGAAGACACCCGCGGGGCCAGCCGCGCACCCAGGCCGCCGCCGCCGCAGAGCAACGCCGGCGCACCCCCACGCCGCGACGCCCGCCGTCAGCGCCGCGCTCCGGCACGGCCGCCCCGACCCGCGTCAGGGCCCCGCACGGGAGGGCCAGGGCACCCCGCCGCCGCCGGCGCCCGCCGCGCTTCGCACGACGGCGCCCCTTGGCGGCGGCGAGGGGAGAAGGAGAGGAGGAGGGGAGGACCGGTGGCGGCGGCTAGGGGTCCCTCCCGGCGCGCGCGGGCGCGTCGCGGGAGGGGGGGGGGGGAGGGGGAGGGCAATTAGATCTAATCCCCCGCCGGTGGGATTTAGCTGCTTTTTTTTTCCTTCTATTTTTACACTTTTTGGACCAATCAATATCTTTAGGTGGCGTTTGGATCTAGGAATTATTTTTACGTAACGGTATTCCATTGTATTACAAAAAAATCAACAGTGATTTGTTGTTCGGATTTGACATACATCAAATTTTGGAATTTTATGCATGTTTATGAAACTCTGACCTTTGTAACGCTTACCCGTGCACTTAGATTATAGGAGGGAGAGATGATTTATTCTGGAAAGCTGGCCAAACTGATCGAGGAAACAAAGCGCAACCAGGCACAGGCCGAGCAACACCTGAAGGATGCAAGAAAAAAATTGGCTATTTTGGATGAACTTCAGAGGTAAATTAAATCGCTACCAATAACAAGATACAGTACAGCTCAACAAGCATTTTTTATTATCATTATTTGTTGAATCTCTCTCTCACCCTTTAGACTACCCACAGTGGGGAGTAACTTAGACTAGTATCATGCATATGTTAGTCTATGTTACTACCTTTATAATGGGGAGTAACATATGTGTGGTGTCATGCAACACTTCATTTATTAGCTTATAGACTCATCTTGTCTTGATAAGTGTGATGTTATTCATAGTATGAGTAACTAGTTATGTTACTCAATTTGTCTCTTTCCTCATTAATTAGCTGCCACATTATATTTTTCGCTTAGATGGCATCTATGTTACTACCTATGTTACTCCCACTGTGGGTAGTCTTATGTGTGAGCAGAATGTGTTGTACTCTGTATTTTTTGAAGGAAAATGTAGAGTTACTCTGTATTTTCCGAGCAAAAAAAATAGCGCGCTACAACAAAATAGCGCCGGACTCAAAATACGGTATTAGCGATGGGTTGTACACTAATTTATTTAGCGAGCCATTTTTCAGTGGTATTTTTAGACGAATAAAGTTTGTATACAAATAACGCTGCGTCCATGAATCTGAGATAATCCTATGAATAGAACATAAAACCTAGTACAAAGTAAGCAATAATACCTTTTCTCTTCTAAGATAATTGCCTTTTATGTGCAGGCCTGGATGGTGTGATCCTAAAGTAAATTTCCATGACGAGCTTCGGAAACTTGAGAAGACATGTGATATCGCTCTTTTCATACTAGTGCCTACAACTATTATGCTTTTTATGTCCGTAGTATAATTTTCTCCTAGTGGGTTATGAAACCCTAATTTATCAAGTTTATTTTCTTTTAGTAGGTTATAACAAACCCAATCTTAGTACGTGTGTGCCAGGTAGCTGTAGTGATCAAGGTAGAGGAATTAAGTATCTATGTATTATATCCCGGTCTGACTCGATGTAATCTGAATTGACTTATTATTGATGCTATGAACGTGTGGACCTTTCATATACATGTACTACATCTGAAATCAAAAATCCAAAAATCCTGCCGTCCAGCCCACCTGTAGTTTCCGCGTCATCGCCCCAGACATCCTTCCATATCAATGCGTCCGACATCCTCCAGCCACCGACTCGCCATCGTTGATGCCATCGTTGGACAGTTTCATTGTCTTGTGCTGCCAGGTAGCGTTTGCCCATTTCTATTCCGTACTACTTCAGCTGCTACAAGGAGATTGCTTGCTACAAGAATTGAATTACACATCAAAAATTTCATTGCAGATTCATATGGATTCATGTCAAACTCATGACTCATCGTATTACGAGAACTTGGAAGATAAACCTAACTGGTCTAACGTGTGTAACAGAATCTCAACCTATATATACAGATAGGAAGAAGCAAATTAGCTAACGCCAGGTACGAGACAGAATATTTATGTTTGTTCAAAGTTTATCTACTTTCAGAACTTAGACATTAAGTCGACAATTGCCATTACCCATGGTTCTGCAAGTTAGGGACTAGGAATTTCCATTCTACTGTGGGTTCTTTGATTTGTAGTTGGACAAGGAGGTAGTCATAGCCACCACCTTTGTCACTGTCTAGGTCGCAGGCGAGCACTGTGAATCTGTACAAGGTTATTTATACCAGTGTGACTACTTTATCTCTTAGGGCATCTCTAACGCTGACCCGCAAATTTCCTCCCGCATCCGTCCGCGGACGGGGGGCCGGCCATTCAAAGCTAGTCGCATATGTCCGGTTTCATTTCAAATGAATTTTTAACGAAAATAAACAAATTTGATTCAAACTCGAACAAATCGGACGATATTCATTTAAACTAGGATATTTCGTTCGGTGAACTAAAAACCTTAAAAAACCTAACCCTACACTTGAGGGTGACCTCGTAGACCATGCCGGGCTGGCTGGCGACTCCTCCGTCATCGTCACTGGAGCCGTTGTCGGAGTCGAGCTTCGGACGGTGGAAGGGCAAGGCGTCGCGGCAGGGCTTCCCCGCAGCAGCCTGACACTCCCGGATGATCCTCTCCGCTTCCTCCTACGCCGTGCACAGTGCGGCCGTGGCCTCCGACGACGTGAACGGGGGGAGAGGGCGGCTGGCCTTGGAGGAGGCAGCGGTGGCGGCGATCTCGCTGAGAGGTGATGTCTACTACACAACTTATTCTTGTAGACTCGTGTTGGGTCCCCAAGCGCAGAGTTTTGTAGGACAGTAGCAATTTTCTCTCAAATGGATGACCTAAGATTTATCAATCTGTGGGAGGCGTAGGTTGAAGATGGTATCTCTCGAACAACCCTGCAACCAAATACAAGAAATCTCTTGTGTCTCCAACACACCCAATACAATGGTAAATTGTATAGGTGCACTAGTTCGGCGAAGAGATGATGATAAAAGTGTAGTATGGATAGTAGATATAGATTTTGTAATCTGAAAATATATAAACAGTAAGGTATCAAGTAACAAAAGTGAGCACAAACGGTATTGCAATGCTTAGAAACAAGGCCTAGGGTTCATACTTTCGCTAGTGCAATCTCTCAACAATGCTAACATAATTGGATCATATAACCATCCCTCAACGTGCAATAAAGAATCACTCCTAAGTTCCTATCAGCGGAGAACATAAGATAGAAATTCTTTGTAGGGTACGAAATCACCTCAAAGTTATTCTTTCCGATCGATCTATTGAGCCATCCCTCACTACAGGAATCAGCTGATTTGCCGTCTGCCTTGGACCAGAAAGCGGACGGCAAAGGTCTTTGCCGTCTGCCGCAGACGGCAAACGCTTCCGGCACTGGAAGCTACGGTAATGAGCTTCTTTACCGTCTGCATTCTTACAGCGGACGGCAAAGACCTTTGCCGTCAGCTTTCCTGGCCAACAGACGGTAAAGAAAGTGGACGGCAAAGAATAGACGTTAGCCACGTTAGGTGGCTAACGGGAGACTTTGCCGTCTGCCGGCGGACGGCAAACGTGCTCTCCCCTTTGCCGTCTGCTCCCTGACGTCAGCAGACCCGTGGCATAACGTCACTCCTCCACGCTCTTTGCCGTCTGTCGCTCGCCTTTCTTTGCCGTCTGCCGCTCTCCTTTCTTTGCCGTCTGCCGCTCTTCTTTCTTTGTCGTCTGCTTGCGGACGGCAAAGAACCACTCGCCTTTGCCGTCTGCCAGCGGACGGCATAATGACCAAATTGGTCAGACCCAGTACTCCCAGGTTGCACATGTTGCTGCCACGTGGCACCTTTGCCGTCCGCTGGCTGACGGCAAAGACCTTTTCCGTCCGCTGGCAGACGGCAAAGTGCCTGTATTGCCCCTTTTTATTCTGTTTTTTGTTATATCCAAGCATTTTCACGGCAAATATATGATATATATATATATATATTTCACAGGGAAAACAGTATGTGCAAGTTTCACAGCAAGTATATGATATCCAACACATAAGAAACTATATCCCTGCCATATGGATATGATCATCCAACAGATATACCAAAACAAAATGTGCAAGTTTCACCATATTACAATAGTTTCATCCATAGGTAGCAAGTTTCACATTGTTCATGGATACAAAATCAAAACAAAAAGTAAACACAAGCACTCCATCAATGCAAGCTTCCGTGAAGTGAATCAAATCTGCAAAATGGGAAATAAGAAAGTTAGAAGAAGAAGACTAGAAGAAGAAGAAGAAGAAGAAGAAGAAAAAGAAGAAGACTAGAAGAAGAAGAAGAAGAAGAAGAAGAACAAGAAGAATAAGAAGAAGAAGAAGAAGAAGAGTTTTTCTTCTCTTTCTTTTTCTCCTCTTGTTTTTCTTCTTCTTATTACTTGTTTGTGTCATTTTAGAGCTAACCTAGGTAATTATGCCATTTTGACCTAACTAAGCTTATTGTGTCATTTTGGAGGAAAATAAGCTAAGTATATGACATTTATGAGGTTACCAAGGTTATTATGCCATTTTTGAAACGAATAAGCTAATTATGTCATAAATGGACTAAATAAGATAATTATGTCATTTTGGAGGATAATTAGCTAAGTATGTCTTTTTTGGGGAAAATAAGCTAAGAAGAAGAAGAAGAAGAAGAAGAAGAAGAAGACTAGAAGAAGAAGAAGAAGAAGAAGAGGACTAGAAGAAGAAGAAGAAGAAATGGACTAAATAAGCTTTTTCTCCTCTTCCTTGTTTTTCTTTATCTTATTCCTTATTTGTGTCATTTTAGAGCTAACCTAGGTAAGTATGCCATTTTTGTGCTAACCTAGGAAAATAAGGTAAGTATAGGTCATTTTTGTGCTAACCTAGGTAATTAAGCCATTTTTGAGCTAAATTAGGTAAGTATAGGTCATTTTAGAGCTAACTTAGGTAATTATGTCATTTTGGAGGATAATAAGCTAAGTATATGACATTTATGAGGTAACCTAGGTTATTATGCCATTTTTGCAACGAATAAGCTAATTATGTCATAAATGGACTAAATAAGCTAATTATGTCATTTTGGAGGATAATTAGCTATATAAGTATGTCTTTTTTGGGGAAAATAAGCTAAGTATGTGGCATAATAGAGAAAACTTACCGGAGGTCAAGCATCGGGGTTCGTCGGGTTGTGCGATGCGGCTTCGGAGTTATGCTGCACCAAAGATCATTTGCAAAGTCTGGTTAGCATGATGACACTCAAATGTTAAGACTTGTAACTAATGACCATTCAAATGAAACTCACCGTTCCCGCTCTAGTAATGACCGGCATCGGCGGAGGGGTCTGACCGGTCTTCTCGCACATAGACTGCACATTTGGTTTTGACGAGTCAGTCATATAGGTTAGTAATGAAACGAACATATTACGTGCATGATTTGGCTAATATGCATAAGAAACTTACCACGAGGAGCTCGTACATGGCCCGGTGAGACACATCATTCCGTGCCCTCTCCTCCTCCAACAACCTAGCCGTCTTCTCCTCCGCCAGTCGTTCCCTCTCCGCCGCCAGCCGGTCCCTCTCCTCCAGAAGCGTCTGGGTTGTCTCTCTCTCTTTATGAAGAGCAGCCTGCAACACCACTCCTCGTTAGCATTTTAATCATGGATGGGCACACACACAATGTAATGGAGGAAAGATATCTGAGTCCGTATAACTTTCCTCGATGGCGAGATCGACTGGCCGTGGACGAGGCCTTATCTCAGGACAGGAGCTCGTTTGGCGCGCCTTGATCTCCGGGAGAGTGCGACGACAACGTATAAGTCCATCTCCAATGGCTATCGAGCCATGGGGCCTCCCGCCACCAGATATCATCACCAGCTCTGGATCAAAGGGATGCTGGCTCGGGTTAAAGTCCTCCCCTTTCCTCGCCTTCCCCTCATCTCTGTACCTCACGAGCTTGTGGTGGGAGGAGATGTTGGTGAAGTTCTCTGGATTATCGAGGTCAGCCTCAGAGAATGCCTTGACCTTCTTGTACGAGGCAGTATGGGCCATGGCATAGAGGTCGTAAACCTCTTTCACCTCCGTGTTATTGTGTCCCGCCTAAAAGAGAGGAACAAAGTATTAGTAAAGGGCTCAAGCTATCATGAAGAATGAATTGCATGAATCATGAAGCAAACCACATACCCAGTTCTGCATGAACTGAAATAAGTTGGCGCTGCCTTGATGGTGTGGCACACCAACCATTTGGGCATGCCGGTCCTTGGCATTGTCGTGGACGGCTCGCCAGCGGCCTGTGCACCACTCATCCACCAACGCCTCCCAACAATCCATCTTACCCGCACACCATCTCGGGGGCACCAAAGTTAGTAAAGAGAAATTTGAGCGCTACGCCTACGAATCAAATCAAGGAAACTAAGTACAATGCCTTAAGAATAGTTAATTACCTTCATGTACTGATCCTTCTTCAGAAACTTAGCCCGGCACGACGCCTTGTCCTTCTTAATACCACACGTGGCGTAGTAGTCCCGAATAGCCTGCGGCCGAGCCTCGTGCCGTAAGTTTTGTAGTAGGCGCCTGCACTCGTGATTGATAACCTGTGCCGCCTCCTCCCAGTATCCCTCCTCACACCTGTAGAAGGTATGCAATCAAACGAGACAACACTGATTAGTAAAATAACTAGCTATTGTTAATTTTTAATTGTGCAAAGGAGAAATTACCCAAAAGCTTCTGATCACCATCTCGGCAATCGTGTGGCACAAGACACCGTCGATCATGTGGTCTGGCGGGGCCTGGGCAGCCAAGTAGTGCTCCCAGCTCAATCCTAGCTCTGGAAGCTGACCCTCACCGGGCAACGTGACAAACCCTGGGAAGTTTTGCCGGCAAAGCACACCAAGGACGGTGTTGGGCCTGCGGACTCCACTGGCGTGTACCCAACCCCTGCAGTATGACAAGGCCAACGCATTAGATATTTGAAGAAACCTGAAGGCAAAAGGTACAAAAAGAGTAAATGCACTTACTTCTCCCCATCAGGCCTAATCACCGGCCGCAGCTCGCGGGTCTCCGGCATGGGCGGGAGCCGTGTACCACCACGCTGGTACACGGTGGCCCCCTCAACCACCTCGCCCTCACTATCAGTAAACGGATCATCCCCACCACCATCAGCATGGCCACTCGGCCCCTTACGCAGATCCGGCCAGGTACCCCATCCGGATGTCTCCTGGGACGTAGCCTGGTCCGGAGTGTCGTGTGCCGAAGCCTCTGGGTCCAGAGTCTCGTGGGCCGAAGGCCCGTCGACCCGAGGCTCGTGGTGCGGAGTCCCCGTAGCCTCCACCTCAAATGGGTCCACCCTAGCAGTCCTGTGCTCGGGTGAATCAGATGGGGGTGGCGGCGATCCTGCCTACCTCTCCCACCCCTGTGTCCTGATCTACCTCCTCTCTTCTTCCCTCCCCGACCTCCTCTCCCGGTGGGCAACGACGCCGACGAAGAAGCACCCGGCGGTGTCCCCATACTGTCTAACAACGCTCTCCCAAGAGGTACGGGTGGAATGGAAGTACCCCTCCCGCGGGCCGCCGCTGAAGAAGTACCCGCGGCGCGCTCTGGACCCGCGCCCACCATCTTTGAACACCTGCCATGACAAAGAGTAAACGAAATTAGTACAACATAAAAAAATTGAAGAACTGACATGAATAATAATATGTATATAATTCAAGTTGGGATGCATACAAACTAATAATAGTCTGGATCGTCTATATATGCTCCGGGATCATCATCATCATCATCACTATCACGCGTGTCGTCATGAATGACGTGCTCATCGGGTTCGGCGGCATCAACATGTGGAAGGCCATTCTGTAATCGGTCAAGCATTGACAGGTCATCCGCACCAGTAACCTCTTCTTGTTCCAACTCTTCTTGTTCCAACTCTTCTTGTTCCGGCTCAGGGGTGTTGTCGGATTCACTGTCCCTGTCTACTTCCATGTTCTGGGGTGAAGTAGAGCGGTTCTTGAAACGTTTTTTTTGGAAAGACGTGTTTCTTGGAAGAATTCTCCATCATATGTGTCTGGGTTAATGTGAGGTTCATAATCCTCTTCATTGGGGGGAGGTGGTCTAACACGTGGCGGCACTTCATAAACGACATCCCAACCCTTTAGATTTGCATTAGTTTGGCATGCCCACGGTAGATAGAAAACTTGGGTCGCCTGTTGAGCCGTAATATAGACATCGGGAACATCTAAATGGGTGCTTTGTTTGATTTCTACTAGCCCTGTATGTTCATGAGTCCTTCTAGTCTCCTTCGGCTGGAACCAATAACATTTGAAGACTACGACGTTCGGTGGGTTTTCACCATAGAATAGAAGTTCATAAATTGCTTCAACTCTTCGATAATACTCGGTACCTCCTTCACCGATAGCAGAGACACCACAATTTGTAGATTTTCGGTCGGCCATAGATAGCTCTTTGCCAAAGGTACGAAAGCGATACCCGTTGATGTCGTATTTCTCAAATGAACGGACCTTATAGTCAAAGCCATTAGCGGCTTGTCTCAATTCGGCGTGCATAGACTCTGAATTAGCCTACAAGTTTAATACGAAAGAATTGTTGCATTAGACGCAAATTAGACCAAGAAATGAAATGGTCTATTAATGCTAATTACCGTTTGTTTGAACCAAGAGATGAAACCGGGATAGCCGCCTCCATGCTTTGCCAGAAGCTCATACTCTTCAACGGAATCCTTTTGGATCACCGCTCCATCCGAGAATTTGGCGACGTATCGACTGTATCAAATATCCGGGAATAAGAGCAGTTCAAAGGAATAATTAGAAGTTGCGAAACAATGTACCGACAACTTACTTGATGTACGGCCGCACTTCTGTCAGGTTGTTGAAGATATACAATGAAATGGTCCGCCATTCTTCGACATCCAACTCTATTGGTTTCGAAGCACCGGCTGGCGCGAGCTTCCCTTTGAATAGGCTGAGGTTGGATCCACCTTTTTTAGGGTCGCCAGCATTGTACCGAGACTTCGGATTATGCAAATGACGATTTTTGGCTTCGTAGTGTGCTGTCACGAAGTTTGCCGCCTCCTCAGTAATGAATGCCTCGGCCATCGATGCTTCAATTCTACGTTTATTTTTACATTTTGCTCGAAGCGTCTTCTGCATCCTCTCAGTTGCATAGCACCAACGATTTTGCACGGGCCCCCCAATCTTGCCTCGGTCGGGAGATGTAAAATCAAATGCTGCATTGGATTAAAGAAGCCCGGTGGAAAGATCTTCTCTAACTTGCAGAGCAACTCCGGCGCCAACTTTTCCATGTCATCTATCACCGCAGGCGATAGTTCTTTCGCACAAAGAACACAGAAGAAATAGCTCAGCTCTGCCAGTACTAGCCATTCATCCTCAGGGATAAAGCCACGCAACATCACTAGCATTACCCACTCAAGCCATATGTGCCAATCATGACTCTTGAGACCAAATATTTTCAATTTTTCAAGACTCGCTCCCCTCTTTAGATTCGCTGCGTACCCATCGGGAACATCAATTGCATTTTCACCCACAAGATAATTTCCCTCATAGCTGGCCTTCCAAGATTGAACCAGGCCTTTGGCTTCGTCTAGTTCTTCTTTCCTTTCGGTTGTCGCATGTTCTGTAATGGTCTATCACATAGAGTCTGCTGATCGACTCTAGCTTTAGGATTATCCTTTGACTTCCCCTCTATGCCGAATAATGTACCGAAAAGGGCCTCGCCGATATTCTTTTCAGTGTGCATCACGTCGATGTTGTGTGGAAGAAGGAGGTCTTTGAAGTAAGGCAGATCCCACAAGCATGTCTTGTGAGTCCAGGCGTATTCCGAATTATACCCCTTGAAATACCCTGGACGCTCTGGATCAGGCTCGAGAGCGTTTAACTGATCCAGGATCTGTTGGCCTGTCAACGCAGGTGGTGCAGAGTTTTTGACAACTCTACCTTTGATGAAGTTCTTCTTGTCTTTTCTGAACTTATGGCGAGGATCCAGGAACGGTCTATGCAAGTCGAAGCAAGAATACTTGCGACCCGCCTCCAGCCAACGAAACTGAAGAGCTGCCTTGCATGTGGGGCACGGGAACCTTCCATGCACACACCAGCCAACGAATAGCGCATACGCCGGCAAGTCATGCATCGAGTACATGTACCAGACACGCATTATGAAGTTTTGTTTGCTAGCGGCGTCGTATGTCTTGAACCCATTATCCCAAGCTTCTTGCAATTCATCCTTAAGCGGCTGCATGTACACATTCATATTCTTCCCCGGATAGTTGAGCCCTGGAATTATCAATGTTAGGAAAATGTTCTTTCTTTGCATAATCTGTCCGGGGGGGGGGGGGGGGAGATTGAGTGGAATGACAAATACAGGCCAACAACTGTATTGGGTTGCCGTCATACCAAACGGATTGAACCCATCCGTGCCGATGCAGACTCGAGGATGCCTTGGATCTGCCGCTTTATCCCCATGTAATTCGTCGAACTTCTTCCACGCAAAAGCATCCGATGTGTTTACCATCATCTGATTCCCATCTGCATCTAGTTCGGTTCTTTTGCCCAATTTGTGCCATGTCATCTTTCTGGCCGTCTCTTCGACCATGAAAAGACGTTGAAGTCTTGGTATGATTGGCAGATACCGAAGAACATTAATGGGGATTTTGGTCTGCCTCTTCTCACCCATACCGTTGTCTACCACAACATACCTGGAAGACTTGCAAATGGGACAATAGTGCAAGCCCGCATACTCAAGCCTAAATAAGGCACATCCGTTCTTACAGGCATCTATCTTCTCATAGGGCATCTTAAGTGCACGGAGGATTTTGTCCGACTGGTACAGGTTTGCAGGCATTACATGGCCTTTGGGTAGAAAGCGTCCAAATAGTGTCATCATCGCGTCGTAGCATTCTCTGCCCAAGTTGAATTGAGCCTTCAGAGCCATTACTTGTGCGATGGCATCCAGCTGACAAAGCTCAGTGTGCTCGTGGAGAGGACGTTTTGAAGACTCCAAGATTTCATTGAAGGCCTTTGCAGATTCCTCCATCTCCTCGTCCGAATCCCGAGCGTCATCAATGTCTTGCACCATATCGTCGATCCCAGTACCATGCTCGTCGGTGCGACGACGAACCACCTCAGCTCTGGTACGTTGGGCAGACTCACCATGAAATGTCCACACCGTATAATCAGGCGTAAAACCCCACTTCTGCAGGTGTTTACCCATTTCATCCTCTGTCCTCTTTTTAAAGTTGTCGCACCTAAGACAGGGGCACCAGGTTTTTCTCTGGCCATTTGCAAATGCGGCTTTCACAAACCCCTTGGTTTTTGTTAACCATTCAGTGGTCATATCTTCCTGACTAGTGTGGCCGGTGTACATCCACGCACGATCACTCGTCTTGCCTACCTATTAAACACTCAAGAAATATATATATAATTCATCATATATATTCATCAGTTAATTAAGTTTGTCAATTTTATTATGCCCATGCAACCTACACACTAATAGGTAAAGATAGGTCCTAATCCCACCCGAGTATGTGTAGATTGGGTTCGTTTTCCCATGCTCTGCTCCGAATCCGACGCAGAATTTCGGCAGCACCTCCCCGCTGTTCTCCTGATACACGTCTCGGCAATAAACAGAGAGGATGTGTACCCGGAGAACAACAGGGAGGCACTGACGAAATTCTGCATCGGATCCGGAGCAGAGCATATGGGAAAACGAACCCAATCTACACATACTCGGGCTGTCCATGGATAACGTTGGACAATTCAAAAGAATCACGGTTATAAATATGCAAATGCATGCATATTTATAACTATATCCCTTTCGAACGGGAGACGCATACTGGTCACGCATACTGATGATTTAATCTACCTATAGCTAGCAAGTTTCATCGGCACGAAGACCGGAATAGAGCAAATGAAGGGGGGAGGAGGAGATGTCATTTGTGCTCACCCACGAACGCAGGGGCGGAGCTTGGCGAACACCAGACCCTCGCAGCGACGAAACAACTACACATTTAAATCCAAAGATGAGTAACATAGCATTATTGTTTTTTCCGTCAACCTAACTAAATATTTACAATAGGATGCCACCACGAAGTTGTAAAAAAAGATTCGCACAGCTCGTTCCCCGCAACAACCCCTAACCTAAATAGTTATCAATTAGGGTTCCGTCGACACCGAGGCACCCGCTAACCTAAACAGCTGTCATTTATTGTTCCATCGACGCCGAGGCACCCCCTAACCTAAATAGCTGTAATTTAGGGTTTCATCCACGCCGAGGCACCCCTAACCTATATAGCTATCATTTAGGGTTTCGTCGACGCCAAGGCACCCCCTAAGCTAAATAGCCGTCATTTAGGGTTCCATCGACGCCGAGGTACCCCCTAACCGAAATAGCTGTCATTCGGGGTTCCGTCGACGTCGAGGCACCCCTAACCTAAACAGCTGTCATTTATTGTTCCGTCGACGCCGAGGCACCCCTAACCTAAATAGCTGTAATTTAGGGTTTCATCGACGCCGAGGCACCCCTAACCTATATAGTTGTCATTTAGGGTTTCGTCGACGCCAAGGCACCCCCTAACCTAAATAGCCATCATTTAGGGTTCCATCGACGCCGAGGTACCCCCTAACCGAAATAGCTGTCATTCAGGGTTCCGTCGACGTCGAGGCACCCCTAACCTAAATTCAGTTGTATGTCTAATTTTGGCATACGACTTCCGTTTCAACCTAGTTGCTTGTGCATCTTTAATACGCAACTTGTCCGATCCGATCTTGCTACATGTCTATTCTACATGGAATAGCAATGGCATAGAAGAAATAGTGAGGGTAGCACCCAACTGATCATCTACTTTTGCAGAACACAGCACCACACATGCACGTGGTAATTTTCTACAAATAGGACACTGCACCAACAGCCAAGTACAGGATTTAGCCACTGACTAGATCAAACACAGCAAGCCTCACTTAGGAACAACTAGAGCAGCAACATAGCATAACCAATTTAGCAAATCCAGGGGGTCATCTAGATAAACAGAGCCACCACATGTGCACCAGAACAATACAAGAGCAGCTACACACAGGAGCAGCCACTGACCAAACCCTAATTTTTTTTACATAAATCCATCATAGAGAGCTCCAACAGGAGTTGATGCTCATCTACAATATCTAGCAGCAACTAGTAGAGCTCCACATCCAACTAAATCATGGCCAGGATCATGCAGTAGAGAGATCAGAGGAGAAGGAGCATGCAGTAGAGAGATCAGAGGAGAAGGAGCTCACATTGGGGTGTTGTGGCCGAAGTAGAGCACCGTCGGGGGGCGGGGCAGAGGGCGGCGGGGCGGGTTGGGCAGGGGGGCGGGCTGGGCAGCGGCGCGGTGGGGCGGCGGGGCGAATGGGCGGCGGGGCGGGGGAGCGGCGGGGCGGCGGCGCGGGGCAGCGGCGGCGACGGGCGCGGCGGCGACAGAGAGCGAGAGAGAGAGGGGGGCGCGGGGGGGGGGGGGGGGGATGAGTGGGCGAGTAGGGGGTTTCGGGCGCGGGGTAGCCGTTAAGGCATATCCCTCTTTGCCGTCTGCTAGCAGACGACATATTCCTCTTTGCCGTCTGCTAGCAGACGGCATAGAGGCCGGCCATTAGCCCTAAACGGTACCACGCGGCGGGTGGGGCCCTCTACTCTTTGCCGTCTGCTATGTCTACTCTTTGCCGTCTGCTAGCAGACGGCAAAGAGTAGACGGACGGCAAAGAGTTGACCTAGCCAACGCTACTCTTCGGTGAGGCCCACCCTTCTCTTTGCCGTCTGCCATATTGCTCTTTGCCGTCAGCGAGCAGACGACAAAGAAAGAACTGACGGCAAAAACTATCATTGCCATGAGTCCTTTCTTTGCCGTCAGCTTCCCCAAAGCTGACGGCAAAGACTGTCTTTGCCGTCAGCTGGCAGACGACAAAGAGACAGCAGACGGCAAATTCTCTGATTCCAGTAGTGCCTATAAGTGTCACAAACGGCCCTAGAGTTCGTACAATAACACCATATGATACGCATCAACCAACTATAATGTCAACTAGATACTCCAATGTCACCACAAGTATCCGTGAGTTGATTATTCAACATGCATCAAACAACTTCATAATCATAACATTCAATCCACACAAAGAACTCAAAGGATCACCCCAAAGTTTCTATCGGAGAAAAGATAATGAAAACATGCATCAACCCCTATGCATAGATTACCCCAATGTCACCTCGGGAATCCCCGAGTTGAGTGCCAAAACATATATCAAGTGAATCAATATAATACCCCATTGTCACCACGGGTATTCATATGCAAGACATACATCAAGTGTTCTCAAATCTGAAATATTCAATACGACAATAACGAAAACTCAAAGGGAAAAGATTCGATTCATCACAACAAGGATAGAGAGGGAAGAAACACCATATGATCCAATTATATTAACAAAGCTCGCGATACATCAAGATCGTGCCAAATCAATAACACGAGAGATAGAGATAAAACACATAGCTATTGGTACAAACCCTCAGCCTCGAGGGTGAACTACTCCCTCCTTGTCATGGAGACCGCTGGGATGATGAAGATGGCCTCCGGTGATGCTTTTCCCCCTCCGGCAGGGTGCCGGAAAAGGGTTGTAGATGAGATCGTGGAAGTACAGAGGCTTGCGGCGGCGTAAAAACTCATCTAGGTTAACTTTCGGGGGTTTCTGAATATATATGATTTTTTGGCGTTGGAATCACGAGGAGAGGTGCCACAGGGGGCCCACGAGGCACCAGGGCGCGTCTGGGGGGGTGGCGCGCCCTGGTGGCTCGTCGGGCCACTGTGGGTCTTCTGGCCTCCTCCCGAAGCTTCTAGTGTCTCTTATGTTCCAGGAAAAATCATCAAAAAAAGTTTCGCTGCATTTGGACTTCATTTGATATAGATTTTCTGGAAAACCAAAAACAAGCAGAAAACAGCAACTGGCACTGGGCACTAGGTCAATATGTTAGTTCATGAAAATCATATAAAACCCGTATAAAAGTGCACCAAAATTATACAAAACTATAATAAACATGGCATGAATACTTCATAAATTATAGATACCTTGGAGACGTATCAGCATCCCCAAGCTTATTTCCTGCTCGTCCTCGAGTAGGTAAATGATAAAAGAAATAATTGATGAAGTGTGAATGCTAGCATAGTGCATAAGTTTGATCAATGATAATTTCAATCACTTTTCCTAGCATCAATATATATCATAATCAATAGATCATCTCATAAAACTTCTCATGATCAAGTAGCAAGCTATTCACATGTTTAAAGTATAGGCCATAAACTTTTTTGAAAACTAACAAACTATGTTCTCAGTCATCAAACAATTGCAATTCATCTTATTTTCAAGAAGGGTCTATGTAAGAACTTTGATCTAGCAAATTCCACATACTCAACCATCATTTAGTCTTCTATGATTGCTAACACTCAAAGCATATTTTTAGAACAAACAGTTTCAGTCAAACACATAGGAAGATAGGGGCTTAATGTTTCGCCTCCCAACTTATTTATGTCAGGGATAATGTCAACAATAATAACTCATGACCACCTATATTCAATTGGATATATGTGACTGGATCTTTTCCTACCACATAATGCTTGCCAACTAAAGAATAAATAGAGCGGAATAGGGATGAATATTAATGACTCTTGCATAAAAGTAAATACAGAAAAGTAAATACTGAAAAGTAAAAGATAGGCCCTTCGCAGAGGGAAGCAGAGGTTGTCATGCGCTTTTTGTTGTTGGATGCACAAGCCCTTAATGTAAAGGAACGTCACGTTATATTGCCCCTTGTGATAGCAACCTTTATTATGCAGTCCATCGCTTTTATTTTCTTTATCATCACAAGTTCGTACAACGCTTATTTTCCCTTACAATAAAAGATCATACATATTTTAGGAGCAATTTTTATTGCTTTTTGCACCATGACAACTTACTTGAGGGATCTTATTCAATCCATAGGTAGATATAGTAGACTCTCATGGCAAAAAACTGGGTTTAAGAGTTTTTGGATGCACAAGTAGTATCTCTACTTAGTACGAATTTTTGGCTAGCAAAAGATCCTAAGCAAGCACCACATGTTAGAGGATCCATGACAATATAACTTCTATGTGAATATAAACAAACATAACTCATTATGTTGTCTTCCTTGTCCAATGTCAACTACTTGATCAAGCTTGAAAATAATTAATGGGGGCTCACAATCATAGAAGATGTCCAAGATAGTATATTTATATGTGAAATTTCTCATCCTTCAAAATTCTTTCATGAATTGTTCAAGTGACCAATGCTATGTTTGTTAACTTTCAATAAATTTTACCACTTATACTTCTTGTATGTGAAGTCACTACTCCCCATGGGACAAGCATATGAATCATATAAATTTCAAATTTATGATATTCAATTCATTTCAATAATTTACTCATAGGATATAAGTGAAGAACAAGAGTAAATGACAAACTACTCCAAAAAGATATAAGTGAAGACCGAATGAGTAGTTAAGTAAATAGGTAGCTATGTGAGGACTCTCTCTCATTTAAAAATTTCAGATCTTGATAATTTTATTCAAACAGAAAAGAAAAGAAAATAAAATGACATTCCAAGAATAGCACATCTCATGTGAAGAAGCAAAAAATTAGACTCAACCAAAACTGACCGATAGTTGTTGATGAAGAATGGTGGGATGCCTACCGGGGCATCCCCAAGCTTAGATGCTTGAGACTTCTTGAAATATTAATTTGGGATGCCTTGGGAATCCCCAAGCTTGAGCTCTTGTGTCTCCTTAATTCCTCTCATATCATGGCTTCCCGAAATCTTAAAAACTTCATCCACACAAAACTCAACAAGAACCCGTGAGATAAGTTAGTATAAATCAACTCAAAACCTTAACATTATCTACTGTAGCAAATCACAAAAATTATAATTAAACATTGCATACTAAATGCCTCTTCATATTTAATACTCCTATCCTGAAATAGAAATATTAAACACACAAACATATGCAAACAATGCACCTATAACAGCAATCTGCCAAAACAGAACATTCTGTAAAGGGTGAATAAGAATCCATACTTCCCTAACTCCAAAAATTCTGAACACTTACCACGTGATAGAGAACTCATCCATGCTTACTGTGTAAAAATTTCAGATTTTTATCATGTTCTGACTATTCAGGAATATTCTGGACATAACAGAAAACTTTCTGTTTTCAAACAGCAACACATGAACTTGCAAACTGAGCATGGTAAAGGCTATAATTGGCATTTTATTGAACTAAAAGATACAAAACATGATTATTGATAATACGAAGCAAATATAAACAGAAGAAAATGATGCTCCAAGCAAAACTCATATTATGTGACGAATAAAAATATACTTCCAGGTGAGGTTACCGATAATTTTGAAGACGAAAGAGGGGATGCCTTCCGGGGTATCCCCAAGCTTAGACGCTTGAGTCTTCCTTGGATATTACCTTGGGGTGCCTTGGGCATCCCCAAGCTTAGTGTCTTGCCGCTCCTTATTCTTCTCATGTCGATATCTCACCCAAAACTTGAAAGCTTCAATCACACAAAACTTAACGGAACTTGGTGAGATAGGTTAGTATGATAAAAATAAATCATCCACTTAGGTACTGTCAAGACAAGATTCATAATTGTTATCACATAATTCCTACTGTATTCTATCATTTCCACAATTTATATCTCATAATATAAGCTATGGAAACACTAAAACAAGCAAACTATGCAATAAAAACAGAATCTGTCAAAAACAGAACAGCATGTAGTGAGCGATTTAAAAACCATTCTTATGTACCTCCAAAAATTCTGAAAAATTAGGAAAACATAAAAAATTTGTAACCCAATACTCTGTAAAAAGTTCAGAATTTTTCGACACTCCAGTACAGAATAGAAATTTAAGCACTGGACACAAAAATTTCTGTTTTTGCACAGAATCAAATCAACAAGCATTCACGCTATCCCAAAGGCTTTACTTGGCACATTATTGAAAGAAAAAATATAAAACATGATTACCACAGTAGCTTAATCATGTGAACACAAGAAAAACAGTAGGTATAAATATTGGGTTGTCTCCCAACAAGCGCTTTTCTTTAATGCCATTTAAGCTAGGCAATGATGATTTTAATGATGCTCGCATAAAAAGTGAAGAATTGAAACACAATGGGAGCATCATGAAGCATATGACTAGCACATTTAAGCCTAACCCACTTCCTATGCATAGGGATTTTGTGAGCAAATAGTTTATGGGAGCAAGAATCAACTAGCATAGGAAGACAAAACAAGCATAACTTCAAAAATTTCAACACATAGAGAGGAAACTTGATATTATTGCAACACCTACAAGCATATGATCCTCTCTCATAATAATTTTCAGTAGCATGATGAATGAATTCAACAATATAGCTATCACATAAAGCATTCTTTTCATGATCCAGAAGTATAGAAATTTTACTACTCTCCACATAAGCAATTTTCTTCTCATTCATAATAGTGGGAGCAAACTCAACAAAATAACTATCATGAGATACTTGATTGGCATAATCCAATTGAAAATTAAAATCATGATGACAAGTTTCATATTTATCATTATTCGTTATAGCATACATATCATCACAATAATCGTCATAGATAGGAGGCATGCAATCATCATAATAAATTTTCTCATCAAAACTTGGGGGACTAAAAATATCATCTTCATCAAACATAGCATCCCCAAGCTTGTGGCTTTGCATATCATTAGCATCATCGATACTCATAGAATTCATACTAACAACATTGCAATCATGTTCATCATTCAAAGATTTTATGCCAAACATTTTATTGAATTCTTCTTCTATCAATTGAGCACAATTATCGGAATCCTTATATTCAAGAAAGACATTATAAAGATGAATAATATGAGGCAACCTCAATTCCATTTTTTTGTAGTTTTCTTTTATAAGCCAAACTAGTGATAAACAATAAACTAAAAGATTCGATTGCAAGATCTAAAGATATACCTTTAAGCACTCACCTCCCCGGCAACGGCGCCAGAAAAGAGCTTGATGTCTACTACACAACTTATTCTTGTAGACTCGTGTTGGGCCTCCAAGCGCAGAGTTTTGTAGGACAGTAGTAATTTTCCCTCATGTGGATGACCTAAGGTTTATCAATCCGTGGGAGGCGTAGGTTGAAGATGGTATCTCTTGAACAACCCTGCAACCAAATACAAGAAATCTCTTGTGTCCCCAACACACCCAATACAATGGTAAATTGTATAGGTGCACTAGTTTGGCGAAAAGATGGTGATAAAAGTGTAGTATGGATAGTAGATATAGGTTTTTGTAATCTAAAAATATAAAAACAGCAAGGTAGCAAGTAACAAAAGTGAGCACAAACGGTATTGCAATGCTTAGAAACAAGGCCTAGGGTTCATACTTTCGCTAGTGCAATCTCTCAACAATGCTAACATAATTGGATGATATAACCATCCCTCAACGTGCAATAAAGAATCACTCCCAAGTTCCTATCAGCAGAGAACATAAGATAGAAATTGTTTGTAGGGTACGAAACCACCTCAAAGTTATTCTTTCCGATCGATCTATTGAGCCATCTCTATAAGTTTCACAAACGGCCCTAGAGTTCGTACTAAAATAACACCATATGATACGCATCAACCAACTCTAATGTCACCTAGATACTCCAATGTCACCACAAGTATCCGTGAGCTGATTATTCGATATGCATCAAACAACTTCATAATCATAACATTCAATTCACACAAAGAACTCCAAGGAGCACCCCAAAGTTTCTATCGGAGAAAAGATAATGAAAACGTGCATCAACCCCTATGCATAGATTACCCCAATGTCACCTCGGGAATCCGTGAGTTGAGTGCCAAAACATATATCAAGTGAATCAATATAATACCCCTTTGTCACCACGGGTATTTATATGCAAGACACACATCAAGTGTTCTCAAATCAGAAATATTCAATCCGACAATAACGAAACCTCAAAGGGAAAAGATTCGATTCATCACAACAAGGATAGAGAGGGAAGAAACACCATATGATCTAACTATATTAACAAAGCTCGCGATATGAACACGAGAGAGAGAGATAAAACACATAGCTACTAATACAAACCCTCAGCCCCGAGGGTGAACTACTCCCTCCTCGTCATGAAGATCACCGGGATGATGAAGATGGACTCCGGTGATGCTTTCCCCCCTCCGGCAGGGTGCCGGAAAAGGGCTGTAGATGAGATCGTGGAGGTACAGAGGCTTGCGGCGGCGTAAAAACTCATCTAGGTTAACTTTCGGGGGTTTCTGAATATATATGATTTTTTGGCGTTGGAATCACACGGAGAGGTGCCACAGGGGGCCCACGAGGCACCAGGGAACGCCTGGGGGGTGGCGCGCCCTGGTGGCTCATGGGGCCACTGTGGGTCTTCTGGCCTCCTCCCGAAGCTTCTAGTGTCTCTTATGTTCCAGAAAAAATCGTCAAAAAGTTTCGCTGCATTTGGATTTCATTTGATATAGATTTTCTGGAAAACCAAAAACAAGCAGAAAACAGCAACTGGCACTGGGTACTAGGTCAATATGTTAGTCCATAAAAATCATATAAAAGCCGTATAAAAGTGCACCAAAATCATACAAAACTATAATAAACATGGCATGAATACTTCATAAATTATAGATACGTTGGAGATGTATCAAGAGGCCACTCCTCACCGTACTTGGCCATCTCTCCATCCAGCAAGCGTCGTCTCCTCCATTGTCTTGGAGCGGTCCAGGGCCCAAGCGTGCGCCAGCTCCGGGTCCGCCGCGATGTGTGGCGGCGGGACGTCGGAGCTCGTGAACTCCGACCGGCGCGCCGCGTTGCACCTGTCCCGCCGGTGCCGCTCCCTATCGGCGTACTTCACCGCCGTTAGGGCGGTCCGGGAGGACGAGTTGGTGCTGCCGCCTAGGTAGTGGTGAAGGTGACCGCGCGCCTTCGAGGCGATCGTAGGGGCAGGGACGGCGGCGAGCGCCGCTCCTCCTTGACGCGTCGAGGCGGCAGTGAGAGCGGCTCCTCCTTGACGCGGCGTCCGATTTGGACGCCGCGGTTGCACAGGGGAGAGCCGAGAGGGGACATGGGCTCAGGCTTGATGCGGAGGAGCGTCTCCGGTGGCGCCACCGGGCCGTTGACGTGGAGGACGGAGCGATAAAGCATAACCTCCATCTGCTGCTCGTACTCCTCGTCAGTCATGGCGCAAACCTCACCCTGCGTCGCCGGCTGCTGCTGTGGCAGCTAGTCCTCCTCGTCGCCAGAGGAGATGACAATCTCCTCCTTTGCCGAGTAGCCGGCCAGTGATGAGGACGACGACCACAGAGTTCGAGGGCGGCGTCGCCACGAACCTCCGGAGCCCGTTCCGGAGCCGCCGCTGCGGCCGCCGAGGCCCACAACTTGCCCATCGCCGGAGTTGTGGAGGAAGAGGGGAGGTGAGGACGAGGACGTGCAGAGAGATGCGGTGAGTGCGATGTGGACAGCGCTAGAGCACGGCTTATAAAGTCTCGGCCAGGCCATGCGAACGGACGGTCAGCCGCTTCAATGCGGCGCAACGGCCGGAGTTGATTCCTCGGGAAGCTGCGTCCGCATTGAAGCGGCGGCTCCCGAGAGGCCGCATCGTCAGCACCGCCCTCCCGTCCGGGCACATCACACGGCATCAATGACGGCTGCTGCGTGCTCTATGCCGGCATTGATGCAGCGCGGGAAGCGGCGCGTTCATACGTCCATTTTGCATCATGTTTTACTACCATTATTTATTATGTTTTTGATCATTATTACACCTTATGATACAATTCTTTTGCCTTTTCTCTCTTATTTTGCAAGATTCACATGAAGAGGGAGATTGCCGGCAGCTGTAATTCTGAACCGGAAAGGGGTGAAACAGAGATACCTATTCTGCACATCTCCAAATGACCTGAAAATTTATGGAGAATTATTCTGGAATATATAAAAAATACTGGCGAAAGAATCAACAGAAGGGGACCCACCAGGCAGCCACAAGCCTGGGGGGCGCGCCCTACCCCCCTAGGCTTGCCCCCTGAGCTTGTGGGGCCCCTGGCAGGCCTCTAGGGCCCATCTTCCACTATATGATATCATTTGCCCTAGAAAAAAATTAGAAGAAGACTTTCGGGACGAAGCGCCGCCGTCTCGAGGCGCAACCTGGGCAGGAGCACTTTTGCTCTCCGGCAGAGCGATTTCGCCGGGGATACTTCCCTCCGGGAGGGGGAAATCGAAGCCATCGAGATCACCAACGCTCATCATGGGAGGACCAATCTTCATCAACATCTTCACCAGCACCATCTCATCTCAAATACTAGTTCATCTCTTGTATTCAATCTTTGTCTCAAAACCTCAGATTGGTACCTGTGGGTTGCTAGTAGTGATGATTACTCTTCGTAGTTGATGATAGTTGGTTTATTTGGCGGAAGATTATATGTTAAGATCCTTAATGATATTGAATACCCATCTGATCTTGAACATGAATATGATTTGCGAGTAGTTACTTTTGTTCTTGAGGACATGAGAGAAGTCTTGTCATAAGTAATCATGTGAATTTGGTATTCGTTCGATATTTTGATGATATGTATGTTGTTGCTTCCTTTAGTGGTGTCGTGTGAACTTTAGGAGCATTTTTTCAAATGTATGAACATATTTTAAAATTTGAAACATTTTTTCGAATTCAACATTTTTGAAATCCGGGAAAAAAAATCCAATGTTAGGAATATTTATAAAATTCGTACAAAAATTAAATTGGAAACTTCTTTTGAAAAACCCCAACATTTTCTAAAGAAGATAAAAAATGAAAGGAAATAACAAAAAACAAAGAAAGGAAAACAAAAGGTGTGCCCGCCCCGCACATGGGCCGGCGCAAAGCGTTTGGTGATTGTCATTCCCCGACCCACGCGCGGCACCTCTCCGATCCCTAAATCCGTGCCATTATGTAACTAGGGTTCCTCAACATGGCGGCCGCACTCGTGCACGGCAGCGCCACCTCCCTTCCCTACCGCCTCGGCGCCGCCACCTCCCTCCCCCGCCACTTCGTCCGCCGCCACCACCATGACTGCCGAGCCGAAATGATACAGAGGTGCTCCTGGAAGGTGCTCTCCACACATTTCAAAATCGAGGCCGAGCAGCTCTTTCGAACCAAGACGGAGAAGCCCTTCAAGGCCAATCTCGACAGCATGATCGGAGCCGCCCTGGCTCACAAGGGACTCGAGACCGACCTGCCTCCTCCAGGCACCGGCGGCTCTTCTGGTGGCAACTCTTTCGGAGGCTGAGGCGCCCCCAAACCTAGGGTGTTCTGAAAGTTTAGCTAGGAAGGAAATGTTTGTGGCGTGTATATTACCACAATGGCGACACCATGACACCACAATGGCGACATGCACCTGTCGGGACAAGTGTATATTACCGACACATTATTTGTCCACAACAATGCTGACACACGAATGGTCGAGGTTGGTCTAGACTTTCAATGGTGTGTCTGTCGGCAATGCATAACGGTTTGTGAACATACAATGTGTCGGTATAAGTTTCTTTGCTGTTAGATTATCTGTCGTTGTTGCTTCGCGATGGAAAAAGTGTCGGCGTAAGTTTGGACATGGCCCACTTATTTCGAGCCACGCGGGACAAGTTGCGCGCGAGAGACGCAGAAACTCCAAATTTTGGCCAATCTTATCTCTTTCTCCACCCGGCCGCCACCCCATCTTATCTCTTTCTCTCCCCCCACACCACACACGCTCCCACCGCTGCCGCCCCTAACTTGACGGCCGATTTGCTCGCGCCGCCGCCTTTCCCACCACCGATGGCGCCTTCCAAAAGCTCCTTCTAGCATGTGGTGCTTCCCCACGTTCCAAGCCCAAGGTGCCTCCTGAAGAAAGGGCAAGACAAGAGGGAGGCAGATCCACCGCGACCAAGAGCAGGTCAGGTGGCGGCCATGGTGCGCCCAGATCCGCCAGCGCCATCGTCGTCGAGCACCTCTGCTCCCAGCGCCGGATCCACCTCGGGCTCCATCTCCACAACCACGCACTAGCAGCCGCTGCCATGGAAGGTCTCCTCCCCGCCCCTCTCCCCCCGACTGTTGGTTAGTTTTGATTTGGTCGCTCCCTTCGCTGATGTGTTTTCCTCACGCGCGCGCAGGTGCTCTGTGTGCTTCCTTCCCAAGACGTCGTTGCTCCGACGCCATGGACAATGTAAGCATTTCTCTTCTGTCCCCTTCTGTTCGTCTCCTTCCTCCGGCCTAAATTTGCTTACTGCACCACGGTAATTATTTCTTCAGAGAGGAGAAGAGGAGAGGTCCTGCAATCCAACTTGTCTTCTTGAACAAATGAAGCACAATCCTTTGCAGCACCTGAAGTTTCAGACTGAATAAATTATGTTGGCCACCTATATTTGGAAATATTACCTTATGTAGCATGCACCTTTAGTTTCCTACTAGAAGGTCGTTGTGCTTGTCGTTCCAAAAGTGCCACCTGTATTAGCAACTCACGTTCCAAAGTGCCGGTGGAAAATTGCGAAACCAGTAGTGCAGTTTGCATCTTTGTAACAGAACATGTTATAAGATCAATATTAAAACTTAAACTTGGACTCTGTATGTAGTGTATGGAAGTTTAAGTGATTATGTGAATCTCCTTTTCCTTCGGCTGTGCCTCAGATTTGACAATCATTATTTATTTATTTTAGAGACTGAAAAATCAAGAGAGAGATTATAAAGTGTGGTGGCCATTAGTTGCTTCCGCTGTACGTATGTTGACCTACTTGCCTTTTCTTTTGCTATACATGCAGCCAAAATTTATGGTGCAGGACAGTTGCTTGACATTGTGCTCCCATAAGGTTGATGCTACGTAAGGGTATCTCTGTTCCTTTATTTATTGATCTAACTATAATTTCCATATTTAAGGGGGTGTTATATAGGTTGGCAACGAATTATATTGTAGAGCATCTGCCAGTTACTTTCACAGCTTGTCTAAGATTGTTGTTATTGCTTCAGGGTTCATATCAAGCATATTTCCTTTTAGATAATGTGGACATGTTATATCCTAATTGCTAGCTCCAAAACAGAACAACATTTCCCATTTGGGCTAAGCTGTGGAAGTTCGTACGTCCAAATATATTTCCCTTTTGATAATTATGATGGATTAGTGTGTGCTGAAGCATCTACATCTGTGTTTCTTTGCTGCTGAGAACACCATATGTATTCACTGTAATTGACATGCCTACTGTATCAATGTGTTTCCTTGCGCATGCAGGTGCAGGACAGAGCCGTCATGTGGTGTGCGCAGTGATTCTTCTTCCACTCCGATGCCTTCCGCGCTACGTGTCCGGTGGACCTGATTTTACTTCCACTCCGGCATCGCTAGTAGTAAGCCACTGGTGCTCTCTCTCGCTCTCTCATGCTCTATGTGTCCACGACCATCGTGCCATGCTGATTTATAGTTGCCACCCAGATTCTTATTATCTTGCTGCTGCTTGGAGTTGTGAAAAGATATAGAAATTGATAATTGTTTGAATTTTATTTTGTTGCTGCCCTGTGTTAACTCATTACATAATTTGCTTGGTATGCATCTTCTTGTCTACCATTGTCTCTTAAGCATCATGTTCAACAATATGTGTTATTTGCAGCAGAAAATATGGCAAAAATAAGAGGAGGAAGCGAGCTTAGCAAATGATGAACTATAGAGGCTCACAAATATTGGTGAAAACAAGAGGAAGGTGAGAAGTCTTATAGAACTGAATAGGATTTTTTGTAGAAAGGGAATTGTTTGTTCACTGTTATCTGTGGTATGATGCTCTCAAAAATAAAAAGGGCTAGAATGGGAAGAAAGGGTCATCAGTGTGAACTAAAAGTCTATTGTTTTTCTTCTGGGTCTCCTTTGCATTTTTCTTGTCATGTTTCATGCTTCATAGCGTGTGTATGTAAGCATATAATTACACACATATACACTAGTTTTTAATGTCACTATAAATAGATGATTCATCAGACTATCAGAGAGTTTGCATCAAACTATAATCGATGATGCATCAGACCATCAAATTGAAAGGAGGATAATCTGCTACTTCAGGCATTTACATGATAGCTTGTTTCTATGTGTACTGTGTAATATGAAGAAAAAACTTGTAGTTTGATTCACTGTCATACTTTACCATTGAATGATCTTGACCAACATTGCACCAGCATTTCGAAGCCATTAAAGTTATCATTGACTTATACTACACTAAACATATGAAAGTTATCTTTTATTTCCCTCAAGTTTAACCTCAAGCCTACGACTGATTGGTGGATAAGCACTGCTAATGTTCAGATTGAAAACGGAGCCCTGGATTAGTGCTAGAGTAACTATCTGGTGCTTCAACCCAAACAGAGATGAATTCTGGAATCGAGTTTCTTGCTTCTTGTTAGAAAAAGGTAAGGGGCCCCTCCTCGTGTTGTGTTGATTTATAGTGTCCAGATTAGTTAAGTTCCACCTTTCTCGATGAAAGACCTGCTTATAGTACGTGTGAAAGGAATTATCAGTTCCTAAATTCTGCTCGAGAGTCAAGTTGCTATTATGTTCTGTCAGATCTAGTCCATTAACGAAATAGGAGTTGCTTCCTCTTTTGCATTTATGATAATTAGCGGAGTTGCATGGTCTGACAATGTTTATGTGGTGGTTAGTTGCTCTTGTTTTTTTCTGCTTGTATTGCAATAGTAGGAAATAGAAGAGGCTATCAATGTCTGCACAACACTGCTGGGCTATAGCAATCTAACTAATCAAGTTTCACAACGAGCTGTTGGTTCTCAACCATTGTAGTTCAGAGCTGTATGTTTAGTTAAAACTCTAGCTAACTTTGAACGATGTAGATGGTTTCCAGTATAATTCTAAATAATTTCCCCTTTTGTATTCCTCACCCATGTTTGGCACTACTTTCTTTTTTTATGAGCATATGGAAACTCTCATGTAACATGCAAACTCTCATGGATCTGTACGTGTGTTTGTAAAACTTGAATGCTGGTTTGATGCTTTATTTTCTACAAAGCTAGGCTATATATTCATGGTTACTTCTTGACAACTATGCATGTAACTGGGTTTCTTCATTGCATTTAAATAAGTATGTTTTGGGCTTTGACCTATATGCTGCCAAATTAAATTTGAAAATTAGAGAGAAATAAAAAAACTAGGAGAGATGCATACATTTAATTAGAGAGGTTGTGCAATCAAGTACTCAAGAGCAAGCTAGGAGTATTTGTTTACTTTTCATTTAAGCAAGCCAGTTTGTTGTACATCTTCTGTTTTTAGATTTTTGGACTCAAGAGCAACTCAGATGTTTGAACAAATGCTCCTATGATAATATTGCTGAAACATATGAGTGATTTTGCAGGGTCAAATGGCAGAAAGTATTAAGTCGAAGATGCTATGGCTTTTGTTCATGGCATGCATGGTCGACCTATTTTCATCATATGGAAGTTGTTGTTGGTTCGATGATCAAAGACTTGGTCTGTTCCATAGTGATTTGTATAGTGACTGAACATGAGTCTCTTATGAACTTAGCCCATGTTTTGTAACAGGCCATAGCATGTATGTCGACCTATGTATTTCCTTAGTGGATGTAGCTAACTTGAGTGAAGAAAACTAATGAATCTTCTATATGTTGAATATAAATGTATTGATCAATGGTATCTTGTGATGAATACAAGAGTCCAATTGTTTGTATATGTATTGCGTATTGAACATGAATTGAATATTATGAATGTAATTTCATTCAAAATATGGTGCATTTTGCATTTGTGCTGAAATGTAGAACCGTGGCAGCAAATGTGTCGGCAGACGTATTGGACGTCGCACTATCTGTCGGTATAGCGCACTGACAGACAAACTGTCGGCGTAGCAATGGATGTCGCACAATCTGTCGGCATAGCACACTGTCAGATGATCTGTCGGTATAGCTCAGTCTGTCGGTGTAGAAATATCTGTTGCCATAGATCTCACCAACGTCGTCAGGGGCGGATCCAGACTCGAAATTACCCGGTGTCCACATAGAAGAACACATGCCTACGTGTCAAACAATTCAATGACCTACACACTAAATCAATGTATTAAATTAAGCAAGTGTAAATTGGACCCGGTGCCAGTGACACCGGCTAGCTCTACCTAGCACGCCCCTGAACGTCGTCATACTGTCTGTCGGCAAAGACCTTTCCCGGCAGGACTATAGGCGACAGCTCCTTTCTGTCGGCAAAGGTCTTTCCCGACACTAAATGTGTCCCCTTAGGTGACCTATGCCGATAAATTGTTTGACGCTGCTTTGAGTGTCATGGTGTAGTGTATAGGCCTAGCGGGTAGGTGAAAATTTGCCACCCAACAATGGTGGGACCGGACGCACCATGCGAGCCGTCAGTTTCTCAACATTCAATACCATCGTCCAATGAATTAATAACAGGTGAAAGGACGTAGAAGTACGTACTCACTCCAAGCAATTAATAGCATTTCTGTAACTAATTAATCCTTGAGGAAGGAAGGACCACTACGTTCCCCATGCTGCTTGATTAAACCACAAAAATTGATGCCGACCATATTTGTAAGCATGCGTGGACCACCTATTTACTTCAAGATTATTTGAAGAACAGTTTATTCTACGGTGAAGATTTGTTGGCCTGAGTAATGAGCCGGACAGAAATTGTTTTCCGTAAGCTACAGCTAAATTACCAATTGATTTTTTCTTGTCCTGGTAGCCTCCACGTGGTGTGTTATTTCGTGGCCAGGATCACTTCGGTGGAATCGTCGGCTTTGGGTTTTCCTCCTCGTCGGAGATAACACTACTCCTGCTAAAATCGGCCCCCGACTCTCAAAACACACCTGGCCCCGGCAGTGAGATACTCACTGGTGATCTTCGAAGGGATGCAGCCTCAGCAACACATCGCGGAACATTCGGACTCTAGCCCTAACCCTAACATATTCCCTCGTCTCTGTGACACAAACATGGCCCTAACCCTACCATTAACCACTAATTCCACTTTTTATTTGTTAATCATTTCTCTGTTTATGGCCATAGCACAGATTTGGATTGATCTCTTGCTTAGATACGTACTAGTAGATTGGGAATGGATCCCTTTGTTGATGTACGTGCTGAATGAATCTGTGTGTATACACTTGCGTAGCAAATGGATTATCCCTTCCTGAATGAATTACTTTTGGATCTTGATCTATCTGTACAGAAGCCATTTTTTTGCTGTGAACGAAGAAACTCCGGGCTTCGGGCTTTTACGTCGGGCCGGGCTCAGGCTTGCTAAGTGAGCTATTTTCGGGCTTCAGGCCGGGCCCGGGCTTGTTTCCAGTGCATCAGGCTTTTTTAAGCCCGGCCCGACATATGCCCAGGTTTAGATGCAGCCTCAGCCACACATCGCGGAACTCCAACCCATTTGGACTCTAGCCCTAACCCTAACATATTCCCTCGCCTCGGAGTCAACCGCCTATGTTCTTATTCAAAGTTCTTGCAAAATAGCCTACATGGAATGGAAGTGAAATGCAATGGGCAATTGTGCAGTGCTGTGTGCCAATGTCACTGGCATGAATGTTCGATTCCATCACACTTTAGTTTTTTTTAATAAGCAACTCTCTGCAATTATCTGCGGTGCTCCCCCTTTTTCATTTTACAAGGCATATATTGTTTTTCCAGATCCACATTTACCAATAATTGCTCCAGTAATACATCATCTGTGTCATATGACATAAATTTGGCATTATTATATTGGTTTATAAGAGAACTTTCTTATGGTTGTGATTTTATAACTAGATATCATGAAAGGAATATATAGTCAAATATTGATATTTTGTTGTAAAAAACAGCTTAAAATTCTAAATGCAAGGAGTTCAATTGAGAGAAGTACTGTGCAGATTTTCTTTTGGGTCTTTCCCCTTTGGGAAATATTCTTCTGCTATTTTCCTGCCGCGGCCATTATTGCTCCAAGTTTTTTTTCGATAAAGGGAATATATTAGTATCGCGGAGATACCAATTACACCCAGCCGCTGCATCAACAAAATTTCGCAAACAACATACAAGGTGCACACAGCCAGAAAGAGAAAAAGAAGAAAAAAGGAAAAAAAGAAAGGCCCCGCCACAGTAATCAACTCCTCGCTGCAGCAACCCAACAATCCACCGCCAAAGACAACACTCGGAATACAAAAAGGTTCTCCAAAGGCAACGCCTCCAAGGAGGGAAACAGTGCACAAGCGCCATCGTCGCCCCATCCAAGATCTTGGGTTTTCACCCTGGAGAAAGTATGAACTCTCAAAACAATACCTTCAGCAAGGCCATTGCTAGGCACAACCAATGAAGATCAGACATTAGATTTTCATCCTGGAAGTCAAAACTCGGCCCTCGAGGAGCGCCACCAAACTCGAATTCCTCCGGTGCAGCCGACCCCACTTGGCAAGGCCACCGAAGAAGCCTCTGCACGAGAAGCCATCACAAATTGCTTTCGGACTACCGCGCCGCGGTGATGGCCGTCTCCCAGCCGATACTACGGTCGGCATCCAGGTCCTGTAGCCATAGCTGCGTCCCGTGCCGCTGCTCATGCGCACAGAGCGCTGTAGCCTGCGTTGCTTCTCGTGCCGCCACCGCCGTGGCCTGCATGGCGGTTTGCTCTAGACCTACTGCCCGCTTAAGTTGTTGCTGCCGCCTGCTTCAAGATGCGAGAGAGCTTCCGGAAGAAGTGGATCGAGTCATCTCCCGTGTCGCCCGTCGGGACGACGTGGGAGCAATTTTCCAACGTAGAGTTTCACTGTTTTCACATTTCTACCAGGCACACTATTACTTAGTCTCAGATCAACAACTAACAATTGTTTGTATTGTTTGGCTGTGAAACTCTATAATGCATTCTCGACTACCAATTCTTCCATGCACAATCTGTTAATTGTCTGGACGTCCAGCACGCTTGGTTTCATCTGTTAATTGTCTGGACGTCCAGCACGCTTGGTTTCATCTGTTAATTGTCTGGACGCTGATGTTGAATGGTACAAGTATCTGTATTCATTAATTAGTCATGTTTCAGCCGGTTGGCACGTATGAGGTTCCATCAAGCAGAAATCATGAGTAGCATCAACGTCATGTCTTGTCCTTCCTCAACGAGTTCCATGATGAGCGAGCCCATCTCGCTAACATCAACAAAGCAGATGCATGTTGATGGAGAAGAATGCATGATGGCTTCCGCCCTATCGCTTTGCGTGGAGGAGTAACTCGACTGAGAATGTGTAAAACCTATTGAACAAGGCTATGGGAATGCATCTGACTCATTTTTGGACCACCAATTAATTGGTATAGTACAAGGATCATGATCAATCCAGTTGTAGCTAGCTAGCTTCATAGGTTAATTACACGGGAATGCATCTGACTCATTTTCCAACCACCAATTAATTGAACTAGTACAAACTAACAAGCACCATGATTAATCCAGTTGTAGCGTGTGATAGTGTTGGAAATATTAGCACATTTTCGATTAATCTAATCCACGAGTAAACAATAAGCATGGCAAGTACGGTATATAGTTCATACCGATACCTAAACATGTGAGCACGTACAGTACATAGAAACGAAGCATCTATGAACACAACATATACGGCTAGCACATGAACGAGTAAGTGAGGGATGAACAAATCATACCCTCCGGTTGGCCAGGCCAATGCGGCGGCGCCAGCAGCAGCCTCGGCGTCGTCCGTGGCCTTCTTCTTGGCGGCGGCGGCAGCCTCGGCGTCATCGTTCGCCATGGGGTCAATGCAGGGGAAGTAGTGGAAGCAGAGGCGGAAGAGGACGGGGACGAATCGGGAGCAGTCGCGCCGAGATGCTCCCCAAAAACCTTATTGTCGTTCTCCCGGGCAGGATCTCGAGCGACAGGGTTCCAGAGGCACCTCCTCTCCCGACAAACCGTGCACGCGGTCGTCAGGATGGGATCGCCGGAAGCAGCACAGAGTGAGGAACAGTAGATGACGGCTAGGGTTGCAAGAGGGAGTGAGTGAACTGAACTAGGTCACTCCACTGGCCAGCACCTTCTTATATAGGCCGTCGGGTAGGGAGTCGTGGGCCTGGGCTTAAGCCCACGACCGAGTCGATGCACCCCCGGGAAGGGAGTAGTCGTTCCCCGAGAAGGGTCGCACACCCGTGAAGGGAGTCGACGTATCCCGGGAACGCAAACAGCCCACGGTCCAATGTCTCGGATAGTGGCGCATCTGTTAGCGACTCGTTAATTAATTCTGGATTAATTAACCGTTCCTGACCGGCAAAAATAGGCTTCGGCTCAACTCATTCCCGCAACCCGCGCGTCGTGACGAGGCGAGGCGTGGCGAGGCGGGCGGCGGCGGAGGAGGAGCGCGCGTGTACCACTTCTCTTCCCAAGCTCCCAATGGCAAGTGGTAGAGCAACCCTTATAAAGGGGTCTCACTCTCACTCCACTAGCAATATGGTACTAAACTTCCCACCACCTGCCATATGCCTAAATGGGCCTTAGATTAACCAGGGTGTAACGCCCAAGATGAAGCTCTATCGCAATCTTGTGATGAAGTCAAGATCATGACAGAACCCCATTTTGGATCGCATAGCAAGGTGGTTCTCAAATACATACAACCGAATGAAAAGATGAGTGTACCAAATAAAGGCTTACACTCGCCACATGCTACAGCATAATATATCATAAATCATCATACAATCATCCAAATGAAAAGACAGGGTCCGACTACGGACGAAAACAAACGAGAAAACACCACCCTGCTATCATCCCCGGATCAACCGACTAGGGCCCACTACTGATCATCGGGCATCGTGACGTACATACGTCCACGCTCATCATCATACTCCCAATGGAGCATCTCGGGCTCACCTGTGTCTGTCTCAAGCGTACCTGCAACTGGTGTTAATAGTAATCTGTGAGCCACAGGGACTCAGCAATCTCATCACCCAAGGTAACAAAACTATATAAGCTTATAGGAATGGAAGGGGTAAATATGGTGAGGTTGCAGCAAGCACTAAGCATGTTTAAGTGGCTAACTTACGAGTACAAGAATAAAAATGAGCATACTACGCATAACGGTCGCAAGTTTAATATGATCAAGAAGTGATCCTGAACACCTACTTATGGTTCAAACATAACCCCACCGTGTTCTCTTCCCGAACTTACTCGAAAAGAGACCATCACGGTTACGCACACAGTTGGTGTATTTTATTAGAATTAGTGTCAAGTTCTCTACAACCGAAGCTTAAAATATCCAAGTCGCCACATAACCGCGGGCACGGCTTCGCGTAAGATTTAACCCTGCAGGGGTGTTCCAACCTGGTCCATCATAGACCAACACAAACTGCGGTGGAAATACCTCAACCTCGAGATAGCCCGAAGTATCCTCGGAATCCCGGTGCACAAGACATTTCGACAATGGTAACACAAGTCCAGCAAGACCTCCCGGTATACCGACAATCCTGATAGGAGTCGCACGTATCTCGTTCTCAGGGCACACCGAATGGGCAAGACGTCGGGTTGGCTGAGACCCAGGTTGCCCAGGGGGCGCCGGACATCGCCCAGTTTGGACCAACACTCATGAGGAGCACTCGCCCGGGTTGTTGATTAAGAATCCTCTGGTTAATTACTCCCTATGCAAGTTTTAGTTGTTATTAGGCAAATGGTAAAACCAAAGTTGGGCCTTGCTGAAAGTGGTTATTCAAAGCGAACTATCAAGAGGGTCCCATTCCCCTGAGCATGTTAGGAACGCTAATCAAGGATCATAACACCGGTATTACGGAAACTAAGGCGGCATGAGTGGAACAAAACACTAGGCAAAAGGCCGAGCCTTTCACACACAACCAAGTATATAGATGCATTAATTAAATAAAAGATATTGTGATATCCCAACATATCCATGTCCCAACATGGAACAACCTGCACTGCACCTGCAACTAGGAACGCTATAAGGGGGGGCTGAGCAAAGCGGTAACATAGCCAAACAACGATTTGCTGGGTAGGGTGGTTAGAGGTTGTATCATGGCATATGAGAGGCTGACATGTATGTGGTAGGAGGCGTGACATAGCGATAGCAACGAGACAACTAGCAAGCAAAGATAGTAGTGTTATCAAGGGTAATGATCATCTTGCCTGAAGTCTCTTCGGTAGGATAGTAAGACTGCTCCTCGAACACGTTCTCAACCGGTTCCTTGAACTCAGACTCGTCTCCCGGAACTACCCAAAAGAAAGAACAAGCACCGAAATAAACAAACAATCATGGCATAGATGCATAAACAAAATGATGCATGAAATGGCATGGTAATATCATGAACATGACATGAACGAAGGAACGGTGCTACCGGGACGACATAAATGATAACGAGATGTGAACGGAGAAGCAAAAGATGGATATGGGCAAAATCTTGGCAATCCAAGTATGCCACTGGAAAGAATGAAAGATTTCGATTGAAATCGATATAAGGATCACGAAGAACGGATGCACGAAACTCAAATGGTGAGCAAAACAATATGCAATGCAGAGCTGGAGTTAACAACAACATGGTATCTTATGCACATCAAAACAGCAAGCTACAGTACTCTAAAATGCTCAAACAAGATATGTGGCTGTAGTACTCTAAATGCACAGCAATACATTCCATAGGTTCAAATTCATTAGCATCACAGATTAATTGGAATGAAGACAACAAGATGCAAAGAAAATGTTACAGCAGAGCATATGCTGGCAGAAATATTGACAGGCAGTTTTCACATGGATGTTACAGAAGGCAAAACAACTCTAAAATGCAAGAAATTGGCATACAACTACAGTATACATGGAATAGATCATTTCGTTACATTGGCACAAATTCAGATGAAGCATGGATTCATCAGAAATGAGCTCACGACATTGCAACTTGATGTTGACAGAAAACTGCTACATTGACTAGGCATATTTAGAGCAACATTTATATATGCTACAGTAGTTTAACATGGCAACAATTGGCATGGCATGAAATTACTAATGACAAAGACCAAAACATGTTTACTGACCATGCTCAGAATAGCTATGGATTAGATGGTAGCATCAAAGCAACATGGCAAGTTTATATAACAGACAGCTAGTTTTCAACATGTGTAAAACAGTAACGGTGATTAAGCATGTTTGCAAGCTTGTAGCACTCCTATCATGGCATGTCATGGCATGAAATAAATACTAGTAGCAAGATGGCATGAAAATGCTCCAAACTCATGTTGACAAGATGCTCATATGACATTTGCATTAAATCACACAAAAATAACAAAATGGCATGTTATGCAAAAATGGCTTGCATGCAAACTTGCTCAAAAGATAAATCTAATGCCACGGATGGATTAGTTGGATTTTCTACCCCAAAATCATATATTACATGCATATGTTACTGTATGGAAATGCTCAAAACATCACAAAAACGCATAGGACAGAAATTTAAATAACTCATATTCCAGATTTGGCATATGCCGAAAATGGAAACGGCCCGATCTGGAAACTTGCCACAAACGGAAAGCGCCAAAACGGGAAAAAGACAAAACTACGGGGTCAGCTACGTGCACCCAGGGGGAGCCTTGCCTCTGTGGCTGACAGGTGGGACCTGGACCCACTTGGCAGGCGCTATGCACGCGGGTGCATGACAGACGGGGCCCGCGGCGCTGTGCATGACAGGTGGGCCAGGGGCGGGGCGCGCGCATGCAACAGAGAAGGCAGGGGAGGCCATCGGCGGCGGGCGGAGCACGGCGGCGACCTCGCCGGACTTGCGCTTCGGTGGCCTAAAGGCGCGGCGGAGGGGTGGGATCGACTCGCACATTGATCCCGCACACGCGCATGCATCTCGCGCATCCGGGCGACGACGGAGGCGTCGCCGGCGACGGAGGACAGAGGCGGCGGCGACGAAGACGAGCTAGGCAAACTATGGGTCAAAACCCACACCCGAGAGCATGGATCGAGCCTACGCGACAGAAGGAACTCGCCGGACACGGCCAAAAGACCTACGGGGGTCGGAGCACTCGCCGGAGGCGAGGTCCGACGGCGGCGGACACGGACGCTCATGGCAAACGGCGACGCAGCGCGAGAACGAAGGGGAAAAAGGCACGGGAAGATGCGCATGCTCACCACAAGCACGGAGGTGCGCTTGGTTTGCCGAATGGAGGTTGGAGTCAAGCACGGCGGCGATCGAACACGCGCGGCGGCCGGAGATGAAGAAGAGGTAGAAGACGACTGCTTCTTGGCGTCCCACGGGGAGGGAGTGGTCGTAGAAGACGTAGTCGACGACGGGAAAGATGACAGACAGGGTTGGCGAGGCGGAGGACGACGGGGCTCATGGCGGCGACATGGTCACGCTCTCTGTAGCGCTCGGGTCGCGCCTGGATCTCGATCTAGGGGCGGCGGCTAGGGTTTCTGAGAGAGGGGAAAGGTGGAGGGGGTAGGTGGTGTGTGGCTGGCGAGCGCCGGGGTCTAGATAAGGACGAGAGGTGCAGGACAGTTGCTTGACATTGTGCTCCCATAAGGTTGATGCTACGTAAGGGTATCTCTGTTCCTTTATTTATTGATCTAACTATAATTTCCATATTTAAGGGGGTGTTATATAGGTTGGCAACGAATTATATTGTAGAGCATCTGCCAGTTACTTTCACAGCTTGTCTAAGATTGTTGTTATTGCTTCAGGGTTCATATCAAGCATATTTCCTTTTAGATAATGTGGACATGTTATATCCTAATTGCTAGCTCCAAAACAGAACAACATTTCCCATTTGGGCTAAGCTGTGGAAGTTCGTACGTCCAAATATATTTCCCTTTTGATAATTATGATGGATTAGTGTGTGCTGAAGCATCTACATCTGTGTTTCTTTGCTGCTGAGAACACCATATGTATTCACTGTAATTGACATGCCTACTGTATCAATGTGTTTCCTTGCGCATGCAGGTGCAGGACAGAGCCGTCATGTGGTGTGCGCAGTGATTCTTCTTCCACTCCGATGCCTTCCGCGCTACGTGTCCGGTGGACCTGATTTTACTTCCACTCCGGCATCGCTAGTAGTAAGCCACTGGTGCTCTCTCTCGCTCTCTCATGCTCTATGTGTCCACGACCATCGTGCCATGCTGATTTATAGTTGCCACCCAGATTCTTATTATCTTGCTGCTGCTTGGAGTTGTGAAAAGATATAGAAATTGATAATTGTTTGAATTTTATTTTGTTGCTGCCCTGTGTTAACTCATTACATAATTTGCTTGGTATGCATCTTCTTGTCTACCATTGTCTCTTAAGCATCATGTTCAACAATATGTGTTATTTGCAGCAGAAAATATGGCAAAAATAAGAGGAGGAAGCGAGCTTAGCAAATGATGAACTATAGAGGCTCACAAATATTGGTGAAAACAAGAGGAAGGTGAGAAGTCTTATAGAACTGAATAGGATTTTTTGTAGAAAGGGAATTGTTTGTTCACTGTTATCTGTGGTATGATGCTCTCAAAAATAAAAAGGGCTAGAATGGGAAGAAAGGGTCATCAGTGTGAACTAAAAGTCTATTGTTTTTCTTCTGGGTCTCCTTTGCATTTTTCTTGTCATGTTTCATGCTTCATAGCGTGTGTATGTAAGCATATAATTACACACATATACACTAGTTTTTAATGTCACTATAAATAGATGATTCATCAGACTATCAGAGAGTTTGCATCAAACTATAATCGATGATGCATCAGACCATCAAATTGAAAGGAGGATAATCTGCTACTTCAGGCATTTACATGATAGCTTGTTTCTATGTGTACTGTGTAATATGAAGAAAAAACTTGTAGTTTGATTCACTGTCATACTTTACCATTGAATGATCTTGACCAACATTGCACCAGCATTTCGAAGCCATTAAAGTTATCATTGACTTATACTACACTAAACATATGAAAGTTATCTTTTATTTCCCTCAAGTTTAACCTCAAGCCTACGACTGATTGGTGGATAAGCACTGCTAATGTTCAGATTGAAAACGGAGCCCTGGATTAGTGCTAGAGTAACTATCTGGTGCTTCAACCCAAACAGAGATGAATTCTGGAATCGAGTTTCTTGCTTCTTGTTAGAAAAAGGTAAGGGGCCCCTCCTCGTGTTGTGTTGATTTATAGTGTCCAGATTAGTTAAGTTCCACCTTTCTCGATGAAAGACCTGCTTATAGTACGTGTGAAAGGAATTATCAGTTCCTAAATTCTGCTCGAGAGTCAAGTTGCTATTATGTTCTGTCAGATCTAGTCCATTAACGAAATAGGAGTTGCTTCCTCTTTTGCATTTATGATAATTAGCGGAGTTGCATGGTCTGACAATGTTTATGTGGTGGTTAGTTGCTCTTGTTTTTTTCTGCTTGTATTGCAATAGTAGGAAATAGAAGAGGCTATCAATGTCTGCACAACACTGCTGGGCTATAGCAATCTAACTAATCAAGTTTCACAACGAGCTGTTGGTTCTCAACCATTGTAGTTCAGAGCTGTATGTTTAGTTAAAACTCTAGCTAACTTTGAACGATGTAGATGGTTTCCAGTATAATTCTAAATAATTTCCCCTTTTGTATTCCTCACCCATGTTTGGCACTACTTTCTTTTTTTATGAGCATATGGAAACTCTCATGTAACATGCAAACTCTCATGGATCTGTACGTGTGTTTGTAAAACTTGAATGCTGGTTTGATGCTTTATTTTCTACAAAGCTAGGCTATATATTCATGGTTACTTCTTGACAACTATGCATGTAACTGGGTTTCTTCATTGCATTTAAATAAGTATGTTTTGGGCTTTGACCTATATGCTGCCAAATTAAATTTGAAAATTAGAGAGAAATAAAAAAACTAGGAGAGATGCATACATTTAATTAGAGAGGTTGTGCAATCAAGTACTCAAGAGCAAGCTAGGAGTATTTGTTTACTTTTCATTTAAGCAAGCCAGTTTGTTGTACATCTTCTGTTTTTAGATTTTTGGACTCAAGAGCAACTCAGATGTTTGAACAAATGCTCCTATGATAATATTGCTGAAACATATGAGTGATTTTGCAGGGTCAAATGGCAGAAAGTATTAAGTCGAAGATGCTATGGCTTTTGTTCATGGCATGCATGGTCGACCTATTTTCATCATATGGAAGTTGTTGTTGGTTCGATGATCAAAGACTTGGTCTGTTCCATAGTGATTTGTATAGTGACTGAACATGAGTCTCTTATGAACTTAGCCCATGTTTTGTAACAGGCCATAGCATGTATGTCGACCTATGTATTTCCTTAGTGGATGTAGCTAACTTGAGTGAAGAAAACTAATGAATCTTCTATATGTTGAATATAAATGTATTGATCAATGGTATCTTGTGATGAATACAAGAGTCCAATTGTTTGTATATGTATTGCGTATTGAACATGAATTGAATATTATGAATGTAATTTCATTCAAAATATGGTGCATTTTGCATTTGTGCTGAAATGTAGAACCGTGGCAGCAAATGTGTCGGCAGACGTATTGGACGTCGCACTATCTGTCGGTATAGCGCACTGACAGACAAACTGTCGGCGTAGCAATGGATGTCGCACAATCTGTCGGCATAGCACACTGTCAGATGATCTGTCGGTATAGCTCAGTCTGTCGGTGTAGAAATATCTGTTGCCATAGATCTCACCAACGTCGTCAGGGGCGGATCCAGACTCGAAATTACCCGGTGTCCACATAGAAGAACACATGCCTACGTGTCAAACAATTCAATGACCTACACACTAAATCAATGTATTAAATTAAGCAAGTGTAAATTGGACCCGGTGCCAGTGACACCGGCTAGCTCTACCTAGCACGCCCCTGAACGTCGTCATACTGTCTGTCGGCAAAGACCTTTCCCGGCAGGACTATAGGCGACAGCTCCTTTCTGTCGGCAAAGGTCTTTCCCGACACTAAATGTGTCCCCTTAGGTGACCTATGCCGATAAATTGTTTGACGCTGCTTTGAGTGTCATGGTGTAGTGTATAGGCCTAGCGGGTAGGTGAAAATTTGCCACCCAACAATGGTGGGACCGGACGCACCATGCGAGCCGTCAGTTTCTCAACATTCAATACCATCGTCCAATGAATTAATAACAGGTGAAAGGACGTAGAAGTACGTACTCACTCCAAGCAATTAATAGCATTTCTGTAACTAATTAATCCTTGAGGAAGGAAGGACCACTACGTTCCCCATGCTGCTTGATTAAACCACAAAAATTGATGCCGACCATATTTGTAAGCATGCGTGGACCACCTATTTACTTCAAGATTATTTGAAGAACAGTTTATTCTACGGTGAAGATTTGTTGGCCTGAGTAATGAGCCGGACAGAAATTGTTTTCCGTAAGCTACAGCTAAATTACCAATTGATTTTTTCTTGTCCTGGTAGCCTCCACGTGGTGTGTTATTTCGTGGCCAGGATCACTTCGGTGGAATCGTCGGCTTTGGGTTTTCCTCCTCGTCGGAGATAACACTACTCCTGCTAAAATCGGCCCCCGACTCTCAAAACACACCTGGCCCCGGCAGTGAGATACTCACTGGTGATCTTCGAAGGGATGCAGCCTCAGCAACACATCGCGGAACATTCGGACTCTAGCCCTAACCCTAACATATTCCCTCGTCTCTGTGACACAAACATGGCCCTAACCCTACCATTAACCACTAATTCCACTTTTTATTTGTTAATCATTTCTCTGTTTATGGCCATAGCACAGATTTGGATTGATCTCTTGCTTAGATACGTACTAGTAGATTGGGAATGGATCCCTTTGTTGATGTACGTGCTGAATGAATCTGTGTGTATACACTTGCGTAGCAAATGGATTATCCCTTCCTGAATGAATTACTTTTGGATCTTGATCTATCTGTACAGAAGCCATTTTTTTGCTGTGAACGAAGAAACTCCGGGCTTCGGGCTTTTACGTCGGGCCGGGCTCAGGCTTGCTAAGTGAGCTATTTTCGGGCTTCAGGCCGGGCCCGGGCTTGTTTCCAGTGCATCAGGCTTTTTTAAGCCCGGCCCGACATATGCCCAGGTTTAGATGCAGCCTCAGCCACACATCGCGGAACTCCAACCCATTTGGACTCTAGCCCTAACCCTAACATATTCCCTCGCCTCGGAGTCAACCGCCTATGTTCTTATTCAAAGTTCTTGCAAAATAGCCTACATGGAATGGAAGTGAAATGCAATGGGCAATTGTGCAGTGCTGTGTGCCAATGTCACTGGCATGAATGTTCGATTCCATCACACTTTAGTTTTTTTTAATAAGCAACTCTCTGCAATTATCTGCGGTGCTCCCCCTTTTTCATTTTACAAGGCATATATTGTTTTTCCAGATCCACATTTACCAATAATTGCTCCAGTAATACATCATCTGTGTCATATGACATAAATTTGGCATTATTATATTGGTTTATAAGAGAACTTTCTTATGGTTGTGATTTTATAACTAGATATCATGAAAGGAATATATAGTCAAATATTGATATTTTGTTGTAAAAAACAGCTTAAAATTCTAAATGCAAGGAGTTCAATTGAGAGAAGTACTGTGCAGATTTTCTTTTGGGTCTTTCCCCTTTGGGAAATATTCTTCTGCTATTTTCCTGCCGCGGCCATTATTGCTCCAAGTTTTTTTTCGATAAAGGGAATATATTAGTATCGCGGAGATACCAATTACACCCAGCCGCTGCATCAACAAAATTTCGCAAACAACATACAAGGTGCACACAGCCAGAAAGAGAAAAAGAAGAAAAAAGGAAAAAAAGAAAGGCCCCGCCACAGTAATCAACTCCTCGCTGCAGCAACCCAACAATCCACCGCCAAAGACAACACTCGGAATACAAAAAGGTTCTCCAAAGGCAACGCCTCCAAGGAGGGAAACAGTGCACAAGCGCCATCGTCGCCCCATCCAAGATCTTGGGTTTTCACCCTGGAGAAAGTATGAACTCTCAAAACAATACCTTCAGCAAGGCCATTGCTAGGCACAACCAATGAAGATCAGACATTAGATTTTCATCCTGGAAGTCAAAACTCGGCCCTCGAGGAGCGCCACCAAACTCGAATTCCTCCGGTGCAGCCGACCCCACTTGGCAAGGCCACCGAAGAAGCCTCTGCACGAGAAGCCATCACAAATTGCTTTCGGACTACCGCGCCGCGGTGATGGCCGTCTCCCAGCCGATACTACGGTCGGCATCCAGGTCCTGTAGCCATAGCTGCGTCCCGTGCCGCTGCTCATGCGCACAGAGCGCTGTAGCCTGCGTTGCTTCTCGTGCCGCCACCGCCGTGGCCTGCATGGCGGTTTGCTCTAGACCTACTGCCCGCTTAAGTTGTTGCTGCCGCCTGCTTCAAGATGCGAGAGAGCTTCCGGAAGAAGTGGATCGAGTCATCTCCCGTGTCGCCCGTCGGGACGACGTGGGAGCAATTTTCCAACGTAGAGTTTCACTGTTTTCACATTTCTACCAGGCACACTATTACTTAGTCTCAGATCAACAACTAACAATTGTTTGTATTGTTTGGCTGTGAAACTCTATAATGCATTCTCGACTACCAATTCTTCCATGCACAATCTGTTAATTGTCTGGACGTCCAGCACGCTTGGTTTCATCTGTTAATTGTCTGGACGTCCAGCACGCTTGGTTTCATCTGTTAATTGTCTGGACGCTGATGTTGAATGGTACAAGTATCTGTATTCATTAATTAGTCATGTTTCAGCCGGTTGGCACGTATGAGGTTCCATCAAGCAGAAATCATGAGTAGCATCAACGTCATGTCTTGTCCTTCCTCAACGAGTTCCATGATGAGCGAGCCCATCTCGCTAACATCAACAAAGCAGATGCATGTTGATGGAGAAGAATGCATGATGGCTTCCGCCCTATCGCTTTGCGTGGAGGAGTAACTCGACTGAGAATGTGTAAAACCTATTGAACAAGGCTATGGGAATGCATCTGACTCATTTTTGGACCACCAATTAATTGGTATAGTACAAGGATCATGATCAATCCAGTTGTAGCTAGCTAGCTTCATAGGTTAATTACACGGGAATGCATCTGACTCATTTTCCAACCACCAATTAATTGAACTAGTACAAACTAACAAGCACCATGATTAATCCAGTTGTAGCGTGTGATAGTGTTGGAAATATTAGCACATTTTCGATTAATCTAATCCACGAGTAAACAATAAGCATGGCAAGTACGGTATATAGTTCATACCGATACCTAAACATGTGAGCACGTACAGTACATAGAAACGAAGCATCTATGAACACAACATATACGGCTAGCACATGAACGAGTAAGTGAGGGATGAACAAATCATACCCTCCGGTTGGCCAGGCCAATGCGGCGGCGCCAGCAGCAGCCTCGGCGTCGTCCGTGGCCTTCTTCTTGGCGGCGGCGGCAGCCTCGGCGTCATCGTTCGCCATGGGGTCAATGCAGGGGAAGTAGTGGAAGCAGAGGCGGAAGAGGACGGGGACGAATCGGGAGCAGTCGCGCCGAGATGCTCCCCAAAAACCTTATTGTCGTTCTCCCGGGCAGGATCTCGAGCGACAGGGTTCCAGAGGCACCTCCTCTCCCGACAAACCGTGCACGCGGTCGTCAGGATGGGATCGCCGGAAGCAGCACAGAGTGAGGAACAGTAGATGACGGCTAGGGTTGCAAGAGGGAGTGAGTGAACTGAACTAGGTCACTCCACTGGCCAGCACCTTCTTATATAGGCCGTCGGGTAGGGAGTCGTGGGCCTGGGCTTAAGCCCACGACCGAGTCGATGCACCCCCGGGAAGGGAGTAGTCGTTCCCCGAGAAGGGTCGCACACCCGTGAAGGGAGTCGACGTATCCCGGGAACGCAAACAGCCCACGGTCCAATGTCTCGGATAGTGGCGCATCTGTTAGCGACTCGTTAATTAATTCTGGATTAATTAACCGTTCCTGACCGGCAAAAATAAGCTTCGGCTCAACTCATTCCCGCAACCCGCGCGTCGTGACGAGGCGAGGCGTGGCGAGGCGGGCGGCGGCGGAGGAGGAGCGCGCGTGTACCACTTCTCTTCCCAAGCTCCCAATGGCAAGTGGTAGAGCAACCCTTATAAAGGGGTCTCACTCTCACTCCACTAGCAATATGGTACTAAACTTCCCACCACCTGCCATATGCCTAAATGGGCCTTAGATTAACCAGGGTGTAACGCCCAAGATGAAGCTCTATCGCAATCTTGTGATGAAGTCAAGATCATGACAGAACCCCATTTTGGATCGCATAGCAAGGTGGTTCTCAAATACATACAACCGAATGAAAAGATGAGTGTACCAAATAAAGGCTTACACTCGCCACATGCTACAGCATAATATATCATAAATCATCATACAATCATCCAAATGAAAAGACAGGGTCCGACTACGGACGAAAACAAACGAGAAAACACCACCCTGCTATCATCCCCGGATCAACCGACTAGGGCCCACTACTGATCATCGGGCATCGTGACGTACATACGTCCACGCTCATCATCATACTCCCAATGGAGCATCTCGGGCTCACCTGTGTCTGTCTCAAGCGTACCTGCAACTGGTGTTAATAGTAATCTGTGAGCCACAGGGACTCAGCAATCTCATCACCCAAGGTAACAAAACTATATAAGCTTATAGGAATGGAAGGGGTAAATATGGTGAGGTTGCAGCAAGCACTAAGCATGTTTAAGTGGCTAACTTACGAGTACAAGAATAAAAATGAGCATACTACGCATAACGGTCGCAAGTTTAATATGATCAAGAAGTGATCCTGAACACCTACTTATGGTTCAAACATAACCCCACCGTGTTCTCTTCCCGAACTTACTCGAAAAGAGACCATCACGGTTACGCACACAGTTGGTGTATTTTATTAGAATTAGTGTCAAGTTCTCTACAACCGAAGCTTAAAATATCCAAGTCGCCACATAACCGCGGGCACGGCTTCGCGTAAGATTTAACCCTGCAGGGGTGTTCCAACCTGGTCCATCATAGACCAACACAATCTGCGGTGGAAATACCTCAACCTCGAGATAGCCCGAAGTATCCTCGGAATCCCGGTGCACAAGACATTTCGACAATGGTAACACAAGTCCAGCAAGACCTCCCGGTATACCGACAATCCTGATAGGAGTCGCACGTATCTCGTTCTCAGGGCACACCGGATGGGCAAGACGTCGGGTTGGCTGAGACCCAGGTTGCCCAGGGGGCGCCGGACATCGCCCAGTTTGGACCAACACTCATGAGGAGCACTCGCCCGGGTTGTTGATTAAGAATCCTCTGGTTAATTACTCCCTATGCAAGTTTTAGTTGTTATTAGGCAAATGGTAAAACCAAAGTTGGGCCTTGCTGAAAGTGGTTATTCAAAGCGAACTATCAAGAGGGTCCCATTCCCCTGAGCATGTTAGGAACGCTAATCAAGGATCATAACACCGGTATTACGGAAACTAAGGCGGCATGAGTGGAACAAAACACTAGGCAAAAGGCCGAGCCTTTCACACACAACCAAGTATATAGATGCATTAATTAAATAAAAGATATTGTGATATCCCAACATATCCATGTCCCAACATGGAACAACCTGCACTGCACCTGCAACTAGGAACGCTATAAGGGGGGGCTGAGCAAAGCGGTAACATAGCCAAACAACGATTTGCTGGGTAGGGTGGTTAGAGGTTGTATCATGGCATATGAGAGGCTGACATGTATGTGGTAGGAGGCGTGACATAGCGATAGCAACGAGACAACTAGCAAGCAAAGATAGTAGTGTTATCAAGGGTAATGATCATCTTGCCTGAAGTCTCTTCGGTAGGATAGTAAGACTGCTCCTCGAACACGTTCTCAACCGGTTCCTTGAACTCAGACTCGTCTCCCGGAACTACCCAAAAGAAAGAACAAGCACCGAAATAAACAAACAATCATGGCATAGATGCATAAACAAAATGATGCATGAAATGGCATGGTAATATCATGAACATGACATGAACGAAGGAACGGTGCTACCGGGACGACATAAATGATAACGAGATGTGAACGGAGAAGCAAAAGATGGATATGGGCAAAATCTTGGCAATCCAAGTATGCCACTGGAAAGAATGAAAGATTTCGATTGAAATCGATATAAGGATCACGAAGAACGGATGCACGAAACTCAAATGGTGAGCAAAACAATATGCAATGCAGAGCTGGAGTTAACAACAACATGGTATCTTATGCACATCAAAACAGCAAGCTACAGTACTCTAAAATGCTCAAACAAGATATGTGGCTGTAGTACTCTAAATGCACAGCAATACATTCCATAGGTTCAAATTCATTAGCATCACAGATTAATTGGAATGAAGACAACAAGATGCAAAGAAAATGTTACAGCAGAGCATATGCTGGCAGAAATATTGACAGGCAGTTTTCACATGGATGTTACAGAAGGCAAAACAACTCTAAAATGCAAGAAATTGGCATACAACTACAGTATACATGGAATAGATCATTTCGTTACATTGGCACAAATTCAGATGAAGCATGGATTCATCAGAAATGAGCTCACGACATTGCAACTTGATGTTGACAGAAAACTGCTACATTGACTAGGCATATTTAGAGCAACATTTATATATGCTACAGTAGTTTAACATGGCAACAATTGGCATGGCATGAAATTACTAATGACAAAGACCAAAACATGTTTACTGACCATGCTCAGAATAGCTATGGATTAGATGGTAGCATCAAAGCAACATGGCAAGTTTATATAACAGACAGCTAGTTTTCAACATGTGTAAAACAGTAACGGTGATTAAGCATGTTTGCAAGCTTGTAGCACTCCTATCATGGCATGTCATGGCATGAAATAAATACTAGTAGCAAGATGGCATGAAAATGCTCCAAACTCATGTTGACAAGATGCTCATATGACATTTGCATTAAATCACACAAAAATAACAAAATGGCATGTTATGCAAAAATGGCTTGCATGCAAACTTGCTCAAAAGATAAATCTAATGCCACGGATGGATTAGTTGGATTTTCTACCCCAAAATCATATATTACATGCATATGTTACTGTATGGAAATGCTCAAAACATCACAAAAACGCATAGGACAGAAATTTAAATAACTCATATTCCAGATTTGGCATATGCCGAAAATGGAAACGGCCCGATCTGGAAACTTGCCACAAACGGAAAGCGCCAAAACGGGAAAAAGACAAAACTACGGGGTCAGCTACGTGCACCCAGGGGGAGCCTTGCCTCTGTGGCTGACAGGTGGGACCTGGACCCACTTGGCAGGCGCTATGCACGCGGGTGCATGACAGACGGGGCCCGCGGCGCTGTGCATGACAGGTGGGCCAGGGGCGGGGCGCGCGCATGCAACAGAGAAGGCAGGGGAGGCCATCGGCGGCGGGCGGAGCACGGCGGCGACCTCGCCGGACTTGCGCTTCGGTGGCCTAAAGGCGCGGCGGAGGGGTGGGATCGACTCGCACATTGATCCCGCACACGCGCATGCATCTCGCGCATCCGGGCGACGACGGAGGCGTCGCCGGCGACGGAGGACAGAGGCGGCGGCGACGAAGACGAGCTAGGCAAACTATGGGTCAAAACCCACACCCGAGAGCATGGATCGAGCCTACGCGACAGAAGGAACTCGCCGGACACGGCCAAAAGACCTACGGGGGTCGGAGCACTCGCCGGAGGCGAGGTCCGACGGCGGCGGACACGGACGCTCATGGCAAACGGCGACGCAGCGCGAGAACGAAGGGGAAAAAGGCACGGGAAGATGCGCATGCTCACCACAAGCACGGAGGTGCGCTTGGTTTGCCGAATGGAGGTTGGAGTCAAGCACGGCGGCGATCGAACACGCGCGGCGGCCGGAGATGAAGAAGAGGTAGAAGACGACTGCTTCTTGGCGTCCCACGGGGAGGGAGTGGTCGTAGAAGACGTAGTCGACGACGGGAAAGATGACAGACAGGGTTGGCGAGGCGGAGGACGACGGGGCTCATGGCGGCGACATGGTCACGCTCTCTGTAGCGCTCGGGTCGCGCCTGGATCTCGATCTAGGGGCGGCGGCTAGGGTTTCTGAGAGAGGGGAAAGGTGGAGGGGGTAGGTGGTGTGTGGCTGGCGAGCGCCGGGGTCTAGATAAGGACGAGAGGAGCCGGGCGCGTCTCGCGTGTCCACGGCCGCGGCCATGTGCGCGAGCTGGCCAGAGGTGGACGAAAAGGTGGGTGCAAGGGCGCTGTAGACAGGGGCCGATAGGCGGGGCCGGACGGCACATGTGGCGACGGCTTAGCGGGGGTACGGGCGCTGCTGCTGGGCCGCGGCTGCTGGGCTACTGCTGCGGCTGCCTGGGTTGCGCTGCTGCTCTCTCTCTTCTTTCTCTTTTCTATTTCCTCAAACAGAAATAAAAGAAGAAAAAGCACAGTGGGTTTGGGGAAGGGTGAAGCTGAGATGAAAAAATATCCCTGGAATCTAGAGATTATGCAGCATTTGAATAAATTGCTTTGGACATTTTTAGAGAAAGAAAAATATATCAAGTTTGAATTAAATTCAAACTTGAGGCATTTTTTATCCCAACCAAATCAATTCCAAAAATGATGAAATTTGACAGAGAGGTTTAGGACATGGACTAGAGAATTTAGAAATATGGTGAACATTAATTTGGGACAGCAGTATTGCATCAAGAAATACTTGGGAAAAGAAGGGATTTGAGAGAGAGGGGATGGTAGATGGCTAGCATAGGTGGAACCCAAGAGTTGGGTGAGGCAAGGAGAAGATGCTCACACATAACCACAATGCATACATGATGAGCACAACACAAATTAAAAAGATGGATGCAATGCACATGACAAAATAAATAACATGAAGATGAAATGCAAATGAAAGAAAGCAAAACACAACATGAGAAGAAGCCCATCCATCAAGATCATCATGACAATTCCATATATGGCAATGTTGGGGAGTACAAATATGGAAGGAGCACACTTGGGGTGTTACACAGGGATTATTGTCTTATATGGACCTAAGCCCATCTATAATCCAACAATCGCCCACCAGATCTCGAGGCACATAAGTTTGTCAACTGTTCCAAACAATGTTTGATATACCAGAATTTTCAGTGAAAACTATTAAGTTGAACTTTCACCTAGAGCAACAGGATTAGACTTCTTCACAACTGAACAATGGACTATGCCTTAAATTGTCAGCAGAAGTTTTGCCTATTGTCAGCTGATACGTGGCTGCCGAAGGCTAAACCCCACGGGTGGAGCTTATTAGTCATACTCCTTACATTCTCATGAGCTTCCTAGAGATTACCCAATCTCATAGACTGTGACCAGCAGTCGGGCTCACATAGCTATGTGATACGTCTCCAACGTATCTATAATTTATGAAGTATTCATGCCATGTTTATAATAATTTTATATGGTTTTGGTATGATTTGAATAGAACTAACCCGGACAGATGTTGTTTTCAGCAGAACTACCGTGGTGTTGTTTTTTGTGCAGAAATAAAAGTTCTTGGATTAACCCCAAAATTTACGGTGATTTTTTATGGACAAAAAGTGACCCCCCGAAGCTTCGTGTGAGGACCAGAAGAGCCACGAGGAGGTGACAAGGTATCCCGGCGCGCCTGAGGGGAGGGGGTTCGCGCGGGTTGCCTTGTGGGCCCCTCGTAACTCTTTTTCACGTAATTCCAATGCTGAAAAATCCTATAAATAGAGAAACCCCCAGAAATAAACCTAGAACTTCGACTCCGCCGCCGCAACCTTCTGTTCCGAAGAGATCCCATCTGGAGGCCTTTTCCGGCAGCCTGCCGGAGGGAAAAATCATCACCGGAGGCCATCTTCATCATCCCGGCGGTCTCCATGACGAGGAGGGAGTAGTTCACCCTTGGGGCTGACGGTATGTACCAGTAGCTATGTGTTTGATCTCTCTCTCTCTCTCTCTCGTGTTCTTGATTTGGTACGATCTTGATGTACCACGAGCTTTGTTAAAATAGTTGAATCATATGGTGTTTCTTCCCTCTCTATTTTCTTATGATGAATTAAGTCTTTCCCTTTGAGGTTTCGTTATTGTCGAATTGAATACATTGGATCTGAGAACACTTGATGTATGTCTTGCATGTGGATACCCGTGGTGACAATGGGGTATTCTATTGAGTCACTTGATGTATGTTTTGATAATCAACTTGCGGATTCCCATGACCTTGGGGTAATCTAGGCATATGGGTTGGTACAAGTTTTCATTCTTCTTTCTCCGATAGAACCTTTGGGGTACTCTTTGAAGTTCTTTGTGTGGATTGAATATTATGAATCGGAAGTTATTTGATGCATATCGAATAATCAACTCACGGATACTTGTGGTGATATTGGAGTATCTAGGTGACATTAAAGTTGGTTGATGCGTATCATATGGTGTTATTTTAGTACAAACTCTAAGGCTGTTTGTGACACTTATAGGGATGGCTCAATAGATTGATCGGAAAGGATAACTTTGAGGTGGTTTTGTACCCTACAACAATTTCATCTTATATTCTCCGCTAGATAAGAACTTTGGAGTGATTCTTTATCGCACGTTGAGAGATTGTTATATGATTCAATTATGTTAGCACTGTTGAGAGATTGCACTAGTGAAAGTATGAACCCTAGTCCTTGTTTTCAAGCATTGCAATACCGTTTGTGCTCACTTTTGTTACTTGCTACCTTACTGTTTTTATTATTTCAGATTACAAAAACCTATATCAAATATCCATACTACACTTGTATCACCATCTCTTCGCCGAACTAGTGCACCTATACAATTTACCATTGTATTGGGTGTGTTGGGGACACAAGAGATTCTTTGTATTTGATTGCAGGGTTGTTTGAGAGAGACCATTTTCATCCTATGCCTCCCACGTATTGATAAAATTTAGGTTATCTACTTGAGAAAATTTGCTACTGTCCTACAAAACTCTGCGCTTGGAGGCCCAACAGAGTCTACAAGAATAAAGTTGCGTAGTAGACATCAAGCTCTTTTGTGGCGCCGTTGCCCGGGAGATGAGTGCTTGAAGATATATCTTTAGATCTTGCAATCGAATCTTTTTGTTTCTTGTACATGATGGAGAAGATATAAAAGAAAACTCCAAAAAATGGAATTGAGGTTGCCTCAAATGCTTCATCTTTTTAATATCTTTCTTGAAAATGATGGATCGAAAAATTGTGCCAAAGTGTTGGAAGAAGAATTCAATAAAATGTTTGGCATAAAATCTTTGAATGATAAGCATGATTGCAATGTTATTAGTACAAATTCTTTGAATATTCATGATGCTAATGATAGGCAAAGCCATAAGCTTGGGGATGTTTTGTTTGATGAAGATGATCTTTTTAGCCCCCCTAGTTTTGATGAGCAAATTTATTATGATGATTGCATGCCTCCTATTTATGATGATTACAATGATGAAAGTGGGTTTGGAAGAATGTCAACTTTATGTAATAATGATCCCACTATTTTGGAGGGTGTTGAATCTTATTGGAATAATGATAAAAGTGGATTTGGAGCGGTCATGACTTTATTTAGTGATGAATCCACTATTTTGGAAAAGGTTTCAAGTAATTATGACAGTAAAGTTGCTATCTATGATGATTATGGTGATGACATGTATGCTATAAAGAATAATGATAACTATGAAACTTGTCATCATGATTTTAATTTTCAATTGAATTATGCCAATCAAGTATCTCATGATAGTTATTTTGTTGAGTTTGCTCCCACTATTATAATAAAAATAAATTTGCTTATGTGGAGAGTAATAAATATCCTATGCTTGTAGGTCATGAAAATAATTCTTTATGTGATAGCTATATTGTTGAATTCATTCATGATGCTACTGAAAATTATTATGAGAGATGAACATATGCTTGTAGGCTTCTCAATAGTATCAAGTTTTCTCTCTATGTGTTGAAAGTTTCAAAATTATACTTGTTTTGCCTTCATATGCTAGTTGATTCTTGCTCCCATAAATTGTTTGCTCGCAAAATCCCTATGCATAGGAAGTGGGTTAGTTTTAAATGTGCTTTTCATATGATTCATGATGCTCACATTGTGTTTCAATTATTTACTCTTATGTGAGCATCATTAAAATCATCATGCGTAACTAAAAGGCATTAAAGAAATGCGCTTGTTGGGAGACAACCCAATATTTATACCTACTGTTTTTGTGTGTCCACATGATTAAGCTAATTTAGTAATCATGTTTTATATGTTTTATTTCAATAATGTGCCAAGTAAAGCCTTTGGGATAGTGTGGATATTTGTTGATTTGATTCTGTGCAAAAACAGAAACTTTTGCGTCCAGTGCTAGAATTTCTATTCTGTACTGGAGCGTGAGAAAATTCTGAACTTTTTACACAGTATTGGGTTACAAATTTTTTACGTGGTCCTAATTTTTCAGAATTTTTGGAGTTACAGAAGTATACTTTTTAATTCGCTCACTACATGCTATTCTGTTTTTGACAGATTTTGTTTTTATTGCATAGTTTGCTTGTTTTAGTGTTTTCATAGCTTATATTATGAGATATAAATTGTGAAAATGATAGACTACAGTAGGAACTATGTGCGAAAAATTATGAATCTTGTCTTGACAGTACCAAAGTAAATGATTTATTTTCATACTAACCTATCTCACGAAGTTTCGTTAAGTTTTATGTGATTGAAGTTTTCACGTTTTGGGTGAGATATCGATATGAGGAGAATAAGGAGCGGCAAGACCCTAAGCTTGGGGATGCCCAAGGCATCACAAGGTAATACTCAAGGAAGACTCAAGCGTCTAAGCTTGGGGATGCCCCGGAAGGCATCCCTTTTTCGTCTTCAACACTATCGGTATATCTTACTTGGAGCTATATTTTTATTAATCACATAATATGTGTTTTGCTTGGAGCGTCATTTTATTTTGTTGAGATTTGCTTTCTGTTATCAATAATCATGTTTTGTATCTTTTAGTTCAATAAAATGCCAATTATAGCTTTTACCATGCTCAATTTGTAAGTTTATGTGTTGCTGTTTGAAAACAGAAAGTTTTCTGTTATGTCCTGAATTTATGTGAATTATCCGAACATGATAAAAATCTGAAATTTTTACATACTAAGCATGCATGAGTTCTCTGTCACTTGGTAATTTTTCAGAATTTTTGTAGTTAGGGAAGCATAAAGTTTTATTCCCCCTTTACAGGCTGTTCTGTTTGCATATGTTTGCTTGTTTAATGTTTTTATTTGTGGATAAGAGTATTAAATATGCAGAGACATTTAGTATGCAATGTTTAATTATAATTTTAGTGATTTGCTATAGTAGAGAATGTTAAGGTTTTTAGTTGATTTATACTAATTTATCTCACGAGTTCTTATTGAGTTTTGTGTGGATGAAGTTTTTAAGATTTAGGAGAAGCCATGATATGAGAGAAAGTAAGGAGACACAAGAGCTCAAGCTTGGGGATGCCCAAGGCACCCCAAGATAATATTTCAAGAAGTCTCAAACAACTAAGGCCACGGTTTGACTGGGATGGTAAAAAATGGGTACGCTGCGTGAAAGAGGTACAATTACTGCATAATCCATGTTTCGTCTTCTGTCATTCTTTTTTGCTGTTTTTTTGTTCATTGCAACAAGTATATTGTACTTAATTTTTTTCAAAATATTATACTTAATTTTAGTCTTTCAGATTTCAAAGAAATTTGACAACCTTACCATAGTACTTTGGCTCCTCTTATCAGTACTGTTGCAGCACGCTACTCATTTTATCCACCTTCATGTTGGATTATGGATGGGCTTAGGCCCATATAAGACAATAATCCCTGGTTAATCCCATTTAGGTGCATGGCAAGTGGTGGGAAGTTTAGTACCATACTGCTACAGTAAGAAGAGTGAGACCCCTTTATAAGGGCTGCTCTATCACATGCCATTGGGAGCATGGGAATAGGAGTTGTACACGCACGCTCCTCCTCCTCCGCCGCCCGCCTCGCCTCGCCACGCCTCGCCTCGCCACGACGCGCGCGCGCCGCGGGTTGCGGGAATGAGCCGAGCCGAGCCGAGCCGAGCCTTATGACTCGGTCGTGGGCCCTGACGACCGCGTGCATGGTTGGTCGGGAGAGCAGGTGCCTCCGGAACCCTGTCGTTCGAGATCTTGCCCGGCAGAACGGCAATAAGGTTTTTGGGGAGCATCTCGATGCGACTGCTCCTGATCCGTCCCCGTCTCCGTCCTCCTCTGCTTCCCCTGCATCGACCCCATGGCGAACGACGACGCCGCCGCCGCCGCCAAGAAGAAGGCCACGAACGACGCCGAGGTTTGTTCATCCCTCACTTACCCGTTTATGTGCTTATTCATGTTCTATGTACTGTACGTGCTCACATGCTTAGGTATCGGTATGAGATGCATACCGTATTTGCCATGTTTAGTTTACTCGTGGATTAGTCTAATCGGAAAAGTGCTAATATTTCCAACACTTCATTGTGCATCGTTTGCACCAGGGCTAACGACACTTTCCATCTGTTTGTTCTTCAATCCCTTGGCCCAAGTAATCTGTGATAGACTTAGTCTTGTTATGATGGCCATATATTCATCTTGTATGTTTAGGAAAACAAATGCGCACTTGAAAACCGAAGCTTCTGCAAATGAATTAGGAACATGCAAGTTAATGCATAATTGGAATATTATCCCTACTCTACGTTCCAAACATCAATGATGTTATTCAATGTTGCCTCAAATCTTTATGGTGTACTGATGTATTCTTTTTTCCCTATATGCTAGCTTTCACACCAAAATTATGTCCATGAGATGCATCCATTTCAGAAATCTTCTAATGAACCTCAATTAACTTCTCGAAAAAGGGTAGTTTCCGCCTTGTATGATGACTCTGATAAAATCAGTAATGGACCTGATTCTCGTCGTGACACAAAGTTGAAGAATGAAGATGTGATATCAGGACAAGTTTCTCCTCTTTCTTTGTCCATTTGCAGTAAGAACAATGAAATTACTCATAATCAAGGAAATGCAGTATTGGCATTACGGTCTGAACTATCACTTCCTTCACTGCCAGCAATGGCAGCATTTAACCAGCTGAGTTTATCTTCATTTGCTCCAAGCTGTCATCTGGAACAATCATCTTCTCAGATGATTATCATACCCTCTACGCCAGAAAGTCGGCAGTTACGGGCTTTGTTGTTTGGAGCGTTTGGACAACCAAGACCTGATCCACAGGACCGACTATTAGGAACGCGATCACTTAACTCATGTTTTCACAGTATTGAAGGGCCAAAAAGAGCATTAAGCGATCAGGATGAGCATTCAACTGTTGGAACTGGGACTGAACTGTCCAAACAAATGGAGGAATGTGTTTCTTGTCAAACAGCAGTCAACCCTGAAACTGTGAGTTTTTATTTCTATCACATCCCCTGATTCTCTTAAGAGCATTTAAAATATCGTTCAAAATATTGTTTGTTCTTATTTTCCTTTACATTTGTAAATACTAAATGTAGCCAATGAGAGGGATAACTGCTAAAGCTATCGAGGAAGACAACAACGTTATCTCTGTCTCTGCAGACTGTAAGTTTTGGACTATTGAACTTCTAATGGTACAATATACACTGCAAGTACTAATTAGAGATTTTTGCAGTGGATGAACTGCCTAATGATGTGATTTCTGTATGTGGAATACTTTCAAAAATAAATACGTTGATTTGTAATGACCCGACACTACAAAAAGACATCAGAGGTATGTGTTCTGTTTTCTGAACAGTCAGCATTATGTACTGATTACAGAAATGTCAGCAACATCTCCGTTATATTACTAGCAGTTGTATCATGATACTTTCCATTTCCAGGTTCACAAGAAGGTAGTGGAACAGATGATCTTCAGGAAGGAGGCTATGTTGGTGAAACTAGTGTTGAGCATGACTCTGGTGGAGAATAATGTCAGAGGTATTTGGTTATGGCTGATAATGCCAGCGTTCCTTTGTTGCCTTCAGCACCGAGTTGTGAAGCTAATGAGGACAACACGGCCGCTGTGGTGGACTGTGTGACTGGTTATGTTGCTCCAACTGAGGACTTGTCCCTCATACCTGTAGCTACTTTAGATGGTGTTGTACCGAATCTGTTACCACTACATGGGGATTTGGAGGTCAATATAACTGAAGATATGGATGAGTAGAACCATCAAGGGAATGTAGTTGGGTTTGCCAGCAATGGGCATCATAATAGGTATACTAGTGTTGACTGTCCATTCCCAGCCACATCTCTAACTACGCTCGAGGATGACATGATTACCACTGAAAGTCCAAGCAGGAAGTTCTTAGGCAGTAGCCAATCCATCGAGAAGTCAATGGTAACTCGGTTGTCTTCTGTTGGTACGAGCAATTATAGTGTGACAGAACCTTTCAATGATAGCTTGGGAATAACAAATGGTGTGGAGGGTACACCAGTATCCATGTATGTTGCAAGCAGAACAAATGATTCTGTCTTTCCCTTGTCACCGGAATCTGTAGCTGTGCATGAGAGTACCATGGGCACGAATGGCCGACTTTCAGGATCCTTGGCAATCCAGCATCTTCCATTTGAGAAGACCTCTCCAATGTGGGCACATCTTGAGGCACTGGAAATATTCAGGAAAGCGCCACAGCGGCCACATTTTCGTCAGTTCGACCAGTATTGTCCAGAGCTCCGTGAAGGAATGGCATTAGGTTTGATGCACTCTTTTGCCAATTTAGCAGAAAGCATAAACATGCTGGATGTTCAGGGTGAAAAAGAACTACTCGAACAGAAGATGAAGAGCCTCGCTTTGCTCGAGGAGAATGGTTTTGATGTCAGGGACCTGAGATCACGCGTCAAAACTTTACTCGCCACAGATAATAGTCGCGTCGAAGAGCTGGAGGAGAAGATTGCTCACATAGAAACCTACGACCAAGAACTCGGCACGCAAGTTCGCGCGCTAGCTATGGCTGTCCATCGTCTCGATCTACATGCCTATCTCATGCGCAACATGATGCGGTCGGCCATCATGCAGAAGATGAGCAATGCTGTAAAGATCTCAAGACTCAAGGCAGAAGCTGACGATCTTGAGAGATCGTATCTTTCCAATGCCGTTCCACGGTGAGTTTGGTCTATGGTAGGAGCATGTCAGCACGCTTGTGAATAGGTAGTTACCACAACACCCAGCTATCCTGCAGTTCGCCGTGCGACGCTCGACTCTTTTGTGTAGATACTAGTTCGTAATGCTATCCTGTGACGCACGACTCTTTTGTGTAGATACTAGTTCGTAATGCTATCCTGCAGTTCGCCGTGCGACGCGCTGACTCTTTAGTGTATGTTGTTGCTCTGGTATGGTACAGGCAGCCATCTGTGGAATACCGTGTAAGCTGAACCTGGACAGTATGTGCGCGGGCTACTGAAGTCACTTTTGGTATTGCGTATATGTCATAGTAGTATGCTTCTCTGTTCTGTGATTCAGCGTCTTCAGCAGCGAACCAGCTATAGTATTGTAGCTAATATTTGGTTGGTCCGAGTCTAGACTGTAGTTGTGCTCAAAACATGCATGTTTCGAATTGAATCCTGTCGTCGTCTGAATACCATTTTGTTGACGACTACGGTGGCATTGTTATGGAGGTGAAGCTACAAATTGACATGTCCAGGCTGCAACAGTTTTTACTTTCCCCTGCTTTCACTTGCGATCAATGCCAAAGAATCTGAGCCAAAGCATTTCGTATGTTTGTGAAGAAATAGTTTGTAATGCCATCCTGGGGTTGGCAATACTATGAGCGAGTCCTCTGTGCATGGGCTTTTTTCGTTTCTATCCTGGAGGTCTGTGTATGGGATGTGTATGTTGTTACTGTGGTATGTTACAGCCTCCGTAAAGGACAATGCAAGCTGAACGTGGACAATATATGCGGAGGCTAGTGAAGTGTTTTGTGTGTTCAATAATCAAACTCACAACACTCTGTAAGCTAGTAAGCTTATCCCTCTCTTTGTGTTTCATTCAGCAGAAGGGATGAACAGAAATAAGTTTGGTGTTTGTGATGTCCATCGCAAATCTAGGAATAATTTAGTGATGTTGGAACAAAATTCAGATTCAGAAAGCGGAAGTTAATGTACATATAATATTGTATTCTCATTCTTAATGCCGTGTATTTCCAAAATTAAATATTAAATGGTAGCTCAAGGGTACATATCATATGGTAAAGCTATAGGCATAGTTAGTGTAGTTTTATCGACAAAGGGAATATATTAATACCAAAACGATATCAATTACAACCAATCTCTGCAATGACATAATATCAGTACCTAGTTGAGACATCGATAATGCACAAAACCAAGGAGAAGAAGAAAGGTTCTTCGAAAACAACCCCTCCAAAATGGCAACAACGCGCAAACGCCACCGTCAAAGGATTGAACCACTGTGGGTCCACATTATCCGAATTAATAAATATCTTTCCTAGACACTCCCTTTTGGTCCACAAAATTTAGAGATGACGGCCTCTGACCAACTACCTTGGAATAGAGTTTTTATGTTTGACCATTGTTTGAGCCAGCTCGGAAGCTTTGCTGATATCATATTGGTACATTTGTACTAGTGGTAGTTATATTATATATTTCATTGAATTTATATTACTTTTCAATTGTGTTGGACGTGCATGATTGCTAGTAGGATTAGGAGGTGGTGTGAGCCATGCTAGAGACAGCCAAAGAATTCCAATGGTGAGTTCATATTACTTTACTATTTTCTGTCTTCCCTTTGCCAATTGAGATGGGTAGTTAGTAGTGGGAATGGTGTGCCTTAATTGGCTTTAATCTTGTAAGCAAACTACCGTGAAGATAGTAAACGGAGAAGTCTTGCATTGTATAATTGCCACTAAGGTTAAATATTTGTGTTGGGCCTCTAATGAAATCATGCAATACAACAGTATGCCATCTTGGTTAAGGCAATTATTTGTGTTACACTTAAAACTTGGATGATGCAGAGGGTATCTCGATATCTACAAGTGGGTTATTAGCTATAGAGTCAGGGAGGGTCCCGTTATACAAAATTATAGACGTACTGCCTATATAACATCATCATATATATTACACACAATCTAGCATGAGCATGAGATATTTCACATGCACTCATGACTATGTATATGACATCTTCTTTTCTTATGGAGAGTTACACTTGGTGAACCTATGGCCCATGGTTCAGTTTTTAGCATAAGAAAAAACTTCCAGCAACTTTTACTTGTATTTTTATTTTAAGTTATTATTTATTCCGAAAATACAAAAATATTACCTATCATGTTATCTTTTAATATCTTGTACAACTATCAAGGCTAGCAAGGTTACACCCTTATTAGTATTGTTGGGGGAACACATGAGATTTTATTTGTGTTGCAGAAGTTATCATTTGTGTAAGAACCTTGTGCTTCCACAGATTGGTATATTGGTTACTCACTGAGGGAATGTTGCCACTTGCTACAAACCCTTGAAGTTGGGGGCCCAACTCGTTGTTAGGCTATACACCTAGCAACGAGCAAGACAACTGACAACCTCTATGATTACTCGTCAATGGTACTCAACGAAGCCACCAATGGTGTGTCGCCAAGCAGGCCTTCAGTGGTGTCCGGAGACTACCTTTTATGCAGTAGTGGTGTAAACATTGCAATATGTTTGTCCAATCAATCATATGATTCTCCAAAAGTAATCCAAAGAAACAAAAGGAGTGGCTATTTCAACCACAAGTATTTTCCTATGAAGAACATAGAATCAGAACAACAAGGATTTTTAAAATATCATACAAAGATTGTAGCCTTTCTTGGAGTAATAAAACCCAATCATCGATCTCACCATGATATATAGTTTAATAAAATACAGTGACAATTTCCAGAGACGATTATGCTTAATAGAAGGTTTGAAATGACAACACAGATAGAGTTCATGCACACATACATATGAACGTGTAGGCCTTCAGGTATGTGTGCAACTTATTGTGCCAATTAATATGGTATAGTTCACCGAGCTTTCATGGGTAGATCTCAATTACTGAGTAGGGACCCAATACTGGCAGAATTTTGTAATCATCACTGAAGCCAGCATCAGAAAATATCCTTTTCCACTCAATTTCATCTTGTTCCACCCCGGTGATGTACATCATGAACAAGTTCTGTATGGCTTCCATCTCGTTGATTTTCCTGTCGCCATTTGCAGATCCTCTTACCATATCTATAATTATCACCTTTCCTCCAGCATTTCTAGCAGGGATGGCTTCCTTGCAACGTTGAAGTATTTTGACGCAATCGTCGTGACCCCAGTCATGCAAAATATTCTAGGAGATATAGAGAAACAGTTTAGAAAAACAAGAAAACAATTTAGTTCAAGAAGAAAAGGAAACATTAACTGCATTAGAAGGATTTACTACTTTGACACGAAAAATGTGATCATCAGACACGTATGATTATAAAGTTATCAGAGTAATCCTCTAAATTATATTTAACGTATTTTTTTTGTGTTGTAGCCTTTTAATTTTTTCTATCAAAGCTTGAAACCAGTTAATGTCATCTTCCATGGGTTAGTTTCGCCCCATGCATCCAACCCATTTACACTACTCAATTGACAACCCAGAGACCAAAGGGCATGTTTCGCAGGGATAGATCGTATATATGTGAAGTATTGTTTCAACCAACAATGCATTTATGGACATATATATTTTTCAGTTTGTCTTCACCGTTATTTTCTCCCTTAGTCGATTCGATCAATCATTACCGTTTTCTGATAGTGTATAATATTTGTCCAGTTTACTCAGAATGCTCATTTTATAACTTGTGTCCACAGATAAAATTTGAAATGTGGTTATTCTAATGTTTTCATCTTCTACTGATAGTTTGTCGCAACAAAAAAGTATTCAGTGCTGTATAATGTATTCATGTCATTAAATATGGGTATATGTGTATTTTTCTTATAGCTAATGGGCCCTGGATATCTAAGTACTGTGAACGGAGGGACTAATACCATTTTAGTTTATTTCCATTTTGGACACTTTATCACAATCAAAATAAATGTTACAATAATGTTGGACACCTGTTGTCGACCAGTTTTGAGTGAGTAATAAGCGTGCAATTAAACACATGTGTGACACTGATGAAACCGCACGCTTGATATGGATGCATGGGTACCTTGAGTAAGACAGCATCTGTTGACGCCGCCTCCTCGCAGCGCCGCTTCTTCTTCTACCTCTTGCAACTGCCTCGCACAGCTCTCTCTTCTCTCAATCTCTATCATCTCTATTGTACTCTCTCTCTCTCTCTCTCTCTCTCTAATGGGTTCTCTCAAGAACACACACATGGTGATAAACTCTACACACACACACACACACACACACACACCTCACCGTGGAGAAACCAGCTTTGCTTTTTACTCCCGGTGAGACACACATGCACTACATTGTTTCTCACAGCCCTCACGACCTCTTTTCTCATTACTCAAAGCACTATAAATACACAAAACCAGACTCACGCCATGCACGCAGGCCACTACACCCACCTCCTCAAATCACTCAAGGATGCGGATGGCTCGGCCACTAACTTGACCGGCCAGTACTAACTAGACTGTGCATGCACAAAGCTAGCTAACTACTTACATGCAGCTAACAACCACTACTAATTGCACGTCCATGTCCAATACTTGCGCAGCCTCCTCAACGGCCATGGACCCTGCCAACACACCATGCATGCACAACTTCTCAACAAACTAAACGACTTGCGGGCTCACCCGACTCAACATGATTCAGTCCGTCACGCCTCAGCCTCCATCGCGTTTTGTCGCTTCTCACGGCATCGCCGTATCGCACGGCACCATTGGCATCTCGTCGTGCTCGCCGAATCGCACGGCAGCCCGGCATCTCGCCTCCTTCGCACGCTGAGTTGAAGCTTCACGGGACAAACATCAACCTACACTAGACTACATGCTAGACGAAAATGCAATGCAGATACATCTCGACAAGATTAGTGCTAACAGCATCAGCGGATGGAATGGATTCAAACATGTCACCGGCGACGAAACGCAGATTGTCATCACCGGCGGCGGCCTGCCCGAGCCCGACAACGTGGGGAAGGTCCATGACGGTGCACTTGATGCGCGGGAAGGCCTTGGCGATCACTTGTGTGCCGGCGACATTGCCGCCGCCGACGTCGACGAGGGATCTGAGACCGCGGAAGATGCGGCCCTTGTCGACAATAATGACATTGAGGAAGACCTGGCTATCGGCCGCCATGGAGTCGTTGAGGACGTCATTGAAGACGGCATCCTTGCTCACCATCTCCCACTGGAAGCAACCATGCTCGAGCTCGAAGAGGGAGCCGGCGCCGGCGGCCTCGGGGTCGCTCCTGAACCACTAGGGCATGCTGAAGAAGGAGGAGACGACCAGAGGGTTCACAAGGAAGGGCACCATGGGGGACAGGTTGCGCCAGCCGACGCTGTGGTTACACTAGTAGAAGAAGGGACATTAGTCCCGGTTCGTAAGGGCCTTTAGTCCCGGTTGGGTAACCGGGACTAAGGAATCGGGACTAAAGGCTCCCGTTTTTAGTCCCGGTTGTGTTACTAACCGGGACTAAAGGGGCTCCACGTGGCCGCTGTGGAGCGCTCAGGCAGGAGGACCTTTAGTCCGGGTTGGTGACACCAACCGGGACTAAAGGCCTCCACGCGTCAGGCGCTGCCAAGCGCTGGGGTTTAGGATATTGGAGGGTTTAGGGGTTTCATTTTGTGTTTCCCTTTTCTTTTTGTATTTACCATTCAATTCTCTTTCATTTAGGGTTTTCATTTTTATTTTATGTTTTTCATTCAACTCGACGCTACTACATATAACAATGAAGGAATCATTACACAACATCATCATGAATATAGAGAAGTGACCTCTTTCTCCGTGCTTGGTCGAACAACAAGTTTTCGTATATATATTCGACGCTACTACATATAGTACACGTTCATGCATATATACAATATAATATCTCTTACGATCCCTAATATCTAATTACCAAAATTCCCTTCCAATTTCCGATGGTATTCTCCGGTTTTAGATATGACCTCTTCAAGTAAGAATCCCGGCAATTCCTCTTGAATTGCCTTTACGCGATCCTTTGGTAGGAGATCGTCCCGCATCCGTTCGATCTAATTTAAAGAAGGGGGTCAATATATATGAATAAACTCAACACAATTGATGGTAATAAAATAAAATTGTGAATATTGTTTACGTACTTCAAGTTTTTCTAAAATTCTGCCCTTCTCACAGGTCGTCTGGCGAATGAACTCGCAAACGTAGTATCCACATAAATTATTCCCGTCTCCCTGCCTCAAGCACTTTACGAGAATAGAGTTCAATCAAAATAATAATCAAGCATGATAATGGTATTGAAATTAGAATCAAAGAGATGCGCGGACCTAGCTAGTACTACTTACATTGAGTTGTCGAAATTGCAGCTCATTTTTCCATTCACCCCTAACCTTCTTGGTGAACCGTTTCCAAACCCTGCCCGGCAAAGAAAATGAATAAAAGAGTTATTAATTACTTGATATCAGGAAATGAACGAAAGTTGCCGATATAGTGCGATAATGATTGAAATTACCTCTGGAGCAGTTCACTCAGGTCCGGCCACATCTTAGGGTCTTTACGTTTCGAGTCCATGACAAGTACTACTCCTGCATCAACCTGAATGACTAGCAGAATAAAGTGGAACCTGCGCACGCATAACTCATCAATTACACTTAACATCGAGTAAGCGAAACAGAATGTGTACAAGACAGTAACACTCACCTGAAGTTGTAAGGAAATAGTATTTCCCTTCTGATTTGTTGTTTAATTAACGCCGTTAGCAAGTTATCCTCTGTGTCCTTGGCGTGGTTTTTTACCGTATATTCATGTGTGTTATTTGGGATAATGAACCCAATGTCATAGATTTGCCTCTTTTGCATTCGACAATCTTCAGTCTGCATGATATAGTGAGGATAATTATACATGCAATGAACGAGCTGAGCTAGAGACTTAATTACAGAAATAATACTTACAGACAATAGCAACTGACGATAGATTTGGCAATGGCATCTTGATTGTATAACTGAAATAATTCTTCAAATTCAATGTTTATCTCCTCGTTTCCACTGAAGTAATGCTCATCTCTAATTCCCACCATGAGCCAGTTGCTCCTTTCCTTTGAGGCTTCCATGTACCACTCATGCAATCTTCGCATTTGTGTTGGTAGAAGCCGGACCTCCTCAGGTTTGACGAGAGGCTTCCCGTGCTGGTATCTGTATGCTAAATCAGCCGTGGGGAACTCTACGTCGCCTAAGTATTGACCAAGAGTGAAACCAAGATCACGGGCCGCAACCTCCGGAACATAATCGATATCGTAAAACACTTTGAGCGGGGGGCACGATTGGTTTTTCTGTTCTCCGAGCTGGGGAATTGTTTTCCCCCTTGCACTACTACTTCCCGACCGCTGCCGATGTTCTTTATGTGACTTCATAATAGAGCGGTCATAGTTTGATGGCAGCGAAGGCGGTGGTCGCGTAAGGTTTTCCAGAAACTGCTTCGCTTTTGTCGGATCTATTTTTTCCTTTGGCTCGGGCCGTTTCGGTGCAAGCTGGCGTTTCACATCGGCATCCACGACCTTCTTGGTTTCCTCATCAGTCAGTTCGTATGGTAACTTGGCAGGAGCCTCCTTGACGCTGTTCCTTGTACCTGCTCTGGATTTCTTCGCAGTTGTAGTACTAGCCGCCGGAGCGGCGGTTCTCTTCTGTATATCCACCCGGGGCTGAGGCGACGGAGGCGGCGGAGACGGCTGAGGCGGCGGAGTCTGCTGAGGCGGCGGAGACGGCTGAGGCGGCGGAGATAGAGCTGGATTGCTACTCTGAGGAGTCGATAGCCTTGACGTCCAATGTGGAAGCACGATGTGTTCCTTTTTCCATAGAATGGTACTTTTTCTGGCATCTCCCAGTTCAGTCTCTCCTTCACCTGTAGGGAAGTCAAGCTCCAGCTGCTCAAATCCCTTATAACTTCATCCACCCCGACAACAGCATAGCCATCTGGAATCGGAGAGCAATGGTAAGTTCCATTACGTACAGGAGGTAAGGCAAAGCCGACCGCCACCTTCACGGATATGTTCATGCATTTCGCATGTAGCTCACAATTTTCTCTCTGCGTCATATCATCCACGGGGGAGCGAGGAGCCGTGATATCATCTATGGGCCGAACGAGCTCCGTGGAAGCCACGCTGCTTTTCCGCTGAGATGGTGAGCCGGCAGTATCGAATGCAGGATCTTCGTGCCGCTGAGATGGGCCGGTAGCTTGCTGGCTGGTAAGTGCCTCTATTTGCTGCTGCTGCCACGCTAATTTTTCTTCTATCTGCTGCAGCCGGTCTGCATGCTGTTTCTTTTTTCTCCCTCGGCTTCTATAAGTGTCACTGTAGTCGGGAAACCCAATCTTCCACGGAACGGAGCCTGATGTGCCTCGTGTTCGTCCACTGTGTTCAGCATTCCCGAGGGCGCGTGTCAGCTGGTCATTCTCTCTGTCGGGATTGAACTTCCCGTCCTGCACGTCCTTCATTGCAGCTTTAAGGGCTTTGAGGGGTGTTGCAAGTTGATCTTTTGTAAAAATACACTTCCCTGTTTCTGGGTCCAACTCCCCCCCCCATGTCCGTAGAATCAAGCCTTTGCCCGTTCGGCCCACTCCAATGTCTCTGGATCGATCCCTTTATCAATCAGGTCATTCTCAATTTTCTCCCACTTAGGCCTGGCAACCTTGTAGCCACCTGACCCCATAACATGGTGATATTCCTTCTTTGCAGCATTTTACTTATTTATTTTTGACCTTTTCTTAGCTTCATCCGATGTCTTGTACTCCACAAATGCGTCCCAGTGATCTTTTATCTTCTCATATGCTCCGGTGAATGTTGGAGTCTCATTTTTCAGGACATAGTCTTGGTGCAATCTTTTCTTCCAGTTGCAGAATTGTGCGGCCATCTTCTTAAGAGTCCACGCCTTGACTTTTCGCTCTATAACTTTGTTATTTGGATCCACCTCTGGTGGTAGGGTGAAATTTGTCATGAGCGTATTCCAAAGCATTTCTTTGGATCTATCGTCGACATAAGTAACTCCATCCGCCTTTGGCTTATTCCATTCTCCAATGGTGATCGGGATGCTGTCCCTAACAATAACTCCGCACGGACTTAAAAATGCTTTTGCGTTCTGCGCGGGACCAATCGGTTTGCCATCTTCAGCGACTTCTTCGATCTTGAACCATTCATTATCGCCCAACCTTTTTTTCGGGCCTCGTTTCTTTATAGAAGATTGGCTCGATCCGGAGGGCTAAAAGAAGAAACAAGTGTTAATATATGTATATACAAATCAATTAATGCATCTAGTCAGCAGAGGCTTAATTAATATACCTCGCCGGACTTTGTAATAATTAAGGTTCCAACACCGGAGCCGTCATCTTCTCCCTCCATTCCCTCACCGGAGCCGTTCAGAAACTGTGAGGTGATATCATCTCCGTCGCGGATTATTTCCCCCAACATGTCTTCTTGTTCTTCGTCTCTGCTGTGTTCCATAGTTTCTGCAAAGACTTGCAAATTATTTCAATGCTATAAACAAATTATAGATACATAGAGTCACAGGCCAGGTGCTATGACTGCTGCTCTGCTCCCCAAAAGGATTCATGCCATCTGTACTTATACCAAACCACAAGTTCCTTGCGTCATCTGCAAACTCCGGCTACTCTCTCTCGATTTTTCTCCACTGCGACCCATCAGCGGGTACTCTCAACATCGCGTCTTTCTTACGGTCTTCTTTGTGCCATCGCAACAACTTGGCATGTTCTTTGTTTCTGAACAGACGTTTCAACCGTGGTATTATAGGAGCATACCACATCACCTTGGCAGGAACCCTCTTCCTGGGGCGCTCGCCCTCAACATCACCAGGGTCATCTCGTCTGATTTTATACCGCAATGCACCGCAAACCGGGCATGCATTTAAATTCTCGTACTCCTCACCGTGGTAGAGGATGCAGTCATTAGGGCATGCATGTATCTTCTGCACCTCTAATCCTAGAGGGCAGAGAACCTTCTTTGTTTCGTACGTACTGTCAGGCAATTCGTTATCCTTTGAAAGCTTCTTCTTCATTATTTTCAGTAACTTCTCAAATCCCTTGTCAGATAAACCATTCTCTGCCTTCCATTGCAGCAATTCCAGTGTGGTACCGAGCTTTGTGTTGCCATCTTCGCAATTTGGGTACAACAATTTTTTGTGATCCTCTAACATGCGCTCCAATTTCAACTTTTCCTTTTCACTTTTGCATTCTCTCTGTGCATTAACAATGGCCCGGCGAAGATCATCAGCGGGCACATCTGGTGCCTCTTGATCTTCAGCTTCCCCCGTTGCAGTATCACCGTATTCAGGAAACATAGGATAGTTGTCATCATCCTCTTCTTCTTCATTGTCTTCCATCATAACCCCTCTTTCTCCGTGCTTGGTCCAACAATTATAGCTGGGCGTGAAACCGGACTTAAGCAGGTGGGTGTGAAGAATTTTCGAGGAAGAATAATCCTTATCATTCCGACAGTCAACACATGGACAACACATAAAACCATTCAGACTGTTTGCCTGAACCACACCGATAAAATTATGCAGGCCCGCAATGTACTCGGCAGTGCGTCGGTCACCGTACATCCATTGCCGGTTCATCTACATTATATAATTAAGTATATCACAAACCATTACAGAACATCATGAATAGAGAAATGACCAAATTAATACAAGTTCATCACATTAAAACCAAAGTACAGTAGTGATCAAATGTTATTACTGCAAAAATAAATACATAAAGTTCATACATAGTTTTCATAAAACAACATACAACTATCTAGAGCATCTAAAACATACATTGAAACAAACATATATACAACTATGTAAAACATTTAAATGCAACAACAAATGCGATCAAAATCGCAATTAAGGTAACAATTGATCCAATAGCATAATGATACCAAGCCTGTTTATCAATGGCATATTTTCTAATCTTTCTAATCTTCAAGCGCATTGCATCCATCTGGATCTTGTGTAGATCGACGACATCGGCAACATGCAACTCCAATTTCATCTTCTCTTCTTCAATTCTTTTCAATTTTTTGTTCAAATAATTCTTTTCTTTTTCAACTAAATTTAACCTCTCGACAAGAGGGCCGGTTGGAATTTCCGGTTCACATACCTCCTAGATAAAAATATCTATGTCAAGTTGGTCGGCATTGTTGGGAAACATTGCATGGGAAACAAAAAATTTCCTACGCTCACCAAGATCGATCTAGGAGATCAACATCTACGAGAGGAGAGATTGCATCTACATACCCTTGTAGATCGCTAAGCGGAAGCGTTAAGAAACGCGGTTGATGTAGTCGAACGTCTTCGCGATCCAATCACGATCCGTCCCACGAACTCCCAATCAAGCGCCGAACGGACGGCACCTCCGCGTTCAACACACGTACGGCTTGATGACGCCTTCACCTCCTCGATCCAGGGAGCAATGGTGAAGTAGTAGCTCGAGTCCTCCGGCAGCACGACGGCGTGGCGGCGGTGGTGGTGGAGCAATCTCAGCAGAGCTTCGCTAAGCTACGCGGAGAGAGAGAGGAACTACGAGGGAGAGGGAGGGCAGCGCCGTGGCATAGATGGGGTGCGGCTGCCCTCTCTCTACCCCTCTATATATAGGGGAAAGGGAGGAGGAGGAGGCGCCCTAGGGTTTCCCCTAGGGGGCCGGCGGCCACAACAGATGGGGGCGCCCCTAGGGAAACCCTAGGGTGACTTGCCCCCCAAGCCAGGTGGAGGCAGCCCTAGGGGGGCGCCCCACCCCCTCTGGTGATCGTGGGATGGGGTGAGGGGGCGCACAGCCCCTTGTGGGCTGGTGTGCTTCCTCCCCTTGGCCCATGAGGCCCCCCAACACTTGCCGGGGGCCCCCGAAACCCCTTTCGGTTCTCCTGGTCATAACACGGTACCCCCGGAACACTTCCCGACTCCGATTCCCTTCATCCTATATATCGATCTTCACCTCCGGACCATTCCGGAGTTCCTCGTCATGTCCGGGATCTCATCCGGGACTCCGAACAACCTTGGTTCCCCAACATAATAACTTGACTGTACTTATATCGTCACCAAACGTTAAGTGTGTAGACCCTGTGGGTTCGAGAACTATGCAGACATGACCGAGACACCTCCACGGTCAATAACCAATAGCGGGACCTGGATGCCCATATTGGTTCCTACATATTCTACGAAGATCTTTATCGGTCGAACCTCGATGTCAAGGATTCAGTCAATCCCGTATGCAGTTCCCTTAGTCTATTGGTATGTTACTTGCCCGAGATTCGATCGTCGGTATCTCCATACCTAGTTCAATCTCGTTACCGGCAAGTCTCTTTACTCGTTCCGTAATACAAGATCCCGTGGCTAACTCTTTAGTCACATTGCTTGCAAGCTTATTGTGATGCTGTATTACCGAGTGGGCCCTGAGATACCTTTCCGTCATACGGAGTGACAAATTCCCAGTCTTGATCCATGCCAACTCAACAGACACCCTCGGAGATACCTGTAGAGCATCTTTATAGTCACCCAGTTACGTTGCGACGTTTGATACACACAAGGTACTCCTCCGGTGTCAGTGAGTTGCATGATCTCATGGTCATAGGAACAGATACTTGACATGCGAAAACGATAGCAATAAACTTGACACGATCATATGCTACGTTCATAGTTTGGGTCTTGTCCATCACATCATTCTCCTAATGATGTGATCCCGTTATCAAATGACAACTCATGTCTATGACCAGGAAACCTTGGCCATCTTTGATCAACGAGCTAGTCCGGTAGAGACTCACTAGGGACATGTTGTTGTCTATGTATCCACACATGTATTTGTGTTTCCAACCAATACAATTATAGCATGGATAATAAACGATTATCATGAACAAGGAAATATAATAATAACCATTTTATTATTGCCTCTAGGGCATATTTCCAACAGTCTCCCACTTGCACTAGAGTCAATAATCTAGCATTACATGGTTATGAGTCTAACACCCATAGAGTTCTGGTGTTGATCATGTTTTGCCTGTGGAAGAGGTTTAGTCAACGGATCTGCAACATTCAGATCCGTGTGCACTTTGCAAATGTTTATGTCCTCCTCCTTGATCGCATCGCGGATGGAATTGAAGCGTCGCTTTATGTGTCTGGTCCTCTTGTGAAACCTTGGTTCCTTGGCTAGAGCAATGGCACCAGTGTTGTCACAGAACAGAGTCATCGGGTCCAGTGCACTGGGCACAACTCCAAGATCTGTCATGAACTGCTTCATCCAGACACCTTCCTTCGCCGCCTCCGAGGCAGCTATGTACTCCGCTTCGCATGTAGAATCAGCTACCACGCTTTGCTTGGAACTGCACCAGCTTACCGCTCCCCCATTTAGAATATATATGTATCCGGTTTGAGACTTAGAGTCATCCGGATCAGTGTCACTCTTGCATCGACGTAACCCTTTACGACGAGCTCTTGATCACCTCCATAAACGAGAAACATTTCCTTAGTCCTTTTCAGGTACTTAAGGATATTCTTGACCGCTGTCCAGTGTTCCACTCCTGGATCACTTTGAAACCTTACGGCCATACTTATGGCAAGGCTGACATCTGGTCTTGTGCACAGCATCGCATACATGATAGAGCCTATGGCAGAAGCATAGGGGATGATACTCATCTTTTCTCTATCCTCTGTAGTCGCTGGGCATTGAGTCTTACTCAACTTCACACCTTGCAAAACAGGCAAGAACCCCTTCTTGGACTGATCCATTTTGAACTTCTTCAAAACTTTATCAAGGTATGTGCTCTTTTGTCGAGGGCGGCTTGATTGTATAACTGAAAGAGTTCGTCAAATTCAACGAAGATCGAGTCGACTCCAACGAAGTCGTGCTCATCCTTAATTCCCACCAAGATACTGCCCATCCCATCCTTGCAGGTTTCCAAGTACCATTTATGTAATGTTCGCATCATCGTTGGTAGATCTCGTTCCAGATCATCACTTCTGACGAGACGCTTCCCGTGCTGGTATTTAAAGGTGTCTACCGGCTTAGCGGTTTCAAAATGTACATCATCGCCTAGGTAATCACCAGGATTGAAACCAGGAGCAACGGCCGCTAGCCCCGGGGTATCGGTAAACACCTTGAGCGGGGGGCACGATTGCTTTTCATGTTCGCCAAGCTGGGGAATTGTTTTCCCACTTCTTGCACCAGTACTGCTACTTCTCGACCGACTCATAGTTTTGTCATATGTCTTTGCAATAATGCGGTCATAGTTTGATAGCGGCGGAGGCGAAGGTGGTCGCGTAAGGGCATCTAGAGTGCGATTCGCCTTTACCGGATCTATTTTTTCCTTCGGAGGTGGAACTTTCCATGCAAAATGGGCCTGCACTTCGGCAGCACTGATGTCCTTGTTTTCCTCGTCAGTCCTCTCATATGGTAACTTTGGAGGAACCCTGAGGCTTGGACCAAATTTGAATTTCTTCCCACCACCTATTGTACTGCTAGCCACCGGAGCGGCGGCGGCTCTCTTCTGCCGTTGCTGACGAGGCAGAGTTCGCTGACGCGGCGGAGGAGGCGGAGATTTCTGACGCGGCGCAGGAGGCAGAGTCCGCTGATGCCGCGGAGGAGGCGAAGGAGGATTCTGCTGAGGGGCCTCCTCCACCGGAGTCGGCTGGCGCGACGGAGACAGCTGAGGCGGCGGAGACAGCTGACGCGCCGGAGACGAATGAGGCAGCGGAGTCTGCTGAGGGGCCTCCTCCAGCTGAGTCTGCTGAGGCGGCGTCCAGTTTGGAAGCTTGATGTTCTCTTTTCTCCATAGGCAGGTACTCTTTAAGGCATTTTCCAGAAGATTATCCCCTTCACCTGTAGGGTAGTCAAGCTCCAGCCCCTCAAATCCCTCCATTATTTCATCGACCGTGACAATAGCATAGCCATGTGGAATCGGACGGCAATGGAAAGTTCCCTCAGGTCGAGGAGGAAAAACAGAGCCGACCGCCGCCTTCAAGGGCAGGTTATGGCATTTAGCCATTAGCACACAATGTTCAGCCTCCGTGATACTATCCACGGGGTAGCGAGGAGCCGTGATATCAGGCTGAAGGAGCTCCGTGGAAGCCACGCTGCTTCTCCGCTGAGATGGTGGGGTAGCTTCTGGGGCAGTGTCGAAGGAAGGATCTTCGTGCCGCTGAGATGGTTGGCCGATAGCTCGCTGGCTCTCAAGTTCCTCTAGTTTCGCTAATCTTGCACTGATCTTCTGCATTTCGCTTGCTTCCGCTTTCTTCTTTCTCTCTCGGCTTCTATAACCACCGCCGTCAGGAAACCCATACACCCACGGAACGGAGCCTGATGTGCCTCGTGTTCGTCCAGGGTGTTCAGGATTCCCGAGGGCCTGTGTCAGCTCGTCATTCTCTCTATCGGGATGTAACCTCCCTTCCTGCGCTGCCTGGATTGCTTCCGATAGCTTCTTGACGGGTATTGCAAGTTGAGCTTTCGTCCAAACACACTCCCCTGTGTCTGGGTCCAAAGTTCCCCCAACCCCGAAGAACCAAGTCCTTGACCGATCTGGCCAGTGCAATGTCGCTGGTTGGACCCCTTTAGCAAGCAGGTCTTGCTCAGCTTTGTCCCACGTAGGCCGGGCTTTGCTGTAGCCACCTGACCCCGTAACATGGTGATACTTCTTCTTTGCAGCATTTAGCTTATTTGTCGCTGACCTTTGCTTGCCCTTGTCCGATTTCTTGTAGGCCACAAATGCGGGCCAGTGATTTTTTATCTTCTCATATGGACCGGTGAATTCTGGAGTCTTGTCTTTCTCGACAAACTTTTTGTTCAAATCTTTCTTCCAGTTCTTGAATAGTTCTGCCATCTTCTTAAGAGCAAACGCCTTGACCTTATTCGGATCCGCCTCTGGTGGTAGGCTGAAATTTGTCATCAGCGAGGTCCAAAGATCATCTTTCTGTCTATCCTGGACATAAGAAACTTCAGGGTCCTTCTTCTTATTCCATTCTTGGATGCTGATCGGGACGATGTCCCTAACAACCACTCCGCACTGATGTATAAATGTGTCCCTGCTCCGCTTGGGAGCAATCGGTTGGCCATCTCGACCGACTTCTTCGATCATGAACCTTTCATCCTGGCGCAACCTTTTCTTCGGGCCTCGTCTCCTTACGGAAGTTTGGCTCGATCCGGAGGGCTAATTAAAAGAAGAAAGAAGTGTTTATATATGTACATACAAAAAAATTAATGCATCAAGTCAGCAGAGGCTTAATTAATATATGTATATATACCTCGCCGGACTTTGCAACAGTTAAGGCTCCCTCCTCCGTTCGGTCACCGGAGCCGTCATGATCTCCTTCCTCCTCCATTCGGTCACCGGAGCCGTCATGATCTCCTTCCTCCTCCACTCGATCACCGGAGCCGTCATGATCTCCTTCCTGACCATCGATGTCGTTGAGAAATGACAAGGTGATATCACCTTCGTTGGGGATTATATCCCCCAACAACTCTTCTTTTTCTAAGTCTCTGTCCATAGTTCCTGCAAATATTACAACATGGCAATATACAACCATGAGAGATGGATTAGTGGCAAACATAGACCTAGGTAATCACAACAAGGAATCATATGCATATATGAGCAATGGATTAGTCGCAAACATCATGCAAAGTTATCGGGGGTTATACTTTCGAGAGAGGATAGTACTTTGCCGACCGCCTCTCTCATGCATGTCCGACGTCCCCCCTCATGAAGAAGTTATCGGGGTTATGTTTTAACTACCCCCCCCCCCCTCATGTCGAAGTTATCGGGGTTATGTTTTAATGGAACAGAATTTGTTAACTTGACATTAGACGTCAATAGTATTATACATAACAACAGTGCTATATGATATTATTGTTGTAGCGTTATATATAAGACCCCACCTGCCACCTTCGACAAACGGGTAGGCGAGCGGACCGGGAGTAAATTTTGAATATATGAGTTGTTACTCCCTCTCTCCCATAATTAACCTTAGTAAATTTCATTATCATCATGCTCATTTAGTAAAGTTGCCTCTCCCCGATTTAGCCAAAGTAAAACTTAGTAAGATCATCATGCCCAGTTAGTAAAGTTGCCTCTCCCCGATATAGAAAAACAATATGTATACATCCATGGATCATCCATACATCATTTCTCATATATTCAAACTTAATATGAGTTTTAGCAAGATCATCATGAACAAAAATTTCTTTGAACAAAAAAAATTTCAATGTACAAAAAAAATTTGTATGAACAAAAAAAATCATGAACATTTAGTAAAGTTGCCTCTCCCCGATTTAGGCAAAGTAAAACTCAGTAAACTTAATATGAGTTTTAGCAAGATCATCATGAACTTAGTAAACTTAGTAAACTTAATATGAACAAAAAAAGCATACATCAATGGACAAAAAAATTTCTATGAACAAAAAAAAGCATACATCAATGCATACATCCATGGATCATCCATACATCTGCATATACATACATACACCATCCATACATACATACACCATCCATACATACATACACCATCCATACATACATCAATGGACAAAAAAAATTCTATGAACAAAAAAAAAGCAGAGTAGGGGCGGCGGCGTCGGGGCAGGGCAAGGGCGCGGGGAGCGGCGCCGGCGTCGGGGTAGGGCGCGCGTCGGGGCAGAGGGCGTCGAGGGCGTCGACGGTGAGGTGGAGCAGCCTAACGGCGAGGGCGTCGAGTGCGTTGACGGCGAGGTGGAGCAGCCTGACGGCAAGGGCGTCGACGGCGAGCTCGGGCAGCCTGGCGGCGTCGTCGGGGGAACTGCAGAGGGGGATTGGAAATTTCCTAAGTGTGCGCTTATATAGCCCCCTCCCCCTTTAGTCCCGGTTGGTGGCACCAACCGGGACTAAAGGTACCCCTTTAGTCCCGGTTCGAGCCACCAACCGGGACCAAAGGTAAATTTCAGCAGCCCAAAGGGCGGGAAGCAGAGACCTTTGGTCCCAGTTCGTGGCTCCAACCGGGACTAAAGGGGGGCCTTTAGTCCCGGTTGGAGCCACAAACCGGGACCAAAGGCCTGTGGCTGGCACGGCGTCGGGCGGGTGGATGTTTAGTCCCACCTCGCTAGCTGAGAGGCGTCGACAGTGGTTTATAAGCGCGGCTGCGCCAACCCTCTCGAGCTCCTCTCTTATGCAGGCCTACGGGCCTAAACGCACTCTCTCTGCCTGTGGGCCTACTGGGCCTGCTGCGGGCCTGCATCCTGGCCCAACTAACGGGTTGGGTTTCTAGTCGTATGCAGGCCGAGGTGGCCCAGTAGGCAGCATTTTTTTTTTTTTTTTTTTTTTGCTTTATTTATTTTCTTTTGTTTCTAGTCGTATGCAGGCCGTGGTGGCTAGTAGGTGGGCCTTTTTTTATTTATTTTTTGCATATGTTATGTTTTTAAATTTTTAATGTTATTTTTTGCATATGTTATTTTTAGTTATATAATTTTAGTTGCATAAATTTTATATAATTTTAGCTGCATAAATTTTATATAATTTTAGTTGCATAAGTTTTATTTTTTATTGATTCTTTTTAGTTGATTCCTTTTGCTATTAGAGTTTTATAAAAGCTTTTTAGTTTTCTATTAAAGTTTGTAACAAAAAATACTTTATGAAAATTCTTTTTACTATTAAAGTTTTTAACAAATAAATACTTTGTTAATTTTAGTTAATATTATTTTGATTATTTTTAGTTGATTCTTTTTGCTATTGAAAAATATTATATTTAATTGATTCTTTTTAGTTCATTCCTTTTGCTATTAGAATTTTATTAAAGCTTTTTAGTTCATTCTTTTTGCTATTAAAGTTTTATAAAAGCTTTTTGATTCATTCTTTTTGATATTAATTCATTCTTTGAGCTAAATGAACCTGAAATTGAAAAGCAGTACAAATGAACTCTGAAAAGGTTGAAACTTGGCATGGTATCATCGTTTCACCCACATAGCATGTGCTAAAAAGTTGAGAGGGTTACGGCAAAAACTGGATGCACTTCGTGTACAAAATGGACAATCTCTTTCGAAGTATCACGGGGACGAAAACTCATATGTTACAAAGGCATTTCATTTCTTGACATGTAACTGCAGTGATATTCTAGATCAAAGCCATCATCAGAATAGTTGTGGAGAGAAACTCTTCACTTTTTCTTCGCGTGTGTCCCTTGCTTATTGCGCCATAACCATGGATAATCTTCATCGTTTAACACGGTGCTTGGGTCAGCCTTCACTTTGAAGGGAGGAATTTCATGAAACTTTTCATAATCTTCAGACATGTCTGTCTTGCCCTCCACTCCCACGATGTCTCTTTTCCCTGAAAGAACTATGTGGCGCTTTGGCTCATCGTATGATGTATTCGCTTCCTTATCTTTTCTTTTTCTCGGTTTGGTAGACATATCTTTCACATAGAAAACCTGCGCCACATCATTGGCTAGGACGAATGGTTCGTCTGTGTACCCAAGATTGTTGAGATCCACTGTTGTCATTTCGTACTGCGGGTCTACCTGTACCCCGCCTCCTGACCGATTGACCCATTTGCACCGAAACAAAGGGACCTTAAAATCATGTCCATAGTCAAGTTCCCATATGTCCACTATGTAACCATAATATGTGTACTTTCCCCTGTTGGTTGCTGTATCAAAGCGGACACCACTGTTTTGGTTGGTGCTCTTTTGATCTTGGGCGATCGTGTAAAATGTATTCCCATTTATCTCGTACCCTTGGTAAGTCAATACAGTCGAAGATGGTGTCCTGGCCAACGAGTACAGCTCAACTCCAACAATGTTGTCACCCATGAGATGTGTTTGCAACCAACTGCCGAAAGTCCTGATGTGTTCACATGTAATCCAATCGTCACACTGCTCCGGGTGTTTGGAGCGCAGAATATTCTTGTGTTCATTGACATACGGGGTCACCAAGGTAGAATTTTGTAGAACTGTGTAGTGTGCTTGAGCCCAAGAATGCCCATCCCTACATATTATTGAATCCGCTCCTAGCGTGCCTTTTCCAGTCAGTCTCCCCTCATACCGCGATTGAGGGAGACCAATCGGCTTAAGGTCAGGAATGAAGTCAACACAAAACCCAATGACCTCCTCTGTTTGCTGGCCCATGGAGATGCTTCCTTCTGGCCTAGCACGGTTACGAACATATTTCTTTAAGACTCCCATGAACCTCTCAAAGGGGAACATATTGTGTAGAAATACAGGACCCAGAATGGCAATCTCGTCGACTAGATGAACTAGGACGTGCGTCATGATATTGAAGAAGGATGTTGGGAACACCAGCTCGAAACTGACAAGACATTGCACCAAATCATTCTTTAACCTTGGTAGGATTTCTGGATCGATTACCTTTTGAGAGATTGCATTGAGGAATGCACATAGCTTCACAATGGCTAATCGAACGTTTTCCGGTAGAAGCCCCCTCAATGCAACCGGAAGCAGTTGCGTCATAATCACGTGGCAGTCATGAGACTTTAGGTTCTGGAACTTTTTCTCTGCCATATTTATTATTCCCTTTATATTCGACGAGAAGCCAGACGGGACCTTCATACTGAGCAGGCATTCAAAGAAGATTTCCTTCTCTTCTTTGGTAAGAGCGTAGCTGGCAGGACCTTCATACTGCTTTGGATGCATGCCGTCTTTTTCATGCACACGTTGCTGGTCCTCCCGTGCCTCCGGTGTATCTTTTGTCTTCCCATACACGCCCAAGAAGCCTAGCAGGTTCATGCAAAGATTCTTCGTCACGTGCATCACGTCGATTGCAGAGCGGACCTCTAGGTCTTTCCAATAGGGTAGGTCCCAAAATATAGATTTCTTCTTCCACATGGGTGCGCGTCCCTCAGCGTCATTCGGAACAGATTGTCCGCCAGGACCCTTTCCAAAGATTACATGTAAATCCTTGACCATATCAAGTATGTGATCACCAGTAAGGAGGGCGGGCTTCTTCCGGTGATCTGCCTCACCTTTGAAATGCTTGCCTTTCTTTCGACATTGATGGTTGGTCGGAAGAAATCGACGATGTCCCAGGTACACATTCTTCCTGCATTTCTTTCGGTGTCATCTAAACAGTGCGTGCATGTGTGGTATCCCTTGTTTGTCTGTCCTGAAAGGTTACTGAGAGCAGGCCAATCATTGATGGTTACAAACAGCAACGCATGTAGGTCAAATTCCTGCTGTTTGTGCTCATCCCACACACGTACACCTTTTCCATTCCACAGCTGTAAAAGTTCTTCAACTAATGGCCTTAGGTACACATCAATGTCGTTGCCGGGTTGCTTAGGGCCTTGGATGAGCACTGGCATCATAATGAACTTCCGCTTCATGCACAACCAAGGAGGAAGGTTATAGATACATAGAGTCACGGGCCAGGTGCTATGATTGCTGCTCTGCTCCCCAAAAAGATTAATTCCATCTGCGCTTAACCCAAACCATACGTTCCTTGCGTCACCTGCAAAGTCCCCCCACCTTCTCTCGATTTTTCTCCACTGCGACCCGTCAGCGGGTGCTCTCAACTTCCCGTCTTTCTTACGGTCTTCTTTGTGCCATCGCATCAACTTGGCATGCTCTTTGTTTCTGAACAGACGTTTCAGCCGTGGTATTATAGGAGCATACCACATCACCTTGGCAGGAACCCTCTTCCTGGGGCGCTCGCCCTCAGCATCACCAGGGTCATCTCGTCTGATCTTATACCGCAATGCACCGCATACCGGGCATGCGTTCAAATCCTCGTACTCACCGCGGTAGAGGATGCAGTCATTAGGGCATGCATGTATCTTCTGCACCTCCAATCCTAGAGGGCATAGAACCTTCTTTGCTTCGTACGTAGTGTCGGGCAATTCGTTATCCTTTGGAAGCTTCTTCTTCATTATTTTCAGTAGCTTCCCAAATCCGTTGTCAGATACACCATTGTCTGCCTTCCATTGCAGCAATTCCAGTGTGGTACCGAGCTTTGTGTTGTCATCTTCGCAATTTGGGTACAACCCTTTTTTGTGATCCTCTAACATGCGATCAAACTTCAACTTCTCCCTTTCACTTTGGCATTGTCTCTTTGCATCAACAATGACCCGGCGAAGATCATCATCGGGCACATCGTCTGGTTCCTCTTGATCTTCAGCTTCCCCCGTTGCAGTATCACCGTATTCAGGGGGATAGTTGTCATCATCCTCTTCTTCTTCGTTGTCTTCCATCATAACCCCTCTTTCTCTGTGCTTGGTCCAAACATTATAGTGTGGCATGAAACCCTTCTCAAGCAGGTGGACGTGAAGGGTTTTCAAGTTAGAGTAATCCTTCGTATTCTCACAGACAGGGCATGGACAATACATAAAACCATTCTGCTTGTTTGCCTCAGCCACTTCGAGAAATTTATGCAGACCCACAAGATACTCGGAGGTGCGTCGGTCACCGTACATCCATTGCCGGTTCATCTGCGTGCATTATATAATTAAGTGTATCAAAAACCATTACAGAACATCATGAATAGAGAAGTGACCAAATTAATACAAGTTCATCATCACATTAAAACCAAAGTACAGTAGTGATCAAATGTTATTACTGAAAAAATAAATACATAAAGTTCATACATATATAGTTCTCATAGAACAACATATAGCTCTCTAGAGCATCTAATTAAAACATACATTGAAACTATGAAAAACATTTAAATGCGATCATAATCGCAACTAAGGCAACAATTGATCCAACGGCATAATGATACCAAGCCTCATTATGAATGGCATATTTTCTAATCTTTCTAATCTTCAAGCGCATTGCATCCATCTTGATCTTGTGATCATCGACGACATAGGCAACATGCAACTCCAATTCCATCTTCTCCTCCTCTATTCTTTTCAATTTTTTCTTCAAGTAATTGTTTTCTTTTTCAACTAAATTTAACCTCTCGACAAGAGGGTCGATTGGAATTTCCGGTTCACATACCTCCTAGATAAAAACATCTATGTCACGTTGGTCGGCATAATTGTCATAAACACTACATGAAACAAATCATAATAAAAGATAATATACCACATCCGAATCATAGACAGGACGAGGGCCGACGGGGGCGGATACCAAAGTCATGGCACTATATAATAACAAACAATAATAAAAGTAAGAAAATTATACAAGTATCTATCTAAATCATACAAGAATTTTTTTCTTTTAAAAAGAAGATAAGAACAAGAGGCTCATCACGGTGGTGCCGGCGACGAGATCAGCGCGGGCGATCGACGGCGGTGAGGACGGGGACGGGGACGGCACCCTACACATGTGCAGACTCTAAGAAGTTAATTTCAGCTCAAATTGTGCATCTAAATCAAAAGAACTCTCACATACACTCCTCCACTAAGACCCACAAACCACTCTACTTCTACAGCATTTGAAATGAGCTAAACTAGCAGTGAGAGATGAAACGATGAAGTTGCTAACCTTTTAGAACACTTGTGTAGTTGGTGCACCGCCAAACCTAGACAAATCTTGGGGAAAATGGAGCTTCGAGGTCGAGCTTGGAGAGGACAAAGCTTAAGTTTGGCTCGGGCATTTCATCAAACACCTCATGTGCATAGGAGGTGAGAACAGAGCAACACAAACCTCCCACCCTTCGACGGCCAAAAAACAGAGGAGATGGGGGGGGCTGGATATATATAGGCAAAACTTTAGTCCCGGTTCGTGGCTAGAACCGGGACTAAAGGCCAACCTTTAGTCCCGGTTCCAGCCACCAACCGGGACTAAAGGGGTTGCGCCAGGAGCGAGGCCCTTTAGTCCTGGTTCGTGTCTGGAACCGGGACCAAAGGGGTCCTGCCGTGGCCCGGCCGGCGCCCTGGCCTCACGAACCGGGACTGATGCACCCATTGATCCCGGTTCGTAGCAGAACGGGGACTAATGCTCTTATCTGGCCTGGACCAAAGCCCTGTTTTTTACTAGTGACTCATGTCTATGACCAGGAAACCATGGCCATCTTTGATCAACGAGCTAGTCCGGTAGAGGCTCACTAGGGACATGTTGTTGCCTATGTATCCACACATGTATTTGTGTTTCCAACCAATACAATTATAGCATGGATAATAAACGATTATCATGAACAAGGAAATATAATAATAACCATTTTATTATTGCCTCTAGGGCATATTTCCAACAGGCATAATTGTCATAAACACTAAATGAAATAAATAGTTATAAAAGATAATATACCACATCCGAATCATAGACCGGACGAGAGCCGACGGGGGCGGATATCAAAACCATGGCACTATATAATAACAAACAATAATACAAGTAATAAAATTATACAAGTAACTATCTAAATCATACAAGTAAGAATTTTTTTTTAAAGATAAGAACAAGAGGCTCACCACGGTGGTGCCGGCGACGAGATCGGCGCGGGCGATCGACGGCGGTGAGGACGGGGTCGGGGACGGGACGGCACCCTACACATGTGCAAACTAAGAAGTTAATTTGAGCTCAAATTGCATCTAAATCAAATAAACTCCCACATACACTCCTCCACCAAAACCCACAAATCACTCTACTTCTAGAGCATGAAATGAGCTAAACTAGCAATGAGAGATGAATGGATGAAGTTGCTAACCTTTTAGAACACTTGGATAGTTGGTGCACCGCCAAATCTAGAAAAATCTTGGGGAAAATGGAGCTTGGAGGTCGAGCTTGGAGGAAGAACAGAGGAGAACAATGGATTGTGTGGCTCGGGCAAGAAAGAGGAGAAAGCTTAAGTGTGGCTCGGGCACCTCATATCATATTTGTTTTGTGCGAACTCAAGTGGCATCATGCTCTCAGGCATTTCATTGAACACCTCTTGTGCATAGGAAGGGAAAACAAACTAGCACACACCTCCCACCTTCTATGAGGAAAAAACAGAGGAGAGGGCGGGCAGGGGCGAGGATATATATAGGCAAATTTTTAGTCCCGGTTGGGGTCTAAAACCGGGACTGAAGACAGACCTTTAGTCCCGGTTGGAGACACCAACCGGGACGAAAGGGTATCGAGCCTGCCGCAACCCCTTTAGTCCCGGTTGGTGTCTGCAACCGGGACTAAAGGTCCCATTCAAACCGGGACTGATGCCTGCCGAGCCCCGTCCGGCGTCCTAGCCGCTCGAACCGGGACTAATGCTCACATTAGTCCCGGTTCGTAACGCGACCGGGACTATTGCTTCGATCCGGCTAGAACGAAAGCCCTGTTTTCTACTAGTGTTAGCCCGTACACCACGGTGTCACCATCCCCGGCGTTGGCAGTGGCGGTGAAGATGCCGGAGGTGGTAAGCAGTTCCATCACGCGCTGGAGGTTAGCAACCTTACCGGGATGTACCTTTGCGTCTGCCGCGATGTTGGGGAATTGGTTGATAAAAATTTGGGTTCATAACATGAGAATCAAAATTTAAAATAGATATGACTTATTATATTTAATTATGTATAGTTGTAAAAATATTTATTTAATATAATTAGAATAATTGAATGAAAACCATTTTTGCATGCATGGTTGAATGTTGTGGTGGGTCTTTTCCCATGCATGCTTGCATATTGAGGTGGGCTTTATTCATTCATAATTGTATGGCGAGATGACATTCTTACATGTTCAGATAAGTAAATTAATGGGAATGACTCTCTTATGTTTATAGGATAAACAGAGAAGCACAGAGTTAGGGCATCTCCGGTTGGAACCCACAAACCCTCACTAAAATGTCCGGGCGTACAGCCCGGACACCAACCCGTAACAAAATGGCCACCCAGCCAGACCCCCCACGACCAGCCGAAATGGCCGGGTTGTCTGGCACCCCCAAACCTGCCCATATGTGGAGCTGATATGTGGTGGTACGGAAGCCCGGATGTGGCCGCCACGTCGAACCATCCCTGGCTGGCCTAGTCCGACCCCACATATACCTCACTATGTCATCACCCCAAACCAAACCCTAGAGCAGTGTTGACCACTCCGCTTACATTCTAGTCTACTCCGCTCCCCTCCCCGCGCCATAATGGCCAGCTCCGGCAGCGGATCCGACAACGAATCCGAGCCCGTCGACTAGGACACGCTCCTCAAGCAGGAATCCATCTCCGCCCCGGACAACGGGGAGCGCACCATCCGCGTTGCCCTACGCCGATGGCGAATAAATAGCCGCGAGAGCTCGAGCTCCGCAGCCTCCCTCGTGGCTCGAAGAGGCAGCTGCAGATCCGTGCCCTCCCCGGTCAGGCGGTGGGGTGACTAGTTGCTCCTAGCACCTCCAGCCCCTGCTCCTCCCGGATGGTGCTGGGTTCTTCTGCAGGCACCCCAAGCCCGCGGTTGTGGTTACAAAATTCGCCGCGTGTCGCGCGAGGCAGAGGGCGGCGTAGGATGAATCCAGCCAATCTGGTCGCGGGCCATGCAAATTCCCACCCGAGCCACTTCTGGCGCCGCCGACTCAGACGGCGAACTTCTTCGCCGGTCTGTGACCTCGTCAGAGATGGACGCCCGCCGCCGCCGCTAAAATGCCAAGCAATTGCGGCTCGACATCGAGGAGTCCGAGCGGGCCACCTGCAAGGCAAAGGCTGTGTGCCTCGCCAAGGAGCAGGCCCACGCCCCCTGGCGCCTCTCCAGACACCCCACCCCCTCCTCCTCTGACAACACCAGCACTAACGACGATGATGCCCCTTCGGCCGCGTACGCCTACGTCGACGAATACTACCGCGCGCTCTGGAGATGCCAAGGGGAAGTGCCCGGCAAGGAATTGGTGATTTCTACTGTATCTATTTCTAGATCATATTTGGCTATCAAACAATCTATGTCCAGTTTCATGTTGAACTTGCTATGTCCAGTTTTATGTTGAACTTTCTATGTCCGGTACTATGAATGCTATGTATATGTTGTTCTATGTTGTGGTATTTTCACATTACATGGATTGCATGGATTTGACGGTTTTCATATGAGGGGGGTGGCTATGGACCCGGACATTTGAGGAGTAACGGGCACTGTCCGCGGACATATAGGGGCTCAAATTAGTACATTCCGGTTGTAGATACTCTTAGAGGTATGCTTCCTAGAGATACCAAGGGTCCGCTTCTTGGCCAGGAGATTCAACATGATGTCAACACTTTTTACTTCTGATTCTGGTGAATGAATAATCATTAAGTCGTCCTCTTTTCGGACAAGTGTTTCTATTTTTTGCGTTGGCTTAAAACAAGAAAGTGGTACTTTATTTGTAGGTTGCAAACTTGTTGATACATAAAAAGTCCTAAGATACTACTCCCTCCGATCCATAATAAGTGTCGTGTTTTTTTTTAATTTTGTGCAAATACGGAGACTAATTTTAGTGGCACTACACAAAATAATCGGACGGCGGCGCCTCCAATTTGTACCACGGCTATGCTCAAATAACTTTAACCATGATCTGGACTAACTCCGAGAATGATGTTTGACTGTCTACACACCACCTGCCAACTCGGGTATGAGTTTTGAACCACATACATTCAATAAATCCATGTCATATTGATCATATAATGTGTCTGTATCACATGGGTGAGATATTTTAGTAGGATAAAAACAGATCATGAGTGGCATTTCAAATGTTATCATTAGAGTAGGATGGACAGACTTAGTTGCCGCTCATTGCACTTGCAATTAAATCAAAAAGTTGGATAGGGAGTGACGGGAGAGTCATTCTCGCCCACTATCTCCTATAGCATGGTCTCTATAATGCTAAGGTAGAATAATTACTCCCTCTGTAGTGAAATATAAGAGCGTTTAGATCACTAAAGAGCTCTTATATTTCTTTACAGACGAAGTACAAATCAATTTCATTCTTTCTTTCTTTCCTTTTTATATTCATTTTTATATCATAACCAAATATTTTGAGGGGGATAGTGTTCAAACATACATGATCGAGAAGATATCTTGGGCTCGGTCTGAAAAGAAGAGGTAACATAAAAGGCAAGATCCGTATATAATGTGCAACTCCAAGTTTACTGCACCACACCTATACACAATCTATTGTACAATGAATCCTAAAAAACGAATATGTGTTGACTAGCCAGAATAGCATCCCCTGATGACATGTCAGTGTTGACATGCCAGCATAGCCTTTCACTGACCCGCACGGCTAGCCCTTGATTGCCGAGCATCATCACTAACGGCAGAGGCCGGTCAGTGTTGGGGTGATTTCTTATACTAGTGAAATTGGATGAATTATAATACGTCTCTAACTGGAAATAATAATAATAATAATAATAATAATAATAATAATAATAATAATAATAATAATAATAATGATGATGATGATGATGATGATGATGATGATGATACCGCCCATATTCAAGTATCCGATTTCATGAACTGACAGTTCAATTAGTCCGATTTGGTAGATTCGGGACCACAGCAAATCAACCCATTGAGTGGGAGGGGCAGAAAAACGTAACTACCTCTAATTTAATTCCACCACTACTTGCTACCTGTCCATTAAAACACAAACAAGAAAAGTAAACGACTAACCGATCTGGTCATCTAAGACACATGGTAGTACCTAGTATGATGCCTTATTTTGTTCAAACAATTCGATGAGATGAGATCTACAATAAAGTGCATCTTGTGACACCACATGGCACATATGGCTCGCCGACATCAAACTGATATAAAAAGAAGACTAGTCTCCCATGAAGTGTTTCTTGTGATCTCTATTTATCATGGCAGTGGGCCTGATGGTTAGGAAGAGGACAACATGTAGGTCGGACTAGTCAATATGCCAGTGAGAGGGAGTAGTGTTCATATGCGGTTAAGCGTCATGTTGTTAGGAATTAACTTCGACGCAAGTGAACACTTTTATGTACGTGTGTAGACCTTGGCACTGTATAGAACCTACCCCCTTACATATATGAATAACTCATTTTTAGAAATTGCATAAATAATCAATATATCAAGATTGCACATCAATTCTAAGATCAAGAAAATCCGAGGAGTTAAAACAAAATTAAAGGAATGATTCTAATTAATCAAAACTTATAAGAAAAATTACACCACTTATTTGGATAGGTCTCAACTACACGAATATAATTTTTATAATTGTATGAACTCAATTAGCGTGCATCATATTAACATGCCATAGTCAAATGATATTAACAATTAGAACAACGAGCCACCCAGGCGTCATCCTGGCTAGCTTCAGCTCCCTTGCTTTCTAGACATCACAACCTGATTTATAGACTGAGACAGATGTACAGGTACGATTTCATGCCGAGCCCTCGATCTGGTGGATTCGAAAGGGCGAGTATATACCTGGTGAAGTTAAGGCCAAAGAAAACCGGACCTTCATCATATTGGTGCTATTTACAGGGTATTTGTTGTGGAAGGTGACATGGTAGGTAGTATGGACATACGGCTTAGAGAATTTCTTACGGATCCAAGAAGTATATGTACACGAGTTTTCGATCATTTAGAATCGAACACATTGCCATAACCAGCCTGTGGTTGGATAGTTTCGAGGCTGGTTATACCACTAGATCACCAGGAATCGAACCGCTTGTTTGACACCTTGTGTGTTTCGTTAAGAAGGAATATTCTTTGATGAAAGGCGGCGTTCCTGTCCAGAGCGAGGCACCTGTTGTGACTTCATCAATCTTGAAGTTCTACTACTCCGGTCTTCAGTAGGCAGTGTGTGTACGTTGCACTTGTGCACACACATAGTAATGTGTATGTGATGATGATGATGGCATACCACGTCTATGCTGCATTTGGTGTTTACCAAAAAGAAAGAAAGACCTGAAACACACTGCAATTGTGAATTCTTGGTATTTTGTAGTGTGGACACCGGAGAAGTGAGTTGTGGTGAGAAGACTGACGACTAATAAACCATAGTTGCTATACAGTATTCTAGATGCAATATTTCAAAATGAACATCGTTATATTAGTTATATTTTGATATGACCACTACCTGCTACCTGCCTATTAAATAGAGCAACAAGAGTAGGTTGGTAAACGAAAAGAACCATCAGTTCATCAAGACATAAATGTACACACCCGCATGTATTACCATGTTAAAACAACTGAGACCGCAATTGTATAATAAGAGCAAAAATCACGTACGTTCGGCGGATCAATTATGCTTTGACGACTTTGGATCTCATTCGGAGACATTGGAGTTGTGTAAACGTACGTGCGATAGATCAAACGAATCAATTATGTTAAAACCGACGTGCGTTTCTAACAGTGTGTTGGTAGCAACCGGTTGTCGCATTCTGAAATATGGCATTGTTCTTTGATTTTAACCTCATTTCATCCTGTTCGTAGTAACAAAATTATTATATCTAAGATAATTTGAAACACGGCGCTTCCTTAAAAAAATGATCACCGTATATGGGTTGGTCATACTTCAATGTCCCGTGCTTCGAAGTACATTTGGCCTTGAGAAAAAGTATTATGATTATTCATGGTCCATTTGCAGACCTATTATGAAGCACTTTGCCCATTTTAAAATATAACGTCTGTATGTTCTGTCTTAAATAAAAGTTTTCTAGGTTTGATCAAGTTTGTACAGAATAAGACCGTCATCCACAATATCAACTAAATACATAATGGAAACATATTTTTGATAGATCTATTGAAATTGCAGATGGTGATTGTTTTCTATATTAAACATAGAATTTTAGGACGAAACTTATAGGACATATATTTTGAAATGGATGTAGCAGAATACGTAGTACTCCTACTCCATTATTAATTTCATTGTTACTAGCTAACCAACTGGCGACTACAAATCCTAGGATTTAGCACCCCACATTGCTAGTATGAGGTTGTTGTAAACATCCCGAATCCACATCGAGATGGTCCATTGTGAAACTGTAGACTCATCATTGAGAAGGACGTTGCACTCATCCAGAGTTCCAGACCATCTATCCGTATGCAAAACATCACCGAAGCGTGGGCTGGGTCAGCAAGATGATGTATGTTATCAACCCCTACGCATATAGCTAGGCACTATAGCACCGAGTCTAGCTGGATGTGATATTTTGGAAACATCAGTTGATGGTATTTCCCTCGGTAGAGAACTAATGTTTATCGAACCAGTATGAACTACTGTATGTTAGTTCATGATAAGTACCGGCACATAACCAACAGACTTTTGCTTGTCCCCAATGAGTCAGGAAGGTTGTCAAACTCTCTGTCTTGCTAGTTACAAGGATTAAATGTATGGTGTGAAAGGAATTAATAAATAATGATAACTAAGATAATGGTTCAGATTGTAGGTAATAGTAAAGCAAGTATTCGAGGATGAAAGCAATGGGAATAAATTGGATCAGGTGGAGTCTAAAGTGTTAGTTTATGTATACCTGGAGAAGTTAAAGCCAAAGATAATTGAGCCTTTGTTACTTTGGCATGATTTACGGTGTGTTTATTGTGGAAGGTGACATGGTAGGTAGTGTGGACATACTCCCTCCGTCCGGTGAAAAGTGTACATATAGAAATTTTAGGACAAATTATGGAGTGGAGTAAAAAATGCATTGAAAAGATGCAAGCCATCATCTCTCTCCTCTTTAATTACCCAACCTCCAATGAGTTAAGTGCGTGTAGAAATTAAGGAGACCATGTGTAGAGTGTTATTGGTCTTGATTACCGTGTGATGAGAGAGAAGCATTTTTTTCTACTTTAAAGTGCATTGGGAAGATAGAACTACACTCTTTTGTGGATAAATTTTAAAGCCAAACGTACACTCTTCACCGAACGGAGGGAGTACGGCTTAGAGAATTGAATTCGACCAGTACTTGCTACCTATACATTAAAATGCGAACAAGAAAAGTAAGCAACCAACCCATCAGGTCATCTAAAAACACATACCTAGTATGATGCCATATTTTGTGCAAACAATTTGATGAGACCACATCTACAATAAAGTGCATCTTGTGCAATGCATGGCACATGTGGTTTGCCGGCACCAAACTGATATACTCCCTCCGTTCCAAAATATAGTGCGTCCGCGCTTCCCGAGGTTCAACTTTGACCATAAATTTAACCAACGAGACCGACTGCGGCGGGAGCAAAAATTATATAATTGAAAACTTCTTTCGAATACGAATTCACTGATATAATTTTTGCTCCCGCCGCAGTCGGTCTCGTTGGTTAAATTTATGGTCAAAGTTGAAGCACGGAAACCGAGGACGCACTATATTTTGGAACGGAGGGAGTAATTAAAAAGAAGACTAGTCTCCCACGAAGTGTTTCTTGTACCTCTATTTATCATGGCAGTGGGCGTGATGGCTAGAAAGAGGACAACATGTAGGTGGGACTAATCAATATGCCGATGGGAGGGAGTAGTGTTCATTTACAGTTAAGTGTCATGTTGTTAGGAATTAACTTCACTGCAAATGAAAGCTTTGATGTACGTGTGTAGTCCTTGGCCCTGCATAGAACCTACCCCCTTACATATATGACACACTCATTTTTAGAAATTGCATAAATAATCTATTTTTTGTGGAAAATAAATAATCTATATAACAAGATGGCACATCAATTCAGAGATCAAGAAAATCCGAGGAGTTAAATTAAAGGGATGATTCTAATTTATCGATAAAGAATAAGAAAAATTACACCACTTACTTGGATCGGTCTTCATTACACAAATATAATTTTCATGGTTGTATGATAAATTGTATAGCCTCACTTAGCGTGCGTCGTGTTACCATAGTCAAATGAGATTAAGGATTAGTACAACGCGGCACCGCGGCATCATCCTGGCTACCTTCAGCGCCCTTGATTTCTAGACATCACAACCTGATTTATAGAGTGAGGCAGATGTACAGGTAAGATTTCATGCTGAGCGCTCAATCTGGTGGATTCTAAAGGGTGAGTACATGTACACCTAGTGAAGTTAGCCCGAAGAAAAACCGGACCTTCATCACTTTGGTGCTATTTACAGGGTATTTGTTGTGAAAGGGGGACATGGTAGGTAGTATGGACATACGGCTTCCAGAATATCTTACGGACCCAAGAAGTTTATGTACATGAGTTGTCGATCATTTCGAAGGAAACACATTGCCATAACCACACTTTGGTTGGATAGTTTCGAGGCTGGTTGTACCACTAGATCACCAGGAATCGAACCCCATGTTCGACGCCTTGTGTGTTTCATTAAGACGGAATATTCTTTCATGAAAGGTAGCGTTCCCGTCCAGAGCGAGGAACCTATTTGTGACTTCAACAATCTTGAAATTCTACTAGTCCAGTCTTCGGTAGGCGGTGTGTATGCATGCACTTGCGCACACATAGTAGTGTGTATGTGATGATGATGATGACAATGATGGTGATGTTGGCATGCCACGTCTAAGATGCATTTGGTAATTACCAAAATGAAAGAAAGACTTGAAAACACACTACAATTGTGAATTCTTGGTATTTTGTAGTGTGGATACCGGAGAAGTGAGTTGTGGTGAGAAGAGTGACCACCAATAAACCATCATTGCTATACAGTATTCTAGATGCAATGTTTCAGAATGAACATCATTAGTTATATTTTCGTACGACCACTGCCTGCTACCTGTCTATTAAATAGTGCAACAGGAGTAAGTTGGAAAACAGCAAAACCATCGGTTCATCAACACATAAATGTAAACAGCTGCATGTATGACCATGTTAAAACAAGTGAGACCGCAATTGTACAATAAGAGCAACAACCATGTACATTAGGCAGATCAATTATGCTTTGACGACTTTGGATCTCATTTGGAGGCATTGGAGTTGTGTCTTAAACATACGTGCGGCAGATCAAGCGAATCAATTATGTTAAAACCGACATGCGTTTCTAACAGTGTGTTAGTAGCAACCGGTTGTCGTATTTTGAAATGTGGCATTATGCTTTGATTTTAACCTTATGTCATCCTGTTCTTAGCAAAAAAAAATATTATACTGAAAATAATTGGAAACACGACACTTCCTTAGAAAAATTGATCACCGTATATTGGTTGGTCATACTTCACTGTCTCATGCTTCGAAATACATGTGGCCTTAAGAACAATTATTATGATTATGTATGGTCCATTTGTATGTTTATGGCCTGTATGTTTTGTCTTCAATCAAAGTTTTCAAGGTTTGATCAAGTTTGTACATAATAAGACCGCCATCCACAAAATCAAATAAATACATGATGGAAACATATTTTTTGATAGATCTATTGATATTGAAGATGATGATGTTTTCTATATTAAACATAGAATTTTAGGACGACACTTGTAGGACATATATTTTGAAACGGATGTAGCAGAATACATAGTACTCCTACTCCATTATTAACTTGACTATTACTAGCTAACCAACTAGTGACTACAAATCCTAGGATCTAGCACCCCACATTGCTGGTATGAGGTTGTTGGAAAAATCCCGAGACCACATTGAGATGGTCCATTGTGAGATTGTAGACTCATCATGGACAAGGACGCTGCACTCATCCAAACCATCTATCCTTATGCAAAACATCACTTAAGCGTGGGCTGGGCCAGCAAGGTGATATACGCTATCGACGCTTACGTACATATCTAGGGACTGTAGCACTAAGACTAGCAGGATGTCATATTTTTGAAACATCAGTTGATTGTATTTCCCTCGATAGGAAACCAATGTTTATCGAACCAATAAGGACTACCGTACGTCAGTTCATGATAAGTACCTGCACACAACCAACAAACTTTTGCTTGTCCCCAATGAGTCAGGAAAGTTGCCAGGCTTATTGTCTTGGTAGTTATAAGGATTAAATGTATGGGGTGATTGTAGGAGATATGCCCTAGAGGCAATAATAAATGTTATTATTTATCCCCATGTTCGTAATTAAGTTTATATTCCGTGCTATAACTGCTATGGTTCTCAAGTATACAATAACCACGAGGCTCGGAGGGAAACTCATATGCACGTGTGGAATAATAAACGGTAAAATGTATTCCTAGTCTGGCCTCTAAGACTAGCTCAAGTGTTGCATGATAGTTCTGTTTTTCTGATCATGGGCATGACTATGCCGGCAATTTTGAGGGCACAATGTTAGAAGAACATTTGTGTTGAATCGACCCGAATTCATGTTATGCTATGAGCTACATTCGTCACAAGTTAATGGTTAATAACACAGAGAAAGTTAACGTTTGCATAATTTCTTAGACCATGAGAGTGTCAAGTTTCTTCATGTTTGCTTCATGAACTTTGGGGTTTGTTAAACATCATCCGTAAATGGGTGGCTATTACGGCGGCTTACGGGTTCATGGAAAAGTGTGTCAAGGGACTTGATAGCTCAAGATTGGGATTTGCTCCTCCGACGATGGAGAGATATCTCTGGGCCCTCTCGGTGTTACGGTATCCATCATCGTCTGGCCAGACACATTGTGATTTGATCACAGGGATGCCGGAACACGGGAACGAGAAAAGAGAACAAAACCGGTAACGAGGTAACTGGCATAGTGGAAAAGTTGTTGATTCACGGGGATGCCGATAAGTCTCACCTCGGGTGTTTGTAACATATCGCGAAGCAACAGGAATAGCACACGGCAACTGAAGGTTCACTCGAATATTTATTTGTGTGGGTATAGGGGTCAATATGGGTATCCACAGCTCCGATGTTGATCATTGATCGGAAAGTGTTCCGGCCATGTCTATGCTTCACCGAACCTATAGGGTCACATGCTTAAGGGTCATCTATCAGCTGAATACTAGACAGGGAGTCTGAGAGAAAGTCACCGGAAAAGTTTCGGAGACAACGGAAAAGTTCCGGAGAGAGAACACCGGAATAGTTTCGGTAAAACTGAAAAGTTGTTTCAGGGTATACCATTAAGTCAAATTGGTTTCGGCACACGCCTGGAAATTCTTGGAGAGTGTCAGAATTGTTCTGGGAACTTCTGGGATTTTTCGAAGAAAAAACCCGGAAATGTTCCGGAGCTGTCGGAACCGCTTTGTTTGCTTTTCGCAGATGAAAATCACTAATCCGGAATTGTTTCGGAATGAGTCCAAAATTATTTTAGTGGGTACTGGAAATGTTGTAAGACCTACAGAAATAATTTTGGATTTAACGATCGCGGAAAAATGTTTCCATGAATAGTGAAAGTGCTTTTTGGGTTACTTTATGAAAAGCCACCTTTTAGGGCTTTTCCCAAAAGGCTTCTAGAAGGACTTGGGGACTAAGGAACCCCTTTTGGGGGGGACCCACTAGGGGTGGCCAGCCATGGTGAGGCTCCTACATGGGGCCCCACTTGCCCTCTTCCCTTCCCCTTTATGCCCTTGTGGAGGACTCCATTCATGGGCATTTCGGGGTTTTGGAATGCCACCCCACCCCTTGGAATTTCCTATAAATAGAGGTGGAGAGGTGCTCTCCACACTCACTCCTTTCTCACATACAAGTGCCATGCATGATCTGGCTTCTCTCTCCCTCCCCGCGGAATAGTTTCGTAGAGCCGAAAGGGTATCTGGGTTCCGGTGGGAACTAGTTCTGGACGGCGAAGCCCTGCCGGATAGATGACACCGTATGTGTGCAACCCCGTCGAGAGGTCGTAGGTTCGATCTTTTTGCCCGAGGGGCTGTTCGAGAGTGCCTCCCGAAGGGCTGTCCGAGTGACCGTCCGAGTTTTTAGGGTCCTCCCGAAGGGCTGTCCGAGGGACTGTCCGACCGCCTCCTGGAGGGCTATCCGACGAGCAGACAAGGGAGAACATCCTCGCGGTTGGGAGGTTGTAAATCCTAGCTGCGGGAATCTGCACCGACGATCTACATCGACTCTACTTCCGCTGCGCTACGAGTCGGTAACGATCGGATCGAAACCTTGTATGCAGTCTTCATAGTGGTCCTGGGGTGGTGCGTAGGTCGGAAATTTTTTATTTTCTGCTGCGTTCCCCTACAGTGGCATCATGAGTCATGCTATGCGTAGATGCAGATTACGATCTAGAATACATAGAGATGTATGGGTGTTGCATAATATAATTTTGTAGTAGATGAGATCTATTGCTGAAAATTATTTATGGAGGTAGCAGATGAAATCTATTACCCGATGTTCTTGTTGCTTCCCTTGAATTTGCGTATTTCTGATCTTGATAACGGTATGGTGGAGTTTCAAAGTTCTGGCAATCCACGATCCTGAGTGATCAACGAAGTGCTAACAGTTCTTTGAATTCCACCATAGTTAAAAGAAAGATGAAATTTCGCAGACGAAAGGGCAATGCAGATATGATCTGCACGGGGGTCATGCATATGACGAAGTTAAGTATGGGGCTCGAGATTTTATTATCTCGTGTTTCATACACCCCGCAAAGTTAATCTAGCGACTTGAATAATCATACTTGATGATGGACGTTGGTAGCTTCGGTTTGTTTCGAAATCTTAGAAGCCACGTAAAATAAATTTTTGCATAAACCGATTAGAGGCGTCTAACTTGGTTTTGCAGGATGTGCATGTGATGTGGTATAGCAATGCTCATATTAATTTGATTATGTATGAGATGACTATATGTTGTAAATTTACTAACATGACCTGCGTGTCATGATTCGGCATGATGGCTGGAGCCATATGATTGTCACTTTAATGACATGCGTGTCAACCTTAAGTAATGCACTTATTTTATTAGCTATAGAGATAGCAATATTATCAGGTGCATCGACAAGGTGGTGGCAAACTTCGCAAAGCTGAACACCGACGCGAATGCCGAAGATGAAGAAATTAAAGAGTTCTCCGTCAGAAAGGGCTATACCATATCATGCTATTATGAATTGCCTGAGATGTTTATCCCTTATGATGCACCCTTTTGATTGCGCGGTAGTCGCTTTTATTAGGGTGATCTCTCACTTAAAATATCAAGAAGTTAGTGTTCTCCCAAGTATAGCACCGTCACAGCATCTTTCCTTTCGGGGTGCGCCATGTCTACATGGGTACGAGCGATTGTACGGGTGTAAGGCGGGTGAGGTTAGACCTCGCTGCGAGATCACTTGGTTGTCTTGACGTTCTAGCTTGATCGTCCTGAGCTCGGAATACGCCCATCGAAAGATGAACAAGAATCACATAGAGATGTGATTGGCATGTTGGCCTACCGATTAAAATTCTCGTCATCAGTGATGTCCACATCAATGGCGTTGAATTGAAATGCGGGTCTTGTATCACTCACAATCAATTATGAGAGATATTGATTTGAGTGGGAGCGCACTGTAGAATTAACTTATTTAATTCTCTCTGCAATTAATTATGAACTTTGTCTAAGTGAAATTTGCATAATAGTTGTAGAATAATGGCTCGCGTTTCCACCTTTCCTATTAAAATTGAATAGCTGTTATATATCTGGTTAAAACTTTACGATTGGTAACGTAATATGAGGAGTGTCCTCAAGAGTGCCGAGAAGAATTTTGTCCTATCGCATGCTTTCGGTATCCTCCCGCTAATGCTATGGATGATGTGACTCTCGTCCTTCGATACAAAAGCTAGAATTCCGTTACGGTCAAGTGCAATATGTTTGCTTCCATGAGACCCGAACTTCAAAAGTTTGGGATAGCTATGTGATATTCATGGAATTGAAAATTAGTTACAAATACAAACAAAGGCTAAAAGATATGAGATATTCAAAGAAATGTTTGTTTGCAAACTATTAGTAAAAGTGTTTACTATGCATTTGACTAATGCGAGAGGGATTCAGAAGAACGCCTATCATATGATGAAGGTGAATAAAACAACAACTTAAAGAGAAAGGAAATGTCCAAAGGGTGTTAGTGTGACTTACACACCTAGGAAGTTCGGGGCTAACGCCACTCTTAAGTTGAGTGCTTCTTCTGAGAGTAGGAGAAATACTGAAAGTTAAACTGTTAGAAGTATAAAGGCAAAAAGAGAGAAGACTGGAATGTCCAGCTCATGTATGAAAGTCATACAAGCTATTGATGTATAGAAGGCTGGTCAAAGAAATAGTTCTTGGGAATTGTGATTAAATTGGTAGTCACTAATTCTTGGGTATTGTGAGTTGATCACAAAGATAACCACTCGATTGCATTCTGTTGCGACTCGATGCAAGAACTACTACGGCCTAAAAGACTTGCCGGAGTGAGGTTTAGATATGCGCTGGGAACATAGTAAAAGTTGCTATACTCGGTACATTACCTATGTATTTATTTCATAATTCATTTTAGAGTTTTTATACACTCTAGCCCAGTGCATAAAGTATCTTGCAAGAAGGTTGTTCATAAGAGAACTTTTGATATTCGGTGTTATGAATAACATAAGGGCCATGATTCCATCATGGATGGGATGTATGTTATGAATATTGATAATAATATATTAACTATGTATTTACTTTCATAATTCATTTTAGAGTTTTACACACTCTAGCCCATTGCATAATGTTTGTTGCAAAAGGGTTGTTCATAAAAGAACAATTGTTGTTCAGTGTTATGAATAACATAAGGGCCATACTTCCATCATGAATGGGATGTATGTTATGAATATTGGTGGTAATATGATACATCCATAACACTGGCGCTAAATGTCACAAGACTAAGAGAATACCACACATGTGAGGCACTGCATTTGGTCACATTGGAGAAACCCGTATGGAGAAATTCCATAATGATGGATTTTGAAGTCATTTGATTATGAATCATCTGACACTTGCAACTTTCCTCCGAAGAGTGAAGTGATTGAAATACCGTTCACAGGCCATAAGGAACGAGCAACGAACTTATTGGTGATCATACATTTTGATGTATGTAGTCCGATAAATGTTGTTGCTAGCAGTGGATTTATCTATCTTCAGAAATGACTCCAGTAGATATATGGATATTTACTTGATGAGACGTAAGTCTGGATCTTTTGAAATCATTCATAAGGTTTTCAAAAATGAAGTGGAAATTATTGTAACAAGAAAATTATGTTTCTGCAAACTAGATTGCCGAAAGGAATATTTGAGTTACAAATTTAGCGAATGTCTGATGAGTTGTGAAAAGAGTTTCATAACTTACACCTCACGGAGCACCACTATGAGTGGAATATCCGTGAAGATGTAATCAAACCATTTATGACATGGTAAGATCAAAGATGACATAAATCAATTTACAATTATCCCTTTTAAAAGTAAAGCTTTAGAGACTGCGGCATTTACACTGAAAAGAGCGCCATCAGATCTGTTGAAATGACTCCATGGTATGGTACACCCAATCATGTTATGTCTTTCTTAACATTTGGAATATGGGGCTTGTGTAAAATATTTACAAACCTATTCCAAATCAGACAAGTGCTACTTTGTAGGTTATCCCAAGTTATTGGGTATTCCCCCACCACTGTACCGAGGCAAAAGGTTTTGCCACAAAGAACGGTATGCTTTTGAAGAAAATGATTCTTACAAAAAGGTGAGTGGGAGGACAGTGCGACTCGACGAGATAACAGTATCTTCGTCATCAGATCAAAGGAAATAAACCTTGGAAGTAATTCCAGAGTTTCCTACTGCGACTGATACGGAAGCCTCTACATGAGATGTATGGACTTCGGTCGAACTTGCAACTGAACCACGTAGGCAAAACTCGTGCAAGCCTCTCAGGTGCGCAAGCGAGATATTGTTGTTAGACAACAGTATACCTACGATACACAAGGAAGCGTTGATGGGCCCTGACTCCGGAATTGGCTAAATGCCAATATAATCCGAGATAGTTTCCATATAAATGATTCAAGATTATATCTTGATAAACCCTTCGGAAGACTTAGAATCTAACGAACATTAATGGAACTATAAACTGATGTGGATAAAATATGTTATCCATAAAGCTCAACTTGTTGCAATAACAAATTCAAGGAGTTGACTATGATGAGATTGTCTCACCGTAGCGATGCTTAAAGTCAGATCGGGTTAAACTAGCAATTAATACATATTTCAATCTTGAGATATGATACATGGATGCCAAAAGGATTTCCATGTGATGGAAATGCAACCTAGGACTTGCATGTGATACAGTCCGAAGTATTTTGTCAATCCAGAGGATGCTAGTAAGTATGCAAACTTCAGAGTTCCAACAATGGACAGAAGAGAGCAAAATGGAGTTGGAATCTTCGTTTTGATGAAATAGTCAAAAGAGTTTGATTTCATCAATGGATAACGAAGATGCTTGTGGTTACAAGAAAGTAAGTGGGAGCATAATAATATTTCTAAAAACTTTGTGTGCTTGACACATTGTTGATTGGAAATAATATAAATTTCTTGACACGAATTAGGACTTCATTGAAAATAGTTTTTCGATGAAGTGCTTGGGCTAAATAGCCTTGATATTAGGCATATTTATCTACGAGATAGAATTGCCTAATAGGCTAAGCCAAAAATACATATTGGCAAGATGCTAAAACAGTTTAGCATAAGAACGCCAAGGAGTGATTCTTGCCGAAGTCACATGGAAAGAGTTTTGCAAGACTCGGTGTCCCAAAACACTGATGAGCAAAATACATGATGGAGATCCCACACACTCTTGTGTTTGGATTAATCATATATTCCATGGTATGTAAAACAACCAGATATGTCCGATACTCCCAAGCTGTTGCGAGTATAGATACCAAAGTGATCAAAGTACTGATCATGGGACAACAGTGAAAAATGTCATTAAGTACTAAAGTAGCACTGATGACATATTTTCTCGCAAGCAGAGATTATGAAGTGCTCGTTGTAAATAATTACATCGATACAGTCTTCATCAATGCTCCATGCGATTTTCGATTTAAGTTAAGGGTTTTGTGTAATACACGATATGGTGGCACGGTAGTTGGAAATTGTTCCAAACAAGTTACTGTGGCGATTTCTATAACAAATGCTAAGTATGTTGACGCTTTGGAAGCGACTAAGAAGATGTTGAATCATATAGTTCATTCATGAACTTAGTATGGTTCTAAGAAGGCTTTGGTCAATGGGACACTATTGTAGATAGTCGCTCCATAGCTCAGTCTGAGGAATCAAGGTTTGATCTGTGATTCACATATATACAAAGCAAGGTCCACACAAAATATGAATTTTGTGAAAGCGTGAAAACGCGAGGAGATGCAAAGATACACACGGAACTGAAGTTGTCAGATCCGTTGGACATCAGGCTATACCACGAGCGAAGCATATTTTACACCGGTATGCCATAGGTGTAAAATGTTTTAGCATTGACTAGATTATTGACTCTAGTGCAAGTGAGAGTCTGTAGGAGATATGCCCTAGAGAAAATAATAAATGTTATTATTTATCCCCATGTTCGTAATTAAGTTTATATTCCGTGCTATAGTTGCTATGGTTCTCGAGTCTACAATAACCACGAGGCTTGGAGGGAAACTCATATGCACGTGTGGAATAATAAACGGTAAATGTATTCCTAGTCTGGCCTCTAAGACTAGCTCAAGTGTTGCATGATGGTTCTGTTTTCCTGATCATGGGCATGACTATGCTGGCAACTTTGAGGGCACAATGTTAGAAGAACATTTGTGTTGAATCAACCGGAATTGATGTTATGCTATGAGATACATTCGTCACAAGTTAATGGTTAATAACACAGAGAAAGTTAACGTTTGCATAATTCCTTAGACCATGAGAGTGTCAAATTTCTTCATGCTTGCTTCATGAACATTGGGGTTTGTTAAACGTCATTCGTAAATGGGTGGCTATTACGGCGGCTTACGGGTTCATGAAAAAGTGTGTCAAAGGACTTGATAGCTCTAGATTGGGATTTGCTCCTCCGGCGATGGAGAGATATCTCTGGGCCCTCTCGGTGTTACAGTATCCACCTTCGTCTGGCCAGACACATTGTGATTTGATCACAAGGATGCCGGAACACGGGAACGAGAAAAGAGAACAAAACCGGTAACGAGGTAACTGGCATAGTGGACAAGTTGTTGATTCACGGGGATGCCGATAAGTCTCACCTCGGGTGTTTGTAACATATCGCGAAGCAACAGGAATAGCACACGGCAACTGGAGGTTCACTCGAATATTTAATCGTGTGGGTATAGGGGTCAATATGGATGTCCATGGCTCCGATGTTGATCATTGATCGGAAAGTGTTCTGGCCATGTCTATGCTTCACCGAACCTATAGGGTCACACGCTTAAGGGTCATCTATCTGCTGAATACTTGACAGGGAGTCTGAGAGAAAGTCACCGGAAAAGTTTCAGAGACAACGGAAAAGTTCAGGAGAGAGAACACCGGAATAGTTTCGGTAAAACTGAAAAGTTGTTTCAGGGTATACCATTAAGTCAAATCGGTTTCGGCACACGCCTGGAAATTCGTGGAGGGTGCCGGAATTGTTCTGGGAACTTCTGGGATTTTTCGGAGAAAAAACCCGGAAATGTTCCGGAGCTGCCGGAACCGCTTTGTTTGCTTTTCGCAGATGAAAACCACTAATCCGGAATTGTTTCGGAACGCGTCCAAAATTATTTTAGTGGGTACTGGAAATGTTCTAAGACCTACAGAAATATTTTCGGATTTAACGGTCGCGGAAAAATGTTTCTGTGAATAGTGAAAGTGCTTTTTGGGTTACTTTATGAAAAGTCACGTTTTAGGGCTTTTCCCAAAAGGCTTCTAGAAGGACTTGGGGACTAAGGAACCCCTTTTGGGGGGGACCCACTAGGGGATGGCCAGCCATGGTGAGGATCCTACATGGGGCCCCACTTGCCCTCTTCCCTTCCCCTTTATGCCCTTGTGGAGGACTCCATTCATGGGCATTTTGGGGTTTTGGAATGCCACCCCACCCCTTGGGATTTTCTATAAATAGAGGTGGAGAGGTGCTCTCCACACTCACTCCTTTCTCACATACAAGTGCCATGCATGATCTGGCTTCTCTCTCCCTCCCCGCGAAATAGTTTCGTAGAGCCGAAAGGTTGTGTGGGTTCCGGTGGGAACTAGTTCTGGACGGCGAAGCCCTGCCGGATACGTGACACCGTATGTGTGCAACCCCGTAGAGAGGTCGTACGTTCGATCTTTTTGCCCGAGGGGCTGTTCGAGAGTGCCTCCCGAAGGGCTGTCCGAGTGACCGTCCGAGTTTTGAGGGTCCTCCCGAAGGGCTGTCCGTGACACCGTCCGAGGGACTGTCCGACCGCCTCCTAGAGGGCTGTCCGACGAGCAGACAAGGGAGAACATCTTCGCAGTTGGGAGGTTGTAAATCCTAGCTGCGGGGATTTGCACCGACGATCTACATCGACTCTACTTCTGCTACGCTACGAGTCGGTAACGATCGGATCGAAACCTTATATGCAGTCTTCATAGTGGTCCTAGGCTGGTGCGTAGGTCGGAAATTTTTTGTTTTCTGCTGCGTTCCCCTACAGTGATAGGAATTGATAAATAAGATAATGGTTCAGATTGTAGGTAGTAAAGCAAGTAATCGAGGATGGAAGCAATGTTTGGATCAGGTGGAGTCTAAAGTGTGAGCTTATGTATACCTGGACCACATCCGCCATGAGGAAACGCTCTGTGGGAGAGCCTCACGACGGAGCAGAAGCACGAGGTTCCCACCCTTGCAGCCGTCTGGCATAGCGGCCCTACTAGGCAGATAGAGGCCGACATGCTAGACTGCTCTCCGGTGGTCTCCGATGACGACCCCATGATGGAGACTGGCTCCGACGCCGACTCTGTGCCGCAGCCCACACCGGTGCATGCCGGCTTGACGATGGAGCAGGCACAGGTGCACTTTGAGGAGCAGCCGACGCCCTCGCCTATATATTTGTTTCGGCAGACACAGGAGGAGAAGCGGTACAACTTGTTCCTCCTCGAGCAGTATCGGCTGGTGGAGGGCCAGATCTACGGTGAGCGCGAGAGCGAGCAAACCATGGTGGTCGTGGCCGCGGCAAACCCCAACTTCATCGCTGAGCAGTAGATGCTCTACGAGGCCGCCCGCACTCAAGCCGCCGCTCGCAACGTATAGGCGGCGCAGCCGGACGCAAAGGCAGCGCTGGCGGCGCAGGCGATCGCGGACGAGAATGTCGCCAGCTGCGCCGTGGGACGACGAGCTTGCCAGTCCCTCCACTTCCATCCTGGACCTCACGTCCACCAACGACGGACAGGTCACGACTCCGATGAGGATGAGTAGGGCATGGGAGGCGGCGGGGCTTCGAGTCCCAAATGGGCCGATTTGTCTCATGTTCTACTCTTTCTTGCTGGCGACCGCACCTTTACTTCGCGGGTTTTCTCGCCGCCGCTCAGGGAGACGGCAGATGGAGGACATGGTCGCCGGAAGGGAACAACAAGGACATGGACGACGGGCGCTGCCGTAGGCTAGGTTTAGGTCCGGTCCCTTTTTTTAATGAAAAATGTCCGAAATGTAATGAATGTGCTCCGGTTTAGATGAAAATTATCTGGTTTGCTGAAATCCAGCTTGAAATGTATGCGGCTATGATTGGATGGCCAGCTCCCACATTAGTGTCCGCGAACTGATTCCACCTTGATCTGCGGACGGATGTGGTGTCCGGTTTAGGATCAGCGTTGAAGATCCCCTAATTGCAGTAGTACCAGGAAGATCATGAGCAGCTTGCAGTAGTAGTACGTGACATGATTTCCTTTCCAGACGGAAGTATTACCATCGACACATGTGCTGATGTGCAACGCTCCATGAAACAAGGCACGACGAACGTAGTGCTGATCGATCATCTCTTCTCGGTTAGCTGTTGTTTTCTCTCTTTTTTTGCGATTAGGACCTCAGATCTATATTGAAATTATAGCAGTGGTACAACACACCCCACGAAGATAGGAAATTACACCAAGGTCCCTGGGGAACCGAATCAGAAGAAACACCAGGACGAGATGAGGGCGCGCCGCCGCCGCTCCCTCCCGGAGCCAGCGTGAACCTTGGATTCGCAGCCGGATTGTTGACGGACGGGAAGTCTCCATCTTCAGTCCCGTAAGACTAGCACGCCGGAGAGCGGCCGAAACAGCAGTGCAGCACCACCACAACTGACTTGGGAAACTCGAGCACGTCAAGCCTCCTTCGCCGGCAAGATAAACGAGATCCGAAGCCCCAACGAGAGATCCTGCACCTCCTACACACCAGGACCCAACCTCCGTGCCACCGATGGAAGACTCGCCAGCGCCACGACGAAGGGGAAGGGGATAAAGGTACTCACACAGTAGGGTCTCCGAAGCCGCCACGCAGACCCGCCTGAGGAGCCAAGACCTCACGGGATCGATAGATCCGCAAGGAACAAAAACTTCCTTCACACCACCGCTGCCACAGACGGAGAAGGATGCCAAACCACCGGCCGATACCCAGATCAGCGGGCTAAGCACGCCGCCAACCTACCAGCAACACGTCCTCCTGCTAGCACCACCAGCGCCGGCAAGGGGAGGGCAGAACGGCAGATTTATTTTCCCAGAACGGTGACGAACCCCTCACCAAATCGACGCCGCCGGGTACTACCCCTACCCTATCTACACGCCGGAACAAGAGGAACGGGATCCCCACCTCCTCCCGCTGCTGGAGCGAGCGGAGGAGGCAGGGATCCGCGCCCTCGCCGGCGGGATCTTGGGATATTTCCGGTCGCTCCCTTTCGCCTCTCTCTCTGTGGACGAGGCCTTGGTTAGCTGTTGTTGGTTCAAAGTAAGGACAACACACTAGGTCCAGGTGTGAGTATGCATTTGCTTTTGCCTAGCAACCTATGCTAGTACTATACCCAATTTTACCTTAAAGAGAGTAGGTCGGTGGGACCTGGTGCTGTTTGTTTAAAATCCTTCTAGTGACAATAGTATTGCTATATATAACTGTTTTAGTGTTGTTTGCCGTACTATCGACTGTTCCAACACATCTGACAAGTACATTATTTTTGCACCTCGTTCAATGAGCAGTTACTGGCATATTTGCGGCTGGAAATGCAGATGGAAATCTTTTAACTTGTTTGGTGGAACTTTTCGTGCAAGTAAGATGTAGAAAATGATCCGTTTACCCTAGTGATATGTAACTGTGTTTGAGCATGTTGTTAATTAGCAAATTGAATCAGATATGGATGCAATAGTATAGTTTTATGGCATATAATTTACATTTTGCTAGCCAAATTCATGGTCAATTGACCCGAAATATCAGCGGCCTTCTCTAAACCCAGTCGAAGAAAATATTATTTTGTGCAAAGAAGCGAGGCCGTACTTTTCTACTAAAGTGTGTGACCTATGACCATGCGGCCAGTGAGCAGTGATGGCCAGGAAGAGGAACACGTATGTAAGGGATGATCAAGATGCCGGAGGTGCGACTAGTAGCAAGGATAACCCATGGAATCGTAAGTACAAGCAAGGACAAGTCTCTAACAGGACAATCCTCCCACCAATGGAAATTGTAGAAGTGCATGCTCTAGCCAATGCAACCAAAAGACCGATCTGATGGAAGAGACTAGGCAATACATTTATACGTCAACACTCCCCCTCACGTGTGGCTCCCTCAAGCCTAAAGGTAGACCGAAAGTGGGCTGCAATTTAATTGCGCCAGCCGGGTTTTGAACTCAAGACCTCTTGGCTCTGATACCATGTAGAAGTGCATGCTCTAGCCAATGCAACCAAAAGACCGATCTGATGGAAGAGACTAGGCAATACATTTATACGTCAACAGAAATTAACCCCCCTATCCAAATAGGAAATTTAGCTTCTCACTAGTAGAAAACAGGGCATCAGTCCTGGTTCCAGAGGGCCTTTAGTCCCGGTTCAGCAACCGGGACTGAACAATCGGGACTAAAGGCCCCCACTTTTAGTCCCGGTTGGGTTACGAACCGGGACAAAAGGAGCTCCACGTGGCCGCTGTGGGGCGCCCAGGCAGGAGGACATTTAGTCCCGGTTGGTAACACGAACCGGGACTAAAGGAGCTCCACGTGGCCGCTGTGGACGCCCATGCAGGAGGACCTCTAGTCCCGGTTGGTAACACCAATCGGGACTAGAAGGCAGCCACGCGTCAGCACCTGACAGGCGCTGGGTTTTTTTTTTTGAAAGGAGGGGTTTAGGGGTTTTGAAGGCTTTAGGGGTTTCATATTGTGTTTCACCTTTTCTTTTTGTGTTTACCATTCAATTATTTTACATTTAGGGTTTTTATTTTTATTTTATGCTTTTCATTCAACTCGACGCTAGCTACAAATATAGCAATGAAGGAACCATTACACAACATCGTCATGATCAATATATCGAGAGAAGTGACCTCTCTTTCTCCGTGCTTGGTCAAACAACAAGTTTTCGTATATCTATTCGACGGTACTACATATAGTACACGTTCATGCATATATACAATATAACATCTCTTACGATCCCTAATATCTAATTACCATAATCGCTTTGCAAATCCCGATGGTATTTTCCGTCCGTAGGTATGACATGGTCAACAAAGAATCCCGCCAATTCCTCTTGAATTGCTCGTATGCGATCAGTTGGTAGGAGTTCGTCCCGCTTCCGCCGGATCTAATTTAAAGAAGGGGGTCAATATATATATATATATATATATATATATATATATATATATATATATATATATATATATATAGAAAGTCTATTCATCACCCAGGGTGCAGAATAAGTTATTCTTCACCCGAGGTAATCTTACGATCATTTCATAAATAAATTACATTTGAAATACAAATAATTAAATTCATATTGATTCACTGTGTAAAATTTGGCATAAAGAAAAAAATATAGGTCATAAGACCAAAAGAAATACATTTTATGTACATTTTACACTATGTTTTTACATTTGTAATTTTACGAAACATAAAAAAAAGTACGGCGATTATATATTTTCTTACGTTCTCTTTTTACGTCTGAAATAAAACAAAATTTACGGAACGTAAAATTAAGGTCCATTGACGTTAAAATAGAGGGGGGTGAAGAATAACTATTCCTCACCCAGGGTGACGAATAGTCAATCCCTAGGGTCGCGCTATTCGTCACCCTGGGTGAGGAATTCTTATTCCTCACCCCAGCCCATCTCTCACAGCCACAATTAAGAGCGTAAGAAACAAACGCATGTGGGGTAAGATTACAACACACCAACCAGCCTATGCGGCAGCACACCTCCGTAAGAAAAATAGTTAGGCAAGGTCCACGTGAGGTAAGAAAATTGTTAGCCAACGTAAAATTATGTTTTGCCTCCAGCTTGCATCCACGTACTAATTAGATGAGGTAGGATTTTTCTGTTGGTAACGTAAGATATTACCGGGAGCACGTATTTGTTGCTTGCAAATTAACCAACGAAAGTGACTGCGCACAAGTTTTTTGGACCAACATAACATCTATAAAATGCAATGTAAAAAAAATGCAACTAGCCGTCTGCATTTCCCAAGTAAAATTCCATGAGGCAATGTAAAATACATTAAAACTATGTAAAATCAATGATGGCAATCCATCACTTTGGGGTGAACCTTGAAGATTATAGTTAGCTTCCGATTGCCAAGCACCAACCAATTAGATGAGGTGAGATTTTATTATTAGCCAACGTATAATTTAAAAGATATCGGTAAACTTGTATCATATTGCGTAAATCTCACACAAATCTTGTTACCGCAGAGGTATACGAGGATGGACAACAGGCGCATGATGAGTAATCTACACAGTTGGTCGATGCTCCCTCGCTGGACGATGCAAAAGCTAGCTACCATTTTTTTTGCAGTAAAATAGCGTTGGCATTCCACATATTTGAGGCACTTTTCTATTTTCTCTGGTTAAGATCACCAAATGTCATGCAAAGTAAAATATCTGACTGGTTCTAGGCGGTACATCGTGCTCCATATGTAATGTGCATGCGAATAATTAAGAGATATAGCTAGTACCATGTGTTTTTAATAACATTGAGCATCGAAATCATTCCATAGAAAAGACCATGCTGGATGTATCTGTTTTGTGCTATTTTACGTATTTTTCTCCTATTCACGTCTGTTTAAAGATAATTTTCACATAACACAACACTCGTCTTGAAAATTGCAACACTACACCACAATTCCGAAAAAAATGAACAGCTGTCAATCTGATGTAGCACGGACAAGGCATGTAAAATTAAACAATGAAGTCTCTGTAATTTTATTCATTACTTTGTTGGGGAGGGGGGGGGGGGGGGGTGATATAGCAAATGCGTTATCCAGGCTGGAATCTGGTTTAAAAAAACAATCAAACACATTTGAACAAAAGAATGCAACCAAAGATATCGGTTTTGAAATTAATAATATAGAGTGCAGAGTGGAGAAACAACTATAGATACTAGAGAGCGAGGAGCCGCATCGTCCCTGGCGGACTAACCCCATCACTCGACCGGCTGATTCAGTGCAAGCAAGCGCTGTCATTGGAGAGTCTGCCACGACGAGGAGGTGTCACGGTGGCGGAGATGAAGGATGACACCATTCTTTCAAAAAGGCCCGGGAGCACCCCGTCTCACGCAAGGGGGCAGTACCCACTAGTACAAAACAGGGCATCGGTCCACCCCTGAGAAGCCCATTAGTCCCGGTTCACTCACGAACCGGGACCCATGGGGGCATCGGTCCCGGTTCGTGAGGCCAGCGCGCCGGCCGGGCCTCGTGGGGCATTGGTCCCGGTTCGTTTGACCCTTTCTGTCCCGGTTCTAGACACGAACCGGGACCAATGCGCCTCGCTCCTGGCCCACAACCATTGGTCCCGGTTTGTGGCTGGAACCGGGACTAAAGGTGACCCCTTTGGTCCCGGTTCCAGCCACGAACCGGGACCAATGCGCCTCGCTCCTGGCCCACAACCATTGGTCCGCGCATTGGTCCCGGTTTGTGGCTGGAACCGGGGCCAATGGTTGGCCTATATATAGCCCACGAGCAGAGCAATGCATTGCTCTGTTTTTTTGTCCGGCCGTGGGAGAGCTTTTGTGGTGCTCTAGCTCACCTCCCATGCACATGAGGTGTTCGATGAAATGCCAGAGCCACACTTAAGCTTTCTCCTCTCGAAGCTCCTTGTCCAAGCTCCATTTTCCTCAAGATTTGTCTAGGTTCGGCGGTCCGTCCTGTCCCGTCCCCGTCCTCACCGCCGTCGATCGCCCGCGCCCATCTCGGCGCCGGCAACACCGTGGTTAGCCTCTTCTTCTTATCTTCTTTCTAAAAGAAAAAAGTTATTATTTGTGTGTTTTAATTAGATACTCTAGAGAGTTATATGTTGTTCAATAATAAGAACTATATAACGCACGCAGATGAACCGGCAATGGATGTACGGTGACCGACGCACCTCCGAGTATATTAAGGGCCTGCATAATTTTCTCGAAGCGGCTGAGGCAAACAAGCAGAATGGTTTTATGCATTGTCCATGTACTGTCTGTGAGAATACGAAGGCTTTCTCCAACTCTAAAACCCTTCACTTCCACCTGCTTGAGAAGGGTTTTATGCCACACTATAATGTTTGGACCAAGCACGGAGAAAGAGGGGTTATGATGGAAGACAACGAAGAAGAAGAGGATGATGACAACTACCCGCCCCCTGAATACGGTGATGCTGCAATGGGGGAAGCTGAAGATCAAGAGGAACCAGACGATGTGCCCGATGATGATCTTCGCCGGGTCATTGTTGATGCACAGAGAGAATGCGAAAGTGAAAGGGAGAAGTTGAAGTTCGATCGCATGTTAGAGGATCACAAAAAAGGGTTGTACCCAAATTGCGAAGATGACAACAGAAAGCTCGGTACCACACTGGAATTGCTGCAATGGAAGGCAGACAATGGTGTATCTGACAAGGGATTTAGTTCGCTGCTGAAAATAATGAAGAAGAAGCTTCCAAAGGATAACGAATTGCCCGGCACTACGTACGAAGCAAAGAAGGTTCTATGCCCTCTAGGATTGGAGGTGCAGAAGATACATGCATGCCCTAATGACTGCATCCTCTACCGCGGTGAGTACGAGGATTTGAACGCATGCCCGTTATGCGGTGCATTGCGGTATAAGATCAGACGAGATGACCCTGGTGATGTTGAGGGCGAGCGCCCCAGGAAGAGGGTTCCTGCCAAGGTGATGTGGTATGCTCCTATAATACCACGGCTGAAACGTCTGTTCAGAAACAAAGAGCATGCCAAGTTGATGCGATGGCACAAAGAAGACCGTAAGAAAGACGGGAAGTTGAGAGCACCCGCTGACGGGTCGCAGTGGAGAAAAATCGAGAGAAGGTGGGGGGACTTTGCAGGTGACGCAAGGAACGTATGGTTTGGTTTAAGTGCAGATGGCATTAATCCTTTTGGGGAGCAGAGCAGCAAACATAGCACCTGGCCCATGACTCTATGTATCTATAACCTTCCTCCTTGGTTGTGCATGAAGCGGAAGTTCATTATGATGCCATTGCTCATCCAAGGCCCTAAGCAACCCGGCAATGACATTGATGTGTACCTAAGGCCATTAGTTGAAGAACTTTTACAACTGTGGAATGGAGAAGGTGTACGTGTGTGGGATGAGCACAAACAGGAGGAATTTGACCTACATGCGTTGCTGTTTGTAACCATCAACGATTGGCCTGCTCTCAGTAACCTTTCAGGACAGACAACACAAGGGATACCACGCATGCACACACTGTTTAGATGACACCGACAGTATATATTTGGACAAATGCAGGAAGAATGTGTACCTGGGGCATCGTCGATTTCTTCCGACCAACCATCAATGTCGAAAGAAAGGAAAGCATTTCAAAGGTGAGGCAGATCACCGGAAGAAGCCCGCCCTCCGTACTGGTGATCACATACTTGATATGGTCAATGATTTACAAGTAATCTTTGGAAAGGGTCCTGGCGGACTATCTGTTCCGACTAACGATGCGGGACGCGCACCCATGTGGAAGAAGAAATCTATATTTTGGGACCTACCCTATTGGAAAGACCTAGAGGTCCGCTCTGCAATCGACGTGATGCACGTGACGAAGAATCTTTGCGTGAACCTGCTACGCTTCTTGGGATTGTATGGGAAGACAAAATATACACCGGAGGCACGGGAGGAACAGCAACGTGTGCATGAAAAAGACGGCATGCATCCAAAGCAGTATGAAGGTCCTGCCAGCTACGCTCTTACCAAAGAAGAGAAGGAAATCTTCTTTGAATGCCTGCTCAGTATGAACGTCCCGTCTGGCTTCTCGTCGAATATAAAGGGAATAATAAATATGGCAGAGAAAAAGTTCCAGAACCTAAAGTCTCATGACTGCCACGTGATTATGACGCAACTGCTTCCGGTTGCATTGAGGGGGCTTCTACCAGAAAACGTTCGATTAGCCATTGTGAAGCTATGTGCATTCCTCAATGCAATCTCTCAGAAGGTGATCGATCCAGAAATCCTGTCAAGGTTAAGGAGTGATTTGGTGCAATGTCTTGTTAGTTTCGAGCTGGTGTTCCCACCATCTTTCTTCAATATCATGACGCACGTCCTAGTTCATCTAGTCGACGAGATTGTCGTTCTGGGCCCTGTATTTCTACACAATATGTTCCCCTTTGAGAGGTTCATGGGAGTCTTAAAGAAATATGTTCGTAACCGCGCTAGGCCAGAAGCAAGCATCTCCATGGGCCATCAAACAGAGGATGTCATTGGGTTTTGTGTTGACTTCATTCCTGACCTTAAGAAGATTGGTCTCCCTCAATCGCGGTATGAGGGGAGACTGACTGGAAAAGGCACGCTAGGAGCGGACTCAATAATATGTAGGGACGGGCATTCTTGGTCTCAAGCACACTACACAGTTCTACAGAATTCTACCTTGGTGACCCCGTATGTCGATGAACACAAGAATATTCTGCGCTCCAAACACCCGGAGCAGTGTGACGACTGGATTACATATGAACACATCAGGACTTTCGGCAGTTGGTTGCAAACACGTCTCATGGGTGACAACACTGTTTCTGATGAGCTGTACTCGTTGGCCAGGGGACCATCTTCGACTGTATTGACTTACAAAGGGTACGAGATAAATGGGAATACATTTTACACGATCGCCCAAGATCAAAAGAGCACCAACCAAAACAGCGGTGTCCGCTTTGATGCAGCAACCAAGAGGGGAAAGGACACATATTATGGTTACATAGTGGACATATGGGAACTTGACTATGGACATGATTTCAAGGTCCCTTTGTTTCAGTGCAAATGGGTCAATCTGTCAGGAGGCGGGGTACAGGTAGACCCACAGTACGGAATGACAACAGTGGATCTCAACAATCTTGGGTACACAGACGAACCATTCGTCCTAGCCAATGATGTGGCGCAGGTTTTCTATGTGAAGGACATGTCTACCAAACCGAGAAAAAGAAAAGATAAGGAAGCGAATACATCATACGATGAGCCAAAGCGCCACATAGTTCTTTCAGGAAAAAGAGACATCGTGGGATTGGAGGGCAAGACAGACATGTCTGAAGATTATGAAAAGTTTCATGAAATTCCTCCCTTCAAAGTCAAGGCTGACCCAAGCACCCTGTTAAACGATGAAGATTATCCATGGTTACGGCGCAATAAGCAAAGGACACAAGCGAAGAAAAGGTGAAGACTTTCTCTCCACAACTATATCATTGCAGTTACATGTGAAGAAATTAAATGCCTTTTGTAACAGATGCGTTTTTGTCCGAAACCCTGATACTTCGAAAGAGATTGTCCGTTTTATACACGAAGTGCATCCAGTTTTTGCCGTAACCCTCTCAACTTTTTAGCACATGCTATGTGGGTGAAATGATGATACCATGCCAACTTTCAACCTGTTCAGAGTTCATTTGTAGTGCTTTTCAATTTCAGGGTCATTTAGCTTAAAAAATCAGTAAATGCATGAAAAATAGGAAATGAAGTCAGAAAGGGTTGAAAATTGATGATGTGGCTTTGAATGGTGCATTTTGAACACACAAAAAGTTTGGAGTTCAAATAAGTTCAAAAAAATGAAATCCCTTTGTAACAGATGAGTTTTCGTCCGAAACCCTGATACTTCGAAAGAGATTGTCCATTTTGTACATGAAGTGCATCCAGTTTTTGCCGTAACCCTCTCAACTTTTTAGAACATGCTATGTGTGTGTAATGATGATACCATGCCAACTTTCAACTTTTTCAGAGTTCATTTGAAGTGCTTTTCAATTTCAGGGTCATTTAGCTCAAAGAATGAACTAATAGCAAAAAGAATGAACTAGAAAACCTTTATGAAACTCTAATAGCAAAAATAATGAACTAAAAATAATTAATTAAAAAATTCTGTTATGATCAACTAAAATAAAACTATAATATTCTTCAATAGCAAAAAGAATCAACTAAAAAGCTTTTATAAAACTCTAATAGCAAAAGGAATCAACTAAAAATATTTTATAAACCTCTAGTATTTATGAAACTAAAATTATATAAAATTTATGCAACTAAAGTTATCAAAGTATTTTTTGTTCAAAACATTAATAGAAAAAAGAATTTTCATAAAGAATTTTTTTAGAAACTTTAATAGCAAACTAAAATAACAAAATCTGTTTTTGGTTAAAACAGACATTTAAAATTACCTAAAAATTACCAAATTGAATATAATGATAAAACACAGTAATATTAAATAGCAGGAAAAAGAATCACTCAAAAATCTATTTTTATAGTAAAATTATTCACAAACTAGTGATTCACACCAATTTAAAAGAATTCAAATTTAAACTATTCAAATTTGGAAACTAATGGCACTAACAGAAAGTTTATAATTTTTGTGACCTAAAAGCAAAAAGAATCACTGAAAAACTGTAAGTAGAAACAAAAGAAAATAAATAAAGCAAAAAAGAAAACAAAAAAAGTAGAAAAAAATTAAAAAAAAATGCCGCCTACTGGGCCACCACGGTCTGAATACGACTAGAAACCCAACCATCTAATTGGGCCAGGATTCAGGCCCGTAGAAGGCCCAGAAGGCCCACAGGAAGAGGTCATGCGATTAGGCCCGTAAGCCTGCTGCTGAGAGGAGCTCGAGAGGGTGTGCGCAGCAGCGCTTATAAACCACTCTCGAGCCCTCTCAGCTAGCGAGGTGGGACTAAACTTTTGGCCCCGGGCAGCACCACCCTTTAGTCCCGGTTGGTGGCACCAACCGGGACCAATGCCCACGTTTGGTCCCGGTTGGTGGCACCAACCGGGACCAATGCCACCCTTTAGTCCCGGTTGGTGCCACCAACCGGGACCAAAGGTCTCTGCTTCCCGCCCTTTGGGCTGACGAAAAGAGACCTTTGGTCCCGGTTGGTGGCACCAACCGGGACTAAAGGTGGGCATTGGTCCCGGTTGGTGCCACCAACTGGGACCAATGCTTCTTGTATATAAGAAAACCCTTAGAAAATTTCAGTTTTCATCTACCAGTTGCCCCGAGCCGCCGTCCTCGTCCCCGTCGCCTCCCCGAGCCGCCGTCTTCGTCGCCTCCCCGAGCCGCCGTCCTCGTCCCCGTCGCCACCGTCCTCGTCCCCGTCGCCGCCGTCCTCGTCGCCTCCCCGTCGCCGCCGTCCTCGTCCCCGTCGCCTCCCCGTCGCCACCGTCCTCGTCGCCTCCCCGAGCCGCCGTCCTTGTCCCCGTCGCCGCCGTCCTCGTCCCCGTCGCCTCCCCGTCGCCTCCCCGAGCCGCCGTCCTCGTCCCCGTCGCCGCCGTCCTCGTCTCCGTCGCCGGCCTCCAGCCTTCGCCGCCCCCCCCCCCCCCCCCCCAGTGAGCCCCCCCTGCTCCCCGTCACCGCGTATATGTGTGTATATGTTCATGTATATGTTTTTTTTCGGGCATGTATATGTGTATATGTTCATGTATATGTTTTTTTTCATTTATGTATATATGTTCATGTATATGTGTGTATATGTTCATGTATATGTTTTTTTTCATGTATATGTATATATGTTCATGTATATGTGTGTATATGTTCATGTATATGTGTGTATATGTTCATGTATATGTTTTTTTTCATGTATATGTATATATGTTCATGTATATGTGTGTATATGTTCATGTAAAAAGTCTTCGTTGTTTTTCGTATGTACGAAAATGTAGAGTGAAAACGAAAACAAACATATAAGAAAAAACAAAGGAAAAAATGAAGAAGGAAAAGAAAACCGCCCGGCCCGGCCACCACCGCATTTTCATAAAGTTTTTCCACCGAGTCCACGTCGCACCGAGCACCCGCGGCGAAGCAAGTCTTTTTTTGAAGGTAGTTTTTTTGTTAAATGAAAATGTTGGCATCGGCTCTATCATCACGTTGGCATCGGCTCTATCTATCAACAAGGCCACGGGAGCACCCCGGCCCCCTATCATCACGTTGGCATCGGCTCCCCGAGAGCTTTCCAACGGATCCGGAATGTATGTCGTTGTTGATATACCCCCTCCCCGATAACTTCGACATGAGGGGGGGGGTCGATATACCTTTTTTTTTTGTATGTATATGCAGTATGTATGTATATATGTATGGATGTTGTATGTATGTATGTATATGCAGTATGTATGTATGGATGGATGATCCATAGAAAGTTTTTATATATGCATTGATACAATTTTATTTTTGTTCATAGATTTTTTTTTGTTCATAGATGTATGTTTTTTTTATTTATAGAAAGTTTTTATATATGAGCAATGATGATCCATAGAAAGTTTTTATATATGCATTGATATATGAGCAATGATGATCCATAGAAAGTTTTTATATATGCATTGATACAATTTTATTTTTGTTCATAGAATTTTTTTTGTTCATAGATGTATGCTTTTTTTTTATAGAAAGTTTTTGTCATGAGGGGGGACGTCGGACATGCATGAGAGAGAGGCGGTCCGCTCGTCGGACATGTCATGTGGATTTTTTTTGTTCATATAGAAAACTCCGGTAACTTCGACATGAGGGGGGGAGACGTCGATCAACCCCCTCCCGCCCCTATCCGTAAAAGTAAGTTCAATCAATACCGGGACCATATCGACAACTTTCGTTCATTTCCTGATATCAAGTAATCATTTTCTTTGCCTGGCAGGGTTTGGAAACAGTTCACCGGACAGGTTCCGGGTCTGAAGAACGAGCTACGATTTACACACCCCAAAGTAAGTAGTACTAGCTAGTTCCGCGCATCTCTCATTGATTCCAGTTTCATCAATACCATTATCATTCTTGATTATCAGTTTGATTGAACTCTATTCTCGTAAAGTTCTTGTGGCAGGAACCCGGGAATAATTTATGTGGATACTACGTTTGCGAGTACATTCGCCACAGGACCTCTGAGCGGGGCAGATCTGAAGAACAATTTGAAGTATGTAAACAATATTCACAATTTTTTTTATTACCATCAATTGTGTTGAGTTTCATTCATATATATGTATTGACCCCCATCTTTAAATTAGATCTGGCAGATGCGGGATGAACTCCTACCACATGATCGCATACGAGCAATTCAAGAGGAATTGGCGGGATTCTTTCTTGACCACGTCATACATGAAAAGGGAGAATACCATGCGGAAATTCAATGGGAGTTTGGCGCTTGATGATGTCAGGGATGTTATATTGTATATATGTAGTAGCGTCGGATAGATTTACGAAAACTTGTTGTTCGAACAAGCACGGAGAAAGAGAGGTCACTTCTCTTTGTATATGTTCATGACGATCTTGTGTAATTAATGGTTTCCTTCATTTGCTTACTAGCTAGCGTCGAGTTCTCTCTATATGTAGTAGCTAGCGTCGACCAAGCACGGAGAAAGAGAGGTCACTTCTCTCTATTAGCTAGCTAACACAATATGAAACCCCTAAACCCTCCAAAACCCCTAAACCCCCCCTTTCAAAAAAAAAAAACCCCAGCGCCTTTTGGTCCCGGTTGGTGTTACCAACCGGGACTAAAGGTCCTCCTGCCTGAGTGCTGCGAAGCGGCAACGTGGAGCTCCTTTAGTCCCGGTTGGTGTTACCAACCGGGACTAAAGGTCCTCCTGCCTGAGCTCCCCACAGCAGCCACGTGGAGCCCCTTTGGTCCCGGTTCGTAAGCGAACCGGGACTAAAGGTTTTGGGCTTTAGTCCCGACCCTTTAGTCCCGGTTCCAGAACCGGGACTAAAGCCCCTCTGGAACCGGGACTAATGGGCCTTTTTCTACTAGTGACCGCCTTGCTCCAATAAATACAAAGAGGTCATGTTGAAATATAACATAAAAAGATTAGTAAAACACATGGGTTTTACATAATTTTTGGAATAGAATGGGGATGCCGGGATGACTCGAAGAAGCTCCAAAAGTATAATAATTTATAAAAAAAGGAACGAAACAAGTCATATCTGCACTAAATCATACATAAGTCTGACACTTCTAGCTAGAATAGAGTTATACAACAATCATAGATTTATACAACAATCTGAACTATGGAATTAGCATTATGCTTTAATGAAGCAGAAAACCAAACAGAGCAAAAACTAATAGGACAATGCAAATGGTCAGAATGGCAGCTTATACAAGAACAAAGAGAACCTAAAACTTCTGATTTCCACTTCGTATACAAGAAGTAAACAAACATCTACAAGATTATGAGCTTAAAAGTTTGACATGATAATTTACATTCATAACAAAATTTGTACACGCAATTTAAACATCAGAAAAAAAAATCATACAAACTAGTTGTAGCTGGGAATTTCAATCAGTAATGGAGATGCATGCCATCAGTCTATCTAGATTTTAAAAAGCTAGTAGTAGTCAAAATAAACCGTCACAGGAAGCCACAAGTCAATAAAGATTCAATCTTGGGGCAAAAACCTATCTTTCCGGTCCCCTAAATCTAGAGTTTAATTAATTGAGAAATCAAACATTTTAGTCAACATTGTAAAAGGTATACAGCAGTACTAGTACTGTCTACCCCCCCCCCCCCCCCCCCTTCAGTCATGTACAGTAATCAAGCTTTTTAAGGCAACACGTACGTTGTATATGATGTACTAAACACTCTTCCTCCCTTCAATCATGCCAGGTAATCAATGGAGAATGGAAACAACAGTATTTTCTTATTAAAAGGATATGGGCGCAAAGTAATATGAATCTGTTACCATAGTCCTAAATCTATGAATTAGCATCCACATGTCGAGTAAAGGTAAACTATAAATGACACAAACTATGAAGAAAAACAAGAAGACCTCCGAGTCTCGGATTAAGCACATACAAACTGTGCAAAAGAAATTATGATAGTCTGAGCAGTAAGCTTGTATGATAGCTATGCCCAAAACAAATATATTTGGGGACAAGACCAAAATAGAATACATAATGTTTCAGCTCTGCATTTGGGGACGTAATCCATCCAAATTTAGCTAACAAAATTTCTTACTAAATCTAACTTAATTCAAGCAGATACTTGGCCTCAGAGAGTAAATCAACACATACTCATGTAACATGACGGAGAGGGGGCGATACTGAAGAACTCCGGCTGCGAACACCAAGTTGCCGACCGTTGTCATGGGAGGAGATGCAGCCCGCATCAAGCAGAATGCCAACCACCACCGTACCCTGATACTGGGACCAGCAATGATGCTAAAGATTATACAACAACACAAGTTGCTACATGAAAACAGTAAATAGACACATAATTCGAGCAGATACATTGGATGGGAGAGTAAATAGACACATACTCATATAAATTGATGGAGAGGGGGCAATACTGATTGCATTGATATGTTCATCGCAAATGATAAATAAAAGTACACTGGAATTTCTTTTTTTAAGTTATTACTTGATACAATTTCTGATTTATCCAATAATCGATGTCGAGACTTTTCGAGCTAACTCAACATTTCCTTGATCTAATTTATAGAGGCCATGGTAGTCCTTTATAAATTTTCAAGTTGTGCATAAAAAAGTTTCAAGCATCTAACTCAATATTTACGCAGAGATGTCAGGTTAGCTGAAACCAAATCAAAGTGAATACGATGATGGTCATAAATCTATTTAATTTTTTTCTCCACTACTTAAAATCAGAACTGAAACTCTTAGATCACGATTCATGTCATCTAAATATTACAGTTTGGACAGGACAATGGAAGAACTTTGAGCCAACCATTTTTTTTCTCTGGTTTGTAGAGCTATCACTATATATTTTGGAGGCAAAGCTATCCCTCTACTAAGGAAAGCAAGCTCGAATACAGAATAACACCTTTAAGCTTTATACTGAATCCCTGATTTGTTGGAACTACCAAATACGCTGGTTCCGAATTCCAATTAAACAGCTGCATAGTCCAGCTAGCTACACTAGGAGTTACGGAGTACGCCTAGTCGTACTATCTTCAGATCAAGCAAATTTCGTGGCGCACATGGGCATCTCCTGAAGCGGCTGACGCCTGACGCAACCAAGTTTGGGACTAATAATAAACTGAAGGGCAATCGAACCACTCTCCTAACCAATTGGAATACCAATGGTTCTAGTTTTGCTTCAGGCAACCATCAAACTGAGCACCTCATATACTGCCTCTCTCAGAGAGCGTCAAAGTACCGCTTCAAGCAGCATACACGACCCGCCCAACCACGACCAGCTCGTCGTCTAACCGAGGACGCCGCCAACCCCTGGCTCATGGAGTGGGCCCGCCTTCGGCAAGGTGTTCGTTGCCGGCGACTCGGCTGACGAGGCGTCGTCCACACGGGAGATGCCCCGTATCATGAAGAAGCCCTGACGCCAAGCACTACCAACGTCGCAGCACGACGGATCGGCTCGCCGCGTTGCCCGAAACCGAGGCCACCCTCCAGAGACGCCGATCCCACGCGCCGCTCACCACACCGTGGAGCATCACGACGCCGGAGCCCAACCGCCGCTCCGCGCTTGCACCCCTCGTCCATTCTGCCCCTGATTGTTTTTTAGAAGACTCCGCCTCTGATTAGAACTAGATGATGCCCCGCGCGTTGCAGCGGGCATGACAATCTAAATACTATGTATGAACAATATAGCATCATGACAAACAGAGTATGTATTAGCCTTACCTTGTAGATTTGCATTCCTCCCTTATTGATCAAGTCGTTGATGGTTGTTATACAATGAAAGGTATGCTGACCAAAGTATGGGATGAGATGTGGCAATCCGAATCATGCGGATTTGGTTGGTACTCTACTTGCCATCCTGGAGGGTCTCCTATTCTAGAATTACTTGAACTACTACATTAGGGTGCATATGTTCATGTCGATGTCTACCCAAATCACATTCGAACACATCTGAAACCCACATGAATAAATGATTAGTCACATCAAATTCTGATATAAATAGAGAGGGGGGAAGAAGGAAAAAATTGTGACAAATGATCAAACAGATGTTGTAGCAATAACATATCGATCAACAAAGACAACTCTTTTGGCCACAGCTAGTAATGTTCTTCAATACAGAAGTGATGCCGCATTTATCAGAAAACAATCCATATGTGGGATACTTTGTGATATTAATTTAAGAAAGCTAAAATCAGCTGATGAAAGACTTCCATGTATCTTCTTTTAGCTCATGCAAACCTGACGGCCGGAAATGAGCAGCATCAAGCCTTAACAAAAGAACAATCCGTACGTAAGCTGAAACAACATGATAAAAGGTTCCAACTCCATAATATTCATTTACCTCAATCATGTAATATATAGAAGATCACTCACCGCATTATTCATTCAACTAACTGAAGTCTAGAATAAAATGTGGAGCATGAAGTAAAATGACATCGAGAAAGAAAGAGATCCAGTTGCACCTAAGCTCAAATCACTACCGGAATCTGGGGCTACGCCGACGGCCCAGGCCGTCGGCATAGGCCTATGCCGACGGCCCCCGTCGGCGTAGTATACGTCGGCATACCCGGGTCCATCGTCGGCATAGAAAAGCCGTCGGCATAGGTATCTATGCCGACGGTGTCCGTACGGCCGTCGGCATAGTTTCCCCGTCGGCAAAGTTTTTCGTTTGACGGCGACAGACGGTGCCGTCGTCAAAATGCGGCCAACCAGCGAGTGCCATGTGGCACTACTATGCCGACGGTTAAACCGTCGGCATAGCTACGTTCATTTTTTTTATATAAATTTTTTTTTATAAAAGAAAAAAAAATTGCCAGCACCTATGCCGACGGCTTAACCGTCGGCATACCCCCGCGCCAGCAGCTCCCGCCGCCACGTGGCAGCTATGCCGACGGTTAAGCCGTCGACATAGGCCCAAATCTATGCCGACGGCTTAACCGCCGGCATAGCTGCCACGTGGCGGCACCTGGGCTCTCTGGCCGTCCCTATGCCGACGGTTAAGCCGTCGGCATAGGTGCTAGCAATTTTTTTTTCTTTTTTCCTGTTTTATTTCGTTTCAATTTCACAGGACAGATACATATATTCAAATTCACAGCATAAGCTAGCATGTGACCATCAGCCACACGCGCATCATGCAACAGGACTGAATTTGACAAAAATTAGGACACAATTCAACATGCCTTGTACAGGACCTCAAGGGAAAGCAGAGATATCACCCAACCACACACATGAGGCGCTGTATTTGTCACCAAGAATCTACATTACAGCATAAGAGAAACCAGAAAAGGAAGGCATCCATCCTCCTTTGTTTTGATCCATACATGACAAGACAGAGCATAGTATCAACAGTGATGGTCATCCTAAATTGGAACTCAGCAGCAGATCCCACTCCTTAAACATATATAGGCATCCAACGAAACATATATAGGCATCCAACGAAACATATACATGTTTAACTTTGTTAATAAATAAAGATGCTAATTTGCTGCACAAGACCTGACATGTCTTGTCGGTTCCATGCCCCACACAGAATAGGATAATGCATTTCAACTTAGCAAGCTAAAACATATACATATCCAATTGGGACATATAATATTTTTTTTTGTCAACAAGCAAAGATGGTAGGTAATTTTCTGTACATGGCATCGATGAGCAGAGAAATTGGATGTCCGTGCGAGCTTCTCCGGCTTGTCTTGCTTCATTTTTCTGCAGAAACAAGACACCAAACGGCATTGTTATTATGAAGTTGCAGCAGATTGTGTAGAGCATAAACAACAGCAAGAAAGCACCGGAACTGTACCAATCTACCTGTATTGGTCCTGAGTCATGAGTTATGGCAGGATTTACTCTCTAAGATTATCCAACACAGGGAGCGGAGGATAACCAGCTGCAGCTCGGGCAGCAAAGCACGTAATCCCCTATAATGGAATTAGGTTCGTTCATTTTTTGGTGGGAGAAACTGTGTTGGAACATTTTTTTGTCAACAAGCAAAGGATGTCTCTAGGCCCTTTTATGTAAATTACGCTCTATATAGTCTTATTACAGTCATATAGGATGATACACCAGAAGGAATTGTGCTCTGCGCAGATTCTCTATAGTGGTGTGCAGTTAACAAAGCCTAGCTAGCTAGATTAAACACCACCAGCTAACAAAGCCTAGCTGCAGTAACCAACAACCACAAATGGGGTAGTACAAGAGCAGAATTTAACGAGTGTGCTACTCTGAATCATCATCACTTGTAAATAGGAATGATCTTTTCCATGGCACAAGCACGGCAAGCACAAACAAAATCACCCATGCGCATGAAACAGAGCAAGGTACTACTATAGCAGCACAAGAGAGGGAACTAGAGGTAGGAGATGGACTCACCGGAGAGGATGTTGTAGTCGATGCCGCACACGACCGCGGCCGCCGTCACGCGGTAGAGGAGGTTGTAGCCGAGTTGGACCATGTGCGGGGTGTCGTCGTGGCAGTGGATGCCCTGGTTGTCGTCATCATCCACGGAGGATGCCTGCTGCTCCGAATCGAACGAACAAGTAAGAGCTAGTGTTGTTGAGCTAGTACAGAAATTAAAGCTGGTATAGGAGACACACGCGTGCTGGTGCTAGTATCTACAGAAATCAATCAAGCTGGTTATGTGTGTGCTTGAGCTAGCTTAGTACGTACAGTACATGGTTGGGCTCCAAAATGAACAGAGAATGCTAGCCTCAACAGAATCAATCACAAGGTTATTTTTTTGTTGTTGCTAGCACCGCTAGTTGTATGTGTTGATCCATCCATCCATGCATGGACCTAACTAATGTTGTTGTATCTCTAGACTAAGTGCAGCAACACAAGAAGAACTAAAACTACAAAGCACATGTGTACATATGACAAACTACAGAACTAGCACTACATTTTGCACAGGACAGAATTAATCATGAATGGTTCTGTCAGAGTTGATGCATTTGTTGCCAAAAAGAAAATTTCATCCAAACTACATACACTGACATGAGCCGGTGTATCTATCAATCAAAAAAAGAACCTTCAGGTTCTCAAAGACCTTCCTGGATCCTGCAGCAGCATGAACAGAGCAAACAGAGAGGCGTGAGGAAACCGAATCAAATCAAATCAAACATCAAAGGGAGAGGACAACAACCATCTATTTTGTAACATCTTGAGTTAACTTGAGAAATCCAACCAGACCAATTCGTAAACTAAATTCTACTGCATTTTTGGGGTAGCAAGCAAAATATACTAAAAGCAGAGTCAATTCAAACCTGAGATGGGCTCTAGTTCATCAATGGGTGAGTGGCATTAACCGTTTGAACACCACACCGTCACAGCATCAAAAGCAGTACCAAGACAAGTGCATCAGGTGTTCCATTTAGCACAAACACAAACTTCAGTTAGACCATGCTATCAAAAAAATATGTACAGGGCTAGTTCACTAGGCATGCAAATTTGCAATGTATGTAGTACAAACAAGATTTCAAGCTAGCTAGCTAGATTGAACAACAACAGTTAGTTAACACACTCACTTCCTTAGTATGTATATATGCAAACAAGTTTAAGTTTCGATCAATCGACATTATGCAAGATACACCTAGCCTGGCTGCAGCAACCAACAAAGGCAGTCCAAACTGAGAGCTAGCTAGCTAGGATGACCCAGCAGTGGAGTGTGACAGCAGTAGCACCCATTCAAAATTCAGTCAAGCATGTGTGCAAGTAAAAAAATTCAGAGCAGCAGCAAATTGAGACCAAGCCTAGGAAATCGAGGAGGACAAGGGAGGCGTGGAGGGGAAGGGAAACCTCTCGCTTGAGGTTGGGCGTCGTTCCGAGAGAGAAGATGCACGCGGGGGAAGCAGGACTCCTCCTCTCCCTCCTCCCTGAATCGAGTTACTGCTGCTGCGTGTGGGTGAGGAGGGTAGGCACATCAGGGAAGGGTAGGGGAACAGATCGAATAGGAGAGGGAGGGGCTGACCTTGATGGCGTCAGAGTAGGGATGGAGCGGCGTCCTCCATGGCCTTCCCTTTGCTGTCCCGGCGCGAGCGAGACGACGGCGACGGTGGCGTGCTCGATCTGAGAGGGAGAGGAGACGAGGTGAGGAAGAGAGGGTGGGTTGCGGGGATCTCGACGGAGAGATGTACCTGAGCCGCCGGAGCCACGCCGGCGACGCGGTGGCCGAAACCCTAGCTTAGGGGACGGTCGCGGGTGACCGGTAGAGGACGCGAGCGACGAATCTGCTCGGAGGGGAGGACGGAGCGGACGGAGGCGATCATGGGAGTGTGCTTGGCGTCGTCGGCAGCCGCTGGAATCACCGGCGTGGGTGGCGGCGGCGGAGAAGGCTCGCGGGGGAGAGAGAGGTCGCGGGGGAGTGGTGCGGCTGTGTTGGGTGGGCTCTGTCTCGCTTCTCTTCTTTTCTTTCTTTTTTTAAATTTTTTTTTAGAATCTCTTTTTTTAATTTTGGTGGGTGGGGAGGGAAGCGGGCTGAGTGGCGCGGGAAGGCCCAAAATTTCATTTGATTTTGGTGGGTGGGAGGGAGAGACGAGCGATAGAGAGAGAGGGAGAGGCGTGCGGTGGGTTTCTGTCTCGTTTTTCTTTTTCTTTTTTTCCTTCTTTTCTTCTTTTCTTTAGATGGATGAATGGATGGATGTGGGATGGAGAGATAGATGGATGGATGTGAGCCATGTCATCAATCCATGGCACAATCGGTTCCACCAATAAGAATTAAGCTCTTGCAATTGTATTTTTTCCTCTTATTCCGGGTAAACGCTTAACAACTTTGGAGAAGGGCATCAGTCTATTATATGCCATTGACTGGGAGCTGTCGTTCACTGGACGTTGGGTGGGACAATGCGGTGGATCTGGCCGGCGGTAGTGCTGCGAGTGCACGGGAGGGGAGGGAGGCCGGCGACGTGGGGGAAGGGCATCGGTCTAAACGGCTGGCTGCTTCCCACGCTTCCGGCCCGGGCCGAGCCCGCCACGTGAAACTCCTCCATGAACCATCTCTTCGGCTTGCCCCATCGCCCACGCCGGGAGAAGAGATGAAGGGATCGAACGACGCCCCGGGGGGGGGGGGGACGATTACGATGTTTGATATAATATAGTAGACATGCATGGTGGTGGCAATCAGCGGATCTTGACGGACGGATGGACGCGGCAGCGCGAGGTGCTGTGGATCCGGCCATCGGCGATCCGTGAGGGGAGAGGAGGGCGGCGAGGATAAGATGGTGAGGTGAGGTGGGGAGGGAATGGATCGGGGAAGGCTGCGTTCGGTATGACGACGATGAGTCGGGACGGGGACCTTCAGACGGTCGCACGGAACATCTCTCCGGCTTCACGTGATACTTTTTCAAAACACGTACAAACTTCTACCACACCCTACAGGGGCCATGTGATGATGCCGTGCCAGATCCCGAGGATTTCCGGCATCATACAATTTTTCGAGAATTTATACGGTTGGATCATGCATGCCGCCGAGCTAATTTCAACCCCTCGGTGGCAGGGCCTGCCCCTCCCTTGTCTGCACATGGCCTACGCATGGCGCAAAGACATCACATAGGATTTTCCATTCAGCTTATGGGCATGATTTCATGTGCCGCCTCGCAGATCTGCAATTTCCGACGTTGAAACCCTAGTAGTGCAATAAATGTCTCAAATATTACATGTGGGTCCGGAAAATGCGGGGGCCTGGCACGTGTCATGTGATGGCCTCCTTTGAGAGCATGAGAAGTTTTGAGGCAAACGGAGCAACATGACTTGCACTTGCTTCGCAAACCGGACACGTTCCCTCTAGATACCCAGAGACTCCTCCGTGATGAAAAGGCGTTGCAGTCTCTCTATGAAATGGAGATACCGAAGAACCTTTGCGGGGATGCCTAGCTGCCTCTTCTCACCATCGTCACCGACCACCTCAAGGTACCGAGAGGAACCGCACTCCCTACAGTACTTGTCATCCGCATACTCATACCGAGAGGAACCTTTGCGGCGACGTCGGTGAGGGGGGTCACACCACGGAGCCCCGTGCCGGGTGCTTGCACCCGCCACCGCACTTCTGGACGTGTAGGAGGGCCCAGCGAAAGACCTGGCGGCATAGCTACCCCCCAAACTACACCCGTCCCGTCTAATCCTGCGAGAGTTGACCGGGCATAGCTACGCCTTTGACTTTCGCCGGACGGGGTTTGACTGATGGACATTTTCACCTGGGTGTGATAGCCCAGCACATAGGTACACTTCGGATCAAGGTCCGGGCACAACCCACCGCAAGATTCCCTCCGTTACTGCCCGACGTGGCCGTTCCCCCCCCTCCGTGCGACGGCGGCGGTGACGTCGGTGAGGGGGGTCACACCACTGAGCACCGTGCCGGGTGCTTGCACCCGCCACCGCACTTCCGGACGTGTAGGAGGGCCCAGCGAAAGACCTGGCGGCATAGCTACCCCCCAAACTACACCCGTCCCGTCTAACCCTGGAACCGTTGACCGGGCGGTCTACGCCTTTGACTTTCGCCGGACGGGGTTTGAGCGATGGACATTTTCACCTGGGTGTGATAGCCAAGCACATAGGTACACTTCGGATCAAGGTCCGGGCACAACCCACCGCAAGATTCCCTCCGTTACTGCCCGACGTGGCCGTTCCCCCCCTCCGTGCGACGGCGACGGCGACGTCGGTGAGGGGGGTCACACCACGGAGCCCGTGCTTGCACCCGCCACCGCACTTCCGAACGTGTAGGAGGGCCCAGAGAAAGACCTGGCGGCATAGCTACCCCCCAAACAACACCCGTCCCGCCTAACCCTGCGAGAGTTGACGGGGCGGTAAACTGGGCCCAAGAGACACGCGTGGTGTATCTATGTATGTTTATGTATAGATAAGGCACAATTTAATTAATGATTTTTTTTTTGAAAAAACATTATATATAAAAAAAAGTTAATTTTTTTTTTGAACGTAGCTATGCCGACGGACCTGGCGGCATAGCTACCCCCGAAATAACACCCGTCCCGCCTAACCCTGCGAGAGTTGACGGGGCGGTAAACTGGGCCCAAGAGACACGCGTGGTGTATCTATGTGTGTTTATGTATAGATAAGGCACAATTTAATTAATGATTTTTTTTTGAAAAAACATTATATATAAAAAAAAGTTAAAAAAAAAATTGAAGGTTATGGACGCTCCCTGCCACGTCATAGATCCGCGTCACAGTGGGCCCGGAGCTATGCTGACGGCATAACCGTCGACATAGCCCCGGGCCCACGGTGCCGCGGATCGATGACGTGGCGCAGAGAGGTATGCCGACGTTTGACGGCGTCAACCGGCTGCTAAAACCGGGGCGGCCGGGACCGCACATATGCCGACGGCCTAGCTACGCCGACGGCCACCGTCGGCATAAACGGAGATATGCCGACGGCCTGGATACGCCGACGGTTGGCTCTAGGCCGTCGGCATACTGCCGTCTATGCCGACGGTGGCCGTCGGCATAGATTCCGGTAGTGAATTAGCTCACAAAAAGACTTCTCTCCTCGTTATTTTTCAGCTATCCCAAGACTGAACAGTAAATGGCAGCCGCAAAGGAACTCCTAGCTCAAAAACATATTGTTAACTGAATCTTCTTAGAACGATAGAGTTTGCCTTTTCTTAATCTTCTTAACATTCTCTGAAAAACACAAACTGTACTAAAATTCTCAAAATACAAACTGTACTAAATTCTTGCCAAATACAATTTGCTTTTCATAATCTGATATTAACCATCACCGTCAGGTGCAATAATCTCCAGATATAAAAATATCCGCACAAATGATGAGCCCAAAGCAATAGCAAATCCAAGTCTTCATCTCTGCATTAAATATTAGAGGTTCATACGAGTGACATAAGCATCCATGATTTAATAGACATGGATATAGTGGCGAACATGAATAAGAAAATGGAATTCACGATGGATACACACCAAATTTTAGCACTTGTGTCAGCAATTGTTTATGCTAAATGTGAAAGTAGATTAAATATCTTCTCTGAAACATAACGGGTGCAGAATTAGCCCTAGAAGACGACGTGTTGAGTGAGAGTCATACTTGCTAATAGCTATGTACATAAGAATCTGAGAAGATACATGTAAAAACGTGATGAGCTTTGGGGACATACCAAATCCATGTGAACAGGGTTCGACCACCTGTTTGAAATTGAAAAGTAGTGGGAGGGGAAGTGCTAGATACTGCTGCCTGCGGCATATATACACCATTAAAAGTTGCAGTATGAAAAATCAATGAAACAAACGTACTTTGCTTAACTTATGAACTGCTAACTGCTAGGCAACAACATACCTGAAAGTATATAGCAAGATCACATATGCTCTGATTCTTCAAAACAATCAACGGAAAGCATTAAAAATATCAAAACAATTCATACTAAACTAACTACTAACGTATATGTGCATGTATGGGAGATATATATATATATAGAGAGAGAGAGATGCTTGCCAGCAGTGCTCGAGACCGAACTCGCTGCCGCGGAGGAAGTGACTGGAGACGGAATAGAGCTTTCTTCTAAAAAAATCACCCTACCACACACGAATCAGAGCTTGCAACCCAGGCTTACTCAAAAAAATCACTCAGATCTGGGGAGATAGAGAGGAAGGGAAGCCCCACGAATCAGAGCTTGCAACCCAGGCTTACTCAAAAAAATCCCCACCTTTGGTGCAGGTGTCGTTGGGGGCGGACACCGACGGTGACATGTGTGGCTCACCGGAAGCGTTGGTCGACGTCGGGGCGCATGGCTTGGGCCGACGAAGCCCGCGGGGCTCGATTTGCCGGCAATGGGGTGCGGGGCTAGGTTGACTTACAGTGATCACATGGCATCCACGGGAGTGGCCTCCTCCTGAACAACAGCTAGAGTGGTCGGTGGAAGAGCGGGCACGCGGTTAGCCAGGGTCGCCGGAGCAGCATCATGCGCAGGGGGTCGCGGGGTAGCACGCCGAGGTCGTCAAACATGGCGGCACTGATGGGGACACAGGGTAGCGGGGTCAGAGCGACATCGCTGGGATCGTGGGCGGTTCACCGGGGTCACACGGGATGGCCTGCCTGGATCACGGGGGCGCTCGGCACTTCGTCAGCGTCGCTACGCCTCGCCGGGTCACTATGAAGGAGGGTTGGGGTACTGCCGTACTGGATAGATACGGAGTGGTGGTGTGATTATTAGATTGATTCTTCAGCTGCGGAAGTGGGAAGGGGAAGAGAATGGACGATTCGTTTGCAGTGGAACCGAAGGAGGCGATAAATTTTCTCTCTCGATGTTTTGCTGACATGGCAGATGTGGGAACAAATTTTGTTGAGATGGCATGGTTGATGACGTGGATAGGCTGCATGTTTAGAAAAATAGGTTAGTGGGGATGGATCTCTTAGGTATATAGGATTGGGACGAGGGAGTTGGCTCTTTTTTTTCACCTCGGGTGTGGGCTTATTTTTCTTTAGGGACGGAGTTGGCTCTTGACTCGACGTAAAATTACATCACAAGGGATAAATTTTTACATTAGTATATACGGAGGCGACCGATGGAGCTTGGTTGAGTCTGGCTCGGTGGCTCGACCGGGGTGAAGAATTACTTATTCTTATATATATATATATATATATATATATATATATATATATATATATATATATATATAGAAAGTCTATTAGTGGCCAGGGTGAAGAATAAGTAATTCCTCGCCCTAGTCCACAGCGAGTCAGACTTCCAGGCCCGATCTCACCCGTGTGGCGTGGCTCAAGGCTGAGCCGAGTCTGATTCCATCCGCACACGATCTCCCTTTCTACGAACCATTTCCCCACGACCCTGTTCCCTCGTTCGTGTTTTAATCGAGCGTCTACTGGTGAGCGGCAGGTTTGACGGCGACCGGCGGATGTCAGCTCGCATGGTGGTCGGCGGGTTAGATCGACGGCAATCTCGATGCCTGCAGCGGCGTCATGAGCAGGCGTGTGTCCTCGATGTCAGGCTGCGCGGCGGGTGGTGGTCGTCGCGGCGCTGCAAGTGGTCGTCGCGGCTGCGCTGGTTCGAGCACGGTCGACATGGATTGCAGGAGGATTAGGATCCGGCTGTCCCGGTTTAAGGTTCGTGGTCCTTCCCTATTTATTCTCACGCGCATGGACCCAGCTAGCGCGCTGCCCTTCTTCTCCTTGCATGCGGCTGCAAGTCCCTCCTCTTACACCATGTCGCATTCTAGTTTTTGCTAGCCCCCTTCCTCCTACTATGTAACATCTACTTACTGATGTGATTGCTTCCAAGAGTTCAGTGCTTATGTGTCCTCCGTAATTTCCCTTTGGATCTCATTCGTGCTGGCTCACCACTTGTATTTCTTGCCTACGAGGTGTTTGTTTTAATGTCTGAGTGGGAACTGCTGATGAAAATGTGCTCAAAGAGGCGCTTCTACCAAGGTGACGCACAGTGATAGATTGATGGGTATGCCATGATTGATTATCCTCTTGTTTGTTTTATCTTTTACAATTATTGATTTTGGAATCTTGTGTTGTATATATACCTTCCATATAGTTTATGATGTCCAATGTGGTTAGCTGAAATGTGCATCAGGATGCTTATTACCTTACTTGTCCAGCCAAAGCTAAGCATCAGTTTCCTTCTCGATGTTCAGTTTACATCCTTAATTTCACGGCAATGCTTGTTATGTTCAATAATTCATATGGGCAACATTCCTGGATAAGTAACTACTAATATTTTATCAGTCCTAATCTAACTACACCCTTGGTACATGCTTTGCTTGATTTGTTGCTCGTGTCTTAGATTCTTTGGGTGCCAGCACATGTGAATTGGTTTAATCACTTAAACTTGACAGCAGTGATACTTCTTTTTCTGCAGTATTGCTTCTACGATCTTACGAGTACTGAGCGCCATGATCAAGATTGAGAAGGAGATAGATAAGTTCCTTGTGTACAAAGCTTCGGAAAACCTCATGCCGGCCTGCCGGCCGATGTGGGGTCTGTAGCGCCGTCGTTTCTCCTCGTTGTTAGGGTAGGGTGGCTGTTGGCCCTCTTCTTGATGTGGTCTGTATCTTTCCCTCCTCACGATTGTCCGCAACCAGGTCTTCACTGCTGGATCTCTTTGGTATCGCTCTCTCCCCAGTAATTTACACGGGTATGTGTCTATTTACTCTCCCATCGTTAGTATCTGCTTGAATGTACCAAAACCATGACACATATTTTGCGACGGAGGGAGTAGTTAAATTTAGCAAGAATTTGAGTTAGCTGAATTTAGCTAGATTACGTCCCAAAATGCAGACCTGAAGCATTGTGTATCAGAATTTGATTTCGTTCCCAAATTTAGTTGTTCTAGGAAAATCCAGTTTCCCAACTAACTTGTGTATGGGTTTTGTAGCACGAGTCATCTCTATCTATATCCGTCATTTAGCTATTGCATTTTCTCAAAAAAATAAATAGGCAATAGCAACCGATTTGCCATTTTGTATGATAGCTATGTTTGTGTTCGGCTAGCTAGTGTTGGCGGTGTTCCCGTAGGACCTCAGTAATGCCAAGAGATACTATGTAGTTGGTTGTACCACCTTGTTGCCGCAACAAAATTCATCCTGGATAAAAAAAATCACAAGAAAAATAATTCTGTATCAAAATTGCTGGAATCTTTTGGTACTCATAAAAAAGGAACTCTGGATTACCATGTCAATATGACCTTCGAATTAAATAGTTATTCCTAGAAAACTGTCTGAGAGAAGCTGATTTGCTTTTCTTTAGTAGGACAATCAGTAAAACTATACTAATCAATTTTGTAGGCATACTCCCTCTATTCAAAAGACAATGGTTATAATTTTTGTAAAAAAAAATACATATGTTTTATCTTCCCATATTTATATCCTCTATTTCATTCCAATATTTATGGTTAACCATCCATACTAAGTTACTAACTACTCCCTCCGTTCCGGAATATAAGGTGTATTGTTTTCCATGCAAGTCAACCATTTGAATATTTGACCAAGATTATAGAACAAACTAACAACATCTATAGTGCCAAATAGATAAAATATGAAACTACTTTTCATCATGGATCAAATGGTATAAATTTTGTATTGTGGATATTGATACATTTTTCTAAAAACTCGGTCAAACATGGTCTCGGTTGACTTTTAAAAAAACAAATACACCTTACATAAAGGAACGGAGGGAGTACTCTTACTTTTTCATGAATTTTATGGCCATTTCGGCCATTTACTTTTTCGATTGTGTTTACTCCCCGTGCTTGATCAAACATGACTTATAAAAAGAAATGGAGGGTTCCCCAGTTATTTTGTAGACACAATAATCTGTAAGTATTTGTGTGATATGTGTACGTGGAAACTACCCAGTGCAGACATGATAGTTTGATAAATGAAGCTAGAAAACACCTGATCGTGTCTAGCAGTGTTAGGAATATGCCCTATTTGCAAGCTTTCAAACTTCCACCACGAAATTGTAATAATAAATATTGGGGGAAAGATTCAGTTGGCACCCCATCTGTATCGTAGCCCAAATATACTAAAGAAAAGTGAATTGTGTTTCTTGTTGTTAAATGATTGCTTTTCGGTTCATCAGTATTTACTTGTTTACTGCTGGAATATTAGTCTGAAAGGCAACTGTATTGGGATTTATGGTTAGGCTTACTTTTTGCTGTTGTGGCGTCAACAGGATGAAGCTTGGTTGAGAGAAGCCCTGTAATTTGCAAATATTTCAGGAGCTCTCACCGGGTCAGACAGAGGAGCTACTCATGCACAGCAAGTGGCTAATGCCCTAACCGATGTAGCTTCTTAAGTCAGCGAGGCACACAGTTCTCATCTTGTCTTTTATGTAATGTTACGCCTAATATAAATTTTGCAGACAGGCACCAATATTCTTATTCATTGTGTCTACGCACGGCAAACTTGATGGCACTGTCTCGCTAGACACGATCCTGAGGCCAAATTTTTGGGATAATCTGGAAGACTGTTGGATACACATGGCAGATTGCTGAAGGCAGGTCGATTCTTTAGTTACGCTCACATGTTGGATCTTGTGGAAGCAAAAGAATGCAAGAGTGCAGCACAATGTTAGTGATCTTGTGGACTGAATCAAGGATGATTACAAACTCTGGAAAAGGGCTAGAGCGGAGGGAGCTGAACCAATAGAGTAGTTAGCATTGTGTGAGTTGGAGGGAGTATATCTGTTTCTTCTATAAAACTATAAAACTCTGGTATGCAAATCGCGTACTCTTGAAGAATAATAGTAGTAGGATAGTTTTAAGTTTCCTTTTCTGTACTATCACCAAAAATGGACCCGGGTTCCACTATATTAGAATAATTCAACCTGGCCATACTGTTTGGTGCCGTGTCGGTGTACCAAACAAGGTGCCAGATGGCATAATGTATTTTACCTTCAACTCATGGACTGTGTGTTGCTGACATATTATTTATGTTAATGGTCGGCTCCCAAATTTCTTCATTCTGTTCCTACGCCAGCTTCAAATTCCCTGTGCCAGTTGTCGGCAGAATTAGTGGATTTTGTCCCTGTTTTATGTTAATTACCACATTTTTTTCATCAGACCACACTAGTTTGTTATGTTGGTGGTTGACAAGATGACCGCACCGGCTGAATAGCGTGCTCGTGATCTTCAAATAGTTTGTGGACGACAGCATCCTAGAGACACAGCTCGGCTTGCTCTCCACTGTCCACCCTCTAGCACTGTTTCTCTCGGAGTTGACTGATTCTTTTTTTCATTTTTCAAAGAAATTTGCTGGTGACGGAAGAAAATGGGATAGAGCTTACGCCACCAGAGGTCTATTGGCCGTAAAATTACGGAGCATGCAGATATGTGGGCGCATGGTTCCAACGACGCCACAAAATTACGATGCAGTTTGTCTCCTCCACGCCGGAACTTATTCTCATGCAGGTGGTAAGATTACCTCGCTCCTTTTTATTTGCGTGGAGACCCGATTCCTTCCTTGGCACTGTAATTTTACCTCAAGTAATTTGTTTCTTAAGTTTTGATGGTGTGGCCGTATACGCACAAGCCTGCTGGGGTGAGGAATAAGAATTCTTCACCCTGGGTGACGAATAGTGCGACCCTATATATATATATATATATATATATATATATATATATATATATATATATATATATATATATATATATGAATGAAACTCAACACAATTGATGGTAATAAAATAAAAATGTGAATATTGTTTACGTATTTCAAATTGTTCTAAAGATTTGCCCCGCTCAGAGATCTTGTGGCGAATGTACTCGCAAACGTAGTATCCACATAAATTATTCCTGGGTTCCTGCCACAAGAACTTTACGAGAATAGAGTTCAATCAAAATAATAATCAAGCATGATAATGATATTGAAACTAGAATCAATGAGAGATGCGCGGAACTAGCTAGTAGTACTTACTTTGGGGTGTGAAAATCGCAGCTCCTTTTTCCATTCACCCCTAACCTGGTTGGTGAACTTTTTCCAAACCCTGCCCAGCAAAGAAAATGATTACTTGATATCATGAAATGAACGAAAGTTGCCGATATGGTGCGATAATGATTGAACTTACTTCTGGAGCATTTGACTCATGTCCGTCCACTCCTTAGCCTCTTTACGTCTCGAGTCCAAGACAATTACTAGTCCCGCGTCAAGCTGAATGGCTAGCAGAATAAAATGGAACCTGCGCACGCATAACTCATCAATTACACTTAACCTCGAGTAAGCGAAACAGAATGTGCACAAGACAGTAACACTCACTTGAAGTTGTAAGGAAATAGTATTTCCCTTTTGTTTTGTTGTCCAAGTAACGCCTTTAGCAAGTATTTCTCTGTATCATCGGGCATTTTTTGTACCGTATATTCATTTACGGTATTTGGATTAATGAACCCAATGTCATAGATTCGTCCATTTTTGCATTCGAGGATCTTCAATCTGCATAATATAGTGTGAGGATAATTATACATGCAATGAACGAGCTGAGCTAGAGACTTAATTATAGAAAAAATACTTACAGACAATAGCAACTGACGAGAGTTTTGTCGAGGGCATCTTGATTGTATAACTGAAATAATTTTTCAAATTCAATGTACAACGCCTCGACTCCATTGAAGTAGTGCTCATCTTTAATTCCCACGTAGATACTGTCGGTCCCTTCCTTGCAAGCTTTCAAGTACCAGTTATGCAATGTTCGCATCATCGTTGATAGACGCGGGAGCTGCTCAGGTCTGACGAGAGGCTTCCCGTGCTCGTATCTAAAGGCTACCTCAGCCATTTTGAACTGTACCTCATCGCCTAAGTAATCAGCAAGAGTGTAATCAGGATGAGCGGCCGCTATCCCCGGATCATTAGCGATATCGGGAAACACCTAGAGCGGGGGGCACGATTGTTTTTCCTGTTCGCCGAGCTAGGGAATTGTTTTCCCACTTCTTGCAGCACTGCTAGTACTTCCCGACCTTTTCGCTTCATGAAATATCTTTACAATACAGCGGTCATAGTGTGAGAGCGGCGGAGGAGATGGTGGTCGCTGAAGGGCATCCAGACAGCGCTTCGCTTTTACCAAATCTATTTTCTCCTTTGGATCTGGACGTTTCGGTGCAAGCTGGCGTTTCACATCGGCAGCCACGAACTCGTCGGTTTCCTCCTCAGTCATGTCGTATGGTAACTTGGGACGAGCCTTCTTGACGCTTGGACCTGCTCTGGATTTCTTCGTTGTTGTACTGCTAGCCGCCGGAGCGGCGGCGGGTCTCTTCTGCCGTTGCTGACGCGGCGGAGGAGGCGGAGTCCGCTGATGCGGCGGAGACAGCTGAGGCGGCGAAGGATTCTGCTGAGGGGCCTCCTCCGGCGGAGTCCGCTGACGCGGCGGAGACAGCTGAGGCGGCGGAGGATTCTGCTGAGGGGCCTCCTCCGGCGGAGTCCGCTGACGCGGCGGAGACAGCTGAGGCGGCGGAGTGTGCTGATGCGGCGGAGACGACTGAGGCAGCGGAGATAGGGCTGGACAGTGAGGAGTCTGCTGAGGGGCCTCCTCCGGCTAAGTCTGCTGACGCGGCGTCCATTGTGGAAGCACGATGTATTCCTTTCTCCATAGAATGGTAGTCCTTACGGCATCTACCAGATGAGTCTCCCCTTCACCTGTAGAGTACTCAAGCTCCAGCTCCTCGAATCCATTGGTAACTTCATCCACCCCGACAATAGCAAAGCCATCTGGAATCGGATTGCAATGGAAAGTTCCACCAGGTCTAGGAGGTAAGACATAGCCGACCGCCACCTTCAAGGGTAGGTTGATGCATTTCGTCATTAGCTCACAATGTTCCCTCTCCGTGATATAATCCATGGGGTAGCGAGGAGCTGTGATATCAGGCCGAACGAGCTCCGTGGAAGCCACGCTGCTTTTCCGCTGAGATGGTGGGGTAGCTTCGTGGGCAGTATCGAATGAAGGATCTTCGTGCTGCTGAGATGGTGAGCCGGTAGCTCGCTGACTGGTAAGTGCCTCTAGTTTCTTCTCCTGCAACGCTAATCTTTCTTCTACCTTCTGCATCCGGTATGCTTCCTCTTTCTTCTTTCTCTCTCGGCTTCTATAACCAGCGCTGTCGGGAAACCCATGCACCCACGGAACGGAGCCTGCTCTGCCTCGTGTTCGTCCAGGGTGTTCAGGATTCCCGAGGGCACGTGACAGCATGTCCTTCTCTCTGTCGGGATGGAACCTCCCTTCCTGCACGTCCTTGATTGCTTCCTGAATCTTTGTGACGGGTGTTTGAAGTTGTTCTTTCGTGTAAACACACTTCCCTGTTTCTGGGTCCAAAGTTCCCCCATGCCCGAAGAACCAAGTCCTTGCCCGTTCGAGCCAGTTCAATGTCGCTGGTTGGATCCCTTTAGCAAGCAGGTCGTTCTCAGCTTTGTCCCACGTAGGCCGGGCAACCTTGTAGCCACCTGACCCCGTAATATGGTGATACTGCTTCTTTGAAGCATTTAGCTTATTTGTCTGTGACCTGTTCTTAGCTTTCTCCGATTTCTTGTACGCCACAAATGCGGGCCAGTGATCTTTTATCTTCGCATATTGACCGGTGAATTCTGGAGTCTCGTCTTTCTCGACAAACTGTTCGTTCAATCTTTTCTTCCAGTTCTTGAATTGTTCTGCCATCTTCTTAAGAGCCCATTTTTTGACTTTTCGCTGTATAACTGGGTTATTTGAATCCTCCTCTGGCGGTAAGCTGAAATTTATCATGAGCGAGTTCCAAAGCTGGTCGTTGCATCTATCGTCGACATAAGAAACTCCATCGTCCTTCTTCTTATTCCATTCTTGGATGCTGATCGGGACGTTGTCCCTAACAACAACTCCACACTGATGTATAAATCGGTCTTGGGTCCGCTTGGGAACAGTCGGTTTGCCATCTGGATCGACTTGTTCGATCGTGAACCTTTCATTCTCGCCCAACCTTTTCTTCGGGCCTCGTCTCCTTATAGAAGTTTGGCTTGATCCGGAGGGCTAAAAGAAGAAAGAAGTGTTAATATATGTACGTACAAAACAATTAATGCATCTAGTCAGCAGAGGCTTAATTAATATATATACCTCGCCGAACTTTGCAACAGTTAAGGCTCCAACACTGGCGGAGCCGTCATCTTCTCTTCCCTCACCACCGGAGTCGTTGAGAAACTGTGAGGTCATGATATCATCATCTCCCTCGCGGATTATTTCCTCCAACGCCTTTTCTTGTTCTAAATCTCTGTCGTGTTCCATAGTTTCTGCAAATATTACAACATGGCAATATACAACCATGAGAGATGGATTAGTGGCAAACATAGACCTAATCACAACAAGGAATCATATGCATATGAGCAATGGATTAGTGGATTATCGGGGTTATGTTTTAACGACCCCCTCCCCCCTCATGTCGAAGTTATACCAAAATTATCGGGGTTATGTTTTAACACGACCCCCCCCCTCATGTCGAAGTTAATGAACAACATGAAAATTTGTAAGTGATTGCTAAACTTTTATGCTTCATTTATATGAAGATCAATTATCCAATATAACTATGTTCGTGATATGAGGCATTGGACACTATCTAGAATCATATCTGATGAGTCGTCCTATCTTTCGGGAGAGGATACTTTGCGGACCGCCTCTCTCATGCCTGTCCGACGTGCAAATCAGGTTTTCATATGCCTCAAAATCAAAGTTATCGGGGTTATGTTTTAACGACCCCCCCCCCCCTCTCATGTCGAAGTTACGACGATATTTGTACAAGATGAATACAAGATTTATACACAAGATGAATACAAAGTGAATACAAGATGAATACAAGATTTATACACAAGATGAATACACAACTCAACAAATGAACCAACCATCATCCTATGAACAAAACTCAACATGCGACAAATGAACACCTTTTGTCGAACAACGGAGGGACGATCAGGGACCAACTCCACGGAGATGCAACACCACAATCTGTAATTCCACCGAGTGAAAAAAATTTAGGCAAACCCAAGTATGCCACTGGATAGAATGGAAGATTTTAGTTGAAATGGACCTATAAAGATCATGGCAAACGGATGCACGGAACTCAAATGGTGATCAAAGCAATATGCAATGCAAATCTGTCCATTATAGCTAGATACCAATTTGAAAGCAAGATTTGAACATGCTACAGAATTTCTACATGGCAACAAATGGCATCACACATGGCAAAACATGCTTAATTATTGAACTAATTCAAATGAGTGGCAGAAAACAGATTCATGATGCAACCTTTTAGGCAAGTAAAATATATGCTACAACAGTTTTTCATGGCAACAAAGAGCATGGCAAACATGTACTAATTACCCTCAACAAAACACCCTTACTGATCATGATCCAAAGATGCACATATTTGTTGCAAACCTCAAGGCAAAATGCAAAGTATTAATACTGCCAGTTTCAGACTTAGAGAAAAATAGCATGGCATGGCAGAAATGAATAGATAGCAAGTTTACAAGCTTGTATCACTCACTACAGGTCCTAACATGGCATGAACTAAAATCTACCAGCAAGATGACATCAAAATGTTCCTACTTCATGTTCAAAGATTGCCCAAAAGATGCTTGCATTAAAACATACAAAAAAGACAAAATGAACTCTAATGCAAAAAATTTGTTCTTTGATTTGCAAAGGAGCTATATTCTCCCCAATTCTTTTGCACCCACAAAAATTACTCCATCTATTTGACAGTACCCACAACCCATTCCACCAAAAACATTTGGTTCCATAGTTCAAAATTTTCAAATTTCATTCAGTTCAAATTTGGACCAGATTCAAACTCCATGGTCAAAGCCCAATTTAAATTGCTCCAAAAATTTTGAAACTTTGCCAGACTCTCTTTTGTGCATCAACACCTCACCACAAAAATTCTCAAAAATTCCTAAAATTCCTAGAGCCCTCTGGCATTTCATCATACACTTGATGTGCACTGTCAAAAAATTCAGAAAATTCAGAAAAAAATTTGTTCTTCAATTTGTTTTACCAAGATCATCATCTAACATCCATCCATGAATCCATCCATCCATCCATTTGGGGAAGAGGGGGAGGAGGGGGAAAGGGTGCTCACCGTGGGGCGGCGACGATGAGGAGGGCTCGATCGGGGGCGGCGACGAGGAGCGGCCTTGGGGGCGGCGATGCTCGGGGAGGACGGCGAGGAGGTCCGGCGACGGTCAGCGGGCTCGGAGACGGCTCGGGGCAGGGCGTCGCGGCAGCCTGGCGGCGGCGTGCGGTGGTTCGGCGTCGGTGCAGAGGAGCGAGCAGAGAGAAAGAAGATTGGGGAGGAAGAAAGCAGCGCGTGGTTTATATAGCCCGAGCTTTAGTCCCGGTTGGTGGCTCCAACCGGGACTAAAGGCCCCCTTTTAGTCCCGGTCCGAGCCACCAACCGGGACTAAAGGTGAATTTCACCAGCCCAAAGGGCGGGAAACCCAGGCCTTTAGTCCCGGTTGGTGGCTAGGACCGGGACTAAAAGGGGGCCTTTAGTCCCGGTTGGAGCCACCAACCGGGACTAAAGGGTGGCACAGCCATGGGGTGGTGAAAGTTTAGTCCCACCTCGCCAAACGAGAGGAGATCGCACCGGTTTATATATGCGGCTGCGATCTCTCTCACAAGCTCCTCTCCAATGCAGGCAGTTAATTGCCTAACTTCTGCCCTGTTGGGCCTACTAGCCCTGCGGGCCTGCATCCTGGCCCATATATAGTTGGGTTTCTAGTCGTATGCAGGCCGTTGTGGCCTAGTAGGCGGGCCTTTTTTTATTTTTTGCAAATTTTTTAGTCCCGGTTGGTGGATCCAACCGGGACTAAAGGTCTTTTCCAGTTTTTTTTGTTTTTTGCTTTATTTTTTTTCTTTTGTTTCTACTTACAGCCAAATTTTAGAGTTTTTGAGTGAATCTTTTTGGTTTAGGTCACAAAAATTATAAACTTTCTGTTAGTGCCAGTAGTTTTCAAATTTGAATAGTTTAAATTTGAATTCTTTGAAATTTGTGTGAATCACTAGTTTGTGAATAACTTTACTTTAAAAATAGATTTTTGAGTGATTTTTTTTCCTGCTGTTTAATATTAGTGTGTTTTATCAGTATGTTCAATTTGGTAATTTTTAGGTTATTTTAAATAGGTGTTTTAATCAAAAACAGATTCTGTTTAGCTCTTTTAGTTTTATAGCTCAAAAAAATCATTAAATGCATGAAAAATAGCGAATGAAGTCAGAAAGGGTTGAAAATTGATGATGTGGCTTTGAATGGTGCATGTCGAATGCACAAAAAGTCTGGAGTTAAAATAAGTTTAAAAAACGAAATGCCTTTGTAACAAATGAGTTTTCGTTCGAAACCCTGATACTTCGAAAGAGATTGTCCAGTTTGTACACGAAGTGCATCCAGTTTTTGCCGTAACCCTCTCAACTTTTTAGCACATGCTATGTGGGTGTAATTATGATACCATGCCAAGTTTCAACCTTTTCAGAGTTCATTTGTAGTGCTTTTTGATTTCAGGGTCATTTAGCTCAAAAAAAATCAATAAATGCATGAAATAGCGTTCCTTCGCGTTTCAAATGCCAAAACACATATATACCCTAACTATTACAAAGATTCCCTCCGGTTTGTCCGAAGTGGGACTTTCCAGAGAAGTCCGGAAACTCACTAGAGAAGAAAGTGATGACGGTGAAGCCGGTCACATCCCAGAGTGGGATCTCTCTCACAAGCTCCTCTCTAAAGCAGGCAGTTAATTGCCTAACTTCTGCCCTGTTGGGCCTACTAGCCCTGCGGGCCTGCATCCTGGCCCATATATAGTTGGGTTTCTAGTCGAATGCAGGCCATGGTGTCTGCTAGTAAGCGGGTATTTTTTTATTTTTTATGTTATTTTTTTGCATATGTTATATCAATTTTAATATTCTTTCATAACCACTATAAAATATATGGTGCATGTTATGTCTTTTTATTTTTTATGTTATTTTTTATGTTATGGCAATTTTAATTTTTTTCGTATGTTATGTTTTTTTTATTTTTTATGTTATTTTTTGTATATGTTATGTCAATTTTAATATTCTTTCATAACCACTATAAAATATATGGCACATGTTATGTCTTTTTATTTTTTATGTTATGGCAATTTTAATTTTTTGCATATGTTATGTTTTTTTATTTTTTATGTTATTTTTTGCATATGTTATGTCAATTTTAATATTCTTTCATAACCACTATAAAATATATGGCACATGTTATGTCTTTTTATTTTTTATTTTATTTTTTATGTTATGGCAATTTTAATTTTTTGCATATGTTACGTCTTTTTATTTTTTATGTTATTTTTTATGTTATGGCAATTTTAATTTTTTGCATATGTTATGTTTTTTTATTTTTTATGTTATTTTCATATGTACCATTGCCGCAACATATTCACCATAAATTCCGATACTTTTTGTTAACCTAATTTATTTTGATGCATAGACACATAGTGATTCAAAAAAAGCCGACACCAATGTTTCTCTCTTATCATCTCCGATCAGAGAAACCACATAGTACCTCCAACTTTATGTCATACAACGTTTCTCTCTTATCATCTCCGATGCTTCTGCTGTATTCGTCTATGTCAAGACGTTTAAGCCATGTCTATATTAACCTTGTTATTATATATGGAGCCACCAACCGGGACTAACCGCGTATGATCAACCTTGCAAAACATGTGACTGAAAGGATAGGAATAATTGAAATTTCATAACTTAATAAATAATTATTATAAAATCATGTTTCAAATGCCAAAATGCCCTAGCTAGCTCTTACAAAGATTCCCTCCGGTTTGTCCGAAGTGGCACTTTCCAGCTATAAGTCCGGAAACTCACACTAGAGAGAAAGTGATGGCGGTGAAGCCGGTCACATCCCAGAGTGGGATCTTGGGGTATAAAACTATTTCTTCGCGTGTGTCCCTTGCTTATTGCGCCATAACCATGAATAATCTTCATCATTTAACAGGATGCTTGGGTCAGTCTTCACTCTGAAGGGAGAAATTTCATGAAACTTTTCATAATCTTCTGACATGTCTGTCTTGTCCTCCACTCCCACGATGTTTCTTTTCCCTGAAAGAACTATGTGGCGCTTTGGCTCATCGTATGATGTATTTGCTTCCTTATCTTTTCTTTTTCTCGGTTTCGTAGACATGCCCTTCACATAGAAAACCTGCGCCACATCATTGGCTAGGACGAATGGTTCGTCTGTGTACCCAAGATTGTTGAGATCCACTGTTGTCATTCCGTACTGCGGGTCTACCTGTACCCCGCCTCCTGACAGATTGACCCATTTGCACCGAAACAAAGGGACCTTAAAATCATGTCCATAGTCAAGTTCCCATATGTCCTCTATGTAACCATAATATGTGTCCTTTGCCCTATTGGTGTTTGCTGCATCAAAGCGGACACCACTGTCCTTTTCCCCAAGATCCAGTAGCTTAGTGATAGTGACTAGAGAACTCTATCAATCACCACTTTATTCGGAAGTCTAACTCCCACTTGATTCAAGTGTTTGAAGTACTCAGACATTCTGAGTACATGCTCACTAACGGAGTTGTTCTCCTCCATCTTGTAGCTATAGAACTTGTCGAAGGTGTCATACCTCTCGACCCGGGTGTGAGCTTGAAAAACAAATTTTCAGCTCTTGGAACATCTCATATGCTCCGTGTTGCTCAAAACATATTTGGAGCTCCGGTTCTAAGCCGTAAAGTATGGCGCACTGAACTATCGAGTAGTCATCTTTTCTTGTCTGCCAGACGTTCATAACGTCCTCAGACGAAGCCGTAGGGGTATTTCACTGAGCGGTGCATTAAGGACATAAGCCTTCTGTGCAGCAGTGAGGACAATCCTCAGATCACGGACCTAGTCCGCATAGTTGCTTTCATCAACTTTCAACTTCGTTTTCTCTAGGAACATAATAAAAATAGGGGAACTACAGCGCGGTCTATGGATCTACAACATAAATTTGCTAAGACAAGTAAGACTATGTTCATGACAATTGAAGTTCAATTAATCAAATTACTTAAGAACTCCCACTTAGATTAACATCCCTCAAGTTGTCTAAGTGTAACATGATCCACATCAACTAAACCACGTCCGATCATCACGTGAGGTGGATTAGTTATCAATGGTGAACATCTTTCATGTTGATCATATCTACTATATGACTCATGTTCGACCTTTCGGTCTCTTATGTTCCGAGGCCATGTCTGTACATGCTAGGCTCGTCAAGTTTAACCCAAGTATTCTGCGTGTGTAAAACTGGCTTACACCCGTTGTATGCGAACGAAAGAATCCATCACACCCGATCATCACGTGGTGCTTAGAAGCGTCGAACCTTCGCAACGGTGCATACTAGGGGAGAACACTTATCTTGAAATTTAGTGAAGGGATCATCTTATAATGCTACCGTCGTTCTAAGCAAAATAAGATGCATAAAAGGATTAACATCACATGCAATTCAATATATGTGACATGATATGGCCATCATCGTCTTGTGCTTTTGATCTCCATCAGCAAAGCACCGTCATGATCTCCATCGTCACCGGGTTGACACCTTGATCTCCATCGTAGCGTCGTGACACCTTGATCTCCATCGTAGCGTCGTGGTCGTCTCGCCGGCCATTGCTACTACTACTACTACTGCTAACTTATAGCGGTAAAGTAAAGCAATTACATAGCGTTGGCATTGCATACAATAAAGAGACAACCATAAGGCTCCTGCCGGTTGCCTGATAACTTACAAAACATGATCATCTCATACAACAACTTATATCACATCATGTCTTGGCCATATCACATCACCAGCATACCCTACAAAAACAAGTTAGACGTCCTCTACTTTGTTGTTGCAAGTTTTACATGGCTGCTACGGGTTTGCAAGAACCGTTCTTACCTACGCAAAACCACAACGTGGTGTAGTGATTGCTTTTTGATCTTCTAAAAGAACCCTCTTCATTGAAACCGATTCAACTAAAGTGAGAGAGACAGACACCCGCCAGTCACCTTTATGCAACGAGTGCACGTAGCGGTGAAACCTGTCTCGCGTAAGCGTACGCGTAATGTCGGTCCGGGCCGCTTCATCTCACAATACCGCCGAATCAAGTAACAACTAGTAACGGCAAGCAATATGTATACACCCACGCCCACAACTCACTTGTGTTCTACTCGTGCAAATCACATCTACGCATAGACCTGGCTCGGATGCCACTGTAGGGGAACGGAGTATGAATTTCAAAAATTTCCTACGCTCACGCAAGATCTATCCATGGAGATGCATCGCTACGAGAGGGGAGAGTGTGTCTACGTACCCTCGTAGACCGTTTAGCGGAAGCGTCTCACAACGCGGTTGATGTAGTCGAACAATCCTTCGAGCTCCACCGATCGAGTACCGAACGTACGGCACCTCCGAGTTCTACACACGTGCAGCTCGGTGACGTTCCTCGCCTTCTTGATCCAGCAAGACGTCGAGGAAGTAGATGAGTTCCGTCAGCACGATGGCGTGGCGACGGTGACGGTGAAGAGATTCCGGCAGGGCTTCGCCTAAGCTCTCCGAAAATATGACCGAGGTGGAAAACGGAGATCGGGGCACCGCACACAGCTATGGGACAATTGTGTTCTTTGGGGTGCCCCCCTGCCCCCGTATATAAAGGATGAGAGGGAGGAGGCCGGCCCTCTAGGGCTGCGCCAAGTGTGGGGAGTCCTACTAGGACTCCCTAGTCCTAGTAGGATTCCACCTCCCATACGGAGTAGGAAAGGGGGAAGGGAGAGGGAAAGGAAAGAGGGGGCTGCGCCCCCTCCCCTAGTCCAATTCGGTTTGGGCAAGGGGGGGCGCGTGCCTCCTCACGTGGCCTGCCTCTCCTTTTCCCGTATGGCCCAATAAGGCCCATTACTTCTCCCGGTGAATTCCCGTAACTCCCCGGTACTCCGAAAAATACCCGAATCACTCGGAACCTTTCCGACGTCCGAATATAGCCTTCCAATATATGAATCTTTACCTCTCGACCATTTCGAGACTCCTCGTCATGTCCGCGATCTCATCCGGGACTCCGAACAAACTTCGGTCACCAATCACATAACTCATATAATACTATATCGTCATCGAACCTTAAGTGTGCGGACCCTACGGGTTCGGGAATGATGTAGACATGACCGAGACGACTCTCCGGTCAATAACCAACAGCGGGACCTAGATGCTCATATTGGTTCCTACACATTCCACGAAGATCTTTATCGGTGAACCTCATATGTCAACATACGTTGTTCCCTTTGTCCGGCGGTATGTTACTTGCCCGAGATTCGATCGTCGGTATCCAATACCTAGTTCAATCTCGTTACCGGCAAGTCTCTTTACTCGTTCCGTAATACATCATCTTGCAACTAACTCTTTAGTCACGGTGCTTGCAAGGCTTCTGTGATGTTGTATTACCGAGAGGGCCCAGAGATACCTCTCCGATAGTCGGAGTGACAAATCCCAATCTCGATCCATGCCAACTCAACAAACACTTTCGGAGATACCTGTAGTGCACCTTTATAATCACCCAGTAACGTTGTGACGTTTGATACACCCAAAGTATTCCTACGGTATCCGGGAGTTGCATGATCTCATGGTCAGAGGAACGTGTATTTGACATAGTGAAAGCAACAGCAATAAACTGAACGATCATTTGCTATGCTAATGGTTGGGTCATGTCCATCACATCATTCTCCTAATGATGTGATCCCGTTATCAAATGACAACTCATGTCCATGGTCAGGAAACCTTGACCATCTTTTGATCAACGAGCTAGTCTAGTAGAGGCATACTAGGGACATAGTATTTGTCTATTATCCACACATGTATTTAGTTTCCGGTCAATACAATTCTAGCATGAATAATAAACCATTATCATGAACGGAGAAATATGATAATAAACACTTTATTAATTGCCTCTAGGGCATATTTCCAACAGTCTCCCACTTGCTCAAGAGTCAATAATCTAGTTTACATCTCCATGTAATTAACATCCAATCAGTTCTAGGGCTGATCATGTTTTGCTTGTGATAGAGGTTTTAGTCAACGGGTCTGCAATATTCAGATCCGTGTGTTCGTGGCAAATCTCTATGTCATATGTAGATGCTGCTACCACACTCTTCTTGGAGCTACTCCAAAACCGACTGTCCCACTTTACGTATCCGGTCTGAGACTCATAGTCTTCCGGATCGGTGTTTAAAGCTTGCATCGACGTAACCCTTTACGACGAACTCTTTATCACCTCTATTCCCGAGAAATTCTTCCTTAGTCCTTTTCAGGTACTTCAGGATATTCTTGACCGCTGTCCAGTGATCTACTCCTGGATCACTTTGGTACCTTCCCACCAAGCTAATAGCGAGGCATACATCAGGTCTAGTACACAGCATGGCATACAAAATAGAGCCTATGGCTGAGGCATAGGGGATGACACTCATCTTCTCTTTGTCTTCTGCTGTGGTCGGGCTTTGAGTCTTACTCAATCTCACACCTTGCAATACAGGCAAAAACCCTTTCTTTGACTGATCCATTTTGAACTTCTTCAAAATCTTGTCAAGGTATGTGCTTCGTGAAAGTCCTATGAGGCGTCTCAATCTATCTCTATAGATTTTGATGCCTAACATGTAAAACAACCTTTACCTAGATTTTCAAGTCTTACTCCACTTCACACCAGGCAAGAACTCATTTCTTTGACTTGATCCTATTTTGAACTTCTTCAAAAAACTCATCAAGATGTGTGAACTTTTATCAGGCGTTTTGATCTGTCTCCATAGATCTCGATGCCCAATCAGTGGATAACTCAAAAACAGGTTTTTATTGAAAACCTCCTTTCAATTCTTTATGCTTTCCAGAAATTCTACATCATTTCCAATCAACAATATGTCATCCACATATACTATTAGAAATGCTATAGAGCTCCCACTCACTTTCTTGTAAATACAAGTTTCTCCATAAACTTGTATAAACCCAAACGCTTTGATCACTTCATCAAAGCGAGTATTCCAGCTCCGAGATGCTTGCACCAGTCCATAGATGGATCGCTGGAGCTTGCATATTTTGTTAGCGCCTTTAGGATCGACAAAACCTTCCGGCTGTATCATATACAATTTTTCCTTAAGTAATCCGTAAAGGAATGCCGTTTTGACGTCCATTTTCCAGATTTCATAATCATAAAACCCGGCAATTGCTAACATAATTCTGACAGACTTTAGCATCGCTACGGGTGAGAAAGTCTCATCGTAGTCAACTCCTTGAACTTGGTGATAACCTTTAGCAACAAGTCGAGCTTTATAGACGGTGATATTACCATCAGTATCCGTCTTCTTCTTAAAGATCCATTTATTTTCAATAGCTCGCCGTTCATCGGGCAAGTCTACCAAAGTCCACACTTTGTTCTCATACATGGATCCAATCTCGGATTTCATGGCCTCAAGCCATTTGTCGGAATCCGGGCTTGCCATTGCTTCTTCATAATTCGAAGGTTCATCGTTGTCTAGCAACATGTCCTCCAAGACTGGATTTCCGTACCACTCTGGTGCGGAACGTGTCCTGGTTGACCTTCGAAGTTCAGTAACAACTTGATCCGAAGTTTCATGATCATCATCATTAACTTCTTCTCTGGTCTGTGTCGATGTCACAGAAATTTCTTTCTGTGGCGTACTACTATCCAGAGGAGGTACAATTACCTCATCAAGTTCTACTTTCCTCCCACTCACTTCTTTCGAGAGAAACTCCTTCTCTAGAAAGGATCGTCCATTCTTTAGCAACGAAAACTTTGCCTTCGGATCTGTGGTAGAAGGTGTACCCAACGGTCTCTTTTGGGTATCCTATGAAGACGCACTTATCCGCTTTGGGTTCGAGCTTATCTGGCTGAAGCCTTTTGACATAAGCATCGCATCCCCAAACTTTCATAAACGACATCTTAGGTTTCTTGCAAACCACAGTTCATACGGTGTCATCTCAACGGATTTAGACGGTGCCCTTGTTTAAAGTGACCCCAAAATGATAGTGGCAAATCGGTAAGAGATATCATAGAACGCACCATATCCAATAGAGTACGATTACGACGTTCGGACACACCATTACGCTGTGGTGTTCCATGTGGCGTGAGCTGTGAAACAATTCCACATTGTCTTAAGTGATTGCCAAACTCGTAACTCAAATATTCTCCTCCACGATCAGATCGTAAGAACTTTATTTTCTTGTTACGATGGTTCTCTACTTCACTCTGAAATTCTTTGAACTTTTCAAATGTTTCTGATTTATGTTTCATCAAGTAGACATAACCATATCTACTCAAATCATCAGTGAACGTGAGAACATAACGATATCCACCGCGCGCCTCAACACTCATCGGACCGCATACATCGGTATGTATTATTTCCAATAAGTTGGTTGCTCGCTCCATTGTTCCGAAGAACGGAGTTTTAGTCATCTTGCCAATAAGGCACGGTTCACATGTCTCAAATGATTCATAATCAAGAGATTCCAAAAACCCATCTGCATGGAGTTTCTTCATGTGTTTAACACTGATATGACCTAAGCGGCAGTGCCACAAATATGTGGTACTATCATTATCTTTTGGCATTCGTGTTATGAACATATGTATTACTACGATCAAGATTCAATAAACCTTTCATTTTAAGTGCATGATCATCAATGATATTATCCAAATAGAATAACAATTATTCTCTGAAATTGAATAACCGTCTTGCAATAAACACTATCAGATATAATGTTCATGCTTAACGCAAGCACCAAATAACAATTATTTAGGTTCATCACAAATCCTGAAGGTAGAGAGAGCGTGGCGATGGTGATCACATCAACCTTGGAGACACTTCCAATGCACATCGTCACCTCGTTCTTAGCTAGCCCTCGTTTATTCCGAAGCTCCATGTTTCAAGTTGTAAGCAACTGAACAAGTATCAAATACCCAGGTGCTCCTACGAGTACTAGTAAGGTACATATCAATAACATGTATATCAAATATCTTTGTTGACATTGCCAGTCTTATTATCTGCCAGCTACTTTGGGGAAGTTCCGCTCCCTGTGACATTTCCCTTTGCAATGGGAGCACTAAGTCTCGGGTTTGGTTCAGCCTTGGGTTTCTTCGCGTGAGCGGCAACTGTTTTACCGTTCTTCTTGAAGTTCCCTTTTCTTTCCCTTGCCCTTCTTGAAACTAGTGGTCTTATTAACCATCAACACTTGATGCTCCCTTTTTTTTTGATTTCTACATCCGCAGATTGTAGTTTCGCGAATAGCTTAAGGATCTTCTATCCCTTGCATGTTTATAGTTCATCACGAAGATCCAGTAGCTTAGTGATAGTGACTAGAGAACTCTATCAATCACCACTTTATTCGGAAGTCTAACTCCCACTTGATTCAAGTGTTTGAAGTACTCAGACATTCTGAGTACATGCTCACTAACGGAGTTGTTCTCCTCCATCTTGTAGCTATAGAACTTGTCGAAGGTGTCATACCTCTCGACCCGGGTGTGAGCTTGAAAAACAAATTTTCAGCTCTTGGAACATCTCATATGCTCCGTGTTGCTCAAAACATATTTGGAGCTCCGGTTCTAAGCCGTAAAGTATGGCGCACTGAACTATCGAGTAGTCATCTTTTCTTGTCTGCCAGACGTTCATAACGTCCTCAGACGAAGCCGTAGGGGTATTTCACTGAGCGGTGCATTAAGGACATAAGCCTTCTGTGCAGCAGTGAGGACAATCCTCAGATCACGGACCTAGTCCGCATAGTTGCTTTCATCAACTTTCAACTTCGTTTTCTCTAGGAACATAATAAAAATAGGGGAACTATAGCGCGGTCTATGGATCTACAACATAAATTTGCTAAGACAAGTAAGACTATATTCATGACAATTGAAGTTCAATTAATCAAATTACTTAAGAACTCCCACTTAGATTAACATCCCTCAAGTTGTCTAAGTGTAACATGATCCACATCAACTAAACCACGCCCGATCATCACGTGAGGTGGATTAGTTATCAATGGTGAACATCTTTCATGTTGATCATATCTACTATATGACTCATGTTCGACCTTTCGGTCTCTTGTGTTCCGAGGCCATGTCTGTACATGCTAGGCTCGTCAAGTTTAACCCAAGTATTCTGCGTGTGTAAAACTGGCTTACACCCGTTGTATGCGAACGAAAGAATCCATCACACCCGATCATCACGTGGTGCTTAGAAGCGTCGAACCTTCGCAATGGTGCATACTAGGGGAGAACACTTATCTTGAAATTTAGTGAAGGGATCATCTTATAATGCTACCGTCGTTCTAAGCAAAATAAGATGCATAAAAGGATTAACATCACATGCAATTCAATATATGTGACATGATATGGCCATCATCGTCTTGTGCTTTTGATCTCCATCAGCAAAGCACCGTCATGATCTCCATCATCACCGGGTTGACACCTTGATCTCCATCGTAGCGTCGTGACACCTTGATCTCCATCGTAGCGTCGTGGTCGTCTCGCCGGCTATTGCTACTACTACTACTGCTAACTTATAGCGGTAAAGTAAAGCAATTACATAGCGTTGGCATTGCATACAATAAAGAGACAACCATAAGGCTCCTGCCGGTTGCCTGATAACTTACAAAACATGATCATCTCATACAACAACTTATATCACATCATGTCTTGGCCATATCACATCACCAGCATACCCTGCAAAAACAAGTTAGACGTCCTCTACTTTGTTGTTGCAAGTTTTACATGGCTGCTATGGGTTTGCAAGAACCGTTCTTACCTATGCAAAACCAGAACGTGGTGTAGTGATTGCTTTTTGATCTTCTAAAAGAACCCTCTTCATTGAAACCGATTCAACTAAAGTGAGAGAGACAGACACCCGCCAGTCACCTTTATGCAACGAGTGCACGTAGCGGTGAAACCTGTCTCGCGTAAGCGTACGCGTAATGTCGGTCCGGGCCGCTTCATCTCACAATACCGCCGAATCAAGTAACAACTAGTAACGGCAAGCAATATGTATACACCCACGCCCACAACTCACTTGTGTTCTACTCGTGCAAATCACATCTACGCATAGACCTGGCTCGGATGCCACTGTAGGGGAACGGAGTATGAATTTCAAAAATTTCCTACGCTCACGCAAGATCTATCCATGGAGATGCATCCTACGAGAGGGGAGAGTGTGTCTACGTACCCTCGTAGACCGTTTAGCGGAAGCGTCTCACAACGCGGTTGATGTAGTCGAACAATCCTTCGAGCTCCACCGATCGAGTACCGAACGTACGGCACCTCCGAGTTCTACACACGTGCAGCTCGGTGACGTTCCTCGCCTTCTTGATCCAGCAAGACGTCGAGGAAGTAGATGAGTTCCGTCAGCACGACGGCGTGGCGACGGTGACGGTGAAGAGATTCCGGCAGGGCTTCGCCTAAGCTCTCCGAAAATATGACCGAGGTGGAAAACGGAGATCGGGGCACCGCACACGGCTATGGGACAATTGTGTTCTTTGGGGTGCCCCCCTGCCCCCGTATATATAGGATGAGAGGGAGGAGGCCGGCCCTCTAGGGCTGCGCCAAGTGTGGGGAGTCCTACTAGGACTCCCTAGTCCTAGTAGGATTCCACCTCCCATACGGAGTAGGAAAGGGGGAAGGGAGAGGGAAAGGAAAGAGGGGGCTGCGCCCCCTCCCCTAGTCCAATTCGGTTTGGGCAAGGGGGGGCGCGTGCCTCCTCACGTGGCCTGCCTCTCCTTTTCCCGTATGGCCCAATAAGGCCCATTACTTCTCCCGGTGAATTCCCGTAACTCCCCGGTACTCCGAAAAATACCCGAATCACTCGGAACCTTTCCGACGTCCGAATATAGCCTTCCAATATATGAATCTTTACCTCTCGACCATTTCGAGACTCCTCGTCATGTCCGCGATCTCATCCGGGACTCCGAACAAACTTCAGTCACCAATCACATAACTCATATAATACTATATCGTCATCGAACCTTAAGTGTGAGGACCCTACGGGTTCGGGAATGATGTAGACATGACCGAGACGACTCTCCGGTCAATAACCAACAGCGGGACCTGGATGCTCATATTGGTTCCTACACATTCCACGAAGATCTTTATCGGTGAACCTCATATGTCAACATACGTTGTTCCCTTTGTCCGGTGGTATGTTACTTGCCCGAGATTCGATCGTCGGTATCCAATACCTAGTTCAATCTCGTTACCGGCAAGTCTCTTTACTCGTTCCGTAATACATCATCTTGCAACTAACTCTTTAGTCACGGTGCTTGCAAGGCTTCTGTGATGTTGTATTACCGAGAGGGCCCAGAGATACCTCTCCGATAGTCGGAGTGACAAATCCCAATCTCGATCCATGCCAACTCAACAAACACTTTCGGAGATACCTGTAGTGCACCTTTATAATCACCCAGTAACGTTGTGACGTTTGATACACCCAAAGTATTCCTACGGTATCCGGGAGTTGCATGATCTCATGGTCAGAGGAACGTGTATTTGACATAGTGAAAGCAACAGCAATAAACTGAACGATCATTTGCTATGCTAACGGTTGGGTCATGTCCATCACATCATTCTCCTAATGATGTGATCCCGTTATCAAATGACAACTCATGTCCATGGTCAGGAAACCTTGACCATCTTTTGATCAACGAGCTAGTCTAGTAGAGGCATACTAGGGACATAGTATTTGTCTATTATCCACACATGTATTTAGTTTCCGGTCAATACAATTCTAGCATGAATAATAAACCATTATCATGAACGGAGAAATATGATAATAAACACTTTATTAATTGCCTCTAGGGCATATTTCCAACAGTCTCCCACTTGCTCAAGAGTCAATAATCTAGTTTACATCTCCATGTAATTAACATCCAATCAGTTCTAGGGCTGATCATGTTTTGCTTGTGATAGAGGTTTTAGTCAACGGGTCTGCAATATTCAGATCCGTGTGTTCGTGGCAAATCTCTATGTCATATGTAGATGCTGCTACCACACTCTGCTTGGAGCTACTCCAAAACCGACTGTCCCACTTTACGTATCCGGTCTGAGACTCATAGTCTTCCGGATCGGTGTTTAAAGCTTGCATCGACGTAACCCTTTACGACGAACTCTTTATCACCTCTATTCCCGAGAAATTCTTCCTTAGTCCTTTTCAGGTACTTCAGGATATTCTTGACCGCTGTCCAGTGATCTACTCCTGGATCACTTTGGTACCTTCCCACCAAGCTAATAGCGAGGCATACATCAGGTCTAGTACACAGCATGGCATACAAAATAGAGCCTATGGCTGAGGCATAGGGGATGACACTCATCTTCTCTTTGTCTTCTGCTGTGGTCGGGCTTTGAGTCTTACTCAATCTCACACCTTGCAATACAGGCAAAAACCCTTTCTTTGACTGATCCATTTTGAACTTCTTCAAAATCTTGTCAAGGTATGTGCTTCGTGAAAGTCCTATGAGGCGTCTCAATCTATCTCTATAGATTTTGATGCCTAACATGTAAAACAACCTTTACCTAGATTTTCAAGTCTTACTCCACTTCACACCAGGCAAGAACTCATTTCTTTGACTTGATCCTATTTTGAACTTCTTCAAAAAACTCATCAAGATGTGTGAACTTTTATCAGGCGTTTTGATCTGTCTCCATAGATCTCGATGCCCAATCAGTGGATAACTCAAAAACAGGTTTTTATTGAAAACCTCCTTTCAATTCTTTATGCTTTCCAGAAATTCTACATCATTTCCAATCAACAATATGTCATCCACATATACTATTAGAAATGCTATAGAGCTCCCACTCACTTTCTTGTAAATACAAGTTTCTCCATAAACTTGTATAAACCCAAACGCTTTGATCACTTCATCAAAGCGAGTATTCCAGCTCCGAGATGCTTGCACCAGTCCATAGATGGATCGCTGGAGCTTGCATATTTTGTTAGCGCCTTTAGGATCGACAAAACCTTCCGGCTGTATCATATACAATTTTTCCTTAAGTAATCCGTAAAGGAATGCCGTTTTGACGTCCATTTTCCAGATTTCATAATCATAAAACCCGGCAATTGCTAACATAATTCTGACAGACTTTAGCATCGCTACGGGTGAGAAAGTCTCATCGTAGTCAACTCCTTGAACTTGGTGATAACCTTTAGCAACAAGTCGAGCTTTATAGACGGTGATATTACCATCAGTATCCGTCTTCTTCTTAAAGATCCATTTATTTTCAATAGCTCGCCGTTCATCGGGCAAGTCTACCAAAGTCCACACTTTGTTCTCATACATGGATCCAATCTCGGATTTCATGGCCTCAAGCCATTTGTCGGAATCCGGGCTTGCCATTGCTTCTTCATAATTCGAAGGTTCATCGTTGTCTAGCAACATGTCCTCCAAGACTGGATTTCCGTACCACTCTGGTGCGGAACGTGTCCTGGTTGACCTTCGAAGTTCAGTAACAACTTGATCCGAAGTTTCATGATCATCATCATTAACTTCTTCTCTGGTCTGTGTCGATGTCACAGAAATTTCTTTCTGTGGCGTACTACTATCCAGAGGAGGTACAATTACCTCATCAAGTTCTACTTTCCTCCCACTCACTTCTTTCGAGAGAAACTCCTTCTCTAGAAAGGATCGTCCATTCTTTAGCAACGAAAACTTTGCCTTCGGATCTGTGGTAGAAGGTGTACCCAACGGTCTCTTTTGGGTATCCTATGAAGACGCACTTATCCGCTTTGGGTTCGAGCTTATCTGGCTGAAGCCTTTTGACATAAGCATCGCATCCCCAAACTTTCATAAACGACATCTTAGGTTTCTTGCAAACCACAGTTCATACGGTGTCATCTCAACGGATTTAGACGGTGCCCTTGTTTAAAGTGACCCCAAAATGATAGTGGCAAATCGGTAAGAGATATCATAGAACGCACCATATCCAATAGAGTACGATTACGACGTTCGGACACACCATTACGCTGTGGTGTTCCATGTGGCGTGAGCTGTGAAACAATTCCACATTGTCTTAAGTGATTGCCAAACTCGTAACTCAAATATTCTCCTCCACGATCAGATCGTAAGAACTTTATTTTCTTGTTACGATGGTTCTCTACTTCACTCTGAAATTCTTTGAACTTTTCAAATGTTTCTGATTTATGTTTCATCAAGTAGACATAACCATATCTACTCAAATCATCAGTGAACGTGAGAACATAACGATATCCACCGCGCGCCTCAACACTCATCGGACCGCATACATCGGTATGTATTATTTCCAATAAGTTGGTTGCTCGCTCCATTGTTCCGAAGAACGGAGTTTTAGTCATCTTGCCAATAAGGCACGGTTCACATGTCTCAAATGATTCATAATCAAGAGATTCCAAAAACCCATCTGCATGGAGTTTCTTCATGTGTTTAACACTGATATGACCTAAGCGGCAGTGCCACAAATATGTGGTACTATCATTATCTTTTGGCATTCGTGTTATGAACATATGTATTACTACGATCAAGATTCAATAAACCTTTCATTTTAAGTGCATGATCATCAATGATATTATCCAAATAGAATAACAATTATTCTCTGAAATTGAATAACCGTCTTGCAATAAACACTATCAGATATAATGTTCATGCTTAACGCAAGCACCAAATAACAATTATTTAGGTTCATCACAAATCCTGAAGGTAGAGAGAGCGTGGCGATGGTGATCACATCAACCTTGGAGACACTTCCAATGCACATCGTCACCTCGTTCTTAGCTAGCCCTCGTTTATTCCGAAGCTCCATGTTTCAAGTTGTAAGCAACTGAACAAGTATCAAATACCCAGGTGCTCCTACGAGTACTAGTAAGGTACATATCAATAACATGTATATCAAATATCTTTGTTGACATTGCCAGTCTTATTATCTGCCAGCTACTTTGGGGAAGTTCCGCTCCCTGTGACATTTCCCTTTGCAATGGGAGCACTAAGTCTCGGGTTTGGTTCAGCCTTGGGTTTCTTCGCGTGAGCGGCAACTGTTTTACCGTTCTTCTTGAAGTTCCCTTTTCTTTCCCTTGCCCTTCTTGAAACTAGTGGTCTTATTAACCATCAACACTTGATGCTCCCTTTTTTTTTGATTTCTACATCCGCAGATTGTAGTTTCGCGAATAGCTTAAGGATCTTCTATCCCTTGCATGTTTATAGTTCATCACGAAGATCCAGTAGCTTAGTGATAGTGACTAGAGAACTCTATCAATCACCACTTTATTCGGAAGTCTAACTCCCACTTGATTCAAGTGTTTGAAGTACTCAGACATTCTGAGTACATGCTCACTAACGGAGTTGTTCTCCTCCATCTTGTAGCTATAGAACTTGTCGAAGGTGTCATACCTCTCGACCCGGGTGTGAGCTTGAAAAACAAATTTTCAGCTCTTGGAACATCTCATATGCTCCGTGTTGCTCAAAACATATTTGGAGCTCCGGTTCTAAGCCGTAAAGTATGGCGCACTGAACTATCGAGTAGTCATCTTTTCTTGTCTGCCAGACGTTCATAACGTCCTCAGACGAAGCCGTAGGGGTATTTCACTGAGCGGTGCATTAAGGACATAAGCCTTCTGTGCAGCAGTGAGGACAATCCTCAGATCACAGACCTAGTCCGCATAGTTGCTTTCATCAACTTTCAACTTCGTTTTCTCTAGGAACATAATAAAAATAGGGGAACTATAGCGCGGTCTATGGATCTACAACATAAATTTGCTAAGACAAGTAAGACTATATTCATGACAATTGAAGTTCAATTAATCAAATTACTTAAGAACTCCCACTTAGATTAACATCCCTCAAGTTGTCTAAGTGTAACATGATCCACATCAACTAAACCACGCCCGATCATCACGTGAGGTGGATTAGTTATCAATGGTGAACATCTTTCATGTTGATCATATCTACTATATGACTCATGTTCGACCTTTCGGTCTCTTGTGTTCCGAGGCCATGTCTGTACATGCTAGGCTCGTCAAGTTTAACCCAAGTATTCTGCGTGTGTAAAACTGGCTTACACCCGTTGTATGCGAACGAAAGAATCCATCACACCCGATCATCACGTGGTGCTTAGAAGCGTCGAACCTTCGCAATGGTGCATACTAGGGGAGAACACTTATCTTGAAATTTAGTGAAGGGATCATCTTATAATGCTACCGTCGTTCTAAGCAAAATAAGATGCATAAAAGGATTAACATCACATGCAATTCAATATATGTGACATGATATGGCCATCATCGTCTTGTGCTTTTGATCTCCATCAGCAAAGCACCGTCATGATCTCCATCATCACCGGGTTGACACCTTGATCTCCATCGTAGCGTCGTGACACCTTGATCTCCATCGTAGCGTCGTGGTCGTCTCGCCGGCTATTGCTACTACTACTACTGCTAACTTATAGCGGTAAAGTAAAGCAATTACATAGCGTTGGCATTGCATACAATAAAGAGACAACCATAAGGCTCCTGCCGGTTGCCTGATAACTTACAAAACATGATCATCTCATACAACAACTTATATCACATCATGTCTTGGCCATATCACATCACCAGCATACCCTGCAAAAACAAGTTAGACGTCCTCTACTTTGTTGTTGCAAGTTTTACATGGCTGCTATGGGTTTGCAAGAACCGTTCTTACCTATGCAAAACCAGAACGTGGTGTAGTGATTGCTTTTTGATCTTCTAAAAGAACCCTCTTCATTGAAACCGATTCAACTAAAGTGAGAGAGACAGACACCCGCCAGTCACCTTTATGCAACGAGTGCACGTAGCGGTGAAACCTGTCTCGCGTAAGCGTACGCGTAATGTCGGTCCGGGCCGCTTCATCTCACAATACCGCCGAATCAAGTAACAACTAGTAACGGCAAGCAATATGTATACACCCACGCCCACAACTCACTTGTGTTCTACTCGTGCAAATCACATCTACGCATAGACCTGGCTCGGATGCCACTGTAGGGGAACGGAGTATGAATTTCAAAAATTTCCTACGCTCACGCAAGATCTATCCATGGAGATGCATCACTACGAGAGGGGAGAGTGTGTCTACGTACCCTCGTAGACCGTTTAGCGGAAGCGTCTCACAACGCGGTTGATGTAGTCGAACAATCCTTCGAGCTCCACCGATCGAGTACCGAACGTACGGCACCTCCGAGTTCTACACACGTGCAGCTCGGTGACGTTCCTCGCCTTCTTGATCCAGCAAGACGTCGAGGAAGTAGATGAGTTCCGTCAGCACGACGGCGTGGCGATGGTGACGGTGAAGAGATTCCGGCAGGGCTTCGCCTAAGCTCTCCGAAAATATGACCGAGGTGGAAAACGGAGATCGGGGCACCGCACACGGCTATGGGACAATTGTGTTCTTTGGGGTGCCCCCCTGCCCCCGTATATAAAGGATGAGAGGGAGGAGGCCGGCCCTCTAGGGCTGCGCCAAGTGTGGGGAGTCCTACTAGGACTCCCTAGTCCTAGTAGGATTCCACCTCCCATACGGAGTAGGAAAGGGGGAAGGGAGAGGGAAAGGAAAGAGGGGGCTGCGCCCCCTCCCCTAGTCCAATTCGGTTTGGGCAAGGGGGGGCGCGTGCCTCCTCACGTGGCCTGCCTCTCCTTTTCCCGTATGGCCCAATAAGGCCCATTACTTCTCCCGGTGAATTCCCGTAACTCCCCGGTACTCCGAAAAATACCCGAATCACTCGGAACCTTTCCGACGTCCGAATATAGCCTTCCAATATATGAATCTTTACCTCTCGACCATTTCGAGACTCCTCGTCATGTCCGCGATCTCATCCGGGACTCCGAACAAACTTCGGTCACCAATCACATAACTCATATAATACTATATCGTCATCGAACCTTAAGTGTGAGGACCCTACGGGTTCGGGAATGATGTAGACATGACCGAGACGACTCTCCGGTCAATAACCAACAGCGGGACCTGGATGCTCATATTGGTTCCTACACATTCCACGAAGATCTTTATCGGTGAACCTCATATGTTAACATACGTTGTTCCCTTTGTCCGGCGGTATGTTACTTGCCCGAGATTCGATCGTCGGTATCCAATACCTAGTTCAATCTCGTTACCGGCAAGTCTCTTTACTCGTTCCGTAATACATCATCTTGCAACTAACTCTTTAGTCACGGTGCTTGCAAGGCTTCTGTGATGTTGTATTACCGAGAGGGCCCAGAGATACCTCTCCGATAGTCGGAGTGACAAATCCCAATCTCGATCCATGCCAACTCAACAAACACTTTCGGAGATACCTGTAGTGCACCTTTATAATCACCCAGTAACGTTGTGACGTTTGATACACCCAAAGTATTCCTACGGTATTCGGGAGTTGCATGATCTCATGGTCAGAGGAACGTGTATTTGACATAGTGAAAGCAACAACAATAAACTGAACGATCATTTGCTATGCTAACGGTTGGGTCATGTCCATCACATCATTCTCCTAATGATGTGATCCCGTTATCAAATGACAACTCATGTCCATGGTCAGGAAACCTTGACCATCTTTTGATCAACGAGCTAGTCTAGTAGAGGCATACTAGGGACATAGTATTTGTCTATTATCCACACATGTATTTAGTTTCCGGTCAATACAATTCTAGCATGAATAATAAACCATTATCATGAACGGAGAAATATGATAATAAACACTTTATTAATTGCCTCTCGGGCATATTTCCAACAAACATCACCAGGGTCATCTCGTCTGATCTTATACCGCAATGCACCGCATACCGGGCATGCATTCAAATTCTCGTACTTCTCACCGCGGTAGAGGATGCAGTCATTAGGGCATGCATGTATCTTCTGCACCTCTAATCCTAGAGGGCAGAGAACCTTCTTTGCTTCGTACGTACTGTCAGGTTTGGAAGCTTCTTCTTCATTATTTTCAGTAGCTTCCCAAATCCCTTGTCAGATACACCATTCTCTGCCTTCCATTGCAGCAATTCCAGTGCGGTAACGAGCTTTGTGTTGCCATCTTCGCAATTTGGGTACAACCCTTTTTTGTGATCCTCTAACATGCGATCGAACTTCAACTTCTCCCTTTCACTTTCGCATCCTCTCTGTGTATCAACAATGACCCGGCGAAGATCATCATCGGGCACATCTGGTGCCTCTTGATCTTCAGCTTCCCCCGTTGCAGTATCACCGTATTCAGGGAACATAGGATAGTTGTCATCATCCTCTTCTTCTTCGTTGTCTTCCATCATAACCCCTCTTTATCCGTGCTTGGTCCAAACATTATAGTGTGGCATGAAACCGTTCTTAAGCAGGTGGAAGTGAAGGGTTTTCGAGTCAGAGTAATCCTTCGTATTCTCACAGATAGTACATGGACAATACATAAAACCATTCTGCTTGTTTGCCTCGGCCACATCGAGAAAATTATGCAGGCCCGTAATTTAGTCGGAGGTGCGTCGGTCACCGTACATCCATTGCCGGTTCATCTGCGTGCATTATATAATTAAGTATATCAAAAACCATTACAGAACATCATGAATAGAGAAATGACCAAATTAATACAAGTTCATCATCACATCAAAACCAAAGTACAGTAGTGATCAAATGTTATTAATGAAAAAATAAATACATAAAGTTCATACAAAACCATGGCACTATATAATAACAAACAATAATACAAGTAAGAAAATTATACAAGTAGCTATATAAATCATACAAGTAAGAATTTTTTCTTAAAAAAAAGATAAGAACAAGAGGCTCACCACGGTGGTGCCGGCGACGAGATCGGCGCGGGCGATCGACGGCGGTGAGGACGGGGATGGGGACGGGACGGCACCCTACACATGTGCAAACTAACAAGTTAATTTGAGCTCAAATTGTGCATCTAAATCAAATAAACTCACACATACACTCCTCCACTAAAACCCACAAACCACACTACTTCTAGAGCATTTGAAATGAGCTAAACTAGCAGTGAGAGATGAAAGGATGAAGTTGCTAACCTTTTTAGAACACTTGGATAGTTGGTGCACCGCCAAACCTAAACAAATCTTGGGGAAAATGGAGCTTGGAGGTCGAGCTTGGAGGAAGAACAGAGGAGAAAGCTTAAGCGTGGCTCCGGCATTTCATCGAACACCTCATGTGCATATATAGGCAAACAACAGAGTAGCCCACACCTCCACCCTTCCACGGCCAAAAAACAGAGGAGATGGGGGGGGGGGGGCGTGGATATATATAGGCAAAACTTTAGTCCTGGTTTGTGTCTAAAACCGGGACTAATGGCCTACCCTTTAGTCCCGGTTCTAGACACCAACCGGGACTAAAGGGAACCGGGACACCAACCGGGACTAAAGGGCAGCCCTTTAGTCCCGGTTGGTGTCTGGAACCGGGACTAAAGGTCCCAGCCGAACCGGGACTGATGCCTGCCGAGGCCCGGCCGGCGTCCTAGCCTCTCAAACCGGGACTGATGCTCCCATTAGTCCCGGTTCGTAACACGACCGGGACTAATGCTCTGAACTGGCCAAGACCAAAGCCCTGTTTTCTACTAGTGTCTACTTTCTCCTAGACCCCTTTCCAGATGTTAGCTAGCTTTTTAATATGCACTAGTTAAAGACCCGTACGTTGCAATGGTGGTAACTTTATATTTGTGGTTCTAGATAGGAAATTTTTGATTGGGCTGAGATTGAGATATGATATGGGGAGGGAATTCATAAGCAAAGGTAAGGTAAGATATGGCATGACTGAATTTGTGTACGTACAACTATGTGATTTGATTTTCTTGTTGCTTGCAAGGGATTTCTTGCTATTGGCGATTTATTTGATTTCCATTAGTTGCTTTGCAAGGGGTTTCTTTCCCCAGAAAAGAGGAGGTGGGGCCGGCTTGGAAAAATAATAATGAGGGTTATCGCGTGGACTGAAAAAATCGATGGGAGGGGCATGTATCACTGGGAGGGGTGGAAGCGATGGAAGCGGAACCAGAAAACTCCCTTTTAATAGTAGAGATAGGTATCTCGAGATACCTAAAAGGAATAGAACCAGTGGCACAGGTAAAAATATAAGCACACTCCTCTTGCCTTTGGACTGCTGGCCCAAAGTTACCTCACTTTTAAGTGTCATTTATTATTGAGGGGTGGAATTTTAATTGTATTTATCAATTGTTTTCTCATTTTTATTCTTCAACCATACATCATCATGCCCCTTTTGTCTTTGATAATTAACATTAATATTCAGGATATTCTTAGGATTTATCGTGAGTAGGGGTGTCATGGACATGGAAGCCGCCCCTGCGTCCACACTGACATCGTACATGCATAGCTCGGCATGGTAGCACTACAACTAGTGGGATGCGATATTTGCGAAACATCATTGATTATTCTTTGATCTGACCACTTCTCCAAATCTTGTTGATTATTCTTTGATCTGACGGCTTCTCCTACCATTCTATTAAGTACTAAAAGACTTCACCCTCCATTCGTTTATGTAAGGTGTATTCTTTCTCGCACGGTGACCATGGCATGAAATTTTACAGAATTAAGGACAAATCATCCTTGGTTAATTTGTTGGTTAGCGGCAATTAAATCAATTAGGCAAAAAAAAAAAAGGGAGAGATAAAGGCAATCAGAAGAGAGATACCTTTCCTTCTTTTTCTATAAGGAGAGATACAGGGAATCGGGAGAGAGATACATTAATTTTTTCTGGAGGGCTAAGAAAGGAATTATAAGGAATTGAAAGAAGTGCATCTTACATTGTGAGATTATATCATAAAATAAATATATCTTATATAAAGGAATGGAGGGAGTAGTAAGGAAAGAAGACTGCCCAGCCAATTATACATCAAGATATATACATGCATGCACTAACATTTACTATTATTTTGTTCAAAGAAGCAACACCACACTTTTTGTCTAAAGCGACCTATAACCATGAATTGAGTAGTGATGTCCAAGAAGAGGAAGACGTATGTAAAGGGTGATTGAGATACCAGGCAATAGACAAGTACCAAGGATAAGTTGTTGAACGTTATCCCATCACGCACTAATTAATTAGCGTACAATCAACGCACTCCATACGGAAAAATTTCATTATTGCAATCACTATCTAATCTTGACCTTACTTCCTAGCTAACTTGCTGCTGATAAGAGCAAATAATTGCGTACTAATTGAAACACCATCCGATTTTACTTATTTATCTTGTAAGAATTATAAGCAGAATGCATACATAAGATAAATACCAAGAATTCTTGTAGTTTTAGTACAGTGCACTTTTGTTTCACCAAACTTCCAGAAGTTGGAACAGTGAATTTTTGTGTGTGTGTGTTTATATAGTGAACTGTTGCCGCAGATCCAGTAGTTAGTTTCAGTTTCCTAAACTTTCCTCTTTATCCCCCATGAGGCGACAAGGAAGATCCACCGTCCCACCATGCACCACCAGCGCCGAGCCCGCAGGTTCCACCATCCTCCGCCTGCCTCGCCGGTGGTGTGATGGGTGGGGAATCTCAATGCAGAAACCTCAGCTCCTAGATAGTTTAGGGGTATCGCAGAGGCGCGTCAGTGGTGATGGTGATTTCGTCGACCCGATGAATATGGTTCCATCGAGCCTCCCATCTCAACAGTGTTGATGGCTCAATGGCATAGATTCCTACTGACCTCTCTGGTTGGTGGGGCTAGGGTTTGCATGGTTTGTCGACAAGGCTGCGGCGACCTTCCCTTTGTAATTTCTTACTTCGGCATCATCTTCATCACATTAGTGTGCCCTTTCTGGCTGTCGTGAGCCCCATGAGTAGTTTTGGAGCTTTGGCTCTTGGATCTGGGGCTCTTCCAGCGTTAACAGCTTCTTCTCGAAATGGTCCAACGAGACCACATTGATGACTTTCAGTCCACGGTCAACAATGACAAGCTGGCTCTTGCGATGGAGCGGTAGCGAGGGCGCGCCGTCGGGCCATTCGGGTGGCAGATGAGGGTCAACTCCCCAGGTAACTCGATGTAATTTTTCTTTATTATCGAGGGGTGTTTGTACCACAGATTTGGTTAATATATATGAGGTTTTTTTTGGCAAAAACAAATATGTAGTGAACTATTATATTTGGAGTGTGAACTCTGTTTATATTTTTTTTGCACAGTGAACTACTAAAGGTATGGAGTGCGAACATTTGTTTTTCTGTTCCTATATAGTGAACTGATATAGTTTACGGAGTTAAATTTTGCTGTTTCATATAGTGAACTGATACAATCTTTTATTTAACTTCTGTTTTCACGGAATGAGCTTGTGTGGTTTAGTGCAAAATGGAGGCTGTAAAAGATCTATTACTTATGTTTCATTCACAGTATTAATTTTTACAAAATAATATGTATGTAGTTTTTTTTAACACAAATATGTATGTAGTTCCAGTGGCTCAAACCGATCTTGAAGTATGTAGAATTACTATTTTTGCGTATCTATCCTTTATGCGGAAAGCCCGTCTTTTTGTTCAAGAAATTATTAAATCCATGTTTATTTTATTCCAAAAGTGACTATATGGGTCCGCGAATAGACCATAGAAAAATAGAAAAATCCATACTCTTGTATCCGTTTCAAATGGTACTTGTGGTCCCAGCTCACATTAGCATATTCATCTTCTTCAATTTAGCTGTCAAAATAAGTGCTTAGTTGGTGCATTGTCTTTGCACATTCTCACTACCGGATTGGTCTACTATGCCGACGGCCAAGAGCCGTCGGCATAGGCCTATCCCGACGGCCGTCGGCATAGCCCCGTCGGCAACATTTGCGTCGGTGTACCCCGGGCAGGCCGTCGGCATAGACTAGCCGTCGGCATAGATTCCTATGCCGACGGCTTCCGTACAGCCGTCGGCATAGAATCACTGTCGGCAAACTTTGACACCTGACGGCGACTGACGGCGCCGTCGTCAACTGCTAAGCAATCAGGAGGAGCCACGTGGCACATCTATGCCGACGGGGAGGCCGTCGGCATAGATTTGAATCTATGCCGACGGCCTACCCGTCGGCATATCTGCGCGCTAGGAAGAGCCCATTTGCCGCCACGTGTCAGATGTGCCGACGGCTAAGCCGTCGGCGTAGATGCACATCTATCCCGACAGCATAGCCGTTGGCATAACTACATGCCAGGAGCTACCAGTGGGCGCCACGTGTCCCCTATGCCGACGGCAAGGCCGTCGGACACCGACGGCCTTGCCGTCGGCATAGGGGACACGTGGCAGCCACTGGTAGCTCGGCCTTGCCCTATGCCGACGGCAAGGCCGTCGGCATAGTTTCCTTCTGATTTTTTTTCTCTGTCTTAATTCAAATCAATTCAATTCAAATAGACAGCAGATATATATGATGAAATAGACATACACAGCCATCTAGAGGAGCATAAATATCATCACAAACATAAGCATCACATCCTCACAACCAACATCACAAGAACATAAATATCATCACAAACATAAGCATCATCGCAAGTCATCTAAAGAAGCACACAAGTCATCTAGAGGAGCATAAAAGACCAGAAGTCATCTAAAGACCCACAGGCTTAAGCGCCAGGACGTCCACCACCACCGCCAAGGTCGTCACCGCCAAGTCCGCCAAAGCCCCGGTCGTCACTGCTAGCGGCAGCGCTACCGCCACCGCCACCTCCTCGGTGGATGGGAGTGACCGGGCTCCGTGACTCGGAAGTCATGCGAAGACCGGCACCACCACCAACGGAAGATCCACCGGTTGCCTGGATGTTTGAAAAGACATGTTCAGGGGATATATGATTGTGTTGAATAAACGGTAAGCGGTGGTTGAATAGTTTGGGGATATACTAACCACCGTAGTCCCCGGGTGCTGTGCCAGAAACTCCTCAAAGGTAAGCAGCACTGGTTGTGGTCCAGCAGGTGGTGGTGGTGGTGGTTCCATTACGGGAACCGTGCCTGCCGCCATGCTCTCAAAAACGAGTTGCATGTTAATTGACAAAGCAAACACGAATGTCAGAAGAAATGAAAGTGCAAATATGGAAATGAAATGAAAGGGGCTAAACTAACCGTCATCATGCGAGTGTTGTGGTCCTGGACGGCTGCAACTCTCGCGCTCCACGCCATGGTCTCCTGGCGTGTGTACTCCATGTAGGCCTACAATATGACATGATGGAACTCATTAAACATCTCAATGCGGAAAATAAAGTGAGCAATGAAGATAAGAGGGAAAATACTTACAGAGTGCCGCTCGGCTAGGAGGGAGTGTGACTGCGCACTGGTCGTGGTCGTGCTCGTGCGCTGGCTCAGGCTCGGGTCGGTAGCTCGGAGCCGTGTGAAGGAGATAGAAGGAGTACACACGGCATCCAAAACCGCCTGCCGACCATGAAGCTTCGGCCCTTTACCCACCACCGCCCTCTCGTCCGTGTGAAGGAGATAGAAGGAGGAAGATAGAACTTGATGAGGTTGTTGAACCTTTACTTCAACCTGAGTGTAGCGCAGCGCAGAAAGTTGTTTCTGTGGAGCCTACATTAGCTGAAGAGGAAGTTAATGATGATGATCATGAAGCTTTGGATCAAGTTGCTATCGAACCTCGTAGGTCGACAAGGACGCGTACTACTCCTGAGTGGTACGGCAACCCTGTCTTAGAGGTCATGTTGCTAGACAACGATGAACCTACGAGCTATGGAGAAGCGATGATGGGCCCGGATTCCGAGAAGTGGTTAGAGGCCATGAAATCCGAGATGGGATCCATGTATGAAAACAAAGTATGGACTTTGGAAGTATTACCTGAAGGGCGTAAGGCCATTCAGAACAAATGGATCTTTAAGAGGAAGACGGACGCGGACGGTAATGTCACCGTCTATAAAGCTCGACTTGTGGCAAAGGGTTTTTCACAAGTTCAAGGAGTTGACTACGATGAGACCTTCTCACCCGTAGCGATGCTTAAGTCCGTCAGAATCATGTTAGCAATAGCTGCCTTTTTCGATTATGAAATTTGGCAGATGGATGTCAAAACGGCGTTCCTTAACGGTTACCTTAAGGAAGAGTTGTATATGATGCAACCAGAAGGTTTTGTCGATCCAGAGAATGCTGACAAAGTTTGCAAACTCCAGCGATCCATTTATGGACTGGTGCAAGCATCTCGTAGTTGGAATCTTCGTTTTGATGAGGTGATCAAAGCGTTCGAGTTTATACAAGTTTACGGAGAAGCTTGTATTTACAAGAAAGTGAGTGGGAGCTCTATAGCGTTTCTAATATTATATGTGGATGACATATTGCTGATTGGAAACAATATAGAAATGCTGGAAAGCGTAAAGGAATATTTGAACAAGAGTTTTTCAATGAAGGACCTAGGAGAAGCTGCTTTCATATTAGGCATCAAGATCTATAGAGATAGATCAAGACGCTTAATAGGACTTTCACAAAGCACATACCTTGATAAGATTTTGAAGAAGTTCAAAATGGATCAGTCCAAGAAGGGGTTCTTGCCTGTTTTGCAAGGTGTGAAGTTGAGTAAGACTCAATGCCCAGTGACTGCAGAAGATAAAAAAAAGATGAGTGTCATCCCCTATGCTTCAGCCATAGGCTCTATCATGTATGCAATGCTGTGCACAAGACCCGATGTCAGCCTTGCCATAAGTATGGTCGGAAGGTTTCAAAGTGATCCAGGAATGGAACACTGGACGGCGGTCAAGAATATCCTGAAGTACCTGAAAAGGACTAAGGACATGTTTCTCGTTTATGGAGGTGATCACGAGCTCGTCGTAAAGGGTTACGTCGATGCAAGCTTTGACACTGATCCGGATGACTCTAAGTCGCAAACCGGATACGTATTTATTCTTAATGGGGGTGTGGTTAGCTGGTGCAGTTCCAAGCAAAGCGTGGTAGCAGATTCTACATGCGAAGCGGAGTACATCGCTGCCTCGGAGGCGGCGAAGGAAGGTGTCTGGATGAAGGAGTTCATGACAGATCTTGGAGTAGTGCCTAGTGCACTTAACCCAATGACTCTGTTTTGTGATAATACTGGTGCCATTGCTTTAGCCAAGGAACCAAGATTTCACAAGAGGACCAGACACATAAAGCGACGTTTCAATTCCATCCGCGATTACATCAAGGAGGACGACATAAATATTTGCAAAGTACACACGGATCTAAATGTTGCAGATCCGATGACTAAACCTCTTCCAAGGGCTAAACATGAACAACACCAGAACTGCATGGGTGTTCGATTCATTACAATGTAAATCACATAGTGATGTGAACTAGATTATTGACTCTAGTGCAAGTGGGAGACTGTTGGAAATATGCCCTAGAGGCAATAATAAATTGGTTATTATTATATTTCCTTGTTCATGATAATCGTTTATTATCCATGCTATAATTGTATTGATTGGAAACTCAAATACATGTGTGGGTACATAGACAACACTGTGTCCCTAGTAAGCCTCTAGTTGACTAGCTCGTTGATCAAAGATGGTTAAGGTTTCCTAGCCATTGACATGAGATGTCATTTGATAACGGGATCACATCATTAGGAGAATGATGTGATGGACAAGACCCAAACTGTAAACGTAGCATTTGATCGTGTCAGTTTATTGCTATTGTTTTCTGCATGTCAAGTATCTGTTCCTTTGACCATGAGATCATGCAACTCACTGACACCGGAGGAATACCTTGTGTGTATCAAACGTCGCAACGTAACTGGGCGACTATAAAGGTGCTCTACAGGTATCTCCGAGGGTGTCTGTTGGGTTGGCATGGATCAAGACTGGGATTTGTTACTCCGTGTGACGGAGAGGTATCTCAGGGCCCACTCAGTAATACAACATCACAATGAGCCTTGCAAGCAATGTGACTAAAGTGTTAGCCACGAGATCTTGTATTACGGAACGAGTAAAGAGACTTGCCGGTAACGAGATTGAACTAGGTATAGTGATACCGACGATCGAATCTCGGGCAAGTAACATACCGAAGAACAAAGGGAACAGCATACGGGATTAACTGAATCCTTGACATAGAGGTTCGACCGATAAAAGATCTTCGTAGAATATGTAGGAGCCAATATGGGCATCCAGGTCCCGCTATTGGTTATTGGCCGTAGAGGTGTCTCGGTCATGTCTGCATAGTTCTCGAACCCGCAGGGTCTACACACTTAACGTTTGGTGACGATTAGTATAATTGAGTTATTATGTTGGTGACCGAAAGTTGTTCGGAGTCTCGGATAAGATCCCGGACATGACGAGGATCTCCGGAATAGTCCGGAGGTAAAAATTGATATATGTGATAATAGTGTTTTGATCTCCGGAAGAGTTCCGGAATTCACCGGATGGGGTTCCGGATGTTTACCGAAGTGTTCGGGTGCAGCAACACTTTATATGGGCCAAAGGGATAAAGCCCACGAGGTATTGGAAAGTGCAAAAGTAGTTTTGCTGCCGCGTAAGCGGTACTACCGCTTGTTGGAAGCGGTACTACCGCCCGAGCGGTACTACCGCTTGTGTGAAGCGGTACTACCGCCCAAGCGGTACTACCGCTTGTGAGCGGTACTACCGCTTGTGCACGGCTGTGCACGATTCGGCAGGGATCCGAGTTGGACTCTTTTCCTACGGGCCAAAACGACCTTGTGCGGGCAAAACCGACCTGGAGGAGGCTTTTACTCCAAGTTTAGATCCCAAGGCTCAACATATAAATAGAGGGGCAGGGCTAGCACACGGGACACATCAAGATTTCCCCAAGCCGTGTGTGGCAACCCTAACCCTCTAGTTCCTCCGTCATAATCTCCGTAGTGCTTGGCGAAGCCCTGCAGAGATTGTTCCTCACCACCATCACCACGCCGTCGTGCTGCTGGAACTCAACCACTACTTCACCATCGCTCGCTGGATCGAGGAGGTGAAGGCGTCATCAAGCCGTACGTGTGTTGAACGCGGAGGTGCCGTCCGTTCGGCACTAGATCGGAAGGATCGTGATTGGATCGTGGGACGCTCGGCGATTTGGATCGCGAAGACGTTCGACTACATCAACCGCGTTTATTAACGCTTCCGCTTAGCGATCTACAAGGGTATGTAGATTCACTCTCCCTCTCGTAGATGCTCATCACCATGGATAGATCTTGCGTGTGCGTAGGAAAATTTTTGTTTCCCATGCAACGTTCCCCAACAGTGGCATCATGAGCCAGGTCTATGCGTAGATGAGATTTCGAGTAGAACACAAACGAGTTGTGGGCGTGGGTGTATACATATTGCTTGCCGTTACTAGTTGATATTTGATTCGGCGGTACTGTGAGATGAAGCGGCCCGGACCGACATTACGCGTACACTTACGCGAGACAGGTTCCTTCAACTAACATGTAACTTCGTTGCATAAAGATGGCTAGCGGGTGTCTGTCTCTCTCACTTTAGTTGAATCGATTTCAATGAAGAGGGTTCTTTTAGAAGATCAAAAAGCAATCACTACACCACGTTGTGGTTTTGCGTAGGTAAGAACGGTTCTTGCAAACCCGTAGCAGCCACGTAAAATTTGCAACAACAATTAGAGGACGTCTAACTTGTTTTTGCAGGGTATGTTGTGATGTGATATGGCCAATTACATGATGAGATATATGTGATGTATGAGATGATCATGTTTTGTATAGAATATCACGACTTGCATGTCGATGAGTACGGCAACTGGCAGGAGCCATAGAGTTGTCTTTAATTATTGTATGACCTGCGTGTCAATCATTAAGCGCCTTGTAATGCTTTACTTTATCGCTAAACGTTAGCAATAGTCGTGGAAGCAACAGTCGGCGCGACAACCTTATGGCGACACGTTGATGGAGATCAAGATGATGGAGATCATGGTGTCATGCCGGTGACGATGGAGATCATGCCGGTGCTTTGGAGATGGAGATCAAAAGCACAAGTTCATGGCCATATCATGTCACTTATGATTTGCATGTGATGTTAATCCTTTTATGCATCTTATTTTGCTTAGGACGACGGTAGCATTATAAGGTGATCCCTCACTCAAATTTCAAGATAAATTGTGTTCTCCCCAAGTGTGCACCGTTGCGAAAGTTCGTCGTTTCGAGACACGCCGTGATGATCGGGTGTGATAGACTCTACGTTCGCATACAACGGGTGTAAGCCATGTTGCACGTGCGGAACACTCGGGTTAAACTTGACGAGCCTAGCATGTACAGACATGGTCTCGGAACACAAGAGACCGAAAGGTCGAACATGAGTCATATAGTAGATATGATCAACATGAAGATGTTCACCATTGAAACCACCTCAACTCACGTGATGATCGGACTTGAGTTGGTGGATTTGGATCATGTTACACTCGAATGACCGGAGGGATGTCAATTTGAGTGGGAGTTTTTTTAAGTAATATGATTAACTAAAACTCATTATCTAGAACAATAGTCTAAGTTGTCTTTGCTATATTTATGTTGTAGATCATGGCTCGCGCAGTAGCACCCTTGAATTTTAATGCGTTCCTAGAGAAAGCTAAGTTGAAAGATGATGGAAGTAACTTTATGGACTGGGCCCGTAATCTAAGGATTATCCTTACGGCTTCCCAGAAGGCTTATGTCCTTGATGCACCGCTTGGTGATCCACCCGCTCCAGTTGAGTCTCTAGACGTTGTGAACGCCTGGCAGGCTCGTTCTGATGATTACTCAATAGTTCAATGTGCAATGTTGTATGGCTTAGAACCAGGACTTCAAAGACGTTTTGAACGTCATGGAGCATATGAGATGTTCCAGGAGTTGAAGTTTATCTTTCAGAAGAATGCCCGGATCGAGAGATATGAGATCTCCGATAAGTTCTATGCTTGCAAGATGGAGGAGAACGGGTCTATCAGTGATCACGTGCTCAGAATGTCTGGGTACTCCACCCGTCTGGCTGAGTTAGGGATGCCCCTTCCGCCAGAGGCTATCACTGACAGAGTACTTCAATCATTGCCACCTAGCTACAAGAGCTTCGTGTTGAACTATAACATGCACGGGATGAACAAGTCAGTCGCCGAGCTGTTTGCGATGCTGAAAGCCGCTGAGTCTGAAATTCAGAAGGAGCATCAAGTGTTGATGGTCAATAAAACCACTAGTTTCAAGAAAAATGGCAAGGGTAAGAAGGGTAACTCCAAGAAGAGTGGCAAAGCAGTTGCTCCTCTCGTGAAGAAACCCAAGGCTGGACCCAAACCAGAAACTGTGTGTTTTCATTGCAAGGGAACTGGACACTGGAAGCGGAATTGCCCCAAGTATTTGGCTGACAAGAAGGCGGCCAACATCAAACAAGGTATATATGATATACATGTTATTGATGTGTACCTTACCAACTCTCGTTGTAGTGCCTGGGTATTTGATACCGGTGCGGTTGCTCATATTTGCAACTCAAAACAGGAACTGCGGAATAAACGGAGGCTGGCAAAGGACGAAGTGACGATGCGCGTGGGAAATGGTTCCAAGGTTGATGTGATCGCCGTCGGCACGCTCGCTCTTCGATTACCGTCGGGATTAGTGATGAACCTAAATAAGTGTTATTTGGTGCCTGCGTTAAGCATGAACATTATATCTGGATCTTGTTTATTGCGAGACGGTTACTCATTTAAATCAGAGAATAATGGTTGTTCTATTTATATGAGTAATATCTTTTATGGTCATGCACCCAATGTGAGGGGTTTATTCTTGTTGAATCTCGATAGTAATGATACACATGTTCATAACATTGATGCCAAAAGATGTAGAATTGATAATGATAATACCACTTTCTTGTGGCACTGCCGTTTAGGTCATATTGGCGTTAAACGCATGAGGAAGCTCCATGCTGATGGACTTTTGGAGTCACTTGATTTTGAATCACTTGACACATGTGAGCCATGCCTCATGGGCAAGATGACTAAAACGCCGTTCTCTGGGACAATGGAACGGGCAAGTGACTTATTGGAAATCATACATACTGATGTGTGTGGTCCGATGAGTATTGAGGCGCGCGGTGGTTATCGTTATTTTCTCACCTTCACTGATGACTTAAGTAGATATGGGTATATTTACTTAATGAAACACAAGTCTGAAACATTTGAAAAGTTCAAACAATTTCAGAGTGAAGTTGAGAATCATCGTAACAAGAAGATTAAATTGCTACGATCTGATCGAGGAGGAGAATATCTGAGTTATGAGTTTGGCAGTCACTTAAGACAGTGTGGAATTGTTTCACAATTGACACCGCCTGGAACACCACAGCGTAATGGTGTGTCCGAACGTCGTAATCGAACCTTATTGGATATGGTGCGATCTATGATGTCTCTTGCCGATTTGCCACTATCGTTTTGGGGTTATGCATTAGAGACAGCTGCATTCACTTTAAATAGGGCACCATCGAAATCCGTTGAGACGACACCATATGAACTTTGGTTTGGCAAGAAGCCAAAACTGTCGTTTCTTAAAGTTTGGGGATGTGATGCTTATGTCAAAAAGCTTCAGCCTGAAAAGCTGGAACCCAAAGCGGAGAAATGCGTCTTCATAGGATACCCAAAAGAGACAGTTGGGTATACCTTCTACCTCAGATCCGAAGGCAAAGTGTTTGTCGCTAAAAACGGAACATTTCTTGAGAAAGAGTTTCTCTCGAAAGAATTGAGTGGGAGGAAGATAGAACTTGATGAGGTTGTTGAACCTTTACTTCAACCTGAGTGTAGCGCAGCGCAGAAAGTTGTTTCTGTGGAGCCTACATTAGCTGAAGAGGAAGTTAATGATGATGATCATGAAGCTTTGGATCAAGTTGCTATCGAACCTCGTAGGTCGACAAGGACGCGTACTACTCCTGAGTGGTACGGCAACCCTGTCTTAGAGGTCATGTTGCTAGACAACGATGAACCTACGAGCTATGGAGAAGCGATGATGGGCCCGGATTCCGAGAAGTGGTTAGAGGCCATGAAATCCGAGATGGGATCCATGTATGAAAACAAAGTATGGACTTTGGAAGTATTACCTGAAGGGCGTAAGGCCATTCAGAACAAATGGATCTTTAAGAGGAAGACGGACGCGGACGGTAATGTCACCGTCTATAAAGCTCGACTTGTGGCAAAGGGTTTTTCACAAGTTCAAGGAGTTGACTACGATGAGACCTTCTCACCCGTAGCGATGCTTAAGTCCGTCAGAATCATGTTAGCAATAGCTGCCTTTTTCGATTATGAAATTTGGCAGATGGATGTCAAAACGGCGTTCCTTAACGGTTACCTTAAGGAAGAGTTGTATATGATGCAACCAGAAGGTTTTGTCGATCCAGAGAATGCTGACAAAGTTTGCAAACTCCAGCGATCCATTTATGGACTGGTGCAAGCATCTCGTAGTTGGAATCTTCGTTTTGATGAGGTGATCAAAGCGTTCGAGTTTATACAAGTTTACGGAGAAGCTTGTATTTACAAGAAAGTGAGTGGGAGCTCTATAGCGTTTCTAATATTATATGTGGATGACATATTGCTGATTGGAAACAATATAGAAATGCTGGAAAGCGTAAAGGAATATTTGAACAAGAGTTTTTCAATGAAGGACCTAGGAGAAGCTGCTTTCATATTAGGCATCAAGATCTATAGAGATAGATCAAGACGCTTAATAGGACTTTCACAAAGCACATACCTTGATAAGATTTTGAAGAAGTTCAAAATGGATCAGTCCAAGAAGGGGTTCTTGCCTGTTTTGCAAGGTGTGAAGTTGAGTAAGACTCAATGCCCAGTGACTGCAGAAGATAAAAAAAAGATGAGTGTCATCCCCTATGCTTCAGCCATAGGCTCTATCATGTATGCAATGCTGTGCACAAGACCCGATGTCAGCCTTGCCATAAGTATGGTCGGAAGGTTTCAAAGTGATCCAGGAATGGAACACTGGACGGCGGTCAAGAATATCCTGAAGTACCTGAAAAGGACTAAGGACATGTTTCTCGTTTATGGAGGTGATCACGAGCTCGTCGTAAAGGGTTACGTCGATGCAAGCTTTGACACTGATCCGGATGACTCTAAGTCGCAAACCGGATACGTATTTATTCTTAATGGGGGTGTGGTTAGCTGGTGCAGTTCCAAGCAAAGCGTGGTAGCAGATTCTACATGCGAAGCGGAGTACATCGCTGCCTCGGAGGCGGCGAAGGAAGGTGTCTGGATGAAGGAGTTCATGACAGATCTTGGAGTAGTGCCTAGTGCACTTAACCCAATGACTCTGTTTTGTGATAATACTGGTGCCATTGCTTTAGCCAAGGAACCAAGATTTCACAAGAGGACCAGACACATAAAGCGACGTTTCAATTCCATCCGCGATTACATCAAGGAGGACGACATAAATATTTGCAAAGTACACACGGATCTAAATGTTGCAGATCCGATGACTAAACCTCTTCCAAGGGCTAAACATGAACAACACCAGAACTGCATGGGTGTTCGATTCATTACAATGTAAATCACATAGTGATGTGAACTAGATTATTGACTCTAGTGCAAGTGGGAGACTGTTGGAAATATGCCCTAGAGGCAATAATAAATTGGTTATTATTATATTTCCTTGTTCATGATAATCGTTTATTATCCATGCTATAATTGTATTGATTGGAAACTCAAATACATGTGTGGGTACATAGACAACACTGTGTCCCTAGTAAGCCTCTAGTTGACTAGCTCGTTGATCAAAGATGGTTAAGGTTTCCTAGCCATTGACATGAGATGTCATTTGATAACGGGATCACATCATTAGGAGAATGATGTGATGGACAAGACCCAAACTGTAAACGTAGCATTTGATCGTGTCAGTTTATTGCTATTGTTTTCTACATGTCAAGTATCTGTTCCTTTGACCATGAGATCATGCAACTCACTGACACCGGAGGAATACCTTGTGTGTATCAAACGTCGCAACGTAACTGGGCGACTATAAAGGTGCTCTACAGGTATCTCCGAGGGTGTCTGTTGGGTTGGCATGGATCAAGACTGGGATTTGTTACTCCGTGTGACGGAGAGGTATCTCAGGGCCCACTCAGTAATACAACATCACAATGAGCCTTGCAAGCAATGTGACTAAAGTGTTAGCCACGAGATCTTGTATTACGGAACGAGTAAAGAGACTTGCCGGTAACGAGATTGAACTAGGTATAGTGATACCGACGATCGAATCTCGGGCAAGTAACATACTGAAGAACAAAGGGAACAGCATACGGGATTAACTGAATCCTTGACATAGAGGTTCGACCGATAAAAGATCTTCGTAGAATATGTAGGAGCCAATATGGGCATCCAGGTCCCGCTATTGGTTATTGGCCGTAGAGGTGTCTCGGTCATGTCTGCATAGTTCTCGAACCCGCAGGGTCTACACACTTAACGTTTGGTGACGATTAGTATAATTGAGTTATTATGTTGGTGACCGAAAGTTGTTCGGAGTCTCGGATAAGATCCCGGACATGACGAGGATCTCCGGAATAGTCCGGAGGTAAAAATTGATATATGTGATAATAGTGTTTTGATCTCCGGAAGAGTTCCGGACTTCACCGGAAGGGGTTCCGGATGTTTACCGAAGTGTTCGGGTGCAGCAACACTTTATATGGGCCAAAGGGATAAAGCCCACGAGGTATTGGAAAGTGCAAAAGTAGTTTTGCTGCCGCGTAAGCGGTACTACCGCTTGTTGGAAGCGGTACTACCGCCCGAGCGGTACTACCGCTTGTGTGAAGCGGTACTACCGCCCAAGCGGTACTACCGCTTGTGAGCGGTACTACCGCTTGTGCGCGGCTGTGCACGATTCGGCAGGGATCCGAGTTGGACTCTTTTCCTGCGGGCCAAACCGACCTTGTGCGGGCAAAACCGACCTGGAGGAGGCTTTTACTCCAAGTTTAGATCCCAAGGCTCAACATATAAATAGAGGGGCAGGGCTAGCACACGGGACACATCAAGATTTCCCCAAGCCGTGTGCGGCAACCCTAACCCTCTAGTTCCTCCGTCATAATCTCCGTAGTGCTTGGCGAAGCCCTGCAGAGATTGTTCCTCACCACCATCACCACGCCGTCGTGCTGCTGGAACTCAACCACTACTTCACCATCGCTCGCTGGATCGAGGAGGTGAAGGCGTCATCAAGCCGTACGTGTGTTGAACGCGGAGGTGCCGTCCGTTCGGCACTAGATCGGAAGGATCGTGATTGGATCGCGGGACGCTCGGCGATTTGGATCGCGAAGACGTTCGACTACATCAACCGCGTTTATTAACGCTTCCGCTTAGCGATCTACAAGGGTATGTAGATTCACTCTCCCTCTCGTAGATGCTCATCACCATGGATAGATCTTGCGTGTGCGTAGGAAAATTTTTGTTTCCCATGCAACGTTCCCCAACACCATTAAGAATAAATACGTATCCGGTTTGTGACTTAGAGTCATCCGGATCAGTGTCAAAGCTTGCATCGACGTAACCCTTTACGACGAGCTCTTGATCACCTCCATAAACGAGAAACATGTCCTTAGTCCTTTTCAGGTACTTCAGGATATTCTTGACCGCCGTCCAGTGTTCCATTCCTGGATCACTTTGAAACCTTTCGACCATACTTATGGCAAGGCTGACATCGGGTCTTGTGCACAGCATTGCATACATGATAGAGCCTATGGCTGAAGCATAGGGGAGGAGACTCATCTTTTCTCTATCTCCTGCAGTCACTGAGCATTGAGTCTTACTCAACTTCATACCTTGCAAAACAGGCAAGAACCCCTTCTTGGACTGATCCATTTTGAACTTCTTCAAAACTTTGTCAAGGTATGTGCTTTGTGAAAGTCCTATTAAGCGTCTTGATCTATCTCTATAGATCTTGATGCCTAATATGAAAGCAGCTTCTCCTAGGTCCTTCATTGAAAAACTCTTGTTCAAATATTCCTTCACGCTTTCCAACATTTCTATATTGTTTCCAATTAGTAATATGTCATCCACATATAATATTAGAAACGCTATAGAGCTCCCACTCACTTTCTTGTAAATACAAGCTTCTCCGTAAACTTGTATAAACTCGAACGCTTTGATCACCTCATCAAAGCGAAGATTCCAACTTCGAGATGCTTGCACCAGCCCATAAATGGATCGCTGGAGTTTGCAAACGTTGTCAGCATTCTCTGGATCGACAAAACCTTCTGGTTGCATCATATACAACTCTTCCTTAAGGAAACCGTTAAGGAACGCTGTTTTGACATCCATCTGCCAAATTTCATAATCGAAAAAGGTAGCTATTGCTAACATGATTCTGACGGACTTAAGCATCGCTACGGGTGAGAAGGTCTCATCGTAGTCAACTCCTTGAACTTGTGAAAAACCCTTTGCCACAAGTCGAGCTTTATAGACGGTGACATTACCGTCCGTGTCCGTCTTCCTCTTAAAGATCCATTTGTTCTGAATGGCCTTACGCCCTTCAGGTAATACTTCCAAAGTCCACACTTTGTTTTCATACATGGATCCCATCTCGGATTTCATGGCCTCTAACCACTTCTCGGAATCCGGGCCCATCATCGCTTCTCCACAGCTCGTAGGTTCATCGTTGTCCAACAACATGACTTCTAAGACAGGGTTGCCGTACCACTCAGGAGTAGTACGCGTCCTTGTCGACCTACGAGGTTCGATAGCAACTTGATCCAAAGCTTCATGATCATCATCATTAACTTCCTCTTCAGCTGATGTAGGCTCTACAGAAACATCTTTCTGCGCTGCGCTACTTTCAGGTTGAAGTAAAGGTTCAACAACCTCATCAAGTTCTATCTTCCTCCCACTCAATTCTTTCGAGAGAAATTCTTTCTCAAGAAACGTTCCGTTTTTAGCGACAAACACTTTGCCTTCGGATCTGAGGTAGAAGGTATACCCAACTGTCTCTTTTGGGTATCCTATGAAGACGCATTTCTCCGCTTTGGGTTCCAGCTTTTCAGGCTGAAGCTTTTTGACATAAGCATCACATCCCCAAACTTTAAGAAACGACAGCTTTGGCTTCTTGCCAAACCAAAGTTCATATGGCGTCGTCTCAACGGATTTCGATGGTGCCCTATTTAAAGTGAATGCAGCTGTCTCTAATGCATAGCCCCAAAATGATAGTGGCAAATCGGCAAGAGACATCATAGATCGCACCATATCCAATAAGGTTCGATTACGACGTTCGGACACACCATTACGCTGTGGTGTTCCAGGCGGTGTCAATTGTGAAACAATTCCACACTGTCTTAAGTGACTGCCAAACTCATAACTCAGATATTCTCCTCCTCGATTAGATCGTAGGAATTTAATCTTCTTGTCACGATGATTCTCAACTTCACTCTGAAATTGTTTGAACTTTTCAAATGTTTCAGACTTGTGTTTCATTAAGTAAATATACCCATATCTACTTAAGTCATCAGTGAAGGTGAGAAAGTAACGATAACCACCGCGTGCCTCAATACTCATCGGACCGCACACATCAGTATGTATGATTTCCAATAAGTCACTTGCCCGTTCCATTGTTCCAGAGAACGGCGTTTTAGTCATCTTGCCCATGAGGCATGGCTCACATGTGTCAAGTGATTCAAAATCAAGTGACTCTAAAAGTCCATCAGCATGGAGCTTCCTCATGCGTTTTACGCCAATATGACCTAAACGGCAGTGCCACAAGAAAGTGGTATTATCATTATCAATTCTACATCTTTTGGCATTAAAGTTATGAACATGTGTATCATTACTATCGAGATTCAATAAGAATAAACCCCTCACATTGGGTGCATGACCATAAAAGATATTACTCATATAAATAGAACAACCATTATTCTCTGATTTAAATGAGTAACCGTCTCGCAATAAACAAGATCCAGATATAATGTTCATGCTTAACGCAGGTACTAAATAACAATTATTCAGGTTCATCACTAATCCCGATGGTAATCGAAGAGCGAGCGTGCCAACGGCGATCACATCAACCTTGGAATAATTTCCCACGCGCATCGTCACTTCGTCCTTTGCCAGCCTCCGTCTATTCCGCAGTTCCTGTTTTGAGTTGCAAATATGAGCAACCGCACCGGTATCAAATACCCAGGCACTACAACGAGAGCTGGTAAGGTACACATCAATAACATGTATATCATATATACCTTGTTTGTTGTTGGCAGCCTTCTTGTCAGCCAAATACTTGGGGCAGTTCCGCTTCCAGTGTCCAGTTCCCTTGCAATGAAAGCACACAGTTTCTGGTTTGGGTCCAGCCTTGGGTTTCTTCACGAGAGGAGCAACTGCTTTGCCACTCTTCTTGGAGTTACCCTTCTTACCCTTGCCATTTTTCTTGAAACTAGTGGTTTTATTGACCATCAACACTTGATGCTCCTTCTGAATTTCAGACTCAGCGGCTTTCAGCATCGCAAACAGCTCGGCGACTGACTTGTTCATCCCGTGCATGTTATAGTTCAACACAAAGCTCTTGTAGCTAGGTGGCAATGATTGAAGAACTCTGTCAGTGATAGCCTCTGGCGGAAGGGGCATCCCCAATTCAGCCAGACGGGTGGAGTACCCAGACATTCTGAGTACGTGATCACTGATAGACCCGTTCTCCTCCATCTTGCAAGCATAAAACTTATCGGAGATCTCATATCTCTCGATCCGGGCATTCTTCTGAAAGATAAACTTCAACTCCTGGAACATCTCATATGCTCCATGACGTTCAAAACGTCTTTGAAGTCCCGGTTCTAAGCCATACAATATTGCACATTGAACTATTGAGTAATCTTCAGAACGAGCCTGCCAGGCGTTCACAACGTCTAGAGACTCAACTGGAGCGGGTGGATCACCAAGCGGTGCATCAAGGACATAAGCCTTCTGGGAAGCCGTAAGGATAATCCTTAGATTACGGGCCCAGTCCACAAAGTTACTTCCATCATCTTTCAACTTAGCTTTCTCTAGGAACGCATTAAAATTCAGGGGTGCTACTGCGCGAGCCATGATAAATATAGCAAAGACAACTTAGACTATTGTTCAAGATAATGAGTTTAGTTAATTATATTACTTAAAAACTCCCACTCAAATTGACATCCCTCCGATCATTCGAGTGTAACATGATCCAAATCCACCAACTCAAGTCCGATCATCACGTGAGTTGAGGTGGTTTCAATGGTGAACATCTTCATGTTGATCATATCTACTATATGACTCATGTTCGACTTTTCGGTCTCTTGTGTTCCGAGGCCATGTCTGTACATGCTAGGCTCGTCAAGTTTAACCCGAGTGTTCCGCACGTGCAACAAGGCTTACACCCGTTGTATGTGAACGTAGAGTCTATCACACCCGATCATCACGGCGTGTCTCGAAACGACGAACTTTCGCAACGGTGCACACTCGGGGAGAACACAATTTATCTTGAAATTTAAGTGAGGGATCACCTTATAATGCTACCGTCGTCCTAAGCAAAATAAGATGCATAAAAGGATTAACATCACATGCAATTCATAAGTGACATGATATGGCCATGAACTTGTGCTTTTGATCTCCATCTCCAAAGCACCGGCATGATCTCCATTGTCACCGGCATGACACCATGATCTCCATCATCTTGATCTCCATCAACGTGTCGCCATGAGGTTGTCGCGCCGACTGTTGCTTCCACGACTATTGCTAACTCATAGCGATAAAGTAAAGCAAAAACGGCGAAAATAATTAAAGACAACTCTATGGCTCCTGCCAGTTGCCGTACTCATCGACATGCAAGTCGTGATATTCTATACAACACATGATCATCTCATACATCACATATATCTCATCATGTAATTGGCCATATCACATCACAACATACCCTGCAAAAACAAGTTAGACGTCCTCTAATTGTTGTTGCAAATTTTACGTGGCTGCTACGGGTTTGCAAGAACCGTTCTTACCTACGCAAAACCACAACGTGGTGTAGTGATTGCTTTTTGATCTTCTAAAAGAACCCTCTTCATTGAAATCGATTCAACTAAAGTGAGAGAGACAGACACCCGCTAGCCATCTTTATGCAACGAAGTTACATGTCAGTTGAAGGAACCTGTCTCGCGTAAGCGTACGCGTAATGTCGGTCCGGGCCGCTTCATCTCACAATGCCGCCGAATCAAGTATCAACTAGTAACGGCAAGCAATATGTATACACCCACGCCCACAACTCGTTTGTGTTCTACTCGAGATCTCATCTACGCATAGACCTGGCTCAGATGCCACTGTTGGGGAACGTTGCATGGGAAACAAAAATTTTCCTACGCACAGACAAGATCTATCCATGGTGATGAGCATCTACGAGAGGGAGAGTGAATCTACACACCCTTGTAGATCGCTAAGCGGAAGCGTTAAGAAACGCGGTTGATGTAGTCGAACGTCTCCGCGATCCAAATCGCAAGTCGTCCCTCGATCCGATCACGAACTAGTGCCGAACGGACGGCACCTCCGCGTTCAACACACGTATGGCTTGATGACGCCTTCACCTCCTCGATCCAGCGAGCGATGATGAAGTAGTAGATGAGTTCCGGCAGCACGACGGCGTGGTGATGGTGGTGAGGAACAATCTCTGCAGGGCTTCGCCAAGCACTACGGAGATTATGACGGGAGAACTAGAGGGTTAGGGTTGCCGACACACGGCTTCGGAAATCTTGATGTCTCCCGTGTGCTAGCCCTGCCCCTCTATTTATATGTTGAGCCTTGGGGTCTAAACTTGGAGTAAAAGCCTCCTCCAGGTCGGTTTTGCCCGCACAAGGTCGGTTTGGCCCGCAGGGAAAGAGTCCAACTCGGATCCCTGCAGTATCGCGTACAAGCGGTAGTACCGCTTACGATAAGCGGTAGTACCGCCCGTAGCGGTAGTACCGCTTACGATAAGCGGTAGTACCGCCCCAGACGCCAGCAAAACTTCCTTTCGCACCTTGCCTAAGCCTCGTGGGCTTTACCCCTTGGCCCAAATAAAGTGTTCTCGTATCCGAACATTTCGGGAAACATCCGGAACCTCTTCCGGTGAATTCCGGAACCCTTCCGGAAACCAAAACACTATTATCACATATATCAATCTTTACCTCCGGACTATTCCGGAGATCCTCGTCATATCCGGGATCTTATCCGGGACTCCGAACAACCTTCGGTCACCAACAAAATAACTCAACTATACTAATCGTCACCAAACGTTAAGTGTGTAGACCCTGCGGGTTCGAGAACTATGTAGACATGACCGAGACACCTCTACGATCAATAACCAATAGCGGGACCTGGACGCCCATATTGGCTCCTACATATTCTACGAAGATCTTTATCGGTCGAACCTCTATGTCAAGGATTCAGTTAATCCCGTATATTGTTCCCTTTGTTCTTCGGTATGTTACTTGCCTGAGATTCGATCGTCGGTATCTCTATACCTAGTTCAATCTCGTTACCGGCAAGTCTCTTTACTCGTTCCGTAATACAAGATCTCGTGGCTAACACTTTAGTCACATTGCTTGCAAGGCTCATTGTGATGTTGTATTACCGAGTGGGCCCTGAGATACCTCTCCGTCACACGGAGTAACAAATCCCAGTCTTGATCCATGCCAACCCAACAGACATTCTCGGAGATACCTGTAGAGCACCTTTATAGTCACCCAGTTACGTTGCGACGTTTGATACACACAAGGTATTCCTCCGATGTCAGGGAGTTGCATGATCTCATGGTCAAAGGAAAAGATACTTGACATGCAGAAAACAATAGCAATAAACTGACACGATCATATGCTACGTTCGTAGTTTGGGTCTTGTCCATCACATCATTCTCCTAATGATGTGATCCCGTTATCAAATGACATCTCATGTCAATGGCTAGGAAACCTTAACCATCTTTGATCATTGAGCTAGTCAATTAGAGGCTTACTAGGGACACAGTGTTGTCTATGTACCCACACATGTATTTGAGTTTCCAATCAAAACAATTATAGCATGGATAATAAACGATTATCATGAACAAGGAAATACAATAATAACCAATTTATTATTGCCTCTAGGGCATATTTCCAACACATTGTGTCCAGCGCGAGGATGAGTCAGCACACCATTGGGCTCGCCGGGTTGCAGAAGTTATGCACAGTTCTGACAGCATCACGGCGGCTCAGGCGGTGCTCGTTCTGGAGCGAACATGTAAGTTCCAGCCGCTGGTTCAGAAGCTCGGGCGGCTCAAGCGAAAGGTTCGGGACATGGGAGACCTCATGGATGTTTTAACCCGGTACGCGGAGTCGGATAACACCAAGGATCCGCTGTCAGACGAGGAGAAATCTGGCAAGGGAAAGAAGGCTAGCGGTAAGAGTCAGCAGCCGAACAACGACAACGGTCAGAGCAACAACGGCGGGAAGCGCAAGGGTCACGATGGTAGCTCGGATTTGCTGGTGAATACGAACGCAACAAACAAGGGTCAGCGTCAGGATGACGGTTCCAGGAAGCCGCCCTCCGGCAATCGCCCTCTCACTTATGAGGAACTCCTCAAAGCCCCTTGTCCGAAGCACAGTTATAATGGAAAACCGTCCACCCACTCCTGGGAAAACTGCTATGTGATGCAAGAGTTCGCCAAGCGTGCCTTCCAGCATCATCATCATGGTGGGGGCAACGGCGGACAACCCGCCAACCCAGGACCCGGCTTCTCAGGGGCCGGCTTGCAGGGGCCTTTTGCCGGACCCGGCTTCCAGGGAAATGGTGGCCAAGGCGGCGGGTTCCAGGGGCCTGGGAATCTAGGAGGCGGCAATCAGAGAGGCAACCAGGGAAACCAGCACCAGGCTGGCACGGCAGGGTTTCAGAGTAACCCGAAGCAGTTAAATAGCGGACAGTATCACGTCTTCACCACTAGCACCTGTAAGCAGGATCGGAAGGTGCAGCGGAGAGCCGCCCACATGGTTGAGCCGGCAACACCGTACTACCTCAACTGGTCGGAGCAGCCGGTCACCTGGAGCAGGGCGGACCATCCAGTCATGCTCGATCACCCCGGCCACTTGGCTCTGGTGGTTGCGCCACAAGTCGGCGGTTATACCTTCACAAAGGTGCTCATGGACGGGGGCAGCAGCATCAATATCCTGTATTATGACACGTTCAGGCGGATGAATCTGTCTGATAAGCAGTTAACTCCGTCTTCTATAGTCTTTCACGGCATTGTTCCTGGCAAGTCGGCGTATCCCATGGGGAGAATTTCCCTTGATGTGGCCTTTGGCTCAGAGGATAACTGGCGTTCTGAGTTCCTGTCCTTCGAGGTGGTCAAGCTCAAGAGCCCATAACACGCCCTGTTTGGCCGGCCGGCTTACGCGTGGTTCATGGTGCGCCCATGTTATGTCTACCTGAAAATGAAGATGCCAGGGCCAAGGGGAACCATCACAGTAGAAGCAAAACCGAAAAATCGCACTCGAGTGCGAGGAAGGAGATGCAGCTTACGCGGAGACGGCTTGCGCCGCGGAGGAGTTGCGGTATTACAAGGATAATGTTGACCCGGCTGACAGGACGTCTCTAAAGAAGCCCACTACAGAGTCTGACCCCCTGCTCAAGTTTAAGTCAGCCAGAGATACAAAGCAAGTTGACTTCACCCCAGGCAACTCTTCGGAGCAATTCACCATCGGGGCGAATATGGATCCCAAATAGGAAAGCGCGCTCATCGAGTTCATCCGTGAGAATCGGGACATGTTCGCATGGAAACCTTCTGACATGCCAGGTGTACCGAGAGAACTCGCTGAGCACTCCCTTAATGTGGATCCAAAGTTTAAACCAGTTCGCCAATTTCTCCGTCGCTTCAACGAGGAGAGGCAGAAAGCCATTGGAGAAGAAGTGGCCCGGCTCCTAGCTGCCGGGTTCATCGTCGAAGTCTTTCATCCCGAGTGGTTGGCTAACCCAGTACTTGTTCTGAAGAAAAACGGGACTTGGCGGATGTGTGTTGATTACACAGACCTGAATAAGGCTTGTCCAAGTGACCCCTTTGCCTTACCCCGTATTGACCAGATCATCGATGCAACGGCTGGCTGCGAGAGTCTATGTTTCCTGGATGCTTATTCTGGTTATCATCAGATCAAGCTGAAGCCGGAAGACCAGGCAAAAACGGCTTTCATCACTCCTTTTGGAGCCTTCTGTTATACAACAATGTCATTTGGTCTGAAGAGCGCCCAGGCGACTTACCAGCGTTGTGTTCAGAACTGTTTCCACAAGCAGATCGGGCGGAATGTTCATGCTTATGTGGACGACATCGTCGTTAAGTCGCGGAAGAAAGAGACTCTATTGGAAGATCTCAAGGAAACATTTGACAATCTCCGTGTTTACAAGATGAAGCTTAACCCGGAGAAGTGTGTTTTTGGTGTCCCTGCAGGAAAGCTTCTGGGGTTCCTTGTCTCTGAGCGTGGCATTGAAGCTAACCCGGAAAAAATCAAAGCAATCACGACCCTGGCTAAGCTGGCCAAGCTAAATGATGTGCAGAAGTTGGCTGGGCGGGTTGCGGCTTTAAGGCGGTTTATAAGCCGGCTTGGTGAAAAGGCAATTCTGCTATATCAGTTGCTCAAGAAATCGGATGACTTCGTCTGGAGTAAGGAAGCAGATCAGGCTTTTGAGGCCCTTAAGAAGCAGCTGTCTGAGCCGCCTGTCCTTGCTGCCCCTCGCGAGAAGGAGCCGATGCTGTTGTACATTGCTGCCAATAACAGGGTTGTAAGTGTGGCGGTCGTCGTTGAGCGCAAAAAGGATGGCAAGGAATATCCTGTCCAGCATCCTGTATATTACGTCAGCGAAATGTTAAGCGAGTCTAAGCAGCGATACCCGCATTGGCAGAAGCTGGTCTATGGAGTGTTCATGGCTAGCCGCAAATTGAAGCATTACTTCCACGAGCATCCAATCATGGTGGTTAGTTCAGCGCCCCTTGGGGATATAATCTAGAACCGGGAAGCCACAGGCCGGGTTGCTAAGTGGGCTATTGAGCTCGGTCCGCATAATCTAAAGTACCTGCCTCGTACAGCAATTAAATCTCAGGCGTTGGTTGACTTCATCAATGATTGGACAGAGTTGCAGGCTCCTGAAGAGAGGCCCGACACAACATACTGGTCTATACACTTCGACGGCTCGAGGCAGCTCGAAGGCTCGGGGGCTGGAGTTGTGATTACTTCCCCACGAGGAGACAAGTTCTGTTACGTCTTGAGACTCATGTTCACTTGCACTAATAATGCAGCTGAGTATGAGGCGCTGCTTCACGGGCTTAGAATGGCCAAGGAAATGAATCTAAGCCGGGTCAGGTGCCTGGGCGACTCCGATCTGGTGGCCCAGCAAGTTTCCGGTACATGGGATTCCAAGGACCCGCTTATGGCAGCTTACCGACAGGCAGTCACCAATATTGCTGGACACTTCAAAGGTTATCAGGTCGACCATATTGATCGCCGGCAGAACGAGGCGGCAGACGCGCTCTCTCGTTTGGGTTCTCAGCGTAAGCCAGTGCCACCCAATGTGTTCCTGGACGTCCTGCACAACCCGTCTGTCACGTTGCCAACGGAGGAGGATCTGGCTATTCCTGACCCGGAGGCGGCTCTCGTCGCAGCTATCCATGCCATCCCTGATTGGGCAGTCCCCTACTTGGCTTACTTAAGCTGGGGAGAACTGCCAACAGAGGAACTCATCGCTCGACAGATCATCAGACGATCTAAGTCTATGACGATTGTCAATGGCGAGTTACACAGGCGAAGCGTCACTGGTGTTTTTCAACGTTGTGTTTCACCTGACGAAGGCCGCGCAATTCTCAATGAGATTCACTCTGGCGATTGCGGGCACCATGCCGGCTCAAGATCACTGGTCGCAAAGGCTTTCCGGCATGGGTTCTACTGGCTTACAACTCATGCTGATGCAGAGGACATTGTCCGTAAGTGCGATGGCTGCCAGAAATACGCTCGTCAGGCCCATGTGCCGGCTCAGGAGTTGAGGATGATTCCAATCACTTGGCCGTTCGCGGTCTGGGGGCTTGACATGGTGGGGCCCTTCAAACGATCCAAGAACAAGCATACGCACCTCCTGGTGGCTGTGGATAAGTTTACCAAGTGGGTGGAAGCAGAGCCGGTCAGCAACTGCGATGCAGCAACGGCTGTCAAGTTTCTGAAAAAGCTGATCTTCCGATTTGGTTACCCGCATAGCATCATTACAGACAATGGAACCAATCTCTCCAAGGGGGCTATGGAACAGTTCTGTCAACAGGAGCACATCCGGCTTGACCTGGCATCGGTTACGCATCCTCAGTCCAACGGGCAGGCAGAAAGGGCTAATCAGGAATTACTGCGCGGTATCAGACCCCGGCTTGTGGTGCCTCTACAGCGCACGCCGGGTTGCTGGGAAGAAGAGTTACCTTCAGTACTTTGGAGCATACGGACTACTCCCAACAGGTCGACAGGCTATACGCCGTTCTTTCTGGTCTATGGTGCAGAAGCCGTGCTCCCAAGCGATATTCGTCATGACTCCCCTCGAGTGGCGGCTTATGTGGAGGCAGATAATGAGCTGGCACGTCAGGACGCTCTTGATGCTTTGGAGGAGGAGCGTGACCTTGCTGCATCCAGATCAGCGATCTATCAGCAAGACCTACGCTACTATCACAGCCGTAGAGTTCGAAGCCGTGCTTTCCAGGAAGGTGACTTAGTGCTCCGTCTGATTCAAGACCAGACAGGCATGCACAAGCTTTCGCCGCCTTGGGAAGGGCCCTTTGTGGTCAGCAAGAATCTCAACAACGGGTCATATTACCTGGTTGATATACGTGAAGCAGAGAAGTCACGCACGTCTGAGGAGGAAACAAGCCGGCCCTGGAACATTGCCCAGCTCCGGCCGTATTACACCTAAGTCATTGACTAGGTTACACCTTGTACATACCTTCTATCATGTATATACCTCTTTTTGATCAAATATAATTTCGACCAGCAACACTGTATGAGGGGGTTTGTTTATCCTCAAAACTTGTGTACTGGATCTTTATTTGTTGATCTTGGTTACTTGGGGGCTTCCAACTCAATTGAGTTTAGCTTACAAAACCCTCTTAACCCGGCGAGATGCCACAACGTTGGTTAAACCTGCCTGTTAGCAAGATGCTACTCCCTATACAAACGACCCGGCGTACGTCTGATGAGTCAATCACGTATGTGACCCTGAACTCATCCGAGTTAAAACGTTCGATTGGTTGTGGAGAGCCGGCTTTCAGAAGCGAGGACAAACCAGCAGGCCAAGTGCCAGCTTCATGAAAGCGTCTTTCGGTTTGGGCTTTCTAAGCCGGCCGTTTCAAGCTTAGTCCGACTTGCAATTTTTTCGCATACAGACATTCTTGCCCACATACTTACATTCAGGCATATCATCTCTGCATACATGCATACATCCATGCGTGTCGTTCACTTAGGTCTATTTGAGCTACTTGACTTGTTGAAAACAGTAACAAAGATTACTCGTTCAAAGTGGCATTGTCACTGACCATCACATATGGTTATATTGTTTCGGCAGATTCATTCCATTGCAGGTCGGCTCTCAAGGCCACAAGGAGGATTCACAGAAATGCAAAGTATTTACACTGATATCAGAAGTTTATGCTACCCTATTACAAGCCGCCCATCAGCTGCGGCCTTGGCAAAATTTCTCTCAAGGATCGGCCTGCTACGATAAGCCGGCGTTTACGCCGCCGGGTCAGGGCTAGCGCCGGTGCCTGATGGATCACCATGAGCCGGCTCTTCGTGGCCGTCGTCATCCTCCTCTTCTGGGCTTGAGTCGCCGGTCGACCACTGAATTGACCGCAATGCTTCAAATAGGGCGTCTTCGGATATCAAGGAGGAGGGGTCGACGTCAGGGGCGAAGGATTGCTTACGTGTCCGGGTTAAGGCCACCGGCTGATGATTTGGCGGCTCGATCCGTTCATTCTTCTCTGAATACGGCGCTTGGTATCTGCTCAAGTCGGCTTCTTCTGCGATGGCGGTGGCGGCGACCCGGGATTCCTTAATGCAGCGTTGGAAGTCCTTCTTTGAGAATGGCGTGTCGTCGACATTGAACTCTGGGTAGCCGCCTGCTATTTGAGCCGGGTCAAGCTCTGGCACGTATGCCTTCGCCCGCGCAAGCGCGGTCAGAGCTCCTGTGCGGCAACATGCCCTTTTCCAGTCGTTGAACCACTTGGGCACGATGGACAGCTCTTTCAGTGTATCCGCAATCAGCTGCGGCGGTGCCGTGGTGTTTTTGGCGGCCATTATGCACCGGCAGCTGCCAATGTACAGTTGCTCTACCAAGGTATAGGCCGCCTTCAGTTTCACCACTGGTAGTTGTACAAGAGTTTGATTTTTTCGGCATGCAAAACACAAGTCTGCACGGTCAGTTAAGCCGGCTAAGGATGATAAGCCGGTCCAAGGAGTTATGCTCAATTTTACATACCGAAGATGGCTCGGCACATGGCGGTGATTTGACCTTTGAGAGTCGTCAGCTCCTGCGTTACCGGCTCGAGCTTGGCCTCTGCTTCTTCAGCTCTCGTGGCTTGGGCGGTTCTTGCAGCCTCAGTTTCTTGCAAAGTGGCCCTCACAATGGCCAAAGCTTTATTCGCCTCCGCGGCGGCTTCCTCATATTCTTGGCGCAACTTCTTCTCTTTTCTGGCCTCCTTTCGAAAGCCGGCGGCCTGGGTTTCTACCTGGTCCAGCATCTCCTGCAAGGCGGACGGTTACATGTGACATGCATATGACCCGGACCGCCCTGAAGGACAGCCCGGCTCATGGGGGCTACATATTATCGAGCTTCACAATAAGCAAGGAAGTCCCATGCAGTTGCGGGCAATCTACATGGCACTTGGGGGCTAATGCATGAGTTGTTTTTTCTGCTTAGTTATGCAGACCCGCCCATTATGAATGATGAGCCGGCCTTTGGGGGTACCGATTGAAGTTGAGCATCCAAATTATCATACTTTGGAAGTTCCGGGTCATTATTTCATATTAACCCGGCCCTTGGGGGCTAATGCATCCATGGATCCATTCTGTTAAATTACGGAGACCCGCCCGTCGTTAATGACGAGCCGGCCCTTGAGGGCACCAGTGGACGGTTCTACGTACAAGTTTCGATTGGTAGTCCCGGATCGTTATTGCATAATGACCCGGCCCTTGGGGGCTACATATATATATGGTACAAGAGGAAGGGTGCAGCTTACTTCATATTTCCGCTTCAAGGCAGTGACCATGGCGATTTCTGTGTCCCGGCTTTAAACTAGCCGGGTTAATACAGCTCGATGGAGGGTACCGGCGTCTTGGTCTTCAAATTTAGGAAACTCAAGAGCCGTCTTCTCTTTGTCCTTCGATGCTGGTTCAGGTTTGGTCGGGATTTTGGTAAGGGCGGTGGAGGATTCTGGTGCAGCAGTTTGCCGCACACTCGTCACCGCTACTTCTTCGTGAGCCGGCGCTTCTTCTTGAGCCGGCGCATCGGGCTGCGGCACGGGTTGATCTTCAACTATATTCACCTTCTCTTGAGCCGGTGGGGAGGCGTGAGCCGGACTTGTCATGTTCAACGGTGGCGGGCTGTTTCGGACGGCCGGCTCGTCCTGGGCTGCCAAGGTGGTTTCCTCTGCTTGAGGGCCTGTCTGAATGGCCGGGTCAGATGACTCGGCAGCTGCTTTCTTCTTAAAGGCTTTGGCGCTGTACAAAGAATGGGGGAATTATTTATTTACAGGAATGAAAAAATAAGAGGTCAATATACATCACAGGAACGTCTGCTTACCCAGGATTGATATTGAAAGCCGGTGCCTGTGTGGCGCTTGACTCGCCTGAGGAGTGGGACGTCTGATAGGCCGAGTCATTAAAGGATAAGGTTTCTTTATAAAGGCCAGCTAGAGGAAAAGAATAAGTTGGGCTAAGAGGCACCTCAGCTCGAGCTTTGCGGGACGGCGGCTCATATGGAAGCCCGCTGCTTAGTTTGCCTTCACTGCTCCGGGTCTTCCTTTTGGAGGTCCCGGCTCGACGAGTTTTCTTCAAAATAAATTTGGGATCCAAATGAGCATCTTGGTTGGAAAAGGGCACCTTACGGACGGCAACCCGGGGCTTCCTTCAAACCTTGTGAATCACAGCCCGGGTTTTCTTCCGAATAGGTGTTGGTGAGTCAGAATCAGAAGAGATTAAGGTTATCTCCGGCTCGTTGGTATGGCTAATTTCCGTTTCGTCCTGAAGAGAAGAGGCATCAGCAAGTTGAATGAAAAGACGGCCAAGTGAGTCAAGTTCTACCTCATCCTTGTCCTCTGCAGCCGGCTTATCAGTACCGGCCGGCTCATCCTGCTGTTCCGCTGGAGCGGGGACGGGTTGTGGGGGCTTCTTCTTCTTCCAAAATTTGTCATTTGCCTGTATTAAGACGAGTTGACGGATGAGGATGGTAACTTAAGAGCAGAGTAAGCAAAAAAGGGGGGGTGCAAACACTTACTGAAGGCACCGGGTTGGTCAAGCAAAAGGGGGCCAGCCCAGTTTTGTTGCATTTCTCCTAAGGTTCTCCTAGTAGCCTCTTGATGGTTTTGTTGATATCACTTGCTGATAGGTTGACTTGGCTGAACCATTGAGCGTCGGCCGGTTCACCAGTGTAATTGCACATCAGGTCGCCTCTGTGGCTAAGAGGCTGGATTCGCCAGCTTACCCAGCACCGGGTCAGATCAATCCCAGTAAGGCCGTTGGCAACCAAGGCCCTTAGTTTGGCGTAAACAGGGGCGAATTGCTTGCGTTCTTCTGTGGATGGCCAACCCGGAAAAGCCACTGTAGCGTTAAGCCGGTCCGGTCTATAACCCGGCAGGGGATTTTCACCTTGAGGGGTGGTGCTCTTGCAGTAAAACCAAGTCTTGTTCCAGCCCTTGGGGTGACTCGCCAGCTTGGCCTCAGGAAAGGGAGTGTTTCTTCGCCTTTGAATTGAGACGCCGCCAAGTTCTATGCTGGGGCCATCGGTGAACTCTGTCTGATGATTGATATAGAAGAATTCGCGAAAGAGCAGGACAGTTGGTGCCATTTGAAGATACACTTCGCAGAAAACTTGAAATTGGCATAGGTTGGTAATTGAGTTTGGTCCCAGATCTTGCGGTCGGAGGTCGGAGGAATGGAGAACATCACGGAAATTTTTTGACCCGGGCGGTCGAAACCCTTTGTGCAGATGTTCTGCAAAGATTACCACTTCACCTTGTTGGGGCTGAGGGGTGCTTTCTTCCTCAGGTGCCCGCCAGTCGATTGCGGTTTGAGCCGGCAAAAGGCCTTGCCCTACGAGCTCATTCAGCATCAGAGTTGACACTTGTGATCTGAACCAGTTGCAGGATTTGTCGGTCTTGGGGGGCCATGGCGACTTAATAGTTTAACTGCAAGGACAAAAATGACAAGCCGGTGTGTTAGCTTAAGAAGGACAAGCCGTCAGAATATAAGACCCGGGCAAATGATACAAATCAGAATGACTAAGTTCATAGACCAGATTCAGGCGCGCTGTCTACGGCAATCATAAGCCGGCGTTAATGACGGTGGAGATTTGGATTTCTCCTAAGTGTTGAGCTAGTGATAAACAGGAATCTAACGGAGCGGTTATAATTACGGATCTGAAAATACCACGGAAACAAAAACTTAAAAAACCTAGGTGAGGATGGATCTGACGGTACCATGTACAATGGGATCTATGGAAGGTAGTACAGGGATTAGAGTGGAGAAAAATGGTACCGTAATATGCTTATTCGGATCATTTCGCTAGATATGGATCTACTAGCAGAAGGAGCCAATGAACTCTGTTACACACTGACGAACACCGACGAATGGCAAGAAATGAATGAGGCACTGCAGATCCAGAAAAAAGGGATTGGGGTGTACCTGGCCGTGGCGGATGTGGTCGGAGTATTTTTGAGGAGCTCCGGCGACGATGGGGCGGCGGAGAAGGGTGCTGTCGAGGTCGACGGGGAACTTGAGGGCGGCGACGCTTCGGGTGTACGAGGTGACAGTCGCGAGGAAGAAGAAGAGTGTAGGGTAAAAAGTGAAAATGGGGATGAGCTGGCGTATTTATGGCGCGGAAAAGGTTAAAACGGCAAGGGCGAAACCCCAGGTGGCGCAGTAATTTTCGGTGGTGTGGTGCCTCGATTCTCGCGCCTGACAAGACGGGACGTACCTACTAAGGGATTTGAGATGATATTATCCGGATTTCGCGGAAGTGGATCGTGACGTCATGAGGAACAAGAATTGAAAATGCTAAGTTTGAATCTGAAAGGACGAGCCTGACGATCACTTTAACCCGGCGACTTGAGCCGTTCCAAGATGGCGACTTAAAAGAGCGACTTGGGATGAGCTTGGAAATGTATTACTAATGTTTTGTTTTTTTCAGGATAAAGTTTAACGTAAATAAATTCAAGTCAAACTGAGGGCTAATGTTGGGGATATTTACCAGTGCGGAGACCCGGCATGGGTTAACCCGGCCGTAAGGCGAGCTTAGCGGGCCAACTCATGGCAGGGTCTGAAGACTCAAGGTGGGCCGGCTTAAGAAGGCCTGGTGACGACAGGCCGGCTTATGCGACGGGCCGGCTTACGAAGGTGAAGGTGGCACGGAGACCATCTTGGAGAGCAAGTAGAAAAGAATAGGAGGCGGGTCAAAGAACGACCCGGACTCTCATGTAATTTAGGGTTCCACCTGTGTATATAAGGGGAATCACCTATACGAAAAAGACTAAGTTGCAATCCCCTCGAAAGCTAGGTTAGCGAATCCGCATCCTTGTAATCGAGATCCACAGCAATATAAACAAGCAGGACGTAGGCTTTTACCTCCACCGTGAGGGGCTGAACCTGGGTAACCCGACGTCTTCTCGTTCCCATTCAACCCCGCCAAGCTTCCACGTTAGTGCGATGGCTTCATCTCTAAGTCCTATCAGGACATCTGTCGCGACAAAACCACGACTAGGGCCGTCTCCAGAAGTTTGAGGCCCCGGTGCGAAATGAAAAATGTGGCCCTCAAATTTATTTATTTTAATTTTGAAATAGCAAATATGATTACAAATTTAAATGGGTGACAACTTAAGTAACTAACCAATTGATTGATGAACGGATGCACATGAACACAAAAAAAATATAATTATTCAATATAGTGGTCGTTAAGACGAGACAACAAAAATTATATAATTATGCAATATAGTGTTTGCTCTTATTTTTTGGAGGGAATATAGTGTTTGCTAAGATCAACATATATAACTCTGTAATTTTTTGGCTAGTAAAGCGGGGTACGGTTTCTGTTCCTGGAGAGGAGAAAAGGAGGCGATTGGTGATCCTTTTGTCTACCGCCGGCCAGGCCACGGGCTCCCTCCCTCTCCGGCCGCCGGTCCGGCGACGGAAGAGTGGGGGAGCCCCGGATCTGGGTCTCTGGTGTGTAGATAATAGGGTAGGTGTGCTCGGCGACGTTTTGGTGGTTTCGGCGCCGACGTGTAGTAATAATATCCCCCGGCTTCAGATCCACCTCGGCGTCGTTGTTCTTCGCGGCGGCGGCGGGGAGCTTGTGGGGTGCCGGATTGTGGTCGGTCAAGCGGTGGCACCGGCCATGCTGTTGGCGATTTGTCCTCCAGATCCTGCCCCGTTGCGTCGTCGTGGGCTTCTTATGTCGGCGTGGATTCTTGGAGGGTTCTTGTTCAGGCTGTGGCATGTTGACGGCCATGTTGTGCTTGTGAAGGTTTCGTTCAGTTCATGGGTTTCAGGATTGGTTGCTCTCGCCGGCGGCTATGTCTTGGCGTGCTCGCGTCAATTCAAGTCGGCGGTTACAGTGGTGCTGCAACACTGGTTCATCCCATCTCCGGCGTGCTGGTCTTTGACCGAAGATGGAGACTTCCCGTCCGCCATGGGTTCGTGCGCTTTTTCAATGGTTTCGCTGGCTCCGGGTGGGAGCGGCGGCGGCGGCGCGCCGTCATCTCGCGTTGATGGATGTGGTGAATCGGTTCCCCAAGGATCCGTTTGTAATTCTCTTTATTTTTGGGGTGTGTTGTACTACTGGTTATTTGCAATATAGTCCTGTGGCCTGTTCGCAAAAAAAAAAGATCAACATATATAAGAAAAAATTAGTTTGAATTTTTTTTAAGGATAAAAAATTTAGTTTGAATTAGATAGGGGTTTGGCTTACACGCATCTAATTGAGTGATAGGCCCAGCGAGCAATCGATCACAATCGAAAAAAAGAAACGACGCAGTCTCCAGGATGTATCGATCAAACTGCTCGGAATCGTCGAGAGGCATCAGTCAGGCTGACAAGGCCCATGAGACCTAATCACGGAAGCTCTATTGAACAGGTCTGTAGGACACAAAACAGGATAAAAAAAAGCCCAAAACACAGACAAGTATGCAAAAGCGACCCAAAATTGGGTGCCCCTGAAATTTGGGGGCCCTGTGCGCACTGGCGGAGCCTCATGGAGGCCAAAGGGGGCTGCGACCCCCCCTTCCAAATGTGCAGAATATTTTTTACTACTAATCATTCTAGTAAAGCAAAGAGGAAACGATTAATCTTGGAGGGAGATTTGCACTGGCCATGGCTGTGAGTGTGTCTGTTGGCCTGACAAAACCAAGAGTCCAAGTAGCAAATCAGCGATCGATGGTGTAGCCATGGCCGGAGATGGCTGCAGCAGTGCCGTGCAGCAGGCTGCAGGGTCAGGACAGGAGCCTCCTCTAGCGTTGGCAGTGAGTTCTGCCTCGAGTCGTCGACCTGGCGCGTGCTGGTTGCCGGTTCGTCGTGGCCGTGCGCCGCACCGACCATGTCCGCTCCTTATGCAATGAGATCAACGCGTCTGCGGATGTCCCTTTGGCCGCCAGGCGGTGGCCGTCGAATTCAACGTCGTTGCTGGCCGGTCGGCCGTGTCGATGCCTTGATCAACAACACACGTCGCTGCCGGCGGGCCGGCTGTGTCAATGCTTTGGTCCAACACCCATTACTCCGAAGTACCCCTTTTGCATGCTCTTCTTCAATACTCCTTTACAGCCTTGGGTTTCTTGAATTGCGGCTGAAAATAACTCAGTAGTCGTTCTTGCATGCGTGAGTTAGCAGCTATGCTTCCGGTTGAAAATAAAGTCCAACTCTATACTCCTCTACTTCTATTTGTGGTTGTGGGCATGTATACTTGGTAGAAAGTGTTGAACTTGAACAACCATCAGCTTACACTCCTCCTAGTCATACATATTTTGCCTTTTTTTTAGATTGACCCCCCCTTCGTTGCTTGCCACGCTCCGCCACTGCCTGTGCGAGCGCACAGCTCGCACAGCCCCCTGGACGGACCTGCCACGAGGTTGGCCCCGTCAGGGCTACCGAAGCAGACGAGGGTGGTCTCTGTGCAGGCGACGAGGACGCGCGCGCCGCGGTTGTTCTCGGCGAGCTCCTTGGCGAGGTGGAGCGCCCTGCCGCCGCCGTAGCAGTCGTGGAGGCTGACGATGGTGTGGCAGACGGTGGGGCGGAGGCCGAGGAGCGTGGCCAGCTTGAGGTCGGCGCTAGGGGCCTCCCACGCGGAGTAGGTGCTGAAGACGAGGTGGGTGATGTCGGTGGCCGGGCGGCCCCACTCGGCGATGCCCTTGGCCGCGGCGGACTGCGCGAGCTTCGGCACGGCGGTGGCGGCCATTTCTATGCGAGCGTCGAGGGATGGCAGCTCCCTGTCGAGGAACTCCGGGTGGGCGCCCAGTGTCTCCTCGGTCAGGTGGAAGTGGCGCTTCTCGATGCCCGTTTTCTGGCCTGCAATTATGAAAATTGAAACTCATCCTCACAATTTTTCATCGTGTTCTTTTTCCAAACGTGTCGAGGAGGCAGCGCTCGACGTTCTGTCCGATCAGCATCGGCACCTGGATGGCGAGGTGGAAGTCTATGCCGCCTGCCGTGGCCTGCATGCCGAGCACGTGCTCGGTCCTCGGGATCGTCGTCTGCGTGGCAGAGACCATCTCGAACAGCGGGCGCTCGCATTCGCCGAAGGGGCCGGCACCGACGATGACGGCGCCGGCGCCGTCCCCGAAGGCCCGAACAAGGCGTGGCCCACGAGGTTGGCCCCGTCCGGGCTGCCGAAGCAGACGAGGGTGGTCTCGGCGCAGGCCACGAGGACGCGCGCGCCGCGGTTGTTCTCGGCGAGCTCCTTGGCGAGGTGGAGCGCCCTGCCGCCGCCGTAGCAGCCGTGGAGGCTGAGGATGGTGCGGCAGACTGTGGGGCGGAGGCCGAGGAGCGTGGCCAGCTTGAGGTCGGCGCTGGGGGCCTCCCACGCGGAGTAGGTGCTGAAGACGAGGTGGGTGATGTGGGTGGCCGGGCGGCCCCACTCGGCGATGGCCTTGGCCGCGGCGGACTGCGCGAGCTTCGGCACGGCGGTGGCGGCCATTTCTATGCGCGCGTCGAGGGATGGCAGCTCCCTGTCGAGGAACTCCGGGTGGGCGCCCAGTGTCTCCTCGGTCAGGTGGAAGTGGCGCTTCTCGATGCCCGTTTTCTGACCTGGAATTACGAAAGAGCAAGAATAGAATTACGTAAGATTACTAAGTTTTTACGTAAAATCAACCAGGAGGATTATGATTGGCAGGCCCGTCGACGAGGGTGTGCGAAGTGAGCGATCGCACAGGGCTCCAAAAACGTGGGGCCCCCGATCGGTGAAAAAATAAGAGAAACCCTGGTTCGTACGCCTGATCTGCGAGTGCCCGATGGAAACGGTTCAGCTGCGAAACGCCCCACGCGCCGAGAAACCAGGAATCTGGATGCCTGCGCGGGCCCCATTTTGCGTCGAGTCCAAGGGAGAGTCAAAGCGTCGCACTGCCCTAATCCAACAATTCACCCGGTTGCCTCGCGCCGCCTCGAAAACCAATTAACCACGGTCCAATGGATCTGTGTCGAACCATTGTCGATGGCGGCCCTGAGGAAGAAGAAGAGATCCTGCCCTGAAATCTAGCGTCGTACATCATGATGGTGGAGCTGTACTCTTCTTCCATGATGGTATCCAGCTTTGCCGGCGGCCGCGGTGGCACTGCCCTGCCGGATCCAGAGGTAGGCTGCTGCCAAGGAACAGCCTCGCGGAATATCTCCTCCCTCTTGCGCGAGCAGGACGACCTCTGACCAGCGTTGTGCAACAGTTCGCCGCCGACATGGCCTCGTTCACACAGGGCCTAAGTCCATGATCGTAGATTGGTAGGTAACTTTCTGCTACCCTCCTACTAGTACATGGATTACTTGTATTGTTAGTATATACCACGCTAAGCCTAAACTGGGATGTGGTCTTGTTTTTCAGTTTCAGAATGATTTCCGCATTATGGCGTCACTATAATATTACTAGTTACAAAAACACTAGATATTTTCATCAATTTATCCTATACTTTAGCTCGTCTAGCCGTTGTACTAAATAAATACTCCCTCCGTTCCTTTATGTAAGGTGTATTATTTTTGGCACGGTGACCAAGGCACATAATTATAGACATGTTAAGACTAAATTATCCTTGGCAAATTTGTTGGTTAGTGGAAAGTGAATCAATTACTTCAGAAAAGTATGAGATACATGCAATCGATAAAGAGATAGTTTCCTTCTTTTACTATAAGGAGAGATACATACAATCAGAAAAGAGATACTTTCCTTTTTTAGGAGGGCTAACCAGGGAATTAGGAGGAATCAGAAGAAATGCACCTTACATTCTGGAATTTTATCAAAAAACAAATACACCTTATATAGAGGAACGGAGGGAGTATATTAAAAAACACTAGATATTTTCATAAATTTTGATGCTGCTTCTCCGTAGAATATTACTATCGATTTAGTACAATCTATTTTATTTTGCACTAATACTTGGTATATTTCTAAACATGCTCGAAATAAAACTAAGTTAAATAATTAAGTGAAACTATAATGTTTCTATCAGGTTCCAAAATTTAGGGGTCCATTTTGTATATCGCACCGGGGCCTCAAATTTCTGGAGACGGCACTGTATACGACGAGTGATTAAGTAGTTGGGCGTTATAAAATGGAGACCTCCAAAAGTAGTTGGGCGTAACAATATATACAACAATATGTATGGTGGTACTGCTAAGGAGATGTGAATATAAAGGCAGATTTATATATTGAATATTGACATCCAAATACTATGTCTTTGTGTGTACTCAGAATGTAAAAGGAGATGCATCACTATAGGAAAAACATATGTTGCCTTCTGTTTCGCCATAAGCCGAGAGTAAGATATTGTCCCCTCGGCTTACATCAGTGTAAGCCGAGCGCCAAAAAACACACGGCAACCACATGGCCCCCGGCTTACACCTCAATATGCCAAGAAGCTGTAGAAAAATACTTGGCGTAGACAAGAATCTCGGCATACTCCGGGAAAAACACTTGACTTATACCCTGCACTCGACAAACTACCCTGCCAGGTGGCCTCCCCCCTGCGCACTTGACGGCTTCATGATAGCGGGCGATATAAGCCAAGTACACTCAAACGGTATACTCGGCTTATATCGTCTTTTATTTTCTATTTAAATGCAAACCCCTTCTCTCCGTAAGTCGAGTGTCCGACAGAATACACTCGGCTTACGTTCAATTTTTTTCGTGCCCACGACTCCTCTGTCTCCTTGTTATTAAGCACGTCGTGGGGCTGATGGCCCGAACCACCATGCTTCCGCCTCACACCAGTCAGCTGCCATCCTTTGCCCTACCCCCGCAGCTTGCCCGAGCTCGTCGACGGCCGGCCGGCCGGCCTCTGTAGCCTTGATCTGCAATGGCCCACCACCTTGACGATGCCCTCCACCACCTCAACACCATCCTCCACCACCAACCCCGACGCTGGCCGTGCCCCCATCCCCTGGACACCAACCTCTGACAACCCCACCGAGGTGAGCAATTCTACTTATTTCCTTTTTTTCTATTTAGCACTATTTTTATACATATAGAAATTTTATATATAGTAACGCTAAACTAAGCATGAGTGTAGAATAGCTTATTCTACACCCCAGTAACGTTACATACAAAATATAGTAACAGAGTACACAAAATATAGTATTTTTTTTTGTAAAAATGTAGTAAATTACAAACATGGGTAGTAAAAAATTTATTTTTTCGAATTACAAGTTTTTTGTACACCGTTTTACTAGATTTTGTATAGAGCGTTACTGGGGGTGTAGAATAAGCTATTCTACACTCACGCTTAGAATAGCGCTACCCAATTTTATATGGATATGTAGGTTGATGATATATGGATCCAAGATAGGCTAATATGGATGATATGGGTGAAAAAAGATATGGATCCTAGCTACCTAGGTTTTTAGTGTTTGGATGATATTCTGATACTAGTCATAGAATATTATTCTGTTGGCATCATTAAAATATTCCCGAGTCAGTAGTCGAATTGGAACGGACAATACATTGAACTTTCATGCCTTTCGTGGAAATGGGGCATGCAATGTACCATTGGAAAGCTGGGGACGAGGCAATCACTTGTCATGTTGAACATTTTCACAGAATCATCACGATTTAAAAGCAATTTTGAAGAACAAAATTTGTTTTCTCATATTAAAAATCACAAATAGTATTTTTTTCCTCATTTTCAAACGATTTACTAGAACAGTGTGAAAGAGATGGCGTTGGAAAGCTATTGCAATTCAGCACCATTTTTATGTAGATTTTTTTTTTCAAATTTCATACGGGTTAAGAGGGATTTAAAAAATTAGCTGAATTTTGGCCAAATCATATTTTTGCTATAATTTCCAAACGATTTGTCAAAATGCAGCAAATGATACACCGCTAAAGAGCTATGGAAAATGTGAAACTTTTTGTATATAAACGTGAAACTTTTTGTATATAAAGTTTAAATTTGAATTCGAATACGGAAGAATGTTTTTTGAACACAAATTTTAAATAAAGTTTCTCGGAATGGGGCAAATGACATACAGTGGAAATCTATTGGAAATTTGTAAATGTTTCATGTGGAACGTTTTATCAAATTCACAAACGTCTAAGTGGAAGTTCAAATACGGCGAGACCATGTGTGTTGTTTTCCCATCCTGAAACAGAGCACTCGAACTGAGCCCTCTGCAGGTTTGAATTGAGGGTGTTTCACAGTACAAACTTCACTTTGTTTTTTTAGTGGTCGTTTGCTCGCAACTTGTCAACCATATGTCGGATTTGAGCAAATGATATATCGTTGGAAAGCTGTTGAAAAGGGCCAACTTTTTTGTGTGGAACAAATTTTCATATCCATCACGGTTTAAGAGTAGATTCGAATATGGTAAAATCCAAATAGAACGACATACACAAAAATTTCGAACCATTTCTCAGAATGAAGCATACAATATACCGTTGGAAAGCTATTGAATAGGAGAATTTTTTTGTGTAGAACGTTTTTCAGATTCATCACAACTTACGGGTAGTTCTAAAAGCATCAAAATGACATTAATTTTTTTGTTTTTGAATTGCAAATGAATGGTGGACTTCTCTAATTGGATGTTTTGAACAAGATGGGACAAGAACGTGAGTTTTGTAGAAGTGAACCTTCGGTATCACATTTGAACTTTCGTCATGCACCTTTCAGTCAACTCCATAATGATGCACTACAACAATATATACGACGAGTGATTAAGTAGTTGGGCGTAATAAAATGGAGACCTCCAAAAGGAGATGTATCTATATATATATGGTTGTATTGCTAAGGAGGTGTCAATATAAAGGCAGATTTATATATTGAATATTGACATCCAAATATGTCTTCGTGTGTACTCAGAATGTAAAAGGAGATGCATCACTACAGGAAAAACATATGTTTCCTTGTGTTTCGCCATAAGCCGAGAGTAAGATATTGTCCCCTCGACTTATATCAGTGTAAGACAAGCACCATCCCTAAAACACACGGCAACCACATGGCCCACGGTCTACACCTCAATATGCCAAGAAGCGCTAGAAAAATACTTGGCTTAGACAAGAATCTCGGCATACTCTGGGAAAAACACTTGACTTATACCCTACACTCGACAAACTACCCTGCCATGTGGCCTTCCTCCCCGCACTTGATGGCTTCGTGATAGCGGGCGATATAAGCCAAGTACACTCAAACGGTATACTCGGCTTATATCGCCTTTTATTTTCTATTTAAATGCAAACCCCTTCTCTCCGTAAGTCGAGTATCCGACAGAATACACTCGGCTTACGTTCAATTTTTTTCGTGCCCATGACTCCTCCGTCTCCTTGTTATTAAGCACGTCGCGGGGCTGATGGCCCGAACCACCGTGCTTCCCCTCACACCAGCCAGCTGCCATCCTTTGCCCTACCCCCGCAGCTTGCCCGAGCTCATCGCCGGCCGGCCGGTCGGCCTCTGTAGTCCTGATCTGCAATGGCCCACCACCTTGATGATGCCCTCCACCACCTCGACACCATCCTCCACCACCAACCCCGACGCTGGCCGTGCACCCATCCCCTGGACACCAACCTCTGACAACCCCACCGAGGTGAGCAATTCCACTTACTTCCTTTTTTTGTTCTATTTAGCACTATTTTTATACATATGGAAATTCTATATGGATATGTAGGTTGATGATATATGGATCAAAGATAGGTTAATATGGATGAAAAAAGATATGGATCCTAGCTACCTAGGTTTTTAGGGTTTGGATGATATTCTGTTACTAGTCATAGAATATTATTCTGCTGACATCATTAAAATATCCCCGATTTAGTAGTCGAATTGGAGCGGACAAAACAGTGAACTTTCATGTCTTTCGTGGAAATGGGGCATGCAATGTACCATTGGAAAGCTGGGGACGAGGCGATCACTCGCCATGTTGAACATTTTCACAGAATCATCATGATTTAAAAGCAATTTTGCAGACAAAAAATTGTTTTGTCGTATTAAAAACCGCAAATAGTACTTTTTTTCCTCATTTTCAAACGATTTACGAGAACAGTGTAAAGAGATGACGTTGGAAAGCTGTTTCAATTCCGCTCCCTTTTTATGTAGAATTGTTTTTTCAAATTTCATACGAGTAAAGAGGGATTTAAAAAAATAGTTGAATTTTGGCCAAACCATATTTTTGCTATAATTTCCAAACGATTTGTCAAAATGCAGCAAATGATACACCGCTAAAAAGCTATGGAAAATGTGAAACTTTTTGTATATAAACGTGAAACTTTTTGTATATAAAGTTTAAATTCAAATTCCAATACGGAAGAATGTTTTTTGAACACAAATTTAAATAATGTTTCTCGGAGTGGGGCAAATGACATACTGTGAAAATCTATTGGAAATTTGTAAATGTTTCATGTCGAACGTTTTATCAAATTAACAAACGTCTAAGAGGAAGTTCGAATACGGCAAGACCATGCGTCTTGTTTTCCCATCCTGAAACAGAACACTCGAACTGAGCCATGTGTAGGTTTGAATTGAGGGTGTTTCACAGTACGAACTTCACTTTGTTTTTTTAGTGGCCGTTTGCTCGCAACTTGTCAACCATTTGTCGGTATTGAGCAAATGATATATCGTTGGAAAGCTGCTCAAAAGGGCCAACTTTTTGTGTTGCAGAAATTTTCTAATCCATCACGGTTTAAGAGTAGATTTGGATACCGTAAAATCCAAGTAGAACGACATACACCAAAATTTTGAACCATTTGTCAGAATGAAGCATGCAATATACCGTTGGAAAGCTATTGATAGGAGAATTTTTTGTGTAGAACGTTTTTCAGATTCATCACAACTTAAGGGTAGTTCTAAAAGCATCAAAATGACATTAATTTTTTTTGTTTTTGAATTGCAAATGAATGGTGGACTTCTCTAATTGGATGTTTTGAACAAGATGGGACGAGAATGTGAGTTTTCTAGAAGTGAACCTTCGGTATCACATTTGAACTTTCGGTATCATCATCGTCGAACTTTCAGAGCTTATCTCTATGGAAATTTGTGACTACAATTTTTTTGAACCGCCTCGTGATGAATAAATAAACTTGTAGCAACAAAATTTATTTGTTTTCCTTTTTTACATTTTTATCTCAATCGAACTTTCTGGTGTCATGAACTCCGTGAAACAATTATATTCATGAACTCCGTGAAACATTTCGTTGAATGTCATGGTTTTATTTTTATTTTCAAACTTCTCTAAGATTTTATACTTTGAACTTATAAATTGTATACCGGTGGTCTTTTTTCTTGAGTTTTGTAATGAAAAAATGACCAAATTTTTGTATGTGAAGTTCTACTATAGTGGTTTGGACTTTCTGTGTCTTATAACTTAAACTTCCATTGAAGGAAATATTTTTATTGTTGTTCTTTAATATTATCATTTTTGTCAAACACATGGTCTATCAACTCTGTGTTTATTTATTTATTGCTGGACAAACTTGGACTTCTTCAAAAAAATTGAATTTTGTGTTTCTTTTTCCTAAGGCATGACGATGTTTGGTCTCTGAACTGCAACTGTTAGGTTGCTTGAACTATACCAACAACTTTGAGTGAACCTCACACCATTTCAATATGGTTCCCTTATCAGCATAGGTAAGATGTCATGATGAATATTATGAAAATTAGTGTTTTGTTAGGTACTCCCTCCATCCCATAATGTAAGACGTTTTTTGACACTCCCTCCGTCCCATAATGTAAGACGTTTTTGGACACTAGATATTTACATAAGAAACAGTGAGGAGAACATGGTTAATACTTAACTATGAATTTTGATTCAATGGTACACACTTTTTGTAACTCATCCTTACTGATCTGTTTACGTCTTTGTTGCAAATTCTAACCCTATTCTTTTGACGAGATCATATGCAGGTCATCTTTGAAGAAGTTAGGATGGACAAACAAGGAGCAAAGCAACCCTAGTTGCCTTGAAGACGTTAGGAGAAGAGGTCTTCAGCAAATGTACCTTTGATGGAAGAGGAGAGCTATACAATTATTTTTCGGAGTCAAGACAACACTCCTTTGTTAATATATCTATTAGTATATGTTGATACTACATGTTGCATCAAGTTGCGATATAACTTGTCTTATTTTGGCTTACGGGAAATGTGAACTATTAACCGTGATGTGGACTTGGCATTGATGTTTATAGACTAATTAATTGACACGTGATGTGAAAATACCTTGTGTTAGGTAATTGACTTGGTTACCAGAAAAAATAGCCTCTATTGAATTGAGCCAACTAATAATTGTACAAAATTTCATTTCCAACAAAAAATAGCAGACATGGTCACCACCTAACAAAAATGTGCACGGATCAACCTATATATGGCTAGATCACAATATTATATATATTCCCATTTGAAAAGCCTTTGTGCAGAGAGGCCAAAAACGCATATGAAGTGTTGTCAGGCTCTAACTCTATACGTTGCTATCTAGCAATGCTTCTAGACATCTTTTACCAAGAAATGTACATACTATGTTGTAGACCTTTGCGATGACACCAATAATAACGAAAATTAATCCACTGATGTAGACCATTGCAACACTTATACGGGCATAAAACGACGCATCGATGCGTTGTTGTAGGGGGATTCCTGTTGTAGTGCCATTTTCTTCTCTCTTTTTTCTCCTTTTTGATACATGGAGATTTTACTTTCTAATTTATAACACTTCTCAAAATCCTGAACATACTCTACATTTAATGCATATTTTTTAATTCATGTATTTTAAAAAAAATTGCTAAACAGATTCCAGAACACTTTATAAACTTTGCGGACATCTTTTAAGTTCTTCAACATTTACAAAACTAGATGTTACCAGGAAATTTTGCAAAAAAATCATTGTATGGAACATTATCAGGCATGTTGCATGTTAAGGTGAGTCTTCTTCCATGCGTGTTGCATAATGAGGTGGCTCGCTATTTATATATAGAAGATACATGGATACTTTTTGAATTTTATGATTTTTTTGGAAAATCCAGCAAGAATTTTTAGAATTGATGAACATTTATTTTATCTGGTTAGTCGATTTTCTTACGGAGCGGAGATCACTATTTTTTTTCTTCGTGAAGGGAACACCATGTTGTTCTTTTCCTAAGCGGAGGTAATGCATCACACAACTCTTTGAATAAGAGGATCTCTCTTTAAACGCCTCAAGTGGCGCATGGCCGCAAATAAGGTCCTTGGTGAATAAGGCGCTGAGCTGAATCGGCTGAGATGGGTCATAGCCCAAACACATATTGTTAATTAAGAGCTACTATGCGGCCCAATAGCAGGTATTGTTCCTTGATCAATTTTTTATCATCGATACACGAAGCAGCGGTGCGTGGGAACTGATATATCACGTGCATAGTGAGCTCTACGCTGAGGTTGCTAATCCGCCCTAGTGACTTATTCCATTTTTTTCTGTTTAAAAATTCGTAAGATTGCAAAAAAATCTCAAATTCACAAAAAAATCACTAATTTTGAAAAAGTTCATGAGTTCAAAAAAGTGTTTATGATTTAAAAAATATTCATAAATGAATTTTTATGTCATATATTCAAAAATGTTACTAAATTTCTAAAATATTCCTAAATTTAAAACATGTTCAAGAATTCAGGAAATGTACAGGAATTCAAAATGGCTGTGACTTCTAAATGTTCAAAATATGGTCGTGACTTCAAAAAAGAATATGAAAAAAGGAGAAAGAAATATAAAATAGATGCAAAAAACGAAAAACAGAAAGCTAATTGAATAAAAGAGAAATTGACAAAGAAAATAAAGAGAATGATAAAAATAGGAAACCCCACCTCATAGCTTTGATAAACAGCTATGGAGCGCCTAATGGGCCGGCACACGTCAGGACGCCGTGGGCGATCATGGTCATAATGCTCGCAGAGGCCGATATACCAAAATACGTCATGATGAATATATTTTTAATACGGATTAATAAATTTTTAAATCTGCAATGAACAACTTTAATACACAATGAACTTCTTTATAGAAAACACTTTACTGTTGATACTACACCAACATTTATATTAATATATGGAATATTTTTATATACACATGATTTTTTTTTTTACAAGAGGCAAATATAAATTTCGTTTCTTTTTCAAACAGTTTCTGCAAAACTAATGAAATTAACACATTTTTAATCCGTATTTATACAAAACACTTGGAAAACAAAATTAATTTTGTGTGTGTGTGTGTGTGCGTGCGCGCGCGCGCGTGTGTGTGTATTTTCTGAGCGAATATGCACTAAAAGAAAAACAAAATTTTACCTGTGTGAAAAGAGCAAGATCGTGAACCGTTTACCTTTGGCGTGGCGTGAACAATGACTGCATGGCTCGAAAAGAGTATGACGGTAACACAACATGCTAATGGTGGTCGACCACCATGGTGGACGTTTTCAAAATACAATTTTCCACAACGTGAACTTTTTTTAAAATACACATGTATACCACGGATATGCCAAATTTCATACCATAATACTTTTAACTGTGGCGTACACATAAAAGACAATACGTATTTCCAAAAAGGTCCAACCATTTTTGTTGTGGGGCCGGATTTTTTCTGTACAGCTTATAAATCACAATTTTTTCAAACAAATTTTGAACACAGATTAGTTTCCATGGAATTTTTTTCAAAACTTTTAAATGTGCTTTTGATTTTCGAAAACAAACATCCTCCGTGGTGGTCGTCCACCAGAAGTCCACACTCAAGATGGGAGGCCCTATTAGATCTACTACATCTTCCAAAAAAACAGGGGTAGCAAGGCGCTTGACTTTTCGATTTGTTTTTCGTATGGTTATTTTTTTAATTTATTTTAAAAATACAAAACATGATAGATTTTTCAAAATATTTTTATTCAAAAATTCCAATCAGTTTATGAAAATTTCCTAACATTTTTTTTAAATGGGAGTATTTTCTGAAATGGGAATATTTTATAGATGCGCACAATTTTTGTAATTCTAAACAATTTAGAAAAAAATCAACTTATTTAAATTTACCAAACTAAATAGTTTACACATGATTTTTTTTTTAAATCCAATCATTTTTTGAAATTGATAAACATACTTTAGAAAATGTGAATTCTGTGATTTTTTGGACATTTTATTGAAACACACATTTTTTTTGAAATTTGTGAAATTGTCTTAAAACACAAATATTTTTCTAAAGTTTGGGAACAGTTTTCGAAGATGAGAATATTTATAGAAAATCAAGAATTTTTTAGAAAAGTTAAGAAAAAGAAACTGAAAAAACATAAATAAAAGCCATGAAAAAAACAACTGAAAAAGTAAAAAAAAAATATACGACCAGAACCATCTAGAACGTTCAAAGACAGGAATAACCATGCAGGAAAAAACAATCCACAAACTTGGAGGCACTTCTACTTGCTAACTGGGCCTGCCCATAAAAGACTCGCTTCATGACCTGCCTATGCCCTTGTCCGACAAATGGACACACATACGCACCCAAGCGAGAGAATTGGCAGACATTGGCCATATGTAAGAGCAACTCCAATAGCTCCCATCAAAAACTTTCTGTAAAACTGGTTTTATGGGATGACTATAAAATTTAGGAGAACTTGCCCGAGAGCTACTTTTGTTAGTTCCCATCAAATTCTATCCCTAAATCCGTTTTTATTTTACTTTTAATAAAAAAAAATAGATAATGGCCTAGGACCCGGCAGTCAGGGACACGCGTGACTGCGGCTGGCGAGCGGCGTTCCGGCTGGGCACGTGGTGAAGTTTCAGGCGGTTTCTAGCCCGCCAAAACTTTACGGGAAGATCATCTTTCCATAAACCTGTGGGAAGAAAGGGCGACTTTTACTGGATCCTCTAAAGTTATTCCGCCTTTACGGGGACTGTTGAAGAGGCTTTTTTGCCCCCAAATTCCCGTAAAATGATAGTTAGTTTTGGAGATAGGGGAGCCGTTGGAGTTGCTCTACAGACCAATAGCAGCAAAAGCTCATGCTCCATATTGTTCCTTGGTTGATTGGTCATCATCGATCCATGGATGCGTGGTGGGTGGGGATTGGGTGTCCTGCGAGCCGGAGAGGGCGTCCTCGTCCCCTCGAAGATCTTCTCCGGAGCCAGTACATACATGATTTTGAATAGGTTTCGTTGGTTCATGCTTTTACAGATTCCCTCAATCAGCAGGCAAAAAGGATGTATTCACTTCAAGCGTTCATATGTGCTCATGATTGTAGCCCCTGGTTAGTGCTTGTGCTTTGGAGCTTCAACGTACGTACTATAATACTATTTGCAAAAAATGAAAGGGAAACGGTTCAAATCACCCTATCGATTTGTCGCTGCATCCGCCGGTTGCGTGTCCGTCGGATGAGACTGATCGTTCACGTCCTTTTGCTAGATCCCATCCTCTTCTAAACCTAGCCCGCAGCCACCCTTCACTCTCACTCTCTCTCAATTGGGATTTGATGGATTGCAACATGTGTGATGTTTGTGAAACATAACCAATTCGATGCATGAGGCGAGGGGGTTTTCTGCAACATGAACTCTATTGTAAAAAACTTCTGCATGAAAATTTCTGCAACACGACGTCTGTTGCAAACGTTTTCCGCAACATTATCTCTTTTGTGAAGGTGCAATGGTGGAGGACGCCGCTCGATGGCACATACCTGACGGCTCGCGACCCGGCTGATCTTTTAAAAAGATCAACCGGCTGACGCGCGCGTAGCACACCACAAAAATAAACCTGTAATAGTCAATTTTTAGATAGAGTGTGGATTTTCTGTACTCCCATGTAACTACACATTCTATTTAGGCCATCTAGTTTGCATCAAGAACCGTGTTATGTTTATACAGAAATTTTCGTTTTTTCCAAACAAGAGAACATTTGACAATGAAAATTTGCAGATCAACTACACAAGTACCACTCTTTGTATAAAATGTTTCTGATTTATTTTAATGAAACAGAAATTTGTCAAATTTCAGACTTCGAATGAGTTGCACCATTTTTAAAATTTCCGCTGCACCAAAAAATTTAAAAAAATACTTCACATCAATGTACTTGTGTGATGTCGATCTGCTAAATTCTGAGTTTAAATGTTCATTTATTTGGGAGAAACAAAGAAGCTTCCAAAAGCTGGTGTGCTGATATTTAGACTTTTATTTTTTATTTTCCTTTTGGGATCTCCTAGCTCCTCACTAGGTATCCCGTTTTAGTTGTCATTTGTAATTATGTAATTTTGTCTTGGACTTGTTTTCTTCTTTTACATATTTTTATAAAAAATCCCATAGGGGCTTCTCAATCGGTTTCCCTGTTAAAAAAATGCCAGCATTTTCTGATAAATTCTGCATTAAAACCATCTTGACCATGATCATTGTTTGATGGGAATTCAGCAAGAACTGTACCAATTAATTATATGATTTTTCAGAATGAATCGATTGAACTACAAGAAGTGGCTATTTGCACCACAAGTGTTTTCCTTTGAACAAGATAAAATCATAACAACAATATTTTTAATATATCATAAAGAGAAAGTAGTCTAGCTCAGAGTAATAAAATCAATTGATCTCACCATGATATATTGTTTCATAAAATACAATGCCAAGTTCCAGATGCAATTACGCTTGATAGCAGATATAAAATGACAGGACATGCAGAGCACATGCACACATAGATATGGTGGTGTTGGAGTTTAGGTACTTGCGTGCAACTTATTGTGGCCATTAGTATGGTATAGTTTGCTGAGCTTATTGTGTCCATTAGTATGGTATAACTTGCCGAGCTTTCATGGGTATATCTCAATTACTGAGTAGGGACCCAATACCGGCATGATCTTGTAATCGTCACTGAATCCAGCATCAGAAAAGATCCTCTTCCATTCAATTTCGTCTCGTTCCACCCCAGAGATGCACATCATGAACACATTTTGTATGGCTTCCATCTCGCTGATTTTCCTCTCGCCAAGCGCAGATCCTCTTACCATATCTATGATTATCACCTTTCCTCCAGCATTTCTAGCAGGGATGGCTTGCTTGCAACGTTGAAGTATTTTGACGCAATCGTCATGACCCCAATCATGCAAAATGTTCTAAAACGCAAATAGAGAAATAATTTAGAAGAAAATAGAGAAATAATGTAGTGTGAGAAGAAATATGAAACATTAATTGCACTATAAGGATTTATAGTGCTAGTTTGACACGGAAAATGTGATCATCTGATAAGTATGCTTAAATATCTTTTATCAGTGATCCTTTGTAAAGTCAATAAACTATAGTTTTTGTGTTCCACCCCTCTTAATTTGTTCTAGCAAGATGCTTAAAACCAATTAATGTGCTATTTAGCTGGCGTGTTTGCTCGTGTGCATCCAGCTCATTTACACTACTACTCGGTGTCCTCAGAGATTTAAGCCCATTGAACTCCGCGTGGTTCGAAACAAAAGGACTACTATCTGTCTACGGTCTCTTCAGGGAAATACTACCCGCGATCACTCTACTTATTACTGAAACGAAACTTCTCCAAACCAGCATCGAATCGGGAAACAACACAGTAGACACGGCCATTAGCCACTGACTCACATGTCAGCATACATGCTCTAGTCAAAGCTCTCCTCGGTGGTAGTGCATAATATTTGTCCATCTTAGAGCATCTTTATCCTTTAATCCCCTGAATTTCCTTCTATCCTTTAACCCCCTAAATTTTGAAGGATTAAACTTTTTTATACCTTGCCCTTCCCTCAAAACTGACCTCCTCAAAAGCTCAAATTTGCACGCAAATTCATTTTGAACACAAATTTAGACTAGATTCATTACATATTTAGACAATACTAGTACACTATATCAAAATTAAACACTGCGTCGAGCTAAAACAGCAAAACAGACTAGAACGATGTGGTTTACTTCTCATCGGAGGAGAGCTCTATCACCGGAGGTTTGCTGGAGCCACCAGCCTCATGGTCGTTGGCGGCGGGCTGAATCCACGACACATCGTTGTTGTTTTTGGCTTCGAGGTCGGCGAACAACTCCGCACGCTCTGTATCACAGATGAGGAGTTCACGGCGGTCGGGATACACCTCGCGCAGGTCCTTGACAGACTTGAGGATGACATGATTCTCGTCGACGAGGTTCATGGCGGGCGAGGAGCTCATCCACGGCTGTAGTGTCGGTGCACTTGGCTTCAAGCTACATATTGGAATGCGCACGGTGCTCAGTCACCTCAAGTTCGGGTCCGCACTGGCCACGTGCATCGAAACAAAAGTGCGCTCCTCGCAGGCAAGTTGGCACAAAGCTTCACCGAGAGCTGCACATACCAGGTGACGCAACGGCGGCAAGCTTCACGGGTGACAGCGCGGGCGCGGGATAAATGGGCAATGGAGTATGGCTGTGCTATGAATCTGGAGCTATTTTTACCGACAGTTTTTTTTTTAGAGCAAAAAAGGGCGAAAGGGTATGGTCTGAGAGATGAAAATCAAAATATTCGAGAAATCAAAGGTATGGCTAGGTGGGGTTACTTCCTTAAACAGATTTTTTTAGGGGATTTAAGGATTATCGAACATATAAACCTCGCTGTGCTACCCGCCTTCCTGGGCCATTTGCCGCGGGCGGTGTGTTTGGATCGCACGATCCTCTGACGTTTGTACGTTCTACCGTGCTGTCAAACGTTGAGCCCTTGCTCTTTCTTTACCTCATGTGTTTCTTCTCTGTGTATGACGAGTGGGGCTTGTTTACCCATGGGCCCAGCAAATGCAGTTCATTTCCTATGTTTTGTGCGTGAGAGATGGATGCGTCCTGGGTTGTAGAGCGAATGGGTGAGCTTTTTGCGTGTCTCCCTTTCACCGAAATGCGCTGCACCCAACTGTTTACGCCTTGGTCCCATCTGTCAGTCTTTAGGGTGGTTTATTTTTTTATTTTATTTTATTTTTGAACGATAACAGGAGAGCTGTTATATTCATTGTAAAGAAGATGGTACAGTATTCTTGTCAGGCGAGACTTTTGCGAGGGAGAGAGAGCCGGTCCTTCTCCCCCCACGTCCTCTGTACCAGCGGGAGTGCGCCGCCTTCTTACCTTTTTGGACCGGCCCTTTTTTACTTCCTATGACTGCCATCGGGGCCGTCCGTGCTATACCCCACTTGCCAATCAGATGGGTTATTCCGTCGCTTTCTGCGCTGCTTGCCAGTTGAAATTATGGGACGTGCGGAGTGGGCAATGAAAGCCTAGCCCAGCCTCCGTCTCGTCTCGTCTCCCAGCCTCTCTCTTTCACTTTTCCTTCCTCCTGCAGCCGCCGCCTCGTTTCCCAGCCCAAGCGCCGCCGTCGTCATCGCCCCTTCCCCCACCGCCGCATCCACGGCCCCTCCCCCTAGCGCCTGACCCCCTGTTCCGCAAGTGTCGCCGGAGAAAGCCACCGTCCAAGGCATTGTACCGCTGCCGGCCGGGGAGGCGCGCAAGGGGCCGGGCCGGGAGCCGCTGCCTTTGCAAGCCATTCCTTGGCCATGGAGGCGCTCGTCGCTGGGCCCTTGCCGCCGGCCTCCCATGCGCCGCCTGCTCTTCCCCGAAGACGCCTCCCCGCACGTCTCCGTCGGCCGCCTCGGCCTACAACCGCTAGGCCGAGGCCGTCGGGCAGTGCATGCCGCTGATGGATCGGGGGACACCGGTCGAGATAGAGGAAGACGACCACCGTTCCTGGTCCTCGAGCTGCGGGTCCGCGCTTGCCAAAGGAGCACGGCGCTGTCCCCTGTGAGCTGATTCTTCTGTCTCTTGTTCTGGCTTGGTGGTGATCCAACTTGCGATTGCGTGGTGTGGCTGCACAACGCCCAGGTAGCTGACTAGCTATCAGCAACTCCCCTTTTCTATTTCGGGATTGTTACATGGATTCATCTCGGTCTTAGTTAGTGATTTTGTTCTTTTCCCTAGGATGTAATTTCTTTTGCTGAGATAGATTAAGCTTGGGTCAAGGTGGCTGATGTGTGCAGGTTGACCAGTACTTGTTTGTTGTAATGCCTTACTCAAACTGATATCTCTTTTCTTCTTGCCTATATTCACAAGTTGTGCTGGACGATTTTCTAATCACTTCCTTTATTTTTTTTCCTGCAGAGAACGACCAGGAGTTGCGCTGCTGATGTGTCCAACCCTTCCCATCTTCCCAGCCAGTCTGCCTCCTTATTTCTTCCCATTAGGTGATGCACTCTAATTGCTTGATGAATTGCTAACTTGCCAAAACTTCAGTTCTAATAGAAGAGTTTTTCTCACGACCTTCGTAACCTTTTTATAGCATAAAATTAGAGAGCAATATAAGCACCGGTCCAAATTTATTATTGGTTTGGCTGGCGCTGCATGTAAGCAGGATCTACTAATTGTTTTGTTTGCTTTGCTTCGTGAGTTCTTCCCCATATACCTCTTTGATGATTTTGCCTCCATATGTTCCTTTTTTCAAAGTTTATCATGGTTTTCGTGGTAGTGTGACATGACTAACAGTTTATAATTATCTGTCTACTCTACCCAATGTGTGTGCTATGAAATATAAGCACATGTAAAAAATCTAGCTGCGCAGATTTGCATGTCATCTTACTAGTTGATATGTACAGTAGTATCTGCAATTTTTTTTTTTTTTTAAAAGGAGGAAAACCCCCGGCCTCTGCATCTGGGCGATGCATGCAGCCACTTTATTAATTATTCACAAAGACCTTACAAAGTAGTACATCAGTAAGTCTGAAGCCACCATCTTGGCAACATCTGTCGCTACTTCTATCCATTTGATGAAGGGCTGCTGATAGTCTGAGCCTAATACCAAACAGACCTCGCAGCAAAGCCTAACATCTAAAACCGGAGGCCCCAGCCAAGCCACATACCTGGTCTGGGGCACACACAAGTCCGGCGCACTCTGAGAGGCCGCCGCCGCCATCTTCCACTGATCCATCTTCAGAGCAGGTACTGACGCCACGACCTTGCCAGGTCTGCCATCGACGCCACCACGGCGCCAGACAGCGCCATCCTCCTGCGCGAGTCCGTCTACACACATCGAACGCCGAGACTCCACTATGCCACGCCGCCGAGATCCACAGTCGTCGATGCGTAAGATGAAACACCGCTCCACCAAAGATGGTGTCCGCTGGTCCCTCGAGCCCGTGCACACCTCCAAGATTGACGCCCCCAAGGGGGAAACGACGCAAGAGCGCCGCCGTCAACCGATCTACCGATCTAGGGTTTCCCCCGGAGGTAACAGATAAAGGTCTGGAACTTCTCCACGGCGATGTCTTCAAGAAGAGAACGACACAGAAGAGCGCCGCCATCGCCGGCCTTGGCATCTAGCCGAGCGCAAGGTTTTCCCCCAGATCTGTTCGAAGAACCTCCATCAAGTCTTGTGTACGGATCGCCGCCATCTCCACCGGGGACTGGAAGTAGGATCCAGGCCGCCACCGCCTGACCAGCCAGCAGCCGCACCGCGCGAGCAGCAGGGCCACCCGAGACAGGCCCCAGCCGTGGCACCGGAGAGCCCTACACCAGATCCCGCCGCCGGCCGAGGAGAGGACGACGCCACGTACGCCCAGCAGCCACCGCCGCCGGTCCGTGCCGTCGCGCCGCCGCGCCCCACGCCCGCGCCGCGCCGCCACTAGAAGAAAGCGTCCCGCACCGCCATCCTCGGGCAGGAGGAGAAGAAGGCCCCGCCGCCGCCCAGGCTGAGCAGGCTTTGCCCGGCGACCTGCGCCGGCGGCGGCGAGGAGGGGCGGAGGAGGGAGGAGGGGCGAGGGGCAGCAGATCTGGGCTCCCCCCGGCCGCCCGCGGGGACGGCGCGAGGAGAGGAGAGGGGAGAAGAGGAGGGGGTATTTTGAATATTGTCATCAAGTGATACCATTGGTGGAATGAATCACTGAATGCGCACTCACACGAGAACTTGACATTGCCAACGTGCATAATCTAATGATAAAAATAGGTGGATACTAATGTTGGATCCCCATAATTGCCATAGTATATTTTCAATGCTCAGTACCATCATCCGGCCACAAAAGGGTGGCAGTGAATTTTTTAAAAAATCAACTTAGTTGAGCATAGGAGGAGCTATGCTCAAATTTTTATAGGAGGTGGTGAGGCTCGAATCTGGGCTGCTTAGCCCACCAACCTGTGGTGCTAACCGTTAAGACTCCGGGCCCTTATCTGGCAGATGATATTATAAATGCACGGCCTTGCAGTTGCTTCTTCCAACTGTTCCTCATTCAACAGGTCGCTCACCATGGCCTGAGTTTGACGCCATGATGAGATAAGCTAGCACGTCGATGTAGCTAACTAGTGGTTCAGTTAGCTGGTAGGCTGTCAAACAAGGGAGTCTATATCAATAACATAAAACATCACACAAAAAGATACGTATCAAAATCAAATCATGTACGGACAGACTACAGTGAATAACAGTTGGCACGGAGGCAAATGGCCAGTAACTAAAAAACAATACCAAATAAGTTTAAACGTGATGTATTTTTGGTACAAGATTTTCGAACAAGTGTAAAACTCTACCTAATAGTACTCAAATAAGAGATAATATAATAAACATGAAAATACTAATACTAAATAAAGATGTAAAAAATCTAGTTGCACAAATGCGCGGGTCACCATGCTAATTGATATATGTACAACAGTATCTGTAAAATACAGAGTAATAGCTTGAATATGGTCGTCAAGTAATAACTGTGGTTGAGCGAATCACCGACCGAGTACTCAGATGATGACATGAGGTCTTGACATTTCCAATGTGCATAATCTAATGATCCGGTTGGATGTAGATCAATGTTGGATTCCCAAGAGGAGGACAGATGACACTACACATCAAACTAATCACAGCAATATCTTTTGAATGCTCAGTACCGATCAAGCGGCTACAAAAGGACGGCCGATGATATTACAACGGCACAGTCTTGCAGTTGCATGTTCTAACCGTTCCTGGTTGGAGAGGTCGCTTGGCTATGGTAAGCGTTTGACGCCATGATGAGATGAGCACGATGAAAGTAGCTTGCTAGTGGTTTATTTAGTTGGTCGTTCGTAAGTCGACGGCAACAGTTCACACCCAGTCAGCATCAGCATGCACTTGCACATGTGCATAGTACTTGTGCTCGGCAGGCAGCTCGATCAGTTGGTCGTCTACCGGCACCGTCATTCAAATCCCGGTGGGACGTGCCAGGGTTACAATTATTTACCGTACATGAATGTTCGATGACCATCTATCCAATTAAAAACATCTGATAAAATCATCTGATATGATTTATAAGTTATAGTGATATGACATTTAATTTGGATCCCCAAAAGGACGGCAGCTGATTCTACACATCATTATTAATCGCCATGATATCCTCTTTACTTCTCTCTCTTCGATAGCTCTACTCTTCAATTCTTGTGGTCACAGGCACGGTGATTTGTTTTTATCTTGAGAACGGCGCAGCCGCAGGTTGCGTCCCATCAATTTGTCCGATTACTAAACCCTACTCCCTAATATTGAATCTACCCCATGGGGGTACGGCCCGAACACCGTGACGCGTCATGTTTTGAGATAGAGATGAATTAGAGAGCATGCGGCGTCAGCAGGCTGATCCATGCTTGAAAGGTGGTTCGATAGTTAGGAGGGTGGTTGTACCCCTAGCCCACCAGGAATTAAACCTCATGTTCGACACCTTGTGTGTTTCGTTAAGCAGGATTATTCTCTTCCATGAAAGGTGACATTCCACGAGGGACCTGTGGTGACTTCATCAATTTTGAAGTTCTATGACTCCGGTCTTCGGTTTATTGTCTTGACTGTTACTTGCTAACCAACTATAGCTACAGCATGTCCTATGATCCAGCGCCCCACATTGCTGGTTTGAGGTTGCTGCAACCACCCCGAGTCCACATCGAGATGGTCCATGGTGAGACTGTAGTGTCATCATGGACAAGGAAGCTACTACATGTCCTATGATCCAGCGCCCCACATTCTTAGGTTGAGGTTGCTGCAACGATCCGAATCCTCATCGAGATGGTCGATGGTGAGACTGTAGTGTCATCATGGACGAGGAAGCTGTGTAGCCTCTAATGGTGATGATCAAACTCACAGATATAAGGGTTTGGTGCAATGTAATGTTCTGCTGCTCTTTTTGCTTTCTCTCCTTTTATTCAGAAGCAAAACGATCATGCTGTGATGCCCGCCCTATCTACTGGTTTGTGCTATCCCACGACCGAGCGCACACAGTCACGGTAGCCTATAAATTCGCCACAGTTCACACAGAATACATCTCATGGTCATCACACGATGGGTGCAAAGACGTCCTCCAAGTAAATCCCTTCGCCCTGCATGTACACCTTGGTGACGAGGTGAGCTTTGTGCTTCACCACCACGTCGACAATGTTCTTTTTCAATTTAAAGTTTTGAACACCCACTTTAACCCAATCGTTCAGTGACCCGCGGGAAGATCAACAAGGGACCACGTCCCATTAGAGCAAGTACAATAGCAGGCTTATAGCCCACTTACATGACAATTTTGTCTATGTGGAGAAGAGAGACATGAAAAAAGTGAGGGGAGTGGGCTCTTATGCAAGAACCTAACTATATGCGGACTCCTAAGCAGATGCAATAAATTTAAAGAAAGAGATAGAGAGAAGGTGATAAAAAGTACTACTACTCTTATAGCCAACCTTATAGCTCACCTTATTGTATGAGTGACTATAAATGATGACTATATATGACATGGCAACATCATATAGCCAGCAGTTGGCTATACTATTTACCATGCTCTTAGCCTCGATCGACGCCATCTCCTCCATCATAGCCGCTCAACATGGGGCGTGTGGTTCGGCCTCGGCAAAGGTCGTCGGCTCACCCTTTAGCGGTAACATGAGGTGCTCGGCCTTGCCTTGGTTGGCCATGATGGGCCACAAGATCCAGTATCAATAGATAACGATGTGCTGCATCGGGGTCGTCGGCGTCATTGAACATGTCGGGGTTGTATGGCGGAGGCGTGGTGAAGATGACCGGCAATTCAGCAATGTGGACGGCAGGTGAATTCCCTGGCATGACACGGAATCGGCTGCCATAGTAGCGCTTTGGGGGATCGCTGTGGGATTTTCTGCCATGGCAGCAGAATTCGCTGCGATGGTAGCGTTTCAGGTGGGAGTGGCAAAAGTTCGACTCACTTCCATGGTAGCACTTCCGGGAGCAGGATTCCCTGCCATGGCGGCAGAATCGGCTGTCATGGTAGTAGTATCTACTGGTGCTGCCACCGAGCCCGAGAGAACGACATAGTTGATGTTGATGGTATATATGGAAGAGATAAATCGTGGTTAAGTTGGTTACTTTCTTTTTAGGTGAAGAGATCTTTTTATTAGGTGCATGCATGTGGGATCTAGATCTAAATTTTTTGCTGTATATCTTACTCTTTTTTTTTTTTTGCATGGCTGTATATCTTACTCCTACCTGACATGTATGTATCAAGTTGTTTTGGACCCACCATATTATGGTACACAGATCGAACAGTCATATATTAAAAAATTAGACCGTCTCAAAAAAAGATTAAGACAATAGATAGATAACCCGTCAAGTAACCCATACATTTCATTTTAAAAAAAAGCAACCCATACATTTTCTGATTGATGCAATTTTCTAGTATATTTCTTTTTTCTAGATAACCCGTCAAGTATTTGTAATATATAATAATTCTGATTAATGTGCTGTTTTCTAGCATATTTCTCTTTTTCTGTTTAACCCGTCAAGTACTTTTAACATTTAATAATAGATAGATTTTAAATCTATTTTAATACAAAGCCTCATGCTCTCCCAAATAATATATGCTTTTTTCTGAAAATAAGGAATACCCCGGCCTCTGCATCAAGCGATGCACACAATCATTTATTTAAACAAACAAAATATCAAAATAGGGGTATCATCTCAAGTACAAAACAAAATTAATAAAAGTCGCCACACCGGTATCGGACATAATGACTAAACATCTATCATATTGTTGGACCACCATCCAAACCGATTGTACATATCCCATGCTATACAGTCACCCATCGGTTGCACCCAAAGGCCATACGCTCCCTCTCTTCTGCACGGTGTAGTAATGACCATGTATGGATCCATCTAAACGCCTGAAAGGTAATATGTAAAAAGTTTGTGACATTTGTTGTGTTAAATACAACATCATTCCTGCAGTTTCAATTAACCCAAAGTAATGCACAAACTCCCACATGGATTTGTGTCTCTGTGTTAGCCTCAACCTTACCTAACCAATTTCCAAACAGATCAGAAATACTAGTCGGTGGGAACATGTTAAAGGGCACATGTATTGTTCGCCACAATAATTTGGCAAGTGGGCATGTGAGAAACAAATGTTGAATTGTTTCCTTGTGATCACAAAAGCAACACCGTTTACTCCCCTCCCACCTATGTTTGGTCAGATTGTCCTTAGTCAAAATCACTCCTTATGCACAAACCACATGAAAATCTTGATTTTTAATGGCACCTTTGTTTTTCAAATATGAATAGATCAGGGGATAGATCCAGTATTAATCAGGTCCACATACATTGATTTGACTGAGAACACGCCTGAAACTGACAGTTTCCAACAGAATGCATATGGTGCATTAGACAGATTGACCTCCATCAATCTACGCACTAAATTCAGCCAACTATCCCATCATTCCCAACTAGTGCTCGCCTGAATTGAATATTAATGGAATCAAACCTAATATTGTACTTACAAATGCTTCTTTACGTTGTACAATATTGTAAACCGTTGGATACTGTAAAGCTAGAGGCATCTTCCCCACCCAAGTGTCCTTTCAGAATCTAGTTGTGTGACCGTTCCCAATGATAAACTTACTCCTGTTTAAAAAAAGCTACCTTAGTTCTCATCAACCCTTTCAAAAAGGGAGAATCATTCGGCTGTGCCGTGACTTGTGCTAAAGTTTTGAAATGCAGATATTTGTTATGCAATATCTGTATCCACACCCCCTCCTCCTCTGAGGATAACCGATATAACCATTTGTTAAGCAGACATTTATTCTTTACTTCGAGAATCTCAATCACCAAATCCCCTTGGTCTTTTGGCCTACACAATATGACTCACTTAGGCAATCTGTGGTTTACTTTATTCTCATCGTTTTGTCAAAAAAATCTAGATCGATAGAAATCTAACATTTTCCATACCCCTGCGGGTATTTCAAAGAAAGATAGCATGATCATCGGCATGCTCGTAAGCACAAAATTAATAAGAATAGGCCGACCCCCATAAGACATAAGCTTGCCCTTCCAACAGGTAAGCTTCTTCGCAAATCGATTTTCAATGCATTTCCATTTCTTGTTGGTCAACTTTCGGTGATGAATTGGAATCCCAAGATAACTAAAAGGAAGGTATGCAATTTTACAACCGAACAACTGCCTATAACTTTTTTGTTCCTCTTTAGCACGTCCAAAGCAGAACATTTCACTAATGTGGAAATTAAGACATAAAACCAGCTTCATATTTCTCGATTTGGCCATATCAGGCCCCATGAAAATGATAGTATCATATACGCGTAGGTTGTTGAAAGTTAGACCAAACAAACTATAAAAGCATGAGCCAGAGAGCCCCTTAGACGCACCAGCTTGAACATTCCCAAGTGCACCCAGCAAGGAACGTAACGTACATACAGCGCTCATCCATCGGCCATGACAGCAAGAACAAACGGAAAGATGGGCATGCGGCAGCAAGCGGAAGGCCGTGCGGCGATGCTCGCCATCGGCACGGCGAACCCGACGAACCTCCTGCAGCCCCAAGACGTGTTCGCGGACAAGTTGTTCCGCGTGACCAAGAGCGACCACCTCACTGAACTCAAGGAAAAGTTAAACAGAATCTGTAAGCACACGTGCATTCATTATTTCCTTGGATTGACAATAATCTTCATGTTTTCATTCATAGATAACTAGTAACGTCGCCTTGCCGTGGAATTTTTTGGAAAAAGAACACGATGAAAAATTGTGAGGCTGAGTTTCAATTTTCATAATTGCAGGCCAGAAAACGGGCATCGAGAAGCGCCACTTCCACCTGACCGAGGAGACACTTGGCGCCCGCCCGGAGTTCCTCGACAGGGAGCTGCCATCCCTCGACGCTCGCATAGACATGGTAGCCACCGCCGTGTCGAAGCTCGCCCAGTCCGCCGCGGCCAAGGCCATCGCTGAATGGGGCCGCCCGCCGACCGACATCACCCACCTCATCTTCAGCACCTACTCCGCCTTCCAGGCCCCGAGCGCCGACCTCAAGCTGGCCACGCTCCTCGGCCTCCGCACCACGGTCTGCCGCACCATCCTCAGCCTCCACGGCTGCTACGGCGGCGGCAGGGCGCTCCACCTCGCCAAGGAGCTCGCCGAGAACCACCGCGGCGCGCGCGTCCTCGTGGCCTGTGCCGAGACGACCCTCGTCTGCTTCGGTAGCCCCGACGGGGCCAACCTCGTGGGCCACGCCTTGTTCGGGGATGGCGCCGGCGCTGTCATTGTCGGCGCCGGCCCCTTCGGCGAAGGCGAGCGCGCGCTGTTCGAGATGGTCACCGCCACGCAGACCACGATCCCTAGGACAGAGCACGTGCTCGGCATGCAGGCCACGGCAGGCGGCATAGACTTCCACCTCGCCATCCAGGTGCCGATGCTGATCGGGCAGAACGTCGAGCGGTGCCTCCTCGACGCCTTCGACGGCGATGTTCCGGGTTCCTGGAACGACCTCTTCTGGGCGGTGCACCCAGGTGGTCGTCCGATCCTGGATAACATAGACACGGTGCTCAAACTGGAGCCGGGTAAGTTGGCGGCCAGCCGGCATGTGCTCCGCGAGTACGGCAACATGAGTGGCGCCACCATCGTCTTCGTGCTTGACGAGCTGCGCCGGCGTCGGAAGGAGGGGGAGGATAGTGGCCACCTGCTGCCGGAGTGGGGCGTGATGCTGGCCTTCGGGCCCGGAATCACCATCGAGACCATGGTGCTTCGCTCTCCGCTATGATTGATGCCGTCGGTCGATCTCAGGGAGAAATTTCCTACTATTACAAAAGTACGTATACTACCATATACGTACTTCTTTATGTGTGCGCGTGCGTAAAAATGCATGCATACGTCAGTCAAGTCAAAGAGCGCAGACCGCGTGATGCTAGTAAAATGTATACGACGAATGATTAAGTACCTGGTTGTAATAAACCTACATAAAGGCAAATCATATATTATTGGATATTGACAACCGTGTTCTCTTTTGGATTATGTTCTTCTCTAAGAGCATTTACAGTCAGACTTGGCAAATCCGACCCCTATACGTTCACGGACAGTGACCGGTCACTCCTCGTATTTCGTCCGCTGCATCTTCAGTAGAGGAGTTGCACCTCAAGGGCGAGCTGCCTGGGTGCCTGAACGCAGTCGTGGATGGCGGCGGAGGGCAGTGGGGCTGGTGGCTGCTGCTGCGACGAGCGAGCTGGAGAAGGAGAGGGGATTTGGGATTTGGTAAACGGGGCTGGGCCCCTTCCTTCCCTTCCCTCCCGCGTCGCTCCCGCGCGACCGGGAGGGCTAACCCTAGCGCCGCCGCCGGGCCGGCCTCCCTCCCCTCTCCCTCCCCTCGCCGCCGCCGGTGCGCGCCGCCGGGCAAAGCCCGGTCGGCGTCGGCGGCGGCGGGGTTTCTCACTCCCCTTCGAAGGCGGCTGGCGTGGGCCGTGGTGCTTTGGATGGCGGCGGTGCGCGAGCGCAGGGCGCATCGGCGTGGTGGCGGGCGTCTGGCGGCGGAGTCGCGGACGCGTGGCCCGGCGCGGTGGGCTGCGTGGTGGTGACGCCCGTCGCGGCCGTGGCAGCCCGATCTGGTCCTGGGCGGATTCGGGCGGCGGTGCCGGCGGATGGCCTGGTGGCCGCCGGTGGTTCCTCCTGCTGCTCCTGGAGGTCTCCCTCGTGCCTCCATGGGTGGGTGGGGGGGGGGGGGGGTTGCTGCGCGGCTGCGGGGCGGGTGGCGGCGTGCTCATCCTGGATCTGGCGTCGGGATCGGGGTGGGCGGCGCGGGTTGGGCAGCGGCCTGGCGTGGCTGTTGCTCCGGCCGTGGGCGGCGGCGCGGGGAGGTCCGGCGCATGGGCGGTGGCCTCTCGGTGGCGCGGCGGCTACATGGTGGCTCGGCGGCTCTGCCCGCGGCGACGGCCGGCTTCTCTCCGGCGTCGGACCGTTTCGATCTTCGCTTCATCTCCTCGTCGTCCGGGCACTACTTCTGTCGAAGGGCTGGCCCTCTCCCAGCTGTGGTCCATCACTTGTCTCGCGCCCGGTGCTGCAGGACCGAGCTCGTCTCGCGCCCGGCAGCAGGATCAAGCTCGTCTCGCGCCCGGCGGCAGGACCGAGCTCGTCTCGCGCCCGGTTCTGCAGGACGGGGTGATGGAGGCCAGTTTTGGCCGACCTATCGGGTCTCGGCGCTGGGGCCGTCCAGGGGTGCGAAAGGCGGGGCCTTTCCGCTCGTCTCGTTGGTGGGGGTAGCGGTGGGTCTCGGGGCAGGTGTTGTCAAGGTCTTGGATGCCGGGACGGCGGCCCTAGTGGTGGTAGCGCGGTGCTCATGGGCAGAGCCCGTGGCTCTGTGCTGCCCAGTGGCCATGGCCGTGTGGGCGGCGTGGCTGCCTGGGTGTGGCGTTCGGTGGCGGTGAGTGTTGGCCGGGGTGAAAACCTGCTCTATCTTCGGATAGACCGGCGGTGGCGAAGCTCGTTCCCTTCTTGAAGGCGTCGTCGCGGCTCTCATTGCCCGTCGTGTTGCTCCAGGGGAAACTCTGATCCTCGGATCGGGCGGTGGCGGTGCTCCGGCGTCGTATCCTTCCTGAAGGCGCCGCATTGGAGTCCACGGATCGTTGTATGCGGCTTCATCTCTTCGTAGTTAGGGGTGGTGTTGCTGCGCTCAACGTCTGTGTATCCTGCCTTGGGTGTGTGCGTGTGTTTGTATCAGGCTGTTGGTGATCGTTGCTTTATATATAAAGCGGGGCGGAAGCCTTTTTTGGTAAACAGAGGATAACGGAGAGGGTCTCCCGCATTTACTGGATAGTTAGCTTTTAGATTCGTATCGCCAGGTGGTGCCTGCGTGAGGGGTCTCACGATCCGTTCCGTAATTTTTTTTTTCCGGAGAAATGTGGGGTTCTGCGCATCGATAGGGTTTTCTGATATCGTACGTGCATAGCTCGGCATGGTAGCACCACAACTGGTGGGATGCGATATTTGCGAAACATCATTGATTATTCTTTGATCTGACCACTTCTCCAAATATTGTTGATTATTCTTTGATCTGACCACTTCTCCTATCTTTCTATTAGTAAGCTTGCACGTGCAATGCACGTCTCAAACATTGTTCAATCGAAATTCAACCAGTATATATATAAATTAAATACATTTAATAATAAATGTTTAAAAATATATAAATTAAATACGTAAAAAATGTTTCAAAATATATAAATTAAATGGATACACCGTGTTTGATGTTTCCCAAGTTGTATTTTGAAAAGTGGGAGTATTGTGGTCGTACAGACAATAATATACATTGTTTCATCTAATAGATTAAATCTAGTTATAATTGGAAAGCATAGTTGAATTGTGTCGAGTCCATGGACATGCAATCCTACAAGGCAACTAGGGAAAGCCTTCCTCCTCTCAATCTCCGCCGGCGAGCCTTTGGATTCGCCTCCCCTCCGCCTGCCGCTCCGACGGCCGGTGGCGGGGAGGGGATTTCTGGTGCCTCGTCTCTGGCTAGTAGATAGTTAGGGTTTTAGTTCTCGTAGGGGCGGCGTTTCACTAGTAGAAAACAGGGCTTTGGTTCAAGCTCGATCTACACATTAGTCCCAGTCGCATTACGGCAGGCAGCAGTCCTGGTTCAAATGGGACCTTTAGTCCCGGTTGGAGACACCAACCCCTTTAGTCCCGATTGGTGTCTCCAACCGGGACTAAAGGTCTGTCTTCAGTTCCGGTTTTAGACATCAACCGGGACTACAAATTTGCCTATATATACCCCCGCCCCTGCCCGCCCTCTTCTCTGTTTTTTCCTCACATAAGGTGGGAGGTGTGTGCTACTTTGTTCTCCCTTCCTATGCACATGAGGTGTTCGATGAAATGCCTGAGAGCATGAGTTCACACAAAACAAACATGATATGAGGTGCCCGAGCCACACTTAAGCTTTCTCCTCTTTCTTCTCCTCTGTTCTTCCTCCAAGCCCGTCCCTGTCCCCGTCCTCACCGCCGTCGATCGCTCGCACCGATCTCGTCGCCGGCACCACCGTGGTGAGCCTCTTGTTCTTATCTTTTAAAAAAAAAATTCTTACTTGTATGATTTAGATAGCTACTTGTATAATTTTCTTACTTGTATTATTGTTTGTTATTATATAGTGCCATGGTTTTGATATCCGCCCCCGTCGGCTCTTGTTCGGTCTATGATTCGGATGTGGTATATTATCTTTTATAACTATTTGTTTCATTTAGTGTTTATGACAATTATGCCGACCAACTTGACATAAATGTTTTTATCTAGGAGGTATGTGAACCGGAAATTCCAACCGAACCTCTTGTCGAGAGGTTAAATTTAGTTGAAAAAGAAAACAATTATTTGAAAGAAAAATTGAAAAGAATTGAAGAAGAGAAGATGAAATTGGAGTTGCATGTTGCCGATGTCGTCGATCTACACAAGATCCAAATGGATGCAATGCGCTTGAAGATTAGAAAGATTAGAAAATATGCCATTGATAAAGAGGCTTGGTATCATTATGCTGTTGGATCAATTGTTACCTTAGTTGCGATTTTGATCGCATTTATTGTTGCATTTAAATGTATTACATAGTTGTATGTTAGTTTCAATGTGTGTTTTAATTAGATGCTCAAGATAGTTGTATGTTGTTTTATGAGAACTATGTATGAACTTTATGTATTTATTTTTGCAGTAATAACATTTGATCACTACTGTACTTTGGTTTTAATGTGATGATGAACTTGTATTAATTTGGTCATTTCTCTATTCATGATGTTCTGAAATGGTTTTTGATATACTTAATTATATAATGCAGATGAACCGGCAATGGATGTATGGTGACCGACGCACTTCCGAGTACATTACGGGCCTGCATAATTTTATCGATGTGGCTGAGACAAACAGTCAAAATGGTTTTATGTATTGTCCATGTGTTGTCTGTCAGAATACGAAGGATTACTCTTCCTCGAAAACCCTTCACTTCCACCTGCTTAAATCCGGTTTCATGCCCCACTATAATTGTTGGACCAAGCACGGAGAAAGAGGGGTTATGATGAAAGACAATGAAGAAGAAGAGGATGATGACAACTATCCTATGTTCCCTGAATACGGTGATACTGCAACGGGGGAAGCTGAAGATCAAGAGGCACCAGATGTGCCCGCTGATGATCTTCGCCGGGTCATTGTTGATGCACAGAGAAAATGCGAAAGTGAAAAGGAGAAGTTGAAGTTCGATCGCATGTTAGAGGATCACAAAAAACGGTTGTACCCAAATTGCGAAGATGGCAACACAAAGCTCGGTACCACACTGGAATTACTGCAATGAAAGGCAGAGAATGGTTTATCTGACAAGGGATTTGAGAAGTTACTGAAAATAATGAAGAAGAAGCTTTCAAAGGATAACGAATTGCCTGACAGTACGTACGAAGCAAAGAAGATTCTCTGCCCTCTAGGATTAGAGGTGCAGAAGATACATGCATGCCCTAATGACTGCATCCTCTACCGCGGTGAGGAGTACGAGAATTTGAATGCATGCCCTGTATGCGGTGCATTGTGGTATAAGATCAGACGAGATGACCCTGGTGATGTTGAGGGCGAGCGCCCCAGGAAGAGGGTTCCTGCCAAGGTGATGTGGTATGCTCCTATAATACCACGGTTGAAACGTCTGTTCAGAAACAAAGAGCATGCCAAGTTATTGCGATGGCACAAAGAAGACCGTAAGAAAGACGAGATGTTGAGAGTACCCGCTGATGGGTCGCAGTGAAGAAAAATCGAGAGAAAGTGGCCGGAGTTTGCAGATGACGCAAGGAACTTATGGTTTGGTATAAGTGCAGATGGCATTAATCCTTTTGGGGAGCAGAGCAGCAATCATAGCACCTGGCCTGTGACTCTATGTATCTATAACCTTCCTCCTTGGTTGTGCATGAAGCGGAAGTTCATTATGATGCCAGTGCTCATCCAAGGCCCTAAGCAACCCGGAAACGACATTGATGTGTACCTAAGGCCGTTAGTTGAAGAACTTTTACAGTTGTGGGATATCAAAGGTGTACGTGTGTGGGATGAGCACAAACAGCAGGAATTTGACCTACGAGCGTTGCTGTTTGTAACCATCAATGATTGGCCTGCTCTTACTAACCTTTCAGGACAGACAAATAAGGGATACAATGCATGCACGCACTGTTTAGATGACACTGAAAGTATATATTTGGATAAATGTAAGAAGAATGTGTACCTGAGACATCGTTGATTTCTTCCGATCGGGCATCTCTTAAGAAAGAAAGGCAAGCATTTCAAAGGTGAGGCAGATCACCGGAAGAAGCCTGGACACCGTACTGGTGTTGATATATTTGATATGGTCAAGGATTTAAAAGCAATTTTGGAAAGGGTCCTGGCGGACAATCTGTTCCGAATGACGCCGACGGACACACACCCATGTGGAAGAAGAAATCTATATTTTGGGAGCTACCCTATTGGAAAGTCCTAGAGGTCCGCTCTGCAATCGACGTGATGCACGTGACGAAGAATCTTTGCGTGAATCTGCTAGGCTTCTTGGGCGTGTATGGGAAGACAAAAGATACACCGGAGGCACGGGAGGACCAGCAACGTATGCACGAAAAAGACGGCATGCATCCAAAGCAGTATCAAGGTCATGCCAGCTACGCTCTTACCAAAGCAGAGAAGGAAATCTTTTTTGAATGCCTGCTCAGTATCAAGGTCCCGTCTGGCTTCTCGTCGAATATAAAGGGAATAATAAATATGGCAGAGAAAAAATTGCAAAACCTAAAGTTTCATGATTGCCATGTGATTATGACGCAATTGCTTCCGGTTGCATTGAGGGGGCTTCTACCAGAAAATGTTCGATTAGCCATTGTGAAGCTATGTGCATTCCTCAATGCAATTTCTCAGAAGGTAATCGATACAGAAATCCTACCAAGGTTACAGAGTGATTTGGTCCAGTGTCTTGTCAGTTTTGAGTTGGTGTTCCCACCATCCTTCTTCAATATTATGACGCACGTCCTAGTTCACCTAGTCGAAGAGATTGCCATTCTGGGTCCTGTATTTCTACACAATATGTTCCCCTTTGAGAGGTTCATGGGAGTCTTAAAGAAATATGTTCATAACCGTGCTAGGCCAGAAGGAAGCATCTCCAAGGGCCATGAAACAGAGGAGGTTATTGAGTTTTGTGTTGACTTTATTCCTGACCTTAATCCGATTGGTGTTCCTCAATCGCGGCATGAGGGGAGACTGAGTGGAAAAGGCACGCTAGGACCGAAAGCAATAATATGTAGGGACGGGCATTCTTTCACTCAAGCACACTACACAATTCTACAAAGTTCTACCTTGGTGGCCCCGTATATCGAGGAACACATGGATATTGTACGCTCCAAGAACCCGGAGCAGTCTGACCCCTGGATTAAACGTACACACATGGCGACTTTTGGCGGTTGGTTGCAAACACATCTCATGAATGACAACGCTGTTGGAGATGAGCTGTACTTGTTGGCCAGGACACCATCTTCGACTGTATTGACTTTCCAAGGGTACGAGATAAATGGGAATACATTTTACACGATCGCCCAAGATAAAAAGAGCACCAATCAAAACAGTGGTGTCCGCTTTGATGCAGCAAACACCAATAAGGAAAAGGACACATATTATGGTTAGATAGAGGAGATATGAGAACTTGACTATGGACGTGATTTTAAGGTCCCTTTGTTCCGGTGCAAATGGGTCAATCTGACAGGAGGCGGGGTAATGGTAGACCCGCAGTACGGAATGACAACAGTGGATCTCAACAATCTTGGGTACACAGACGAACCATTCGTCCTAGCCAATGATGTGGCGCAGGTTTTCTATGTGAAGCACATGTCTACCAAACCGAGAAAAAGAAAAGATAAGGAAGCGAATACATCATACGATGAGCCAAAGCGCCACATAGTTCTTTCAGGGAAAAGAAACATCGTGGGAGTGGAGGACAAGACAGACAAGTCGGAAGATTATGAAAAGTTTGATGAAATTCCTCCCTTCACAGTGAAGACTGACCCAATCATCCTGTTAAATGATGAAGATTATCCATGGTTACGGCGCAATAAGTAAGGGACACACGCGAAGAAAAAGTGAAGACTTTCTCTCTAGTGAGTTTCCGGACTTATAGCTGGAAAATCCCAAGTTTTGCAAGATTCCACCCCTACTATGTGGTTTCTCTGATCGGGGGACCCCTTATGCCGAGCCAAGTCCAGATGAGAGGAGTTCTGGTTGCTTTCTGGTGAAACTGAGGACATAGTTATGCTCCACAACTATTCTGATGATGGCTTTGATCTAGAATCACTACAGTTACATGAAGGCGATGTATTAACTGGCAAGATTGGCATCTGTTTTAATTTTTGGTAAATGTATGTTTCTTTCCTTGTACAAATATGCAGGCATATCTCATGAATATCCAGACACCTTTATATTATCTTACATCAGGAGTACAAACCCACATCATGAGTATGTTGGGTTATACCCAAAGGGCTTTAGATTCCGGAAGAAAGATTTTGACAGCATTGATCGTCTTGTGTCATATTTTCAAAAACATATTGACAAACCACCACCTGATGCTGGCCCCTCAATGCGAAATGTTGCGGCAATGGTACCTATGAAAAATAACTTGATAGAACTTTTTGTCACTATCTGATGAAAATCTATATAATCAAACATTGCATTCATATAAGCATTCACTCTAGCAAGCATTCTAGCAATCAAAATACAATCAATGAATAAAGCAATAAAGAAAACAATAAGAAAAAGCAAATAGAAAACAAAACAAAATACTAAACTAATAACTTAACAGAAAAGAAAATATAACATTATTAGGTTAACAAAAAGTATTTTATAATATTCTTCAATAGCAAAAAGAATCAACTAAAAAGCTTTTATAAAACTCTAGTTATGATCAAAATAATATTAACTTAAAATTATATAAAATTTATCCAACTAAAATTTTCATAAAGTATTTTTTGTTAAAAACTTTAATAGCAAAAAGAATTAAATCAAAACATTAAAATAATTTTAAAACACCTATTTAAAATATCCTCATGTTGACTAACCGAAACATAATATAATTTGGCAAAAGAATAACAAGAAAACATAAACTAAAATAATTAAAACAAAGGAAAAATGTATAAAACTAAAAGAAACATAATCTATTTTGATTAAAACACCATTTAAAAGCTTTAAAAATCCAGGTTTGTCCCTGTTGGTGGCACCAACCGGGACTAAAGGCCTGACCTTTCGCGCCCATTTGGCTGCCGAAAACGAGCTTTAGTCCCGGTTGGTGCCTCCGACCTAGGCCTTTAGTCCCAGTTGGATCCACCAACCGGGACTAAAGCTCGAGGTATATTAACCGCGCGCTCCGGCCTTCTTTCTCCCCAATCTTCTTTCTCTCACGCCTCTGCCCCGACGCTGAACCACCGCACGTCGCCGCCAGGCTGCCGCGACGCCCTGCCCCGACGCCCTCGCCGCCGCCCTCGCCGACGCCCTGCCCCGACGCCCTGCCCCGACGCCCTCGCCGACGCCCTGCCCCGACGCCCTCGCCGACGCCCTGCCCCGACGTCCCCGCTCCTCGCCTCCTCGCTGTGAGCGCCGCCCCGATCCCCTCCTCCTCCTACCCCCCCCCCCTGCTGGCCGACGCCGACGCCGCCCGCGCTCTGCTGGCCGACGCCGCGCTGTTTTTTTTTTATAAAAAATTTCAGATTATGTTCATTGAACAATTACTAAATTATCGAGAAATAGCTCATTGATATTACTTTGTGCAATTTTGAAATAATCTAGAAAAAAGGTTTGCATAGGTCATTATCAAAGTTAGAGAAATTTGCAAATTCCGAACCTAAAGAAATTATTACAAAATTTTCATTTGTGATATTTTTGTTCCGAGCGTATGTAATGAATTGTGATATTTTTTTTTATAAATTTCATCTTGTGTATTCATCTTGTATTCATCTTGTGTATAAATCTTGTATTCATCTTGTATATTCATCTTGTATTCATCTTGTGTATAAATCTATGCACCACAGACATGATAACATAGGTACAAATATCGTCGTAACTTCGACATGAGGGGGGGGGTCGTTAAATCATAACCCCGATAACTTCGGTATAACTTCGGTGGAATCTTTGCTGATGTCAGCATTTTTGTGTTAAACATGCAGCGTTGTGCTCTTTCTTCCATCCACGTTTAAAAAAGAAAGGACGACTCGAGAGTGAGGGTGATCGAAGGAATTAAGAAATCGTTCGGATCTATTGCTTACAAACCTAACGTTTGATATTTAGCATAGTCCTTAAGAAATATATTCATCTTATATTAAGAAATATATTTATTATACAATGTGTATTTGGGAAAAGGTTCAATATTATTTATACTAGCAAACTTGCCCATGCGTTGCACCGAGAAAAAAAAAGTAGCACACGCCCACTACTTGTGTCATCGATTATTCTTCTTCCTAACCTCCTGACGGTGGCCGTGGTGTTTCGTTTCGTTCCGGTAGAACCGTACCGTTTCGTTCCAGTCCCCGACAATCGCCAGTGAAGAGTCCTCACCGTTTCGTTCCGGTAGAACCGTAACTCCGACCGTGACGTTCTTTATATGCATTTGTTTCGATTTCTCTTGTAGATTATGTTTTGCGATCATCATACATGTTAAAATAAATAAACTTGTTGTTCTGTCCAGAATACTAAAATTGTATAAAATGCATATGAAATAACTTGCAAGTGATTGCAGAAACTATGGATCCGGAACACGCCAGAGACGAAGAACAAGAAAACATGTTGGAGGAAATAATCCGCGACGGAGATGATGATATCACCTCACATTTTCTGAACGACTCCGGTGAGGGAATGAACGGCTCCGGTGAGAGAATGGAGCGAGAAGATGACGGCTCCGGTGTTGGAACCTTAATTATTACAAAGTCCGGCGAGGTATATTAATTAAGTCACTGCTGACTAGATGCATTAATTGATTTGTATATACATATATTAACGCTTCTTTCTTCTTTTAGCCCTCCGGATCGAGCCAATCTTCGATAAAGAAACGAGGCCCGAAAAAAAGCTTGGGCGATAATGAAAGGTTCAAGATCGAAGAAGTCGATGCACATGGCGAACCGATTGCTCCCAAGCGGAGCGCAGATGCATTTGTAAGTCAGTGCGGAGTTATTGTTAGGGACAGCATCCCGATCTCCATTCAAGAATGGAATAAGCCAAAAGCGGACGATGGAGTTATGTCGAGGATAGATGCAAAGAAATGCTTTGGAATACGCTCATGACAAATTTCACCCTACCGCCAGAGGTGGATCCAAATAACCCAGTTATAGAGCGAAAAGTCAAGTCGTGGGCTCTTAAGAAGATGGCCGCACAATTCTGCAACTGGAAGAAAAGATTGAACCAAGACTATGTCCAGAAAGACAAGACTCCAACATTCACCGGAGCACATGAGAAGTTAAAAGATCACTGGGACGTATTTGTGAAGTACAAGAAATCGGAAGAAGCTAAGAGAAGGTCAGAAAGAAATAAGATAAATGCTGGAAAGAAAGATTATCACCATGTTACGGGGTCAGGTGGCTACAAGGTTGCCAGGTCTAAGTGGGAGAAATTTGAGAACGACCTGATTGCTAAAGGGATCCATCCAGAGCCATTGCATTGGATCGAACGGGCAAGGACTTGGTTCTACGGGCATGGGGGAACGTTGAACCCAGAAACAGGGAAGTGTATTTATACAAAAGAGCAACTTGCAACACCCGTCAAAGCCCTTCGAGCTGCAATGCAGGACGTGCAAGACGGGAAGTTCAATCCCGACAGAGAGATGGACGAGCTGACATGCGCCCTCGGGAATCCTGAACACCCTGGACAAACATGAGGCACATCAGGCTCCGTTCCATGGAAGGTTGGGTTTCCCGACAGCAGTGACACCTATAGAAGCCGAGCGAGAAAGAAGAGACATGATGCAGACCGGCTGCAGAAGGTAGAAGAAATAGTAGCGTTGCAGCAGAAGAAAATAGAGGCACTTACCAGCCAGCAAGCTACCGGCCCATCTCAGCGGCACGAAGATTCTGCATTCGATACTGCTGCCGGCCCACCATCTCAGAGGAAAAGCAGCGTGGCTTCCACGGAGCTTGTTCGGCCCACAGATGATATCACGGCTCCTCGCTACTCCGTGGATGATATCACGCAGAGGGAACATTGTGATCTACATGCGAAATGCATGAACATATCCTTGAAGGTGGCGATCGGCTTTGCCTTACCTTCTGGACCTGATGCAACTCACCATTGCTCTCCGATTCCAGATGGCTATGCTGTTGTCGGGGTGGATGAAGTTCTCAGCGGATTTGAGCAGCTGGAGCTTGACTTCCCTACAGGTGAAGGGGAGACTGCACTGGGAGATGCCATAAGGACTACGATTCTATGGAAAAAGGAACACATCGTGCTTCCACATTGGACGCCGCGTCAGCAGACTCCGCCGAAGGAGGCCCCTCAACAGACTCCTCACAGTAGCAATCCAGCTCTATCTCCGCCGCCTCAGCTGTCTCCGCCGCGTCAACATACTCCGCCGGAGGAGGCCCCTCAGTAGACTCCGCCTCGACGTCAGCAGACTCCGCCTCCTCCGCCGCCTCAGCACCGGCGGAAGAGAGCCGCCGCTCCGGCGGCTAGTAGTACAACTGCGAAGAAATCCAGAGCAGATACAAGCGTCAAGAAGGCTCCTGCCAAGTCACCATACGATATGACTGATGAGGAAACCAAGAAGGTCGTGGATGCCGATGTGAAATGCCAGCTTGCACCGAAACGGCCCGATCCAAAGGAGAAATTAGATCCGGCAATAGCGGAGCACTGTATAGAAAACCTTACGCGACCACCACCGCCTCCGCTGCTATCAGACTATGACCGGTCTATTGTAAAGTCATATAGAGAACATGTGAAGCGGCCGGGAAGTAGCAGTAGTGCAAGTGGGAAAACAATTCCCTAGCTCGGCGAACAGAAAAACCAATCGTGCCCCCCGCTCAAGGTGTTTACCGATATCGATTATGATCCGGGGGTAGCGGCCGATGATGTTGGTTTCACTCTTGGTCAATTGTTAGGCGAGGAGGTAGAGTTCCCCATGGCTGAGTTAGCATACAGATACCAGCACGGGAAGCCTCTCGTCAAACCTGAGGAGGTCCAGCTACTACCAACACAAATGCGAAAATTGCATGAGTGGTACATGGAAGCCTCAAAGGAAGGGACCAACTATATCATTGCGGGAGTTAAAGATGAGCATTACTTCAATGGAGACGAGGAGATTTACGTTGAATTTGATGAATTATTTCAGTTTTACAATCAAGACACCGTCGACAAATCTATCGTCAGTTGCTATTGTCTGTAAGTATCATTTCTGTAATTAAGTCTCTAGCTCAGTGCGTTCATTGCATGTATAATTATCCTCACTATATTATGCAGAATGAAAATCCTCGAATGCAAAAGAGGACAAATCTATGACATTGGGTTCATTAACCCAAATACTATTCATGAAGTTACGGTACAAATGAACGCCAAGGATACAGAGAAGATCTTGCTAAGGGCGTTAATTGAACAACAAAACAAAAGGGAAATACTATTTCCTTACAACTTCAAGTGAGTGTTATACTGTCTTGTACACATTCTGTTTCGCTTACTCGATGTTAAGTGTAATTGATGAGTTATGCTGCGTGCGCAGGTTCCACTTTATTCTGCTAGTCATTCGGGTTGACTCAGGAAGCGTACTTATCATGGACTCGCTACGTAAAGACCCTAAGATGTGGGCGGACCTGCGTGATATGCTCCAGAGGTAATTTTAATCATTATCGCACTATATCGATATCAAGTAATTAATAACTCCTTTATTTATTTTCTTTGCCGGGCAGGGTTTGGAAACGGTTCACCAAGAAGGCTAGGCGTGAATGGAAAGAGGAGCTGCAATTTCGACAACTCACTGTAAGTAGTACTAGCTAGGTCCGCGCATCTCTTTGATTCTAGTTAATTTCAATACCATTATCATGCTTGATTATTATTTTGATTGAACTCTACTCTCGTAAAGTGCTTGAGGCAGGAAAGGGGGACTAATTTATGTGGATACTACGTTTGCGAGTTCATTCGCATGACGACCAGTGAGACTGGCAGAAATTTACAATAACTTGAAGTACGTAAACAATATTCACAATTTTATTTTATTACCATCAATTGTGTTGATTTTCATTCATATATATTGACCCCCTTTTTTAAATTAGATCCAACGGATGCGGGGCAATCTCCTACCAAAGGATCGCGTAAAGGCAATTCAAGAGGAATTGGCGGGATTCTTCCTTCAAGAGGTCATAGCTACAACCGGAGAATACCACCGGAAATTGGTAGTGAATGTTGGTAATTAGATATTAGGGATCGTAAGAGATGTTATTTTGTATATATGCATGAACGTGTACTATATGTAGTAGCGTCGAACATATATACGAAAACTTGTTGTTCGACCAAGCACGGAGAAAGAGGTCACTTCTCTATATTCATGACGATGTTGTGTAACGGTTCATTCATTGCTATTAGTAGCTAGCGTCGAGTTGAATGGAAAACATAAAATAAAAATGAAACCCCTAAACCCTCCAAAACCCCTAAACCCTCCAAAACCCTAAACCCCTCCTTTCAAAAAAAAAAACAGCGCTTGGCAGGGGCTGACGCGTGGCAGCCTTTTAGTCCCGGTTGGTATTACCAACCGGGACTAAAGGTCCTCCTGCCTGAGCGCTGCGCAGCGGCCACGTGGAGCCCCTTTAGTCCCGGTTCGTAACACGACCGGGACTAAAAGTGAGGGCCTTTAGTCCCGATTCGTTTGTCCTGGTTGCAAAACCGGGACTAAAGGCCCTTACGAACCGGGACTAATGCCCTGTTTTCTACTAGTGTTTGGACGGATGGCGGCGCTTCTTCTTCGAGTCAGTCTTCCGGGCTTCGATCCTCCTCAAGTCCGTCCGCTGGGATGGACTAGATGGAGCTCCGGCGTAGATTCCTGCCAGCTCCTCAGGGCGGCGAGGTTAGGGTTTCTCGCCGTGCGTACGCAACGGCGATATTTGGTGTCAAATTCTTCAGATCGATTCAAGAATTCAACGGCGACGACTGCGGCTCTGGGACGCTGGTCCTTAGGGGCACGTGCACGAAGACTTCCCGGCTGTCATCGACAAGGTCAGGCCGGCTCCGGTATGGGAGCGGCGACAGCAGCGCGTCGGCGGCTCGTTCTGGCGGCGGCAATGGTCGTTCGGTGGTCCATGTACCTCGATGTAATTTTTATTATGTTTGAGGTGTTTTGTACTTCCGGTGAATCTTTATAATAGATCTGATCTTTTCGCAAAAAAAAAAGGCTGAGAAAAATATTCAAGGAATAGTTAAATCAACGGATGATTCACAGATGAGGTCGCTAGCCAAAGGCTTGTGTAAAGATGCAAATGGCGTTGATAAGGTATTATGGAATTTCTAAAACTTGATTATGTACTACAGATACTCAGCCTAAATGACTGCTAAAATGGAATATATCACGTAAAAATATCAATGCCATTTAACCAACATTCAAAAGTGAAATCTTAACACCAAAATGTTTTTCCTAAAGCAGAGAGTGTATATTACAACCGTTATTGCCAATAAAAATAAATGCTGACAAAAAATATCATAAATCCAGGACATCCATCTGATTGCCTGGCTCAGGGTTATATCACTGGAGATTGCACCGAAGACGCTATAACAACTGCATCATGGGTCATGTACACAAATATATGCTTGAGTGATGATCCAAGAGTAGTGGCACTAATGCTAGCAGTGCCACCCATCAGCAGTGCCGTTAGCTTAAATTTCTTCCTCGATGGGCCATCAACATTATGCTCTGTGGAATTTTGCATGGAATTCCTTATTATTTAAGAAATGAACATCACAGCTCATAAACTAATCCAATGAACACACAAGCAAAAAAATGCATAGTATAAGCTATAAAAGACAATCATCTTGGCCAGTTTCCACATAATTGACATGGCAGACATTGGAAGCTTTCAAGAAAATAGGTACATGCATAATAGGAGTCTTCTATCAACATCCCTTCTTAAAACGTATACATGCATCAGAAATACATGCTTCCACCCATCCACATCAAGAACAGAAGAGCAATATATAAACAAAAACACTGGCAAAGGGGGGCTAACCTTGCTGGTTGCTGCTGCAGGTTAGCATAGCTATGGAAGGCAGTAGGTGCAGGGGCATGCGGAATATGCAGTGGAGAAACCTGGACAAGTGGACATGCTCAGATTTCTCGTCCGTTTCACAGACTACAGCCTAGAGACTGAACATCGTGAAGTGGCCGTGGTCAATGCCGGAGAACGTCTCGTCAATGGAGTCATCCCGACGGTCGTGAACGCGAAGGAAGGGATCAAGAATGATCAGACAGTATAACTTCCTTTAGTCTGAACGGCAGATCATGATCGTTGAATCGGAACAAGATCAGCACATCCTTGTATGTGCTAGGCTCCACCAGTGGCTTGCTACTGTCATTATCACTGCAACATGATGAAGATGAATATGATGAATATCTTGGTGAGGTCACAAATTCTGAGTATGGTTCTTTAGACATATCACTTCCAGCATCAGATCTTGTTATCCTTCTTCTCTTGTAAGGTCCAGAGCAAGGTGGTGGGGTGTATGATGAGCTTGTGAAACTTGATGACACCCTAACACAATCTCCAGAATCATCACCATCGCTCTTTACACTCTCAGTGTCCAGTCCACGGTAGATCGGTTGTTTTGGAATGAACTATGTATTCAGATGTCCAGGAGTATCATAACAAAATGAATAATATCAGTTCTCAGGGTGGTTCTTTCTCTAGAGAGGTATTTCGTTTCCTAAGTTTTAGAAACACCGTTGAATGAACACAAGCGTCAACCATAAGTATAAAATGCAAGTACTTACAGGATGATCTTGATTAGTATACTTCCGAGCTCCTTCACAAGAGGAGGTATGTTGCGTGCCATTTAAGGCAGGATAGGCGCCGGAGAAGAACTTATTTGTGATTGTAAATGCTGCAGCATGTAGTCGCAGTTAGCACATAGCACTCATGGAGGCATAATGTGAGCTACACTACACAATTTTAAAATTTCCTTGGCCAGACACACCAAACAAGCCAGTTTGAAGAAGTTTGAACTCTTAACAAAAAAGCACAGATGTTCTCATCATTCAGATTTTCGACTAATTGTTTGGCCGATGCCTATTGCACGTTGAAAAGAAGGCAACAAAACCGTACAAAATGCTCCGGGCTGCACGGAAAATCTAAAACAAGAGCCAATGTAAGTTGCATAATATACTAATTGAAAAAATTAGTAGGCATGCAAACAAATTTATGTTACCTGGTACAGAATATCTTTCCAGAGTGATCCCCAAATGGTAGTTTGAGATATAAGTGCAGGTGCTCTGGATGCAGAACCAACTTGATACAGCGAGAACATTGACCAGGTGTGCCTTAAAACATCAACAATATCATCAAAGAAGTCTGCTACAAAACTTGCTAGCGCAACGACAAGTTGGAAAGGTGCGGCTAGTATCTCTCGGACGAACCAAATTACAGGGTACAAGACTGAATTGGCTGCAGTAAATAAAATGTAAATAAAATACTCCCTCCGTCCCAAAATAAGTGACTCAACTTTGTACTAACAGTAGGGAGTCCCAAAATAAGTGACTCAACTTTGTACTAACAGAAAGGGAGTATTAGTAAGTCATCAGAATAAAAAAACAAAGGGAAAAAGAAACAGATCATTTGGGAGATTACAGTAACCATACCAATATTAAACATAGTACTGAAGATAAACCAAAATGGCCCCATGATCATCTGCACTGTACTGATAACCGCACTGCATGATGTCTCCATCGCTACCATTGCAGCTGAACTGAGATATTCAACTGTTTCAGCACACACGTTCCATATAGTGGCAGGGTAAATTCAAGAACCTCCAACAGTGGCCCCCATAATTGGCTTTGTCAATACACTAAGAACAGACTTAGTAGCACGTACAATCTTAAGAGACCATGTAAATGCCTGTTGGAAATTGTTCCGAGATACTTAAGCCCTGAGATCATTTCCCATGTCCCTATCCAATCAAACAAAGGCCCAAATAATCTAGAGGCAGTTGCCTTCAACATTGGGACATTCTTGTAGAGGTCATAAAATCCTATAAGAACAGTAATTAAGGACATCAAGACGTATAATGCTCTGGCTAGAGGACACATCCATGGGCGACATATCTTGCAGAACACTGGATATGACCGAACAAAAATGACACATGAAGGAAGACCATACTCAAGTAATGTTAAGAGCCTCACAATGAAGCAGTGGCGTAAGAAGAAGCGGCGTGGCCCAGTGGTGCTGATGGTGCTGAGTAAATAGGCAATTTTCTGATTAATTTAATCCAAGAATAAATCATGAGCATGACGTAAACAGTGCTAAACACATACTGGTATTTGACCATAATAGCGCGCACTAGATAGATTGTAGAAACATCTACGCAGATCACTAGTACGGCTAAAACAGTAATGAACAGGAGAGGGATAAACGAGTTATACCCTCCGGTTGGCCAGTTGGCCGTAGCAGCAGCAGTGGCGGCGGCCTCCTCGGTCGTCTTCTGGTCAGCAGCAGCCTTCTCCTTCTCGGCGGCGGCTCTTTCGGCGTCGGAGGACATGATGACGATGTAGCGGACGTGGACGAAGTAGAGGAAGCAGACGATCGGAGGCGAGCAGTCGCGTAGTCGCTCCCCAAAAACCTAATCGCCCCTCTCCCGTACAGGAACCGGAGAGGCCGGGTTTCAGAGGCCTGCTCTCCCGTCGACCGTGTACGCGGCGGACGGGATGGGATCACCGGCGGCAGCAACAGCAAAGGAACGACGTGGGCGTGGAGGCAGATGTGATCTATTTCGCGTGACGGCTAGGGTTGGCAGCGCCTCACAATCTGACGTCTCAGATCGTGGCCCCATCTGTCAAAGACTCTCCGTTCCTGACCGGCAAAAATAAGCGCGTAGGTGTGAGCTCGGCTCGGCTCAATCCCGCAACCCGCGGCGCGGCGAGGCGGGCGGCGGAGGAGGAGCGCGCGGGAACCACTTCTCTTCTCAAGCTCCAATAGCATGTGGAAGAGAATCCCTTATAAGGAGGTCCAACTCCTTCTCCACTAGCGGTATGGGACTAAACTTCCCACCACACACAATGCCATATATCCCACATGGGCCCTTAGAGATTTTCTGAAATTGTTAGATGGGCCCAAGGCCCAACTCATATTTCAACAATCCCCCACCAGATCTCAAGGGCCCATTTTGTCCTTTGTTCCAAACACTGTTTTGATATACCAGTATTTCAGTGGAGACCGGTTAAGGTTGAACTCCACCTAGAGCAAGTAGCTACACTCCTTCACAACTGAACAATGGACTATGCCTTGAATTGTCAGTTTGGCGTAAAGAAGTTTCACCACAGGTCTTACTAGTACTAGACTGCCGAAGGCTGACCCCTCGGGTGGAGCATATTAGTCACACTCCTAACCATACAGTTTTCGAGAGTACTGCATCTCCAACTGAGTGGGTTAGTAAAGTTACTCTCCTCAGTTCACCACTAGCTTGTTTTCCCAGGTCCTACTTCACGGGATCTCTGATCACATAGGTTGGGTTACTACCATGGCAACTCATGTGGGTCTCAAACCCATCTCCCTCGATGCATTATCTATCACAACACGTGATAGCCCTTTAGTAAAGGGATCTGCCAGATTCTTAGTTGTTTGGATATAATCCAACGCTATCACTCCGGAGTTTCTTAATTTTCTGATAGATTTCAATCTCATTCTTATGTGTTTGTTTGACTTCATGTTGTCCTTTGAACTCTTCACCTTGACAATAACTGTTTGATTGTCACAGTTCATAAGGATGGCCGGAACCGGCTTCTCAACCACTGGCAAGTCCATCAAAAGATCTCGAAGCCATTCTGCTTCGACACCAGATGTGTCTAATGCTGTTAATTCTGCTTCCATTGTCGATCTCGTTAAGATCGTTTGCTTGCAAGACTTTCAGGAAACAACACCACCTCCAAGAGTAAACATATACCTAGTTGTGGCCTTCATCTCATCAGCATCAGAGATCCAATTCGCATCACTATACCCTTCAAGTACCGACGGGTATCCGGTATAGTGAAGTCCATAGTTCATAGTACCTTTCAGATAGCGCATAACTCTTTCAATAGCATGCCAATGTACATCACCCGGTTTGAAAACAAACCGGCTCAGTTTGCTCACAGCAAACGCGATGTCAGGCCTCGTTGCGCTCACTAGATACATGAGTGAACCAATAATTTAAGAGTATCTCAATTGATCTTTAGCTGTGCCTTCGAACTTTCGAATCAGCACACTAGGATCATATGGTGTTTGAGATGGTTTGCAGTCCGAATATGCAAAACGACTCAACACCTTCTCAACATAATGGGATTGAGAAGTGTAATCCCACCCTCATCATCTCTCAATAGCTTGATGTTCAAGATAACATCAGCCACTCCAAGGTCCTTCATCTCAAAGTTCTGAGATCAAAAGGACTTAACTTCCTCAATCACTTTGAGGCTAGTTCCAAATATCAATATGTCATCAACATACAAGCACAGTATAACTCCTTCGCCCCCACCATAGCGATAGTATACACATGTGTCAGCTTCATTAACAAAGAAGCCAGCAGATGTCAAAGTTTCATTAAATTTCTCATGCCATTGCTTAGGTGCTTGTCTCAGGCCATATAAAGATTTCAGCAACTTACACACCTTTCCTTCCTGACCATCTAACACAAAGCCATCAGGCTGTTGCATGTAGATTTCCTCCTCTAGCTCTCCGTTCAGGAATGCCGTCTTAACATCCATCTAGTGGATGAGAAGACCATGTAAGGCCGTCAACGAGAGTAATACTCGAATGGTGATCAGTCTGGCCACAGGTGAATAAGTGTCGAAGAAATCTTCTTCTTCTTTTTGGGCATAGCCCTTAGCCACAAGCCTAGCCTTGTACTTTTCAATCGTACCATCGGGCCTAAGCTTCTTCTTGAACACCCACTTACATCCCAATGGTTTGCAACCATAGGGACGCTCAGTAATCTCCCAAGTCCCGTTAGCCATGATGGAATTCATCTCGCTACGGACCGCATCCTTCCAGTAGTCAGTTTCTGGAGACGCATACGCTCCTGAAATAGAAGTGGGAGTATCATCCACGAGGTACACAAGGAAATCATCACCAAAGGTCTTTACAGTCCTTTGTCTCTTGCCCCTACCAAGGGTTTCCTCATCATCCTCCTCGGGATTTTCATCATGTGTTTGTTCATAATATTCCATCGGAATGGCAGGTTCAGGAGTCTCCTCAGATTCCTGTCTAGAAGTGCTTTGCATATCTCTCATAGGAAAAATATCCTCAAAGAATGTAGCATCCTTAGATTCCATAATTGTACCAACCTTCTGGTCAGGTACCTCAGATTTCACTACTAGAAATCTATAGCCAACACTATTCTTAGCGTAGCCCAAATTAACGCAGTCCGCAGTCTTTGGTCCAAGCTTACGCTTTTTGGGGATCGGTACATTGACTTTCGCCAAACAACCCCAAGTACGCAAGTACGAGAGTGTTGTCCTTCTCTTCGCCCATTTCTCATAGGGAGTGATCTCATTATCCTTTGTCGGAACTTTATTCAGGACATGACATGATGTCAATATAGCCTCCCCCCACGATGCCTTGGATAAACCCGATGTATTTAAAATGGCATTAACCAAATCAGTTAGAGTACGGTTTTTCCGTTCGGCAACCCCGTTTGACTGGGGTGAATAGGGAGGCGTCCTCTCATGAATAATACCATGTTTCACACAAAAGGAATCAAACTCACTCGAGAAGTACTCTCCACCACGATCTGACCGGACTCGTTTAATTCTTTTCAAGTTGATTCTCAACTTCTGCCTTATAGATTTTAAAGTAGTGTAGAGCCTCATCTTTAGTATTTAACAGATACACATAGCAATATCTAGTGGAATCATCTATCAATGTCATGAAGTATTTCTTTCCACCTTTAGTCAACACACCATTCATCTCACAAAGATCAGAATGTATGAGTTCTAATGGCGCCAAGTGTCTCTCCTCCGCAGCCTTGTGAGGCTTGCGAGGTTGTTTAGCTTGCACACACGAAAGGCACTTAGAACCTTTGGCTAAAGTGAAACTCGGGATTAAATTCAGTTTTGCTAGCCGTGTCATAACACCGAAACTAATGTGACAAAGACGTGAATGCCAAACTTCAGATTCATTAACACTCGAATGAATATTGTTCATGACTTTATTACAAAAATCAGCGAGGGAAAGGCGGAACATTCCTCCGCATTCATAACCTTTTCCAACAAATAGTCTATATTTCGTAACAACTACTTTATTAGACTCAAAGACCAACTTAAATCCTTCTCTACACAGAAGGGAGTGATACGTCTCCAACGTATCTATAATTTTTTATTGTTCCATGCTATTATATTATCAATCTTGGATGTTTTATATACCTTTACAAGCAATTATATATCATTTTTTGGGACTAACCTATTAACTTAGTGCACAGTGCCAGTTGCTGTTTTTTGCCTGTTTTTGGTTTTCCAGAATATCAATACCAAACGAAGTCCAAATGCCACGAAACTTTTTGGAGATTTTTTTCTGGACATAACAAGTACTGGAAGCTTCGGGAGAGGGCCAGAAGATGAAGCAGTGGCCCACGAGGCACCACGGCGCGCCCCAGGGGGGGCGCGCCCTGGTGGCTTGTGGGGCCCACACAGCTCCGTTTGACCTAATTCCACCTCTATAAATTCTCTAAAATCGGAAAACCAATAGAGGAGTCCACAAAATACTTTTTCGGCCGCTACAAGCTTCTGTTCTCGAGAGATCCCATCTGGAGGCCTTTTCCGGTACTCCGCCGAAGGGGGAATCGATCACAGAGGGGCTCTCCATCAACCTTGCTGCCCTTTCGATGATGCGTGAGTAGTTTACCACAGACCTTCGGGTCCATAGTTAGTAGCTAGATGGCTTCTTCTCTCTTTTTGATCTTCAATACAATGTTCTCCTCGATGTTCTTCGAGTTCTATCCGATGTAATCACTTTTTGCGGTGTGTTTGTTGGGATCCGATGAATTATGAGTTTATGATCAGATTATCCATGAATATTATTTGAGTCTTCTATGAACTCTTTTATGCATGATTATTATAGCTTCGTATTTCTCTCCGATCTATTGATTTGGTTTGGCCAACTAGATTGATTTATCTTGCAATGGGAGAGGTGCTTTGTAATGGGTTCGATCTTGCGGTGCTCAATCCCAGTGACAGAAAGGGACATGACATGTATGTATCGTTGCTATTAAGGGTAAAAAGATGGGGTTTATTCATGCGTGAGTTTTCTTTGTCTACATCATGTCATCTTGCTTAAGGCGTTACTCCGTTTTTTATGGACTTAATACACTAGATGCATGCTGGATAGCGGTCGATGTGTGGAGTAATAGTAGTAGATGCAGGCAGGAGTCGGTCTACTTGTCTCGGACGTGATGCCTATATACATGATCATGCCTTGGATATCGTCATGATTATTTGCTTTTCTATCAATTGACCAACAGTAATTTGTTTACCCACCGTATGCTATTTCCATGAGAGAAGCCTTTAGTGAAAACTATGGCCCCCGGGTCTACTTCTATCATATATTAACAATCCTAAAAATATCTTGCTGCACTTTTACTTTACTTATTTTATTTTATATTTTAGTTCAATCTATCTATCTATCACCATACAATTTAATCTTGCAATTAACCGCCGAGGGATTGACAACCCCTTGTTTGCGTTGGGTGCAAAGATTTGTTGTTTTGTGTGCATGTGCTGCTAACGAGGTGTTGCGTGATTCTCCTACTGGATTGATAACCTTGGTTTCATAACTGAGGGAAATAATTATCTCTACTGTACTGCATCTCCCTTCCTCTTCAGGGAATTACCAACGCAGCTCACAAGTAGCAGGAAGAATTTCTGGCGCCGTTGCCTGGGAGACATCATCAACATCTATCAAGTACCTACGCATAAAACTCTCATCTCCTTGCATTTATTTTATTTTCCTTTGCTTCTCGTTTTCATCTCCCCCACTTCTAAAAAGTTTTTACAAAAATATTTTCCGTTTGCCTTTTTCTTGTTTGCTTCTTTGCTTGATTGTTATCTTGTTTGCGTAGTCACGATGTCTCAAGAAAATACAAAATTGTGTGATTTTTCTAATACTAATAATAATAATTTTATTAGTACTCCGATTGCTCCTCCCACCGCTAGTGCGGAGACTTGTGATATTAATGCCGCTTTGCTAAATCTTGTTACGAAAGAACAATTTTCTGGTAGTCCTAATGAAGATGATGCATCTCATCTTAACACTTTCGTAGAATTGTGTGATATACAAAAGAAAAAAGATGTGGATAATGATATTGTGAAATTAAAATTATTCCCATTCTCATTGCGGGATCATGCAAAAATTTGGTTTTCATCTTTACCACGAAATAGTATCGATTCTTGGGATAGGTGTAAAGATGCTTCTATTACTAAGTATTTTCCTCCCGCGAAAATTATTTCCCTTAGAAATCAAATTATGAATTTCAAGCGATCATGAACATGTGGCCCAATCTTGGGAAAGGATGAAATTAATGATAAGAAATTGCCCTACTCATGGTTTAAATTTGTGGATGATCATACAAAAAATTTATGCGGGATTGAATTTCGTTTCTAGAAATCTTTTAGATTCCGCCGCGGGAGGTACTTTTATGGAAATTAATTTGGGAGAAGCTACTAAATTGCTTGATAATATTATGGTAAATTATTCACAATGGCATACTGAAAGAGTTCCTATTAGTAAAAAAGTGAATTCAGTTGAAGAAATTAGTACTTTGAATGATAAAGTTGATGCACTTATGAAATTGGTTGCTAGCAAAAATACTCCTGTTGATCCTAATGATGTGCCTTTGTCAACTTTGATTGAGCAAAATAATGATCCCGTAGATGTGAATTTTGTCTCGCGAAACAATTTTAATGGTAATGCTTATAGAGGTAATTTTAATTCTAGGCCGTTTCTTGGAAATTCCTCTAATAATTATGGCAATCCCTATGGCAATTCTTATAATAATAATAGGATGCCCTCTGATCTTGAAAGTATTATTAAAGAATTTATTAATGCTCAAAAAGTTTTCAACACTACGATAGAAGAAAAATTGAGTAAACTTGATGATATGTCTAGGAGCATTGATAGAATTATTCATGATGTGGAAAAGATTAAGACTAAAATTTTGCCACCCAAAATTGATATTAATGAATCAATTAAAGCTTTATATGTCTCCATGGATGAGAGTAAGAAGAGAACCGTTATGCTAAAAGCTAAACGAGAATTTTTAGAAAAACGATTCCTCCCGGTTTTTATCGTAGTAATGATGAGGAAATTAAAATGATTGGTGTTTCATCTATTGATTCTTTGTTTAGCAATATAAAACTTGATGAAAAGGGGACTGAAGAAGAGTCAACTTTAGCTAGAAGGCGTCTCCATAATTCGGAGGGTGAAAATCTTAATGAAAAAATTGATAAAAGTGGGTCTGGAGAGGTAAAAACTTTAACTAGTGATATGCCCACTCTCTTGGATTACAAAGATTTTAATTATGATAGTTGTTCTTTGATTGAGTGTATTTCTTTGTTACAATCCAAGTTAAATTCACCCAACGCTTATGAGCAAAATAAGGCTTTTACTAAACACATAGTAGAAGCAATGATGAAAGCGTTAGAAGAAAAGCTAGAACTAGAAATTTCAATTCCTACAAAATTATATGATGAATGAGAACCCACCATTAAAGTTAAAATTAAAATTATGAGTGCAATGCTTTATGTGATTTGGGTGCTATCGTTTCCACAATTCTAAAATCTTTATGTGATGTGCTAGATTTTACTAATATAGATGAATGTTCCCTTAATTTGCATCTTGCGGATTCCACTATTAAAAGCCTTTGGGTAGAATTAATGATGTTCTTAATCTTGCAAATAGGAACTATGTGCCCGTTGATTTTATTGTACTTGATATTGAATGCAATCCTTCTTGCCCCATAATACTTGGTAGACCGTTTTTACGAACTATAGGTGCCGTTATTGACATGAAAGAAGGGAATATAAAATTTCAATTTCCACTAAAGAAGGGTATGGAGCATTTCCCTGGGAAAAGAATTAAAGCACCTTATGAATCCATTATGAGGGCCACTTATGGAATCAATTTGAAAGATGACAATACTTGAAACTATGCATTATGCCTAGCTAAGGGCATAAAACAATAGCGCTTGTTGGGAGGCAACCCAATGAATAAAATAATTTTTTACTTTTTGTTTCTGTTTTTATGTGTTTACACAATTATGCTACTGTTATGATTGTATTTTTGTGTTTTAATTAGTGTTTGTGCCAAGTAAAGCCTTTAGGATGATTTCGAAGATAGTATAATTGATGCTGTTTCTAAAACAGAAAGTTTTGCGTCCAGTGCTGGAATTTTAGTTCTGTACTGGAGTGTCAGAAAAATCTGAAATTTTTACACAGTATTGGTATATGAATTGCCCACGTTGTCGAAGTTTTTCAGAATTTTTGGAGTTACAGAAGTATGGCTTAAAAAAAGATTGCTACAGCCTGTTCTGTTTTTGATAGATTCTGTTTTTGATGCTTTGCTTGCTTGTTTTGATGAAACTATGGATTGTATTGGGGGGTATAAGCCATGGAGAAGTTAGAATACAGTAGGTATAATGAAAAAATAAAGTATGAATGGGTTTGCAACAGTACTTAAAGTAGTGATTTATTTTGTTATACTAACGGATCTCACGAAGGTTTTGTTGAGTTTTGTGTGATTGAAGTTTTCAAGTTTTGGGTGAGATCACGATGGATGAAGGAATAAGGAGTAGCAAGAGCCTAAGCTTGGGGATGCCCAAGGCACCCCAAGGTAATATTCAAGGAAGACTCAAGCATCTAAGCTTGGGGATGCCCCGGAAGGCATCCCCTCTTTCTTCTACCAACCATCGGTAATTTTACTTGGAGCTATATTTTTATTCGTCACATGATATGTGTTTTGCTTGGAGCGTCGTGTATTATATGAGTATTTGCTTTGTTTGCTGTTTAGCTTGCCACAATCATCTTTGCTGGACACACCTATTTGAGAGAGCCACACGTTTGTCATGATTTGTTAGAATACTCTATGTGCTTCACTTAAATTTTTTGAGCTAGGCAGTTGCTCTAGTGCTTCACTTAAATCTTTTTGAGCGCGGTGGTGGCTATATTTTGAAGAAATATTTGAACTCTCATGCTTCACTTATATTATTTTGAGAGTTGATAAGATTAAAATTTTGAAGAAATATTTGCACTCTCATGCTTCACTTATATCTTTTTGAGAGTTGATAATAGTAATGGTAATTTGCACAAGATATGAATTTGGTCCCAAAGTGATGAATATTCAAGAGGGATATAATAAAAACTTTCATATAGATCATTGGATATGATAAGTTTGATTCCTTACAATAGTTTTGCGATATGGAGATAATGATATGTGAGTCATATTAGTGAGTAATTGTGATTTAGTAAGAATATTGGTGTTAAGGTTTGTGATTCCCTATGCATGCGGTTGAAGTCAATAGTTATGCAATGAAATTATATTCTACTTATGGTGCATTATTCGGTGTTAGTTATGTTCAATGCATGTTTATGACCGTTTTCGTTTTTTGGTTGGTCGCTTCTCAATCTATTTGCTAGCCTTCATTTGTACTAAGCGGGAATACTGCTTGTGCATCCAAACTCCTTAAACCCAAGTTGTGCCAAATGAGTCCACCATACCTACCTATATGCGGTATTTCCATGCCGTTCCATGTAAATTTGCATGTGCCAACTCTAATTTTCAAAAATAATTTTCCGTTTTGTGTGCCCGTACCGCTCATGAAGCGGCAGGGGGTGGCCAATATTTTCCATGCTAGGTGTGTTATTCTCACGATGAGTGTTTATTCACTTGTCATTGCACGAGAGAGTGGCAGGTAATAGGGATTCCCAGTCTCACAATGAATCAAAAATTAATAACAACAAAATTCCTTGGAAATTGTTGGTATGGAGGGCACCCGTGGATACGGCTAGCCATGGATTGTGAAAAAATGGTGGAAAGGAAATAAACTTTACTTTCTGTTTGGGAACCGCCTATGATGTGTCTAGCATGAAAAATATTGGGAATTCTCGGTCGTTTTCGTTGACAGGAAAAGCATGCCTCTCAAAATATTTTATCTCTCTAATTTAAGCTTTGAGCTCTGGCACATTAGAAAATCTCTGCTTCCCTCTGCGAAAGGTTTATCTATTTACTTTTATGCAATTTATATTTTTATTTTGAGTCTCCATCTTCTCTTATAAAAGCACCAACTAGAGAGCACTATTGTCATACTTGTGCATTGTGTGTAGCTAATATTGAGTGTGTTTCATGAATGGATCAATGATTGAGCATAATGGGCTAGGGATAACTTTCTTTAGCGTTGATATTTTGAAAGGCATGGTTGCTTGTTAGTATGCTTGAGTATTTATGTCTTCATGTCAAATTATAGACTATTGCTTTGAATAATTCAAGTCCAATGTCCATGCTACAACAGAAAAGAGTATATGATGAATATGATCGGTATCATTCCACATCAAAAATTCTGTTTTTATCATTTACCTACTCGAGAACGAGTAGGAATTAAGCTTGGGGATGCTGATACGTCTCCAACGTATCTATAATTTTTGATTGTCCATGCTATTATATTATCGATCTTGGATGTTTTATATACCTTTACAAGCAATTATATATCATTTTTTGGGACTAACCTATTAACTTAGTGCCCAGTGCCAGTTGCTGTTTTTTGCCTGTTTTTGGTTTTCTAGAATATCAGTACCAAACGAAGTCCAAATGCCACGAAACATTTTGGAGATTTTTTTCTGGACATAACAAGTACTGGAAGATTTGGGAGAGGGCCAGAAGATGAAGCAGTGGCCCACGAGGCACCACGGCGCGCCCCAGGGGGGGTGCGCCCTGGTGGCTCGTGGGGCCCACACAGCTCCATTTGACCTAATTCCACCACTATAAATTCTCTAAAATCGGGAAACCAACAGAGGAGTCCAGGAAATACTTTTTCCGCCGCCGCAAGCTTCTGTTCTCGAGAGATCCCATCTGGGGGCCTTTTCCGGCACTCCGCCGGAGGGGGATTTGATCACGGAGGGGCTCTACATCAACCTTGCTGCCCTTCCGATGATGCATGAGTAGTTTACCACAGACCTTCGGGTCCATAGTTAGTAGCTAGATGGCTTCTTCTCTCTTTTTGATCTTCAATACAATGTTCTCCTCGATGTTCTTGGAGTTCTATCCGATGTAATCACTTTTTGCGGTGTGTTTGTTGGGATCCGATGAATTGTGAGTTTATGATGAGATTATCCATGAATATTATTTGAGTCTTCTCTGAACTCTTTTATGCATGATTATTATAGCCTCATATTTCTTCTCCAATCTATTGATTTGGTTTGGCCAACTAGATTGATTTATCTTGCCATAGGGAGAGGTGCTTTGTAATGGGTTCGATCTTGCGGTGCTCAATCCCAGTGACAGAAAGGGACATGACACGTATGTATCGTTGCTATTAAGGGTAAAAAGATGGGGTTTATTCATACGTGAGTTTACTTTGTCTACATCATGTCATCTTGCTTAAGGCGTTACTCCGTTCTTTATGAACTTAATACTCTAGATGTATGCTGGATAGCGGTCGATGGGTGGAGTAATAGTAGTAGATGCAGGCAGGAGTCGGTCTACTTGTTTCGGACGTGATGCCTATATACATGATCATTGCCTTGGATATCGTCATGATTATTTGCTTTTCTATCAATTGACCAACAGTAATTTGTTTACCCACCGTATGCTATTTTCAAGAGAGAAGCCTCTAGAGAAAACTATGGCCCCCAGGTCTACTTAATTCATATATTAAAAATCCTAAAAATACCTTGCTGCACTTTTTCTTTATTTATTTTATTTTGTATTTTAGTTTTATCTATCTATCTATCACCATACAATTTAATCTTGCAATTTACCGCCGAGGGATTGACAACCCCTTGTTTGCGTTGGGTGCAAGGATTTGTTGTTTTGTGTGCAGGTACTGCTAACGAGGTGTTGCGTGATTCTCCTACTGGATTGATAACCTTGGTTTCATAACTGAGGGAAATACATATCTCTACTATACTACATCATCCCTTCCTCTTCAGGGAATAACCAACGCAGCTCACAAGTAGCAGGGAGCCACTAACGAGGTTCTTCTTGATGGCGGGGATAAGCTGCACGTTCTTCAGCTGCACGATCCTTCCCGAAGTAAACTTCAGATCGACCGTGCCAACACCATGAACAGAAGCACTCGCACCATTCCCCATCAATACAGACCCGTGACATGTGGCCTGGTAAGAAGAAAACAATGAAATGTCAGCACACACATGAACACCTGCACCTGTGTCCACCCACCAATCGGTGGATTGACAAACTGAAAATACAGCAAATAAATTACCGTACCCAGATGCACCACTTTCATTGTTGCCCACAATCATATTGGCAGACTTGGAGTCCTGCCCTGGCTTCTTGTACTTGTTTGGGCACTTGTTGGCCCAATGTTCCTCCGAACCACAAGTAAAGCAGCCATCTCCCTTCTTGTTCTTCTTGAAGGTCTTCTTACCCTTCTTCTTAAAGTCGGTATTTTGTTGGACACTGTTCTTTCCCTTGGGCTTGTGGAAATTGAAGTTCCTCTGATGCACCATATTGGCTACAGAAGTTCCTTCAACCCCTTTTTCGTGCGAGTCCTTTGCTCTCGAGTTCTGCTCAACACTCAGATGGCCGATGACATCCTCTACCGAGAATTCACGCCTCTGATGTTTCAGAGTGGTGGCAAAGTTTCTCCAGGAATTAGGGAGCTTAGCGATTATACAACCCGCGACAAATTTGCCCGGTAAATCGCACTTAAGGAGCTCAAGCTCCTTAGCGATGCATATTATCTCATGAGCCTGCTCCAATACAGAACGGTTCTCGACCATTTTGTAATCGTGGAACTGCTCTATAACATACATCTCGCTCCCAGCATCGGTGGCCCCGAATTTAGATTTGAGCGCCTCCCACAAGTCCTTGGCAACCCGCATATGTAAATATGCGTCAACCAACTTATCTCCGATCACGCTCAGAACTGCTCCGACAAAGTAGACGGTGGCCTCCCTGAACGCCTTCTCCTGTTCAGGATTGAGCGTTCCTGTGGGAGTCGCACCGGTGACCCAGAACACGTTCATTGCCGTGAGCCATAAGATGGTTTTGGTCTGCCAACGCTTAAAGTATGTACCGGTAAACTTATCCGGTTTCAGTGCAGCATCAAAACCATGATTCGAAAAATTCCTACACATATTAGGTTTCTGGGTTGCTGAGTAAATAGGCAATTTTTCGATTAATTTAATCCAAGAATAAATCATGAGCATGACGTAAACAGTGCTAAACACATACTGATATTTGACCATAATAGTGCGCACTAGACAGATTGTAGAAACATCTACGCAGATCACTAGTACGGCTAAAATAGTAATGAACAGGAGAGGGATAAACAAGTTATACCCTCCGGTTGGCCAGTTGGCCGTAGCAGCAACAATGGCTACGGCCTCCTCGGCCGCCTTCTGGTCAACAGCAGCCTTCTCCTTCTCGGCGGCGGCTCTTTCGGCGTCGGAGGACATGATGACGATGTAGCGGATGTGGACGAAGTAGAGGAAGCAGACAATCGGAGGCGAGCAGTCGCGTAGTCGCTCCCCAAAAACTTATTCGCCCCTCTCCCTTACAGGAACTGAAGAGGCCGGGTTTCGGAGGCCTGCTCTCCCGTCGACCGTGCACGTAGCGGAGGGGATGGGATCACCGGCGACGTGGGCGTGGAGGCATATGTGATCTGTTTCGCGAGACGGCTAGGGTTGGCAGCTGTTACATCTCCAACGTATGTATAATTTTTGATTGTTCCATGCTATTATATTATCAATCTTGGATGTTTTATATACATTTATAAGCAATTATATATCATTTTTTGGGACTAACCTATTAACTTAGTGCCCAGTGCCCGTTGCTGTTTTTTGCCTGTTTTTGGTTTTCCAGAATATCAGTACCAAACGAAGTCCAAAGGCCACGAAACTTTTTGGAGATTTTTTTCTGGACATTAGAGACACTAGAAGCTTCAGGAGGAGACGAGAAGATGAAGCAGTGGCCCACGAGGCTCCGTTTGACCTAACTCCACCTCTATAAATTCTCTAAAATCGGCAAACCAACAGAGGAGTCCACGAAATACTTTTTTCGCCGCCACAAGTTCCTGTTCTCGAGAGATCCCATCTGGAGGCCTTTTCCGGCACTCCGCCGGAGGGGGATTCTATCACGGAGGGGCTCTCCATCAACCTTGCTGCCCTTCCGATGACGCGTGAGTAGTTTACCACAAACCTTCGGGTCCATAGTTAGTAGCTAGATGGCTTCTTCTCTCTTTTTGATCTTCAATACAATGTTCTACTCGATGTTCTTGGAGTTCTATCCGATGTAATCACTTTTTGCGGTGTGTTTGTTGGGATCCGATGAATTGTGAGTTTATGATCAGATTATCCATGAATATTATTTGAGTCCTCTCTGAACTCTTTTATGCATGATTATTATAGCTTCGTATTTCTCTCCGATCTATTGATTTGGTTTGGCCAACTAGATTGATTTATCTTGCAATGGGAGAGGTGTTTTGTAATGGGTTCGATCTTGTGGTGCTCAATCCCAGTGATAGAAAGAGACATGACACGTATCTATCGTTGCTATTAAGGGTAAAAAGATGGGGTTTATTCATACGTGAGTTTACTTTGTCTACATCATGTCATCTTGCTTAAGGCGTTACTCCGTTCTTTATGAACTTAATACTCTAGATGCATGCTGGATAGCGGTCGATGTGTGGAGTAATAGTAGTAGATGCAGAATCGTTTCGTTCTACTTGTCTCGGACGTGATGCCTATATACATGATCATTTCCTTGGATATCGTCATGATTATTTGCTTTTCTATCAATTGCCCAACAGTAATTTGTTTACCCACCGTATGCTATTTTCAAGAGAGAGGCCTCTAGTGAAAACTATGGCCCCGGGTCTACTTTATCATATATTAAAAATCCTAAAAATACCTTGCTGCACTTTTTCTTTATTTATTTTATTTTATATTTTAGTTCAATCTATTTATCTATCACCAGACAATTTAATCTTGCAATTAACCGCCAAGGGATTGACAACCCCTTGTATGTGTTGGGTGCAAGGATTTGTTATATTGTGTGCAGGTACTGTTAACGAGGTGTTCCGTGATTCTCCTACTGGATTGATAACCTTGGTTTCATAACTGAGGGAAATACTTATCTCTATTGTACTGCATCATCCCCTCCTCTTCGGGGAAAAACCAACGCAGATCACAAGTGATGTCTACTACACAACTTATTCTTGTAGACTCGTGTTGGGCCTCCAAGCGCAGAGTTTTGTAGGACAGTAGCAATTTTCCCTCAAGTGGATGACCTAAGGTTTATCAATCCATGGGAGGCGTAGGTTGAAGATGGTATCTCTCAAACAACCCTGCAACCAAATACAAGAAATCTCTTGTGTCCCCAACACACCCAATACAATGGTAAATTGTATAGGTGCACTAGTTCGGCGAAGAGATGGTGATAAAAGTGTAGTATGGATAGTAGATATATGTTTTTGTAATCTGAAAATATAAAAACAGCAAGGTAGCAAATAGTAAACGGGCATAAAAATGGTATTGCAATGCTTAGAAACAAGGCCTAGGGTTCATACTTTCACTAGTGCGATCTCCCAACATTGTTGACATAGTTGAATCAAATGTAAATCCCTCACGTGCGAGAAAGAGTTCACTCCAAAGTCACAAATAGCGGAGAACAAACGAAGAAATTTTTGTAGGGTACGAAACCACCTCAAAGTTATCCTTCCCGATCAATCTTATGAGCCATCCCCATTAATTGTCACGAACAGCCCTAGAGATCGTACTAGAATAACACCTTAAGATACACATCAACCAAAACCCTAATGTCACCTAGGCACTCCAATGTCACCACGAGTACCCGCGGGTTTGATTATACGATGTGCATCACACAATCTCAGATTCATCCATTCAAACCAACACAAAGAACTTCAAAGAGTGCCCCAAAGTTTCTACCGGAAAGTCAAGACGAAAACGTGTGCCAACCCTTATGCATAAATCCCCAAGGTCACAGAACCCGCAAGTTGATCACCACAACATACATCAAGTGACTCAAGTGAATATCCCATTGTCACCACAGATATCCATATGCAAGACATACATCAAGTGTTCTCAAATCCTTAAAGACTCAATCCGATAAGAAAACTTCAAAGGGAAAACTCAATTCATCACAAGAAGATAGAGAGGGGAAAACTCCATATGATTCATCTATATCAACAAAGCTCGCGATACATCAAGATCGTGCCATCTCAAGAACACAAGAGAGAGAGATCAAACACATAGCTACTGGTACAAACCCTCTGCCCCGAGGGTGAACTACTCCCTCCTCATCATGGAGACCGCCGGGATGATGAAGATGGCCTCCGGTGATGATTCCCCCCTCCAGCAGGGTGCCGGAAAAGGGCTGTAGATGGGATCTCTCTGGTACAGAGGCTTGCGGCGGCGTAAAAACTCATCTAGGTTAACTTTCGTGGGTTTCTGAATATATATGATTTTTCAGCGTTGGAATCACGCGAAACGGAGCCACGTGGGCCCCACAAGGTACCAGGGCGTGCCTGGGGGGTGGCGCGCCCTGGTGCCTCGTGGGCACTGGGTGGCCCCCCTCCAGTGGTCTTGGTGCCAATATTTTTTATTTGTCCAATAAAAAATCTCCAAAAAGTTTCAGCTCATTTGGAAAACTTTCATTTCTGCACAAAAAACAACACCACGGTAGTTCTGCTGAAAACAGCGTCAGTCCGGGTTAGTTTTAATCAAATCATACCAAAATCATATAGAATTATTATAAATATGGCATGAATACTTCATAAATTATAGATACGTTGGAGACGTATCAGCATCCCCAAGCTTAATTCCTACTCGTCCTCGAGTAGGTAAATGATAAAAGAAATAATTTATGAAGTGTGAATGCTAGCATAGTGCATAAGTTTGATCAATGATAATTTCAATCACTTTTCCTTGCATCATAACAGCAACTTTTTCTCATAAAAGTCATCATGATAAAGTAGCAATTAAAAACAGAAATTTTGATGTGGAATGCTACCCATCATAATCATCATATAGTCTTTTCTTTTGTTGCATGGACATTGGACTTGAATGATTCAAAGCAAGATCATTATTATAACAGCAATATTTATTATCATAAAACTTCTCATGAGCAAGTAACAATTCATCACAACAATGAAGTATAAGGCATAAACTTTCTTGGAAACTAACAAACTATTCTAGTCAACAATGCAATTGCAATTCATCATATTTTCAGGAAGGGTCTCATGTAGGAGCTTTTTAGCAAGTCCACATACTCAACCATCATTTAGTCTTCTATGATTGCTAACACTCACGACATATATATGGAGCAAAAGTTTCAGCCAGACACATAGAAAGATAGGGGCTTGTGATTTCGCCTCCCAACTTATTCACCTCAAGGGTGATGTCAACAATAATAACTCTTGATCACTCATATCCAACTGGATATATGTGCCTAGATCTTTCCCCACCACATGATGCTTGCAAAAGAGAAAAATAAAAAGGAAGTAGAGGAGAACACTATTGACTCTTGCATAAAAAGTAAATACATAAAAGTAAATGCATAAAAGTAAAAGATAGGCCCTTCGCAGAGGGAAGCAGAGGTTGTCATGCGCTTTTTATTTTTGGATGCACAAGCCCTTAATGCAAAGGAACGTCATGTTATATTGCCCCTTGTGATAGCAACCTTTATTATGCAGTCCGTCGCTTTTATTTCTTTACCATCACAAGTTCGTACAACGCTTATTTCCCTTACAATAAAAGATCATACATATTTTAGGAGCAATTTTTATTGCTTTTTGCACCGATGACAACTTACTTGAAGGATCTTATTCAATCCATAGGTAGATATAGTGGAAACTCATGGCAAGAAACTGGGTTTAATGGTTTTTGGATGCACAAGTAGTATCTCTACTTGGTGCGGATTTTTGGCTAGCAAAGATATTGGGCAAGCACCACATGTTGGAGGATTTATAACAATATAACTTCTATGTGAATATGAACAAACATAATTCATTACGTTGTCTTCCTTGTCCAACGTCAACACTTTGACATAAAATACTTAATGGGGGCTCACAATCATAAAAGATGTCCAAGATAGTATATTTGCATGTGAATCTTCTCTTCCCTAATTAACTTTTTCATGAATTGCATCATTGACTAATGCTATGCTTGTTAACCTCCAATAAATTTTACCACTTATACTTTTCTTTATGTAATGTCATTACTCCCCATGGGACAAGCATATGAAGCATATAAATTTCAACTTTATGATATTCAATTCATTTCAACAATTTACTCATAGGATATAAGTGAAGGACAAGAGTAAATGACAAACTATTCCAAAAAGATATAAGCGAAGATCAATGAGTAGTGAAACAATTAAGTAGCTATGTGAGGACTCTCTCTCATTAAAAAAAAGTTTCAGATCTTGATACTTTATTCAAACAGCAAGCAAAACGAAGACACAACCAAGTATAGCACACATTATGTGAACGAGTAAAAACTTGGGTTCAATCGAGATTAATCGATAATTGTTGATGAAGAAAGGTGGGATGCCTACCGGGGCATCCCCAAGCTTAGATGCTTGAGACTTCTTGAAATATTATATTGGAATGCCTTGGGCATCCCCAAGCTTGAGCTTTTGTGTCTCTTTAATTCCTCTCATATCACGGTTTCTATAAATCTTAAAAACTTCATCCACACAAAACTCAACAAGAACTCGTGAGGTAAGTTAGTATAAATCAACTCAAAACCATAACATTCTCTACTGTAGTAGATCACAAAAATTATAATTAAACATTGCATACTAAATGCCTCTTCATATTTAATACTCCTATCCTCAAATAGAAACATTAAACACGCAAACATATGCAAACAATGCAACTATAACAGCAATCTGCCAAAACAGAACAGTCTGTAAAGAGTGAATAAGAATCCATACTTCCCTAACTCCAAAAATTCTGAAAAATTACCAAGTGACAGAGAACTCATGCATCCTTTCTGTGTAAAAATTTCAGATTTTTATCATGTTCTGACTATTCAGGAATATTCTGGATATAACAGAAAACTTTCTGTTTTCAAACAGCAACACATAAACTTGCAAACTGAGCATGGTAAAGGCTATAATTGGCATTTTATTGAACTAAAAGATACAAAACATGATTATTGATAACACCAAGTGAATATCAACAGAAGAAAATGACGCTCCAAGCAAAACTCATATTATGTGACGAATAAAAATATAGCTCCAAGTGAGGTTACCGATAATGTTGAAGACGAAAGAGGGGATGCCTTCCGGGGCATCCCCAAGCTTAGGCGCTTGAGTCTTCCTTGAGTATTACCTTGGGGTGCATTGGGCATCCCCAAGCTTAGGGTCTTGCCACTCCTTATTCTCCTCATATTGATATCTCACCCAAAACTTGAAAACTTCAATCACACAAAAATTAACGGAACTTCGTGAGAACGGTTGGTATGATAAAGAATAAACTATCACTTAGGTACTGTCCAAGACAAGATTCACAATTGTTCCCATATAATTCCTACTGTATTCTATCATTTCCACAATTTATATCTCATAATATAAGCTATGGAAACATTAAAACAAGCAAACTGTGCATTGAAAACAGAATCTGTCAAAAACAGAACAGTCTGTAATGATCTGAACGACTACCATACTTCTGGAACTCTAAAAATTCTGAAAAATTAGGAAAACATCAAAAATTTGCATATCAATACTGTGTAAAAATTTCAGAATTTTTTGACGCTCCAGTAAAATCTGGGAAATTAAGCACTGGAGGCAAAAGTTTCTGTTTTTGCACAGAATCGAATCAACAAGTATCCACACTATCCCAAAGGTTTTACTTGGCACTTTATTGAAAGAAAACATATAAAACATGATTACTACAGTATCTTAATCATGTTAACACACTAAAACAGAAAGGATACATATTGGGTTGCCTCCCAACAAGCGCTTTTCTTTAAAGCCTTTTAGCTAGGCATGATGATTTCAATGATGCTCGCATAAAAATAAAGAATTGAAACACGAAGAGAGCATCATGAAGCATATGACTAGCACATTTAAGCCTAACCCACTTCCAATGCATAGGGATTTTGTGAGCAAATAGTTTATGGGAGCAAGAATCAACTAGCATAGGAAGGCAAAACAAGCATGACTTCAAAACTTTCAACACATAGAGAGGAAACTTGATATTATTAAAATATGTAGAAGCATATATTCCTCTCTCAAAATAATTTTCAGTAGCATCATGAAGAAATTCAACAATATATCCATCACACAAAGCATTCTTGTCATGATACATAAGCATAGAAATCTTACTACTCTCCACATAAGCAATTTTCTTCTCATTCATAATAGTGGGAGCAAACTCAACAAAATAATTATCATGAGATACTTGATTGGCATAATCCAATTGAAATTTAAAATCATGATGACAAGTTTCATGATTATCAATATTTTTTATAGCATACATGTCATCACAATAATCATCATAGATAGCAACTTTGTTGTCATAATCAATTGAAACCTCTTCCAAAATAGTGGATTCATCATTAAATAAAGTCATGACCTCTCCAAATCCATTTTCATCAATATAATCATCATAAATAGGAGGCATGCAATCATCATAATAAATTTTCTCATCAAAACTTGGGGGACTAAAAATATCATCTTCATCACACATAGCATCCCCAAGCTTGTAGTTTTGCATATCATTAGCATCATGGATATTCAAAGAATTCATACTAGCAACATTGCAATCATGGTCATCATTCAAAGATTTTATGCCAAACATTTTATTGAATTCTTCTTCTATCAATTCAGCACAATTTTCAGATCCATCATTTTCAAGAAAGACATGATAAAGACGAATAATATGAGGCAACCTCAATTCCATTTTTTTTGTAGTTTTCTTTTATAAACCAAACTAGTGATAAAACAAGAAACTAAAAGATTTGATTGCAAGATTTAAAGATATACCTTCAAGCACTCACCTCCCCGGCAACGGCGCCAGAAAAGAGCTTGATGTCTACTACACAACTTATTCTTGTACACTCGTGTTGGGCCTCCAAGCGCAGAGTTTTGTAGGAAAGTAGCAATTTTCCCTCAAGTGGATGACCTAAGGTTTATTAATCCGTGGGAGGCGTAGGTTGAAGATGGTATCTCTCAAACAAACCTGCAACCAAATACAAGAAATCTCTTGTGTCCCTAACACACCCAATACAATGGTAAATTGTATAGGTGCACTAGTTCGGCGAAGAGATGGTGATAAAAGTGTAGTATGGATAGTAGATATAGGTTTTTGTAATCTGAAAATATAAAAACAGCAAGGTAGCAAATAGTAAACGGGCATAAAAACGGTATTGCAATGCTTAGAAACAAGGCCTAGGGTTCATACTTTCACTAGTGCGATCTCCCAACATTGTTGACATAGTTGAATCATATGTAAATCCCTCACGTGCGAGAAAGAGTTCACTCCAAAGTCACAAATAGCGGAGAACAAACGAAGAAATTGTTGTAGGGTACGAAACCACCTCAAAGTTATCCTTCCCGATCAATCTTATGAGCCATCCCCATTAATTGTCACGAACAGCCCTAGAGATCGTACTAGAATAACACCTTAAGATACACATCAACCAAAACCCTAATGTCACCTAGGCACTCCAATGTCACCACGAGTACCCGCGGGTTTGATTATACGATGTGCATCACACAATCTCAGATTCATCCATTCAAACCAACATAAAGAACTTCAAAGAGTGCCCCAAAGTTTCTACTGGAAAGTCAAGACGAAAACGTGTGCCAACCCTTATGCATAAATCCCCAAGGTCACGGAACCCGCAAGTTGATCACCAAAACATACATCAAGTGACTCAAGTGAATATCCCATTATCACCACAGATATCCATATGCAAGACATACATCAAGTGTTCTCAAATCCTTAAAGACTCAATCCGATAAGAAAACTTCAAAGGGAAAACTCAATTCATCACAAGAAGATAGAGAGGGGAAAACTCCATATGATTCATCTATATCAACAAAGCTCGCGATACATCAAGATCGTGCCATCTCAAGAACACGAGAGAGAGAGATCAAACACATAGCTACTGGTACAAACCCTCTGCCCCGAGGGTGAACTACTCCCTCCTCATCATGGAGACTGCCGGGATGATGAAGATGGCCTCCGGTGATGATTCCCTCCTCCGGCAGGGTGCCGGAAAAGGGCTGTAGATGGGATCTCTCTGGTACAGAGGCTTGCGGCGGCGTAAAAACTCATCTAGGTTAACTTTCGGGGGTTTCTGAATATATATGATTTTTTAGCGTTGGAATCACACGAAACGGAGCCACGTGGGCCCCACGAGGTACCAGGGCGCGCCTGGGGGGGTGGCGCGCCCTGGTGCCTTCATGAATACTTCATAAATTATAGATACGTTGGAGACGTATCAACAAGTAACAGGAAGAATTTCTGGCGCCGTTGCCGGGGAGACATCATCAACATCTATCAAGTACCTACGCATAAACTTTCATCTCCTTGCATTTATTTTCTTTGCCTTTGCCTCTCGTTTTCATCTCCCCCACTTCTAAAAAGTTTTTACAAAAATACAAAAATATTTTCCGTTTGCCTTTTTCTTGTTTGCTTTTTTGCTTGCTTGCTATCTTGATTGCGTAGTCACGATGTCTCAAGAAAATACAAAATTGTGTGATTTTTCTAATACTAATAATAATGATTTTATTAGTACTCCGATTGGTCCTCCCGCCGCTAGTGCGGAGACTTGTGATATTAATGTCGCTTTGCTAAATCTTGTTATGAAATAACAATTTTCTGGTAGTCCTAATGAAGATGCTGCATCCCATCTTAACACTTTCATAGAATTGTGTGATATGCAAAAGAAAAAAGATGTGGATAATAATATTGTGAAATTAAAATTATTCCCATTCTCATTGCGGGATCGTGCAAAAATTTGGTTTTCATCCTTGCCACAAAATAGTATCGATTCTTGGGATAGGTGTAAAGATGCTTTTATTACTAAGTATTTTCCTCCCGCGAAAATTATTTCCCTTAGAAATCAAATTATGAATTTCAAGCAACTTGATCATGAACATGTTGCCCAATCTTGGGAAAGGATGAAATTAATGATAAGAAATTGCCCTACTCATGATTTAAATTTGTGGATGATCATACAAAACTTTTATGCAGGATTAAATTTCGTTTCTAGAAATCTTTTAGATACCACCGCGGGTGGTACTTTTATGGAAATTACATTGGGAGAAGCTACTAAATTGCTTGATAATATTATGGCAAATTATTCACAATGGCATACTGAAAGAGTTCCTACTAGTAAAAAAGTGAATTCTGTTGAAGAAATTAGTACTTTGAGTGATAAAGTTGATGCGCTTATGAAATTGGTTGCTAGCAAAAATACTCCTATTGATCCTAATGATCTGCCTTTGTCCACCTTGATTGAGCAAAATAATGATCCCGTAGATGTGAATTTTGTCTCGCAAAACAACTTTAATAGTAATGCTTATAGAGGTAATTTTAATCCTAGGCCGTTTCCTGGAAATTCCTCTAATAATTTTGGCAATCCCTATGGCAATTCTTATAATAATAATAATAGGATGCCCTCTGATCTTGAAAGTAATATTAAAGAATTTATTAATGCTCAAAAGGTTTTCAACACTACGATATAAGAAAAATTGAGTAAACTTGATGATATGTCTAGGAGCATTGATAGAATTATTCATGATGTGGAAAATCTTAAGACTAAAATTTTGCCACCCAAAATTGATATTAATGAATCAATTAAAGCTTTATATGTCTCCATGGATGAGAGTAAGAAAAGAACCGCTATGCTAAAAGCCAAACGAGAATTTTTAGAAAAGCGATTCCTCCCGGGTTTTTTCGTAGTAATGATGAGGATGTTAAAATGATTGGTGTTTCATCTATTGATTCTTTGTTTAGCAATATAAAACTTGATGAAAAGGGGACTGAAGAAGAGTCAACTTTAGTTAGAAGGCGTTCCCATAATTCGGAGGGTGAAAATCTTGATAATTTTTTTGATAAAAGTGGGTTTGGAGAGGTAAAAACTTTAACTAGCGATGTGCCCACTCTCTTGGATTACAAAGATTTTAATTATGATAATTGTTCTTTGATTGAATGTATTTCTTTGCTACAATCCATGTTAAATTCACCCAACGCTTATGAGCAAAATAAAGCTTTTACTAAACACATAGTAGAAGCAATGATGAAAGCGTTAGAAGAAAAGCTAGAACTAGAAATTTCAATTCCTAGAAAATTATATGATGAATGGGAACCCACCTTTAAAGTTAAAATTAAAAATTATGAGTGCAATGCTTTATGTGATTTGGGTGCTAGCGTTTCCACAATTCCAAAATCTTTATGTGATGTGCTAGGTTTTACCAATATAGATGAATGTTCTCAAAATTTGCATCTTGCGGATTCCACCATTAAAAAGCCTTTGGGTAGAATTAATGATGTTCGTGTTCTAGCAAATAGGAACTATGTGCCCGTTGATTTTATTGTACGTGACATTTAATGCAATCCTTCTTGCCCCATAATACTTGGTAGATTGTTCTTACGAACCATAGGTGCTGTTATTGACATGAAAGAAGGGAATATAAAATTTCAGTTTCCACTAAAGAAGGGTATGGAACATTTCCCTAGGAAGAAAATTGAAACACCATATGAATCCATTATGAGGGCCACTTATGGAATCAACTTGAAAGATGACAATACTTGAAACTATGCATTATGGCTAGCTAGGGGCATAAAACAATAGCGCTTGTTGGGAGGCAACCCAATGAATAAAATAAATTTTGGCTTTTTATTTCTGTTCTTGTATGTTTACACAATTATGCTACTGTTATGATTATGTTTTTTATGTTTTAGTTAGTGTTTGTGCCAAGTAAAGCCTTTGGGATGATTTGGAAGATAATATAATTGATGCTGTTTGAAAAACAGAAAGTTTTGCGTCCAGTGCTAGAATTTTAGTTCTGTACTAGAGCGTCAGAAAAACCTGAAATTTTTACACAGTATTGGTATATGAATTTCCCACGTTGTCCTAAGTTTTCAGAATTTTTGGAGTTACAGAAGTATGGATTTTAAATAGATCTCTACAGACTATTCTGTTTTTGACTGATTCTGTTTTTGATGCACTACTTGCATGTTTTGATGAAACTATGGATTGTATCGGGGGGTATAAGCCATGAAGAAGTTAGAATACAGTAGGTATAATGCAAAAATAAAATAAAATATAAATGGGTTTGCAACAGTACTTAAAGTAGTGATTTGTTTTGTTATACTAATGGATCTCATGAAGGTTTTGTTGAGTTTTGTGTGATTGAAGTTTTCAAGTTTTGGGTGAGATCACGATGGATGAAGGAATAAGGAGTGGCAAGAGACTAAGCTTGGGGATTCCCAAGGCACCCCAAGGTAATATTCAAGAAAGATTCAAGCGTCTAAGCTTGGGGATGCCCCGGAAGGCATCCCCTCTTTCTTTTACCAACCATAGGTAATTTTACTTGGAGCTATATGTTTATTCGTCACATGATATGAGTTTTGCTTGGAGCGTCGTGTATTATATGAGTCTTTGCTTTGTTTGCTTTTTAGTTTGTCACAATCATCTTTGCTGGACACACCTATTTGAGAGAGCCACACGTTTATCATGATTTGTTAGAATACTCTTTGTGCTTCACTTAAATTTTTTGAGCTAGGCAGTTGCTCTAGTGCTTCACTTAAATCTTTGTGAGCACGGCGGTGGCTATATTTTGAAGAAATATTTGAACTCTCATGCTTCACTTATATTATTTTGAGAGTTGATAAGATTAAAATTTTGAAGAAATACTTGCACTCTCATGCTTCACTTATATCTTTTTGAGAGTTGATAATAGTAATGGTAATTTGCACAAGATATGCATTTGGTCCCAAAGTGATGAATATTCAAGAGGGATATAATAAAAACTTTCATATAGATCATTGGATATGATAAGTTTGATTCCTTGCAATAGTTTTGCGATATGGAGATGATGATATGTGAGTCATGTTGGTGAGTAATTGTGATTTAGTAAGAATATTGGTGTTAAGGTTTGTGATTCCCTATGCATGCACGTAAAGTCAATAGTTATGCAAAGAAATTATATCCTACTTATGGTGCATTATTCGGTGTTAGTTATGTTCAATGCATTTTTATGACTGTTTTCGCTTTTTGGTTGGTTGCTTCTCAATCTATTTGCTAGCCTTTATTTGTACTAAGCGGGAATACTGCTTGTGCATCCAAACTCCTTAAACCCAAGTTGTGCCAAATGAGTCCACCATACCTACCTATATGCGGTATTTCCATGCCGTTCCAAGTAAATTTGCATATGCCAACTCTAATTTTCACAAATAATTTTCCGTTTTGTATGCCCGTACCGCTCATGAAGCGACAAGGGGTGGCCAATATTTTCCATGTTAGGTGTGTTATTCTCACGATGAGTGTTTATTCACTTGTCATTGCACGAGAGAGTGGCAGGTAATAGGGATGCCCAGTCCCACAATGAATCAAAAATTAATAACAACAAAATTCCTAGGAAAGTGTTGGTATGGAGGGCACCCGTGGATACGGCTAGCCATGGATTGTGAAAGAATGGTGGAAAGGAAATAAACTTTACCTTCTGTTTGGAAACCGCCTATAATGTGTGTAGCATGGAAGATATTGGGAATTTTCGGTCGTTTTCGTTGTCAAGAAAAGCATGCCTCTCAAAATATTTTATCTCTCTAATTTAAGCTTTGAGCTCTGGCATATTTGCAAATCTCTGCTTCCCTCTGCGAAGGGCCTATCTATTTACTTTTATGCAATTTTTATTTTTATTTTGAGTCTCCATCTTCTCTTACAAAGCACCAACTAGAGAGCAATATTGTCATACTTGTGCATTGTGTGTAGCTAATATTGAGTGTGTTTCATGAATGGATCAATGATTGAGCATAATGGGCTAGGGATAACTTTCTTTAGCGTTGATATTTTGAAAGGCATGGTTGCTTGTTAGTGTGCTTGAGTATTTATGTCTTCATGTCAAACTATAGACTATTGCTTTGAATCATTCAAGTCCAAATGTCCATGCTACAAAAGAAAAGAGTATACAATGAATATGATAGGTAGCATTCCACATCAAAAATTCTGTTTTTATCATTTACCTACTCGAGGACGAGCAGGAATTAAGCTTGGGGATGCTGATACGTCTCCAACGTATCTATAATTTTTGATTGTTCCATGCTATTATATTATCAATCTTGGATGTTTTATATACATTTACAAGAAATTATATATCATTTTTTGGGACTAACCTATTAACTTAGTGCCCAGTGCCAGTTGTTGTTTTTTGCTTGTTTTTAGTTTTCCAGAATATCAGTACCAAACGAAGTCCAAATGCCACGAAACTTTTTGGAGATTTTTTTCTGGACATAAGAGACACTAGAAGCTTCGGGAGGAGACGAGAAGATGAAGCAGTGGCCCACGAGGCACCACGGCGCACCCCAGGGGGGGCGCGCCCTGGTGGCTCGTGGGGCCCACAAGGCTCCGTTTGACCTAACTCCACCTTTATAAATTCTCTAAAATTGGGAAACCAACAGAGGAGTCCACGAAATACTTTTCGCCGCCGCAAGTTCCTGTTCTCAAGAGATCCCATCTGGAGGCCTTTTCCGGCACTCCGCCGGAGGGGGATTCGATCACGGAGGGGCTCTCCATCAACCTTGCTGCCCTTCCGATGATGCGTGAGTAGTTTACCACAGACCTTCGGGTCCATAGTTAGTAGCTAGATGGCTTCTTCTCTCTTTTTGATCTTCAATACAATGTTCTCCTCGATGTTCTTGGAGTTCTATCCGATGTAATCACTTTTTGCGGTGTGTTTGTTGGGATCCGATGAATTGTGAGTTTATGATCAGATTATCCATGAATATTATTTGAGTCCTCTCTGAACTCTTTTATGCATGATTATTATAGCTTCGTATTTCTCTCCGATCTATTGATTTGGTTTGGCCAACTAGATTGATTTATCTTGCAATGGGAGAGGTGCTTTGTAATGGGTTCGATCTTGCGGTGCTCAATCCCAGTGACAGAAAGGGACATGACACGTATGTATCGTTGCTATTAAGGGTAAAAAGATGGGGTTTATTCATACGTGAGTTTACTTTATCTACATCATGTCATCTTGCTTAAGGCGTTACTCCGTTCTTTATGAACTTAATACTCTAGATGCATGCTGGACAGCGGTCGATGTGTGGAGTAATAGTAGTAGATGCAGAATCATTTCGGTCTACTTGTCTCGGACGTGATGCCTATATACATGATCATTGCCTTGGATATCGTCATGATTATTTGCTTTTCTATCAATTGCCCAACAGTAATTTGTTTACCCACCGTATGCTATTTTCAAGAGAGAAGCCCATAGTGAAAACTATGGCCCCGGGTCTACTTTATCATATATTAAAAATCCTAAAAATACCCTACTGCACTTTTTCTTTATTTATTTTATTTTATATTTTAGTTCAATCTATCTATCTATCACCATACAATTTAATCTTGCAATTAACCGCCAAGGGATTGACAACCCCTTGTTTGCGCTGGGTGCAAGGATTTGTTATTTTGTGTGCAGGTACTGTTAACGAGGTGTTGCGTGATTCTCCTACTGGATTGATAACCTTGGTTTCATAACTGAGGGAAATACTTATCTCTAGTGTACTGCATCATCCTCTGCTCTTCGGGGAAAAACCAAGGCAGATCACAAGTAGCAACGCGCCCGCTTGGAGCGGCAACTTGTTCTGTCGGGCTAGGCGAGGAAGGTGGAGCTGGGGCCGGCCTCGCTCGTATCCGGAGGGCTCGGCGGGCCACCCAGCCGGCTTTTATGCCGGAGAACTGTTGTTCCTGTTCGTCGGATGCCATTGAAAGGGTGGAGAAAATGGTGGAAGGAGGAGATGGGGAGTGGAGGATTGGTGCGGTCCTTGCCCGGCGTTTGGCCTCCTTTAAAAGCGGGCGGACGGGAGGAGCTTGGCCGGCGTTGTGTTTAATGTCGGCCCTCTCGTGAACAGACGTGTGGTCGGAGTAGGTTTCTCGGCTTCCGCGTGGATTTAATGGAGGCGTTTGAATGCGGCGAGGAGGCGTGTTCAGCCGGGCGTGCAGCGGGGGGCGCCCTCGGCCGGCGCGCCACTTCAATGGCGGAGGCAGTGAGAGGTCGCGTCCGGTTTGAGCCGTCTTCGATGTGCAGCGGCGCGCTCTACAGCGGCATGAAACCAGCAGCTGGCGCCGGGCGGGAAGCGCGGGGGAGGAAGGAGTGGTTTGGGTGAGTCAGGGCGGTCAGAAGCAGGCGAAGTAGCGGTCCGGACTCCCGCAAAGCTCCCCACGTTTTGTCTCCGGATTGCGGGAGAAAACGCGTTCGGACCGCCCTGCGGATCGGTACAGGACCGCGTTGGATGGCTTTCGTGGTCCGGACGGATGCGGGAGGTTTGAGAGGTTTGAGGGTCAACGTGGAGATGCCTAAAAAAGGAACATGGGATTGCCTGACGAAGTCCTCTAGTTGGTTGGAACTTGGAAGAAAGGAAGAAGTGTGCCATTCAATCTCATTGTTGAAACACACTTCATAATTCATGAGTGAGTGTGATTGTCTGTGTTTATACTGTATTTTAAAAAAAAACATATGTACAGCTACACATCTACTAGTACGCATCTGCGGTCCAAGTGTCCAACACACTCGGCACAAAGCACCACACGCCGGCCGACACGGTACGAATGCTTTGCCCCTACCAAGTCGCCACCGCTAACTCGGGCGCCGCCGGCGAATCCGCCGCCTCCCTCCCTCGGTGCTGGCGCCTGGCGGGCGAAGGGCAGGCCGTGCCGTGCTTACAGGATGCTGGTGCCGCAAGTGGAAGGGAGGGGCCTCAGGCCTGCGCCGCAGTCGACAGATCCTAACCAACCGCCGCCCCGAGCTCCACCGGCGCCCTCTCCCGCCCGAGCTTGCTCCGGCGCGGGATTGGCAATGTGGAACGACGAGCTCGACGGCGGAGGCCGAGGCTCCTGCCGTCCTACCCCAGGTATCTCCGGTCTTGCTTACCCTGGGAGCGCGAGGTGGACCGAAAGCCACCCACCCCGCGGGCTCGGATCAGCGGTGCGCGGCGTCGGCGCGGATGGTCGATGGACGGGATGCGATTTGGGGACGAAGATGGGAATGAGGGTAAAACAGTCTTTTCCATGCACCTCTTGCCTTTCTCTGTCAGCGAAATTCAGTAATATGATATTATTTCGCAAACGACTCAGGATGCGATGATGCGGCAATTGTCAACAAGAACCGCGTGGTAGACGTCGACGAGAAGACGTGGTTCTTAGGTAGTTACATCCCTTGTAGTATCTCCCTGAGAAGACTCGGCGCCTTGGCGCTGACCTCTGCCTCTACGGAGTGAGCAGCCAATCCATTCCGTTCATCCTCTATAACTGCGATTAGTTGGCGAGTCTTTGCTTCTTTGTGCTTTAATCAGATTGCCTTGCCGGCCACCTAGGTACTGAAATCCGGGAGTCGTTTGGTGTAAGAGATCGGCCAGCAGCAAAGTAAAGGAGAAGCCAGGAAAACAAGGTTGGTGCTTGCTCGGTTTATTTTGGTCTTGTCATGAGAAAAAATTCAGAAAATGTTCTTGTCTCTGTTGATCAGCTTTTCGGAGAAATCTTGCTTCTGGATGATCAACACAGCCTATCCTTTCGCGCTCTATAACTAGTGAGCCCCTTTGCGTCTTTCTTTGCCCCCTTAATCGGTCAAGCAGGGGCAAGGTAAACAGGAAGCCAAATTACCACTTACCAGATAGGTTGGTGCTTGCTTCCTTTCTTTGGTTGCTGTCATGAGAAAAGCTATCAGAAATGTTCTTGTCTCTGTGGATCAGCTTTTCGGCGGCGAAATCTGACTGGCGGATTTTCTATTGACAGGATGGTCGATGCTGTGGGCAGCGTGAAGCAGGTTGTCCAGGTCGCGCTCAAGATCAAGGAGGTGGCGGACACGGTTCGCCATAACAAGGAGGTCTGCCATCAGATTAGAGGCCGCGTGAATAGACTTCGTGCTATCCTGTCAAAGCTCGAGGATGCTAATACCATGAACGATTCGGCGACTAGTGACACACTCAGGGACCTCGAAGAGACTCTACATCGTGCCTACAGGCTCGTCCATGCCTGTCGAGAGAAGAAGAACATCGTTTCCCTTCTCTTCACTGCCGGGAAGCTCTCGAGACAACTGCGCCAGGTCAACGACGATATTTTGGCTCAGATGGCGGTTGCAAATTTTGGCAACAATGTTCAGACCACCATTATGCTGAGTAAACATTTTCAAGACCCCCCAAAGGTACAATTAGTTGCCTAGCTACATAGTATATCTTTTAAGCCTCACTTTAAGTTTTGTGATTTCTCCACCAGGCAGACAACAGTCAGGGGAATAATATTGTGGCCCCTTAGCCCCTATTTCTGATGACCGGACCAAAGTTTCATATTCCACTGCCATCGCCCATATATGAACCTAAAGAATGGGTTCTGGGCTGCATAAATATGCTGCTGCTCGACATTCCTCAATTTATTATGGTTAACTTGTGCCCAAATTGATCATTGGGTATTTGGTTTGAGGAACTAGAAGGTGAATTGACCATGTAAGCCTTGCTCGCCATATGTTTGAAGATGAGCTGGTTTATCACCAGTTCATCCTATGTGATTCAAGGCTATCACAAAACGGGGATCGAATCATCCATCCTGAAAATACAGAAACGCAGGAACCCATGTAGAGTATGGTGATCCCCCAACCAAACACCCAATGAATTCATGTATGTAGCTTTCTGTTCTTAACCTAGGTATCCAATATAGGCAAGTATGAATTTTCTAATAGATTAACCCCAGTTGTTCATGCGAATGTCACTAAATAGGGCCACATTTTTTATGTTCCTTAGCTTTTCTCTCTAATCTTGTGAACATATCCAAAAGCAGAAAATACTTGGCAGGGGTTGTCTGAGGGTTTCCCTCCAACTTTGGGTAGCAATCTAGCAATAGGCTTTGTCATGCTTGATTTTCTTCAAAAATTATGTGCTTATGAGTCATCGAATTTATCTTACAGTTCTTGTTCCATAACTTTGTAATAATATAGTGCAGAGATCTCAGGAGCCCTCTTTTTCACTATCTAAGGATAGCTTTCTATTTAATTTCAGGACCAAGAACAAATGGGACTTTCGATGTTATTTCGGGAGGATGCAGAACATGCCATAAGGTCGCCCGACAAGTCACTCACGCATGACTCTAGGTAGGTTCTCTCAATATGCATTTTCATCACCATCCATTTAAAGGTACTTCAGTGCGAGTCATTTTCTCTGATACTCCCTCCATCCATCTTTACAAGGCCTAACTCCAATCTTCACTTTTCCATATATACAAGGCCAAATTAGCTAACCGATGCATATAGCCTTTAATACTCTCTGGCAAGGAGTGCCTGGGCATTAACAACAGAGGCACTTAATGGCAGGCATGCATGCAAGCCGTTTTCTTTTGGTATGCAAGCCAATGCTTGAGCATGGCTATAAGAGGCACTTACTACAAAGAGAGAGGAAGAGATTAGCGCCATTAATAGACATTTTAATGATGGGTGAGTCCCTAAATTTTCTCTAGGTTTCATGGAATGCCTTGGTACGAGAGATTTGAAAATTAGGCCCTGTAAAAATGGAAGGAGGGAGTAGTTTATTTTAGTCTCTTACCTCCTTGATCTACATACCGTCAATATACGCCGTAAATAAATGAAGCAAATTTCTTATCTTGCTCTGTTTGGGTGATTTGGGTGGTGACCACTGCCTTGCACAGCCTCCCGCCATCATCTGGCGCCTGTTGCAAGCTCTTGATGCTTGCGTCCTTGCGAGATTCATTGACAATGCGGCTGTCTATAGCAGCAAGGGCGGCAGAGGAGTTGCTGCCGAGGGGGAAGTGCATGCTTGCGGGACCTGTGGCTCCGTGCAAGGAGGCAGCGCTCTCCCATCTCCCCTTCTTGATCTTGATCCAGCTGCGCCATCAGTATGTGGTGGGCCCCTTGTCAATTACATGAATGCCGGATGCGGCCCTTTATAAGTTGTCAAGATGCCATTCATGGCTTTCGGTAGCAATGCCCTCTCGTGTTGATTGGTAGTGTGGTGGCCACTCATGGAATGTTCATTACTGCCACACTCGTTTTTTTTTCCAGATAGGTGCCTCTATGTGCCATGGGAGGTCAATGGGTACGGGTGACAATGGACGTGGTACATGATTGATAGATCTAGGGCGTTTGTGGTTGCATGTCAGTCATCCACATTGGTGTAAGTGGTGATCTGGTCATTGGTTGGATCAGACAAGGAGGTATTGAGTTGTCTCCCAGCACTGTTTCCTTCTCTTTGGGTTGAAAATCTTGTAGCATTGACACACATGTGCCGTCTCCTTGAAAGCATTGTCTTGAAGCTTCGGCTCCAGGGTGGGACCTTAGGTATGCTTTTACTATATCATCTGGCAATGTCCACCTACCATGCAACGACCCTTGCTGGTGCATTTTGGTGTGAGTTAATCTTTTTAGCCAATCAACCATTTTTTTACCGGAGTCCAAAGGCCTCGATCAATTAATTTAAGCAGAAAAGAATTGCCGAATTAGCAGAAAACCAGGCAAAAACCATTACAAGAAGCCCAACCAGCCCTCAAGGAAATGACAACGCACATGGCACCACCGGCCAGCGGCCAACACGCACTCCACAGACATGGCCAAGGAATCTGCCCTTGAGGTTGCACGCAAGTATCATGGTCATCACTTTTTCTCAAGCAAGCGACTCCTACTTCACCTTAGTCACCCACGAACAAAGTTCACAACAGCCGCACGAAGCCCACACGGGCCCATGCCAAACAATGGCCACCAATCATGAACAAATATAGGACTTTAGAGAAAGACTGAAGAGGAATATGTGAGCGACATGCTGCTCCAGTTTCGAAGGGAAGCAACAAAGGAGAAAGAAGTAAGGTCCTTGCCGCAAAGGGTCACCGCAACTGGACTACCCATTGCATGTCATCATCATTGCCTAGAAGACGCCAGGGCAGTTTTGACTCCATTGCAATAGAAGAAAGCATGGATAACCACGGATATGTCGGAAAGCCGACTACCGAAACCTTCCCGCCACTCAAACGACACTCGACGCTGTCGTTGTTGCCACTGCCCAACATCTCACATCGCCGACTGGGCACCTGCCAAGGTGCATCCGTGCCGTGTGGGCTTAGCCTGGTGGTATCATCCGTGTGACATCCTAGCTTAATAGGATTGGTTGTACTAATCAAACTAACAAGGTGCATCTTCTTTGTTGGAAGCTTATCTCCTAAGAACCTCTTGGTTAAGCATGCTTGGCCGGGAGCAATATGGGGATGGGTGACCGACCGGGAAGTTTCCTGGGGTGCGCATGAGTGAGGACAAAGTGTGCCGTAAAGGCTTTGTGTTGGGTCTGTGGGGCCAGTCTGTAGCCTATAGGATAGTCAGGACTAACTACTGCTAGCACAGGAGTGGCTGGGGTCTTACAGTCCGGCAACGGCGAGGGGAGGTGAGGAGGTGGGAGGTGACAGGGATGGTGGTGGCTAGGGTTTCGCCCGAGACTCCCCCTGTAGTGACACGGGCAACCAGTGAACCGTTGTTGCTTCAGCGTTTGTAATGTCTCGCCTAAGCTGGCCACGGACCAATTTGTTTAGCATTCTGATTTTTTGCTCTTATTGCCTTCATGATTTGCAATAGAATCATTGCTATGTGGATTGAATGATGCATTTATTTATTTGTATCAACCCCTCACTTTTGGCATGTGGTATGAATGACAGACTTGAAGAGAATGATGGAAATGGTGCAGCCCCTCAGGTTGATGAGTCTTCTAGAATTCCAAAGATCCCACATGCCTCGTTGCCATGTAAAACTACTTCTCTAACTTTCTGAAAATACTATCTCTGTATTACCATGTTTCAGTATTACAAGTTATATTCTGTCAATGGTTCGTGTTTCCGATAAATGGGGACAAATAAACGTGCAACACATTAACTCCAACATTGAGGGAACTGAAAGCTGAGGACGCATGTGAACCTCAAATCTGAACCATCTTATTTCTTTTTGTGACAGGGTTTACAGTTTTTACTTACGCTCAGTTGACGCAGGCCACTAATAATTTTTCATGCGAGCTTGGAAGAGGTGGCTCTGGTGTTGTTTACAAGGTATAATACATTTACATGACATTAAATCATTCTACCTGAACGGGCATGGTAATGCTTGTTTGCTACTTGGTGTTGCACTCTTATTCAAGTTAAGCGAATCACATGATTTCCATTCATTGGAGCCCTTTATTGTTGCTATATGCCCACACAAGTTATGCTACAGATTACCTTCTGTGAAATGTTTCCTTGAGTTGCTTTGGGACATCATATAACTAATATTCAGCACACTCAACATGGTAAAATGGTTTAACGCATACGCATAAGCTGTAACAGAATTGGGGTTACAAGGTTCCTTCAGTGATTAATCTGTGCAGTATATGTATTGTTACAATTTAAATACACCAACAAGGAAGACATATATCTATCTTTTGAGTTCCTTTTTTCAGAAGTTTGTCACAGTTTAATTGGTTGAACCATATTAAACATTTCACAATTTTTGTAACATTTCCACAATTTCCGAAGAGTCCAAAGTCTTGCACCCTGAGAGATTCGGCACAGTGCATTCTTGCTCTGTTCACTCTTATTAGTCAGCTATCACTAGCAACATAACAATGGTATTATGGCCATTACTCACCCCTTTTATTCAAAGAACATAGTTGATCACCATTACAAGTTTCAGCTTCTCGTGTATACTTTTCAGGGTTCATTACATGATGGACGCCAAGTTGCTGTCAAAAGAACTTCTATTCGCTCACCCAGTTGCAAAGAAGAATGTGAAAAGGAAGTTCGTCTTGCGGCAGTGCTTCAGCATATAAATATATTGAAACTTGTGGGATGTTGCACTACAGAAACAGAGTCATTTCATGTTTATGAATTCATGCGAAACGGCAGCTTGCACAACCACATACATGGCATGTCCAAACTGCTATTCACTCCATCTTTCTGTGTATGTTTAATTTTTATACGTAAAAATAATTGTTAACAATTTGCAATCCATCTCATTGGCATTTTTCAGGAAAGAGGAGAGATACACTGCTGCCCTGGCCAATGCGCTTCCAGATTGTTGAAGGGATTGCCCAAGGTCTCCTTTATCTACACAAGCAGTGCGGACTAGGCATCATTCATATGGATATAAAACTGAGCAATATCTTATTGGATGATGCTTACATCCCCAAGGTTGGCGATTTTGGAATCTCCCTGGTGTTACCTCTGTTCCGGGATGAGAAGCAAACTTTTCACATAAGAGGCTCAATGTAAGATTATGAATTGTGTCTCGAAGCCCTATACTATTTGCGTATCTGTTATTATTGTGAAGGAGGTTCGTTTTCATATTCATCCATCTTTTCAGCGGTTTCATGGCTCCAGAAATGTATAGCTGTGGTCGTTTCTCTATCAAGACTGATGTGTATAGCTATGGCGTCCTACTCCTTGAGACCATTAGTGGGAAGTCCTGTGCCCAAGCAGGCAGCGATTTCAACACTCTATTTGCATGGGTAAGTAATATTTCATTGGAGAAAGGGTAAATTGTGCAAAGCACCTATTATATGTCTTGGTGCAAATCAACACACAAAAGGGTTAAATGTTGAAATTTATTGCCCACATCAGATTGGACTTTCAGAGTAACTGGCTGGAGCTTGAATTCAATATTAAAGTATGGTTATTTGTTGAAAACATGTAAAGAGTATGATTATATTGCCCTGTTTCTCCCAAGCAAAGTTCTATAGCATCTCCGTCTTACGAAAACAAGCAGCATCTGTACAAGTCCTTTAGTCTAAATTCCTGTTATCCGAAATTAATCATCGCATTTTATTATGATATATAATGTAGTTCTCTTTTTGGCCTGTAGGCATGGCATTTATGGAAAGCGAGAAAATTGGCAGAGTTCATCGACTCAAGGGTACGTGTTGCTGATGTATCAGAAACAGAGGAGATGAAAAGATGCATTCACATAGCACTTCTCTGTATTGAACTTAACCCGGCACACCGGCCCACCATGTCTGATATTCTTCGGATGCTGAGGGATAAGAAACTGGAGCTACCTATCCCGCAGCAGCCGGCTGGAACCAACGAAAACAGTTTAGACAGCTCAGACAATGAACTAAGTGACTGGAACCCTCACACCCTGGGATTTACTTCGGCTTGAAACAACGGAGAAGTGGTGGGTATTTAAAGGATACGAGCACTATAACAAGATTCCGTGTTACGCTCTGGGCTAGATGGCGTGTTAGGCTGAAGGTGATTTATTGCAGGCCTTGGTATAGCAAGCAAAGCAGCCTGCTAAGCTATTTAGGTGGTGTGTCAGTCAAGCTGGAGTCCTCTCCTCCAGCCATGGGACGTGTTAAGGCCAGTGTTGATGGAGCTATGTCTGGGTTGGGGCAAAAGGCCGCCTTCAGTGCAGTGTCTTAACGAGTATGGCAATATTCCAGACTAATTTTCGTTTGCTTGCGGCTTGTGCAAAATAGAACATGACACACGTTATCCATCGCGACAGAACAGCCCAGGAAGGTCCCATGCCACTCGTTTATCCCTTGGGAAACCATCTGATGAGTTAGGGCTGTAAGTTTCCCTTGAGAAAAAGCAAAAACAAGAGAGTAAGGGGCAGGGCTACAAGTTGGCTGCTGATGGAACAGAGAACCATCTTAGTCGTCTTTTTTCGTTGTCTGGTACACACAGAGAGCTGACTTAATTGCCATCTTCTGTTATCTTAAGTTGCTATACCGGAGTTTTATCGGTAACAAACTAGAAAGAGTATGTCGTTGAAAAAAAAAACAAGTTGAATAGAAGTTAGTTATGCAATCTCGGCAGTTATGCAGCATTATACTCAGTAAGAATGTTATAACTTAACTGGTAACTTGCACCTGGTGATGTCCAAATTGTTTAGCTACTACTATCTCTGTAAACTAATATAAGATGTTTTAGATCACTAATAGTGATATAAAAGGTCTTATATTAGTTTACAGAGGGTGCATTTTATAATATTCACATCCTCTGGTCCTGTTATGTTTACTCGCTGTTTGTTAAAGAAAGATGATATTTCTATGATGTTCAGTTACTGTGGCAAGACGAATAATCTGTGTTTGCTGGTGGTTTCATGTGTTTGCCGTTGGTTTGCATGTACGCGTTTGTAGCGAGGCACATTGATTGTAACCTTGAAGCTCCAAGACCGAGTCCGTGCTTGGATATAGATTGGATCCACAATGGCATATGTATGCTTTTCTGCTTGTTTACCATGGTTCCTTAATTTCCTAGATCATATGGAAACAGAACTACCTGGGTGCGGAGGACATGGCATGGCGTCGAACAGGTGGTGCGTTCTAGCTAGGTAGCTAGACTAGACTGGGAGCAAGCACGGGATTACGGTAATGCCGGTGGCGACGGTGCCCGTGGTAGGGGAATGGGATCTTGCAGGCGTCCTTGCCGGCAGCGCCACCTTCCACCGGTGAAGGGTACGTACTCCAAAAAAGGGCTCTGCATTCCATTTCGTATATTGAAACAAGCTTTTGTGCCACATAATGCATCAATCAATCACCCAAAGAAGAGTCCCGATTCCCGCAAAAAAAGAAGAAGAAGAGTCCCGACAAAAACAAAGCAAGCAAAAGCAACCCAGCACTACAGAACGGTGCCCAAATCCTTAAGCCCCGGTTACAGTTCAGTCTGCAAACCAGCGCGCACCCCTTGTTAGTCCTTGGGCTTGGCCCATTAAGTTTTTTTTTCCTTTTTCGCACAGTAGGGGCACGCCCTGTAGGCTAGTTCGATCAGTGCATGCAGGTTTTTTTCTAACTGATTTTGGGAACCCTCTAGAAGTTTTCACCGGTTTTTTGGGGACGGTTTTTCCTGGTTTTTTCCAGGACGAGTTTTGTTTGTTTTTTCTTTTTCTTTTTTCTTTTTTGGTTTCCTTTTTTTTTCTTTTTTTTTGCTTCAATTTCCGTGAACAATTTTTAAGTCCATGAACATATTTCAAAACGTTTACTACACAATTTTGGAAAAAAAAGTTCATCAATTTAAAAAATCATAATTTTGAAAAAGTCCATCAATTTGAAAGAAAGTTCATCAATTTGGAAAAAAAAGTTCATCAATTTTGAAAGAAAACTCACAAATTTGAAAGAAATGTTCATCAATTTTGAAAAAAGGTTCATCGATTTTGAAAAAAAAATGGTACAATTGCACTTTTGCCCTTAGTTGTGCCAGCCCGTGGGTTTTGCCCTTGCTTTTCGGCTCTGCTCAGTTTTGCCCTTAGATTTGCCTCTGAGATCGTTTGAATGCCCTTTGACTGTTTGACCAATACTTTGAAAATTTATAAAAAATTCATATGAACTCATAAAAATGCAAATAAGATATCAAAAATGTTTCGAAAAACATTATCTTTATGTGCATGCCATTTGCATTCAAGAAAAAAGTATTGTTAAAACAACCTAAGGTTATTAGTGTTATTAACATTATTATAAATAAAAAGGTATAAACAATACTTTTTTCATGAATAAAAATTACAGACAAATATAGGTGATGTTTTCTGAACATTATGATATCTTATTTGCACTTTTTGTGAGTTCATATCAACTTGTTATGAAGTTTCAAAATAATGATGAAAGTCGTTTGAAAATTCATAAAAAGGTTATATGAACTCAGAAAAAAGGCAAATAAGATATCAGGATGTTCAGAAAACATCACCACCATTTGCATGTAATTTTTATTCATGAAAAAAATATTGTTTATACCTTTTTATTTTTAATAATGTTAATAACATTAATAACCTTGGGTAGTTTAAACATTACTTTTTTCCTTAATGCAAATGGCATGCACATAAAGGTAATGTCTTTCTAAACATTTTGATATCTTATTTTCATTTTTATAGGTTCATATGAATTTGTTATGAATTTTCAAAGTATTGGTCAAACGGTCAAAGGGCACTCGGATGACCTCACGGACAAATCTAAGGGAAAACTGAGCAGAACCAAAAAGTAAGGGCAAAACCCATGGGATTGTTCCGACTAAGGGGAAAAATGCATTTGTCCCAAAAAAATCATCGATTTTGAAAAACAAAATCACAAAATTGAAAAAGATGATTGATTTTGAAAAAAGTTCATTTTGTGAACTTTTTTCAAATTCACAAACTTTTTTCATTTTTCATGAACTTTTTTCATTTCATAAGAACCTTCTCAAAATTTTGAACCCTTTTCAAATTCATGGGTTTTAAAAAAATTGTGAATTCCTTTTTAAATTTATGTTTTCTTTTTTGAAATAATTTATTCTGGGTACATAATACTCCCTCCGTCCCAAAGTAAGTGTCTTTGATTTAGTAAAACTTTAGTAAAGTTGTACTAAATTAAAGACACTTATTTTGGGACGGAGATAGTATATGTTAATGTTGTACTCCCTCCGTCCCATATTATAAGAACGTTTTTCAATCTTCGGATCGTTGACAACAAAGTGATCTCGGTATAGTGGTTATTTCGCCTTTTTGGCCACTGACGTTGTCGTGCTGGTTTGAATCTCACATCTCCCAGAATAAAGCTAGCAATATTTTTCGTTGCGTTTATTTTTTTTGAGCAGGTTGTTGGGCCCACTACGCGTCGCGCGCGAGCGCCATCATGTTTTTTTTGACATCGTGAGCGCCAACATGTTTTTTTTATGGAGTGAGCGCCAACATGTTAATTGGCACTCAGAGCGCCGAATAGGAGCTCCCCGGTGCAACCATTGAGTTGAAGTCTCCCCTGTTGGAATCAATGGGCCCAATTTTTTTCAGAATTTGGAGAGTAACTAAAGGATGGAGGGGCATCAGAGCATGTACAGTGGTTGATAAGACAGTGTTATCTTATGCCTTGCATGTAATTTAGAGATGACAATAAAAGGATGTCTACAATGGGTTATCTCTTAGCCTTATCTTTAATAACTAGCAATTCCTAAAAACATGGTGAGACATATTGTGCTAAGAGATCATCTCTTAAATAAGAGAAGACAAGCTTTTTCTTATGATTTCTCTCTCCTCCACCTCAGCATTTATCCTATGTGGCACTCCTAAGGTAGCACCATTGTACATGCCCTCGGCGGGCACGAACGGTGGAAACCTTCCCTAAACTTTCCTACAACAAAAAACATCCTAGGGTTGAGTTTTCCTACTCGGGCGATTTTGATCACCGTTGAGTTTTGTCACCAACCTTTCCTTCCCCTATCTCTGCCTCCACGCCCTTGCGCACGTTTGGTCTGCATCGGACGGGGAGCGGCCGAATGGGGGAGTCGTCGACCATGGATGGCGGCTCTTCTGCGGGAATGAGAAAAGGCAAAGGAGAGCTTGATCTTGAGGTGGCATTAAAGAAGATGAAGCTGAAAGACTCGGAGCTCGATGATGTTTTCATCGGGGAGGAGGAAATCTCCAAATTATCAAAAACTGCAAGATGGCTGGCGGTGGCAAAAAGTCAGCACCACGAAACCCTACATCGTCGATGCGTTCAAAGATACCATGAAGTTTGCTTGGCGTCTGAAAACAAACCAGTGTTCAGGGAGGTAGATGAGAACCTGTTTCATGTGCAACTCTTTTTCCTTGAAGATTGGAACCGAGTTATGCATCGGGAACCCTGGGGTTTTAGAGGTCTCGTGGTTTTAACTCGGGAATATGATGGCAAAGAGAAGTACTACTTTGTCGAACACATGTCTAGGCGGAAATCTGATCTACCAAATATGTATAGATCAGACACAATTGTTGACGAACTAGCGCGCAGAATTGGACAAGTCAGGAGTGTTGATATGAATCTAACAAGGGTATATGAGGGGAACTATGTTAGGGTCAGATCTAAGATCAAGGTGGATGAACCATTAACCCGGTTTGCGTGGTTGAATCTGAACAAGTAAGAATTTTCGTACCTATCAAGTATGAAAATATAGGCTTCTTCTGCAAACTTTGTGGTATCTTAGGGTACGTGAGGAGGAATATGGCGATGGTGTGCACTCTGTGGAAGGGATAGAATATGGCACATTGATGATCACAACAAGGAGGAGCTAGCTGAACAGTGGAGGCTATGACCACGGAGGCTCTACACAGTGGAACCAAGGGCGTCAAAGAGCTCGAGGTCATGGACGAGCTAACACAGGAAGAAGCTCTGCCCCATGTCGTGGGGGGAGGCTTTGACCCCAAGGGAATGCAGTGGTCGATGATGATCTAGCAGGAAACGAGGGCGAGTAGCATGTATGGAAAGCTGGAAAATCTAGCAACAAATGATCCTCACAGGAGGCGTCAGTGGTCTAGTCTGTTCTTCCTTCAAGCTCAAAAATGAGAACCGAGCTTCCTCGGCGTCCACGGCTTTGGTGGCTGCAAATAAGCATCCGGATGGGGTTCCTCCTCTCCCTCCGGCTTATGTGTAACTGAGGAAGAATAATAAGAAGTTGAAGAAGGAGATGGAACAGGGAGGTGGCAAGAAGGATACACAGGAGACAAACAACAACATTGCGCTATTGGCGGGCTCCCTCGTGGGGCGCTGCCGTGCACAATGAGTCTACTCTGCTGGAATTGTCATGGTGCAGGCAAAGCCTCAATTCGACAGCTTCACAATTTAGTGAAGCAATTTGCCTCAACTGTGCTTTGTATTTTAGAGACACGAATTTCAAAAGCGTGTGTTGAAGGTTTAGCTAATACTCTCGTGTATGATTTTGGTTATGCTATTGGCAGCTCGGAGCGCAGTGGCGGGCTGGGAGTTTTTTGGAATGATGGAATAAAAGTTTAATGTTTTGGTCAGAGTATCATATTGATGCAACCGTTTCTAGTCAGGGCCAGGACGATTGGAGATTGACGTGTATCTATGGTGAAGCCCACGTTAATGAACGGTACAGGACTTGGGATCTCCTGAAGCCTCTCGTACCGGCTAGTCCTTTGCCCTGGGTATGTCTATAGGAGATTTTAACGAGGTTCTTCACGCATCCGAGCACGTGGGGACGATCTCCTTGGAAGAAACTACCAAGATGATCTCGGTGATTCTAGACGTATAGCGAGAGTGGTGATGACTCTCAAGGATTATTGGCGGTGGTACCATTGGAATGCGAGGAGGATACCCTCCTCACAAGCGGCTAGTTCTGATTCAAGAGCATATGTGCATCGTGACAAGGATTCCTGCACCTGCAGTACCATTGGAGGCGTGGTAAGAACCCTCCACATTGAGCTTGACCCATCAGGGTGAGCGTTGCAATCCTATACCTTCTTCTTAGTCAATGAAATGAGGCAGAATCATATTCCCATGTTTCAAAAAATAAAAATTCTCTCATCACCTTGTATAGGTTCCATTGTGTTGCTTCATATATAGAGTGGACAAAAACCTTTTTCGGTAAATATTGTCATTCAGTAGACAAGCTTCACATGTTAAATTTTTACAAGCTACCATTGCTAAATGATACTAGTGCAACGTAGCTGTGACATTGAACATTCACTGTGACAACTTCAGTTGTTACTTGTTAGGCATATCCACCCAATGAAAGAAACAAAATACGGCATTCAAATTGTTATTTTTTGAAAAGCAGCATACCGATCCGTACTGATAATGTTGTCACATTCAAACTGAAACAATTACAAACGAGTCATTCCAATGGCTAGTGGCCTAAGTATTTCACGACTTTAGTATGACTACCACATTGATGTGCCCAAACAAATGGAGTCGTTTTCAGATACAACGCAAAGTCCATAGGTGCTTAGAATAAATACGTCATTAATATTACATAATGTCAAACCAAGACAACACATAGACCATGCTGGGTGGTACCTACCGCGGGAGAGTGGGAGAGGAGTCGGGAACACGAAGCCGGCGAGAGCCCGTGGAACACCGGCGGCGACCTGAGGCCGAGGGCGGGCGACGGCGCGTGGGCCGCCAGAGACCCGCGGATGAGGGATGGCGCCGCCTTCCGAAGCATGGAGAGCAGGACCACCAAGAGCGCGATAGTGGGGAAGAATGCGGCGGGGGAAGAGGAACTGAGCCAAGTCACATCTGAACTTAGACAACTTGAACGGGCTGAATGTGTCCGTTTGGGTGGCCCATTCAGACCATGTCCGTCCTTGCCAGGTAAGTGCACCCAACAGGGCGACATATTTATACAAAACATTTTTATTTTTCATATCTTATTTGCCACTGTATGTGTTTAACTTTATATTCCTATATTTCTTCAAGTAAAAATTAGCGTGTTTTTAGGTATAACAAGCAAAATTGACAATATTCAAACATATCTATATTGACAAGCCTATTTTTCATACATTCTAATATTTATCTTTATATTTGTAAGGAAATTTGAAATTTTATCTGCATCCCAAATTTGTACGGAAATTTGAAATTTTATCTGCATCCCAAATAGTATCTAATCTTTAAATTTGGTTTTGAATGTTAATATACTTTTTGGAACAATGAGTGTTACCTTAAATATAAACAAACAAAAAGTTACCACATTAAACCAAGAACTAATTTATGTCATTTAATATATTATGGTGTTTTCGTGTGTCGTTTTCCACAATATCCAGAGGTACCTATAGAACTTTGTAGGGTATTTTAGAGTTTTAAGTCTAGTAAGTACTCCTTCTGTTTTTATTTCCTCTATATATTAGCTTTAACTTAAGTTAAACTTTACATAGTACTAAGTTATAGAAAATAATATGAACGTTTACAATGACAAGTATATGTGGTGTGAAAATATATTCAACGACGAATCTAATAGTATTGATTTGCTATTGTAGATGTTAATTAAATTTACTATAAACTTTGTAAAAGTTTACAAAGGTTGAGTTAAGACAAAGCTAATATGCAGAGTAAATAAAAACAGAGGAAGTAAACTGACGGAGATTTCTAAAGTATAGTTTGGTACTAATTTTATCGATGCCCTAGCTATGTTAAGTTTTCGGTGAAAAAGGTGGTGGGCTATCTAGGGATTACCAGTCGTAAGTGAACGAGACCTCTCATTATTCCATTTTAAAGTTGAGTTATTTACGGTTCTTATTTCTTGCTTGAGTACGATCAAGGTTTTAGCTTGGGATGTCAAGGACTGGATTTTACACTCATTTTTACCCAGTTGATGGTCGGCAAGTGCACAAGGCTAGTTAACTACCACAATACACGGAAAGTATTGTAAGGAAGGCAACTGCCAGCCCCGCAACTATGTTGTCACGTATGTAGCTACGGTCGCGCTCATTGTATGGAAATAATCTATTCTATCGGTTGCTAGGAATATGGTAAATAAAAGAAAATTAACCAAGTACGAAATCAGTAGCGTTTTTTTATAAGATGATGAGAAGTACAAAATAGGTCCCTTCCAGTGGCAGAAAGCCAACAAGCATAGAACATACTCCCTACTTACTAAAATCCAGCAGCATACACATACCAAGATAGCACTCCTTGACCCACTTAAAATACATCACAATCTTTACCTAATAATAAAGCACGGAGTGTTTCTGTCGGCTCACCGTCGTCGCCCCTTTTTGCGAAAAAGTCCTTATGTTTTTTGTTTATTGAACCCGCAGTACACGTTTAAGTCGCGGGCGAACCGTTATTTTGCATTTTCTCAGAAAACCCTCTGACATTTCAGGTAATCAACCCGCCGTCCATATTTAAGTCAGCCGAATCGTTTTTTTTGTTTTAACAGAAAACCCCCTGACTTTTCGGTTAATCAATCCGCAGTTTATCTAAAACAAAATTATCCATATCTTTTAAACCGTAACTCCGATTTTAACATGTTATATATGAAATTTGATTAGAAAAATGTGTAGAATCTAAATATGATGTTATTTTTAACTGTTAAATATTTTTAAAATATTATTTTTGGTGCACACTTAATCTATAGTGCACGGTCCATTGTTCTTTCGTACCGGCGGTGATCCGAATTGCAAATAAACACCCATTAAAACCAGATTGAGAGGAAAGAAAACATCGATAACCACGCATGCACAACTCTGAAAAACCTCGCGGGGAAAAATAACATATTTCTCTTCTTATTCCAAGCGAGTGTGCGTGCGCGCGCGAGATAGAGATGCCTTAGGACTGACCACATTCAAACGCGTTTTCGTTATGTGAGCACTGAGGCCACTGTCGGCAACACAAATGTGATGCCATGTGAAAATAAAGGACGTGGACCTATTAGGGTCTTGAGTCATGGTTATTCGGTTAAGAACGTGTGTTATTTTCTCTCCCGTTGCAACGCACGGGCTCTTTTGCTAGTAATAGGAATAACCAGTACAGGACAAGCACGCTGAACAGCATCACATGCCTTGTCTATATTCTCAAGTTGTCCCATAACCCTTTTATGGTTTTCACTAATATCCTTGTACACGAAAGAGCAACTATATTAGATAAGTCTTTTTTTAAATAAAAGTAGGAATGTCATGTAAATAGAACTGTCTCAATAAGAGCTAGAGTTTCTTCCCATCCAGCTCCTCGCGAATGAAATGAGCGGTACTATTATACATGCATATTGTGGGCTCAAATAAGCTCCAGAGCTCACCATGAGGTAAGTGAATACATGTGGGTTTTTCGATATGCGACAAAACAACCTAAATTTTCAATAACGGCTTGAAAGTCTGATCGCGAGAAGCATACAACTTTCCTTGTCAGGTGAATCTCTTATTCTGGTAAAGTAAAGGGCTAGGAACTTAACTTCTTATTTGTTTTTTCATTAATTGATCACCAATCAAACACCTATTTTATAATAAATAAAAGAAGGAGGATGGCCTTGTTCAAATTAAAAGCGCTAAATGGTCTGTTTTGGTAAGATCAAAGAGGAGGAGAGTCAATACAAACAACTTTCTGGTTGTGAGGTGCGATCCCTTCCGTTTACGTACATCAGGATCCTCATTCATCACCGTAGGCTCACCAACAAGGAATGGAAAATAATTGAAGATTGTTTTGGAAAGAAGCTCAACAGTTGGAAGGGTAAGCTTTTGTCATATTGGTGATGACTTACCCTGAATTTTGTTATTACCAACCTAGCGATGTTCATGCCCTTTTTTTAGATACCTAAAGGGGTGTTAAAAAGGCTAGATTTTTACCTGTCTAAGTTCTTCTGGCAATGCAGGGAGCAAAAGCGGAAGTACAAACTTGTTAATGGGGACATTTTATGTAGGCCTAAGGATCGCAGTGGGTTGGGCACTAAAACCCTCAAAATAAAGAACAAGTGCCTACTCAGCAAATGGCTACATAAGTTGCTTAATGAGGAAGGTGTTTGGCAAGAGTTGTTGCACAGCAAATACCTATTCTACAAAATGATATTCCAAGTCGATGTGAAACCTACCGATCCACCATTTTGGAAGGGCTTGATGAAGGTCAACTCTTCCTTTTTAAGATAGGCTCCTTTAAAGTTGGTGATGGCCAATCGACGAGTTTCTGGGTACCTAGTTGGGTGACACTCCATTAGCTATTCAATACCTGACCCTTTACAATATTGTGTTTAGGAAGGAGATCTCAATGGCCTTTGTTCTAAGAGATAGCCCATTGAACATTCAATTCCACAGAGCTTTACTTTGTGATAAATGGACTAAGTGGATCCATTTAGTTACTTGGTTGATGTCGATCAGTCAAACTCATATACCAGATAAGTTCCAACGAAGGTTGACTAGCAATGATGTCTTCATCATGAAGTCCATGTATGCGGATCAGATGAATTAGCATATTTGGAAGAAAAAAAATCCTTCTAAAATCAAAGCTTCATGTGGTTTTTACAAAGAGAGGTAGTTCTTACCAAAGATTATCTTGCAAAATGTAATATGCAGGGTAACAAACTAGAAAAAGTATGTTGTCGCAAAAAGCAAGTTGAATAAAAGTTAGATATGTGATCTCGTAGTTATGCAGCATTATACTCGGTAAGCATGTTGTAACTTGCTCTCCAAATTGTTAACCTGGTGATGTCAAAATTGGTTAGCGTCTCCTGCCAAATACTTCCTCCGTTCCTATAAATAGTATAAGCCTTTTTAGAGATTCCAATATGGACTACATACAAAGCAAAATAAGTGAATACACTCTAAATATGTCTATATATATCCACATGTAGTTCATATTGAAATATCTAAAAAGGCTTATATTTAGAAATAGAGGGAGTAGGTTCCTCTCCGTTATGATCAACCTTGACTCGAAACTAAGGGCCCGATCTTTTTTATCCCAGTTGGAAGTTTACCCTCAACTCGCAACTGGGGCTCAACCTTTTTTTTCCAATTGCAATCCTACCCTCGACTTGCAACTGGGCCCTGCACCTGCTTCCCTTTGACAAGATTAGCGTTTGAAGTGTTTTTTTTAACACGGGTAGGGGCACGAAGGCCCCAGATGCTTCATATAGTCAAAGCGGTGGCATACAACATCTTACAACCAAGACCCCACAGCAAACTGAAAATAAAAAACAGGTCCCTGAATCTAGGAAAGAAGACCCTAAACAGAAAATTAAAACTCGATTGGGTCCAAAGCAGCTCCTCAACGACTCCAATCTCGCCGGCGCGGGGGACGGGACCACTTGGTCCGACGAGACCTCTACAGGTACACGCCGTAGACATCGCCTTGAAGCAGCACTACCTCCCATACAACATGGTGGCCCGGAGGAAAGAAGATGGCTGCCCTTTGGCCTAAAGATGCGACGGATTGTCAAAGGAAGCTGGCAAGCTATCATGGGCGCCATGGCTCCTCCATATCCACCGTCGGTGGTGCGCTGGATCCATAGGAGCTACTCGCGAACTCCCATGGTGGCTCTCCCCACGGCATGGCGCCAGTCCAAGGCACGAAGCCAAACCACAACACTAGGCTGACAACGGCACTATGGCCCAAACTAACCTACTCCTACTATCTACAGGAAGAGGCCAAGCTCCCCTCTCTTCTCCACCCGAGCGGTGACGCGGAGGAAGGAGGCGGACACAAGGAGAGAGGAGAGGAGGGGCGTTTGGAGTGTATGGCATGGCCGTGTCATGGGTAAGCTTGTGCAGTTGCCACAGTCACCATAGCAACATCAATACCATGCACCTCTGATTTTTGCCAAGCGGCTCCAATAGCGAGAGGAACCAGTTTGCACCACTATTCTGAATTTGTTCATCATTAGGTAATGGCCAGACCTGACGCATGGCCAGGCACACGCAATGCAAGAGGGCAGCGGCACAATGTAGTCTCGTCTGCAGAAGATCGGACAGACAGACTTCCCAAGTCTCCGTCTTCCTCTTTCACATGCCCTCCGTCGTTGCCAAAGCACCACGGGCGAGCTTCCGAGCGGAGATTCTAACCTTCTGCGGCACGATGCAGTGGTGGCCTAGTTTGGAGACGTACTGCACAGAACAGAGAGCATCCCTTTGCTATAGCCGCCATGCTGATGCAAAGCCAGACCTGAAGATCTAACACTAGGCACCTCCACAAAAGTGGCATTTGTAGAATCGACAGGCAAGAGCATTTCAAGCAATAACATAACACGATTAAGCCAGTCCTCAAACTGTATATGCGCAACTGAAAATATAACGAGTCTGCTCACCATTATGCGTTCATTAAGATGTAATGCAAGGTCCACAGGCAAAACGTTCAATAAGATTCCATAATGCTAAACCAGACATCACACAGATGCGTTACCTCAAACCTGGATCACTACAGCCATGATAGCCTCAAACCTAGCATACATACAGTCTCTTAACCAACTAGGAGGGGTCATATGAGGCCTCGAGATGATACTAGAGTGACATAAAAAGCAGAACAGTGGTAGGCACCAGCACGATCAAAGCAACATTGCATGCCTTCTCAATGTTGTTTAGCTTCTTATGGAACTTCTCATAGTCCTCCGCGCTCTGCCTGAACATAATGGCAATTACATTAGTTAGAAGATAAAAAGGTATCACTTTTTACTTTTAAAGTATTACTCCCTCCGTGTCAAAATATAAGACGTTTTTTGACACTGTCAAAGTGTCAAAAAAACGTCTTATATAAAGTTACAGAGGTAGTATATACATTCTGCAACTAGGTTTATCTCAGGCAAGTCACAATTGTACACAAAGTTCATCACAGGAGCCCTACTTTGCGTCTAAAAAACAAGACTAGAGTCTGCTCAATAAACATGAGAGCACTATTTGAATAGACATTCTGCAACACATATATGGTACCAGATCCAACAATCCTAATATTAATAGAACCTGAAGCAGGCGACTCAAGTCGCTCACGGGAAACCCGAAGCATCCTGAACTGCTTAACCAATTCATTACAGCTATTAAACATAGCACCTTAAGCCATATGGTTAACATCTGAAGGAACACACACCAAGATCGGACAAAGAAGGTAGCAACAATAATCAGTCGGATCCAATCAAAGCCCCAGGTCCATCACACAGGAGAGGAAGGGACAACGGGTACGCAGCAGCAAAATTTTCTCACCAAAGGGGCCGGCAAGACAGTCAGAGCACCGCTGAAAAAACCGGGCCCCTCGCAAACCGACCTGACACAAACCCCACGACCACCGCACACCCGCAGCGAGCACCGCACCCCATCGATCGGCCTACACCCCATACACACATAAACTTGGAAGGGATTTATTTTATATTCTGATCCAAAACAAGTTAACCGTTTCTGTGTGAAAACTCAATACAGTGTTCAGAAACAGTATCGAGCATAAAAATTACAAAAATGCTCGTTCAGTTGTATACTATGGTACTAAGGTATTTACCTCTCAATTACATCCATAGCATCCAGATTCTTGCGGATCTCCAGCATACTCGCATCAAACTCCGCAGTGAGGCGCTTTATTTCCTCACGCTCTTTGGCCAGAGCTTCCTCATCAGAATACACCATTTGCCCCCCCTACAATTTAAGGGCATGTGTAAACATTGCAAATGCTAGAATTTCATAAAGAAGTTGCAAAAAGGTCACGCAATTAATAGAAGCGACATCTCTTTCCTCCTCCACAAGAAAAGCTCTTCTCCTCCCGTCGGCGCCGCCGCCGGTCCGCCCCATCTCCGATGGCCTCTAGGCCATGGAGGTGCGGAGGATCTCGGCCCCCCGCCGGCGGGAGGGACCCCGTTCTCGTTCTTGTTAGATTCAGCGTGTTGATTGTGGCTGTGTGGCGGCGGCGATATCCCATAGTAGGAATAATGTCTCCCACGTTCTATCCCCGTCCCGATGGTGTGTCTAGCATCATCGGAGGGTGTGTGGAGGTTTGTCTCCGTCGGATCTCGCGGGATTCGGTCGGTGCTGGTCTTCGGTGGATCTGTTTGGATCCGGTCTTCGTTCGCCTTTGTTTGGGTGTTTACAGGTTTGATTCTTCTGATCTACGACTTTCTTCATCGGCGATGGTTGCTACTCTGGTGCGCTGGTCCTATGGGGCCTTAGCACGACGACTTCCCGACTGTCTACTACAACAAGGTTTGCCCGGCTCCGGTGAGGGAGGGGCGATGACGGCGGCGCGCCTTCGGCTCGCTCCAGTGCTTGTAGTCGTCGCTAGGTGGTCCACGGACATGGTTGTAATTTTTATTACCTCTGTTGTTCTTTGTACTGCCATGATTGAAGATGAATAGATTGGAAGTTTCTCGCAAAAAAAAAGTTGCAAAAAGGTGAATAAATCATGCATGCCTCTCAAAATGACGAAGATCTACATTTTTTATTTTGGTCTATCGTCGAATCTAAATAAGTAATCGCATTGACTTCTGTAATAATGGAATATATATCGTTGTCCAGAAAAACATTCAACATCCAAACATCTATATGTAATAATGGAGTACAGTATAAATTGCTACGATGATACTAGAGGGGAAAAGGAGCAAAACTAAACCCGCTGGGATCAGATCTAACTTGGGGTGATTGATATGTCTAAAAAGGTTGGAAATTGAACATTGCAGAGGATGGGGAAGCCGACCACCCCTGTCGCACCGCCACCCCCACCAGCCGATGGCCACGGCAGGGGCGACCTCCCGCAGCCCGTGCCGCTCACGGCCCTCTCCACCCGAGGCCGCAACGGCGCCACCTGCAAAGAACGCCAGCCCGACCCGAATCGAGACCACCATCACCTGGACGCCCCTCGCACCGCCGCCGGGAAACCCTCGCCGACAGATCCCGAGCGCCGCCGCGCCCGTCCACCAGCACGGCGCCCAGGCCCGGCAGATCTGGCCCGCGCCTGATCTCCCGCGCGAGAGGACCAAGGAAACCCCGCCGCCGCCCGCGCCCACCGGCGGCGGCGAGGGAGGAGGGAGAGGGGGGAAGGGGACCCGGCGGTACGTACCGTCGTGGAGAGGAGGCGGGAACCAGCTGCCGGAGAAAGCCCGTGCGACCTCTGCTTGCGCGTCGATGGAGCTTTCTGGAACTCACGCAGGCCAGCCCAGCGCACGCTAGCTGTTACCTTTTCCTTCGTTTTTTACTCTTTTTTATGTATGGCATTCACTACCATTCAAAAAGGTTCCTGTAGTTTTCAAAATGTTGACACGTTTAGAAATATGCTCGTGATCTTTTAATTTTTTTTTATGAAATTGCAAAGATTGTTCGCGTAATTCAGAAAAATATTTGTTTCATTCAGAGTTGTTCATGAAATTTAAGAAATGTTCACAAGTTTAAAAATATGTTTCTTGAATTTTTAGAAAATTTTATGAAATGGAAAAATTTGTTCACGCTATTTTTATAAATGTTCGTAGCATATAAAAAAATTGTGACATTGAAAACAATGTTCATAAACACTTAGGAAATGTTCGCACATTTTACAAAAAAAATAAACAGTTCATGGTATTTTTAAAAAATGTTCAGCATCTGTTAGAAAATGTTCACTTTGTATTAAAAAATGTTCAATGTGCATTTTACAACTGTTCACCATGTATTTCGGATAAATATTTATATTGTATTTAAAAAATATTTAACATGTATCTGAAAAATGTTCAACATGTATACCAAAAATGTTCAATGTATAATCGGAAAAGGTCGACATGTATTCGAAAAAAAAGAAGAAAAAATAAACAAAAAGGATGAAAATAAAATAATGAAGAAAACCAATAACATGGGATCTAATTATTTTTGTACTTCCTAATTTTTTCATGAAAAAAAGTTTGTTGAAATCTATTAACATGGGATCTAGTTACGAATCTCGACATGAGAAATCCAATGATGAAAATGGTTCATAATTTGGACACATGATTCAAGAGCTAAATCTTCTTGAAAAAACAAATCTATGAAAAAAGACAAAATTCTCATGTAGCGAAAAGTGGTGCACATGCAGTGCACCACTTGTTTTCCTTTTCTCTTTTTCCTTTTTTGTTTTCTTTTCCGTTTTCTTTTTCTTTTTGGTTTTTCTTTTAATTTTATTTTGTTTTTTATCAAAAGCATGAAACTTTTAAAATTCATTTTTTTCTCAAAATTTTGAATTTTTCGGAAATTAGTGAACATTTTTTAAATTCATGATTTAAAAAAATGATTTTTCTTTAAATTTTTCCAATTTATAAACTTTTTAAAACTCATGATGTTTTTTAATTCACGAACTTTTTTATAAACTTTTTATAAAATTTTTCTAATTTTTGATTTTTAAATTCATGAACTTTTTTCCAAACTTGTTAACTTTTTCAAATTTACGAACTTTATTAAAATTCATGATGTTCTTTAGATTCACGAACTTTTTTTCAATTCATGATGTTTTTTAAATAAGCACCACTAGCTGTTGCATTGCATACTTCAGGTGTTGAGCTGTCACTCAATGAGAAAAAAAGGTGATCGAAGCAATACTGAACTGCATTTTAGGAACTCCATGCTTGAAAGTGGCAGCTGTGGCCATATTGTAGGAATTATTCACAAGCACTTGTGACCCAGACAACCTATCAACCGACTCTGTTTGTTGCTACTAAGATGGACCTGCGATTCCGTTTGTCTGATGGATCAGTTACACACTACCATATCTCTCCTACACACACCAATGGGAGTTTGTTGGATACATGCAACAAGTTGCTGCATGGTTTCTTCCTTGCATTTTTATCAGGGTATTGTCGTGGTTTTATCACGGCAGATGTCCTTGTGAAAGGACTTAGTCGTGAGGCCATCGCAGCTAGGTGGTAACACGAACGGGGTTGATCGGAATCGAGAGACAAGGGTTTACTCAGGTTCGGCCCCTCTCGAAGGAGGTAATAGCCTACGTCCTGCTTTGGTTGTATTGATGTTGATCTCGATTACAAGGGTGCGACTTGGCTAGCCTAGTACTCGAGAGCTTGTAACTTAAATCTTTCTGCCTCAGGGGCTCGCCTTTATATACAGGTCGAGGCCCTGGGTTTACAACAAAGTCCGGGTCGAAGAGACGACCCGTGTCATATTCTAATTCCTACTCATCTTGTTTCACAAGTAAGAAAACTCTTTGGGAGCCTTAGATGGAAAGGCTCTGGGCCGTGAGCCGGCCTCCTCCGGGCGGCTTATCCCCTGGACTCCGGTCTTCTGGATCGCCGCGGCCCACCTGTAGAAACCTTCTTCTAAGTCGCCGTATAGTGACCCGGCCCTAAACGGGCGGGTTACATCCAGGGGTTATACCCAGGGGTTATATCTCCGACATTAGCCCCCAGGTTGATTTGAATTTATTCATGTCAACCTTCAAAATAGGAATAACCCGGACTGATCTTCTGGGTCATGGCCGGCTTTTAGTTGCCGGTTTACAACATGCTTCATACTTGTCATATCTTCCCTTTGAAATTCATGACTCCATTCAACTGATGTCCGCAAATCTTGCGTGACGTCATTCCAAATCCTGAGTGGATCTGACCGGCCCGATAATCGAGGCACCTTTTATCACCGCGTCACCTTGATTTTCGCGCTTGCCGTTTCCTCTTCTTTCTTTCCCTTATAAATATTCCCGAAGGGTCCTCATTTTCACTTTACCGCCTCGACTCTTCTTCTTCTTCCACTCGCCACGCGTGCGCCTGGAGCTCCGCCGCCACTCGCCCTCAAGCTCGCCGGCGTCCCCAAGCCCTCGTCTTCCTCGCGCGAGTCGTCGTCAGAGCTCATTCAAACCGCACGGGATCATCTCCCGCAACCAGGTACTCATCCCCGTCGCCATAGATCTGTACTGTAGCTCAAACTAGTTCATCTCTGTTCTTGCCTCGACCATACCGCCATTGCCATTGTTAGATCTAGGTTTTGCACTTCCTTGACTTAGAAATGCCCCGCCTTTAGTTGTAGCATCGTTTTTGTATCTGGACGAACTTGAACTTTGGTAGAAACAACAGATAGATCAACTTAGGCTTCCAGTGTATGAACTCGGTGCTGAAAATATTCTTCTTTAAACTGATTTTATAGATCTGATATATCATCCGATCTGTGTGAAACCTGTTTGTGCAACACTTAGCAAAAACTAGAAATTTTAGCATCTGGTAAGCCGCCCTTTAATACTGGCGATTTAGGCGTAATCATTGTAAGTCGGCCATAAATCCTGGCGACTTAGGCACAGTTATGTGAACCGCCCTTTTGATAATAGTCACTGTTTGGGCGGCTTATACTCTTAGCGGCTTGTCAGAATATGTTTGACTCGCCCCTGTACCTTTTGATCGTATGATGCGAGCTTATCATGAACATGAGTAACCCTGCCATTTATGTTTTTGCATTCCTCGTTCATATTTAGGCGACTTGCTATGGCGAAGACCACCGTCTGCAACTGGGTGTGTTCTCAAGTCTCCGACCTTGTACTGAACGATTATAAAGAGCAAGGCTTCCTGCCGGCTCAAGAAGTAATTGGCTATCGAGCCCCTCCAGCAGCAGAAGACATCCCTCACCCCCGCGAAGGGGAAGTCGTGATTTTTACAGACCATCTCCTTAGAGGTTTCTCTCCACCCGGGTCAAAATTCTTCCGGAATGTTCTACACTTCTTCAACCTTCATCCTCAAGACATTGGTCCGAACTCTGTATCCAACCTGTGCCAATTTCAAGTCTTGTGTGAGGTATATCTGCAAATAGAACTCACCGTTCCTCTCTTCAGAGATTTCTTCTATCTTAACCGCCAAACTGAGTGCGCCGATGGCCCCTGCCTAGAACTTGGCGGGGTCTCAATTCAAAGACGAAGAGACGTTCCTTTTCCTTCAGCTGTTCTGCCGAGTCACCCTAAAGGTTGGAACAAAACGTGGTTCTACTGCAAGAACACAACTCCAGCTGATGAAAACCCTCTGCCGGGTTATAGAACTGAACGTCTTCCCCCAACCTTTGAACTTCCTGGCTGGGCTTCTCAAGAAGAACGTGCCCAAGTCGCCCACGTATATCCAAGGTTGAGGGCTTTGCTAGCCAACGGGCTGACTGGTGTTGACTTGACCCGGTGCTGGCTTACCTGGAAAATCCTGCCTTTAAGCCGCCGAGACGACTTAATGTGTAATTATTCTGGCGAGTCAACCGACCCACAACGGTTCAATCCCATTGATATGTCAGCTGATGATATAAATAAGGCTACGAAGAAGCTACTCGGGGAACCTCAAGAAATGTGCAACAAGATCGGACTGAAACCGTTCTATGCCCTCAACCAAGCTCCTCCAGTAAGCATTCTTGTAATTGTTTTATCCGACTTTCAATCCATAACTTAAGCTTACTTGTTGATCTCGTTAAACTGCAGGCCAACTCTTCATTCTGGAACAAGAAACCGAAGAAAGCAGTCGCCAAATCCAAGGCTGTGCTGGTTCGGAAAAAGATTAAGCCAGCCGCTGAACATGAGACGACAGTTAGGGGCCAGTCGCCGTTAGCTGATGACGAATCAAAGGTAGAACTTGACTCCCTTGGCTGACTTTTTATTGAACTTGCTGACGCCCCTTATTCCCAGGGTCATGTTGATATAAGTCGGGCTGATGACGTTGAGGTAATTTCTATCTCTTCCGACTCGGACACCTTTGTTCCCCAAAAGTTAAGAAAAACTGTGAGAAAAGTGCCCTTTTCTCATCCACTTGCTTATTTAGACCTAAAATTTTCTTTAAAGAAGTCACAGCATGCCGAATCAATAAGGCGCCAGACACGAAGTGGCTCTGGAGAGCTTTTGGGCGGCTTATCTGACACGACAAACCCCCACAAGCGTCGAAATGAGGTGCCTCATAGTCCAACTCCATCTCACCCGCTTGCCGGTCTTTTTAAACAACCACGTAACCCGTCTGATTCGGATTATCAGGAGTCGCCACCATCATCTGGCGACTCATCTGCCACTCAACTGCCACCCATGGTCATCAAACAAGGGTAAATGCTTTTTGATGAGTCATGCTTTGTTATACCTGTTGCATTATTTATCTGAATCTGCTTTTGCTTTCGTAGGGCCAAGGCCAAGAAAAGGAAGACTGGCGAATTACCCTCGACCTCAGAGAAAACCGGATCCGAAACTCCAGAGTTGGTAACCCCAGAAGGTCAAGTTGAAACTGCAAAGGACGAGGCTGACGAGATTGTTGAGCCGCCGCCACAGAATAACCCGCCATCAACTAAAAAGGGGAACACTCAAACCTGTGTGATAGACGAGGTGGGAGACATCAACCCGCCGAGTCCTATCCGTGCTTCGAGTCCAACAAAGGCAGTGGAAAATGTATTGTTATCGTCTCCCCAAGCCGCCAACAAGGTCACCACCACAGGGGCATCCTTTAAAGCTCCAGAGCCCTCAACCGCTTTGGCGAAACATGCACTCCCAAGCTTTGAAGAACTTAGCGCGGCTGACCTTCATGAGGCGTACTTGACCCGGCTATCTACAAGCCGGGACATGGAAGCCAGCATGGTTAACATGCTGAAGAGGAAATATGAGGTAAGAAAACATCTCTTTTCCACACTGTATATATCATATGTAGCCGCCAAGTCTTAGACATAAACAGGCATGATTGTGTCAAAGACTTTAGATATGCTTTTCTTCTTTTTCCTTGAACCGTAGCCCCCAAGGACTAGGTTGTGATGCATATAACGAGCTGGTGCTTAAACTTTCTTTCTGAGACTGAATTGACATGTAGCCCCCAAGGGCCGGCTTGCTTCTGGGAAACAGCCGGATCTTCAATTATAGAGCAAAATGGTATGTAGCCCCCAAGGGCCGGCTTGTTTCTGTGAAAATAGCCGGGTCTTCAACAAGTAGAGAGCAAAATGTTGTGTAGCCCTCAAGGGCCGGCTTGTTTCTGTGAAACAGCTGGGTCTTCATAATATTGATTCAGTATGTAGAAAAGAATTGACTGTGATAGCCGCCAAGGGCCAACTCATTGTACTGAGATGAGTTGGAGCTTTCCCTTGATATTTGTAAAAGAAAAATGAACTTGCATTAGCCCCCAAGTGCCATGTAGATTGCTAGCAACTGCTTGGGACTTCAGTTTTCAAACACCAAAGTGGGCAATTTTGTAGGCTCAGGACCATATATTGTTGTACTGGTGTGACCTGGTTATGACAGGATCTGTTGAATGACGCCGAGTCAAGAGCGGCCGGGTTGCAAGAGCAACTTAAGGCGGAGAAGAAGCTTCGAGGTGATGCCGAGTCAAGAGCCGTGTCTCTAGAAGAATCAGCAGCAACTACCGCCGAAAAATTGAGAGCGTTGACAGCATCTCATGAGAAAGAGAGAACCTTGCTGTTGAAACGTGCTGAAGAAGCAGAAAACAAACTCAAGCCCCTTTCCGATGAACTGGCCAGGTTAAAGCAGCACCTCAATCATATGACCCAGGCCATCTTTGGTAGGTGACCCTCCAATTTTACTGATAACTCACCTGCAAACTGCAATCCTTAGTTGATTCATACTTGGGCAAAATTGCAGGGAACCGGACTGTAAATCTTGGACAAGAGCCGCTGGTCAAGCTGAAGGCGATGTACACCTTTCTTGAGCAACTCTATGTAGGGAGTTTGTTCACAATTATGCCAGTGATGAGACATAAAGAGCCGCCAAAGTATATCAGAGACGTGTTGAATCAGCTCTCCACCGTGCCAAAGTACATTGAGGAGCTCAAGAAATCAGCCGCCCGATCAGCCAGCATGCTATCCCTGAGCCGGGCCAAGGCGTATGTGCCAGACACTACTAGGAAAATGCTTATAGGTAGGACATCAGTAGTAGCGCTGGAAATAAGCAAGCGCTGCTGATCATTTATCAGTAGCGCTGGATTCAGAAAGAGCGCTACTACTAAGAGGGACCCAACACTCCCACCGACGCTAGCTGTAGCAGCAGCGCTGTCCAGAAAACAGCGCTACTAATAAGAATTTAGCAGTAGCGCTTTATTTTACAACATCGCTACTGCTAATGGGTCCCACTTAATAGTAGCGCTTTTCCTTGAAAGCGCTACTACTAAGTACAATAGCAGCAGCGCTTTCTTAGAAACAGCGCTACTGCTAGTTGCGGCTGGTGCCACCTTTCCACCCACCCCCTCCCCTCCTTCCCCTTTGCCCTCTCTCCCCCTACTTTCCCCTCTCCCCTCTCTAAGTTAGTTCTCCACCATTGTCTTTGTATGGATGTACAACCTCCCCCCATGGAAGTGCATGAAGACAAAGTACATACACATGAGCATGCTGATTCAAGGGCCGAAACAACCGGGAAATAATATTAACCTGTATCTGGGTCTTCTGAAAGAGGAGCTAGACACGTTATGGAAAACACCGGCATGGACATGGGACGCCAGCAAAGGAGAGTATTTTTATATGAGAGCCGCGCTGATGACGACGGTGCACGACTATCTCGGTTACGGGTATGTCTCAGGCCAGGTGTGCTACGGATACTGCGGATGCACGAGGTGCATGGATGATACAACGTCTCAGCAGCTTACGTCAACGAAAGAAGGCGGGTCCGGTAAAATCGTGTACATGGGGCATCGTAGATGGCTCGAGAAGAATGACCCGTGGAGAAAGCGTGGAGATCTATTCAATGGTAAGGCTGAGCATCGAGGTCCTCCACGTAAGAGGAAAGGCGCCGAAATCAACGAGCTGTTGAAAAACTGGGAACAGTGCCCCGCGCCGGGAAAGATGAAAAAGGCGCCGGAGCCGCTACTGAAGGTATGGAAAACGAGGTCTGTTTTCTGGGACTTGGAGTACTGGCCCAATCACGACGCGCCTCATTGCCTTGATCAAATGCATATCACGTAGAATGTCCTCGAGAGCTTGCTTGGCACACTGATGAACATGCCAGAGAAGACCAAGGACGGGCCGAAGGCAAGGAAAGACTTGGAAGATTTGGAGATCAGGGAAGATCTCCACATGCCGCCCCGTAAAAAGTCGACGGAGGATACGGAGACGGAGACGGAGGCTGGGGAAAGGGGCAGAAAAGTCAACAAGAAGGAGGAGAATTATTGCCCCCCTTCTTGCTTCACCTTAAGTGCGAAGGAGATCGATCAATTCATCAAGTGCCTTATGGGAATCAAAGTCAGTTCCGGTTACTGTGGGAAGATAAGAAGATTTCTAGACCCCAAGAAGAAAAGGTTCAGCGGGATGAAGTCTCATGACTGTCACGTGATGATGACGCAGATACTCCCGGTTGCCATTAGAGGGATAATGGACAAGCATGTCTGTGACACGCTTACTGGTCTCTGCAACTTCTTCGACGTTATCTCTCGAAAGTCCATAAGTGTGAAGCAGCTCCGAAGGCTACAGGAAGAGATCGTTGTCATACTATGTGAGCTTGAGATGTACTTCCCGCCCGCGTTCTTTGACGTCATGGTGCATCTGTGTGTCCACATCGTGGACGACATCATCGACCTCGGGCCGACACTCCTTCACAGCATGATGCCGTTCGAGAGGATGAATGGGGTCATCAAAGGATTCGTTCGTAACATGTCCCGTCCCGATGGGAGCATCGTCCAGGGGTATCTGACGCATGAGTGCATCTCCTTTTGCGAGAATTATATAGGCGTCGGAGACCCTGTTGTTGGTTTGCCCGTCAAGAAGCACGATGGGAGGCTCGGAGGAGAAGGTCACAACAATGGCCGGAGGGAATTGCACGTGGACTACTCGAATCGACGGAACGACTTTGACAGGGCGAACTTAGTAGTGCTACAACACCTAGATGTGGTAGATGATTATGTGGCACAGCACAAAGAAACCATCGCAAATAAGTACCGTGATAAGGGGATGCTCAAGACGGACGACGAAGTTTCTATAGAGCACAACGCCACTTTCTTGCGTTGGTTCAAAAAGCAAGTTCTTGAAAATCCCCCGGAAGATGGCAGTTCGGACGGATTGCTCATACATGCCTTAGCACATGGCCCCGCGCCCAAACTCGCGACCTATCAGTCATACGATATCAACGGGTACACGTTCTACACGGAGGCCAAAGACATGGACAGTGATTACCAGAACTCCGGGGTGACGATTGAATGCGTGACCGACGACGCCGGCACAACTGAAAGATTCTACGGAAGGGTCGAAGAGATCTGGGAGCTTGACTATGCTGGAATGCACAGTGCGACGATGTTCCGTGTCAGATGGGCTAAGGACGTCGTAAGAGAAAACAAGTATTTCACTACCATGTCTATACCCGACGCGAAGAGCGCAACCGTGAACGTTAACGTCATCGCCAAAACTGAGCCATGGGTACACGCTAAGCACGTGACACAATGCTTCTTCATAACCGACCCGACCAATCTCAGCCGTGTTGTCGTGAGGAGAGGAAAAAGGAGCATCGTCGGAATGGATGGAGTCGCCAACGAGGAAGACTACGACCAATACGGCAACCCGATGAGGGAAGATGACGATGACGATGAAGCATACGTGAAAAGAAGAATCAATACTACATTACGTAAGAAAGATCGTACTCCATGGTTCCGGAAAAGTCACAAGGAGGGGCTCAATTATTCGGCAACGAACAAGAAAGGGAAGAAGCTCAATGTGAAACGTCGTCGACGCAGCTGAGAAACCATCATTTATATATATGTATCTATTTTGTGTACGCACTTAAGTAACCGTTATCGGTCAACTGATATGTTACCACCACATGCATGGTTCCGGTGATATTCGCGCAGTGTGGGAGGGAGACGCCGTCGTCGGGAAAAAAAAACAAATACAAAAGGGAGAAAGCAATACAAAAGAAAAAGAAAAGTAAACAGAAAAGAAAAGGAAAATAATAAAAAGAAAAAGAAAAGTAAACATAAAAGAAAAGAAAACAGAAAACAAAAGGAAAATAATAAAAAGAAAAGAAAACTTGTCAGTAGCGCTGAATTATTAACCAACGCTATAGCTAACGTAGTTATAGCGCTGTATCCTAATACAGCGCTACTACTATGTGTAATTTAGAATTAAAAAAACTAAAAACTGAAACAGTTAGCAGTAGCGCTGGATCCTAACCAGTGCTATAGCTAATATAGCTATAGCGCTGGATACTAACCAGCGGTACTACTATGTTGAGCTAACCGCCACCGCGCGGGCTCAAATTTTGCCAAGTCCCAATTTCCCCCCCACTCTCCCACCTCTCCCCCTCCTCTCTGCTGTCGCGCGCCGCCGTCGCCCCTGCCCGCCGTCGTCGCCCCTCGATGCCGGCCGGCCCGAGCCCCTGACCGCCCTCGGCCTCGACGCCGGCCCGAGCCCCTGCCCGCCCTCGACCTCACCGCCGCCGCCGCCCTCGACCTCGCCGCCGCCGCCCTCTCCCCTGCCCGCCCTCGACCTCGACGCCAGCCCGAGCCCCTGCCCGCCCTCGACCTCACCGCCGCCGCCGCCCTCGTCGCCGACCGCCCGAGCCCGTAAGCCTCTCCCTCTCCTCTCCCCTGCCCTCCTCTCTCTCTCTCTCTGTGATGAACCCTAGCTAGCTACTGTTAGTAAAATTAGGACAGATGAACCCTAGCTACTGTTAGTAAAATTAGGACAGATGAACCCTAGCTAGGCAATTTTTGTAGGTATATAAAATAGCTATAAATTAAAATTAGCTAGGCAATTTTTGTAGGTATATAAAATAGCTATAAATATAAAACAGTAGCAAAAATGCACTAAACTATGTGTTAAGTCCTGGAAATCTGTTATATGATGTTGCCTAGGGCAATTTTTGTGAGTATATAAATTAGTTATAAATAAAAAACAGTAGCTCCCTTCCTAGACTTTTTTAGCTATAAATAAAGAACAGTAGCAAATGTTTAGTGAGGTCATTTTGCAAAGGTTTTTGGTTTTTGAAAAGACCACTATTTTGCAATGTTTAGTGAGGTCATTTCACTATGTGCTCCTGTGATGCTCATATGTCATTGATGTTATATGATATATGTCATTGATGTTATATGATTTTGCAATGTTGGTTGAATGTCGAAGAATATCCGAGTGGCCTATGTTTTGCCGGAATGTTGATTCATTTCCGTTCCGGCAAATTTCAGGCGCTCCATATGTCCACTTTTTAGCAAAGGTCATGCCGAAAATTTCCGTGATTTTCGGCATGACTTGTGCTAGAAACTAGGACATATGGAGTGCCCGGGATTTGCCGGGGGGAATGAATCAACATTCCGACCAAATATAGGCCCCTTTTTTCTCTTCATTATATCTTTTATTACAATTGTAGAATAGAAAACATGTCTAGCCACGACGAAGCCGGGGGTTCTGCTCGCCTCGACGAAGAAGACCCCATCGAGGCAGCAAATCACTATTTCGAATACCTGGACGAACACCAGATGGGGGTGCATGGTGGCGGCAGTGGCACCAACCCCGACACCGACACTGGCACCAGCACTGGCACCGGCACCGACACCACCCCCGAGACCGGCAACGATGCTGTCATAGCCGGTAAAGCACCGAAGCAGAAGAGGACACGAAAACCAAACGAGCTCGGCATTGGACAAATTGTGGTCACAGAGATGCACCCCAAAAAATTAGAGCCAACGGCGCAGGAGGAAGCGCGCAAGAAATGGGGCAATCAACTAGGATGCATCCTCAGGGAAACCGCCAACATCAACGACGAGAAGTTGAAGAAGATACCACATATGGAGCACATGCTCCTAAAGAAGTTGCACAACAGGTTCCTATTCCCCGGCCGCACAGAAAGCAAAGAACCGTGGGACGACGACGCCATGAAAAAGATAAACAGCAAGGCGATGGTGTTGTTCACCAACGACTTGTCCGCTTGGAAAGTTCGGGTGAAAAAAGCGATTAAGAAGAATGAACCGTGGTCCAAGATTCATGCTGAGAATCCGACACTTACGGAAGAGGACTTTGAAAAATTCAAGGAGACTTGCGCTAAAGATGAAACCAAGGAAAAATCCGAGAAAATGAAGGCGCTCCAGGCCAGGAACACGCCTCCCCACCGCCTCGGAAGCCGTGGTTACGAGGGGAAGAAGCACGTATGGGCCAAGGAGGACGCCGAACGTGAAAGTCACGGAATCCCAGACCCCTTGGCGGAGTTCACCGACCCGCAGGAGCGTGACTGGATCAGGGCCCGGTACAAGTGGGACCCCGTCAAGAAGATCTTTTACACGGACCCGAACACGAGGGAGTTCATGAGACTTCTGGTAATGGTTATATTACCACATTATCATATTAGCTTCCAATCAATTCGACTACAAGTTTTGTCACATTATTAGTAAACCATCCACGTTCCTTTTGCAGAAAGAGCAGCACCAAAAGGCAGCCGAAAGCGACAAGTCGTCACAGTCGTCGGCGAGGCCCAAGTGGGACACCCCATTCAACCGGGCCCTGAACATACTGAAAAAGGTCCCGGAGGCCAAACCGCCGTCCAGTGGACGTGTGCACGCCGTCGGAGATGGCGCCTCGTGGAAGACGTGCTACAGCGAGGAGCCAGAGGAAAGAAGGAAGAGACGGGCACTCAACCAGCAGACCATCGACGAGAAGGTCGCGATTGCGGTCAATAAGACCAAAGCTGAGACCAAAGAAGAGTTGCGCGGGGAAGTCCATGCAGCGGTCAATGAAGCGGTGGCTGGCGTCACGGCTAACTTCCAATCTGCAATTATTACCAACTTGATTCCGGCAATTATCGATTGGCATAAGAACAATCCAGAGAAAGGGGCAGAGGACTTTCCCCTTCCCAGCTACGTCGGGAGCAATTCGGTGAACATCACACCACCAGCACCTGCTGAAGCAACCGCAAAAGGTCCTGCTCCTGTTCATAGCAGCCCGACCTCCGTCTCTGGCATGCTCGTCGTGTAGGGTGACGCAGCAGAAAACAAAAATTTTCCGACCTACGCACCAGCCCAGGACCACTATGGAGACTGCATACAAGGTTTGATCATTTCGTTACCGACCCGTAGCGCAGCGGAAGTAGAGTCGATGACGAACGGCGGTGCAGATCCCCGCAGCTAGGATTTTACAACCTCCCAACCGCGAGGATGTATACCCTCATCTGCCCCGCGGACAGCCCTCCGGGAGGCGGTCGCACAGTCCCCCGGACGGTGTCGCGGACAGCCCTTCGGGAGGACCTCTGAAACTCGGACTGTCACTCGGACAGCCCTTCGGGAGGACCTCCAAAACTCGGATGGTCACACGGACAGCCCTTCGGGAGGCACTCTCGAACTAAGACCGAAACTACGATCTCTCTACAGAGTTGCACACATACGGTGTCATCTATCCGGCAGGGCTTCGCCGTCCAGAACTAGTTCCTGCCGGAACCCAGACAGCCTTTCGGCTCTACGAAACTATTTCGTGGGAGGGAGAGAAGAAAGGCAGATCATGCATGCCATGTGTGTGAGAGTTGGAGTGAGGATGGAGAGCTCCTCTCCACCTCCTTATATAGTGGTGGAAGGGGTGAGGGGGGGGGGGGCTGAAATTTCAGCCCACAAAACAAGCACCCACCAAACAAGGAAACATGTTCCCACCAAACATGGAGAAAACATGTTCCCTTGTCCATGGTGTTCCCCCATGGGGCCCCACCTTCCTCCCAACACTCTCCACCATTTGTGGGGGCTGCCCCCCACCATGGGGGGGCCCCCAGCACTTTGTCCAGCCACAAGGGGGCTGTCCCCTAAAGGGGGCGCCCCCAAAAACAGCCCAAAAACAGCCCCCACGATCCGTGGGATCTTGTCCCCTCTCGCTGGGACAAGATGTTTTCCGAAACTATTTCTTCTGAAAAATTCCGGAAGGTCCCAGAACATTTCCGGCACCCTCTAAAATTATCTGGACGCGCTCCGGAACATTTCCGGTATGGTGGTTTAATTTAAAACCATCTTCGTTTACCCGGTAAACAATTCCGGCAGCTCCGAAAACCTTTTTCGGTTTTTTCTCCGGAAAAATTCCAGAAATTACCAGACCAATCTGGCAACCTCCAAAACTTTCCCGGTGCTTGCCGAAACCTTTTTGGATCAATGGTTTTATCCGAAACAACTTTTCGGTTTTACCGAAACTTTTCCGGTGTTCTCTCCGGAACTTTTCCGTTGTCTCCGAAACTTTTCCAGTGACTTTCTCTCGGACTCCTTGTCTAGTATTCAGCAGATAGATGACCCTTAAGCGTGTGACCCTATAGGTTCGGTGAAGCATAGACATGACCCGGAACCCCTTCCGATCAATGATCAACATCGGAGCCGTGGACACCCATATTGACCCCTATACCCACACGAATGAATATTCGAGTGAACCTCCAGTTGCCGTGTGCTATTCCTGTTGCTTCGCGATATGTTACAAATACCCGAGGTGAGACATGTTGGCACCCCCGTGGATCAACACCTTGTCCACTATGCCAGTTACCTCGTTGCCGGTATTGTTCTCTTTTCTCGTTCCCGTGTTCCGGCATCCCTATGATCAAATCACCCTGTGTCTGGCCAGACGATGATGGATACCGTAACACCGAGAGGTCCCAGAGATATCTCTCCATCGTCGGAGGAGCAAATCCCAATCTTGAGCTATCAAGTTACTTGACATACTTTTCCATGAACCCGTAAGCCGCCGTAATAGCCACCCATTTACGGATGACGTTTAACAAACCCCAAAGTTCATGAAGCAAGCATGAAGAAACTCGATACTCTCATGGTCTAAGGAATTATGCAAACATTAACTTCCTGTGTTATTAACCATTAACTTATGACGAATGTATCTCATAGCATAACATCAATATTGGGTCGATTCAACACAAGTGTTCTACCAACAATTGTGCCCTCAAAATTGCCGGCATAGCCATGCCCATGATCAGGAAAACAGGATCATCATGCAATACTTGAGCCAGTCATAGAGGCTTGACTAGGAATACATTTTACCGTTTATTATCCCACACGTGCAAATGAGTCTTCCTCCGAGACTCGTTTTATTTGTAGACTCGAGAATCATTGCAGTTATAGCATGGAACATAAACATAATTATGAACAGGGAGATAATCAATAACATTTATTATTGCCTCTAGGGCATATCTCCTACAGACTCCCACTTGCACTAGAGTCAATAATCTAGTCAATGCTAATGCACTTTACACCTATGGCATACTGGTGTAAAATATGCTTCGCATGCGGTATAGCCTGATGTCCAACGGATCTGACAACTTCAGCTCCGTGTGTAACTTTGCATATCCTCGCATTTTCACGCTTTCACAAAATTCATATTTTGTGTGGACTTGGCTTTGCATATGTGTGAATCATTGGTCGAAACCTGATTCCTCAGACTGAGCTATGGAACAACTATCTGCTATAGTGTCCCATAGACCAAAGCCTTCTTGGAACCATACTAAGTTCATGAATGAACTATATGATTCAACAACTTCTTTGTCGCTTTTCAAGCGTCAACATACTTAGCCTTTGTTATAGAATTCGCCACAGTATCTTGTTTGGAACAATTTCCAACTACCGTGCCACCATATTGTGTATTACACAAAACCCTTAACTTAAATCGAAAATCGCATGGAGCATTGATGAAGAATGTATCGATGTAATTACTTACAACGAGCACTTCATAATCTCTGCTTGTGAGAAAGCATGTCATCAGTACTGCTCTAGTACTCAATGACATCTTTCACTGTTGTCCCATGATCAGTACTTTGATCACTTTGGTATCTATACTCGCAACAACTTTGGAGTATTGGACATATCTGGTTGTTTTTACATACCACGGAATACATGATTAATCCAAACACAAGAGTGTGTGGAACCTCTATCATGTATTTCACTCATCAGTGTTTTGGGACACTGAGTCTTGCAAAAACTCTTTCCATGTGACTTCGGCAAGAATCACTCCTTGGCGTTTTAAATGCTAAAAAGTTTTAGCATCTTGTCAATATGTATTCATTGCTTAGCCCCATTTAGGTAAATCTATCTCCATAGATCATCATGCCTAATATTGAGGCCATTTTAGCCTAAGCACTTCATCGAAAAACTATTTTAAATGAAGTCCTAATTCGTGTCAAGAAATTTATTTCCAATTAACAATGTGTTAAGTACACAAGGTTTTTAGAAATATTATTATGCTCCCACTTACTTTCTTGAATCACAAGCATCTTCGATACCCATTTGATGAAGTCAAACCCCTTTGACCATTCCATCAAAAAACGAAGATTCCAACTCCATTTTGCTCTCTTCTGTTCATCGTTGGAACTCTGAAGTTTGCATACTTACTAGCATCCTCTGGATCGACAAATTACTATGGACTGTATCACATACAAGTCCTAGGTTTTATTTCCATCAGATGGAAATCCTTTTGTCATCCATGTTTCATATCTCATGATTGAAATATGTATTAATTGCTAGTTCAACCCGAACCGACTTCAAGCATCGCTACGGTGAAACAACCTCATCGTAGTCAACTCCTTGAACTTGTTATTTCAACAAGTCGAGCTTTATGGATAAAATATTTTATCCACATCAGTTTATAGTTTCATAAATATTCGTTAGACTCTAAGTCTTCCGAAAGGTGTATCAAGATTTTAATCTCGAATCACTTATATGGAAACTATCTCGGATTGTATTGGCATTTAGCCAATTCCGGAGTCAGGGCCCATCAACGCTTCCTTGTGTATCGTAGGTATACTGTTGTCTAACAACAATATCTCGTATGCGCACCTGAGAGGTTTGCACGAGTTTTTCCTACGCGGTTCAGCTGCAAGTTCGACCGAAGTCCATACATTTTATTGTAGAGACTTCCGTATCAGTCGCAGTAGGAAACTCCGGAATCACTTCCAAGGTTCCTTTCCTTTGACCTGATGACGAAGATACTGGTTATCTCGTCGAGTTGCACTGTCCTCCCACTCACCTTTTGTAAGAACTATTCTCTTTAAAAGTATACCGTTTTGTGGCAAAAATCCTTTGCCTCGGTATAGTGGTGGGGGAATACCCAATGACTTGGGATAACCTAACAAAGTAGCACTTGTCTGATTTGGAATAGGTTTGTAACCTTTTACACAAGCCCCATATTCCAAATGTTAAGAAAAGATATAACATGGTTGGGCGTACCATACCATGACGTTATTTCAACAGACCCGATGAAGCTCTTTTCAGTGTAAAAGCCGCAGTCTCTAAAGCATCACTCTATAAAAAGGGATAATGGCAAATTTATTTATGTCATCTTTGATCTTACCATGTCATAAATGGTTTGATTACATCTTCACGGACTTTTCACTTGCAGTGGTGTTCCGAGAGGTGCAAGTTATGAAACTCTTTTCACAACTCATCAGACATTCGCTAAACTTGTAACTCAAATATTCCTTTCTGCAATCGAATTGTAGAAACATAATTTTCTTGTTACAACAACTTCTACTTCATTTTTGAAAACCTTATGAATGAATTCAAAAGATCCAGACTTACGTCTCAACAAGTAAATATCCATATATCTACTTGAGTCATTTCTGAAGATAGATAAATCCACTACTTGCAACAACATTTGTTGGACTTTCACACATCATAATGTATGATCACCAATATGTTCTTTGCTCGTTCCTTATGGCCTGTGAATGGTATTTCAGTCACTTCACTTTTCAGAGGAAAGTTGCAAGTGTCAGATGATTCAAAATCAAATGACTTCAAAAATCCATCATAATGGAATTTTCCATGCGGGTTTCTCCAATGTGACCAAATGCAGTGCCACACTTGTGTGGTATTCTTTTAGTCTTGCGACATTTAGCGTCAGTGTTATGGATGTATCATATTACCATCAATATTCATAGCATACATCCCATCCTGTATGGAAGCATGGCCCTTCATGTTATTCATAACACCGAACATCAAAAGTTCTCTTATGAATAACCTTCTTGCAAAATACCTTATGCAAAGGGCTAGAGTGTATGAAACTCTAAATGAATTATGAAAGTAAATACAGAGGCAATGTATTAATATCAATATTCATAACATACGTCTCATTCATAATGAAAGTATGGCCCTTATGTTATTCATAACACCGAACATTAAAAGTTCTCTTATGAACAACCTTCTTGCAAGATACCTTATGCAAAGGGCTAGAGTGTGAAACTCTAAAATGAATTATGAAAGTAAATACATAGGGAATATACCTATGGAAGGCATAGTAACATTTACTATGTTCCCTGCGTGTATCTAACCTCATTCCTGGCTAGTCTTTCAGGCCATAGTAGTTCTTACATCGAGTTGCAACAGAATGCAATCGAGCGGGTATCTTTGTGATTAACTCACAATACCCAAGAATTAGTGATTAACATGTTTAACCATAATTCCCAAGAACTATATCTTTGACCAGCCTTCTATACATCAAAAACCTGTATGACATTCACACATGAGCTGGATATTCCAGTCTTCTTTCCTTTTGCCATTATACTTCTAACAGTTTCACTTTCAGTATTTCTCCTACTCTCAGAAGAAGCACCCAACTTAAGAGTGGCGATAGCCCCGGACTTTCTAGGCGTGAAAGTTTCACTAACACCCTTCGGACACTTCCTTTCTCTTTAAGTTGTTGTTTTATTCACCTTTCATCATATGACAGGCGTTCTCCTGGATCCCTCTCTTATCAGTCTAATGCATAGTAAACTCCTTTACTAATAGTTTGCAAACAAACATTGCTTTGGATATCTCATATCTTTTAGCCTTTGTTTGTCTCTGAAAATGATTTTCAGATTCCATGAATATCACATAACTATCCAAACTTTCGAAGTTCGGGTATCATGGAAGCAAACATATTGCACTTTGACTGAAAAGGAATTCTAGCTTTTGGATCGAAGGACGAGAGTCACATGATCCATAGCTTTAGCGGGAGAATACCGAAAACATGCGATAGGACAAAGTTCTTCTCAGCACTCTTGAGGACAATCCTCACATTACGTTACCAACCGTAAAGTTTTAACCAGATATTTAACAGCTATTCAATTTTAATAGGGAAGGTGGAAACGCGAGCCATTATTCTACAACTATTATGCAAACCACACTTAGACAGTGTTCAAAATTAATTGCACTGAGAATTAAACAAGTTAATTCTATAGTGCGCTCCCACTCAAATCAATATCTCTCATAATTGATTGTGAGTGATTCAAGACCCGCATATCCATTCAACGTCACGGTTCGAGATGAACACCCATGGCGTGAACTTTAATCGGTAGGCAAACTTGCCGATCACATCTCTATGCGATTCTTGTTCATCTTTCGATGCGTGTGTTCCGAGCTCATGACTTTCATGCCTGAACGTCAAGACAACCAAGTGATCTCGCTGCGAGGTCTCAACTCACCCGCCTCACACATCCCTAATCGTTCGCACCCATGGAGATCATGCAATGCCCCGAAAAGTTAGGTGCCGTGACGGTGCTACACTTGGGAGAACACTAACTACTTGATATTTCAGTGAGAGATCACCCTAATAAAAAGCGACTACTGCGCAATCAAGAAGGGTGCATCATAAGGGATAAACATCTCAGGCAATTCAAAATAGCAAGATATGGTATAGCCCTTTGTGACGGAGAAGTCTTTCATTTCTTCGTCTTTGGCATTCGCGTCGGTGTTCACCTTCGCGAAGATTGCCACCACCTTGTCGATGCACCAGATAATATTGCTATCTCTATAGCTAATAAAATAAGTGCATTACATAAGGTTGACACGCAGGTCATTAAAGTGCAATCATATGGCTCCAGCCATCATGCCGAATCATGACACGCAGGTCATGTTAATCAATTTACATCATATAGTCATCTCATACATAATCAAATTATTATGAACACTGCTATACCACATCACATGCACATGCAAACCATCCTGCAAAACCAAGTTAGACGCCTCTAATCGGTTCATGCGAAATTAGTTTTACGTGGCTTCTTTGGTTTCGAAACAAACCGAAGCTACCAACATCCATCATCAAGTATGATACTTCAAGTTGCTAGATTAACATTCCAGGGTGTATGAAACACGAGATAATAAAATCTCGAGCCCCATACTAAACTTTGTCATACGCGTGACCCTCGTGCAGATCATATCTGCATTGCCCTTTCGTCTGCGAAATTTCATCTTTCTTTTTAACTACGGTGGAATTCAATGAACTGTTAGCACTTCGTTGATCAATCAGGATCGCGGATTGCCAGAACATTGAAACTCCATCATACTATTATCAAGATCAGAAATATGCAAATTCTAGGGAAGCAACAAGAACATCGGGTAACAGACTTCATCTGCTACCCGCACAAATAATTTTCAGCAATAGATCTCATCTACTACCTAATTATATTGTGCAATACCCATACATCTCTATGTATTCTAGATCGCAACCTGCATCTACGCATAGCACGGCTCTTGATGCCACTGTAGGGTGACGCAGCAGAAAACAAAAAATTTCCGACCTACGCACCAGCCCAGGACCACTATGGAGACTGCATACAAGGTTTGATCATTTCGTTACCGACTCGTAGCGCAGCGGAAGTAGAGCCGATGACGAACGGCGGTGCAGATCCCCGCAGCTAGGATTTTACAACCTCCCAACCGCGAGGATGTATACCCTCATCTGCCCCGCGGACAGCCCTCCGGGAGGCGGTCGCACAGTCCCCCGGACGGTGTCGCGGACAGCCCTTCGGGAGGACCTCCGAAACTCGGACTGTCACTCGGACAGCCCTTCGGGAGGACCTCCAAAACTCGGACGGTCACACGGACAGCCCTTCGGGAGGCACTCTCGAACTAAGACCGAAACTACGATCTCTCTACAGAGTTGCACACATACGGTGTCATCTATCCGGCAGGGCTTCGCCGTCCAGAACTAGTTCCTGCCGGAACCCAGACAGCCTTTCGGCTCTACGAAACTATTTCGTGGGAGGGAGAGAAGAAAGGCAGATCATGCATGCCATGTGTGTGAGAGTTGGAGTGAGGATGGAGAGCTCCTCTCCACCTCCTTATATAGTGGTGGAAGGGGTGAGGGGGGGGGCTGAAATTTCAGCCCACAAAACAAGCACCCACCAAACAAGGAAACATGTTCCCACCAAACATGGAGAAAACATGTTCCCTTGTCCATGGTGTTCCCCCATGGGGCCCCACCTTCCTCCCAACACTCTCCACCATTTGTGGGGGCTGCCCCCCACCATGGGGGCCCCCCCAGCACTTTGTCCAGCCACAAGGGGGCTGTCCCCTAAAGGGGGCGCCCCCAAAAACAGCCCAAAAATAGCCCCCACGATCCGTGGGATCTTGTCCCCTCTCGCTGGGACAAGATGTTTTCCGAAACTATTTCTTCTGAAAAATTCCGGAAGGTCCCAGAATATTTCCGGCACCCTCTAAAATTATCTGGACGCGCTCCGGAACATTTCCGGTATGGTGGTTTAATTTAAAACCATCTTCGTTTACCCGGTAAACAATTCCGGCAGCTCCGAAAACCTTTTTCGGTTTTTTCTCCGGAAAAATTCCAGAAATTACCAGACCAATCTGGCAACCTCCAAAACTTTCCCGGTGCTTGCCGAAACCTTTTTGGATCAATGGTTTTATCCGAAACAACTTTTCGGTTTTACCGAAACTTTTCCGGTGTTCTCTCCGGAACTTTTCCGTTGTCTCCGAAACTTTTCCAGTGACTTTCTCTCGGACTCCTTGTCTAGTATTCAGCAGATAGATGACCCTTAAGCGTGTGACCCTATAGGTTCGGTGAAGCATAGACATGACCCGGAACCCCTTCCGATCAATGATCAACATCGGAGCCGTGGACACCCATATTGACCCCTATACCCACACGAATGAATATTCGAGTGAACCTCCAGTTGCCGTGTGCTATTCCTGTTGCTTCGCGATATGTTACAAATACCCGAGGTGAGACATGTTGGCATCCCCGTGGATCAACACCTTGTCCACTATGCCAGTTACCTCGTTGCCGGTATTGTTCTCTTTTCTCGTTCCCGTGTTCCGGCATCCCTGTGATCAAATCACCCTGTGTGTGGCCAGACGATGATGGATACCGTAACACCGAGAGGGCCCAGAGATATCTCTCCATCGTCGGAGGAGCAAATCCCAATCTTGAGCTATCAAGTTACTTGACATACTTTTCCATGAACTCGTAAGCCGCCGTAATAGCCACCCATTTACGGATGACGTTTAACAAACCCCAAAGTTCATGAAGCAAGCATGAAGAAACTCGATACTCTCATGGTCTAAGGAATTATGCAAACATTAACTTCCTGTGTTATTAACCATTAACTTATGACGAATGTATCTCATAGCATAACATCAATATTGGGTCGATTCAACACAAGTGTTCTACCAACAATTGTGCCCTCAAAATTGCCGGCATAGCCATGCCCATGATCAGGAAAACAGGATCATCATGCAATACTTGAGCCAGTCATAGAGGCTTGACTAGGAATACATTTTACCATTTATTATCCCACACGTGCAAATGAGTCTTCCTCCGAGACTCGTTTTATTTGTAGACTCGAGAATCATTGCAGTTATAGCATGGAACATAAACATAATTATGAACAGGGAGATAATCAATAACATTTATTATTGCCTCTAGGGCATATCTCCTACACGTCGGGCCTTCGTCTATGGCTGAGCTCGACGCCCTCACGGTAATTACGCGTCATACCCTTTTCACCAGCATGTCTATATAGTCTTCCGTTTCAGTTTCCTTTCGGATGTTTGACGTCGCAGACATGTCTTCGTAGGCCAACGATACCCCGTGCACCCTATTGTACGACATCAAGGGCCAGAAGGTGGCCGTGGGAAAGGCAACGATCGTGAAGCCGAAGGACCGCATGTTCCACAACCGAGAGATGCCCGATGGCGTCTTCAAGGTTAACGTGGCCAGTGTCTTAGCGGGCTTCGAGGATTTGCCTCCTCCGGTACCAGTCGATGACGAGGAGACCCCTCAATGGATTGGCGCATGCAAGAGCTGGTTCTTGCCTTGGCCGAAGACTCTTCTTCGTGTCGAGGCGCCCAGTATCACACCAACGACAGCTTCTCAAGAAGGTATGAACACCACCCCACCTACCAAATTACCTGCACCTGTCGTGGCGGGTGATACGGACGACGCGAGGGAGAGCCTCAATTACTGCCAGATGACGCCGCCCCCGTTGTCGAAGAAGCAAATGCTGATGATGACATGGAGGAGGATGATGATGACCCAGACAAGTATTTCAACACCGCCTATGATGATGGAGGATTGATGGCTCAGGACGACGAAGACTCAGGCTATGAGCGTGGAGATGATGACTTGATGCTGCCTGATTTGCCGGAGCCAGAACGTCCTAAGGCGGAATGCAAAAAGTCTCTCTTCAAGCGATCCTCGCAGGAGACGCCTCCAGATGCCGCCTCTACCCAGCAACCCGGGGGCCGTCCACTGATGAGCCCGACGACACTGGGGGTGGTGGTTAGGGAAGGTATGGTGGGCTCACTACCGCCACCCGCCAAGAAGCAAAGGAGGAGACCGGACAAGAAAGGCCCTAAAGGCGCCAGAGCTGCTTCAAGCAGCCAGTCGGCGCCTCTGAAGCCCGTGGTGGTAGACAGAATACCTGTCGAAGGTGTGAAGCATTTCCATGTCACCGGCGACCCGATCCTACCTGCGAAAGCGCTAGCGGCCATACAGAACAATGATCTAAGGAGACTCCATGAAGATGTGCTGGCCAAAGAGAAAAGCCGTCTCATCTCAGAAAAATCAGGATACCCGCTTTATGCGGCTCAGGTGCCAGGTGGGAAGTTGTACGTCCAGGGATGGCCCGCGGATAAGTTCATCCAGCGATTTGACTACATCGACGACATGTTCCACATGACCAAGCTGGATTTCCAGTTCATCCGCATGTATGCGCTGTATCTCAACTACTTCATCAGGATCGAGAACATAAAATATATCTGCGTCACGGACCCGTACCATATGCACGAGAGCTTCTTGGCAGTCTGCAAAGAGCACCGTGACTATGCGAGCAAGTACCTAGGCGGCTTCATGATCGCTAATAAGGACAAGGAAGCGATTCTCCTGCCTTATCATCCCACGTAAGTCATCCGCACATATCCTTTTGTAAGTGTTAATCATTCCTTTGCAAGCATGGAGGCTAATTTGTGGTGTACTTAATTTGCGCAGCGGGGGGGGGGGGGGGGGCGCCGTCCTCATAGTTCTGTACCCACAATACTCCCATGCTATGTACTTGGACTCATCGAAGAACATCAAGAAAAAGGATTACACGCACATAAAGAGTGTTCTCGATAGTGCACTGTTAACCTTCAGCATGTCTGGTGGATATATCAAGGTGAAAAAGAACAGGAAGAACGGGCTGGCTTTCGGCCATAAGACCGACTTCTGCTGCATCCAGCAACCGCACGACAGTAAGGCTGATGGATTCTAACTCATGCATCACCTGCTCGAGTACAGAAGGGATAATCAACGCCTTCGCATGTCACCTACTTCCAACGATGCCGAGATTGTCAGCTGGGCCAAAAATATAGGAAGGACACCGGATCATCGAATCCGAGCTGACTTTTATCACGTACAGTGTGAACTTGCCCAAGTGATCATGAAGCAGGTCCTCGAACCAACAGGGTTGTTCTACCATGGGCCAGCAATGACGCGGGATGATGTCCGAGCACTGCTAATCGCTCAGCGTCTGGACCTGAAGCCTTTCAAGAAGCTCGGGTGCTTCCTCCCTGACTATGAACATTGGACCGCCGACATGGAGGACTGATTGTCGATGACAATATATGTGTCACTACTGTCTTTCTATCGCAAAACTTTGAATTTATGCACGGCGAAGCTATGTGATGTAATTAAACCGTGGTCCTGAACTAGCGTAGATCGCTCTAGTTAATTAGTTTGGGTAGTTGGAACTTCGTTATTTATGTTTACTATATAGATTGCTTGTATTTTGCTAACTCTGTCTCTTCGTGTTTCTCAAGTACATTAAGTTGCATATTATCGATGAATTTATCAACTAACGATGCAGGTGCATAGATCAGAGATGGCGAAGGAGTGCTATGTTGTATTCGTTGGGAAGGTTCCAGGAGTGTACCGCCACTGGCCAGACGCTCAGGCTCAGGTGAACGGGTACTCGGGCGCTAGCCACAGAGGGTTCGACACCAGAGCCGAAGGGGAGAATGCTTACTTGAGGTGGACGCTCAAGCAAGAGAGGGAGCGGAACCGTCGGTGCCTCAAGTACTACATAGTCGCGGTCTTGCTCATGCTGATCGCTCTTCTCTTCTACATCATGGTTTAGATAGAGATGATGAAACTTGTGTGTGTGCCATGACCATGCAGTTGCACTTATTCGAGACATGACATGACTTTTGTGTATCGCTATTTTCGAGATGTGATGATATTTGTGTTGAATGATGATGATGATGGTATGACGAGACTACTTTATGTGTATGATATGATGAGAATATTGTATGTTTATTGTGATCTGATGAAACTACTGTATAGAGCCTGTACAAATACATCACAAATACGTAGAGGGGGGTATGAATCTGTGAAAGTAGGAATACTAGCAGCAGCGCTGGATTAGCATATAGCAGCAGCGCTGGGTTATCAGCAGCGCTGGCCATCCTGCAGCGCTACAGATAGTTATCAGTAGCGCTGGTTAGTGCAGCGCTACTACTAACTGTACTTAGCAGTAGCGCTTCTCTAACCAGCGCTACTACTACCACTTAGCTGTAGCGCGTTAGCAATAGCGCTGGACCCAGCGCTACTGCTATATGTATTTCCAGCGCTACTAGTAGGCTTTCTCCTAGTAGTGAGAAATGGACTTGACTGAGCTGGCTAGCGGGTTTCCGGAATTTAAGACGGACGGCAGTGCATTCAGTACGGCTGACTATTCCAGCTGTTTGAAAGAAACTCGTGTCGTGGCGAGTTAGATCATTGAAGAGTTGGACTTGAAGAGGTACCAGGCAGCTTATACTGAAGATAACCAACGGGTCACACCGCCAATCTTCGAGCCGATTGACCTGACTCCAGCACGCAGTAAGCACATCTTTGCTCCTGATGTTGATCCGTCCATTATCATGGGAGAGGACGCCAAGTTCCAAGCCTTGACCACCCTCGACTGGGACTTCGAAAATCTTCAGATAAGAGGAAGAGCGGAGCCGGAGCAGGATGACCCAGAGACACAAACTGCCAAGAAGCAGCAGGAGGGAGGTAACCCGGGAGCTGATAACCCGGAGGGCGCTGAAACTGGTGCCCAGGAGTAGAGCTCCAAAGAACTTTGACATCATGGAGCCCAGTTGTGACCTTGTAATAGGGTAGTTGAAACACTTAGGTGCTCTGACGTGCCTTCGCGCACTTAAAATTTTGCAGTATTTTGGATGAAACAGCTGCACTGGTGTCATTGTATATTAACCCGCCAGGTCTCCTTTGGAAGAAACTATTCTTCGTTGAGTATCAGTATGGCGAGTCATATCTGCAGAAACCATCAATAGTTTATCCGTCTCTGCATAACACTAACTTTAACATACCCCGGGGCGCTTAATAGCTTGTCCGGCTTGTGGTTAGCACCAGTCTGAAATAAAACCGTTATGATTTTTGTTTAAACCGGCTCTTCAATGACCCGGCGGCTCATGGCCCAAAGGGGAAACAAAGCTAACCCGTGAAATTTGAACAGAAATCGTGAAGAGATATCAATGTTAAGTCAGCTTTCGAGGCACGACAATATAGACCGGCTTTCGAGGCTCGGGTCTTGCTTCAATGAAGCTGGCGTGATAGCCCATGGTTTATCCTCGCTCTCTGTAAGCCGGCTCTCACGTGACATCCGATGTTTTAACCAAGACAAGTTCAGGGTCATAGAGATGATTGACTTGTCAAGAGTACACCGGGTCACCTAAGCGGAGTAGCATCAAGCAGACAGGCAGGTTTAACCAAGATAATATGGCATTAATTGCCGGGTCAAGAGGGTGAGATAGCTAAACTCGGTGAGTTGGAAGCCCCCAAGTGACCAATGATCAAAAATGAAAAGACTCATGCACAATATTTGAGATGAAACGACAGAGGCCCCGAGGTTCGAGGATGCCGGCTTATGTTTATTGACCATAATATATACAAAGGTATGTACAAGCAACTTGAGCCGGTGGCTCTAAGTGTAATAAGGACGGAGATGAGCGATATTCCAAGGCCCGTTGGTCTACTCCTCCGACGTACGTGATTTATTGTGCTCACGTATATCCATCAGGTAATATGAACCATTGTTGAGATTCTTGCTGATGACAAATGGCCCTTCCCAGGGAGGGGAGAGCTTGTGCATACCCGCCTATTCTTGAATCAGACGGAGTACTAAGTCGCCCTCTTGGAAAGTACGGCTGCGAACCCGACGGCTGTGATAGCGACGTAGGTCTTGCTGATAGATTGCATATCGTGCTGCTGCTAAGTCCCGTTCCTCCTCCAATGCATCGAGAGAATCTTGACGAGCCTGCTCGTTATCTGCTTCGACATAGGAGGTGACCCGGGGGGAATCATGGCGAATATCGCTGGGTAAAACAGCTTCTGCGCCATAGACCATAAAGAAAGGCATAAAGCCTGTTGATCTATTAGGGGTAGTCCGTATGCTCCAAAGGACAGAAGGTAGCTCCTCAACCCAGCAACCCAGCGTGCGCTCGAGGGGGACCATAAGCCTTGGCTTGATACCTCGTAAAATCTCTTGATTAGCACGTTCTGCTTGGCCATTGGACTGAGGGTGGGCAACTGATGGAACATCAAGCCGGATATGCTCTCTTTGACAAAACTGCTTCATAGCTCCCGTGGACAAATTTGTGTCATTATCAGTGATGATGCTATGTGGATAACCAAAGCGAAAAATCAACTTTTTCAAGAACTTGACTGTTGTGGCTGCATCACAATTGCTGATTGGCTCGGCCTCAACCCACTTGGTGAATTTATCAACAGCAACCAAAAGATGGGTCTTCTTGTCCTTGGATGGCTTTAACGGACCAACCATGTCGAGCCCCCAGACTGCAAAAGGCCATGTGATAGGAATCATGTGAAGTTCTTGAGCCGGAACATGAGCTTGACGTGCAAACTTCTGACAACCATCGCACTTGAGTACGATATCCTCTGCATCGGCGTGTGCAGTAAGCCAGTAGAAACCGTGTCGAAAAGCCTTTGCCACTAAAGACCTTGAGCCGGCATGATGACTACAATCTCCAGAATGAATCTCGTTAAGGATCTCTCGCCCTTCATCAGGGGAAACACAACGCTGGAAAACCCCTGTGATGCTTCGCCTGTGCAACTCACCGTTGACGATAGACATAGACTTGGAGCGGCGGACGATCTGACGAGCCATGATTTCATCTGCAGGAAGCTCGCCTCGAGTCAAATAATCCAGATAAGGAATTGTCCAGTCCGGAATAGCGTGAAGAGCCGCCACCAACAGTGCCTCCGGGTCAGGAACAGCGAGATCTTCCTTGGAAGGTAGCTTGACAGAAGGGTTATGGAGCACGTCAAGGAACACATTAGGGGGGACCGGCTTACGTTGTGAGCCGAGTCATGACAATGCGTCAGCCGCCTCGTTAAGTCGCCGGTCGATGTGATCGACTTGATATCCTTTGAAGTGTCCAGCCACATTGGTTACTTCTTGCCGATAAGCCGCCATAAGCGGGTCCTTAGAATCCCACTTTCCTGAAACTTGTTGAGCGACTAAATCTGAGTCGCCCAAGCACCTGACCCGGCTGAGATTCATCTCCTTAGCTATCCGAAGACCGTGGAGGAGAGCCTCATATTCAGCTGCATTGTTAGTAGAAGTAAACAGAATCCTCAGGACATAACAAAATTTATCACCTCGAGGGGAAGATATGACGACTCCAGCCCCCGAGCCTTCTAGCTGTCTGGAACCATCAAAATGTATAGTCCAATATGTATTATCAGGCTTCTCTTCCGGAGCTTGGAGTTCAGTCCAATCATTGATAAAATTGACAAGTGCCTGGGACTTGATGGCCGTGCGAGGCACGTATTTAAGATGATGTGGGCCAAGCTCAATCGCCCACTTGGCAACCCGGCCTGTCACTTCCCTGTTCTGGATGATATCGCCCAAGGGTGCTGAACTGACCACAGTAATGGGGTGCTCCAGGATATAATGTCTGAGCTTGCGACTAGCCATGAAGACACCGAACACCAGTTTCTGCCAATGTGGGTACCTCTGCTTGGACTCAGATAGAACTTCGCTGACATAATAGACTGGCCGTTGCACTGGATATTCTTTCCCTGCCTCTTTCCTTTCGACCACAACTGCAACACTTACCGCTTTGTTATTGGCAGCAATGTACAGGAGCATAGGCTCTTTGGCAATGGGAGCAGCGAGGATAGGCGGCTTGGCCAATTGCTTCTTGAGGGCTTCGAAAGCTGCATCAGCAGCATCACTCCAGACAAAGATGTCAGTCTTCTTCAACATCTGATAAAGGGGAATTGCCTTTTCGCCAAGGTGGCTTATGAACCGGCTCAAAGCAGTGATCCGACCCGCCATCCGTTGAACGTCATTGATATTCTCTGGTTTCGCAAGTGAGGTTATTGCCTTGATTTTATCCGGGTTGGCTTCAATGCCTCGTTCCGATACTAGGAAACCCAGCAACTTGCCTGCAGGAACACCAAAAACACACTTATCCGGATTAAGCTTCATCTGGTAAGTCCGAAGATTATCAAAAGTTTCCTTGAGATCATCCAGCAAGGTCTCCTTCTTCAATGACTTGACCACGATATCATCCACATAAGCATGAACGTTGCGCCCAATCTGTTTATGAAAGCAATTCTGGACACACCGCTGATAAGTCGCCCCAGCACTTTTGAGCCCGAAAGGCATAGAGACATAGCAGAAGGCCCCAAAAGGTGTGATGAAAGCCGTCTTCTCCTGATCCTCGACAGCCATCTTTATCTGATGATAGCCGGAGTAAGCATCCAGGAAACACAAACTCTCACAACCCGCCGTGGCATCGATGATCTGATCAATGCGAGGGAGGGCAAACGGGTCTTTGGGACAAGCCTTGTTGAGATCTGTATAGTCAATACACATGCGCCAAGTGTCGTTTTTCTTTAGAACAAGCACTGGATTAGCCAACCACTGAGGGTGAAAAACTTCAACGATAAACCCGGCAGCTAGGAGCCGAGCGACTTCTTCCCCAATAACCTTGCGTCTCTCCTCATTAAAACGACGGAGGAATTGTCGAACAGGCTTCATTCTCGGATCCACATTAAGGTGGTGCTCAGCGAGTTCTCTCGGTACACCTGGCATGTCAGAAGGTTTCCACGCGAAGATGTCCCGATTCTCACGGATGAACTCGATGAGCGCGCTTTCCTATTTGGGATCCATACCAGTCCCAATAGTGAACGTCTTGGACGGGTCACCAGGGATGAACTCAACCTACTTGGTGTCCTCGGCCGACTTAAACTTGAGGGGCGGGTCAGACTCTGTGGTGGGCTTCTTCAAGGGCGTCATATCGGCCGGGTCAACATTTGCAGTGTAATATTTCAACTCTTCCGCGGCGCAAGCCATCTCGGCGTAGGCTGCATCCCCTTCCTCGCACTCAAGGGCGATCTTTCGATCTCCATTAACTGTGATAGTTCCTTTTGGTCCAGGCATCTTGAGTTTGAGGTAGACATAACAGGGTCGAGCCATAAAGCGAGCGTAAGCCGGCCGCCCAAACAGGGCGTGATACGGGCTCTTGATCTTGACCACTTCAAAGGTCAAAGACTCGCACCTGTAATTATCATCAGTTCCAAACGCGACATCCAGCTTGATCCGCCCGATAGGATATGCAGACTTTCCAGGAACAATCCCGTGAAACACTGTAGAAGACGACTGGAGCTGTTTTTCAGACAGGTTCATCCTTCGGAAAGTGTCGTAGTATAGGATGTTTATGCTGCTTCCACCGTCCATGAGCACCTTTGTGAGTGAGTAGCCGCCGACTTGAGGCGCCACCACCAAAGCCAAACAACCCGGACTATCAACCCGGGGAGGATGATCCTCTCTGCTCCATGTAATGGGCTGTTCCGACCAACGTAGATATTCCGAGGCCGCCGGCTCAACAACACTGACGGCTCATTTCCGAAGTTTGCGATCTCGCTTGTCAGTATAGGTCGTGAACACGTGATACTGCTATTCAACTGCTTGGGATTGCTCTAAAAACCAGACTGATTGCCATGTTGGTGATTGCCCTGCTGTTGACTTCCTTGCCCCGAATGCTGATTGCCTCCGTTGTTGCCAGAACCCTGGTAACCCACTCCTGAGCCGCCCGGGCCGTGGAATCCCGGGTTGTGAAAGCCGCCGGATGAGCCGGCTCCAGGCTGCCCCGGGTTGCCTCCTCTGCCGCCCTGGCGGCTCTGAAAGAATTGCTCTCCAAAAGCTTGCATTATGTGACAGTTCTCCCAAGAGTGGGTTGACGGCTTATTAGGGAGGCTGTGCTTTGGGCATGGGCCTTTGAGGGCTTCCTCAAAATTTCGGGGCTTGTTGCCACTGTAGGATCACCCTGAATTATTTCCCTTCGGGTATTTATAACCAGTGTTGGCATTAGCAACCAAATCTGATCCTCCTTCCTAATTCTTACGCTTCCCTCCATTGCCATGATTTCCATTGTTCCCTGAATTGTTCTGCTGGTTACCCTTGCCACCATTGTTTTTCTTTCCCTTGCCAGTCTGGTCATTGTCTGGGCTGGGATCCTTCGTGGTATCTGACTCGGCATACCTGGTGAGGACATCCATGAGCTCGCCCATATCCTGAACCTTCCGCTTGAGCCGGCCCAGTTTCTGCATGAGCGGCTCAAAGTGGCAGTTTTTCTCCAAGATCAGAACCGCCTGAGCCGCCGTGATGCTGTAGGAGGCGTGAATAATTTCTGCAACCCGGCGCGTCTAGTGATGGGCCGACTCACCCTCACGTTGGATGCAGTGGTGAAGATCGACGATCATCATTGGGCGCTTGCAGGTTCCCTGGAAGTTCTTGATGAAACGGTCCTTCAACTTTGCCCAGGTGTTAATAGAATTAGGGGGCAAGTTTTTCAACCATGTACGAGCCGGCCCTTCCAACATCATCGTCAGGTACTTGGCGCAGACAGCGTCGCTGACATCCAGCATGTCCATGGCTATCTCGTAGCTCTCAATCCAAGCAGCCGGCTCAAGGTCAGCCGTGTAATTTGGAACCTTACGAGGGCCTTTGAAGTCCTTGGGCATGTGCTCGTTGCGTAAAGCTGGTACCAAACACGGTATCCCGATGGTCCTGCTGCTGGAAGTCAATTGGGTTGTGACAAGCGGCGCTTGAGCCGCCGCATTCGCCGCCTCCACTGCTCGCTGAGCCTGAGCCGTGTCAACGATCTCCTGGGCGTTAAGGGGCTCACGGCGCGGCGGGTCATGAGGCTGCTCACGATGTCGATGAGCACTGGTAGAGACAGCCGGCGACTCATCATGGCGGCTCCTGCTATGGCTTGGAAGCGGGGTAGAGTGGATTCGCTGCCGACTGTAGGAGTAGTTCGCCTGCTGGGCGACCGCAGTTTTTAACATGTCAATGGAATTCCGGGCTTCAATCTCGACCGGTGAGTTTCCCGTGATTGGGAGCGCGGCCAGGTTGGTCGCTGCTGTCACCAAGTTGTCCAAAGGGTTGGTGAAGTGACCCGCCGGCGTGAGGAAACGATGCGGAGGAGTCTGAACCGGCGGGGGCCGCTGGGCCGGCTCATGCAGGCGCTGCTGAGCCGGTTGATGAGGTTGACCCGGCGACGGCTGCCTGCCTCTGCTCGGGGGTATAAATGGTGCTTCCGGGGTACCCGCCCCAGCCCCCTGAACGGGCGCATCCTGCGGCGTGTAAAACAGGCGCATGGGCTCGTAGTTGGGTGGTAGACGGCTCATATGGCGCCTCTGATGAACTGCCTCTGAGGCACTCTGACGGAGCCCCATGCGCCAGGCTTCGGCTTTCAGGCGCTCTACCTCAGCTTGGACTTGAGATTGTAACTCCGCCATGCGAGTGCTTTCAGCGTTGATATCTGCCTGTACCTTAGCCATCTGCTCGCGGAGCTTGGTCACCTCCATGTTGCGTTCCGCCTGGTTCTCTGCGGTCACCGGCATCGCAAGGAGAGTCGCCAGGGCGGTTGCCAATTCTGTCAAAGCCTGAGCCGGCGGTACGGTTGAGCCGGCCGCCATGGAATTAAGGGCCGGGGCCGAGCCTGCCATATAGACAGCAGCCCGGGGGGGCGTGTTGAAGGAGTCCTGAGCCGGCTGGTTGTCAGAGTAGCCCCCAAGCCCACCATCGTAAAGCGGGAGGATCGACCCGGTCTCGCCTACCGAGGACTCGCCATCAGAATAGACGAGGGTATCGCCGCCGGACGCAGAGTTATCTGCGAGGTCCACCCCCTGGGTGAAACCGACGAAGACGTGCTTCCGGGCGGCTTGAGCCTGGGCGGGTTGCGCGCGCCGAGCCGGCTCGTCGATGTCGGTGCAGATGTCCGGCTCGGGTTCAGATCCGCCGGCTTTGCCGATGAAGACGTGGATTTTGCCCAAGGGGACCCGGTACCCATACTCGATTGAGTCGGCCTCAGGGCCCCAGCCTGAATCGTCGATGTAGAGCTTGTCGCGGAGACTCTTGGTCATGCGGCCGATCGCGTATCCCTTGATCCCTGCGGGAGTTCCCTTCAAGTACTCAACACCACCGAGCAAGAGCCCCACGGTGGGTGCCAACTATCATGGTTTTGTCACGGCAGATGTCCTTGTGAAAGGACTTAGTCGTGAGGCCATCGCAGCTAGCTGGTAACTCGAACGGGGTTGATCGGAATCTAGAGACAAGGGTTTACCCAGGTTCGGCCCCTCTCGAAGGAGGTAATAGCCTACGTCCTGCTTTGGTTGTATTGATGTTGATCTCGATTACAAGGGTGCGACTTGGCTAGCCTAGTACTCGAGAGCTTGTAACTTAAATCTTTCTGCCTCAGGGGCTCGCCTTTATATACAGGTCGAGGCCCTGGGTTTACAACAAAGTCCGGGTCGAAGAGACGACCCGTGTCATATTCTAATTCCTACTCATCTTGTTTCACAAGTAAGAAAACTCTTTGGGCGCCTTAGATGGAAAGGCTCTGGGCCGTGAGCCGGCCTCCTCCGGGCGGCTTATCCCCTGGACTCCGGTCTTCTGGATCGCCGCGGCCCACCTGTAGAAACCTTCTTCTAAGTCGCCGTATAGTGACCCGGCCCTAAACGGGCGGGTTACATCCAGGGGTTATATCCCCGACAGGTATGTTCTAAAGGAGAAGGTGATCAATTACTGGTTCGCAATATGGTGGTTGTAGTGATGTAGTCCCTCTTATTCTCTCATTCTCCCTTGCAAAATATTTCCGCGAACACGCAAGAGCTTGCGTATCTTTCATTGATAGAAGAATAGAGTACAGAGGGTACAAGGTGCCATGCAATGCTCCAGGTCAGGAGCGAGAGAGGGATCAAAAGAAAGGAGTTACATGAGGGGGTAGAGAGAGGGAGTCCTCATGCGAACTACTCGGGCAAGATGTTGGCCCAATGTTACCCGCGGTGGCCCAAAGCCGGGCCCCGCTGATAATGAGGCTGAGGAGGCGCTGAAGAGAGGGCATCTCACCGTCGAACACGCTGTTGTTTCGGTGCTTCCAAAGAAGCCAGGCGCCAAGAAGCAGCAAGGAGGAGAGGCCTTTGCGGGACGGCGACGGCGCGGCGGCACAGGAGGTCAGTCACCAATCTTGGAACTGGTCGTCGAGCTGCGGAGGCCCAGGTGTGCATTGGCACCAAGAGAGGAGCTCATGCCAGAGCTGCCTCAAGAAAGAGCAGCCGATGAGGAGGTGGCGCATGCTCTCGGGCTCCTGGTCACAGAATAGGCATAGGAGAGCATGAGCGAGGCCGTGTAAGCCGATAAAAGTTCCAACATTCTGACGTTTTAGATCATTATATAATTTTCAGCAATCTTTGAATATAGGCTGTGTGATGTGGTGGCGTGGCATACAGGTAGAGAAGCGACAGTTTCTATAATTAACCTTCACAGGAAAATGCAAATTAATATAAATCGATAAATACTGCCTCCGTTTGGAAATATTTGAAGTTTTAGGTTTGTCCTAAGTTATTTTTTAATGTTTGACCATATATATAGAAAATATATTAGTGATGAATCTAGTGGAAATTATTTGGTGTAGTAGATATTGGTAACATTTTTCAGTAGACTTGATCAAATTTTAAAGATGTTTGACATAGAATAAATCTAGACCTTCAAATATTTTGGAACGTAGGCAGTATATTAAGTATACAGGTGCTAAAAGAACCCTCCAGATTGCAGGAAGCCAAGCAGGCATACAGAACATAAATAAAATTCAACTGTATACACATACTAAGATAGAACAGTATACACAGACTAAGATAGAATTCCTTGATCCATTAACATGGGTTAAATTACTACATAGTGATCGTCATAAGGATAATCAGCACTGGGCAGCCAAAGAGAACAACGTCACATGCCATGTCTACTTTCTCAATTGTTTCCATAAATCTTTTGCGAGCTTCACTTCTATGCCTGCACATGCATGAAAGAGCAACTGTATTAGATAAGCCTTAAAATGAATATTTTTTTCTTTTACATTCAAAAAAGAATATGGTTTCTAAATATAAAGCTAGGTACTAGCTAGACACAAAATATGTATACAATCATATCATACGCTCAAATAAGCTCAAGTGCTCACCATGAGGCAAGTGGATATACCTGGCTTGTCAATATACGATAAAACAACCTAAATTGTCAAATAAGCTCAAGAGGCAAATGATCTGGGTAGTCCATACGCGGCGAAACAGTCTAAATTTTCAACAACAGCTTGAAAGACCAATCAGGAGAACATACAGTTTTCTGTCTTGTAATTATCGCGAAGTAGAGGGTGGCGATCTTATATCTTCTTAATATAATTTTTATTTGAGTAATAGATCAACAATCAACCACCCATTCTATATACTAAAAAAAAGGAGTGTGGCCTTGTTAAGTTCAGAGCGCTCTGTGGGTGGGTCTAAACAATCAGAAAAAAAAAATCTTCATTATGATAGATACCATCCATACTGGATCAATTCACTATATCACTTTGCAATGAAAAAAGATAAATATGTTACGGCAAACTTTGTTTCTAATGTTGTATCACTAACAACTTTGAAATGAAGAAGGAATGTGTTATGGTAAAACTCTGTTTCAAACACTGTAGCATTACCTCATAGCTTCATTATGAGAAGCTTCAGCTGCAGCACTACCTTGTTCCATCATCTCCAACCACTTTGGCCTCTGCCCCAGCACTTTTCCAACTCCGTGTCTATGGAGTTTTCTGGAACTCACGCAGGCCAGCCCAGCGCTCGCTAGCTGTTACCTTTTCCTTCGTTTTTTACTCTTTTTGTTTCCCTTCTCTCTTTTTTATGTATGACATTCACTACCATTCAAAAAGGTTCCTGTAGTTTTCAAAATGTTGACTCGTTTAGAAATATGCTCATGATCTTTAAAAAAAATATGAAATTGCAAAGATTGTTCGCGTAATTCATAAAAATATTTGTATCATTCAGAGTTGTTCATGAAATTTAAGAAATGTTCACAAGTTTAAAAATATTTTTCTTGAATTTTTAGAAAATTTTATGAAATGGAAAACTTTGTTCACGCTATTTTTATAAATGTTCGTAGCATATAAAAAAATTGTGACATTAAAAACAATGTTCATAAACACTTAGGAAATGTTCGCACATTTTACAAAAAAAATAAACAGTTCATGGTATTTTTGAAAAATGTTCACCATCTGTTAGAAAATGTTCACTTTGTATTAAAAAATGTTCAATGTGCATTTTACAACTGTTCACCATGTATTTCGGATAAATATTTATATTGTATTTAAAAAATATTTAACATGTATCTGAAAAATGTTCAACATGTATACCAAAAATGTTCAATGTATAATCGGAAAAGGTCGACATGTATTCGAAAAAAAGAAGAAAAAAATAAACAAAAAGGATGAAAATAAAATAATGAAGAAAACCAATAACATGGGATCTAATTATTTTTGTGTAGGGTAACGCAGCAGAAAACAAAAAAATTCGGTACTGCGAGCACGCCCAGGACCACTATGGAGATGCATACAAGGTTTTTGATCTGATCGTTACCGACTCGTAGCGCAACGGAACTAGTGTCGATATAGATCGTCGGTGCAGATCCCCGCAGTTAGGATTTACAACCTCCCAACCGCGAGGATATACTCCCTCGTCTGCCCCCGGACAGTCCCTCGGACAGCCCTTTGGGAGGCGGTCGGACAGTCCCCCGGACGGTGTCACGGACAGCCCTTCGGGAGGCACACACAGAATCTCGGACAGTCACTCGGACAGCCCTTCGGGAGGCACTCTCGAACAGCCCCTCGGGCAAAAAGATCGAACCTACGACCTCTCTACGGGGTTGCACACATACGGTGTCATCTATCCGGCAGGGCTTCGCCGTCCAGAATTAGTTCCCACCGGAACCCAGACAGCCTTTCGGCTGTACGAAACTATTTCGCGGGGAGGGAGAGAGAAGCCAGATCATTGCATGGCACTTGTATGTGAGAAAGAGTGAGTGTGGAGAGTGCCTCTCCACCTCTATTTATAGGAAAACCCAAGGGGTAGGGTGGCTCCCAAAATACCAAAAAACCCATCATATGGATTTTCCACAAGGGTAAAATGGGAAGGCTAGAGGAGCACCAAGGATGGGCTCCTCCTTGGCCAGCCACCATGTGTGGACCCCTCTCCAAAGGGGGTTCCTTGGTCCCCAATCCCTTCTAGAAGCCTTTTGGTAAAAGCCCTAAAAGGTGGCTTTCCATAAAGTAACCCAAAAATCACTTTCACTATTCACGGAAACATTTTTCCGCGACCGTTAAATCCGAAAATATTTCTATGGGTCTTAAAATAATTCCAGTACCCACTAAAATGATTTTGGACGCGTTCTGAAACAATTCCGGATTAGTGATTTTCATCTGCGAAAAGCAACCAAACCGGTTCTCCGGAACATTTCCGGTTTTTATCCCGGAAAAATCCCAGAAATTTTCAGAACAATTCTGGCACCCTCCAAGAATTTCCAGGTGTGTGCCGAAATCAATTTGACTTAATGGTGTACTCCGAAACAACTTTTCGGTTTTACCGAAACTATTCCGGTGTTCTCTCTCCAGAACTTTTTTGTTGTCTCCGAAACTTTTTCGGTGACTTTCTCTCAGACTCCCTGTTTAGTATTCAGCAGATAGATGACCCTTAAGCGTGTGACCCTATAGGTTCAGTGAAGTATAGACATGACCGGAACACTTTCCAATCAATGATCAACATCGGAGCCGTGGACACCCATATTGACCCCTATACCCACACGAATAAATATTCGAGTGAACCTCCAATTGCCGTGTGCTATTCCTGTTGCTTCGCGATATGTTACAAATACCCGAGGTGAGAATCATCGGCATCCCCGTGGATCAACACTTGTCCACAATGCCAGTTACCTCGTTACCGGTTTTGTTCTCTTTTCTCGTTCCCGTGTTCCGGCATCCCTGTGACCAAATCACATTGTGTCTGGCCAGACGATGGTGGATACCATAACACCAAGAGGGCCCAGAGATATCTCTCCACCATCGGAGGAGCAAATCCCAATCTTGAGCTATCAAGTTACTTGACATACTTTCCCATGAACCCGTAAGCCACCGTAATAGCCACCCAGTTACGGATAACGTTTAACAAACCCCAAAGTTCATGAATCAAGCATGAAGAAACTCGATACTCTCATGGTCTAAGAATTATGCAAACGTAAACTTTTCTGTGTTATTAACCATTAACTTGTGACGAATGTATCTCATAGCATAACATCAATCGGGTCGATTCAACCACAAGTGTTCTACTGACATTGTGTCCCCAAAGTTGCTAGCATAGTCATGCCCATGAGCAGGAAAGCAGAACCATCATGCAACACTTGAGCTAGTCTTAGAGGCTAGACTAGGAATACATTTTACCGTTTATTATTCCACACGTGCATATGAGTCTTCCTCCGAGCCTCGTGTTATTGCAGACTGGAGAACCATAGCAGTTATAGCACGAAATACAAACTTAATTACGAACATGGAGATAAATAATAACATTTATTATTGCCTCTAGGGCATATCTCCTACAGACTCCCACTTGCACTAGAGTCAATAATCTAGTCAATGCTAAAGCACTTTACACCATTGGCATACCGGTGTAAAATATGCTTCGCTTGTGGTATAGCCTGATGTCCAACGGAGCTGACAACTTCAGGTCCGTGTGTATCTTTGCATATCCTCGCGTTTTCACGCTTTCACAAAATTCATATTTTGTATGGACTTGGCTTTGTATATATGTGAATCACTGGTCGAACCTTGATTCCTCAGAATGAGCTATGGAGCAACTATCTACAATAGTGTCCCATTGACCAAAGACATCTTGGAACCATACTAAGTTCATGAATGAACTATATGATTCAACATCTTCTTTGCCGCTTCCAAAGCGTCAACATACTTAGCCTTTGTTATAGAATTCGCCACAGTATCCTGTTTGGAACAATTTCCAACTACCGTGCCACCATATCGTGTATTACACAAAACCCTTAACTTAAATCGAAAATCGCATGGAGCATTGATGAAGACTGTATCGATGTAATTACTTACAACGAGCACTTCATAATCTCTGCTTGCGAGAAAACATGTCATCAGTGCTACTTTAGTACTCAACGACATTTTTCACTGTTGTTCCATGATCAGTACTTTGATCACTTTGGTATATGTACTCGCAACAACTTGAGAGCACTGGACATATCTGGTTGTTTTACATACCATGGAATACATGATTAATGCAAATACGAAAGTGTGTGGAATCTCCATCATGTATTTTGCTCATCAGTGTTTTGGGACACCGAGTCTTGCAAAAACTCTTTCCATGTGACTTCGGCAAGAATCACTCCTTGGCATTTTTAATGCTAAATTGTTTCAGCATCTTGTCAATATGTATTTTTGCTTAGCCCTATTAGAAAATTCTATCTCCGTAGATAAATATGCCTAATATCAAGGCTACTCAGCCCAAGTACTTCATCGAAAAACTAATTTTCAATGAAGTCCTAATTCGTGTCAAGAAATTTATATTATTTCCAATCCACAATGTGTCAAGCACACAAGGTTTTTAGAAATATTATTATGCTCCCACTTACTTTCTTGTAACCACAAGCATCTTTGTTATCCATTGATGAAATCAAACTCTTTTGACTATTTCATCAAAAACGAAGATTCCAACTCCCTTTTGCTCTCTTCTGTCCATTTCTGGAACTCTGAAGTTTGCATACTCACTAGCATCCTCTGGATCGACAAAACACTTTAGACTGTGTCACATACAAGTCTTAGTTTGTATTTCCATTTCATGGAAATCCTTTTGGCATCCATGTTTCATATCTCATGTTTGAAATATGTATTAATTGCTAGTTTAACCCGAACCGATTTTAAGCATCGCTATGGTGAGATAACCTCATCGTAGTCAACTCCTTGAACTTGTTATTGCAACAAGTCGAGCTTTATGGATAAAACATTTTATCCACATCAGTTTTATAGTTCCATTAATGTTCGTTAGACTCTAAGTCTTCCGAAGGGTTTATCAAGATCAAATCTTGAATCATTTATATGGATACTATCTCGGATTATATTGGCATTTAGCCAATTCCGGAGTCAGGGCCCATCAACGCTTCCTTGTGTATCGTAGGTATATTGTTGTCTAACAACAATATCTAGTCTGTGCACCTGAGAGGTTTGCACGAGTTTTGCCTACGTGGTTCAGCTGCAAGTTCGACCGAAGTCCATACATTTTATTGCAGAGACTTTCGTATCAGTCGCAGTAGGAAACTCTGGAATTACTTCCAAGGTTTCATTCCTTTGACCTGATGACGAAGATACTGTTATCTCGTCGAGTTGCACTGTCCTCCCACTCACCTTTTTGCAAGAAACATTTTCTTCAAAATCACACCGTTCTTTGTGGCAAACATTTTTGCCTCGGTACAGTGAGGGAGGAATACCCAATAACTTGGGATAACCTACAAAGTAGCACTTGTCTGATTTGGAATAGGTTTGTAAATATTTTACACAAGCCCCATATTCCAAATCTTAAGAAAAGATATAACATGGTTGGGTGTACCATACCATGGCGTCATTTCAACAGATCTGATGGCGCTCTTTTCAGTGTAAAAGCCGCAGTCTCTAAAGCATTACTTTAAAAGGGGATAATGGCAAATTGATTTATGTCATCTTTGATCTTACCATGTCATAAATGGTTTGATTACATCTTCACGGATATTCCACTCACAGTGGTGCTTCAGGAGGTGTAAGTTATGAAACTCTTTTCACAAGTCATCAGACATTCGCTAAACTTGTAAGTCAAAATATTCCTTTCCGCAATCTAATTGTAGAAACATAATTTTCTTGTTACAATAGTTTCTACTTCATTTTTGAAAACCTTTCGAATGATTTCAAAAGATCCAAACTTACGTCTCATCAAGCAAATATCCATATATCTACTTGAGCCTTTTTTGAGATAGACAAATCCACTGTTTGCAACAACATTTATCGGACTACACACATCAAAATGTATGATCACCAATAAGTTCGTTGCTCGTTCTTTATGGCCTGTGAACGGTATTTCAGTCACTTCACTTTTCGGACGAAAATTGCAAGTGTCAGATGATTCATAATCAAATGACTTCAAAATCCATCATAATGGAATTTTTCCATGCGGGTTTCTCCAATGTGACCAAATGCAGTGCCACACATATGTGGTATTCTTTTAGTCTTGCGACATTTAGCGTCAGTGTTATGGATGTATCATATTACCATCAATATTCATAACATACCTCCCATCCACGATGGAAGCATGGCCCTTATGTTATTCATGACACTGAACAACAATTGTTCTTTTATGAACAACCCTTTTGCAGCAAACATTATGCAATGGGCTAGAGTGTATAAAACTCTAAAATGAATTATGAAAGTAAACACAGAGGTAATATATTATTATCAATATTCATAACATACATCTCATTCATAATGAAAGTATGGCCCTTATGTTATTCATAACACCGAACATGAAAAGTTCTCTTATGAATAACCTTCTTGCAAGATACTTTATGCAATGGGCTAGAGTGTATGAAACTCCAAAAATGAATCATGAAAATAAATACATTGGTAATACGACGATGGAAGGTATAGTAACATTTACTATGTTCCCAGCGCGTATCTAAACCTCACTCTGGCAAGTCTTTTAGGCCGTAGTAGTTCTTGCATCGAGTCGCAACAGAATGCAATCGAGCGGGTATCTCTATGATCAACTCACAATACCCAAGAATCAGTGATTAACATGTTTAATCATAATTCCCAAGAACTATTTCTTTTGACCAGCCTTCTATACATCAATAGCTTGTATGACTTTCATACATGAGCTGGATATTCCAGTCTTCTCTCTTATTGCCTTTATGCTTCTAACAGTTTTAACTTTTAGTATTTCTCCTACTCTCAGAAAAAGCACCCAACTTTAAGAGTGGCGTCAGCCCTGGACTTCCTAGGCGTGTGAGTCACACTAACACCCTTTGGACATTTCCTTTCTCTTTAAGTTGTTGTTTTATTCACCTTCATCATATGACTGGCGTTCTTCTGGATCCCTCTCTCATCAGTCAAATGCCCAGTAAACACTTTACTAATACTTTGCAAACAAACATTGCTTTGGATATTTCATATCTTTTAGCCTTTGTTTGTATCTGAAACTAATTTTCAGTTCCATGAATATCACATAGCTATCCCAAACTTTTGAAGTTGGGGTCTTATGGAAGAAAACATATTGCACTTAACCATAACGGAATTCTAGCTTTTGGATCGAAGGACGAGAGTCACATCATCCATAGCATTAGCAGGAGAATACCAAAAGCATGCGATAGGACAAAGTCCTTCTCGGCACTCTTGAGGACAATCCTCACATTACGTTACCAACCATAAAGTTTTAACCAGATATTTAACAGCTATTCAATTTTAACAGGGAAGGTGGAAACGCTAGTCCTTATTCTACAACTATTATGCAAATTTCACTCAGACAATGTTCATAATTAATTGCACTAAGAATTAAAAGAATTAATTCTAAAGTGCGCTCCCACTCAAATCAATATCTCTCATAATTGATTGTGAGTGATACAAGATCCAAATTTCAATTCAACGCCAAGGATGCATCCATCTCAAGTGACGAGAATTTCATTTGGTAGGCCAACTTGCCAATCACATCTCTATGTGACTCTTGTTCATCTTTCGATGGGAGTGTTCCGAGCTCAGGACGATCCTCCGGAACGTCAAGACAACCAAGTGATCTTGCTGCGAGGTCTCAACTCACCCGCCTCACACTTCTCTAATCGTTCGTACCCATGCATCCATGTGATACCCCGAAGAGATAGGTGCCGTGACGGTGCTACACTTGGGAGAACACTAACTACTTGATATTTTAAGTGAGAGATCACCCAAATAAAAAGCGACTACCGCGCAATCAAAAGGGTGCATCATAAGGGATAAACATCTCAGGCAATTCATAATAGCATGATATGGTATAGCCCTTTCTGACGGAGAAGTCTTTATTTCTTCGTCTTTGACATTCGCGTCGGTGTTCACCTTCGCGAAGTTTGCCACCACCTTGTCGATGCACCAGATGATATTGCTATCTCTATAGCTAATAAAATAAGTGCATTACTTAAGGTTGACACGCAGGTCATTAAAGTGACAATCATATGGCTCCAGCCATCATGCCGAATCATGACATGCTGGTCATGTTAATTTACATTTTATAGTCATCTCATACATAATCAAATTATTATGAGCACTGCTATACCACATCACATGCACATCCTGCAAAACCAAGTTAGACGCCTCTAATCGGTTTATGCAAAAATTTATTTTGCGTGGCTTCTAAGGTTTCGAAACAAACCGAAGCTACCAACGTCCATCATCAAGTATGATTATTCAAGTCGCTAGATTAACTTTGCGGGGTGTATGAAACACGAGATAATAAAATCTCGAGCCCCATACTCAACTTCGTCATACGCATGACCCCCGTGCAGATCATATCTGCATTGCCCTTTCGCCTGCGAAATTTCATCTTTCTTTTAACTATGGTGGAATTCAAAGAACTGTTAGCACTTCGTTGATCAATCAGGATCGCGGATTGCCAGAACTTTGAAACTCCACCATGCCGTTATCAAGATCAGAAATACGCAAATTTCAGGGAAGCAACAAGAACATCAGGTAACAGATTTCATCTGCTACCCGCACAAAGAATTTTCAGTAATAGAACTCATCTACTACAAATTATATTGTGCAACACCCATACATCTCTATGTATTCTAGATCGCAACCTGCATCTACGCATAGCACGGCTCATGATGCCACTATAGGGTAATGCAGCAGAAAACAAAAATTTCCGGTACTGCGAGCACGCCCAGAACCACTATGGAGATGCATACAAGGTTTTTGATCTGATCGTTACCGACTCGTAGCGCAGCGGAAGTAGAGTCGATGTAGAACGTCGGTGCAGATCCCCGCAGCTAGGATTTACAACCTCCCAACCGCGAGGATGTACTCCCTCATCTGCCCCCAGACAGTCCCTCGGACAGCCCTTCGGGAGGCGGTCGGACAGTCCCCCGGACGGTGTCATGGACAGCCCTTCGGGAGGCACACACAGAATCTCGGACAGTCACTCGGACAACCCTTCGGGAGGCACTCTCGAACAGCCCCTCGGGCAAAAAGATCGAACGTACGACCTCTCTACGGGGTTGCACACATACAGTGTCATCTATCCGGCAGGGCTTCGCCGTCCAGAACTAGTTTGCACCGGAACCCAGACAGCCTTTCGGCTCTATGAAACTATTTCGCGGGGAGGGAGAGAGAAGCCAGATCATTGCATGGCATTTGTATGTGAGAAAGAGTGAGTGTGGAGAGTGCCTCTCCACCTCTATTTATAGGAAAACCCAACGGGTAGGGTGGCTCCCAAAATACAAAAAACCCATCATATGGATTTTCCACAAGGGTAAAATGGGAAGGCTAGAGGAGCACCAAGGATGGGCTCCTCCTTGGCCGGCCACCATGTGTGCCCCCCCCCCCAAAGGGGGTTCCTTGGTCACCAATCCCTTCTAGAAGCCTTTTGGTAAAAGCCCTAAAAGGTGGCTTTCCAAAAAGTAACCCAAAAAGCACTTTCACTATTCATAGAAACATTTTTCCGCGACCGTTAAATCCAAAAATATTTCTGTGGGTCTTAGAATATTTCTAGTACCCACTAAAATGATTTAGGACGCGTTCCGAAACAATTCCGGATTAGTGATTTTCATCTGCGAAAAGCAACCAAACCGGTTCCGGCAGCTCCGGAACATTTCCGGTTTTTATCCCGGAAAAATCCCAGAAGTTTCCAGAACAATTCTGGCACCCTCCAAGAATTTCCAGGCGTGTGCCGAAATCAATTTGACTTAATGGTATACTCCGAAACAACTTTTCGGTTTTACCGAAACTATTCCGGTGCTCTCTCTCCGGAACTTTTCCGTTGTCTCTGAAACTTTTTCGGTGACTTTCTCTCAGACTCCCTGTCTAGTATTCAGCAGCTAGATGACCCTTAAGCGTGTGACCCTATAGTTTTGATGAAGTATAGACATGACAGGAACACTTTCCGATCAATGATCAACATCGGAGCCGTGGACACCCATATTGACCCCTATACCCACACGAGTAAGTATTCGAGTGAACCTCCAGTTGCCAGGTGCTATTCCAGTTGCTTCGCGATATGTTACAAACACCCGATGTGATATTTATTGGCATCCCCATGGATCAACAACTTGTCCACTATGCCTGTTACCTCGTTACCTGTTTTGTTCTCTTTTCTCGTTCCCGTGTTTCGACATCCCTGTGATCAAATCACATTGTGTCTGGCCAGACGATGATGGATACCGTAACACCGTGAGGGCCCAGAGATATCTCTCCATCGTCAGAGCAAATCCCAATCTTGAGCTATCAAGTCCCTTGTCATACTTTTCCATGAACCCGTAAGCCGCCGTAATAGCCACCCAGTTACGGATGACGTTTAACAAACCCCAAAGTTCATGAAGCAAGCATGAAGAAACTCGATACTCTCATGGTCTAAGGAATTATGCAAACATTAACTTTCTCTATGTTATTAACCATTAACTTGTGACCAATGTATCTCATAGCATAACATCAATTCGGGTCGATTCAAAACAAGTGTTCTCCAAACAATGTGCCCTCAAAATTGCCGGCATAGTCATGCCCATGATCAGGAAAATAGAACCATCATGCAACACTTGAGCTAGTCTTAGAGGCCAGACTAGGAATACATTTTACTGTTTATTATTCCACACGTGCATATGAGTCTTCCTCTGAGCCTCGTGGTTATTGTAGACTCGAGAACCATAGCAGTTATAGCATGGAACATAAACATAATTATGAACATGGAGATAAACAATAACTTTTATTATTGCCTCTAGGGCATATCTCCTACAGACTCCCACTTGCACTAGAGTCAATAATCTAGTCAATGCTAATGCACTTTACACCTATGGCATACTGGTGTAAAATATGCTTCGCTTGTGGTATAGCCTGATGTCCAACGGATCTGACAACTTCAGCTCTGTGTGTATCTTTGCATATCCTCGCGTTTTCATGCTTTCACAAAATTCATATTTTGTGTGGACTTGGCTTTGTATATGTGTGAATCACTGGTCGTACCCTGATTCTTCAGACTGAGCTATGGAGCAACTATCTACAATAATGTCCCATTGACCAAAGCCTTCTTGGAACCATACTAAGTTCATGAATGAACTATATGATTCAACATCTTCTTTGTCGCTTTCAAATCGTCAACATACTTAGACTTTGTTATAGAATTCGCCACAGTATCCTGTTTGGAACAATTTCCAACTACCGTGCCACCATATCGTGTATTACACAAAACCCTTAACTTAAATTGAAAATCGCTTGGAGCATTGATGAAGATTGTATCTTTGTAACTTCTTACAACGAACTCTTCATAATCTCCGCTTGCGAGAAAACATGTCATCAGTGCTACTTTAGTACTCAACGACATTTTTCATTGTTGTCCTATGATCAATATTTTCATCACTTTGGTATCTATACTCGCAACTTCTTGGGAGTACTGGACATATCTGGTTGTTTTACATACCATGGAATACGTGATTAATCCAAACACAAACGTGTGTGGAAACTCCATCATGTATTTTGCTCATCAGTGTTTTAGGACACCGAGTCTTGCAAGAACTATTTCCATGTGACGTCGGCAAGGATCACTCCTTGTCGATCTAATGCTAAAGTGTTTAAGCATCTTGTCAATATGTATTTCGGCTCAGCCCTATTAGGCAAATCTATCTCCATAGATCATTATGCCTAATATGAAGGCTACTTAGCCTAAGCACTTCATCGAAAAACTATTTTCATGAAGTCCTAATTTGTGTCAAGAAATTTATATTATTTCCAATCCACAATGTGTCAAGCACACAAGGTTTTTAGAAATATTATTATGCTCCCACTTACTTTCTTGTAATCACAAGCATCTTCGCTATCCATTGATGAAATCAAACTCTTTTGATTATCAAAAACGAAGATTCCAACTCCATTTTGCTCTCTTCTGTCCATTGCTGGATCTCTGAAGATTGCACACTCACCAGCATCCTCTGGATTGACAAAATACTTCGGACTGTATCACATGCAAGTCCTAGGTTGTATTTCCATCACATGGAAATCCTTTTGACATTCATGTATAATATCTCAAGATTGAAATATGTATTAATTGCTAGTTTAACCCGAACCGACTTTTAAGCATTGCTACGGTGAGACAACCTCATCGTTGTCAACTCCTTGAATTTGTTATTGCAACAAGTCGAGCTTTATGGATAAAACATTTTTATCCGTATCAGTTTATAGTTTCATTACAATCCGTTAGACTCTAAGTCTTGCGGAGGGTTTATCAAGATATAATCTTGAATCATTTGTATGGAAACTATCTCGGATTATATTGGCATTTAGCCAATTCCGGAGTCAGGGCCCATCAACGCTTCCTTGTATATCGTAGGTATACTGTTGTCTAGCAACAATATCTCGTATGCGCACCTGAGAGGTTTGCACGAGTTTTGCCTACGTGATTCAGCTGCAAGTTCGACCGAAGTCCATACATCTCATGTAGAGGCTTCCGTATCAGTCGCGATAGGAAACTCTGGAATCACTTCCAAGGTCTCTTTCCTTTGACCTGATGACGAAGATACTGTTATCTCGTCGAGTTGTACTGTCCTCCCACTTACCTTTTTGCAAGAACCATTTTCTTCAAAATCATACCGTTCTTTGTGGCAAAACCTTTTGCCTCGGTATAGTGGTGGGGGAATACCCAATAACTTGGGATAACCTACAAAGTAGCACTTGTCTGATTTGGAATAGGTTTGTAAATATTTTACACAAGCCCCATATTCCAAATGTTAAGAAAAGACATAACATGGTTGGGTGTACCATACCATGGAGTCATTTCAACAGATCTGATGGCACTCTTTTCAGTGTAAAAGCTGCAGTCTCTAAAGCAATACTTTAAAAGGGATAATGGCAAATTGATTTATGTCATCTTTGATCTTACCATGTCATAAATGGTTTGATTACATCTTCACGGATATTCCACTCACAGTGGTGCTTCGGGAGGTGTAAGTTATGAAACTCTTTTCACAACTCATCAGACATTCGCTAAACTTGTAACTCAAATATTCCTTTATGCAATATAGTTTGCAGAAACATACTCTTTTTGTTACAATAATTTCTACTTCATTTTTGAAAACCTTATGAATGATTTTAAAAGATCCAGACTTACGTCTCATCAAGTAAATATCCATACATCTACTTGAGTCATTTCTGAAGATAGATAAATCCACTACTAGCAACAACGTTTATCGGACTACACACATCAAAATGTATGATCACCAATAAGTTTGTTGCTCGTTCCTTATGGCCTGTGAACGGTATTTCAGTCACTTCACTTTTCGGACGAAAGTTGCAAGTGTCAGATGATTCATAAATCAAACGACTTCAAAAATCCATCATAATGAAATTTCTCCATGCGGGTTTCTCCAATGTGACCAAATGCAGTGCCACACATATGTGGTATTCTTTTAGTCTTGCGACATGTAGCGTCAGTGTTATGGATGTATCATATTACCATCAATATTCATAACATACATCCCATCCTGGATGGAAGCATGGCCCTTATGTTATTCATGATACCGAACAACAATTGTTCTTTCATGAACAACCCTCTTGCAACAAACATTGTGCAATGGGCTAGAGTGTATAAAACTCTAAAATGAATTATGAAAGTAAACACAGAGGAAATATATTATTATCATTATTCATAACATACATCTCATTCATAATGAAAATATGGCCCTTATGTTATTCATAACTCCGAACATCAAAAGTTCTCTTATGAACAACCTTCTTGCAAGATACTTTATGCAATGGGCTAGAGTGTATGAAACTCCAAAAATGAATCATGAAAACAAATACAGACGGTAATACACCGATGGAAGGTATAGTAACATTTACTATGTTCCCAGCGCGTATCTAAACCTCACTCCGGCAAGTCTTTTAGGCCATAGTAGTTCTTGCATCGAGTCGCAACAGAATGCAACCAAGCGGGTATCTTTGTGATCAACTCACAATACCCAAGAATTACGGACTAACAGTTTAATCACAATTCCCAAGAACTATTTCTTTTGACCAGCCTTCCATACATCAATAACTTGTATGACTTTCATACACGAGCTGGACATTCCAGTCTTCTTTCTTTTTGCCTTTATACTTCTAACAGTTTAACTTTTAGTATTTCTCCTACTCTCAAAAGAAGCACCCAACTTTAGAGTGGCGTTAGCCCCAGACTTCCTAGGCGTGTAAGTCACACTAACACCCTTTGGACATTTCCTTTCTCTTTAAGTTGTTGTTTTATTCACCTTCATCATATGACAGGCGTTCTTCTGGATCCCTCTCCCATCAGTCAAATGCTCAATAAACACTTTACTAATACTTTGCAAACAAATATTGCTTTGGATATTTCATATCTTTTAGCCTTTGTTTGTATCTGAAACTAATTTTCAGTTCCATGAATATCAGATAGCTATCCCAAACTTTTGAAGTTCGGGTCTCATGGAAACAAACATATTGCACTTGACCGTAACGGAATTCTAGCTTTTGGATCGAAGGACGAGAGTCACATCATCCATAGCATTAGCGGGAGAATATCAAAAACATGCGATAGGACAAAGTCGTTCTCGGCACTCTTGAGGACAATCCTCACATTACAGCTGAATCGAGGAGTTTCCTTTCTGGCTCTGGAGGAAGGATGACCGGGAATCGGAGCCTCCTGCTATGCAGGGACGCGGCCCACGACTGATTCCCTAAAAGGGTCCTACTCTGTTTTGCAAACTGGGAATTTCTTCTTTCGCTTCTTTGTCTATTATGATGCTCAACAGGAGCAAGCTTTCCAGAAAATGGATACCCTGTTTAAGGCTGCTCTCTTGAGTGTTCTTGGTGAGAACATAGTTGATGCTTATGCGTCAATTGATAATGGAAAAGATATGTGGGACGCACTCGAGGCCAAGTTTGGGGTCTCGGATGCCGGCACTGAGCTGTACATCATGGAACAATTCTATGACTACAGGATGACTGAAGAGCGCTCCGTGGTTGAGCAAGCTCACGAGATACAGTCATTTGCTAGAGAACTTGAGCACTTCAATTGTATGTTACCGGACAAGTTTGTTGCCGGAGGCATCATCACTAAGCTTCCTCCTACGTGGAGGAACTTTGCTACCTCTCTGAAACACAAGAGACAAGAGTTTTCCGTTCCGGATCTCATTGGTACTCTTGATGTCGAAGAAAAGGCGAGAGCAAAGGATACACGTCCTCGAGGTATTGAGGGAGGATCTAGTGCCAATCTGGTACAAAAGAAAAACTTCCAGCCCCACAAGTTCAAGAACAAGGGCAAGTTTGAAGGTAAAGCAAAATTTGATGGGAAGAACAAGGCTGTACAGCACACCAACTTCAAGAAGAAGAATGACAAGAAGAAAGGTGTTTGTCATGTGTGCGGAGATCCTGACCATTGGGCTCCTAGTTGCCCTAATCGTTATGACAAGCGTAATCCTGGGAAAGGCGGCAAGACCGCTAATGTTGTCATTGGAGACATTGACATGAAGGATGTTGGGTATGGTATATTTTCCACTATTCTTTCAGTATGTCATTCTCCTGATTGGTTGATTGACACGGGTGCTAATGTGCATGTATGCGGTGATATTTCTATGTTTTCCTCTTATCAGACCGCAGGCACTTCAACCGTGCTGATGGGAAACGGTTCAAGTGCTTTTGTTCGTGGTGTTGGCACGGTCGATTTGAAGTTTACTTCGGGGAAGATCGTGCGGCTGAAGAACGTGCATTATGTCCCCTATGTCAATAAAAATCTTGTTAGCGGATCTCTTCTGTGTAGAGATGGCTACAAGCTTGTCTTTGAGTCGAATAAATTTGTAATATCCAAGTATGGAACCTTTGTTGGTAAAGGCTATGAGTCAGGAGGCCTGTTTCGTTTATCCTTGTCAGATGTTTGCAATAAAGTTGTTAATCATATTTGCAACAATAGTGAATCAAATGTGTGGCATTCACGTCTTTGTCATGTTAACTTTGGTTGCATGTCGCGACTAGCCAAATTGAACTTAATCCCTAGTTTTACCACTGTCAAGGGAACTAAGTGTCAAGTTTGTGTGCAAGCTAAGCAACCTCGTAAGTCTCACACGACTGCGGAAACGAGAAATCTTGCACCACTAGAGCTCATACATTCAGATCTTTGTGAAATGAATGGTGTTTTGACAAAAGGTGGAAAGAAATATTTCATGACGTTGATTGATGACTCCACTAGATACTGTCATGTGTATCTTTTGAAATCAAAGGATGAGGCTTTGAACTTCTTCAAGATCTATAAAGCAGAAGTGGAGAACCAACTTGATCGAAAGATCAAGAGGCTTAGGTCCGATCGTGGTGGAGAGTATTTTTCCAATGAATTTGATTCTTTTTGTGCGGAACATGGTATAATCCATGAGAGGACACCTCCCTATTCACCTCAGTCAAATGGGGTAGCCGAAAGAAAGAACCGTACTCTAACCGATTTGGTTAACGCCATGTTAGACACATCGGGTCTCTCCAAGGCATGGTGGGGGGAGGCGATATTGACTGCATGTCATGTCCTAAACCGAGTTCCCACAAAGAACAAAGAGATAACTCCATTTGAGGAATGGGAGAAGAAAAGGTTAAAACTCTCTTACTTACGAACCTGGGGTTGTTTGGCGAAAGTCAAAGTACCAATTCCAAAGAAACGAAAACTTGGACCAAAAACTGTGGATTGTGTTTTCCTGGGCTATGCTTTTCATAGCATTGGTTATAGATTCTTGATTGTAAAATCTGAGGTATCAGACATGCATGTCGGTACAATCATGGAGTCGAATGATGCGACTTTCTTTGAAGATATCTTTCCCATGAAGGATATGGGTAGCTCATCAAATCAAGAGTTGCCTAGTTCCTCGAGTCGGGATGTAGTTGCAACTTCTGAACCTACCATTCCGATGCAACTTCTTGAAGATCCCGTGGAGGACAACAATGAGAATCCTAAAAGGAGCAAGAGACAGAGGACTGCAAAGTCTTTTGGTGATGATTTTCTTGTGTATCTCATAGATGACACTCCCAATTCTATTTCAGAGGCCTATGCTTCTGAAGATGCTGACTACTGGAAGGAAGCGGTCCGTAGTGAGATGGATTCCATCCTGGCAAATGAAACTTGGGAGATAACTGATCGACCTTATGGGTGCAAACCTATAGGGTGCAAATGGGTTTTCAAGAAGAAGCTTAGGCCTGATGGTACTATTGAAAAGTACAAGGCACGGCTCGTGGCTAAGGGTTATACCCAAAAGGAAGGTGAAGACTTCTTTGATACTTACTCACCTGTGGCTCGACTGACCACTATTCGAGTGCTACTTTCACTAGCAGCCTCACATGGTCTTCTCGTTCATCAAATGGATGTTAAGACTGCTTTCCTAAATGGAGAGTTGGATGAGGAAATTTACATGGAACAACCAGATGGTTTTATAGTTGACGGTCAAGAAGGAAAGGTGTGCAAATTGTTGAAGTCTTTGTATGGACTTAAGCAAGCACCTAAGCAGTGGCATGAGAAGTTCGAAAGAACTTTAACAGCTGCAGGCTTTGTCGTAAACGAAGCTGACAAATGTGTGTACTATCGACATGGTGGGGGCGAAGGAGTTATCCTTTGCTTGTATGTCGATGACATATTGATTTTTGGAACAAATTTGAATGTTATTAAGGAGGTCAAGAATCTCCTATCTCGTTGTTTTGAGATGAAAGATTTGGGAGTAGCGGATGTTATTCTGAACATTAAGCTATTGAGGGATGATAATGGTGGGATTACATTGCTTCAATCTCACTATGTGGAAAAGATCTTGAGTCGCTTTGGTTATAATGACTACAAGCCCTCTCCAACACCATATGATGCTAGCGTGTTGCTTTGAAAGAATCAAAGAATTGCTATAGATCAATTGAAATAGTCTCAGATTATTGGCTCGCTCATGTATTTGGCCAGTGCTACAAGACCTGACATCTCTTTTGCTGTTAGCAAACTGAACCGATTTGTTTCAAAACCAGGAGATGATCATTGGAAAGCTCTAGAAAGAGTTATGCGTTATTTGAAAGGCACTGCGAATTATGGAATTCACTATACCGGGCACCCAAAGGTGCTTGAAGGGTATAGTGACTCAAACTGGATCTCAGATGCTGATGAGATAAAGGCCACGAGCGGATATGTATTCACTCATGGAGGTGGCGCTGTTTCTTGGAAGTCTTGCAAGCAGACCATCTTAACGAGGTCAACAATGGAAGCAGAACTCACAGCACTAGATACAGCTACGGTCGAAGCAGATTGGCTTCGTCGGCTCTTGAATGACTTGCCGGTTGTTGAGAAACCTGTACCGGGCATCCTTATGAACTGTGACAATCAAACCGTGATCACGAAAGTGAGTAGTTCAAAGGATAACATGAAGTCATCAAGACATGTTCAGAGAAGATTAAAGTCTGTCAGGAAAATGACAAACTCCGGAGTTATTGCATTGGATTATATCCAAACATCTAAAAATCTGGCAGATCCTTTTACTAAGGGTCTATCACGTAATGTGATAGATAATGCATCGAAGGAGATGGGTATGAGACCCGCAATATGAGTTGTTCACAGTGGTAACCTATTCTATGTGATCGGAGATCCCGTGAATTAGATGTGGAAGACAAGCTGTTGGTCAACTGAGAGGAGAGTAACCCTACTATTAATACCACTCCATGAAGATGCAGTACTCTCCTAATCTGCATGGCAGGTTGATGTATATCTTAATGTGTTCTGACAGGGATGTTGTCCTGCAGAACATCTTTTGAAGAACACACCTATATGGGTCTGATTGTTAAACGTCGCAATCTATGAGAGGAGGGTGCTCTCTAGTAAACTCATGAAAGGTCTCGGAGTATGACGCATAAGCTCCACCCGCGGGGAAGACCCACGGTAGCCTAGTATCGGTCAAGGCTTTGTGTGAAGCTAGATTCGCAGAAAACTTGCAGTTCAAGGCCCAGTCCACTGTTCAAGGTGCTTACTAGTGTAGCATAGAGTTCTAGGTGGAAGTTCAACTTAACAGTCTCCACTGCAGTACCAGTATATAAAACAGTGTTTTGGAACCAAAGGCAAATTTTGTGTGCCTCTGGGATCTAGTGGGGGATTGCTGGAATTTAATCGATTTTGGGCCAGCCCAATAGCATTTTCAGAAATTCCTAATAAATCCTAGAGGCCCACTCAGCCCATTCGTGCAAGGCATGAGGTGGAAGCAAAGTTTAGTCCCACATTGCTAGTTTGGTGGGAGTTGGACCTCCTTATAAGGGAGGATGTTTCCCCACATGTATGAGCATGAGAACAAGGGGGACATACACGCGCGCTCCTCCTCCGCCGCCCGCCTCGTCACACCTCATCACGACGCGCCGCGGGTTGCGGGAATGAGCCGAGCCGATGTCTAAATTTTTGCTGCGCACGACTGGTATACGAAAGGTCACACGGAAGCTGAAAAGAATTTTTGCGATAGTGGATATCGAATGCAAACGGTGCACCCCTTCGGCTGGTGGCTGTTCGCTTCGTCTCCATCTCTTCGTTTCACCTTCCGTCGTTGCCCTCTCGCTTCCTTCTCCTGTGTCTATAAAAGAGAGGTCGCTCCTCTCCAAAGAAACACACCAGAAGATCATCTCCCTCTCGCCATCGAGTTCCAATCTCTGAGCTGCTACGATCTTTCCCATCCCGGCTTGCGGCGTGCACCGCAGGTCGGGACAGTAGGCCTCCGAAACCGCACTTCTTTGAGTCCTGTACGGGAGAAGGGTGATAAGGTTTTTGGGGAGCGCTCTGCGCGACTACTGACCGGTTCATCACGGACGCTCCGGACACCGACGACCACTTCCCCAATGACGACTTCTTCCCCGACGTCGACGACCTCTTCGACGACATGGCTGGCGAGAACACTGACCCCAAGACCGGCGCTTCTGCCGCTGTTTCGTACGTCCCCGTGTTCTCTCTGTTTAAGATCATGCTACAGTTTCTTGCTCTAGGTTTTCTTGCACTAGCCTCTGTTCTACATATGTTTTGTTCTCCTTCACCTGTGCGCATGCTATTTGCCCTCTTTCTTTCAGATAACATGACTTGTTTCATCTCCACTATAATACTTATGTTTTCCATGATGTCTTATTTACTTTTCTTATTAATAAAATCATATGGTAAATTGCTCATATTTCCAACAATCCAAAAACCTTATAATAGGCAATTTACCCCAAGTGGTTTTGCTGCATCCATGAGGCCTCCTATGTTTGAGGGTGTGCACTACAAGAGGTGGCGCGTGAGAGCAGTCTTATGGTTTCAAACCATGAGTTGCTATGACGCCACTCTTGGCAAACCTGAAGGAGATTATGATGCTCAACAGGAGCAAGCTTTCCAGAAAATGGATACCCTGTTTAAGGCTGCTTTCTTGAGTGTTCTTGGTGAGAACATAGTTGATGCTTATGCGTCAATTGATAATGGAAAAGATATGTGGGACGCACTCGAGGCCAAGTTTGGGGTCTCGGATGCCGGCACTGAGCTGTACATCATGGAACAATTCTATGACTACAGGATGACTGAAAAGCGCTCCGTGGTTGAGCAAGCTCACGAGATACAGTCATTTGCTAGAGAACTTGAGCACTTCAATTGTATGTTACCGGACAAGTTTGTTGCCGGAGGCATCATCACTAAGCTTCCTCCTACGTGGAGGAACTTTGCTACCTCTCTGAAACACAAGAGACAAGAGTTTTCCGTTCCGGATCTCATTGGTACTCTTGATGTCGAAGAAAAGGCGAGAGCAAAGGATACACGTCCTCGAGGTATTGAGGGAGGATCTAGTGCCAATCTGGTACAGAAGAAAAACTTCCAGCCCCACAAGTTCAAGAACAAGGGCAAGTTTGAAGGTAAAGCAAAATTTGATGGGAAGAACAAGGCTGTACAGCACACCAACTTCAAGAAGAAGAATGACAAGAAGAAAGGTGTTTGTCATGTGTGCGGAGATCCTGACCATTGGGCTCCTGGTTGCCCTAATCGTTATGACAAGCGTAATCCTGGGAAAGGCGGCAAGACCGCTAATGTTGCCATTGGAGACATTGACATGAAGGATGCTGGGTATGGTATATTTTCCACTATTCTTTCAGTATGTCATTCTCCTGATTGGTTGATTGACACGGGTGCTAATGTGCATGTATGCGGTGATATTTCTATGTTTTCCTCTTATCAGACCGCAGGCACTTCAACCGTGCTGATGGGAAACGGTTCAAGTGCTTTTGTTCGTGGTGTTGGCACGGTCGATTTGAAGTTTACTTCGGGAAAGATCGTGCGGCTGAAGAACGTGCATTATGTCCCCTCCGTCAATAAAAATCTTGTTAGCGGACCTCTTCTGTGTAGAGATGGCTACAAGCTTGTCTTTGAGTCGAATAAATTTGTAATATCCAAGTATGGAACCTTTGTTGGTAAAGGCTATGAGTCAGGAGGCCTGTTTCTCTTATCCTTGTCAGATGTTTGCAATAAAGTTGTTAATCATATTTGCAACAATAGTGAATCAAATGTGTGGCATTCACGTCTTTGTCATGTTAACTTTGGTTGCATGTCGCGACTAGCCAAATTGACCTTAATCCCTAGTTTTACCACTGTCAAGGGAACTAAGTGTCAAGTTTGTGTGCAAGCTAAGCAACCTCGTAAGTCTCACACGACTGCGGAAACGAGAAATCTTGCACCACTAGAGCTCATACATTCAGATCTTTGTGAAATGAATGGTGTTTTGACAAAAGGTGGAAAGAAATATTTCATGACGTTGATTGATGACTCCACTAGATACTGTCATGTGTATCTTTTGAAATCAAAGGATGAGGCTTTGAACTTCTTCAAGATCTATAAAGCAGAAGTGGAGAACCAACTTGATCGAAAGATCAAGAGGCTTAGGTCCGATCGTGGTGGAGAGTATTTTTCCAATGAATTTGATTCTTTTTGTGCGGAACATGGTATAATCCATGAGAGGACACCTCCCTATTCACCTCAGTCAAATGGGGTAGCCGAAAGAAAGAACCGTACTCTAACTGATTTGGTTAACGCCATGTTAGACACATCGGGTCTCTCCAAGGCATGGTGGGGGGAGGCGATATTGACTGCATGTCATGTCCTAAACCGAGTTCCCACAAAGAACAAAGAGATAACTCCATTTGAGGAATGGGAGAAGAAAAGGTTAAAACTCTCTTACTTACGAACCTGGGGTTGTTTGGCGAAAGACAAAGTACCAATTCCAAAGAAACGTAAACTTGGACCAAAAACTATGGATTGTGTTTTCCTGGGCTATGCTTTTCATAGCATTGGTTATAGATTCTTGATTGTAAAATCTGAGGTATCAGACATGCATGTCGGTACAATCATGGAGTCGAATGATGCGACTTTCTTTGAAGATATCTTTCCCATGAAGGATATGGGTAGCTCATCAAATCAACAGTTGCCTAGTTCCTCGAGTCGGGATGTAGTTGCAACTTCTGAACCTACCATTCCGATGCAACTTCTTGAAGATCCCATGGAGGACAACAATGAGAATCCTAAAAGGAGCAAGAGACAGAGGACTGCAAAGTCTTTTGGTGATGATTTTCTTGTGTATCTCATAGATGACACTCCCAATTCTATTTCAGAGGCCTATGCTTCTGAAGATGCTGACTACTGGAAGGAAGCGGTCCGTAGTGAGATGGATTCCATCCTGGCAAATGAAACTTGGGAGATAACTGATCGACCTTATGGGTGCAAACCTATAGGGTGCAAATGGGTTTTCAAGAAGAAGCTTAGGCCTGATGGTACTATTGAAAAGTACAAGGCACGGCTCGTGGCTAAGGGTTATACCCAAAAGGAAGGTGAAGACTTCTTTGATACTTACTCACCTGTGGCTCGACTGACCACTATTCGAGTGCTACTTTCACTAGCAGCCTCACATGGTCTTCTCGTTCATCAAATGGATGTTAAGACTGCTTTCCTAAATGGAGAGTTGGATGAGGAAATTTACATGGAACAACCAGATGGTTTTATAGTGGACGGTCAAGAAGGAAAGGTGTGCAAATTGTTGAAGTCTTTGTATGGACTTAAGCAAGCACCTAAGCAGTGGCATGAGAAGTTCGAAAGAACTTTAACAGCTGCAGGCTTTGTCGTAAACGAAGCTGACAAATGTGTGTACTATCGACATGGTGGGGGCGAAGGAGTTATCCTTTGCTTGTATGTCGATGACATATTGATTTTTGGAACAAATTTGAATGTTATTAAGGAGGTCAAGAATCTCCTATCTCGTTGTTTTGAGATGAAAGATTTGGGAGTAGCGGATGTTATTCTGAACATTAAGCTATTGAGGGATGATAATGGTGGGATTACATTGCTTCAATCTCACTATGTGGAAAAGATCTTGAGTCGCTTTGGTTATAATGACTGCAAGCCCTCTCCAACACCATATGATGCTAGCGTGTTGCTTCGAAAGAATCAAAGAATTGCTAAAGATCAATTGAAATAGTCTCAGATTATTGGCTCGCTCATGTATTTGGCCAGTGCTACAAGACCTGACATCTCTTTTGCTGTTAGCAAACTGAGCCGATTTGTTTCAAAACCAGGAGATGATCATTGGAAAGCTCTAGAAAGAGTTATGCGTTATTTGAAAGGCACTGCAAATTATGGAATTCACTATACCGGGCACCCAAAGGTGCTTGAAGGGTATAGTGACTCAAACTGGATCTCAGATGCTGATGAGATAAAGGCCACGAGCGGATATGTATTCACTCATGGAGGTGGCGCTGTTTCTTGGAAGTCTTGCAAGCAGACCATCTTAACGAGGTCAACAATGGAAGCAGAACTCACAGCACTAGATACAGCTACGGTCGAAGCAGATTGGCTTCATCGGCACTTGAATGACTTGCCGGTTGTTGAGAAACCTGTACCGGGCATCCTTATGAACTGTGACAATCAAACCGTGATCACGAAAGTGAGTAGTTCAAAGGATAACATGAAGTCATCAAGACATGTTCAGAGAAGATTAAAGTTTGTCAGGAAAATGAGAAACTCCGGAGTTATTGCATTGGATTATATCCAAACATCTAAAAATCTGGCAGATCCTTTTACTAAGGGTCTATCACGTAATGTGATAGATAATGCATCGAAGGAGATGGGTATGAGACCCGCAATATGAGTTGTTCACAGTGGTAACCTATTCTATGTGATCGGAGATCCCGTGAATTAGATGTGGAAGACAAGCTGTTGGTCAACTGAGAGGAGAGTATCCCTACTATTAATACCACTCCATGAAGATGCAGTACTCTCCTAATCTGCATGGCAGGTTGATGTATATCTTAATGTGTTCTGAGTGGCTTATTTAGCAGGGATGTTGTCCTGCAGAACATCTTTTGAAGAACACACCTATATGGGTCTGATTGTTAAACGTCGCAATCTATGAGAGGAGGGTGCTCTCTAGTAAACTCATGAAAGGTCTCGGAGTATGACGCATAAGCTCCACCCGCGGGGAAGACCCACGGTAGCCTAGTATCGGTCAAGGCTTTGTGTGAAGCTAGATTCGCAGAAAACTTGCAGTTCAAGGCCCAGTCCACTGTTCAAGTTGCTTATTAGTGTAGCATAGAGTTCTAGGTGGAAGTTCAACTTAACAGTCTCCACTGCAGTACCAGTATATAAAACAGTGTTTTGGAACCAAAGGCAAATTTTGTGTGCCTCTGGGATCTGGTGGGGGATTGCTGGAATTTAATCGATTTTGGGCCAGCCCAATAGCATTTTCAGAAATTCCTAATAAATCCTAGAGGCCCACTCAGCCCATTCGTGCAAGGCATGAGGTGGAAGCAAAGTTTAGTCCCACATTGCTAGTTTGGTGGGAGTTGGACCTCCTTATAAGGGAGGATGTTTCCCCACATGTATGAGCATGAGAACAAGGGGGACATACACGCGCGCTCCTCCTCCGCCGCCCGCCTCGCCACGCCTCGTCACGACGCGCCGCAGGTTGCGGGAATGAGCCGAGCCGATGTCTAAATTTTTGCTGCGCACGACTGGTATACGAAAGGTCACACGGAAGCTGAAAAGAATTTTTGCGATAGTGGATATCGAATGCAAACGGTGCACCCCTTCGGCTGGTGGCTGTTCGCTTCGTCTCCATCTCTTCGTTTCACCTTCCGTCGTTGCCCTCTCGCTTCCTTCTCCTGTGTCTATAAAAGTGAGGTCGCTCCTCTCCAAAGAAACACACCAGAAGATCATCTCCCTCTCGCCATCGAGTTCCAATCTCTGAGCTGCTACGATCTTTCCCATCCCGGCTTGCGGCGTGCACCGCAGGTCGGGACAGTAGGCCTCCGAAACCGCACTTCTTTGAGTCCTGTACGGGAGAAGGGTGATAAGGTTTTTGGGGAGCGCTCTGCGCGACTACTGACCGGTTCATCACGGACGCTCCGGACACCGAAGACCACTTCCTCAATGACGACTTCTTCCCCGACGTCGACGACCTCTTCGACGACATGGCTGGCGAGAACACTGACCCCAAGACCGGCGCTTCTGCCGCTGTTTCGTACGTCCCCGTGTTCTCTCTGTTTAAGATCATGCTACAGTTTCTTGCTCTAGGTTTTCTTGCACTAGCCTCTGTTCAACATATGTTTTGTTCTCCTTCACCTGTGCGCATGCTATTTGCCCTCTTTCTTTCAGATAACATGACTTGTTTCATCTCCACTATAATACTTATGTTTTCCATGATGTCTTATTTACTTTTCTTATTAATAAAATAATATGGTAAATTGTTCATATTTCCAACAATCCAAAAACCTTATAATAAGCAATTTACCCCAAGTGGTTTTGCTGCATCCATGAGGCCTCCTATGTTTGAGGGTGTGCACTACAAGAGGTGGCGCGTGAGAGCAGTCTTATGGTTTCAAACCATGAGTTGCTATGACGCCACTCTTGGCAAACCTGAAGGAGATTATGATGCTCAACAGGAGCAAGCTTTCCAGAAAATGGATACCCTATTTAAGGCTGCTCTCTTGAGTGTTCTTGGTGAGAACATAGTTGATGCTTATGCGTCAATTGATAATGGAAAAGATATGTGGGACGCACTCGAGGCCAAGTTTGGGGTCTCGGATGCCGGCACTGAGCTGTACATCATGGAACAATTCTATGACTACAGGATGACTGAAGAGCGCTCCGTGGTTGAGCAAGCTCACGAGATACAGTCATTTGCTAGAGAACTTGAGCACTTCAATTGTATGTTACCGGACAAGTTTGTTGCCGGAGGCATCATCACTAAGCTTCCTCCTACGTGGAGGAACTTTGCTACCTCTCTGAAACACAAGAGACAAGAGTTTTCCGTTCCGGATCTCGTTGGTACTCTTGATTTCGAAGAAAAGGCGAGAGCAAAGGATACACGTCCTCGAGGTATTGAGGGAGGATCTAGTGCCAATCTGGTACAGAAGAAAAACTTCCAGCCCCACAAGTTCAAGAACAAGGGCAAGTTTGAAGGTAAAGCAAAATTTGATGGGAAGAACAAGGCTGTACAGCACACCAACTTCAAGAAGAAGAATGACAAGAAGAAAGGTGTTTGTCATGTGTGCGGAGATCCTGACCATTGGGCTCCTAGTTGCCCTAATCGTTATGACAAGCGTAATCCTGGGAAAGGCGGCAAGACCGCTAATGTTGTCATTGGAGACATTGACATGAAGGATGCTGGGTATGGTATATTTTCCACTATTCTTTCAGTATGTCATTCTCCTGATTGGTTGATTGACACGGGTGCTAATGTGCATGTATGCGGTGATATTTCTATGTTTTCCTCTTATCAGACCGCAGGCACTTCAACCGTGCTGATGGGAAACGGTTCAAGTGCTTTTGTTCGTGGTGTTGGCACGGTCGATTTGAAGTTTACTTCGGGAAAGATCGTGCGGCTGAAGAACGTGCATTATGTCCCCTCCGTCAATAAAAATCTTGTTAGCGGACCTCTTCTGTGTAGAGATGGCTACAAGCTTGTCTTTGAGTCGAATAAATTTGTAATATCCAAGTATGGAACCTTTGTTGGTAAAGGCTATGAGTCAGGAGGCCTGTTTCTCTTATCCTTGTCAGATGTTTGCAATAAAGTTGTTAATCATATTTGCAACAATAGTGAATCAAATGTGTGGCATTCACGTCTTTGTCATGTTAACTTTGGTTGCATGTCGCGACTAGCCAAATTGAACTTAATCCCTAGTTTTACCACTGTCAAGGGAACTAAGTGTCAAGTTTGTGTGCAAGCTAAGCAACCTCGTAAGTCTCACACGACTGCGGAAACGAGAAATCTTGCACCACTAGAGCTCATACATTCAGATCTTTGTGAAATGAATGGTGTTTTGACAAAAGGTGGAAAGAAATATTTCATGACGTTGATTGATGACTCCACTAGATACTGTCATGTGTATCTTTTGAAATCAAAGGATGAGGCTTTGAACTTCTTCAAGATCTATAAAGCAGAAGTGGAGAACCAACTTGATCGAAAGATCAAGAGGCTTAGGTCCGATCGTGGTGGAGAGTATTTTTCCAATGAATTTGATTCTTTTTGTGCGGAACATGGTATAATCCATGAGAGGACACCTCCCTATTCACCTCAGTCAAATGGGGTAGCCGAAAGAAAGAACCGTACTCTAACCGATTTGGTTAACGCCATGTTAGACACATCGGGTCTCTCCAAGGCATGGTGGGGGAGGCGATATTGACTGCATGTCATGTCCTAAACCGAGTTCCCACAAAGAACAAAGAGATAACTCCATTTGAGGAATGGGAGAAGAAAAGGTTAAAACTCTCTTACTTACGAACCTGGGGTTGTTTGGCGAAAGTCAAAGTACCAATTCCAAAGAAACGAAAACTTGGACCAAAAACTGTGGATTGTGTTTTCCTGGGCTATGCTTTTCATAGCATTGGTTATAGATTCTTGATTGTAAAATCTGAGGTATCAGACATGCATGTCGGTACAATCATGGAGTCGAATGATGCGACTTTCTTTGAAGATATCTTTCCCATGAAGGATATGGGTAGCTCATCAAATCAAGAGTTGCCTAGTTCCTCGAGTCGGGATGTAGTTGCAACTTCTGAACCTACCATTCCGATGCAACTTCTTGAAGATCCCGTGGAGGACAACAATGAGAATCCTAAAAGGAGCAAGAGACAAAGGACTGCAAAGTCTTTTGGTGATGATTTTCTTGTGTATCTCATAGATGACACTCCCAATTCTATTTCAGAGGCCTATGCTTCTGAAGATGCTGACTACTGGAAGGAAGCGGTCCGTAGTGAGATGGATTCCATCCTGGCAAATGAAACTTGGGAGATAACTGATCGACCTTATGGGTGCAAACCTATAGGGTGCAAATGGGTTTTCAAGAAGAAGCTTAGGCCTGATGGTACTATTGAAAAGTACAAGGCACGGCTCGTGGCTAAGGGTTATACCCAAAAGGAAGGTGAAGACTTCTTTGATACTTACTCACCTGTGGCTCGACTGACCACTATTCGAGTGCTACTTTCACTAGCAGCCTCACATGGTCTTCTCGTTCATCAAATGGATGTTAAGACTGCTTTCCTAAATGGAGAGTTGGATGAGGAAATTTACATGGAACAACCAGATGGTTTTATAGTTGACGGTCAAGAAGGAAAGGTGTGCAAATTGTTGAAGTCTTTGTATGGACTTAAGCAAGCACCTAAGCAGTGGCATGAGAAGTTCGAAAGAACTTTAACAACTGCAGGCTTTGTCGTAAACGAAGCTGACAAATGTGTGTACTATCGACATGGTGGGGGCGAAGGAGTTATCCTTTGCTTGTATGTCGATGACATATTGATTTTTGGAACAAATTTGAATGTTATTAAGGAGGTCAAGAATCTCCTATCTCGTTGTTTTGAGATGAAAGATTTGGGAGTAGCGGATGTTATTCTGAACATTAAGCTATTGAGGGATGATAATGGTGGGATTACATTGCTTCAATCTCACTATGTGGAAAAGATCTTGAGTCGCTTTGGTTATAATGACTGCAAGCCCTCTCCAACACCATATGATGCTAGCGTGTTGCTTTGAAAGAATCAAAGAATTGCTAAAGATCAATTGAAATAGTCTCAGATTATTGGCTCGCTCATGTATTTGGCCAGTGCTACAAGACCTGACATCTCTTTTGCTGTTAGCAAACTGAGCCGATTTGTTTCAAAACCAGGAGATGATCATTGGAAAGCTCTAGAAAGAGTTATGCGTTATTTGAAAGGCACTGCGAATTATGGAATTCACTATACCGGGCACCCAAAGGTGCTTGAAGGGTATAGTGACTCAAACTGGATCTCAGATGCTGATGAGATAAAGGCCACGAGCGGATATGTATTCACTCATGGAGGTGGCGCTGTTTCTTGGAAGTCTTGCAAGCAGACCATCTTAACGAGGTCAACAATGGAAGCAGAACTCACAGCACTAGATACAGCTATGGTCGAAGCAGATTGGCTTCGTCGGCTCTTGAATGACTTGCCGGTTGTTGAGAAACCTGTACCAGGCATCCTTATGAACTGTGACAATCAAACCGTGATCACGAAAGTGAGTAGTTCAAAGGATAACATGAAGTCATCAAGACATGTTCAGAGAAGATTAAAGTTTGTCAGGAAAATGAGAAACTCCAGAGTTATTGCATTGGATTATATCCAAACATCTAAAAATCTGGCAGATCCTTTTACTAAGGGTCTATCACGTAATGTGATAGATAATGCATCGAAGGAGATGGGTATGAGACCCGCAATATGAGTTGTTCACAGTGGTAACCTATTCTATGTGATCGGAGATCCCGTGAATTAGATGTGGAAGACAAGCTGTTGGTCAACTGAGAGGAGAGTATCCCTACTATTAATACCACTCCATGAAGATGCAGTACTCTCCTAATCTGCATGGCAGGTTGATGTATATCTTAATGTGTTCTGAGTGGCTTATTTAGCAGGGATGTTGTCCTGCAGAACATCTTTTGAAGAACACACCTATATGGGTCTGATTGTTAAACGTCGCAATCTATGAGAGGAGGGTGCTCTCTAGTAAACTCATGAAAGGTCTCGGAGTATGACGCATAAGCTCCACCCGCGGGGAAGACCCACGGTAGCCTAGTATCGGTCAAGGCTTTGTGTGAAGCTAGATTCGCAGAAAACTTGCAGTTCAAGGCCCAGTCCACTGTTCAAGTTGCTTACTAGTGTAGCATAGAGTTCTAGGTGGAAGTTCAACTTAACAGTCTCCACTGCAGTACCAGTATATAAAATAGTGTTTTGGAACCAAAGGCAAATTTTGTGTGCCTCTGGGATCTAGTGGGGGATTGCTGGAATTTAATCGATTTTGGGCCAGCCCAATAGCATTTTCAGAAATTCCTAATAAATCCTAGAGGCCCACTCAACCCATTCGTGCAAGGCATGAGGTGGAAGCAAAGTTTAGTCCCACATTGCTAGTTTGGTGGGAGTTCGACCTCCTTATAAGGGAGGATGTTTCCCCACATGTATGAGCATGAGAACAAGGGGGACATACACGCGGGCTCCTCCTCCGCCGCCCGCCTCGCCACGCCTCGTCACGACGCGCCGCGGGTTGCGGGAATGAGCCGAGCCGATGTCTAAATTTTTGCTGCGCACGACTGGTATACGAAAGGTCACACGGAAGCTGAAAAGAATTTTTGCGATAGTGGATATCGAATGCAAACGGTGCACCCCTTCGGCTGGTGGCTGTTCGCTTCGTCTCCATCTCTTCGTTTCACCTTCCGTCGTTGCCCTCTCGCTTCCTTCTCCTGTGTCTATAAAAGAGAGGTCGCTCCTCTCCAAAGAAACACACCAGAAGATCATCTCCCTCTCGCCATCGAGTTCCAATCTCTGAGCTGCCACGATCTTTCCCATCCCGGCTTGCGGCGTGCACCGCAGGTCGGGACAGTAGGCCTCCGAAACCGCAGTTCTTTGAGTCCTGTACGGGAGAAGGGTGATAAGGTTTTTGGGGAGCGCTCTGCGCGACTACTGACCGGTTCATCACGAACGCTCCGAACACCGACGACCACTTCCCCAATGACGACTTCTTCCCCGACGTCGACGACCTCTTCAACGACATGGCTGGCGAGAACACTGACCCCAAGACCGGCGCTTCTGCTGCTATTTCGTACGTCCCCGTGTTCTCTCTGTTTAAGATCATGCTACAGTTTCTTGCTCTAGGTTTTCTTGCACTAGCCTCTGTTCTACATATGTTTTGTTCTCCTTCACCTGTGCGCATGCTATTTGCCCTCTTTCTTTCAGATAACATGACTTGTTTCATCTCCACTATAATACTTATGTTTTCCATGATGTCTTATTTACTTTTCTTATTAATAAAATCATATGGTAAATTGCTCATATTTCCAACAATCCAAAAACCTTATAATAGGCAATTTACCCCAAGTGGTTTTGCTGCATCCATGAGGCATCCTATGTTTGAGGGTGTGCACTACAAGAGGTGGCGCGTGAGAGCAGTCTTATGGTTTCAAACCATGAGTTGCTATGACGCCACTCTTGGCAAACCTGAAGGAGATTATGATGCTCAACAGGAGCAAGCTTTCCAGAAAATGGATACCCTGTTTAAGGCTGCTCTCTTGAGTGTTCTTGGTGAGAACATAGTTGATGCTTATGCGTCAATTGATAATGGAAAAGATATGTGGGACGCACTCGAGGCCAAGTTTGGGGTCTCGGATGCCGGCACTGAGCTGTACATCATGGAACAATTCTATGACTACAGGATGACTGAAGAGCGCTCCGTGGTTGAGCAAGCTCACGAGATACAGTCATTTGCTAGAGAACTTGAGCACTTCAATTGTATGTTACCGGACAAGTTTGTTGCCGGAGGCATCATCACTAAGCTTCCTCCTACGTGGAGGAACTTTGCTACCTCTCTGAAACACAAGAGACAAGAGTTTTCCGTTCCGGGTCTCATTGGTACTCTTGATGTCGAAGAAAAGGCGAGAGCAAAGGATACACGTCCTCGAGGTATTGAGGGAGGATCTAGTGCCAATCTGGTACAGAAGAAAAACTTCCAGCCCCACAAGTTCAAGAACAAGGGCAAGTTTGAAGGTAAAGCAAAATTTGATGGGAAGAACAAGGTTGTACAGCACACCAACTTCAAGAAGAAGAATGACAAGAAGAAAGGTGTTTGTCATGTGTGCGGAGATCCTGACCATTGGGCTCCTAGTTGCCCTAATCGTTATGACAAGCGTAATCCTGGGAAAGGCGGCAAGACCGCTAATGTTGTCATTGGAGACATTGACATGAAGGATGCTGGGTATGGTATATTTTCCACTATTCTTTCAGTATGTCATTCTCCTGATTGGTTGATTGACACGGGTGCTAATGTGCATGTATGCGGTGATATTTCTATGTTTTCCTCTTATCAGACCGCAGGCACTTCAACCGTGCTGATGGGAAACGGTTCAAGTGCTTTTGTTCATGGTGTTGGCACGGTCGATTTGAAGTTTACTTCGGGGAAGATCGTGCGGCTGAAGAACGTGCATTATGTCCCCTCCGTCAATAAAAATCTTGTTAGCGGATCTCTTCTGTGTAGAGATGGCTACAAGCTTGTCTTTGAGTCGAATAAATTTGTAATATCCAAGTATGGAACCTTTGTTGGTAAAGGCTATGAGTCAGGAGGCCTGTTTCATTTATCCTTGTCAGATGTTTGCAATAAAGTTGTTAATCATATTTGCAACAATAGTGAATCAAATGTGTGGCATTCACGTCTTTGTCATGTTAACTTTGGTTGCATGCCGCGACTAGCCAAATTGAACTTAATCCCTAGTTTTACCACTGTCAAGGGAACTAAGTGTCAAGTTTGTGTGCAAGCTAAGCAACCTCGTAAGTCTCACACGACTGCGGAAACGAGAAATCTTGCACCACTAGAGCTCATACATTCAGATCTTTGTGAAATGAATGGTGTTTTGACAAAAGGTGGAAAGAAATATTTCATGACGTTGATTGATGACTCCACTAGATACTGTCATGTGTATCTTTTGAAATCAAAGGATGAGGCTTTGAACTTCTTCAAGATCTATAAAGCAGAAGTGGAGAACCAACTTGATCGAAAGATCAAGAGGCTTAGGTCCGATCGTGGTGGAGAGTATTTTTCCAATGAATTTGATTCTTTTTGTGCGGAACATGGTATAATCCATGAGAGGACACCTCCCTATTCACCTCAGTCAAATGGGGTAGCCGAAAGAAAGAACCGTACTCTAACCGATTTGGTTAACGCCATGTTAGACACATCGGGTCTCTCCAAGGCATGGTGGGGGGAGGCGATATTGACTGCATGTCATGTCCTAAACCGAGTTCCCACAAAGAACAAAGAGATAACTCCATTTGAGGAATGGGAGAAGAAAAGGTTAAAACTCTCTTACTTACGAACCTGGGGTTGTTTGGCGAAAGTCAAAGTACCAATTCCAAAGAAACGAAAACTTGGACCAAAAACTGTGGATTGTGTTTTCCTGGGCTATGCTTTTCATAGCATTGGTTATAGATTCTTGATTGTAAAATCTGAGGTATCAGACATGCATGTCGGTACAATCATGGAGTCGAATGATGCGACTTTCTTTGAAGATATCTTTCCCATGAAGGATATGGGTAGCTCATCAAATCAAGAGTTGCCTAGTTCCTCGAGTCGGGATGTAGTTGCAACTTCTGAACCTACCATTCCGATGCAACTTCTTGAAGATCCCGTGGAGGACAACAATGAGAATCCTAAAAGGAGCAAGAGACAGAGGACTGCAAAGTCTTTTGGTGATGATTTTCTTGTGTATCTCATAGATGACACTCCCAATTCTATTTCAGAGGCCTATGCTTCTGAAGATGCTGACTACTGGAAGGAAGCGGTTCGTAGTGAGATGGATTCCATCCTGGCAAATGAAACTTGGGAGATAACTGATCGACCTTATGGGTGCAAACCTATAGGGTGCAAATGGGTTTACAAGAAGAAGCTTAGGCCTGATGGTACTATTGAAAAGTACAAGGCACGGCTCGTGGCTAAGGGTTATACCCAAAAGGAAGGTGAAGACTTCTTTGATACTTACTCACCTGTGGCTCGACTGACCACTATTCGAGTGCTACTTTCACTAGCAGCCTCACATGGTCTTCTCGTTCATCAAATGGATGTTAAGACTGCTTTCCTAAATGGAGAGTTGGATGAGGAAATTTACATGGAACAACCAGATGGTTTTATAGTGGACGGTCAAGAAGGAAAGGTGTGCAAATTGTTGAAGTCTTTGTATGGACTTAAGCAAGCACCTAAGCAGTGGCATGAGAAGTTCGAAAGAACTTTAATAGCTGCAGGCTTTGTCGTAAACGAAGCTGACAAATGTGTGTACTATCGACATGGTGGGGGCGAAGGAGTTATCCTTTGCTTGTATGTCGATGACATATTGATTTTTGGAACAAATTTGAATGTTATTAAGGAGGTCAAGAATCTCCTATCTCGTTGTTTTGAGATGAAAGATTTGGGAGTAGCGGATGTTATTCTGAACATTAAGCTATTGAGGGATGATAATGGTGGGATTACATTGCTTCAATCTCACTATGTGGAAAAGATCTTGACTCGCTTTGGTTATAATGACTGCAAGCCCTCTCCAACACCATATGATGCTAGCGTGTTGCTTCGAAAGAATCGAAGAATTGCTAGAGATCAATTGAAATAGTCTCAGATTATTGGCTCGCTCATGTATTTGGCCAGTGCTACAAGACCTGACATCTCTTTTGCTATTAGCAAACTGAGCCGATTTGTTTCAGAACCAGGAGATGATCATTGGAAAGCTCTAGAAAGAGTTATGCGTTATTTGAAAGGCACTGCGAATTATGGAATTCACTATACCGGGCACCCAAAGGTGCTTGAAGGGTATAGTGACTCAAACTGGATCTCAGATGCTGATGAGATAAAGGCCACGAGCGGATATGTATTCACTCATGGAGGTGGCGCTGTTTCTTGGAAGTCTTGCAAGCAGACCATCTTAACGAGGTCAACAATGGAAGCAGAACTCACAGCACTAGATACAGCTACGGTCGAAGCAGATTGGCTTCGTCGGCTCTTGAATGACTTGCCGGTTGTTGAGAAACCTGTACCGGGCATCCTTATGAACTGTGACAATCAAACCGTGATCACGAAAGTGAGTAGTTCAAAGGATAACATGAAGTCATCAAGACATGTTCAGAGAAGATTAAAGTCTGTCAGGAAAATGAGAAACTCCGGAGTTATTGCATTGGATTATATCCAAACATCTAAAAATCTGGCAGATCCTTTTACTAAGGGTCTATCACGTAATGTGATAGATAATGCATCGAAGGAGATGGGTATGAGACCCGCAATATGAGTTGTTCACAGTGGTAACCTATTCTATGTGATCGGAGATCCCGTGAATTAGATGTGGAAGACAAGCTGTTGGTCAACTGAGAGGAGAGTATCCCTACTATTAATACCACTCCATGAAGATGCAGTACTCTCCTAATCTGCATGGCAGGTTGATGTATATCTTAATGTGTTCTGAGTGGCTTATTTAGCAGGGATGTTGTCCTGCAGAACATCTTTTGAAGAACACACCTATATGGGTCTGATTGTTAAACGTCGCAATCTATGAGAGGAGGGTGCTCTCTAGTAAACTCATGAAAGGTCTCGGAGTATGACGCATAAGCTCCACCCGCGGGGAAGACCCACGGTAGCCTAGTATCGGTCAAGGCTTTGTGTGAAGCTAGATTCGCAGAAAACTTGCAGTTCAAGGCCCAGTCCACTGTTCAAGTTGCTTACTAGTGTAGCATAGAGTTCTAGGTGGAAGTTCAACTTAACAGTCTCCACTGCAGTACCAGTATATAAAACAGTGTTTTGGAACCAAAGGCAAATTTTGTGTGCCTCTATCGGGGTGCCACAATTTCTGCCGTGTTCTTATGTTGTGCTCGAGATCTGGTTCAACAACTAAGGTATTTAGATATCCTTGAGGAACTATCTCAATGTTTAGCTTTCGAAGCTCTCCATACAGGAGTGGTTGCTGTAGCTGAACCTCAAATTCACAACAGTAGGATTTACGGCTTAAAGCATCAGCCATTACATTAGCCTTTCCAGGGGTATAAGAAATACCCAAGTCATAATTTGTAATGGCCTCCATCCATCTTTGCTGACGAAGGTTCAGAGATGGCTGAGTGAACAAGTACTTCAGATTTTGATGATCCGTGTAGATCTCGCAATGGTTACCCAGTAGGTAATGGCGCCATAACTTTAATGCATAAATAACTACTGCCAGTTCAAGATCATGCGTTGGGTAGTTCTCTTCATGAGGACGCAATTGTCGAGAGCCATAAGCAATCACCTTACGCTCTTGCATTAGGACACAGCCTAATCCTTGACGGGATGCGTCACAATAAATGACGAAGTCCTTGTGAGAATCTGGAGGTGCTAGCACTGGGGCAGATGTCAACTTGTCTTTAAGTGTCTGAAAACTTTCTTGGCACTTTTCCGTCCACTCAAACTTCTTGCCTTTGTGTAGCAAATCAGTCAGTGGCTTTGCAATCTTGGAGAAGTTCTCGACGAAACGGCGGCAATAGCTGGCGAGACCGAGAAAACTTCTGACTTGCTTAACAGTTTGCGGAGGAGTCTAGTCAAGAATAGCTTGAACTCGTTCTGGGTTAACAGCAATGCCATCCTTGGAAATCACATGACCAAGATAGGTCACCTCAGATAACCAGAATTCACACTTGGAAAACTTGGCATACAGTTGATGTTCACGCAGCTTCTCCAGTACAAGCCGAAGATGTTCAGCATGTTCTTCTTCATTCTTGGAAAATATAAGGATATCATCCAAATAAACCACGACGAATTTGTCGAGGTAGTCCATGAAGATGTAGTTCATTAACCGAGAGAAAGTTGCTGGAGCGTTGGTTAAGCCGAAGGACATGACGGTATACTCGTATGATCCATAACGGGTAACGAAGGCGGTCTTCGGAATATCCTCTTTACGAACTCGGATTTGATGGTAACCCAACCTCAAATCAAGTTTAGAGAATACTGAGGAACCAGCAAGCTGATCATACAGATCGTTGATTCTGGGAAGCGGATACTTGTTCTGAATTGTTGCTTGGTTAATGGGCCGGTAATCTTGGACCAGACGATTTGTTCCATCCTTCTTCTTAACAAAGAGAGAAGGTGCTCCCCAAGCAGAAGAACTAGGGCGAATGAAACCCTTACGAAGTGACTTGTCAATTTCCTCCTTAAGTTCAAGGAGTTCATGAGGCGGCATCTTGTACGGGCGCTTGGCAATAGGAGTAGTGCCCGGTTTCAAGTCTATGACGAATTCGACAGCTCTAACCGGAGGTATTCCTGGAAGTTCTTCTGGAAAGACGTCTGGAAAATCGCGAACGACTGGAACGTTCTCAATTCCCTCAAGAGGTGAAGCGTTCAAAGCATTCAGAGCATATATCTGGCTCTCGGCATCTTGAGCTGTTCGGGCTGAGTATTTGACTGTCTGGCCAGAAGGGTGAGTGAGGTGAACTGATTCAGCAGCACAGTCAATCAGAGCTTGATGAGGACCCAACCAATTCATGCCCAGAATGACATCTATGGTAGAAACCTTGAGGGCCATAAGTGAAGCAGTGAATACTAATCCTCCAATTTCAATGTGGTTGTTATGGGCTATCATCGAGGTATCCCACCTGGAACCCGGAGAGCTAACCACCAGTGGAGGGTACAAGTTTTCGAAGGATAAGTCTTGCTTGCGTGCAAATGCTTCAGAAATGAAAGAATGCGATGCTCCTGAATCAAAAAGAACAGTAGCTGGGACTGAATTCACTAGAAGGGTACCCATCACAATTTTGGGGTCCCGTCGAGCTTCTTCAACCTTTACATGATTAACATGACCACGACCGAGTGCAGGCGGCCTGGCATTAAGGTTTCTGGGCTGACGAGCTCTTGTACTCAGCTTCTGGGTCGGGCGGCAGCTAGCAGCACGGTGCCCTGGCTGACCACACTTGCGGCATAAACCATCATTATGGGGAGTGGCCATAGTATTGGGCTGTCCACCCTGAATCGCTAGCTGTCTCGGCGGCAATGGCAGTCGAGGTGCAACATAAGACGGCCTTGGTGTTGGAGCTGGTCGGTGATGTACATTGTGTGGAATCCAGACTTGACGTTTCTGAGCAGGCTGACCCGAGGATGAGCCAATGTCACGAGTGCGCTTGAGCGACTCCTGGTACTCATTCAAACCAGTTTCAACTCGGAAAGCTTGGCTGACAAGCGTCGCAAAGTCCGCACAATCATGGACAACAAGTGCGAGCTTTATATCAGGACGCAGTCCTTCACGAAATTTCTCTTGCTTGCGTGCGTCGGTGCAGACGTCATCTTCAGCATAGCGGGATAAATCGAGAAATTTCCTCTGATATTCATCCACAGTCATTTTGCCCTGAGTGAGTTTGCGGAACTCCTTCTTCTTCTGGTCGATCAGACCTTGAGGAATGTGTCGTGCACGGAAGGCTGACTGAAATTCCTGCCAAGTGGTTACAGTTCCAGTAGGCAGGATATGCCTGTGGCTTTCCTACCATTGAGCAGCTTGGCCTTTCAGGTGAAAAGCCGCAAAGGTGACGTAACTGTCAGGGGCAACATTTGCTGACTCCATCTCAAACAGAATATCACGAAGCCAATCATCAGCATCCATAGGATTGGTGGAGTTGCGGAAAATGGACGGGTTGAGGCGCACGAATTCTTGCAGTGTTATTGGGGCAGACTGTTGCTGAGCATTCTGAGTTGGAAATTGGGCCATTACCCCAGTCATAAACTGACGATTCAGCTCAAATTGTTGCATCATTGCGGCAATATAGGGTGGAGGTGGAGGATCGTCAACCATGCTGCCAAAACAACAGGGGCAGTTTAGCAAGAACAACTGCATTGAATGAGGCTATTCATGATGTAACATGAGCAATGAACAAAGATCACATTAGATACAAATTAGTAGTCATTAAAGACATACAGATCCATGCACAGAGTTGGATTCAAACGGATAGTACGAGCTCGGAAACACTCGCAACTAGACAAACTAGACGGTGGAGAGATACAACAACGAGACATAGCAAACGCTACACCAACGTTGGAGAAAACCACGAGAACGAGGAATCTGCAAGTGGCAACGCAGGGTGCCCTCGATAAAAGGATCCTGCGGTCTGTGAACATTGTGCAGCAGAATCCTGGCCCTCATCTTGAAGAAAGGGGGGTTAATTCAGAACTCCGAGTGGATGTGATCGCGAGAACCTAATGTTAGAGTTAGTAAAACTTTTAGCCCTGAAAGGAAGAGAGATCAGAGTCCCAGAGTAAGGAAGAGGAATAAAAGATCCTAATACCACCCATTGGCGACGTGGGCCCGTAAGCCACACAGCCATGTTAGTAAAACAGTTTTTGGAGACTAGACTCAACTTCGGCCAAGGAGTTGGAAAGGGGGGGGTTCCTACAGGCAGTCGGCTCTGATACCAACTTGTGACGCCCCCGACTTAATCATGCACAAATCATACACGCAAATGCGCATGATCAAGTCTAGAGACTCACGGGAAGATATCACAGCACAACTCTAAACACAAATAAAATAAAACAATCTTATTATTACAAGCCAGGGGCCTCGAGGGCTCGAATACATAAGCTTGAGTCATACAAGCATCAGCGAAAGCATTAGATATCTGAGTACAGATATAAAAGTAAAATAGATAAGCCTTAAACAGACGAGGCAAAACATGACAACGATCGAAAAGGCGCAGGCCTCCTGCCTGGGAGCCTCCTGAACTACTCCTGGTCGTCGGCGGTCTCCACGTAGCAGTAGGCTCCATCGGGGTAGCAGAAGTCGATGGGATCAGCTGGCTTCGGGACTCCATCATCTGGTCGCAGCGATCGGGTATGGGGAAAAGAGGAGCGAAGCAACCGTGAGTACTCATCCAAAGTACTCGCAAGACTGACATCAGAACTATACTAAGTATGCATCGGTATCAAAGGAATGGGGCTATATCTTTGGACTAAACTGCAGAAGTGCCAGAACAGAGGGGAAGGCCTAGCCTATCGAAGACTAGCATCTTCAGCATCTTGCAACATTAGAAGAGTGCAGATTAGTAACATAATTAAAGTAGCAAGCATGTTGTAGCAAAGCCTAGGGATCCTTCCTCGGCTCCCTGCGAGAAAGCGATCCCGTAGCTTAAATTTAATTAATAAGTATCCAGTTCAAGTTGTAGCAGATCAAGATACAACACTGAGCGTCCTGTTACCGTGGACACGGCTATTCGAATAGATAACTTCCCTGCAGGGGTGCACTACTGTTACCCAACACGCTCGATTAACTCTGGCCGGACACACTTTCCTGGGTCATGCCCGGCCTCGGCTGATCGACACACCGTAGCCCTACCTAGAGCTCAACAGAGAGGTCCCCGCTGGTCTACATCCTAAATGCTCAGGGGTCTTGGGCCCATCGCCCTTTGCACTCCGGGTCGTTATGCGACGAGCCGGGACGAGCACCACCTCATCCTGGATGGCACTGGCCCGACAGGCCCACAATGCTGAACTGGACATCTGACGGAGCTTTTGGCTGATACATACGGCACCGAGGGGCCCATTAAACCATTATCTCGCGTGGTGGTAGTGCGTATAGGCCAGTGGCCAACTCAGATCAAATACCCAAATCCGTTAGCGAATTATTAGGAGCTCGCGGTGACGATCAATACTCCTGTCGCCCCGTCTCGAGGAAGTGCAACAAGGGCCAGGCCCATCCCTCTCTAGGGCGGTCTCTGCCTGCCCGGCCGCACCTCGTAATTATCTCGCGGGTACCCTCCAGGTCAACCCGACTTCACACCTCTCACGGGTACCCCTCGGGGTCGACCCGACTTTACCCGGGGGCTGAAGTAAAAGTAGGGGAACCGTGTGTTCATCACATCAAAGGGGAATCCGAGGAATCACCCTCGATGGATTCCTACTCGATGTAATCCGTCAAGGAAAACCAGGAGGAATCACCCTCGATGGTATTCACATTTGCGGAGTTGCACGACAGAAGCTTCGTTGGAGGTGGTGAAAGAGGAATCACCCTCGGTGACCCACAACTAACTAGCTGTACCACAGAGGCATATCAGGAGTGAGATAAGAGGTATCACCCTCGGCACTCGATATTAGCTCTGTGGAGTCGAGCAACTTATGGGGTTGTGTAGTGATGTGCAGGTCTCAGCCCGTCGATCACATCGAGCGGGGCACTGGTAATTAAGCGGGGCAACTAGGACAAAGAAGAGGGGCCTCAGATGGTATTCATCCAACCTATACTAAGCATTTTGGATATCAGGCAGGTATCAATAACAGTTACAAGAACAGGCTATGCAGCAGAATAGGATAAAACAAAGCAGTGGCATTTTCTAATGCAAGCAGGAGGGAGAAAGAATAGGTGATATATGCATGCGTCGAGGGGGGCTGCTTGCCTGGTTGCTCTGCAGGCGAAAAGGTAATCCTCGGTAGTAGCTGCTCACTGGATCATCAGCGGTCTCGGAGTCTACCGGAGAGAAAGGGGGAGGGGAAACAAATAAATACAAAGCATACAATTGCAATCGATATGCATGACAAGCCTGTGATCTACTGCCTATCTAACTGCTTTAGATAATTTAGGAATTTATTTGGATTTATTTTATTAAGGTCATGTGCTATTCATTTATCGAAATCGGGCAAAAAGTTCCATGTTCAGTATGTTAGAGGGGTGTGGCACGTATGTGGACAACCAAGTGCTCAGCCGGCCACGAGTTGGACGACACGGGCGGTAGCCGAAGCAATGGCGGACGGTGGAGCATCGGCTTCGCCCGGAGCATCTATGGGGAAGGGATTGACCAACTAGCGGCAGAGGAAGGCTCGCAGCTCACCTCGGGGACTCACGGAGGTCCGCTGGAAACTTAGAAGGGCCGCGTCGAGGTAGATCAAGTCGATGCCGTGAAGAAGGCCGGAGATGAAAATGCGTTCGATCCGGTCGCAGACGACTCGCCCGGCTCGAGCTGGACCTTGGCGAGGACGAAGGCGACGCAAGGGCAGCTTCTGAACAGAGTGCGGCAGCTCAGGGATGCTGGTGGGCGCGTGTTCAGCGGTTGACGCCCATGGCGGCGCTCGGGCGTGGTGGAGAGCAACAAGGGGAGGAAGGAGAGGGGGAGCGGTGGTGCCAGGCGACTCCAGGGGAGTGCGAGGGGGCAAGAGCCAGCCTTATCCCCTCCCCTACCTGCTACGGCGCCGTGTCGGGCGGTGGCCGGCGTCGTGCGCGTTCGGGCGCGGGGGAAGACGACACGGTGACGGGAGTGGTTGAAGACGACTGTAGCTGGGCCGGCTGTAGCTGGGTGGGCCGGGGCTTAGGTGTAGGACTTTTTCTTTTTCTTTCTTTTTCTGTTTTTTCTTTTACATGTTCTGTTTTGAATTCTTTTGGCACTAAAAAGTTTTTGTAAAATGTGGGGTTGGTTAAAACAAATACTAGGCAATGTGTAACACTGCCACAAAAAGTTTGAACCACGTTTGAATTCATTTGAATTTGGAGCATTTGGAAAATGCATTTAATGAATTGTTTTGCTGCTGTTTTATGATGCTAACTTTTAATTAAGCAAACAAGTGGCATGGTTTTTCTCCACAATAATTATCTATGGATTATTTGCAAAAAGATGAACTATTTCTCAAAGGAGTTTGTGAATTTTAAAATTTCACTTAAGATTTGAATTTGAATTTGAGTGGAATTTCAAATGAGATTTAAAATAGAGATGATCAAGCACTGTTATCATTGATGACTTGGCATAATTACAAGGAGGTCACTGTGCTTAATACATGGGGATGTTACAGTTTTCCTCTTCTTTTCATCTATTAGAAGAAATCCATTTTTTGTGATTTTTGTAAGCAATTTCTAACGTATAAGTTGTAATTTTTTATCTCTTTTTTTTCCATTTTTGGTGACATCAAAACACAAAATCTCCCTCTTCGTCGAAAATGTTTTTTATGGGTTTTTTTGTCCTCCGGCTGTTCATTTCTATATTACTTGACAATCTTTTCAATCTTCTAACTATGGTTCACAATATATTTTAAAAAGAATACCTTTTTCTAACGTCCTTGTGGCATTTTTACCGTCCACTAGTTGTTCCTTTTATTTAATAACCAATATTCTTGTGCAGCCCAACCACATAGAAGACAAAAAAAAGTGGTAAAATCAAATTGTTACACTGTTCTAATATAAATAAATAGTGTGTATGCTACTACAGAACACAATCACTTTTTTTGTTAACTTTGACACAGCTGCTCTCTAGTTAGTGTGGCAAAGTCTAGCTCACCTTTTACGCAACGCCCTGGGTTTGAATCCCACGCTACGTAAAAAAAATTCTTCTCTTCGCTAAACCAGCTAATGGGCTGCAACTACTAAGCCCATTTTTTCCTATATATACAAATCCATCGGGACAGGGGACAACGATAACTAGCAGCAAACGAACGTGCAGTTTGGCAGATGTAAAAAAAAAACAGATTGGGACAAGATAGACATGACATCATCGGGTGAATGAGACCAAATTATATCTCATCTAGATGAGTTCTAGGTGCTCCCAAAATAATTCCACCGCTAATTAAAATATAATGCTGGTTGATTTGCCAGAAAAGTTTAAACTAGATGAAAAAAGAAAAGAAAAAACGAAAGGGGAACAGATCTAAGTTGGTTTGCAACAAATCAGATCAAATCAAATTACGAAGTAACAGTGAGGTAGTTTGCGTACTGGAGCACCATGGGACAAAAGCTGATAACCCGCCGCCGGCCACAGCGCCCGGACAGGGGCCATCGGCGGCGGCCTGAGATCGAGGGCCGGCATCTTTCTCACAAGATAGCGCAGCGCCATCAGGTTCTACAGGTTTACAGAAGCCGCCGCGGGCGGCGGCAGAATCTAAGGGCTTTGCTTGCCTTTTTTTTTTTTTGAGAAATACCTTTAGCTTTATTCATACTCATAAAAATTACAGGTACACTGATTTGAACCTAAGATCCAAGAAAATACAAAGTAACTCATATGACTAAGAATTACAATTGAATCTCTTGAAAACACCTTCTTCGCGGTATCACTCTCTGCTCGAAAAAATACTCCAAAGACTTCGATAAAGAGGCTGCAATTGGACTGGAGCAACGATTTTGTCACTCTTTCACTAATGGTTTTTGAAAGTGCCTTGAGTCGCGCATCCAAAAAGATGGGAAGCCTTGATCGATGAACGTACTTGGGCCGGGATGATCCCCTAGAAGTGCAGGCCGTCGAATCACTATATCTTCACTAAGGCGTCAATAAAAAATTTCACCTCCACCAAGAATCAGACCAACAAAAAAAACTTGAAACAACAACATAAACCCATCAAACAGAAAACTCTCTAACATCATGGCACCGCCAAAAGGACGAGAGGAAAATTATTCTCACAAAACTATGAGGATCACTAAACGTTGACGAAGAACATAGAGGTCTTGAAAATCCGAGGTCCCCCCACCTCTCAGAGGACCTAAATTTTTCAGATGGCGGCGGCGGCGGCAGGAGAAATCCTCCTGGAACTTTTTCCACCGTTTTGCTTGCCTTATTATTTCGCTTTCTCTGTTTCTTACCTCATTTCTAGGCCCGTGGCAGGAGGCGATGAGCCGACGGGCCAACTAAGCTTCGGCCGGTCCGTCTGGTTCCTATCAACCACCATCAACTTGTAGAACGGGCCCATACATACATGGCCCAAACTTGTTCCTAATTGGCGCCTTTAACTAGCGCGCACGCACAAAATATATGGGCCAGCCCAGTTCAGCTATTTTAAAATTGGTTAACTGGTGGACCTGTGACCATTGACCGATCCACCAACGGCCGTTGACCGTTGACCACAGGGAGTTTACCGTTGATTTTTTTTAAAGGAAAAAAGTTCAACAAATTTGAAAAAGTTTAAACAGATTTGTCAAAAAAAATTAATGGAATTTAGGGAAAAAGTTCACACATTTGAGGAGTGTTCACGAATTTGAAAAAGATCAAGACTTGGAAAAAGTTAGAGAATTTGCGAAAAATCACAAAACGATTTGATACAAGTTCGTAATTTAAAAAAATCACCAATTTAAGAAAAAATTCATGGATTTGAAAATAAAAAGTTCACAAAAAGGAAAACGTTTTAAAAATTTGAAAAGAAACACATGAAATTTTGAAAAGTTCCTGAGTTTGATAAGAGCAAAAATTAAAATAAAAAGGAAAAAAAATGAGAAACTGGTAAAAAAAACTACATGAGCCGGCCCATTTAGATACCAGCGTTGTGGGAGGGGGTGTGCGCCGATTTGCAGAATGGACCTTAACCGACGCTTAAGGCCGCAAATAGGAGTTGGGTACAAACGATCCAATTTTATTGAAAAAAAAAGGAAAACAAAATATGCAGCCCACATGAGAAACACACATATAGAAAATATAATAGAAAACGGAAATGTTAGGTGGGGAGGTTCCCCAGGAGCCAAGAGCCAGCGAACGCCCTTTCTGCCGTCCGATCCGGCGGCACGAATCTTGGTGCAAATAGGGTGCCAGGTCAGCTTTCCTCGGTCGTTCGCTGGTTCCAACTATGCTGGTGAACTTACCTTTTTAATTTCTTTAAAAAAAGGCGTCCCCGAGGAATCGAACTCACGCCATGCACAAGACCACCTGGGCTGAAGCGAGGCCTTGGAACGATTGCGCACAGACATATTTTTATATATATATTTTTTTGATTTTTTTTTATTTTTTAATTTTTGAAAGAAAATCCATAAGTCCCGATTTTTTCCATTTTGTAAAGAAATTTTTTTCTAGAGGATTTTTCTTTTCAAACTTGCGATTTTTTTTTCTAGAGGAGTTTTCTTTTCAAACTTGCCATGTGCATTTTTATTATATGTAGTCTGGTATTTTTTTTATTAAAACCATGACATTTCTTAGAGATGGCATTTTTACAGGATGACAACTTTTAAAGTTTAGCGATAAAAACACACACGCGCAGACCCTACCCGTATGACTCCTCCCACTGAACGCGCATTGTCGAAAATCTTGAAATAAATCCAGGAATAATGCGAGCACCAGGACTTGAACCCTGGTGGGCGGAAAATACCACTGTCCTCTTAACCATCCAACCACAGGTTGGTTCACATATTTATCCAAAACTTTTTATTTATCATAAATACCACTGGTCGTTCCTTTGGCGAGAAAGACGCTGCTGCGTAGAGGCAAGCTCGTTCTGCATCAGATTAGGCCCGCCTCTTCTTCACACTGAACGGATCTTGCCAAGGAGACGAGGAGGAGGTCGAGGGATAAGAGCATCTCTAGCAGATCCCTAGAAGGTACTACTACATAATTCGGAAAACTACTTCGCGCCAGAATTTGTTCAGTGAGATCACGCGACAGTTCATCAAACACAGTTCGCAAACGGAGACGGACAACAGAGTTCATACAAAATTACAAACCAAACCCTAGATAAACGAAACCTTAAACCCCAGGCTTCATGGATCGAGCTCGTTGCGATGCGCCCACATGACATGTGCTCCTCCGGGGCTTCCTCCCAGCAGCGCTTAGTCCGGGTTGCCGCCGCCTCCGGGCCGCCATGGTCTCGCGGGTCCACACTACGTGTGGCGTGCTGTGGTTGGCGAGCACATCCCAGCCGCCACGGCCCCAACCGCTGCTCCCGAAGAGACGGGCACGGTCCGGCGTCTGATTGGACAGCGCCGCCTTGCGCTCATTGTCCTTGTTGCTCCACGGCATGGCTTTGCACGAGTTTCCGGCCTTCACGTCGTGCTAATTACTGTTCTACTCATGAAGTATCTATATTGAAATTAATCATGAATTTACCTAATATTCCAACAACGGCTACTTCCTCTGTTCCTAAATATAAGTTTTTTTAGAGATTTCAATATGGACTACATACGGAGCAAAATGAATGAATCTACACTCTAAACTACGTCTATATATATATCCGTATCTAGTCCATAGTGAAATATCTAAAAAGACTTATATTTAGAAACCGAGGGAGTAGCATTGTTGTGTCAGCTAGCCGTGGAGGAGTTTTTTAACCACTAAAGAACAAAGTAGTAGCTTAGGCAGCAACCAAACACACATAGTACACCAGGCTTGCCTGGCCAGGCAAAACTATCCACCATTCTCAGGCTTCATCCAGGCACATTTTTTTTTCAGGCATGGTGTCCAGGCCTTTAACCAAACAGCTCCCATGTCAGGATCGAGTTCCAGTTCCAGAACCACAACTTTAGAAGGTTCTTTATTTTCCTTCTACCCAACTGAGAGCGAGCGAGCAGTCTCCGTTAGACAACAAGTCGCTGGCAACAACAAGGTCTGGTACACAGTGACCAAGCGCCTCTGAATTCCGCTAACAACCTCATACTACAGTTTTTGAAGAGAACCAATGTAACCATGACACTCGAAGCATGCATCTACTGCATATGCATATGAACGATCAGACCCATGAAAAACGACAGGCAGAGCAGATCGGCGACGTCGCAGGCCGTCTCGATTCTTTCCATCTTCATCTTGAAGTTTGCCCAGTTCTCCTCACCGCGCCTGCAACAAGAAATGGCCACTCGTGTAAGTAACAACAGTGACAAGCATATGCTGTTCATGTCATTAGGCACTACTCCCTTTGTTCACAAATGCAAGACGTTTTTTGCAGTTTAAATTTAAGCTGCAAAAACGTCCTACATTTGTGAATACAGGGAGTATTTAGCTACAATGAATCTATTTGTTTTTTCATTTCCTGTTATGTAAGATGCATACTAGTATAAATTCAAAATGTGATTGTAGCTCCCAGTTCGCCCTGTGTGTGCAAGCAGTGATGAACTGTTCAAGGCCTATCGCATGTTTGATCCTGCGTCCAGGAATTTGCGTGTCACGTGGGATGCTTTGTTTGATGAATGCTGAAAGTGGGAGTGGGCAATGGGAGCCAAGCAGCAAGATGAAGCTCTGCCCTGTGTTCTCATTAAAGTCGCTGGTCAAAACACATCACCGCGGTAGCACATGGCCGCCATGGCAGGAGATCCAGCTACTCTCCTGTCGCCGAGCCAGCGAATTTGAGAAGAAACGGTGCCATGGCAGGGAATTCAGAACACTCCTCTCTGCCACGGGCAAGCAATTCGGGCAAAAGTGCCGTCACGGCAGGCAGCTCGGTGGCAACTTCTGCCACGGCAGTTTCCTCTGCCGTGGTAGCCCCAGCAGGAACCCCAGCGTCCACCAGTCAAGTCCATCAGTGGGACCACCGGTTTGCTGGAGGAGGTTTATGATGAGACTGTAGAGGTACCAGCCCAGTACTCCCTTGTCTGTTTGTACGATTTAGAAGAGCCAGGAAATTTTGAAGAAGCAGAAAAAGAAGAGAAGTGGCAGCAGGCTATGAGAGAAGCACTGAGCTTGATAGAAGGAAATGATACTTGGCAGTTGTTAGATATTCCTCGAGGGAAAAAACCTATAGGTCCGAAGTGGGTTTACAAGCTGAAAAGGGACTCAGCCAGGACTCTAGTGAAATACAAAGTGCACCTAGTAGCAAAGGGTTATGTCAAAAACGAGGTTTTTGCTTCGGTCGCAAGGATTGAAACCGTTTGGTTGCTCATTGCACTTGCTGCTCAGAGAGGTTGGGAGATTCACAACATGGACATAAAGTCTGCTTTTCTGAATGGCAAATTGGTGAAAGAAGTGTACGTCTCTCAGCCGCCTAGTTTTGTTCAGAAAGGCAAAGAAGGTAATTGCTCAGACTCCACAAGGCTCTCTATGGCTTCATTGGCTTGTGGCAAGCGCCGCGTGCGTGGAATGCCAAACTGAACAGTACAATGGTTTCACTTGGTTTTGAGAAGTGCCCAGTTGAGCCTGCTGTCTACAAGAGATGCTTGGGTGCATCTGTGCTGTTGGTGGGGGTTTATGTAGATGACTTGGTCATAACTAGAGAGAGGACTGGAGAGATTAACAGTTTCAAGAGTCAGATGAAACAGATATTTAGTATGTGTGCTCTTGGGTTACTCGCCTACTATCTCAGGGTTGAAGTGAAGCAATAGGCTCGAGGGATATGGAATATGAAAATTACAAGTGCACTCATAAATAAAATAGTGTTAAGGGCTAGTAATGGTCATTTACCTCTGATTTTCAGATATAGCAATTAAATTTTGCCGTATCTTCTCCATGTTTCGGTCACCCTCTGCGCGCATCCGATTTATCTCCTCTTTTGAGTAAATTGTCGTCCCCCCTCCCCCCTACAAGTCAAGTGTATGGATTTGCTTGAGATGCTATATTGAGATAAGATGACACAAACAGCAGTACCGCACTTAAAAATTCAAACTTCGCAATCTTAAACATCTCGTAGAAGAAAAAACTTGCCTCTCATGAAATGTTACCCAAATGCTAAATTGATGTTAACCAAATGCATGGTTATTGATAATTCAGTGAAGTTAGACATGTATTGGCACGATCCACAATCGTCCATGAAATTTGCTATTGTTGAACCAGAAGGTTAGAGCTTCCAGTAAAAAAAAATGAGAGCATACACACTATACTAATCTTATCAACTGATGCAAACTGAAAAATTCTTGGAATAATACACATATGTTAAAAGAACTCTAATGCATAATAAGTTACATAAGAATCTCATAAACAAACATGATGCACAAGATGCTAATGTGTTAGGAATCCTTTATCCTCAGTTTAGAGAGCATTTTATTCAGTTAATGTACAGACCAGTTGTGAGCAATCTAGGAAAATATATACGTACATTTTTCTATTCCAAATTGGCAGATCAGTATTCTTGCCAAGACAATGTAATAAGCAGCGGGAGAAGGATCTAAACAAACGGACACGGACGAACAGCGCTCGCGCTCGTTTGCTCTCAGAATCGAGCCCGGTGGTTATGCTATCGAGACGTCTGCCAGGTAATCAACCAGTGATCTAACGAGACGTGCTTATAATCAGAAGAGAACCAGCAAAATCCCATTCTGGAAGAAGAGTATAATTATGCAAAATTAAGCAAGACGTGTTTCCAATGCTTGGAAACTTATACCTCTCTAGGCTTCTCAACAGGCTCCTCTAACCATAAATTAAATCTGAGAGTAACATTTTTGCAACAAGTATCGGCACTCTTGCAACACAACAACAAATGATAACATTTGTATAGAGACCATAAATAAATATAAATAAGGAAAAATTACGAAAAGGAAAAGGCTTTATGATGCGGCAGAGCACACATTAACGTCCATTTTGCGCTGGAAGTGACTTAAAAAAAGCATAGTATTATTGTACTCATTTGAACTATTCTGCAATACCAACAATTTCAGCCTAAGAAAACAACAATCCCTGGTAAAAATAACAATATTCCCTTGCTTAAAAACAATATCTCTGGCAGATTCTCTTGTGGTTGTTCAGATTAGAGGCGACAATGAGTGTTGCTATGCGAAACCTGTCCCTCTATCTTGAGGGATCAGCTCGAGCCTGGCTTAACAATATGCCAGAGGACAGTATCTAGCTACAGTTGGAGATAACTAGATGACGTTTTCTTCCAGAATTTTGAGGGCACATACAAACGCCCGGGAGGCTATAGGAATTGATGCTTTGTGTGCAGAAACCCAAGGAATCCACTCGGGATTATATTCAGAGATGAACTCAACTTCGCAATGTTGTGGAGGGTGTTACTAAAGACCGAGCGATCCTTGCTTTAAAACAAGGTGTGAGATACGAGCACCTCAGACTCAAGCTTGGACGAACAGAGATTACCAGCATGCGCATGGATATAGCCAACCAGTACGCAAATGGTGAAGAGAATGATAGAATCCAAAAAGGTGAACCGCGGAATTGACCGACTGCTCAGAAGGGGCAAAACAACCAAAACCAGAAGAATGGCAAGAGAAAGCGTCGCCAGCCGTACGGTGAAGATCATGTTAGCGGCGAGGAGCTGGTCGCAGCAGTCGTCCATGGAAAGAAAGGAGCAGGACAGAAAAAAGGAATGGGTTCCGAGGAAAAAAAGCAAGCCAGTGATGATATTCTAGATAAACATTGTGGCATCCATTGCAACGAGGAATTTGGACCAGCCAAGCACACGCTTCGGCAATGCAGGGCTCTAAAGAGGGCACAGTAGGAAAAAAGACAAAACAGCGACTGAAGACGATGTTGGTGGTGACAACTCAGAAGATCCAGCACGAGGATACCCCGGCGAGAAGGGAGTCTTGCTAATCTTTGCTGGTCTAGAGACCAATCGAGTCCGGAAGATCATGAACCGGGAAGTAAACATGGAAGCCCCTTCAACACCTAAATATCTGAACTGGTCCGAGCCCCGTCAACAACTTCACTTTTTCCCAAAAATAATTTTTAGGAAGCAACTTTAATCTTAGCAACAAAGTACATGGAATATCTTTTCCTTTACATGATAAGAACACATGGCATATTCTGTAATCTTGGAAGCAACTGTGGATAGATAGATAAATAGATAGCAACTGTAATCATATTCCTTAATTACGGAAGCAACTAAAAGGCACAACCTAGCACTTATAAGCATCAACCTGAAGCTTTTTCAAGATTTAGTGAAAAAAGAATGTAGCATGAATGCTCCTTCATCCTCATCAGAAAATAAAATGTCAAAACAGAGAGAATAAGGACAACTCACAAAGCATGATGCTAACCAAATGCATGGTTATTGATAATTCAGTGAAGTCAGACATGTATTGGCACGATCCACAATCGTCCATGAAATTTAAAACACCCATGACTCCTCAAAAGATTGCTATTGTTGAACCAGAAGGTTAGAGCTTCCAGTTAAAAAAACGAGAGCATACACACCATACTAATCTTATCAACTGATGCAAACTGAAAATATTTTGGAATAATACACATATGTTAAAAGAACTCTAATGCATAATAAGTTACATAAGAATCTCGTAAACAAACAAGATGCACAAGATGCTAATGTGTTAGGAAGCCTTTATCCTCAGTTTAGAGAGCATTTTATATTCAGTTAATGTACAGACCAGTTGTGAGCTATCTAGGAAAATATATACGTACATTTTTCTATCCCAAATTGGCCGATCAGTATTCTTGCCAAGACAACGTAATAAGCAGCGGGAGAAGGATCTAAACAAAAGGACACGGACGAACAGGGCTCGCGCTCGTTTGCTCTCAGAATCGAGCCCGGTGGTTATGCTATTGAGATGTATGCCAGGTAATAAAGAATAAGAATATTGATGATTAGATGTTGGCTGTCCGTAGAATACCTAACTGTTGTGGAAGAAATACTCATCAGATTATACAGCTATCAACTACTACATCAGCAAAATAGATGGCTAAAAGCGAACCTAATATTGCAACAAGAACCTGCTTCTTGAAAACATTTGTACAGGAAGTAACAACCCATGATGAGGAGATGCATATCATTTATCAAACACTGACAAACATCAAGTTACTCGTAATAGGAAAAATATACTGCTAGATATCTTCAGCGACTGACTGGTGAGAGACAAGTGTGTGCTCTCTGAACCTTTCTCTTTACGATAGAGAAAATGGCCTGCAATTTCCGCATGGACATGAATGTTTTAGGCGAGGGTATGTTGCTAGCTAACAGAAAACCAGTGAACTAATGAGACGTGCTTATAATCAGAAAACCAGCAACTCCCATTCTGGAAGAAGAGTATAATTATGCAAAATTAAGCAAGACGTGTTTCCAATGCTTAAATTTACGGACTTGGGACATCACCCCTGCTCGAATTCCACACAATAGCTACCGAGAAAGTCGCAAAGACCCACATTTCACATGCGAGGCGCACGTAGCAGTACTCCACCCGCTCACAGTCGAGCCCTTCACCTTCGCCGGAGGAGAATCCACGGCCGTGGACGACTGAGAGGTGAGAGCCCCTCCCCCCGGTGGCCCTCCCTTGGGGTTTGGCCTCGGCTTCGACGAAGAACAGGAAACCCTAGACAAGGGGAGGGGTGGGGAGGGAATTTGGGATACCTACCGTAGAGAGGAGACGGGAACCCGCCGCCGTCGAAAGCCCGTGCACCACCGGCGACCTGAGGCCCAGGGCCGGCGACCCGCGGGCGAGGGCCGGCGCCGCCTTCCGAAGGAGGGACCACATCGCCGGAGGAGCTGCTGGCCTGGTGGGGGGACGGCGGAGGATGTGCGCGTCGACAGAGAGCGTCTTTTTTTTTTTTTTGAGAAGAGACAGAGAGCGTCCGAGTCCCTTATATGGGCCGGCCCAGCACTCACTCACTCGATCGCTCTGCTCGCTATGTTTTCCTTTTTTTTAGTTTTATTGATTCGGAAAAACAATTCAAACATTAATTTACTTCAATTTTAAAAATCCCACCGTGTATTAAAAAATATTCATGTCATGTAAAAATTTGTTCGTTAATTTGTAAAATATGGTCATATCATTCAAAGAAAATGTCCACGCATCATGTTCATATTTATTTAAAATGTTTATGAAAATGTAGGTACATGGGGCTCAAAACTTTTGGAGAACTTCTTGTGGCATTATGAGTGTACAGAAAGAGCATGAGTGTCGTACAACATCAAAGAATCTCACACGACAATAAGATTGACATAAATGATAAATTTCCCTTTTTTATTTCTTTCATTCAAAGGGCAAAACATCTCAATGTTGAATCTACAGGTCAGCACAAATTTAGGACCATAATCAGTCTTTTTGTTTTAACAATTTCTAGTACAATGGACAATTTTTGGTACAAGGCCAATCTCAGGGCGTATGGGCCTTCATCAACCCACCAGCCCAGAAGCTCACTCCACGGGCGGTCTACGCGGTCGCGCCAACCCCCACAAGCTCCTGGCGTGGTTCGACTCCACGATCGCCTTCGACCGCACTGACCACCTGGCCTCCGCTCCCGACCCGGGAAAGTTTGCCTTGGTGGTGGATCCGATTTGTTGAGGGCTTCTGACTTCCCCGTGTTCCGATGGATGGCGGCGTAAATATTATCTTCCTGACACCTTGGAAAAGATGGGGATCTCTAGGTCCTGCCTGAGCCCTTCGCTCACTGACTTCCATCGCTACAAAAAAAAAAGACAAATCCATGATGATACACCTTTGTCACAGTAGGTCATGTTTTCTGTCACCCATTTACATCTGTGACGGTTTTACAACAAATTCAAGATAGTCATACTTGTGCTATTGGGGATGTGTTTCATGACAATAATTATTTTTCATCACGAAAATGACCACTTCCATGATGATAAATGACGCGTCATGGAAGTGTTTTCGCCAAGGGTAACCTACACGTGGCAATCATCGTAACGGTTTGCCATTTAGCTATCGGGTGCGGGTTCCAGATCCGATACCCGTTAACAGCCCCGACCAATGAAGATTTTCAATGTGTCGGATTCTCATTCGCCAATGGAGCCACACGTCAGCTCTACGTTGTGATAGGTGGCTCACATCCAACGGACGATATGCGCCTATGAAATGGTGACACGTGAGACGACCCAACAATGGCGCATTTAGGTAAAAAAAACCGGCCCAGTCGGAGGCCCACAAGATTTAGGCAAAAGTTAGCGGGTCGGCCCACTAACGGCCTCCTTGCAAACGACCCAATTACAATCACAGTCCATATGACCCATAAGAGCGGTACCAATTCGGCCGTTAAAGGCCCGTTGGCCATTTGACATCATTGCGGCCCATTGGCAGTTTTAGCCCGTTACTAGGGGCCTATATTCATATTTCAAAGGCAACAAACCTGTTGAGTTTTTATTAGTTCTAATCAGCACTTCACCTTAGTAGGTCTTTAGTTCTTTCTAAGTTGCCTTTTGCAATTTTCGGTTGATGGTTAATGGCGTGATGATCTTAGCAGTAGCTCTTCAAGAGATAATTAGCATTCATTGTGTTCTTAATCATGTGTGTATCAGGAATTAGCTGAATGTGGCGATGAAGATCAAGAGATGCATTGCTTCCTTTCCCACTCAAGTTTTGTTTTGTAAGAACAATAACCCAACAAAAGAAATGAAAGATTGAGGTACAGTTATTTTCTTATCCTCTATGTTTTACTACTGCAGCTTCAGTACATCATGTTTGTTCTGGGTGTGCTTTATGTGTAACCTATTAACTGTCCTGATCACACCTTGAGACCACATTGATAAATTTCCATTTGTAGTGAAATTCTAAGCTTCTATTTTAACCAATATCGGTTCATGGAACAGTAACCAATTTTACAAATTACAGTGGTCACTCAATCTGCTCTTTATACTTCCTGACATCACGGGTACAATTATTTGAAAATCTAAGACATTTTCTTAGTAGTAGCTTTTTTGGACTCTATAGTTAAGGCTACCAAGCGCTCATGGGTTTACCTTATAACTAGGACTTCTATTCAACTCTGACCTCTACTCTTTTTGGTTGGTGCAGATGTAGATTATCACATTTTTGTTCCTATAATGCTACACAATATATACTTGGAGCATTACTTATGGCTTGGTTGAATTGGTCCAGCTTTCAGGACTCTACGTTAGATCTAGGTAACGAAGGAGTTTCGGCTTCAATTGAAACTCAGCTCTGATGATAGATTAGATGTTGATTGCCATTTGTGTTCTATGGTAAAAAAAAAATTAAACAATTTGTGGATGTTCCCATAGTAAAAAATATTTACAACAATTTATATGCAGATGTTCCCGAAATCATCTAGTTATATTAGTGCCTTGTTATTGATTAAGTGCACCACTCGATATTCTCAGTCATATCCTCAGCGTACCGCTACTTGTTTAAGTGCACCGAGGCTCTTGAGACAAAGATTCAAGCATTGATGATTGGTATGGCACTCGCTCGTCAACATACTGAACTACCGGTTATGGTGTGGTCTGGTCTGCTCTTTCTTTTCTTTTCTTTTCGATTCTAGTTTATATCGATCGGTTTATGGCCATTTAGTAGTTGAGATTACGTCCTTAATGGTCGGTATAGTGTTTATTCCCTATAAACTACATATAGATCTTAAAATAGCGTTGCAGATTGTCTGACGACGTACAGTCGTTCTCAGCGGGTCATGGCTGTGTGGCTCGATAGACGACCCCCTTGTATTGACGAGCTCTTGCCTATGGATCGTAACTGTCTTACTGGAAAAACTCTTCTATTGATCTCGCAAAAAAAAAAAAAAGTGCACTACTCGTTAAGGCCCCACACTACAGGCCCTAAACTTTTTAGAATGAAAGTCTCTCACATGCTAATCGTCAGCCGTCACGTGCCAGGACCTAGCGTTACCGTACACTAAATGCTAACCACCAAAGGAGGAGTTATCCTGTCCCTGTCCACGCACTGATTTGTATTTCCCACTCACTCGGTACCGTACGTAAGCTTGCATTTCTTTTCTTTCCTACCAAAAAATCGCAGTCTCGATCTGCATCGGCACCATCCCCGGCGACGACATGCGCGCCGACGGGAAGCCCCACGCGGTGTGCGTGCCGTACCCGGCGCAGGGGCACGCCACCCCGATGATGAAGCTGGCCAAGGTCCTCCACTCCAGGGGCTTCCACGTCACCTTCGTCTACACCGAGCACAACCACCGGCGCCTCGTCCGCTCCCGCGGCGCCGGCGCCGTCGCGGGCCTCCCGGGCTTCCGCTTCGCCACCATCCCCGACGGCCTGCCGCCGTCCGACCCCGACGCCACCCAGGACCAGGCGTCCATCTGCCACTCCACCACGACCACCTGCCTCCCCCACCTGAAGAACCTCCTCGGCGACCTCAACAACAGTGCGGCGGGGACGCCGCCGGTGACGTGCGTCGTCGCGGACAGCATCATGAGCTTCGCGGTGGACGCCGCGGCGGAGCTCGGTGTGCCGTGCGCGCTCTTCTGGACTGCCAGCGCCTGCGGTTACATGGGCTATTACAACTTTCAGTTCCTGGTAGATCATGGCCTTACTCCTCTCAAAGGTACCTCTGTCACAGCCAAGATTCTATTTTGAGATGTGTAACAAGTTAACAACGAACAAGTAACAACCAATGTTCCGTTTGATGAGCAGGTGAAGGGCAACTGACGAACGGCTACTTGGACACGCCGGTGACAAATGCTCTCGGGATGAGCAAGCAGATGCGCCTCCGGGACTTCCCGTCCTTCGTCCGCACCACGGACCCGGACGACATCCTGCTCAACTTCATGATACACGAGCTAGAGCGGGCGAGCCGGGCAGCCGCCATCATCGTCAACACCTTTGACGAGCTGGAGCAGCCGGCGCTCGACGCCATGCGCGCCATCCTCTCCCCGCCGGTCTACACGATCGGCCCGCTCAACTTTGTTGTGGAGCAGCTGGTCCCCGACGGCGGCGATGGCAGCGCCCCGCTCGCCGCGATTCGCCCTAGCCTTTGGAGGGAAGACCGGTCCTGCCTAGAGTGGCTCCGCGGCAGGGAGCCCCGGTCCGTGGTGTACGTCAACTTCGGGAGCATCACCACCATGACCAGCCAAGAGCTGGTGGAGTTCGCTTGGGGGCTGGCCAACTGCGGCTACGACTTCCTTTGGATCGTGAGGAACGACCTGGTTAAGGGCGACGCCGCCGTGCTGCCACCGGCGTTCCTGGAGACCACCAAGGGCCGGTGCCTCCTCGCGAGCTGGTGCGAGCAGGAGGCGGTGATACGCCACGAGGCGGTGGGCGCCTTCCTGACGCACTGTGGGTGGAACTCGATGATGGAGGGGCTCAGCGCCGGGCTGCCGATGCTGGGCTGGCCGTTCTTCGCGGAGCAGCAGACCAACTGCCGCTACGCGTGCCTGGAGTGGGGCGTCGGGATGGAGGTCGGCGACAAGGTGCGCCGGGAGGTGGTCGAGGAGAGGATAAGGGAGGTGATGGGTGGTGGCGAGGTGGGGAGGGAGATGAGGCGGAAGGCGATGGAGTGGAAGGAGATCGCCGTCCGTGCGACGATGCGACCTGCTGGCAGATCGTTGGCCAACCTTGAGAGCCTGCTGAAAGATGTATTGTGCTGACCGCAGAGGAATGTTGTGTAGAGTTTGTGAGGCATGGGGATCCAAATTCAACCGACGATACAAATATTCCCATAACTTTTCAAACATTCAGCAAAATTTCCCCCAACTTTCAATAAATGTCTCATTTGTTGGCAAAATCTCTCTCCTGTTTTTTGTTTTCTGCTTTTATGTTGTTTTATTTACTTCCCTTGACATGCTTGATAAACAAGGCCAGGGGAAGAAACAAGAGACAGGATGGTGTAAACCCAAAAAATCATTGGTGGATGAATATCTTTGAAACCCTGACGACAATAGAGAGTAAAACAATACTAATTCGGTCGAAATGGGATCATACGCTTAAGCATCGTCAATATTTGACTTTCAATCGATCAACTGTTTATTTTGTAGTTAAACCGAATCAGGCATAAATCTAGTGAGCACCATTTTACAAGAAAAAGAAAGGCAATTTTGACAGAATCAGATAGAAGGTCATCATATCAAGCATTAGCATATCGTGCAACATGACTGAAAACCTGAATGTTCGAAAAGGCACCAGTTTGAAACTTTTGACTCTGGATCAATTCATTGAAACATATAGAAGTGCCTGATTTCAGAACCCGCGCCCGTGAACAAACTTAATTATCTCAGAACCACATACCTATATACATTAGCATAGTTATAAACCACCAGATCATTGCTCAGCGCCTACTCACAGTCACAATTACTCGGCGCCTCCTCCTCAGTCCTCACCATGAAGTCCCCGCCCTCTACTCTTCTTCTTCAGTCCCTGGCGCCACGTCGGGCTTCTCTTGTCTCTCCACCTCCAGAAAGATTTCTTTCTCCAAGCTCCTCTCGAGAGCCTCGATCTTGGAGTCGATGAGCGCCTCGGCAGCTTCGCTGGCTCTGGCCGTAGCGCCTCCAACAACGTGGATGCTGCAGAGACCGAACACGACGAGCCCGGCCGCGGAGGTCAGAAGACAGACCTTGCAGGACTCGTAACGAGCTGCTCCCGCCGCCTTCACCCGGCTGAGGTAGGACTGGATCCGGTCGGCGACGGCGTGCCCAGAGAGGTGGCGGCGCGCGGATAAGAGGGCGGGTGCGGGGCGGCTGACGGGGGCGCCGGAGCCGATGAGTGGAGCCGGGCGGCGTGGAGAAGGGCAGTGGTGGCTGGATGGCGGTGGGCGGCGGCGCGTCGGATGCCGGACGCGGCGGCCATGGTGAACGACCCTTTCATTTCGCGGCTGCTATGGGCTAGGGATTGCGGCCGTCCGATTAGACTCCCACCAACCCACTTTTTTTTTTTTTTTTTTTGAGGATCACCAACCCACTTTTCTTGGGCTGGGCTAGGTCGCGCTGGGCTTCAAGTCCAACCCCCTTTAACCCAATCCAATCCGACCCCGGGCCCATACATACGCGCTCGGCAATCTTTCTTGCAGACTTGCAATCTACTGGTCCATCACTTGACCCACTGAATCTTTACTCTGGTGCAGTCGAGTATATTCAGCAGTTCACCTAAAAAAGAGTGTATATTCAGTAGTTTGACAAAAATTAAAAAAAAAAGTAGTTTGAATAAAAAATCAAAGTTGAGCCCGAACTCATCCGATGCAGAGTGAACAATAAATTCAAAAGTAATAGTAAAAAGCTGAAACTTTTTGACACTAAAGATGATGAAATTTTCTAGGGACTTGCAAAAAATCATGCCGATGTGACTTCAGGAAGAGTTCCGTCCAAAATGTTCACATAATCAAAAAAAGTTCACAAATTTCAAAAAATGTTCACAGATTTGAAATAAGCTCATGGATTTGAAAACTCTCATATTGAAAAAAATTCATGGATTTTAAAAAGAGTTCATGGATTTAAAGAAAGTTTGAGGATTTGAAAAAAAATCATGAATAAATTTCACGAATTTGAAAAAAGTCATGGAATTTTATTTATTTTTAAATGAAAAGAAAAAGGAAAGAAAAAATGAACAAAAACCAAAATAAAAAATGAGTACAAATACTAGAAAATGGGAAAATCCTGTCAGAAGCTTCACAAACCGGTATGAGAGCTTCTACAAACGCGGTATACCTAAGATGGGTCGGCCCATTAGAGACGAAAGTGTTCGATTTGGTGTGCTTTATCTACGAAAACAACTAAACACCGCCTTACGCGTCAAATAGTGTTTTCCCTTTGTAGACCCCGAGCTCCAATTTCCACTGGGCCACTTTTCGATACCCTACTTTGACCCCGAGCTCCCGTGCAGTAGAACTCTGTAGGAGATATGCCCTAGAGGCAATAATAAATGTTATTGATTATCTCCCTGTTCATAATTATGTTTATGTTCCATGCTATAACTGCAATGATTCTCGAGTCTACAAATAAAACGAGGCTTGGAGGGAAACTCATGTGCACGTGTGGGATAATAAACGGTAAAATGTATTCCTAGTCAAGCCTCTATGACTGGCTCAAGTATTGCATGATGATCCTGTTTTCCTGATCATGGGCATGACTATGCCGGCAATTTTGAGGGCACAATTGTTGGTAGAACACTTGTGTTGAATCGACCCAAATTGTGTTATGCTATGAGATACATTCGTCATAAGTTAATGGTTAATAACACAGGAAGTTAATGTTTGCATAATTCCTTAGACCATGAGAGTATCGAGTTTCTTCATGCTTGCTTCATGAACTTTGGGGTTTGTTAAACGTCATCCGTAAATGGGTGGCTATTACGGCGGCTTACGGGTTCATGGAAAAGTATGTCAAGTAACTTGATAGCTCAAGATTGGGATTTGCTCCTCCGACGATGGAGAGATATCTCTGGGCCCTCTCGGTGTTACGGTATCCATCATCGTCTGGCCAGACACAGGGTGATTTGATCACAGGGATGCCGGAACACGGGAACGAGAAAAGAGAACAATACCGGCAACGAGGTAACTGGCATAGTGGACAAGGTGTTGATCCACGGGGATGCCAACATGTCTCACCTCGGGTATTTGTAACATATCGCGAAGCAACAGGAATAGCACACGGCAACTCGAGGTTCACTCGAATATTCATTCGTGTGGGTATAGGGATCAAAATGGGTGTCCACGGCTCCGATGTTGATCATTGATCGGAAGAAGTTCCGGGTCATGTCTATGCTTCACCGAACCTATAGGGTCACACGCTTAAGGGTCATCTATCTGCTGAATACTAGACGAGGAGTCCGAGAGAAAGTCACTGGAAAGGTTTCAGAGACGATGGAAAAGTTCCGGAGAGAACACCGGAAAAGTTTCGGTAAAACCGAAAAGTTGTTTCGGATAAAACCATTGATCCAAAAAGGTTTCGGCAAGCACCGGGAATGTTTTGGAGGTTGCCAGATTGGTCTGGTAATTTCTGGAGAAAAAACCGAAAAAGGTTTTCGGAGCTGCCGGAATTGTTTACCGGGTAAACGAAGATGGTTTTAAATTAAACCACCATACCGGAAATGTTCCGGAGCGCATCCAGATAATTTTAGAGGGTGCCGGAAATGTTCTGGGACCTTCTGGAATTTTCAGAAGAAATAGTTTCGGAAAACATCTTGTCCCAGCGAGAGGGGACAAGATCCCACGGATCGTGGGGGCTGTTTTTGGGCTGTTTTTGGGGGCGCCCCCTTTAGGGACAGCCCCCTTGTGGCTGGACAAAGTGTTGGGTGGGGCCCCCATGGTGGGGGGCAGCCCCCACAAATGGTGGAGAGTGTTGGGAGGAAGGTGGGGCCCCATGGGGGAACACCATGGACAAGGGAACATGTTTTCTCCATGTTTGGTGGGAACATGTTTTCCTTGTTTGGTGGGTGCATGTTTAGTGGGCTGAATTTCAGCCCCCCCCCCTCACCCCTTCCACCACTATATAAGGAGGTGGAGAGGAGCTCTCCATCCTCACTCCAACTCTCACACACATGGCATGCATGATCTGCCTTTCTTCTCTCCCTCCCACGAAATAGTTTCGTAGAGCCGAAAGGCTGTCTGGGTTCCGGTGGGAACTAGTTCTGGACGGCGAAGCCCTGCCGGATAGATGACACCGTATGTGTGCAACTCTGTAGAGAGATCGTAGTTTCGGTCTTAGTTCGAGAGTGCCTCCCGAAGGGCTGTCCGTGTGATCGTCCGAGTTTTGGAGGTCCTCCCGAAGGGCTGTCCGAGTGACAGTCCGAGTTTCGGAGGTCCTCCCGAAGGGCTGTCCGCGACACCGTCCGGGGGACTGTGCGACCGCCTCCCGGAGGGCTGTCCGCGGGGCAGATGAGGGTATACATCCTCGCGGTTGGGAGGTTGTAAAATCCTAGCTGCGGAGATCTGCACCGCCGTTCGTCATCGACTCTACTTCCGCTGCGCTACGAGTCGGTAACGAAAAATGATCAAACCGTGTATGCAGTCTCCATAGTGGTCCTGGGCTGGTGCGTAGGTCGGAAATTTTTTGTTTTCTGCTACGTTACCCTACAGTGGCATCAAGAGCCGTGCTATGCGTAGATGCAGGTTGTGATCTAGAATACATAGAGATGTATGGGTGTTGCACAATATAATTAGGTAGTAGATGAGATCTATTGCTGAAAATTATTTGTGCGGGTAGCAGATGAAATCTGTTACCCGATGTTCCTGTTGCTTCCCTAGAATTTGCATATTTCTGATCTTGATAACAGTATGGTGGAGTTTCAATGTTCTGGCAATCCGCGATCCTGATTGATCAACGAAGTGCTAACAGTTCATTGAATTCCACCGTAGTTAAAGAGAAAGATGAAATTTCGCAGACGAAAGGGCAATGCAGATGTGATCTGCACGGGGGTCACGCGTATGACGAAGTTTAGTATGGGGCTCGAGATTTTATTATCTCATGTTTCATACACCCTGGAATGTTAATCTAGCGACTTGGATTATCATGCTTGATGATGGACGTTGGTAGCTTCGGTTTGTTTCGAAACCTTAGAAGCCACGTAAAATAAAATTTCGCATGAACCGATTAGAGGCGTCTAACTTGGTTTTGCAGGATGGTTTGTATGTGCATGTGATGTGGTATAGCAATGATTCATAATAATTTGATTATGTATGAGATGACTATATGATGTAAATTGATTAACATGACCTGCGTGTCATGATTCGGCATGATGGCTGGAGCCATATGATTGCACTTTAAATGACCTGCGTGTCAACCTTATGTAATGCACTTATTTTATTAGCTATAGAGATAGCAATATTATCTTGTGCATCGACAAGGTGGTGGCAATCTTCGCAAAGGTGAACACCGACGCGAATGCCGGAGACGAAGAAATACGAGACTTCTCCGTCAGAAAGGGCTATACCATATCATGCTATTATGAATTGCCTGAGATGTTTATCCCTTATGATGCACCCTTCTTGATTGCGCAGTAGTCGCTTTTTATTAGGGTGATCTCTCACTGAAATATCAAGTAGTTAGTGTTCTCCCAAGTGTAGCACCGTCACGGCACCTAACTTTTCGGGGCATTGCATGATCTCCATGGGTGCGAACGATTAGGGATGTGTGAGGCGGGTGAGTTGAGACCTCGCAGCGAGATCACTTGGTTGTCTTGACGTTCAGGCATGAAAGTCATGAGCTCGGAACACACGCATCGAAAGATGAACAAGAATCGCATAGAGATGTGATCGGCAAGTTTGCCTACCGATTGAAGTTCACGCCATGGGTGTTCATCTCGAACCGTGACGTTGAATGGATATGCGGGTCTTGAATCACTCACAATCAATTATGAGAGATATTGATTTGAGTGGGAGTGCACTATAGAATTAACTTGTTTAATTCTCAGTGCAATTAATTTTGAACACTGTCTAAGTGTGGTTTGCATAATAGTTGTAGAATAATGGCTCGCGTTTCCACCTTCCCAATTAAAATTGAATAGCTGTTTAATATCTGGTTAAAACTTTACGGTTGGTAACGTAATGTAAGGATTGTCCTCTAGAGTGCCGAGAAGGACTTTGTCCTATCGCATGCTTTCGGTATTCTCCCGCTAATGCTATGGATCATGTGACTCTCGTCCTTCGATCCAAAAGCTAGAATTCCTTTTCAGTCAAAGTGCAATATGTTTGCTTCCATGAGACCCGAACTTCGAAAGTTTGGATAGTTATGTGATATTCATGGAATCTGAAAATCATTTTCAGAGACAGACAAAGGCTAATAGATATGAGATATCCAAAGCAATGTTTGTTTCCAAACTATTAGTAAAGGTGTTTACTATGCATAAGACTGATAAGAGAGGGATCCAGGAGAACGCCTGTCATATGATGAAAGGTGAATAAAACAACAACTTAAAGAGAAAGGAAGTGTCCGAAGGGTGTTAGTAAGATTTTCACGCCTAGGAAGTCCGGGGCTAACGCCACTCTTAAGTTGGGTGCTTCTTCTGAGAGTAGGAGAATTACTGAAAGTTAAACTGTTAGAAGTATAATGGCAATAGGAAAGAAGACTGGAATATCCAGCTCATGTATGAATGTCATACAAGTTTTTGTTGTATAGAAGGCTGGTCAAAGATATAGTTCTTGGGAATTATGGTTAAACATGTTAATCACTAATTCTTGGGTATTGTGAGTTAATCACAAAGATACCCGCTCGATTGCACTCTGTTGCAACTCGATGTAAGAACTACTACGGCCTAAAAGACTAGCCAGGAATGAGGTTTAGATACACACAGGGAACATAGTAAATGTTACTATACCTTCCATTTGTGTATTCCCTATGTATTTACTTTCATAATTCATTTTAGAGTTTTACACTCTAGCCCATTGCATAAAGTATCTTGCAAGAAGGTTATTCATAAGAGAACTTTTGATGTTCGATGTTATGAATAACATAAGGGCCATACTTTCATTATGAATGAGATGTATGTTATGAATATTGATATTAATACATTGCCTCTGTATTTACTTTCATAATTCATTTTAGAGTTTTACACTCTAGCCCATTGCATAAAGTATCTTGCAAGAAGGTTATTCATAAGAGAACTTTTGATGTTCGATGTTATGAATAACATAAGGGTCATACTTTCATTATGAATGAGATGTATGTTATGAATATTGATATTAATACATTGCCTCTGTATTTACTTTCATAATTCATTTAGAGTTTCATACACTCTAGCCCTTTGCATAAGGTATTTTGCAAGAAGGTTATTCATAAGAGAACTTTTGATGTTCGGTGTTATGACTAACATGAAGGGCCATGCTTCCATACAGGATGGGATGTATGCTATGAATATTGATGGTAATATGATACATCCATAACACTGACGCTAAATGTCGCAAGACTAAAAGAATACCACACAAGTGTGGCACTGCATTTGGTCACATTGGAGAAACCCGCATGGAAACTTCCATTATGATGGATTTTGAAGTCATTTGATTTTGAATCATCTGACACTTGCAACTTTTCTCTGAAAGGTGAAGTGACTGAAATACCGTTCACAGGCCATAAGGAACGAGCAAAGAACATATTGGTAATCATACATTATGATGTGTGTAGTCCAATAAATGTTGTTGCAAACAGTGGATTTGTCTACCTTAAAAAATGACTCAAGTAGATATATATTGATATTTACTTGATGAGACGTAAGCCTGGATCTTTTGAATTCATTCATAAGGTTTTCAAAAATGAAGTAGAAGTTATTGTAACAAGAAAATTATGTTTCTGCAATTTGATTGCAGAAAGGAATATTTGAGTTACAAGTTTAGCGAATGTCTGATGAGTTGTGAAAAGAGTTTCATAACTTACACCTCCCAGAACACCACTGCAAGTGGAAAGTCCGTGAAGATGTAATCGAACCATTTATGACATGGTAAGATCAAAGATGACATAAATAAAATTGCCATTATCCCTTTTAGAGTAATGCTTTAGAGACTGCGGCTTTTACACTGAAAAGAGATCCATCAGGTCTGTTGAAATGATGCCATGGTATGGTACGCCCAACCATGTTATATCTTTTCTTAACATTTGGAATATGGGGCTTGTGTAAAAGGTTACAAACCTATTCCAAATCAGACAAGTGCTACTTTGTAAGGTTATCCCAAGTCGTTTGGGTATTCCCCACCACTATACCGAGGCAAAGGATTTTGCCGCAAAATGGTATGCTTTTAAAGAGAATAGTTCTTACAAAAGGCAAGTGGGAGGACAGTGCAACTCGACGAGATAACCAGTATCTTCGTCATCAGATCAAAGGAAAGAAACCTTGGAAGTGATTCCGGAGTTTCCTACTGCGACTGATACGGAAGTCTCTACAACAAAATGTATGGACTTCAGTCGAACTTGCAGCTGAACCTCGTAGGCAAGGCTCGTGCAAACCTCTCAGGTGCGCTAACGAGATATTGTTGTTGGACAACAGTATACCTACAATACACAAGGAAGCGGTGATGGGCCCTGACTCCGGAATTGGCTAAATGCCAATACAATCCGAGATAGTTTCCATATAAGTGATTCAAGATTAAAACCTTGATACACCTTTCGGAAGACTTAGAGTCTAACGAATATTTATGGAACTAAAAACTGATACGGATAAAAATGTTTTATCCATAAAGCTCGACTTGTTGAAATAACAAGTTCAAGGAGTTGACTACGATGAGGTTGTTTCACCGTAGCGATGCTTGAAGTCGGTTCGGGTTGAACTAGCAGTTAATACATATTTCAATCATGAGATATGAAACATGGATGACAAAGGGACTTCCATCCGATGGAAATGAAACCTAGGAATTATATGTGATACAGTCCAAAGTAATTTGTCGATCCAGAGGATGCTAGTAAGTATGCAAACTTCAGAGTTCCAGCGATGGACAGAAGAGAGCAAAGTGGAGTTGGAATCTTCGTTTTTGATGAAATGGTCAAAAGAGTTTGACTTCATCAAATGGGTATCGAAGATGCTTGTGATTCAAGAAAGTAAGTGGGAGCATAATAATATTTCTAAAAACCGTGTGTACTTGACACATTGTTAATTGGAAATAAATTTCTTGACACGAATTAGGACTTCATTTGAAAATAGTTTTTCGATGAAGTGCTTAGGCTAAAATGGCCTCAATATTAGGCATGATGATCTATGGAGATAGATTTACCTAAATGGGGCTAAGCAATGAATACATATTGACAAGATGCTAAAACTTTTTAGCATTTAAAATGCCAAGGAGTGATTCTTGCCGAAGTCACATGGAAAGAGTTTTTGCAAGACTCGGTGTCCCAAAACACTGATGAGTAAAATACATGATGGAGATTCCACACACTCTTGTGTTTGGATTAATCATGTATTCCATGGTATGTAAAACCAACCAGATATGTCCAATACTCCAAAGTTGTTGCGAGTATAGATACCATAGTGATCAAAGTACTGATCATGGGACAACAGTGAAAGATGTCATTGAGTACTAGAGCAGTACTGATGACATGTTTTCTCGCAAACGGAGATCATGAAGAGTTCGTTGTAAAAGGTTACATCGATACAGTCTTCATCAATGCTCCATGCGATTTTCGATTTAAATTGAGGGTTTTGTGTGATACACAATATGGTGGCACGGTAGTTGGAAATTGTTCCAAACAAGATACTGTGGCGAATTCTATAACAAAGGCTAAGTATGTTGACGCTTGAGAAGCGACAAAGAAGTTGTTGAATCATATAGTTCATTCATGAACTTAGTATGGTTCCAAGAAGGCTTTGGTCTATGGGACACTATAGCAGATAGTTGCTCCATAGCTCAGTCTGAGGAATCAGGTTTCGACCAATGATTCACACATATGCAAAGCCAAGTCCACACAAAATATGAATTTTGTGAAAGCGTGAAAACGCGAGGATATGCAATGTTACACACGGAGCTGAAGTTGTCAGATCCGTTGGACATCAGGCTATACCACATGCGAAGCATATTTTACACCAGTATGCCATAGGTGTAAAGTGCATTAGCATTGACTAGATTATTGACTCTAGTGCAAGTGGGAGTCTGTAGGAGATATGCCCTAGAGGCAATAATAAATGTTATTGATTATCTCCCTGTTCATAATTATGTTTATGTTCCATGCTATAACTGCAATGATTCTCGAGTCTACAAATAAAACGAGGCTTGGAGGGAAACTCATGTGCACGTGTGGGATAATAAACGGTAAAATGTATTCCTAGTCAAGCCTCTATGACTGGCTCAAGTATTGCATGATGATCCTGTTTTCCTGATCATGGGCATGACTATGCCGGCAATTTTGAGGGCACAATTGTTGGTAGAACACTTGTGTTGAATCGACCCAAATTGTGTTATGCTATGAGATACATTCGTCATAAGTTAATGGTTAATAACATAGGAAGTTAATGTTTGCATAATTCCTTAGACCATGAGAGTATCGAGTTTCTTCATGCTTGCTTCATGAACTTTGGGGTTTGTTAAACGTCATCCGTAAATGGGTGGCTATTACGGCGGCTTACGGGTTCATGGAAAAGTATGTCAAGTAACTTGATAGCTCAAGATTGGGATTTGCTCCTCCGACGATGAAGAGATATCTCTGGGCCCTCTCGGTGTTACGGTATCCATCATCGTCTGGCCAGACATAGGGTGATTTGATCACAGGGATGCCGGAACACGGGAACGAGAAAAGAGAACAATACCGGCAACGAGGTAACTGGCATAGTGGACAAGGTGTTGATCCACGGGGATGCCAACATGTCTCACCTCGGGTATTTGTAACATATCGCGAAGCAACAGGAATAGCACACGGCAACTCGAGGTTCACTCGAATATTCATTCGTGTGGGTATAGGGATCAAAATGGGTGTCCACGGCTCCGATGTTGATCATTGATCGGAAGGGGTTCCGGGTCATGTCTATGCTTCACCGAACCTATAGGGTCACACGCTTAAGGGTCATCTATCTGCTGAATACTAGACGAGGAGTCCGAGAGAAAGTCACTGGAAAGGTTTCAGAGACGATGGAAAAGTTCCGGAGAGAACACCGAAAAAGTTTCGGTAAAACCGAAAAGTTGTTTCGGATAAAACCATTGATCCAAAAAGGTTTCGGCAAGCACCGGGAATGTTTTGGAGGTTGCCAGATTGGTCTGGTAATTTCTGGAATTTTTCTGGAGAAAAAACCGAAAAAGGTTTTCGGAGCTGCCGGAATTGTTTACCGGGTAAACGAAGATGGTTTTAAATTAAACCACCATACCGGAAATGTTCCGGAGTGCATCCAGATAATTTTAGAGGGTGCCGGAAATGTTCTGGGACCTTCTGGAATTTTCAGAAGAAATAGTTTCGGAAAACATCTTGTCCCAGCGAGAGGGGACAAGATCCCACGGATCGTGGGGGCTGTTTTTTGGCTGTTTTTGGGGGCGCCCCTTTAGGGGACAGCCCCCTTGTGGCTGGACAAAGTGTTGGGTGGGGCCCCCATGGTGGGGGGCAGCCCCCACAAATGGTGGAGAGTGTTGGGAGGAAGGTGGGGCCCCATGGGGGAACACCATGGACAAGGGAACATGTTTTCTCCATGTTTGGTGGGAACATGTTTTCCTTGTTTGGTGGGTGCATGTTTAGTGGGCTGAATTTCAGCGCCCCCCCCTCACCCCTTCCACCACTATATAAGGAGGTGGAGAGGAGCTCTCCATCCTCACTCCAACTCTCACACACATGGCATGCATGATCTGCCTTTCTTCTCTCCCTCTCACGAAATAGTTTCGTAGAGCCGAAAGGCTGTCTGGGTTCCGGTGGGAACTAGTTCTGGACGGCGAAGCCCTGCCGGATAGATGACACCGTATGTGTGCAACTCTGTAGAGAGATCGTAGTTTCGGTCTTAGTTCGAGAGTGCCTCCCGAAGGGCTGTCCGTGTGATCGTCCGAGTTTTGGAGGTCCTCCCGAAGGGCTGTCCGAGTGACAGTCCGAGTTTCGGAGGTCCTCCCGAAGGGCTGTCCGCGACACCGTCCGGGGGACTGTGCGACCGCCTCCCGGAGGGCTGTCCGCGGGGCAGATGAGGGTATACATCCTCGCGGTTGGGAGGTTGTAAAATCCTAGCTGCGGGGATCTGCACCGCCGTTCGTCATCGACTCTACTTCCGCTGCGCTACGAGTCGGTAACGAAAAATGATCAAACCGTGTATGCAGTCTCCATAGTGGTCCTGGGCTGGTGCGTAGGTCGGAAATTTTTTGTTTTCTGCTACGTTACCCTACAAACTCCCCCCCACCCCCCCCCCCCTCCCGGTAGTTATGTCTCACTAATTGAGAGACGTAGCTCCAACTCGCCACTTGCGGCTCATTGATATGCATCATAGTTGATCGGCCGAGTGGAGTGGTTTTCAGGAAGATTCTTGTCTCCGGTTCATGGAACCTTCCATCAGTTTTGGCTGGTTTTAGGAAGGTTCCACGTGGGTTTTTTTTCTGTGTTTTTCTTTATGGCTTTCATCGGGTTTTTTTTTATTATTTTTTTCCTCTTTTATTTTTTACTTCTTATTTGTTTATTAATATGTGTTATACATTTTTCGTATACACATGGAATATTTTTTTATACACGTTGTTTTTTTTAAAAATACATGATGTACATTTTTATATACATGTTAAACATTTTTCAAATACACGTTGAATTTTTTGAATGGTGTGAAACATTTTTTAAACTACGCAAACATTTTTTTAGTAACCCAACCTGAATCTGCATCCTTGTTGTGCTAGTCCCTGTATCAATTGCTAGTAAGCATGGATTACGATGAAATACCAAGATAATCATATGTTACAAGTATTAGATCATGATTTAGTCTTTAATACATTACATTCCTACTTAGCTCAGGGAAAATATCTGGTGCACCGGAGCTTGTGGTGCTACCGGTGCACCGAACTCACATTGCGCTTTTAAATTGTTCAAAAGATTCTGAAAAAAATTTAGCACATTCACACAACATCAATATAGGTTGTCACAAAATTTCAAGTCAAAACTCGAAACAAAAATGACAAATTCATCACTGAATAGTACATAACATAACTTGGGCTTTAGATTTGGCCCATTATCACACTGATGGCAAATTTGTCATTTTTGTATCTCAAAAAATGTTTCAAATTTTGATACAAAATTTTGTGACATCGTACATTGATATTGTATTAATATGCTAGATTTTTTTCAGATTTTTTAAGATGTTCTATGTCATCCGGTGCACCGGTAGCACCACAAGTGCGGGTGCACCGGATACATTCCCACTTAGCTCAAGGCTAGCTTACAATAAATATAGTGGAATTAATACATTATATCTCGTGGCGTCCATCCACTCACATGCAAAAGTTGAATATAGACACCATAACCCTACATCGCATCACTTTCTCGTAATGTGGACAACCTGCAACATGGTACGTTGCAGCCACAAGGGTCAATACATCGAATATATTGACAACTGTTATCATATTGTATAACAAACATAAACCATACATTGGGGGTATGTGTAGTCTATGGTTTTGTTTTGCAGAAAGCAATAAGGTTTCATCCTAACACTAGTAGAAAACAGGGCTTTGATCCCAGCTCGATCTACACATTAGTCCCGGTTGCATTACGAACCGGGACTAATGTGAGCATTAGTCCCGGTTCGAGCGGCTAGGGCGCCGGTCGGGGCTCGGGAGGCATCAGTCCCGGTTCAAAAGGGACCTTTAGTCCCGGTTGGAGACACCAACCGGGACTAAAGGGGCCGATACCCTTTAGTCCCGGTTGGAGACACCAACCGGGACTAAAGGGGTTCTGAAAATTTCTTTTCTGTTTTTCCATTTGTTTTCTGTTTTTAGTTTCTGTTTTAAATTGCTTATATCTTTTAGGTTTTAGTGTCTAGTTGGTATAGAAATTTTGAAATATGAATTTTGACCGTTTTTACCACATTAATCCTAGAAAAATCATAACTAAATCATTCTAATTCAGAAAAATACAAATAATATATCAAAATTTGCAGAAAAATAAGATCTATCCGAAGAAACTTCCTGTTTTCCGTTTCAAGAATTTTTCAAATCACAAAATTCCAAAGGGAAAATAGATTTTTTGGACGTTTTAGACGTTTTAGGGTTTAGGTCTAGGGTTTAGATTTCCAAGTTTAGGGTTAGGTTTTAGGGTTTGAACCTTTAGTTTTACTGTTTAGAATAGAGTTTCGGACGTTTTAAGTCCCAGGTTTAGGGGTTTCGAGAATTTTTAAAATCACAAAATACCAAAGGAAAAATAGAGTTTTGGACGTTTTAGACGTTTTAGGGTTTAGGGCTAGGGTTTAGATTTCCAAGTTTAGGGTTAGGTTTTAGGGTTTGAACCTTTAGTGTTTACTGTTTAGAATAGAGTTTCGGACGTTTTAAGTCCCGGGTTTAGGGTTTTGAATTTTTTTATTTTTTTTATTTTTTTTGAATTTTTTTGACATTTTTTGGAATTTTTGATTATTTTGAACTTTTTATATTGTTTTGGAATTTTTGATTTTTTTAGTTTTTGGTGTTTTTTTGAAAATTTTGAGTTTTAAAATTAATAATTGAATTCCGCATAAAGATTCTTATTTTATTTTCATTGAAATTCAATATTATTATTACTTATTTTATTTTGAACTTTTTGTATTATTTTGGATTTTTTTTTTTAAGAATTTTTTGAAATTTTTGCCTTTTTTTGAAGTTTTTTTGAGTTTTTAAATTAATCATTGTTGTTTGTTAATCATTGTTGTTTATTTTAATTATTGTTTGGAATTCAAAAAATTAAATCATGTGACATCAAGACCTAAGGGTTAATAGGATTGATAGCTTACTATTATCAGGAAAACAACAAGTGCAGACTTGGAAACTAGGGGCGATAGAACCAGGAAGTTAAGCGTGCTGGGGCTGGAGCAGTGAGAGGATGGGTGACCGGCCGGAAAGTTAGACGATTTGGAATGAGTGCTCCACGCTGGAGCAGTGAGGAGGGGTGATTAGAGATTAAATTGTCAAATAATTCAAAGATTTGAAAATCAGAATAAAACTTAAAAAGAAATCAAAAAATATTAAAAAAAAATTCAAAAAAAATCCTTTAGTCCCGGTTGGTGTTACCAACCGGGACTAAAGGTCCTCCACCCCCCGCCCCAGCCAGTGGCCACGTGGAGGGCCTTTAGTCCCGGTTCGTAATGCAACCGGGACTAAGGGAGGGGGGGGGGGCTTTAGTCCCGGATGCTTAGTCCCGGTTCCAGAACCGGGACTAAAGGCCCTCTGGAACCGGGACTGAAGACCCGTTTTCTAACATCTGTATAAGTTAATCTACTCTACAATATTGGATTACTGAATCCACAACATCTTAGACATGTTGGCAGATAATTGGTGGAATCCACCACCTGCGCCACTAGCGGCCATATTTCAAGTTCAACCCAACAAGTTTTAGTTAAGAAACTCAAGATGAGTGAGACCTTCCAACAGCTCTAGATCAAGTTGGTCAAGTTGTCCAAACCCGAGGACGTGGCTAATAATGATCAGCTTTTACACTCTCGAGAGGTTTGCATTGTGTACTTTTTCCGGTGACCCGGTCTATCCCTTCGGCTACTAGACTGTGGTCTAAACTCAAGTTTACAAATTTTAACTTCAGAATAATCTATAGGCACTATACTATGCAATGGAGGGGGTATTGTTTGTGCTAAGAAATGTTTGTCAAAATTTATTTCAACTAGATGACACCCCGTGCGTTCCTGCGGAGACTTGTTGAAGTAATTTTCTTTAGAATAAACTAAGACAAAAGTTGCATTTGGATAGACATGAAAAGGCTCAAGGTATGTAAAAGGACAATACATCATTCCATGATACATAATTAACAATATGTGATTTGGTAAATAGCTCAAATGTAATGAAAGAAGATCATCCAGGAACACGTTTACTGTGCTTTACTGCACCGATAAATTGCAACAATGATATGTCAAAGACTCAAATATATGTATCCATGTCCATCAGTCACACTCTTTTTTTTGTGTTAATGTTGGTTATAGATGTGAGCTAGACACTATTATATCCTCTATATGCTCATATGGCAGAACTTTAGTTAGATATAAAGACGGCCTAAAGCAACCAGTAAGATCATTTTCAACAAGACAGAGCACATAACAACCTTGTTTTATGTCCATAAAAGAAATCGAAAAATCATTAAAAGTGCAAATACACCTAAATTAATACCCCCTTTGTTTTTATTTGGTTTGCATATTAGCTTTATCTCACGTAAAATTATGTAAACTTTGACAAGTTTATACAAAAATTTATTAACATCCACAATGTCAAATAAATACCATTAGAATAATCATTGAATATATTTTCACATCACATATATTTTTTATTGTGAAACTTTATGTTATTTTCTATAAACTTGGTCACATCACATATAAAGTTTGACTTAGGGCAAAGCAAATATGCATAGTAAATAAAAACGAAGGGAGTGGTTTTGAATAAACAAACTGATGGTAGTGAAAACTTGAGCACTACATGGTTGATTCATAACAAAAGGGAGCTTTTACAAATCAGAGCATTAAACTTACTGTTAGTTTTTAATATACTTTCTTGGCAATAAGGAGAGGCGTGTGGCGCCATCCCATTGTTAAATCGTGCCCATCTGAGTCGCAAAAATCACATCCGCACAAGTAGTAATAACATACATAAAAGTTCATGACAACAACCTGTAGGGGAGAAACAAGTGAAAACCGTTAGATTTTTTTTTTACTATTAATAAGAAAGACAAAGCATTGGGCTCTGCCAAAATCTACGTTCTACACATAAACATTATATGAAGCATGTCGAGAAACATTTTACATTTGGTCTTCACATAAATAAAAATGATAGTAACACTTTTATAAATGTGAAAGTCTGTATAGAAACATCACCCAAGCTAACCACAACAAGAATTCAGTTGTTAAACAACAAAATCTTGATATGCAATGTGGCACCGGAACCAGTGCATACAAATCCACATCATATTTATGTAGAGGGTCTTCGCCAATTTCAAGTATTAATTGGAAAGTTCGAAGAAACTAAACCTTATATAAGGCAAATGTTACTCTAGTTGATAAATATATATGAAGAACGAGAAAGAAATACATCTGGGCAAATAATTAAGCATATTTTGTGCTATGCAAAACATTATTAATTACTTAATGAGTTCACTTGCGAGTAATTGTAGCTAACTTGCCTAGATAGACTACAATCATGTACACCTACATAATTATGCTATATAGCTTTACGTATCACAGTCTGTTGAGCATCTTGTTTTGCCATTCTGGTTTGAGAAGGTGTTTTTCATATCGGATTGGAGAATCTTCCAAGGCTTTGGTCTTTTACCATCTCCAAGACTGGGAATTTTTTGATAAAACACCACAACTTTGTTTGCACTTTGATACTAATGCCACACCTTGGGTCATTGTCAGGTCTCTCCTAGATCGCACATGTAAGTGACATGATGATGTGCATTTTGTTAAAGCCAAACAAAGGTGTGTGCCATTTTGCCAAATTTGTCAAGGTTGGAGTAAATACAAATAGTGGTCGCGACAAAATTGATAAACGAAATGAAGATAGTGAATACTTTATTTGCCTAAGGGTGTACACAAAGGTACAAAATAGTTTGACTATTTTTTTTTTCTTTCTTAGCCGAGTTTGACTATTTATCAAATCCCATTAACCATCAAGTAAGCAACTCTAGCCAAAAAGGAAAAAGGAAAACCGTATGGTTAATTAGTTAGTAGTTATGCAAGATTTCTTGACAATTATTCATGTGCTCGCCTTGATAACCTTAGAATTTTGCAGCAGAGTATCATAACAAAAATTCTGGAACTGCAAGCCAGAAACAAACATTTAGTTATCTATCCTTTTATGAGAGCATTCACAAGTCACAACGCGCATGCAACTCAGTGAACTATATGTGATTATTACTTTCAAATAGAAAATTTAGATGCACATGAATCATATGAACTAATCATGTTGAAGCTCTGCAACCTCGGTAGACAAAGTACAAAAACAAAAGTACATTTCTCAACTCAACATTAAGAGAGCCCTCCTTGTAGAACTTTGGTAAGGGTGCTGCTTTAAACGCAAGGCTCTTCTTAAGACATTTAATTCCAGCCTCCTTGCTCTCCTAATTAATGAATTAATTCTTTATCATTAACATATAATCCAAAGGTTTTGCATAAATACTATGAAAACAATCACCTTAGATTTTTCATGCTAATCCATTTATTCAAGTTTCTTGGCATCGATTTTTTTTCTTGAAGCTTTTTCAAAACTGAAAACGAGATATGTGCATAATTTAGACAATGTCTATGTGTGAATTTATACCTCTCTAGGCTTCTCAACATGCTCCTCTAACTATAAATTAAATCTGAGAATGACATTTTTGAAACAAGTATCGGTACTCCTGCAACACAACAACAAATAATGACATTTGTATCGAGACCATAAATAAAAATAAATTATGAAAAGGAAAAGGCATTATGATGCGGTAGAGCACACATGATCGTCCATTTTATGCTGGAAGTGACTTCCTTAAGAAGCATAGTATTATTGTACTTATTTGTACTGTTATGCAGCACCAACAATTTCAGGCTAAGAAAACAAGAATCCCTGGTAAAAAGGCAATATTTCCCTTGCTTAAAAATCAATATATCACAACACTGATTACTGAAGCATCTTTTATGGTTTAGACTACAAAATAACCCAAATTGAAATTCCAAAAGTAAGAAGAAGATAGCCTAAAATGTGGGCTCGTAAAAACTTACCCTTGAACTTAAGAAGATGCATCATTTGGAGTCAAGTCCACTGGTTGGGGGCGTCACAGGGTACAAAGGCACGCACGAACAGGTAGCCACACAAACAACCCAAAGAGCAGCACAATAGGATCAGCCAACTGATTCCATCCAAACGAATGGGCGCAGACAAGTGGCCCTCCCCCAAACAGCAAATTGGGCACCCCTAGCACGCATAGGATAAAAACCCAGGTGCATAAAAATCGAATTGTCGGTTCGTTGCAAATCAAGCGGGTTGTGCATGTTGAAAAGCTCACAAAATCCCTTTTCATCGATCTACCTTGCGCCGGCAACGCCATGTATCCCAAGGACGATAAAACGCAGAGGCCACGCATACATGTAAGTAGGTCCAGATAGGAAAAGGCCCTCGACCACTGGTTGAAAATGCAGTCCCACCAAACTGCCAAAGTCCGGAATCAAGACATCTCTCCAATTTCTGGACACAACCCAGCGACGACTCGATCAAAATCACTGGACACAATCCAAAATTGCCAGCCTAAATTGATTGGGACCCCTTTAAAATTAGGGAGCATAGTAGTGAGTTAAATGATTCTAAAAAATTTATTGGGTGACATTCAGAAACGAGCCTCAAAATATGGCTGAAATTCCAACACTGTTCACCTCCGAGTCTTTTAGGTGGTGTCATTTTCCAAGTTCAAAAAACAATTGGTAGCCGGCTCGGGAGATTCAACAGCCAATGGCTTGGCTTCTAGTCACCCAGACCACCAACCGCGTCCATTGTCTCAGACCCTCCGAAGCATCAGCTGCTGATTCCATCCCCTTCTTCCAATAGAGAACATGGCCGCGCCGCTGGTGATGCTGGCGCAGCCGCTCTTTCCGGAGTTCGCCGCGGCACTCGCCGGCCGCTACCGGTTCGCGCTGCTCGCGGACGCCGACGCGGCGGCCGGGGCCGAGGCGAGGGCGCTGCTGGTAGGGGGGCTCCCGCCGGTCACGGCTGAGCACCTGGGCGCGCTCCCGGTGCTCGAGCTCGTGGTGTGCACCTCCGTGGGCGTCGACCACGTGGACCTTGACGAGTGCCGGAGCCGCAGGCTCAGCGTGACCAACGCCGGCGCCGCGTTCGCGGCCGACTCGGCCGACTATGCCGTCGGGCTTCTAGTGGCCGTGCTCCGGAGGGTGGCTGCCGCCGACGCGTACGTCCGCAGCGGCAGGTGGGCGGCCGACGGCGACTACCCTCTCACCACCAAGGTTAGTACGACGACTCTGTTCTTGGCCACTACCTACTGCTCTGCAGTGCTAGACTACTCTGTTAATGGCCATCCCAAAGAAGAGGATGATTTGACTAGAGTCTTGGCGATGGCAGGTGAGCGGCAGGCGGGTGGGGATCGTGGGGCTGGGCAACATCGGCTCGCGCGTCGCGCGGCGTCTCGCCGCCTTCGGCTGCGCCGTCTCCTACCACTCGAGGTCGCCCAAGCCGTCGGCGCCGTACTCATTCATCCCCGCGCTGCGCGACCTCGCCGCCGGCAGCGACGTGCTGGTGCTCTCCTGCGCGCTGACGGACGAGACGAAGCACATGGTGAAGCGGGAGGTGATGGAGGCGCTGGGGAAGGACGGGGTGCTGGTCAACGTCGGCCGGGGCGGCCTGGTGGACGAGCCGGAGCTGGTCAGGTGCCTCCGCGAGGGCATCATCGGCGGCGCCGGCCTGGACGTGTACGAGAACGAGCCGGCCGTGCCGCCGGAGCTGCTCGCCATGGACAACGTCGTGCTGTCGGACCACAGGGCCGTGCTGACGCCGGAGTCCATCGGCGGCGTGCTTGAGGTCGTCATGGCCAACCTCGACGCCTTCTTCTCGGGGAGGCCGCTGGTCAGCCCCGTGCAACTCTGAAACAAGAACATCACTGGTTAGATGAAATTGATCCGTCTGAAGAAATCGCATTCAGCAACAAGATGGAGTGATTAAACACACTTGGTTCCCTTATTGTCAATTTCTGAGTGAACACACAATCTGGGAGAATTAGATCTGCAAGAATAGACTGCTTATCACTTCATTTTCAACGGGGTAAAGTTGACCAAAGTCCAAAGTTTAGTTCCATTATTGCATAAGTTAATCATTTTTGAAATCTGGGTTTGGGGTATTGTATGGACTTGGGTATCTATTTTCTACTGGACATCGCATACTTTCATGAATATTATTGGCCGGAGCGTGGCTTAATGTCTCGTGTGATTGCTTGTTCCTCGGTGGATCGACTACTCTCCTCGGATTAATTCTAACACTTCACGCAACAAAATGATTATATAGGAAAATTTTCAATAAGCCTCCCTAACCTGCTTGACATTCCTTATCTTTTCAAGGAGGACCTTAAACAAGTGTGGTTGGCTTTGCGCTGGAGATGTAGACTTTCGGTTTTTCCTGTTCCTACCCCTTCGTCTTGTAAATAACTCTTGTACTCATTTAGTTTCTATATATAGGGGCAAAACGTCTGCCCTTCACGTAAAAACCATTTTTGAAATGAAATATTTGTAGGTTGTTGGATTTTTTAAATGTATCTATAACATTTCTACAAATGCATTTTAAAATGTAGGAACAATATGTTGCATGTTTTTATAGGTGGTTGAAATTTGATTGAATCATGTAATCGGTTTTCACTGTTGGCTTTGTTGTGACAAGATCTTTGAAAGTAGACCCTTTGTTGGCATCTTCGACGATTTTTATTTTCACCTTCAAAGTTGCCACCCGATAATATATAAAGTTTCCACCTTATTGCTGGTCACTTTTGTACTAACTTTGGTACCAATACGGTGGTACCTTTATTTATCGTGAGATGGTAATTTTATGGTCAAAATTTTTGTCGAGACATATCCAAATGAATTTTCGCTACGAAGCCCTTGGTGATAAGAAGCCAACGCTGAAAACAGATTACGAATCGGCCTTGCTTTTCCCCCCTTTCAAAATCAACTTTAAATGTATTGTTTTTACCCATTTATAGTCTTCCATTGTGCATGTAGCAGCTTCTATTTTCTTTTGCTGTACACTTAGTGAGTTGGACTTTTTGAATGTGGAAAGTACCACCCTTACCGTTTGCATTCAATTTTATCGGTTCAAAACAGGATGTCGTTCGCGCCTGAGCTAACGGCCGCTGATGTTGCTCATTATAATTTCCATGAAAAATTTGCAAGACTCAATGGCGCGCGATTTTGTTCCTGGTTGAGTCAATGACCAATGACATGCTTGTAACTATATTTACCCACCTACCTCTTTCTATTTGCTACTCACTGCAAAAGCGATAATACTAGACGCACGGAAGACAACGGACGCTTTACGGATCATCTACGCTAATTATAAGCACAAAATGTCACCTAGCATTACTCCGTTGAATTCGTAGAACCGGTCCGTTGGCCGTTGCTCTAGCATTACTCCTACAAAAGTTGACGGAAACTCCGACCCAAGATAGATTTTGAGGTAAATACACCGAGAGTGCTAGAACTTGCGCTCAATGGTCACTTTGGTGCTAAAACTAGGGCATTTTGGAGACCGAGCTCCATGGAGCCCTTTATTTTGAAAAATTCAAAATTCAGTTTCAAAAAATTCTGAAAAAAATACACATGTATGCAAGGATGTAAAGTGTATGCGTGAAAAATTTCAGGATAAAATACCTTGAATTGCGAGCCGCACAAAAAAAAATCATGGACTTTGAAGATGAACAGTATATATGCTAAAAAGCCCCAGATTTGTCTTTTTTGTGTAGCTCACATTTTAATGTATTTCGACCTGAAAATTTGCACACATGTACATTATGTATCTAGGTATATGTGTATTTATTTTCAGAATTTTTTGAAACTGAAAAGTTTGAATTTTGAAGTTTTCAAATAAAGACCTCCATGGAGCTCGGTCTCCGTTTGGCATTTTTCCAAAATACACATTTTCAATGCTCGAACTTGCATGTACCGTGCAAATACGGTGTTTTTCTTGTCAGTTGCTTAAAGTGAAGCTTCCCCTTCCCGCAGAAAACAAGAAGAAGGGTGAAGCTTGCCGCCAAAAATAAAACCCTCAAAAAAGAGTTCAAGTGAAGCTACTAGGAAGCCAGTTGCGTAGGAAGTCAAAAATGGACGTGCTTATCCGCTATCACTATGAGTTGTGTAGGAAGTCAGTTGTTTCTACGATTAGTCTTCTATAGAGTGAAGCTACGTACCCATGCAGCATGACCGTTTCAGAAAATTCAAAACCGCACATGCGTACAAGAGAGTATCGCCATCACTTGTGACTTTGAACGGTGTGAGTCCAAAAGGCACAATTTCAGGCGCACTTGGACACTCACTCTCATCTGCTATATATGTACATATGCACTGTGACATTGCCACTGCAAGCAGGGAAATTCCTCATCATTTCCTCCCACAAAACGCGAAATTTCTTGAGGCGACGACATGGCCACGACCGAGAAGCCCCACGCCGTGTTTGTGCCGTTCCCGGCGCAGGGGCACGTCACGCCGATGATGAAGCTGGCCAAGGTCCTGCACCGCAAGGGCTTCCATGTCACCTTCGTCAACACCGAGTACAACCAGCGCCGCCTCGTCCGCTCCCGCGGCCCCGACGCCGTGGCCGGCCTCCCGGACTTCCGCTTCGCCACCATCCCAGACGGCCTGCCGATGTCTGACGCCGACGCCACGCAGGACCCACCGTCCCTCTGTTACTACACCATGACCACCTGCCTCCCCCACCTGAAGAACCTGCTCCGCGACCTCAACGGCGCGGCTGGGGCGCCGCCGGTGAGCTGCGTCGTGGGCGACGGCGTCATGAGCTTCTGCGTGGACGCCGCCGCGGAGCTCGGCGTGCCGTGCGCGCTGTTCTGGACTGCCAGCGCCTGCGGCTTCATGGGCTACCGCAACTTCCGGTTCCTCCTAGACGAGGGCCTCACCCCTCTCAAAGGTATATGTATGGCGAACGTGGCGCCATGCCCAAGTTTGTAGCAAGCATTTCCCGAAGATATGTTGCATTGCATATGTGTGATGATGGGCGGTCTGATTGATCTGAGCAGACGAAGAGCAAGTGAAGAACGGGTACTTGGACACGCCGGTGACGCAGGCACGCGGGATGAGCAAGCACATGCGCCTCCGAGACTTCTCGTCCTTCGTCCGCACGACGGACCGCAGCGACATCCTGTTCAACTTCCTGCTGCACGAGGTCGAGCAGTCGGACCGAGCGACCGCCATCGTCCTCAACACCTTTGACGAGCTCGAGCAGACGGCGCTCGACGCCATGCGCGCCGTCCTCCCCCTGCCCGTCTACACCATCGGCCCGCTTAACTTCCTCACCGAGCAGCTGGTCTCAGAAGGCGATGGCGGCTGTGGCACGCTCGCCGCGATACGCTCCAGTCTCTGGAGAGAGGACCAGTCCTGCCTCGAGTGGCTCCAGGGCAGGAAGCCCCGGTCCGTGGTGTATGTCAACTACGGGAGCGTAACCACCATGTCCAAGCAGGAGCTGGTGGAGTTCGCGTGGGGGCTTGCCAACTGCGGCAGCGACTTCCTGTGGATCGTGAGGAACGACCTGGTGAAGGGCGATGCCGCCGTGCTGCCTCCCGAGTTCCTCGAGGCCACCAAGGGTAGGTGCCTCCTGGCGAGCTGGTGCGAGCAGGAGGCGGTGATACGTCACGAGGCGGTGGGCGCCTTCCTGACGCACTGTGGGTGGAACTCGATGATGGAGGGGCTCAGCGCCGGGGTGCCGATGCTGTGCTGGCCCTTCTTCGCCGAGCAGCAGACCAACAGTCGCTATGCGTGCGTTGAATGGGGCGTCGGGATGGAGGTCGGCGACGACGTGCGCCGGGAGGTGGTCGAGGCGAGGATAAGGGAGGTGATGGGAGGAGGAGAAGTAGGGAGGGAGATGAGGAGGAGGGCGGCGGAGTGGAAGGAAGTCGCTTCTCGCTCAACCGCGCAACCCGGTGGCAGATCGTTGGCCAACCTTGAGAGTCTGCTCAAGGATGTACTGAAGTGGCCGCCAATAACAAATAACTAAGCTGGGTATATACTCACTTTTTGCAAAATTATAGTGCATGTAAGTTTTTTCCAAAGTCAAACTTTGTAAACTTTGACCATGTTTATAGAAAAATATTTACCAATGTCACATTTTAGCCTTCTACCATTTACCCGCAAAACTTTGGAAGCTGTCTTCCAAGTTTAAACAGGTCGATAAAAGCAGAAATTTGTGTGCCGTGGGTGCATGCAATATGGTAGTCTATATGAATTTCTTGGCTAGAAAAGCTAACAAATACTCCCTCCGTTTCTAAATATAAGTCTTTATAGAGATTTCAGTACGAACTACATACGGACTCATTTTGCTCCGTATGTAGTCCGTATTGGAATCTCTAAAAAGACTTATATTTAGAAACAGAGGGAGTATATGTATTGATGGAATTTAGAGAAAGCAGGACGATATATCCTTCTTCTGCTTATGTCTGTGCCCTATGAATGCAATGCACAACCTGAAGATCAACAGGTGATTCAGTGTTCAGACTATTGTTTGGTGTGGTTTCAGTGTTGAGAGATATCTGGTGGCTGGCTAACTGCACACAGCAACAGGTGATTCAGATTTCATGCAGCTTAAGACACAACATCAAATCATTTAGGAAAACTAAGATACATAGATTGCTTGCATTTACCTATCACCATGCCGACGCTGCATTGCCAAACTTTATAGGTGGTTGAAATTTGATTGAATCATGTAATCGGTTTTCACTGTTGGCTTTGTTGTGACAAGATCTTTGAAAGTAGACCCTTTGTTGGCATCTTCGACGATTTTTATTTTCACCTTCAAAGTTGCCACCCGATAATATATAAAGTTTCCACCTTATTGCTGGTCACTTTTGTACTAACTTTGGTACCAATACGGTGGTACCTTTATTTATCGTGAGATGGTAATTTTATGGTCAAAATTTTTGTCGAGACATATCCAAATGAATTTTCGCTACGAAGCCCTTGGTGATAAGAAGCCAACGCTGAAAACAGATTACGAATCGGCCTTGCTTTTCCCCCCTTTCAAAATCAACTTTAAATGTATTGTTTTTACCCATTTATAGTCTTCCATTGTGCATGTAGCAGCTTCTATTTTCTTTTGCTGTACACTTAGTGAGTTGGACTTTTTGAATGTGGAAAGTACCACCCTTACCGTTTGCATTCAATTTTATCGGTTCAAAACAGGATGTCGTTCGCGCCTGAGCTAACGGCCGCTGATGTTGCTCATTATAATTTCCATGAAAAATTTGCAAGACTCAATGGCGCGCGATTTTGTTCCTGGTTGAGTCAATGACCAATGACATGCTTGTAACTATATTTACCCACCTACCTCTTTCTATTTGCTACTCACTGCAAAAGCGATAATACTAGACGCACGGAAGACAACGGACGCTTTACGGATCATCTACGCTAATTATAAGCACAAAATGTCACCTAGCATTACTCCGTTGAATTCGTAGAACCGGTCCGTTGGCCGTTGCTCTAGCATTACTCCTACAAAAGTTGACGGAAACTCCGACCCAAGATAGATTTTGAGGTAAATACACCGAGAGTGCTAGAACTTGCGCTCAATGGTCACTTTGGTGCTAAAACTAGGGCATTTTGGAGACCGAGCTCCATGGAGCCCTTTATTTTGAAAAATTCAAAATTCAGTTTCAAAAAATTCTGAAAAAAATACACATGTATGCAAGGATGTAAAGTGTATGCGTGAAAAATTTCAGGATAAAATACCTTGAATTGCGAGCCGCACAAAAAAAAATCATGGACTTTGAAGATGAACAGTATATATGCTAAAAAGCCCCAGATTTGTCTTTTTTGTGTAGCTCACATTTTAATGTATTTCGACCTGAAAATTTGCACACATGTACATTATGTATCTAGGTATATGTGTATTTATTTTCAGAATTTTTTGAAACTGAAAAGTTTGAATTTTGAAGTTTTCAAATAAAGACCTCCATGGAGCTCGGTCTCCGTTTGGCATTTTTCCAAAATACACATTTTCAATGCTCGAACTTGCATGTACCGTGCAAATACGGTGTTTTTCTTGTCAGTTGCTTAAAGTGAAGCTTCCCCTTCCCGCAGAAAACAAGAAGAAGGGTGAAGCTTGCCGCCAAAAATAAAACCCTCAAAAAAGAGTTCAAGTGAAGCTACTAGGAAGCCAGTTGCGTAGGAAGTCAAAAATGGACGTGCTTATCCGCTATCACTATGAGTTGTGTAGGAAGTCAGTTGTTTCTACGATTAGTCTTCTATAGAGTGAAGCTACGTACCCATGCAGCATGACCGTTTCAGAAAATTCAAAACCGCACATGCGTACAAGAGAGTATCGCCATCACTTGTGACTTTGAACGGTGTGAGTCCAAAAGGCACAATTTCAGGCGCACTTGGACACTCACTCTCATCTGCTATATATGTACATATGCACTGTGACATTGCCACTGCAAGCAGGGAAATTCCTCATCATTTCCTCCCACAAAACGCGAAATTTCTTGAGGCGACGACATGGCCACGACCGAGAAGCCCCACGCCGTGTTTGTGCCGTTCCCGGCGCAGGGGCACGTCACGCCGATGATGAAGCTGGCCAAGGTCCTGCACCGCAAGGGCTTCCATGTCACCTTCGTCAACACCGAGTACAACCAGCGCCGCCTCGTCCGCTCCCGCGGCCCCGACGCCGTGGCCGGCCTCCCGGACTTCCGCTTCGCCACCATCCCAGACGGCCTGCCGATGTCTGACGCCGACGCCACGCAGGACCCACCGTCCCTCTGTTACTACACCATGACCACCTGCCTCCCCCACCTGAAGAACCTGCTCCGCGACCTCAACGGCGCGGCTGGGGCGCCGCCGGTGAGCTGCGTCGTGGGCGACGGCGTCATGAGCTTCTGCGTGGACGCCGCCGCGGAGCTCGGCGTGCCGTGCGCGCTGTTCTGGACTGCCAGCGCCTGCGGCTTCATGGGCTACCGCAACTTCCGGTTCCTCCTAGACGAGGGCCTCACCCCTCTCAAAGGTATATGTATGGCGAACGTGGCGCCATGCCCAAGTTTGTAGCAAGCATTTCCCGAAGATATGTTGCATTGCATATGTGTGATGATGGGCGGTCTGATTGATCTGAGCAGACGAAGAGCAAGTGAAGAACGGGTACTTGGACACGCCGGTGACGCAGGCACGCGGGATGAGCAAGCACATGCGCCTCCGAGACTTCTCGTCCTTCGTCCGCACGACGGACCGCAGCGACATCCTGTTCAACTTCCTGCTGCACGAGGTCGAGCAGTCGGACCGAGCGACCGCCATCGTCCTCAACACCTTTGACGAGCTCGAGCAGACGGCGCTCGACGCCATGCGCGCCGTCCTCCCCCTGCCCGTCAACACCATCGGCCCGCTTAACTTCCTCACCGAGCAGCTGGTCTCAGAACGCGATGGCGGCTGTGGCACGCTCGCCGCGATACGCTCCAGTCTCTGGAGAGAGGACCAGTCCTGCCTCGAGTGGCTCCAGGGCAGGAAGCCCCGGTCCGTGGTGTATGTCAACTACGGGAGCGTAACCACCATGTCCAAGCAGGAGCTGGTGGAGTTCGCGTGGGGGCTTGCCAACTGCGGCAGCGACTTCCTGTGGATCGTGAGGAACGACCTGGTGAAGGGCGATGCCGCCGTGCTGCCTCCCGAGTTCCTCGAGGCCACCAAGGGTAGGTGCCTCCTGGCGAGCTGGTGTGAGCAGGAGGCGGTGATACGTCACAAGGCGGTGGGCGCCTTCCTGACGCACTGTGGGTGGAACTCGATGATGGAGGGGCTCAGCGCCGGGGTACCCATGCTGTGCTGGCCCTTCTTCGCCGAGCAGCAGACCAACTGTCGCTACGCGTGCGTGGAGTGGGGCGTCGGGATGGAGGTCGGCGATGATGTGCGCCGGGAGGTGGTCGAGGCGAGGATAAGGGAGGTAATGGGAGGAGGAGAAGTAGGAAGGGAGATGAGGAGGAGGGCGGCGGAGTGGAAGGAGGTTGCTTCTCGCTCAACCGCGCAACCCGGTGGCAGGTCATTGGCCAACCTTGAGAATCTGCTCAAGGATGTACTGAAGTGGCCGCCAATAACAAATAACTAAGCTGGGTATATACTCACTTTTTGCAAAATTATAGTGCATGTAAGTTTTTTCCAAAGTCAAACTTTGTAAACTTTGACCATGTTTATAGAAAAACATTTACCAATGTCACATTTTAGCCTTCTACCATTTACCCGCAAAACTTTGGAAGCTGTCTTCCAAGTTTAAACAGGTCGGTAAAAGCAGAAATTTGTGTGCCGTGGGTGCATGCAATATGGTAGTCTATATGAATTTCTTGGCTAGAAAAGCTAACAAATACTCCCTCCGTTTCTAAATATAAGTCTTTTTAGAGATTCCAATACGGACTACATACGGAGCAAAATGAGTGAATCTACACTCTAAAATATGTCTATATACATCCGTATGTAGTTCGTATTGAAATCTCTATAAAGACTTATATTTAGAAACGGAGGGAGTATATGTATTGATGGAATTTAGAGAAAGCAGGACGATATATCCTTCTTCTGCTTATGTCTGTGCCCTATGAATACAATGCACAACCTGAAGATCAACATGTGATTCAGTGTTCAGACTATTGTTTGGTGTGGTTTCAGTGTTGAGAGATATCTGGTGGCTGGCTAACTGCACACAGCAACAGGTGATTCAGATTTCATGCAGCTTAAGACACAACATCAAATCATTTAGGAAAACTAAGATACATAGATTGCTTGCATTTACCTATCACCATGCCGACGCTGCATTGCCAAGCCGTACTGGCGACTGATGAAGGACGAAGCTTGTGGAACGGTGCAAATCATTCGACCAGCAAGATTTCTTCAGTCCCTGATGGCTGGCCCGAGAGACACGCAGGCAGTCAGGGTGACAAGCTAAGATGAGGCACACAGTAGGTCAACTAACAGTAACAATCACAGGTATGTAACTGGAAATAATTGAATATGTGAATGTTAGTAGGTTACTACATTAAGCTGCCTACCAGCCAGATCATAAAACAGCTGAAATTATTTACTTATTCCGTGTACTAAAAAAAATATTACATCGACATGGACATACGCCGGTACTGTTAGATATCTGTACAGAAAACTTTTGCCTCTCGGCTCTCTGAAATGGAGAATTTCCCCCTCAACTGTAAACTGTTTCCCCTGTATCTGAAATCTCAAGAACTCCATTTACATGGCAGATAAATAAAAACCTGCATCCGTTGAAAATTGAAATATGGCTATGGATTGTTTTCCCATGCAAAGGGAAAACGTATTGGGTCTATCAAACTTATGTACCAAAAGCAGAAGCATCAACTGGCTTCAGTGGTATTCTGCTGGGACCAAAGTTCGGCATAACGCCCGTGCTTCGACAGAAGAAGATCATGTGGTCCTTGTTCCACTACTGCTCCATTCTCGAAGACAATGATCTGAAAATCAGTTGAAGGATTACTACATGCGAATTATGGAAGTGAATGATTTTCAATAGATGGATTCTAAGTATAAAGGAGTTTAACCCATAGTAAGTACAACAATTTCATGAACAGTTGCATAGCAACTTTTATGGCTGTAAACCTGGCTTAGTATTCAGATGTTGATTGTCAATATAGCAACAGGTCAAATTATTTTTACAGATATGTATGCTGTACTGTCTATGTATGTACAGAAATATGAATACCTCGTCGCATAGCATTGCAGTTGTGAGGCGATGAGCAATAAATATTGAGGTTCGATCGACGGATAAAGACATTAGAGAATTCAAAATCGATGATTCAGTAGTGCTATCCAGTGCGCTTGTAGCTTCATCACATAACCTGGTACGAATCAGGTAAGAAAGTTAATTCAGTGAGGGAAATTCCTAAGCCCATTATTTGCACTCAAAAAATTGTTTGATAAGTATCTGGAATTTGTTCAAACATCAAACCCTTTTAGCAGGCCTAACTCACGTTTTTTAAAACAGAGGCAAAGTTGTTTGATAAGCATCTGAGATAGAATGAAACTCTGAAGCTCTCATCTCATACTCTGCATCCTCATCCCCTTTTCTTTCGATCCACCTAACACAGCCGCGGTGCCCTAATTGTGAGGATTCCTTCACAAGGCCTCACAAACTGGTATAAGAGCCGGGATCCGCTCCGTCTGCGCTCATGAAATCTCGCGATCAATCCGTAACATCTACCGCGAAAGGTGCAGCTCGATTCCGGTTGGGCAACACAAAATCTTTAGCCGGGTTGGATTGATTTGAAGTTGAGCTGCGACGGCGCCTTCAAAGCTTTGGCAGCAACACGGCAGATCTTGAGCGCCATGCAAGCTCCTGTACCGGATGGAATGTGACCATCAAGTTCTATGGTGCCGTCGCTTCTGTTCATTTGCAAGCTCCCTCGAGTGTCACTAGCGCAGTCGCCTTAGCTCACATTCAGAAGATGAGCTCAACGCGCACCCAGCACTGTTCCTCCTGCATCTTCCGATTGGCAGAAGCGTTCAGCTGCTGACGATTTCACTCGTGGTCATCAGTGACGAGATTTTCGGCTTGCGAATGGACTGTGCTTTCAATGTGTAGATACGTACGGCCGAGTCTCCTATGTGGCGTGCCGTCTGAGGGCTGTGCTCCCCTCAAGTGCAAGGTGTTCATGTGGTTAGCGATGGAGAATGGTTGTAGGATGGCAGAAAGACTGGAGCAGAGAACTACCGCATCCGCTTGCCTGCCCTCTGTGCAACCAGACAGCCGAGGCCATGTCGCACATCCTCACTGACGACTTCTTCGAACGGGTGTAGGATGGCAGACAGTTCTCTCTACAATTTAAATGGCCTCAGGCAGGCGATGAGCTGGTGCCCCGGCTGGACCATGCTGCAGAGTGCGCCAGGGTTGATAAGTTAAGGGATCATGTTGCCTAATCTCTCTAATGATGTGGCGCATCTGGCGACTTCGAAATGACCGCTTCTTTGATAGCGCAACCAGAGGTGCAGACACTGGTGGACTCGATACTCCTGGAGGCAATACTCTGGATGATCGCAGGTGCAAAGGCGCTGAGAAGGCTGCCACAACATGCTTGCCCACCAGATGGTTTTTGAGTAGTTTAGCTGTACAGCTCATTTGTTTCTTTTGTTCTGATTTTTTTCTTCTAGTTTTTGGCTGTAAGTACTAATACAAAATGATGTGCACTTTAGGTGCGTATTCCACAGAAAATGTATGAGAGAAACTCACAGAATGGAAGGCTCCTTCAAGAATACACGAGCAATTGAGACTCGTTGTTTCTCACCACCACTTAACTGCAAAAACAGCCAAACCACAGTTCTTGAGATATGCTGAGCTGTTGTCATAGAACAAAAGGTTACGACATTTCCTGATTTCGCACAAAACGAGGCCATGTCTTACCTTCAATCCACGCTCTCCCACAACCGTGTCATACTTGTCAGGAAAGTTCATAATTGTATCATGGATAGAGGCACGTCGAGCAGCATCGTAAACCTGTATGGAAAATTGGAAAAGAATACATTAGCTTCACAAAAAACATTTGACCATGCTATAACACTCCCATATTGATTGAAAGAACATTTTACCTCTTCATCATTTGCTGATAACAGCCCATATTGTATATTATGCTTAATTGTGTCATTGAAAAGTACCTGTAATGGTATTAATGGTGTAAGTTTGAAGACAAAATGAATTGACCTGATTCCCGAAAGAAAAAACAAATCCAGTCTATTCCAAGATTTTATGACGCTGAAGAAAGTTTGCATACAGGAGCACCATATCTTTTCAATTATCTATTGGAACCCTTTAAACTAGTCCAACAACGCTGAAGCCCTGTGGATGTCCAACAAGGGATGAGCCCGATGCAGTTCTAATTTAGGTCGAAATAACCATGAGATACCAGAATTCACTCTTGAAAGGAGTAGCACCCTAGTAGGCAAGAACACGCCAGCAAGTCCTTACCAGTTACTACTGGACTATGGCTCAGTTCTCAATTGTCCATTGGCCCTCCTCATGTGTTAAATAGATTCCTTATCCCACATGTAGTGATACTTCAATTTGTATTTCAATAAAAAAGGATTCATATTTGGTTCCAAATAAATAATGAGGAAATGTACAACAATGATAGCTAGCAGAAGTTCTTAGGCCCTGTCTGTGGATTGTGGCTTCAACAGAAGCAGATGTGGTGGGGAAGCTGATGTGCTGCAAAAGCTATTCTTCTGTACGATGGTTTTACATGGAAACTTGGCTTTCTAAAACAGAACTTAATAAATGCAAAAAAAAAAAAATCCTTTTCAAAAGTAAATCGTAGAGGAATACATTTTGATACTACAACACAAGTTAGTAGATTCCTTAAGAGGACAACAGAAGTAGGATAAATTAAAGCGTTGACAGAGAATAGAGTATCAGGTGGCTAACCGTATCCTGTGGCACAACACCAAGAGACTTCCGAAGACTCTCCAGTGTGACTCCCCGAATATCTTGCCCGTCTATTCGTATCTGCCAGGAAGAGAGAACAAAGGTATCACAAGAACAGAAACTTTAAAGTACATGACAAACTTGAGAAGCCTTCAGGGGCATCAATTCATGAGCAGGAAATCAAAAGGGAGATTGATGCATGTGTTCTTACAAATCCTGAAGTTGAATCAAAAAATCTAAAGAGAAGTCTAAGTATGGTTGACTTTCCTGTAGAAGAAAGGACTAGTTAATGCACAGTCACTCACCCAGAAGTAACAATTCTTTTATGGTTCACATTAAAGCAAAGATTAAACACCATGTGCTGTAAATCGAGTAGACAAGATTTGGACTCATATAAATGCAGAAGCAAAGCTATACAGAATAATCATATGAAATAAGCCCTATAAATATATTTGGATAAAAAGTTCATACATTCATTACAGGAAAATTTGGTATCCTTCATTACTTTTTCCCCATTTGCCATGACAACACAGCATGTTACAAATCATGCATTGGCCAAATATAAATGAAGATCTTGTATTATAACATATTGCTGATGGTTCCCTAAGATTTCTAGTTAGTGTATTCAAAGATTTATAAAATAAATCAAAGCTCTTGATAATCACAACTGAGATGTATCATCACATTGCACGTCTAGAGAAGCACTTCAGAAACAGACGATCCAATTAACTCTACAAAAAAATTATGTTGATAGTAGCAACTAACAGTGGGGTGTCAACTCTTGTATAATTAACTCTACAAAATATATATGAAGAGGTGTATATGGGCACTTCAAGATGAGCTTCTAATTCCAAGAAAACCCTCCGTACATTCACGTTCTGATATCTATTTTTGAGAAGTGGCCTATATTATTATGATATCCAACACAAATGACCTATAGGTCTACAAATATGATATGCTAACAATTCTACTCGGCACCACAAAACCCGTGAGGCAACGAGGCCCATGAATTTGAATGTTATATTTGGTAACACAAACATAAGATAGCTGATAGCATTGACATTAACATTAGTTAAGTAAATAAGATTAGCTTTACCGCTGCCACTAGTTCCAACAATTGCCACACTTTTTCCTGCCGGTACAGTGAAAGTGGCCCCATTAAGAATCTTCCTTTCTGGTACATACCTGGAAGAAATCAAATCTCTGAGCTACCCATAAAATAAATATGGCACAGAATAAGATTGTTCTAATTACAGCCTATGCTACCTCATGCGTCATATTTACATATTGTGTTTAAAACCTTGGTTGTCTTGATAAAACATCTTCTGTACGCGTCATATTACTCCCTCCAATCCATATTAATTGACGCTGGTTTAGTACAAAGTTGTACTAACTTTGTACTAAACAAGCGTCAATTAATTTGGAGCGAAGGGAGTACCATTGTGTTGACTATCAATGGTTAAAAGAAAATAAGCTCCTTAGTGTTGAGCTGCTTTGAAACTTGCTACTTATGTGGTATTATTTGTTGGAAATAACATAAGCACTTAGCGGCACTTAACAAGCTAACAGAGGACAAAACTTACCCAAAATGGACATTCTCGAATTCAATGCATCCTCCCTTGAACTGCAAAGGTTGTGCATGAAGCTCATCCTTTATTCCAGGTTTTTCCTGAAAAGACGCAATGAATAGTTCTAAGGTCTTTGAGACCATGGTTTTAAAGATAAATTAAAACTGCATGCCATTAGGCACTAAGCAATACGAGTCTATGACTACAAAGCTTTTACCTCAAGCAATTGAAACATGGACTTCATGTCAATAAGGCTTTGTCTAGATTCTCGATATACACTACCAAGGAAGTTCAGAGGCACTGAGAGCTGGAATAGAAGTCCATTAACCATGACCTGTATGGCAAGATTTCAATACATCAATCAAATGCAACTGCAAGACTAAGAAAGGCAGAAAACCGAAAAGAACTGAAGCTTCATGTCAAGTCAGTTTTAAAGATTTTTATTTTCCAGTTACACTTTTTCACTTCTAACAACCTGAGGTAATATTGGGAAAACATTACCTTACCGCAGTTACATATCTTTCTACTTTGGTGTGCACGTGTTGCTACCTCAGTATGTCAAAGTGATCTCCGGAATGAAACGATAGAAGATATAAAACACAAATGGTTGACATAAAGAATTACCAAATCACCGACAGTCAGAGCACCACTCATTATACCATATGAGCTCAAAACCATTGCTGTGGATAATGTCAAACTAAATATAACATTTTGCCCAAAGTTCAAGTAGGCAAGGCTACTTTGGGCTTTCAGTGCAGCATCCTCGTATCCTGAGCACATTGTTAAAGAAAACACTAGTTAATAGATAAAAAATGTATCAAACAAAACTAACTTATGGTGTATGCAATGGTAATCCCATTTAAGATTCACCTAATGTTGCAGCATAACTTAATGTTCTATTTGACACTTTCTTAAGTATTAATCTTATTTAGTTTTTGTTTTTAACTACCAGGTTTCAATATACACAGATGTGAAACATAGACATCAGAAATTTCATATGTATCAAACTGTAATTTTTCAGTGTCCGTAGTTTTGTTAGAAAGGTGAACATATATTTAATTCCAGTCGGTCAAATAGGTGAATAGCTGTGCATTTCCACTCTATAATGGCATCTCTCCCAAGAATGAATTGACACATGTACTCACTCTTTAAATATTTGTCATACTTCTGAACTTCAAATTGCTCATTGTTGAAGTATTTGACAGTCTGTAGATAATCAGAGTAAAGATTGGTACGAAAATGCTTGAATTAAGATATTGAAGATTAGAGAAATAGACCAGACACCAGATTAATGGATGGGATAACCATGGGATGACCTCGTAATTCAGAAGGGAGTCAACTGCCACCGCACTAGAAGCATTATCAGCTCTATTCATGGCTGTCCTGAACTTGGTCCGCCACTGTCATAATGAAACAGAAAGCGATGAGAGGAATAAGAGTAAGACATGATACAAAAGTGATCATTAGATATATTAGATTGAGCATTTATGTAAGCAAGAATATCCTAAGACTACAGCTGTGATGACAGAGTACAGCATTCGCACCTGTGTCAAAGTCAAAGTGAAAACAATATAAGTAGCAACTGAAACTGAAGTAATCCAAGCAAAAGTGGAGCCGAACTTGTAGGCAAGTATACTTGACACCATACCAATCTGTAAATAAGAAACAAAACACAACGCAGACAGAGCTCAAGCAAACACTCCGAGAATAAGTGGCATCAATTACCAAAAGCAACACCAATATCACAGGCAATATGCACAACTGATGGATGGTAACCGTTGGAGAAGTAATTGTGAGTACCTCTAGTATTGTGGGAACAATATTGAACACTGTCACCGTAAGAATGAAATTTATTGCGTTGCTCCCTCTGTCAATTATGCGATTTAGAGCTCCAGTTTGCCGGCTGAAAAACATAAACAGGCGAAGGAACATAAAAATTCAAATAATCCCCAGCTCGTAAACATCAAAACTCAGCAACTACATAATAACTGTAAGCGTTGAATTCTTATAACGTGTTTCCACAATGATTTACACAAGCAGCAGTTAGACCTAGGGCCGATTAATAGCTAGCAGGGAGGCACCTTACTGGCCGCACGGAATATGGTGTGGACAATCAATGAATTAAGGATAACATCGAAGCACACATGATGGCATGAATCAGAGCATTCACAGATACCTTAGATGATAACGAAGATCAAGCTCATGCAAGTGAAAAAACACCTGCAATACGAAAAGTTAATAAACTAATACTTAAAGTGTCTACAGATAAACATCGAAATAGTTGCGCAGGACAGGTCCATCGAAAACTGAAAATGGATACAAATGTACAGATGACACTCGATCCTCACAGAAGTACAGATGAAAATAGTTGGGCTCCAGCGAAGTGCAAGATCTTCAAATGGTTCTTTTCCTTTTTCTAGCTTTTCTAGTTTCAGTTAGGCCTTTAGCGTTCTTTTGCTTGCTTTCAGTTTTTTCTTACTGCTAGATAGACCTTGTGCCATTTGGACATTTTTCTGCTAATGAAAATGACATGCACTTAGGTGCGGGTTCGAGCAAAAGAATGTACAGATACCACTCATAGTAACCTTTTATCATCTTCATGAATATAAGGACATATAGGAGAAAATGTATAGCAAGAAAATAAGATATACTTCATTCAAGATATATCCATACTGTGTTGAAATATCTGAAATTCTGGATAGCTACAGTAATCAAACAACTTCACTAAAAAGTGATACCATGGAAATGAAAAGGTTCAAAATTTACCATCCTGGAGACTGAACGGATGGCTCTCCAGGTAACTTTCGAAAATAAAGCATTCCGCAGTTCTGGAAACAGAAAATTTACCATAAAATATTTGCCATAATGCATAAATCATAGTTGTATATGTTATGACACGAGAGCAGAAAGAGATAACCTAAAAAATGCTGAGTTTCTTTCGGCAGCTTTTCAGGCATAAGAAAACATTGATAAGCAAGTTCTGTAACAAAATTTACCTGTACAAGCTGATACTCCTGACCGTGCAATACCATATCCAATCAGAACTGCTGCTGGGCTTGCAAAGAGAGCCAACAGGGTTGCATTAGCATCTGTAAATCCTGCCAGTGAGGCTTCAGCGCCGCCAAGTGCTGCAAGCCAATCGATAGCAAGCTTAAACAAGAAAGGCACTTGAACATTTATAACCTGGTGTTCATTGTAAATAGAAAAGGTTAGGTGATAAAGTTGAAAGCTTCATGTAACCCTGGATCAATTCTCTTTTTTGAAATGAGATCAATTCATATGGGGAGCCCTTCCACCCGATGACAGTTTCAAAAAAAAAAAAAAAATCATGTAACAGCTTCCATGTTTTAAGTTCATCATGGCATATATCATAACTGCAAGGGCAATATTCTTTTCTTTGATTTAAGAATGATGATAGTTGACTATTTCTATTTGAGACCTTGTTGAGCAATTAAACAAGAAGAAATTACCTATTTTTTTAAAAAAGAAATAAGCATCCAACAAATAGGATGCATCTGATTTTACCACATTGCATCAGAATAGGTCAAAAGGATCATTTGTATAAAAGCCAAGAATATCAGTACACTATGAGTAATGCAAATGCACTGCATTCCAACGAAGTGAGGTAAGGAGATTATCAATTTTGAGCCTACAGCAGGATTGTCAATGGTAGACTCTACAGAAAAGTGTTAGCCCAAATGGGGTTGCTAATACATCGCAGATCGCTAGTACTTAATGACTACAACAGAAAACAAAAGCATTTGCTAACAAAAGTGGATTGCATTATTTTAGCTCGAATAATATTTGTACAGGCAACAATTTCCACGAGTAACATCTACCTTTGCGCCGACTAAGAGGCCCAACGACAACACAATCCTGATGTTGAAATCACGGCTATTATTCAGCCTTAAGTACTTCCAAAGGTTTTGAAGGATCTGAATATCTGCTATCTGATCATCGATGTCCTTCTTCGGGGCATCTTTATGCACGTTCTCATCAGCCGGTTTCCCAGCCGTCACAGCATTGGCAGAAGTGGAGAATGCATTCCCTCTCTAAAAACAAGTAAGAATCACAAAACCATAATTTGGCAAAGAAATAGTACCTTCATTCAATTAAGAAAAGAAACAGAACAGATGCATCAACTTCTTTCTATCGTTTTGTTAACCATTGATGTCATGAACCAACCACAAAACGATACTTGAGTAAACATATTTGCAGTTGGAGCTAAAAAAGGGCAGGGTAAGTGCAGTTACAGTTCATAGAATCAGAACAAGCAGAGAGAGAAATGCAATACTACCATGTGCTCCACACTTGTCCTTCATTTTGTGCTTTGACAGATTAGGCCAGAAACTGATTTTCACACAGAAACACACTGGAAAGTTGCGTGCAGGTTGCAGGTTGTCTCAGGTTCTCAACAGAGAAAACTTTGTATGCAAAATAATGTTACACTTAAGTTTCTAGATTCCACCCTTCGCAACCACTAGACAAGAAACTGAAGCCCAATCAACAGCTCCCACTAACTCCAGCACTTGTGATTCATTATTATTAGCCCTACTGTTGCCCGCTACTGTTTTACAAGGAAATTATCACTTGCTTCAGTAAAAACATTGATACTTATATATCCATGAATCTGTTATCTACGCATCTCAGTGAGTCATTGACACTGTATATATCTATGAATCTATTCCCGGCTACTGATTTACTGGGAAATTCCCAGTTGTTTCAGTAAAACAATGATACTGTATATATCTATGAATCTATATTATTTATGCATCTCAGCTTCGATACAAAAAAAATGGGATGAGGCAGACCGCAGGAGCTTACCAGGTCCCGGAGAGGCCACGCGTACCACCGCGGCGGGAAGGCTGAGCCCGGGAGCAAGCAGTGGAGGGGGCCCAAGGGGGCGCGTCTCCCAGTCCCCGGAGAGACCCTGCAGCTTGGTCCGAAGCCCCCGAGGTGAGGCGTCGGCACGGGCGGCCCGTTGGTCCCGCCGGGCCGCCGGAGCGCCGCGGCGTCCGTGGGTTGCTGGGAGCGGGAGCCCCGCAGGAGGTGCCTCGCGGCGAGCATGCGGGAGCAGGGCCGCATGGCGGTGGCGCTCCCCGGCCGGCGACGGACGGTACGGGGGAGGGGAGAAGGCCGGTCAACCTTGGGAGGCGGAGCTGGACATTTCGCGGGCGCGGTGGCACTGTATCCGATCTGCTAGGCTCCAGATGCGATCGTGCTACGATGCGGTGTCATGAGCCGTTGGATGTGTAATGAGTGGCGCAGATCCGGGTTTATGGTGTTCATTTTGGCATGCTTAGTGCAAGTCTCGTAGAGTCACCGTATGGCCCCGATCGGCATAATACAGGTTAATACAGTGATTTTGGGCTAAAATGACACTCTAGCAGAATCGCCTTATGCGTCTCAATCGGCATAATTTATGAATCGCTCCCAAACCGAGCTCGCGGTCTCCAATTGAAGGCTAGGAGGCTAGTATGGAGCTCATTCCATAAACCAACCGTCAGCAAAGGCGTCGGCACGGGCGGACCGTTCGTCCCGCTGGGCCGCCGGATCTAGCATGCGCGGGGATCTAGCAAATCCCGCGGCGCAGACGGCGGCCACCGGGAGGCCAAGACCCTCGTCTTGGTGAAGGACACTAGTAGAAAACAGGGCTTTGATCCCAGCTCGATCTACACATTAGTCCCGGTTGCATTACGAACCGGGACTAATGTGAGCATTAGTCCCGGTTCGAGCGGCTAGGGCGCCGGTCAGGGCTCGGGAGGCATCAGTCCCGGTTCAAAAGGGACCTTTAGTCCCGGTTGGAGACACCAACCGGGACTAAAGGGGTTGAGGCTTTAGTCCCGGTTGGTGTCTCCAACCGGGACTAAAGGTTGGAGACACCAACCGGGACTAAAGGGGTTCTGAAAATTTCTTTTCTGTTTTTCCATTTGTTTTCTGTTTTTAGTTTCTGTTTTAAATTGCTTATATCTTTTAGGTTTTAGTGTCTAGTTGGTATAGAAATTTTGAAATAGAGTTTTTGGACGTTTTAGGGTTTAGGTCTAGGGTTTAGATTTCCAAGTTTAGGGTTAGATTTTAGGGTTTGAACCTTTAGTTTTACTGTTTAGAATAGAGTTTCGGACGTTTTAAGTCCCGGGTTTAGGGGTTTCGAGAATTTTTAAAATCACAAAATTCCAAAGGAAAAATAGAGTTTTTGGACGTTTTAGGGTTTAGGGCTAGGGTTTAGATTTCCAAGTTTAGGGTTAGGTTTTAGGGTTTGAACCTTTAGTGTTTACTGTTTAGAATAGAGTTTCGGACGTTTTAATTCACGGGTTTAGGGTTTTGAATTTTTTTATTTATTTTATTTTTTTGAATTTTTTCAAATTTTTTGACATTTTTTGGAATTTTTGATTATTTTGAACTTTTTATATTGTTTTGGAATTTTTGATTTTTTTTAGCTTTTGGTGTTTTTTTGAATTTTTTGAAAATTTTGAGTTTTAAAATTAATAATTGAATTCCGCATAAAGATTCTTATTTTATTACTTATTTTATTTTCATTGAAATTCAATATTATTATTACTTTTTTTATTTTGAACTTTTTGTATTATTTTGGATTTTTTGTTTTTTTTTGTTTTTTAAGAATTTTTTGCCTTTTTTTGAAGTTTTTTTGAGTTTTTAAATTAATCATTGTTGTTTGTTAATCATTGTTGTTTATTTTAATAATTGTTTGGAATTCAAAAAATTAAATCATGTGACATCAAGACCTAAGGGTTAATAGGATTGATAGCTTACTATTGTCAGGAAAACAAAAAGTGCAGACTTGGAAACTAGGGGCGATAGAACCAGGAAGTTAAGCGTGCTGGGGCTGGAGCAGTGAGAGGATGGGTGACCGGCCGGGAAGTTAGACGATTTGGAATGAGTGCTCCACGCTGGAGCAGTGAGGAGGGGTGATTAGAGATTAAATTGTCAAATAATTCAAAGATTTGAAAATCGGAATAAAACTTAAAAACAAATCAAAAAATATTTTAAAAAAAATTCAAAAAAAATCCTTTAGTCTCGGTTGGTGTTACCAACCGGGACTGAAGGCTTCCACCTTTAGTCCCGGTTGGTAACACCAACCGGGACTAAAGGTCCTCCATCCCCCGCCCCAGCCAGCGGCCACGTGGAGGGCCTTTAGTCCCGGTTCGTAATGGGGTGATTAGAGATTAAATTGTCAAATAATTCAAAGATTTGAAAATCGGAATAAAACTTAAAAAAAATTCAAAAATATTAAAAAAAAAATAAAAAAAAATTCAAAAAAAAAATTAAAAAAAAATCAAAAACTTAAAGGTGGAGCCTTTAGTCCCGGTTGGTAATACCAACTGGGACTAAAGGTCCTCCATCCCCCGCCCCAGCTAGCGGCCACGTGGAGGGCCTTTAGTCCCGGTTCGTAATGCAACCGGGACTAAAGGGGGGGGGGGGCTTTAGTCCCGAATGCTTAGTCCCGGTTCCAGAACCGGGAACTAAGGCCCTCTGGAACCGGGACTGAAGACCCGTTTTCTACTAGTGGGAGGAGAAGGACATCGTTCCCGTCGGCCCCCTTGTTCGGGTGAACGACGTTATCCCTGTCGTGCCCCAGCCGAAGCCCGAGGACCGGATCCATGCCATGATCGGGCTCACAACCCGCGAAGCTCGCAACCAGACGTGCATCATCCGTGAGTATAGCCCCGCACTCATCAACGAGGAGGAGGAGTGACAATCGCCAAGATTCGTTTAATTTTTCTTTGTCAAACTGAGTATAGCTAGCCTCGCACTCATCCGTGAGTATAGCCCTGCGCATCAACTGAGTATATCTAATTTGGTCAGACTTTGGAGTATATCTAATTTGAGCTCAAATTGGCCCTACATTTTTGAAGAAAATGATAATAAAAAAAGGAAAATAAAAGAAAAAATATGGAGGCCACATTATTGCGACTCTATGTTTGTGCACAACCGTCGCGGACTCCAAATCCATATGGAGCGCGCTCCATATGACGGATGGCGACTCTGCTAGAGTTGCTCTTACATCGTTTAGTCTTGGATTGTTGGTGTTACTAGATTTATCAAGGCAACTTCATAATGCATATTTTTTTTAGTTGAATGAATATATTGTGCACTCTAATTGAGTGTCAAAGTACGCTTGAAGACAATGTCAATGTCCTAAAGGGCAATCATGGCAAACTCATAATTATTTGCCAATGTCTATGTTGGTCACAATGGTGTAATATATGTTTAATGTGAATGCTCTTGTTTATGCCATGGCAAAGCTCCTTGTTGAATTTAAGAGAGATAATTGATATAGTTAATCACCATGGCATATATTTACTTGATTGGAGGTCTTGAAGAAAGGTGTGTGTTCGCACACGAACACGTCACCGTGTACCCTCGACGCCGGGGGTGATGCACCGCAGCTCACGTCGAAGGAGACCCGACCGGAAGCGCGGTACGCAAGCAATCCGGCAGGTGCTTTTGAGGACCCGAAACCCCACACGCCTGGGAGGGACCCCGTCAGGGCGCGCGGCGGCTATGGGCTGCCCTAGGTCGACCTGATCGCCCCTAGGGCCTCGAGGTTCGCCGCCCTGCAACAAGAAGAACGAACGAAGAACGAGGAAGAAGAAGAACAAGGGAGGGAGACAAAAATAAAGGTAAAAAGTGGTAGATGATTTTGTCGATTGTGTGTTGTTCAATCGGCCATCACCCCTTAGGTATATAAGAGGCGGCTGGACTTCCCGTGCAAGGAAAGGTTTGGATTCGCGTCCAAAACCCTAATTTGGGTCCAACTCGGAATCCAAACTTTCCAAAAATGTTCGGTTTAAAAGCTGGCTGCACCTTGCGGGTCACTTTTGAGGCAGTAAATGATCTTGGATGGAAATGTGCCCAAAAGCAATTTTAACCGTTTCGACGAGACGAACAACTTTCATGTGGAACGTTTTTCGATTTGAGGCCATCTTGAGTGGTTTTTCGGCCGTTTTCTGAAGTCTGCAGCAGAGAAATCCGAAACCCGGATGGTTGCCCCCGGAGTGTCCGGCCTGCAGCAGAGAAATCTGAAACCCGGAGGGTTGCCCCCGAGGGTCCGGCCATCTACCGTAGCAGCATCTTGTAGCGGCTGTAACTTTTGCATACGATATCGGATTGAGACGATTTTTATATCAAAATCGACCAATTCGACGAGACGAAGACAATCCGTGTAGATCATTTTCTCATAGGAAACCATCTTGGAGGCGTAATCGGCCGAATAGTACTCTGAATATAAAATCTTAGTACTTTGAGCACAATTTCGGCCCTCGAGCTGAGATCGGATGGCAATGACCCAAACTTCAAAGATATTCATGTCGGTAATACGAAACTTCTTCATGTAGATCACTTCTTCATTTTAGGCCATCTTAATAATGTCTTTGGCCATGCCAAAATCTGGTGTCAACAGTGTTTGAGTTGTGGAAGGAGAGATGTCCATGTGGCCACTATGCACCAATTCATTGATAATGTTGAGAACATATATTGAAAAAGTGGCAAAAAACATATCGATGCTCCAAAATGCTATCGATTTTGTTTTTTTTCATGTTTTCCACGAATGTCATCCGGTGATGAAACTTTACAACCAATCAAAACATTTACCAATGTTTGGCACAAAAAAAATCAGATTTTTTATTTATTGTTCACCCAAGCTCACATGAGCTCGGGATCAGAACATCACTTTTTGATAGAAGTGATATGGCCAAGAACATCAATCCATAGAAGTACAACAATATTGCCATCATATCCCATTGTATTTCTAATACAAATTTTAGTTCACTATTGATGACCCACAAGTATAGGGGATCAATCGTAGTCTTTTCGATAAGTAAGAGTGTCGAACCCAACGAGGAGCAGAAGGAAATGACAAGCGGTTTTCAGCAAGGTATTTTCTGCAAGCACTGAAATTGTCGGTAACGAGTAGTTTGATAACAAGATAATTTGTAACAAGTGACAAATAGCAATAGTAACAAAGAGTGCAGCAAGTTGGCCCAATCCTTTTTATAGCAAAGGACAAGCCGGAACGATCTCTTATAATAAGTAACACGTTCTCGAGGACACATGGGAATTTCATCTAGTCACTTTCATCATGTTTGTTTCATTCGCGTTCGCTACTTTGATAATTTGATATGTGGGTGGACCAGTGCTTGGGTGCTGCCCTTACTTGGACAAACCTCCCACTTATGATTACCCCCTCTCGCAAGCATCCGCAACTACGAAAGAAGAATTAAGATAACTCTAACCATAGCATTAAACATATGGATCCAAATCAGCCCCTTACGGAATAGCGCATAAACTAGGGTTTAAGCTTCTGTCACTCTAGCAACCCATCATCTAATTACTACTCCACAATGCATTCCCTTAGGCCCAAAGATGGTGAAGTGTCATGTAGTCGACGTTCACACGACACCACTAAGAGAATCAACAACATACATATCATCAAAATATCGAATGAATACCAAATTCACATGATTACTTATGACAAGACTTCTCCCATGTCCTCAAGAACAAAAGTAACTACTCACACATCATCAACATGCCCATGATCAGTAGGGTATTGAATAGCATAATAGATCTGAACATATAATCTTCCACCAAATAAACCAACTAGCATCAACTACAAGATGTAATGGACACTACTAGTGACCCACAGGTACCAATCTGAGGTTTTGAGACAAAGATTGAATACAAGAGATGAACTAGGGTTTGAGATGAGATGGTGCTGGTGAAGATGTTGATGAAGATTGGCCCTCCCATGATGAGAGGGTCGCTGGTGGTGTCGATGGCGACGATTTCCCCCTCCCGGAGGGAAGTATCCCCGGCGGAATCTCTCCGCCGGAGAGCAAAAGTGCTCCTGCCCAAGTTCCGCCTCGAGACGGCGGCAGATTGTCCCAAAAGTCTTCTCTATATTTTTAGGTCAAATGCACTTAAATACCAGAAAATGGGGGCCAGAAGTGGGCCAGGGGCTCCACCAGCCACCAGGGCGCGCCTGGGGGGGGGGTGGCGCGCCCTGGTGCCTCGTGGGCACCTGGGTGGCCCCCTCTGGTACTTTTTGCTTCCAGTATTTTTTATATATTCCAAAATAAATCTCCAGAAAATTTCAGCTCATTTGGATATGTGCAAAATAGGTATCTTGACATTGCTTTTTCAGGTCCAGAATTCCAGCTGCCGGCATTCTCCCTCCTTGTGTGAATCTTGCATATTAAGAGAGAAAAGGCATTATAATTACTCCACAAAGTGTTATATTGATTAGAAACACTATAAATAACAGTAGTAAAACATGATGCAAAATGGACGTATCAACTCCCCCAAGCTTAGACCTCGCTTGTCCTCAAGCGAAAGCCGATATCGATAATCATGTCCACATGTTTAGAGAGAGAGGTATCGATAAAAACAAAATACGGACATAGTAGCATCATGATCATTATTATAACAGCAATATTTATTATCATAAACTTCTCATGAGAAAGTAACAATTCATCACAACAATAAAGTATAAGGCATAAACTTTCTTGAAAACTAACAAACTATGTTCTCAGTCAACAATGCAATTGCAATTCATCATATTTTCAGGAAGGGTCTCATGTAGGAGCTATTTTAGCAAGTCCATATACTCAACCATCATATAGTCTTCTATGATTGCTAACACTCACGACATATATATGGAGCAAAAAGTTTCAGCCAGACACATAGAAATATAGGGGCTTTGTAATTCCGCCTCCCAACTTATTCACCTCAAGGGTGATGTCAACAATAATAACTCATGATCACTCATATCCAACTGGATATATGTGCCTAGATCTTTCCCCACCACATGATGCTTGCAAAAGAGAAAAACAAAAAGGAAATAGAGGAGAACACTATTGACTCTTGCATAAAAAGTAAATACATAAAAGTAAAGGATATGCCCTTCGCAGAGGGAAGCAGAGGTTGTCATGCGCTTTTTGTTGTTGGATGCAAGAGCTCTTAATGTAAAGGAACATCACTTTATATTGCCCCTTGTGATAGCAACCTTTATTATGCAGTCTGTCACTTTTATTTCTTTACCATCACAAGTTCGTACAAAGCTTATTTCCCTTACAATAAAAGTTCAGACATATTTAGAGGCAATTTTTATTGCTTTTTGCACCGATGACAACTTACTTGAAGAATCTTATTCAATCCATAGGTAGATATAGTGGAATCTCATGATATGAAACTGGGTTTAAGGGTTTTGGATGCACAAGTAGTATTTCTACTTGGTGCGGATTTTTGGCTAGCAAAGATATTGGGCAAGCACCACATGTTTGAGGATCTATAACAATATAACTTCTATGTGAATATGAACAAACATAATTCATTACGTTGTCTTCCTTGTCTAACGTCAACAATTTGATATAAAATATTTAATGGGGGCTCACAATCATAAAAGATGTCCAAGATAGCGTATTTGCATGTGAATCTTCTCTTCCCTTACTAATTCTTTCATGAATTGCATCATTGACTAATACTATGTTTGTTATCCTCCAATAAATTTTACCACTTATACTTTTCTTTATGTAATGTCATTACTTTCCATAATATTAGCATATGATCTTTTTCATTATTTTCATTGCTATGATTGAAACATGAAAGTAAAGAAGCAAAAACTCAAACTACTTTTTATTATATAGCTCTCAACTTGATTACATAGATTGATGGATCACGAAACTAACACTCGAAAAATAGATCATACTAAACTTTTATTCAACTAGATCACGAAATAACTAAGGATCGAACTAAAAGTAGGTAAAGATAATAAAAGTGATGGTGATACGATACCGGGGTACCTCCCCCAAGCTTGGCACAAGCCAAGGGGAGTGCCCATACCCATGTGCTCAAGTGTCCTTCTTCGGTGATGGTGGTGATGGTGAAGTGGTAAGCTTGGCCAGCTTACATTTGAGGATGAAAATTTTCCTCCCTCAAATCATCGACTTCTTGCTCAAGCTTCAATACCTTTTTACATAATGCCTCCTTGCTTTCCTGCAGAAAACGGGACGGGATAAATTGGATCTTAGATTTGTTAACAGTGTTTGGGAGGCTCGACTTCTTGAACTCCACATGCATATCTCCAGGTTGAGGTAGAGGAGCATCGTCTTCATCCGAACTCACGTCTTCCGTCCCCTTTATGTAGGCATCTTGCTCTTCCTCTTCGGACCATCCATAGAGTTCTATATCCCCATAGATCTTCGGATTTGCAACATAGTGTGATACGAAGCTCTCCCCATCGGAGTCCTGAGACGACATACTTTCAGATCTGCCAGGAAAATAGCACGAAACAAGAACAGAGGAGATATCTATGATACGGTGGTCAAAACATACGGGAGTATATAAAAGATTTTTTATCTTGCAAAACAAGTAATCCAGAAGAAAAACGGAGTCAAGAAGGCACACGTGGGGCCCACGAGCCACAGGGCGCGCCACGCCCTGGTGCCTCGTGGGCACCAGGTGGGTCCCCTCAGCTGTTTCTTATTTTTGTATTTTTCTAAATATTCCAAAACTGGCAGAAAATATTTTTATGGAATTTTTGGAGTCGGTTTACTTACCGTATCACATACCTCTTCCTTTTCAGGGTTCTGGAGTGTTCCGGAGGGTCTCTCTTATGTATTCCTCCGGTGTAATTGTTTCAATAATATTAGTTTCAACATTAATGGGGGTACCTGAAATATAATGCTTAATTCTTTGCCCATTCACCACTCCCGGATTAGTGCCTTCGGAGTTGTTTATTTTGATGGCTCCGGAGCGTTAAACTTCTTCGATGATATACGGTCCTTCCCATTTAGAGAGAAGCTTTCCTGCAAAAATTCTCAAGCGAGAGTTGTGCAATAAAACTTGCTCACCCACTTTGAATTCCCGTTTCTGAATTCTTCTATCATGCCATCTTTTAACTTTTTCTTTAAACAATTTGGCATTTTCATAGGCTTGGGTTCTCCATTCATCTAATGAGCTAATATCAAATAACCTCTTTTCACCGGCAAGTTTGAAATCATAATTTAGTTCTTTAATTGCCCAATATGCTTTATGTTCTAACTCAAGAGGTAAATGACATGCTTTTCCATAAACCATTTTATAAGGAGACATACCCATAGGATTTTTATCCACAATGCATCGTCAAGTTTCTTAGACCAATTCTTTCTAGATCTATTAACGGTTTTTGCAAAATTAACTTTATTTCCCTATTGCTCAATTCAACTTGACCACTAGTTTGAGGATGATAGGGAGATGCAATTCTATGGTTGACATCATATTTAGCAAGCAATTTACGGAATGCACCATGAATAAAATGTGAACCACCATCAGTCATTAAATATCTAGGGACTCCAAACCTTGGGAAAATAACTTCTTTAAGCATTTTAATAGAGGTGTTATGATCATCACTACTAGTTGGAATAGCTTCTACCCACTTAGTAACGTAATCAACAGCAACTAAAATATGAGTATACCCATTGGATTTAGGAAAAGGTCCCATATAATCAAATCCCCAAACATCAAATGGTTCAACAGCAAGTGAATAATTCATAGGCATTTCCTGACGTCTACCAACATTACCAATTCTTTGACATTCATCACAAGATGAGACAAACTTACGAGCATCCTTGAAAAGAGTAGGCCAATAAAACCAGATTGCAATACCTTATGTGCGGTTCTGTCTCCCGCATGGTGTCCTCTGTAAGCCTCGGAATGACACTTCCGTAGGATTTGTTCCTGTTCATGCTCAGGTATACAATGCCTAATAATACCATCTACTCCTTCTTTATAAAGATGTGGGTCATCCCAAAAGTAATGTCTTAAATCATAAAAGAACTTTTTCTTTTGTTGGTATGTGAAACTAGGTGGTATGTATTTAGCAACAATATAATTAGCATAGTCTGCATACCATGGAGTATTACGTGAAGCATTTATGATAGCTAATTGTTCATCAGGAAAATCATCATTAATAGGAAGTGGGTCATCAAGAACATTTTCAATTCTAGACAAATTATCTGCTACGGGATTCTCAGCTCCCTTTCTATCAATAATATGCAAGTCAAATTCTTGTAGCAATAAAACCCACCTAATAAATCTAGGTTTAGCATCTTTCTTTTCCATAAGATATTTAATAGCAGCATGATCGGTGTGAACAGTTACTTTAGAATCAACTATATAAGATCTGAATTTATCACATGCAAACACAACTGCTAGGAATTCTTTTTCAGTAGTAGCATAATTTCTTTGGGCATAACATTTAATTTCTTATCAACTATTTGGCCTAGAACAGCACCAACAGCATAATCACTAGCATCACACATAATTTCAAAAGGCAAGTTCCAATCAGGTGGTTGAACAATAGGTGAAGTGGTTAAGGCTTTCTTAAGTGTTTCAAAGGCTTCTAGACAATCATCATCAAAAACAAATGGAACATCTTTTTGCAAAAGATTGGTAAGAGGCCTAGAAATTTTAGAGAAGTCTTTAATAAATCTCCTATAGAAACCAGCATGACCAAGGAAACTTATTATACCTTTAATATCTTTAGGACATGGCATTTTCTCAATAGCATCAACCTTAGCTTTATCAACTTTAATACCTCTTTCAGAAATTTTATGCCCCAAGACAATACCTTCATTTACCATAAAGTGACACTTCTTCCAATTCAAGACAAGATTAGTTTCTTCACATCTCTGCAAAACTCGATCAAGGTTGCTTAAGCAATCATCAAAAGAAGTTCCGTAAACGGAGAAATCATCCATGAATACCTCAACAATCTTTTCACAAAAGTCAGAGAATATAACAGTCATACATCTTTGAAAGGTAGCAGGTGCATTGCATAAACCAAAAGGCATACGTCTATAAGCATAAGTTCCAAAAGGACAAGTAAAGGTGGTTTTCTCCTGATCAGATTGTGCTACGGGTATTTGAGAAAAACCAGAATAACCATCTAGAAAGCAAAAGTGTGTATGCTTAGACAATCTTTCTAACATTTGATCAATGAAAGGTAGGGGGTAATGATCTTTTCTAGTACCTTTGTTTAATTTTATAAAATCGATTACCATCCTATAACCAGTCACAATTCTTTGTGCAATAAGTTCATTTTATCATTAGGAACAACGGTGATACCTCCTTTCTTAGGGAGACAATGAACATGACTTACCCATCTACTATCAGCTATGAGATAGATTATACCTGCTTCCAGAAGTTTTAATATTTCAGTTCTTACCACCACTTTCATCTTAGGATTTAATCGTCGTTGGTGGTCGACAACTGGTTTAGCATCAGGCTCCATATTGATTTTGTGCTGACATAGAGTAGGACTAATGCCCTTAAGATCATCAAGAGTATATCCAATAGCAGCTCGGTGCTTCCTCAGAGTTTTCAGTAATCTCTTTTCTTCATGCTCTGAAAGGTTAGCACTAATAATAACAGGATATATCTTCTTTTCATCAAGATAAGCATATTTCAATGTATCAGGTAATTGCTTCAATTCGAATACAGGATCACCCTTAGGTGGAGGTGGACCTCCAAGAGTTTCAACAGGCAAATTATGTTTAAGGATGGGTGGCTGATCAAAGAACATTCTATCTATTTCATTTCTTTCATTCATATGCATATCATTCTCATGGTCTAGCAAATATTGTTCTAACGGATCAGTAGGAGGTACGGCAATAGAAGCAAGACCAATAATTTCATCTTTACTAGGCAATTCTTTATCATGAGGTTGTCTACGAAATTTGGAGAAATTAAACTCGTGAGACATACCACCAAAATCAACACTAACAATTTCTTTAGCACAATCAATCTTGGTATTAACAGTGTTCAAGAAAGGTCTACCAAATATAATGGGACAAAAATCATCTTGTGGAGAACCAAGGACTAGAAAATCAGTAGGGTATTTGATTTTTCCACACAAGACTTCAACATCTCTAACAATCCCAAACGGTGTAATAGTATCTCTGTTTGCAAGTTTAATAGTAACATCAATATCCTCAATTTCAGCAGGTGCAATATCATTCATAGTTTCTTGATATAAGGTAAATGGAATAGCACTCACACTAGCACCCAAATCACATAAGCCATGATAACAATGATCTCCTATTTTAACTGAGACAACAGGCATGCCCACAACGGGTCTGTTTTTATCTTTAGAATCAGGTTTAGCAATTCTAGTTGCTTCATCGCAAAAGTAAATAACATGCCCATCTATATTATCAACCAAGAGATCTTTAACCATAGCAACATTAGGTTCAACTTTAATTTGTTCAGAGGGTCTAGGTGCTCTAATATTACTTTTGTTAACCACAGTTGAAACTTTAGCATGTTCCTTAATCCTAACAGGAAAAGGTGGTTTCTCAATATAAGCGGTAGGCAAAACTGGATCAACATGGTAAACAATTGTTTCTTCTTTAACACTAACAGGTTCCTCAATCTTTTCTTTAACAGGGGGATGATATTTAAACCACTTCTCCTTAGGGAGATCAACATGAGTAGCAAATGATTCACAAAAGGAAGCTACTATCTCAGAGTCATGTCCATATTTAGTGCTAAACTTATGGAAAGCATCGGTAGTCATAAAAGATTTAACACAATCGAACTCAAGTATTATACCTGACTCATTACCTTTGTCGAGTTCCCAATCTTCGGAGTTGCGTTTAATTCTATCCAGAAGATCCCATCTGAATTCAATAGTTTTCTTTATAAAGGAGCCAGTTGAAGAAGAATCGAGAGTATTTTGATTATCATGAGAAAGCCGAGCATAAAAATTCTGTAAGATAATTTCTTTTGCGAGCTCATGATTGGGGCATGTGTACATCATGTACTTAAGCCTCCCCAAGCTTGAGCGATGCTTTCTCCTTCACGTGGCCAAAAATTATATATATAATTCCGATCACGATGAACCAAATGCATAGGATAAAATTTCTGATGGAATTCCAGTTTCAATCGGTTCCAGTCCCATATATCGGTATCATCACATAGCCTATACCATGTCAATGCCTTTCCCCCCAAAGATAAAGGGAATACTTTCTTCTTAACTCCATCTCCGGATAAACCTGCAATCTTAAACAATCCACAAATTTCATCCACATAGATCAAGTGCATATCAGGATGTATTGTTCCATCTCCTGCATAAGGATTAGCTAGCAGTTTCTCTATCATACCCGAAGGAATTTCATATTCAATATTTTCAGTAGGTGCAGTAGGTTGAGGAGCAACTTTTGGTGTTTTCGGTCGAGGTGAAGATACCCCGAACAAACTCCTCAAAGGATTACTTTCCATAGTGACAAGTGACAGTTTTCCATAGTGACAAGTGACAGTAAATTTCAGCACGTAATATAAATGTTTCCTTACCAAATTCCACTCACCAAAGGCGCTTCACTCCCCGGCAACGGCGCCAGAAAAGAGTCTTGATGACCCACAAGTATAGGGGATCAATCGTAGTCCTTTCGATAAGTAAGAGTGTCGAACCCAACGAGGAGCAGAAGGAAATGACAAGCGGTTTTCAGCAAGGTATTTTCTGTAAGCACTGAAATTGTCGGTAACGAGTAGTTTGATAGCAAGATAATTTGTAACAAGTGACAAATAGCAATAGTAACAAAGAGTGCAGCAAGTTGGCCCAATCCTTTTTATAGCAAAGGACAAGCCGGAACGATCTCTTATAATAAGTAACACGTTCTCGAGGACACATGAGAATTTCATCTAGTCACTTTCATCATGTTTGTTTGATTCGCGTTCGCTACTTTGATAATTTGATATGTGGGTGGACCAGTGCTTGGGTGCTGCCCTTACTTGGACAAACCTCCCACTTATGATTACCCCCTCTCGCAAGCATCCGCAACTACGAAAGAAGAATTAAGATAACTCTAACCATAGCATTAAACATATGGATCCAAATCAGCCCCTTACGGAATAGTGCATAAACTAGGGTTTAAGCTTCTGTCACTCTAGCAACCCATCATCTAATTACTACTTCACAATGCATTCCCTTAGGCCCAAAGATGGTGAAGTGTCATGTAGTCGACGTTCACACGACACCACTAAGAGAATCAACAACATACATATCATCAAAATATCGAACGAATACCAAATTCACATGATTACTTATGACAAGACTTCTCCTATGTCCTCAAGAACAAAAGTAACTACTCACACATCATCAACATGCCCATGATCAGTAGGGTATTGAATAGCATAATAGATCTGAACATATAATCTTCCACCAAATAAACCAACTAGCATCAACTACAAGATGTAATCAACACTACTAGTAACTCACAGGTACCAATCTGAGGTTTTGAGACAAAGATTGAATACAAGAGATGAACTAGGGTTTGAGATGAGATGGTGCTGGTGAAGATGTTGATGAAGATTGGCCCTCCCACGATGAGAGGGTCGCTGGTGGTGTCAATGGAGACGATTTCCCCCTCCTGGAGGGAAGTATCCCCGGCGGAATCTCTCCGCCGGAGAGCAAAAGTGCTCCTGCCCAAGTTCCGCCTCGAGACGGTGGCGCACCGTCCCAAAAGTCTTCTCTATATTTTTTTAGGTCAAATGCACTTATATCCCTGGCGTTTTTCATTCGTGTTATCTTGAATTCTTGATAGACAAATCTTGATATATCATTATCATCTTGCGTTGAACTGCATATATTGGTGGCTGATACCATCTACGTTCATGCTTTTTAAGGAGACGCGAGAGAGATGTCTTCTAATGGTGTGGTGCTACCAATGATTATGATGTCATTGTTGAATCTAATTGCATCCTCATATTCTTTTGTTTAAGTCTTCCACTTTTATCTACTTGCAGTTTGTGCTATACTAAATCGAACAAGTATTGCACTTGTGTTGGTGCTATTTTTGATAGTGATATGGTGATGTGTTCATCTACGGCAGAGTAGTTCTTTGTATTTTAAGTAATTTTGATTAAAAAAAGGCTCTAGCAATATGCGACTATTCTGCACCCGGGCTTAGATAAGCCCGGATGTGAACAGTAAAAACATTTTAAATAGTGAAACAAAATTTGGGTGCAAGATGCTCATGTGCGTGATGTCCGTGCAAAATTTGATGAAGTTTGGACATTCAAGGAGCTCGTGGCAAAACAAGTAATTTTTAGGTGTGTGAGAAACTTTTGAAAACAACACTGTTCACACTTGATTTTATCTTTTTTACCATGAGTTCCTAGAATATCCAAACACCCCGAAATTTTGCACCACGAAAAAATCGGATTTCCTTTTGTTTTTTCCTGCTATTTTTTATTTTATTGTTCTCCAATGTAGATCAGCCCGGGCGCCGAATTGAATCTTTTGGCTATTTCTAGGGTAACTTATATCTCTTTCAACTGCAACAAGGGGTCTATTGCAGGCCGGCCATGCGCGAGGCAGCGGTGACCGCCTGGGCGAGGGTACGACAACGACGTCTGGGTGCCCGCAGCGGCGACCGACTGTGGCGAGGGTAGGGGTGGCGACCTACGGTGGCGAGGGTAGGCGACATCTAGATTCCCCCGCAGCGGTGACCGACAAGGGCGAGGGAACCGCCGCGACTTCTGCATCCCCGCAGATCCCCCGCTGCGACGACGATGACAAAGACGCAGTCCCTGACGGCGCCAGACTCCCCAACTCAGTCACATACCACAACAAATCCCTTTTTCCCACCCTGTAGACACGCCCAATTTCAGAAAGGGATTTTGTCTTTGCAACAAAGGTTGTGTTTCAGAAGGGAACAAATGGTTCTTGTTGCAGCGGTTGGCGCTGCTCACGTGAGATAGATCGGACGGCTATTCATGGATCCATCCAACGGTCCATATAATTTTGGCTGGTTTTCGTGCCACCGACTAGATGAGTCAGCAGCATCAAGTCTGCAACCCACACATACCTTTCTCCTTCTGGTTCAAATTTCTTTCTGGGTGCTCCGCTCCTCCTCCTCGCCGGCCATCGCCGCCGCCGTATCCGCCTCCTCGCCCGGGAAGGGAAGAGGAGCCGATGAAGCTCGGGACCAACAGCGCGTGCGACCTCCGCGCCATCTCTATCCCCCCGCTCCGGTAAGGCCAGCCCCCCTCCATTCCCTCCCCCTATCCCCGTCCGCTGCCCCCTGAAACTTGCGGTGGTTCAATTTCGGATCAGGAGTGGCGGCGGGAGGGCCAGCGCGCCCCCTGCTTCTTCCGCGGCGTCGGCGACGGCGGCGGGGAATCTTCCCCAGGCGGTGCCGTCGCAGCAGCAGGCCTTCTCGCTCCCGCACCCGAAGCTGCCGCGGCTCTCGGAGTCGGAGGCCTTCGTCGACCAGACCCTCCACCGTCCCACGCCCGTGCGCCACCAGGTCTCCTGCGCAGCCGCATCGCTCCCCCTTCCTCCCCTCTTTTGCTACTGAATTCGTCCGTGGATCCGGTGTGTGTGTGTGTGTTTTTTTTGTTCGTTCAGTTCAGTTCGTCAGCGGCTCAGCGCCACTGAATTGGTTCAGTGGATAACTCCAGCGACAATGAATTGGGCCTCACACGTTTCCGATGAATTGGCTGGGTCTGGGTGATGATGATTCATGCGTCGTGGAATCAACAGTTCGAATTCACAAGCCGATTGATTGATTATCTGCTTGGAAGCTCGGAATAATCGTTCGTGCAACCTATCTAGTATATGTATGCTGCAGAATAGTACTCCCTCCGTCCCAAAATAAGTGTCTCAAGGTTAGTACAACTTTGTACTAGAGTTAGTACAAAGTTGAGACACTTATTTTGGGACGGAGGGAGTACCAAACTGAATGAAGCTGGTCCAGGATCCAAGAGATTGCCTGCTTGTCCAGTCTTCATTTTGCGACCAGTCTACCCTTCTTGCTATGGCTGTGGTGGCATTGTGCCATCTTGGCATCTTTTCTGTTTGTTGCACGTGCACTGAAACATGAGGATCAATGTCTCAGGTAGTTTATCTGCATTCTGCCGGACTGACACCATATATTAGAGAAGTGGTCCGCTGTATGCAACTTCTGTTCGTCGTGAATAACTTCTGCGTTATCCATAAAAGCATGATGAATGACTTCAGGTTGTGGTATTTCTGTTTGTTGCACGTGCACTGAAGCATGAGGTCTGGGTCCATGGTAGTTTATCTGTATTTGTGCCTTGCTTCTGCTGGACTGACCTCCTTATTATAGATGCAGCTTCTGGTCGTTGTCTTGCTGCTAAATGTTTCACTAACAGCACCTGTCTTCCTACTCACAGCTTACTAATTACGAAATATGTGTACCCCAATTTTGACCTCCATTTTTCATCTCATTGGTGGCCAGGGATTTGGCTTGCATGACGACTCGTCGAAGAAGATGCCTCCATTTCCTCCCAGTTCAGCATCTCGTGCACAAGAAGAACCCCAGCAGCAGCAACCGGTGATCATATCCAACAGCACTATCCCGCGCTGGAACCCCTCTCCTACAGACACCAGATGTAAGCTCTGAATCCCCAAGTAATGCATCCGATTGATTTTTAACGTCTCACACCAACTTCAGGAATGTTTTTCTTGTTCACCTCTGTTTTATTTCATTGTCTGGGCATGTAAACTGGACTGGCATGTGTTTTTATGGTAGAAAGAGCACCAGAAGCCGTTCTGTGTCTATGCACCATCATTAAGCTGTGGGTATGTTTTGTTTGGTGTGCCTGATGATGGTAGTATTTCAACAGGTCGGGTTAACGAGGACGCTGAGCGCAGGTTTCAGCAGCTGTCAGGTTCAGTACAGAAGGTGGGGATGGTATTGGACTCGGTACAAACTGATGTTATTCAGTTAAACAGAACCATGAAGGAGGCATCGGTTGAATGTAAGCCTTGCAAACCGGTACTTTTGATCATAATAGGAATTGCAGCAGCTTCTGCTTTGCTCACTTTGCACTTTGATTTTTCTTCTTCTTCGACAACTGATGCATCATATAACTGAATCGTATTTATCTGTTATGTGCAGCTGGTGGTGTGCAGCAAAAGTTTGATCTCCTAGAGGATTCACTTCAGAAAATTGTAAGAGAAGTTGATGTCTCAGTTCTTTCTCCTACCATTTCGTTGTTTGCGAAGACAACAAAGTTTGATATATTCAAACATGTTATCGCAGATTAAAGAACAAAATGATCTGAAAGTACTTGCTGAAAACAGCACGAAAAGCAACCCTGATCAGCTGAATGTTCTCAACTCTCGCACGAGCAAATTGAATGAGATGTCTTTGGTCGTTTCAATCTGCCCAAAACAAGTGCAGGCAGATTTAAGGGAGCTGCATGGTGACATCTTCAGGGTTCTTACAAAGGACATGGAGGTACTTCTTCTGCTGCTATGATCTACCGCTAGCTTTGGTACATCTTTTTTTGGTTCATTTTGTCTTTAGGAATTATCCTGATGGTTGGCATGTGCACATAAGTAATTGATGTACCAGTATCTCAAGTTTTCTGTTATCTCCATATGTGTGGGTTCAGTTCCATATAAACAATTAAGTTTTCTTAAATCTCTTCATGTATCCAGATTCTTGAAATAACATCGTTTTCTTGTATAATAATCCTGTCACATAACATTCAGCATTCTCAGTAGGTTCTAGCATTTACTTTCTCTTTGAGATGGCTCAAAAAGCTCACAGTCCTGTTTATCAAGTGGCATGTCACTCTTTTCGTACTGAAAAAATCTATTTGGATAGTTTTGCACTACAACTGCCTGATCTTCTGTCTTTTCATTCATGCAGGGGGTTGTTAGAGATATCAGGTCTCTGAATACTAGGCCTGCTGTAATGCCAATGCTGCCAGTATGTTTACTCATTACTCGACTAACTGAATCCATAAGTCTTTTGTTATCCTTGCCTCACTGTCTTTTCTGTCGTGGCTGAAGGACCAGAACTTCTCCCCCTGAGAGACTACAGAGAAACCAAGTGGTAGCAAAAGGAAGTCCCCTGATGAACGGAGTGTCTGTAGCAAATAGAAGACCTACAATGAACCAGACACCAGTAGCAAATGAACGACCCCTGATGAACCAATCACCAGTGGCAAATGGAAGATCTACAATGAACCAGACACCGGTAGCAAATGGACGACCCCTGATGAACCAAACACCAGTGGAAAATGGAAGCCCCATGATCATCAACCAGGCTCCAGTAGGAAATGGAAGGTCCCAGCTGAAACAAACACCAGTTACAGATGCAACGCCCCAGAGGGATCTAACACCAGAGATAAATGGAAGGCCCCAGAAGGACCGAATACCAGTAGCAGATGGAAGTCCCCATATGGAACAAATACCGCCAACAAAACCGTAATATTCTAGTCTCAGTTTCTTACATAGTTCAGTTATTAGCTAAATATACAGAGATGTTATACAAAGATTCCTAGAAGTATCCTGCTCTGATAGGGATACAAAGCTATGTGGTGTGGCCACAGAGAAAACTCCTTTTTTTGTGATAGTTTTCTCGCTGTTATTTCAGTTCTATCAGCAAGGTTTTCTTTACCTGAATCTCATGATGCCAGATTTAACCTAAGTGTTTTTGCACATAGAAGGGGCATCAGAACACAACATGTATGCCCTATAATTTATAGAATTGAAGTCACAGTTTTCATGAAAGGGTGTTAAAAAAAGGTTTCTTAATGTGCTAACTAAGACTAAATTTTGAAATCCTTGAACACAAGTACGAAGATTGTTAAACTTTTTCAAAATGTTCAAATAACCATTCATATCTGCATAATCCTGTGGTAAGATGCTTATTTTCATGAGAGAGCTGGTTTAATGCTGGCAATTCAAATATTGAAATGGCACATATTGTATTGCTCCAAAACACTCTCGCTTTCTTCAGGAAGATTATATTCATGACTTTTCAGTTGTACTACAAACATGACTCTGCATAAAATTATGTCTTCACTGTTTTTCTCATTATGTCCTTGTTAGATTTCTGGATTCTAACAAAGCTTGCCTATTAATGCCAGCCTTCCTGCATGTTCTACTTATGCTACAAGGGCGTCAGTTCTGAAGCCAAAGGTAGAGCAGGGTGAGGTAAAAGCAGCTCATATGGTTGGTACAAGCTACAGGCTAGCACCTACACAGAAAGAGGTGTTGAATCAAAAGGTTAATCCCCAGGAGCCAACTACGAAGGTAAGTAGGTAACCTGTGATACCTTGCCCCTTTGTACCGTAATGAAATTGGTACAGGATACCTCAAGCAAACTAATGTTGTTGGCTAGTTTGGGTATGAATGCTTTCAACAGTTAAAGGAAACACCTGTTGCAATACTGCTTACAGTTCATGGCCAATGTCGTTATGAAAAAAGCATACCACTTAGTTCTGGTTCTGAAAAAAGCACAACACTGAAAAAAGCATACCATTGAGTTACGGTTCTGAAAAAAGCATACCTATGAATTTACTGGAACATGCTTGAAGCTGCAACTGTAGCTTTTCATATGTGCTTCTGCAGTAGACTGAAAAGTTGCGCTTGCATTGTATTCAGTGTGTGATCGTGGCTTCGTACTTGTGTTTGAAAATGCAGGAACCAGTTAAAATAATCATCGGTTCAGATAATGACAGTAAAGGGTGCACTTCCCGGGCGATTCTGAACATGGAACCAGGTAGAGTTCATTCCTTTTTGTGCATGCTTTTCTTATGTCGATTCTGGTTTCCTGCCTCGAATAGGAGAGGGAGACCCTGACTGGTACTCATTCATAACAGAGAGTTAGTCACCGGCAATTACCACTTACTAGTTTCTATTGCGGCATGCATTGTTATTACCAAAGAACCAAGAAATCCTCATTTGCAGCACAAAAAAGATTTAAATGAAAATAAGCAATTCACACCCTCTGTTATGTATATATGCTACAGCTGACCTGAGGAAGGAAGTCGGCAGCGAGTCGGGCCCGCAGCTTGTTTGGGGGGCGAGGAAGAGGAGGACGAGAAACGAGACGCTGTCCATTGATGCCACCACCTTGCTTCCAGGAGAAGGGGAGAAGAGGAGGCGGGGACCTGGACTGGAAGTACAGAAGGACGAGGCTGTTCACACGGTTGAAGCCGCTCCAGCAAAGCGGGCTCACCGGTTCAATCCCAAGTACGACGCGACCCTGTGGATCACCTGCTGAGGCGGTCCGAGAAGCCACGTCGGCGCCGGGCACACTGACAGAACAATGGTTGTTCGACTTTGGCAACATCAATGCACATAGTATCGTTTCACCTATGGCCCCCACAACTCAAACACATTACACATGTACATCATAGATGTCCAGGGAGGTAAAGTCCTTTTTTTTCCCAACCATTTCAACTGTTGTTTACACGAGGTCCACATGAGGAACAGACTGAAGAATTGCAAATGAGCTATACAAGTAGCACTTGCAACATGGTAGGCAGTGAGTTTATTCTGTATGCAATCTGTAGTTCCAACTTAGTCCACTGGCACTGGCTGCATTGCCTCATATTTCTTCCTCAGACCCTCCTATAGCGCCGAAGATAGGTACCGCTCTCCCGTGCTCGGATGAACAGTCTGAAACAACAGGTGCATTGGTCAGTTACTCTTCTGAAACTTCTTCATGTTAACATTTTCTTTTTGGTATAATTTTCAGAGATGGGTATGTATGGCGTACCACGATGAGCTTTCCTTTGTTTTCTGGCCTCTTTGCGAGCTCAATCGCCGCCACTGTGTTGGCTCCTGATGATATCCCCACCTGCAAAAATTAGACAGGTTCAGCAACAGTTCAGTGAGATCGATCCAGTTCAGGATCAGGAGTCTGTTCTTCATCTTGATTCTTCCCAAACATACATTTTCTTTTGGTAAGGGAGCGGTAAATTTATTTTTGCAACTTATCAACAGACCCTCTTGCAGTGCCAACTTTACGGATAAAAATTTGGATATGTATAAATAGATAGATATAGATATCTGGGCTTTTGATTATGACCGCCAATAATCAGACCGGCTGGATATTCGATTGGTCCTACTGCTGCTGCTGCAGGGTGGAGGAGGAAGAGACGAAGGCGCCGATGGCGGTGGAGGAGGACGAGGAGGAGGCTAGTCTGCCGTGGCTGGCTCCGGCGAGAAGAGACTTGTGGGGAGACTAGAATAGAATCCGCCCTTTAGGTGAGATCGTAGGATCAACCCCCCCCCCCCCCCCCCCCCACACACACACACAAAAAAAACATATTTAGACCCCCCCCCCCCACACACACACACAAAAAAAACATATTTAGACCCCCCCCCCCCCCCCCCCCCCCCGCCCCACAAAAAAAATCATATTTAGACACCCCCCCCACAAAAAAAACCTGCCCCCAGAATACATTACACGTTTTCCTGAAAGAAGGTACACCACCTTACCTCTCCATCGACAGATACACGTAGACATTTTCTTTTCAAAGTATCAAGTCTCACACACATAATTGAAAATACATTACATGTACACACGATCATATGATTCGGCGAAACATTATTACTTCCCTAGCACAACCAACTAACGCACAATGGCTAACTTCAAATACGGCCACAACCCAATCAAACAATGCCAACCTTATAGATATGTACACGCCTTATTGGATCAATAGTCCATGCAGAAACTCGAATTCGCATTTCTCAAATTCCCAATTCTACGCAACATTCTTAGGGGCGGTCAGTAGTACATCCTTGAACATACTCTCAAGGTTGGCGAACGACCTGCCACCAGGTTTTGTCGTCGCACGAACGGCTATCTCGCTCCACTCCGCCGCCTTCCGCCTCATTTCTCTTCCCACCCCTTCTCCTCCCATCACCTCCCGTATCCTCGCCTCGACCACCTCCCGGCGCACATCATCGCCAACTTCCATCGCAACGCCCCACTCCACACACGCGTAACGGGAGTTGGTTTGCTGCTCGGCGAAGAAGGGCCAGCACAACATTGGCACCCCGGCACTAAGGCCCTCCATCATCGAGTTCCATCCGCAGTGCGTCAAGAAGGCGCCAACTGCCTCGTGCCGCAACATTGCCTCCTGTTCGCACCAGCTCGCAAGAAGGCACCTGCCCTTGGTCGCCTCCAGGAACTCAGAAGGCAGCACGGCTGTATCACCCTTTACTAGGTCATTCCTCACGATCCAGAGGAAGTCATAGCCGCAGTTGGCAAGCCCCCACGCAAACTCTACTAGCTCCTGCCCGGACATGGTGGTTATGCTTCCGTAGTTGACATACACCACGGATCGAGGCTCCCTACCCCGGAGCCATTCAAGGCAGGACTGGTCTTCTCTCCAGAGGCTGGGGCGTATGGCAGCGAGCGTGCCGCCAACATCGCCTTCCGAGACCAGCTGCTCAGTGAGGAAGCTAAGCGGGCCGATGGTGTAGATGGGTATAGGGAGGATGGAACACATGGCATCCAGAGCCTTCTGCTCGAGCTCGTCAATGGTGTTGAGGATGATGGCGGTTGCCCGGTCCGACTGCTCGACCTCGCGGAGCAGGAAGTTGAACAGCACGTCGCCATGGTCCGTCGTGCGGACGAAGGAAGGGAAGTCTCGGAGGCGCATGTGTTTGCTCATCCCGCGTGCCTGCGTCACCGACGTGTCCAAGTACCTGTTCTTCACTTCCTCTTCGTCTGCTCAAATCAATGAGAACGCCCAGCATCACACACATGGAATGCAACATATCTTCGAGGCATGGTTGCTACTTGTTACAAACTTGGGGGCATGGCGCCATACATACCTTTGAGAGGGGTGAGGCCCTCCTCTAGGAGGAATCGGAAGTTGCGGTAGCCCATGAAACCGCAGACACTGGCACACTAGTAGAAAAAGGACTTTACGTGAGCCCCATTAGTCCCGGTTTGGAAACGGACCGGTACTAATGTGACCATTAGTCCCGGTTCCAACGGCTAGGGGGGCAGGCATCATTAGTCCCGGTTCGTGTTGAACCTCTAGTACCGGTTCGTGACACGAACCGGGACTAAAGGGGTGGTGGCAGGCTGGTGTCAGGCTGGGGCCCCACGATCACCTTTAGTCCCAGTTCGTGTCACGAACCGGTACTAGAGGCTCACCTTTAGTCTCGGTTTGTGTAACGAACCGGGACTAAAGATGCTCCTATATAAACCCTTCATCCAGCCCTAGCTCTCTGTTCTTCCCCTTTTCTCTCCTCTCTGTTCTTCCCCTCTTCCTCGAGCTCATCCTCCATTTTTGCCAAAATTTGTCAAGATTTGGAGGCACCCCATCCATCCAAGTGTTCACAAAGGTTAGCAACTTTGTCCTTTCATCTCTCATTGCTAGATTAGCTCTTGCAATGCTCTATAAGTATAGTGATTTGTGGGTTTTAGTTTGGGAGTATTTATATGTGGTAGTTTATTTGATTTATATGCAATTTGAGCTCAAATTAACTTCTTAGTTTGGATGTGTAGGTGTGGTTTACTTAGTGCCTTCCCGTCCCCGTCCTAACCACCGTCGATCGCCCGCACCGTCCCGTCGCTGGCACCACCTTGGTGAGCCTCTTGTTCTTATCCTTTTTATAAAAAAGAAAATCATGTTTGTGTGATTTAGATAGTTACTTGTATAATTTTCTTACCCGTACGTTGTTTGTTATACATAGTGGCATGGTTTTGATATCCGTCCCCGTGGGCCCTCGTCCGGTTTATGATTCGGATGTGGTATATTCTCTTTTATAACTATTTGTTGCATTTCGTGTTTATGACAATTATGACCATCAAGTTGACATAGATATTTTTTTCTAGGAGGTATGTGAACCGGAAATTGCAACCGACCCTCTTGTCGAGAAGTTAAATTTAGTTGAAAAAGAAAACGAGTATTTGAAAGAAAAATTGAAAAGAATTGAAGAAGAGAAGATGAAACTGGAGTTGTATGTTGCCGATGTCGTCGATGATCACAAGATCAAGATGGATGCAATGCGCTTGAAGATTAGAAAATTTAAAAAATATGCCATTGATAGTGAGGCTTGGTATCACTATGCTGTTGGATCAATTGTTACCTTAGTTGCGATCTTGATCGCATTTGTTGTTGCATTTAAATGCTTTAGCTAGAGAGTTTGTATGTTGTTTTATGAGAACAAGTGTGTATGAACTTTATGTATGAACTTGTATTAATTTGGTCTTTTCGGTGTTGTGTAATGAAGATGAGCCGGCAATGGATGTACGATGACCGATGCTCTCCCCAGTTCATTAATGGCGTGCGTACTTTTCTGGTTGCGGCTGAGGCAAACAAGCGGGTGGATGGTTTTATGTATTGTCCATGTGCTGGCTATAAGAATGATCAAAATTACTCTAACTCAAGAACCATTCACGTCCACCTGTTTGAGTCCGGTTTCATGTCCGGCTATAACCGTTGGACCAAGCACGGAGAAAGAGGGGTCCTAATGGAAGAGAATGAAGAAGAAGAGGATGACGACAGCTATCCTGGCCATGGGTTCCTTGAATACGATGGTACAACAATGGGGGAAGAAGCTGAGCCGGCAATGCGGGAAGAAGCTGAAGAAGAGGCATCAGATGAGCCCGCTGATGATCTTGGTCGGGCCATTGCCGATGCAAAGAGAAACTACGCAAGTGAAAAGGAGAAGCTGAAGTTGCAGCGCATGTTAGAGGATCACAAGAAATTGTTGTACCCAAATTGCGAAGATGACAAGAAAAAGCTGGGTACCACACTGGAATTGCTGCAATGAAAGGCAGAGAATGGTGTATCTGACGAGGGATTTGAAAAGTTGCTGATAATGTTAAAGAAGAAGCTTCCAAAGGACAACGAATTGCCCGACAGTACGTACGAAGCAAAGAAGGCTGTCTGCCCTCTAGGATTAGAGGTGCAGAAGATACATGCATGCCCTAATGACTGCATCCTCTACCGCGGTGAGTACGAGGATTTGAATGCATGCCCGGTATGCGGTGCATTGCGCTATAAGATCAGCCACGATGACCCTGGTGATGTTGAGGGCGAGCGCCCCAGGAAGAAGATTCCTGCCAAGGTGATGTGGTATGCTCCTATAATACCACGGTTGAAACGTTTGTTCCAAAACAAAGAGCATGCCAAGTTGATGCGATGGCACAAAGAAGACCGTAAGAAAGACGGGAAGTTGAGAGTACCCGCTGACGGATCGCAGTGGAGAAAAATCGAGAGAAAGTGGAAGGACTTTGCAGATGACGCAAGGAACGTATGGTTTGGTTTAAGTGCAGATGGCATTAATCCTTTTGGGGAGCAGATCAGCAATCATAGCACATGGCCTGTGACTCTATGTATCTATAACCTTCCTCCTTGGTTGTGCATGAAGCGGAAGTTCATTATGATGCCAGTGCTCATCCAAGACCCCAAGCAACCCGGCAACGACATTGATGTGTACCTAAGGCCATTAGTTGAAGAACTTTTAGAGCTGTGGAGTATAGAAGGTGTACGTGCGTGGGATGAGCACAAACAGCAGGAATTTGACCTGCGAGCGTTGCTGTTTGTAACCATCAATGATTGGCCTGCTCTCAGTAACCTTTCAGGACAGACAAACAAGGGATACCACGCATGCACGCACTAGTTAGATGATACCGACAGTATATATTTGGATAAATGTAAGAAGAATGTGTACCTGGGACATCGTCGATTTCTTCCGAGCAGGCATCCCGTAAGAAAGAAAGGCAAGCATTTCAAAGGTGAGGCAGATCACCGGAAGAAGCCTCGCCACCGTAATGTTGATGATATACTTGATATGGTCAAGGATTTAAAAGTAATCTTTGGAAAGGGTCCTGGCGGACAATCTGTTCCGAATGACGCTGACGGACGCGCACCCATGTGGAAGAAGAAATCTATATTTTGGGACCTACCCTATTGGAAAGACCTAGAGGTCCGCTCTGCAATCGACGTGATGCACGTGACGAAGAATCTTTGCGTGAACCTGCTAGGCTTCTTGGCGTGTATGGGAAGACAAAAGATACACCGGAGGCACGGGAGGACCAGCAACGTATGCACGGAAAAGACGGCATGGATCCAAAGCAGTATCAGGGTCATGCCAGCTACGCTCTTACCAAAGAAGAGAAGGAAATCTTCTTTGAATGCCTGCTTAGTATGAAGGTCCCGTCTGGCTTCTCGTCGAATATAAAGGGAATAATAAATATGGTAGAGAAAAAGTTTCAGAACCTAAAGTCTCATGACTGCCACGTGATTATGACGCAACTGCTTCCGGTTGCATTGAGGGGGCTTCTACCGGAAAACGTTCGATTAGCCATTGTGAAGCTATGTGCATTCCTCAATGCAATCTCTCAGAAGGTAATCGATCCAGAAATCATACCAAGGTTAGAGAATGATTTGGTGCAATGTCTTGTCAGTTTCGAGTTGGTGTTCCCACCATCCTTCTTCAATATCATGACGCACGTCCTAGTTCACCTAGTCGAAGATATTGCCATTCTGGGTCCTGTATTTATACACAATATGTTCCCCTTTGAGAGGTTCATGGGAGTCTTAAAGAAATATGTTCATAACCGTGCTAGGCCAGAAGGAAGCATCTCCAAGGGCCATGAAACAGAGGAGGTCATTGAGTTTTGTGTTGACTTTATTCCTGACCTTAAGCCGATTGGTGTTCCTGAATCGCGGCATGAGGGCAGACTGGGTGGAAAAGGCACGCTAGGAAAGAATTCAGTAATATGCCACGACGGGCATTCTTGGGCGCAATCACACTACACAGTTCTACAAAGTTCCGCCTTGGTGGCTCCGTATATCGAGGAACACAAGAATATTCTACGCTCCAAACACCCGGAGCAGTCTGACGACTGGATTACACATGAACAAACAGGGACTTTCGCCGGTTGGTTGCAGACACGTCTCATGCATGACGACACTGTTGCAGATGAGCTGTACTTGCTGTCCAAGTTACCATCTTCGACTATGTTGACTTTCAAAGGGTACGAGATAAATGGGAATACATTTTACACGATCGCCCAAGATAAAAAGAGCACCAACCAAAACAGTGGTGTCCGCTTTGATGCAGCAAACACCAATAGGCCAAAGGACACATATTATGGTTACATAGAGGAGATATGGGAACTTGACTATGGACGTGGTTTGAAGGTCCCTTTGTTTCGGTGCAAATGGGTCAATCTGACAAGAGGCGGGGTAAAGGAAGACCCGCAGTACGGAATGACAACAGTGGATCTCAACAATCTTGGGTACGCAGACGAACCATTCGTCCTAGCCAATGATGTGGCGCAGGTTTTCTATGTGAAGGACATGTCTACCAAGCCGAGAAAAAGAAAAGATAAGGAAGCGAATACATCATACGATGAGCCAAAGCGCCACATAGTTCTTTCAGGGAAAAGAAACATCGTGGGAGTGGAGGACAAGACAGACATGTTAGAAGATTATGAAAAGTTTCATGAAATTGCTCCCTTCACAGTGAATATTGACCCGAGCATCAAGTTAAACGATGAAGATTGTCCATGGTTACGGTGCAAAGGGACACACGCGAAGAAAACGTTTTATACCCAAAGATCCCACTCTGGGATGTGACCGGCTTCACTGTCATCACTTTCTTCTCTAGTGAGTTTCCGGACTTATATATCTGGAAAGTCCCACTTCGGACAAACCGGAGGAAATCTTTGTAATAGTTAGGGTACTTATGTGTTTTGGCATTTGAAACGCGAAGAAATATTATGTCCAAAGCCACGTCATCAATTTTCAACCCTTTCTGACTTCATTTGCTATTTTTCATGCATTTACTGATTTTTTTGAGCTAAATGACCCTGGAATTGAAAAGCACTACAAATGAACTCTGAAAAGGTTGAAAGTTGGCATGGTATCATCATTTCACCCACATAGCATGTGCTAAAAAGTTGAGAGGGTTACGGCAAAAACTGGATGCACTTCGTGTACAAAATGGACAATCTCTTTCGAAGTATCAGGGTTTCAGACGAAAACTCATCTGTTACAAAGGCATTTCATTTTTTAAAACTTATTTCAACTCCAGACTTTTTGTGCGTTCAGTATGCACCATTCGAAACCACGTCATCAATTTTCAACCCTTTCTGACTTCATTTGCTATTTTTCATGCATTTACTGATTTTTTTGAGCTAAATGACCCTGAAATTGAAAAGCACTACAAATGAACTCTGAAAAGGTTGAAAGTTGGCATGGTATCATCATTTCACCCACATAGCATGTGCTAAAAAGTTGAGAGGGTTACGGCAAAATCTGGATGCACTTCGTGTACAAACTGGACAATCTCTTTCGAAGTATCAGGCTTTCTGACGAAAACTCGTCTGTTACAAAGGCATTTCATTTTTTTAAATAACCTAAGAATTACCAAATTGAATATAATGATAAAACACACTAATATTAAACAGCAGAAAAAAGAATCACTGAAAAATCTATTTTTAAAGTAAAGTTATTCACAAACTAGTGATTCACACAAATTTCAAATAATTCAAATTTAAACTATTCAAATTTGAAAACTACTTACAGTAACAGAAAGTTTATAATTTTTTTTTACCTAAAGAAAAAAAGATTCACAAAGAAACTCTAAATAAAGCAAAAAACAACTCAGAAACAAAAGAAAATAAATAAAGCAGAAAACAAAAAAAACAGAAAAATAAGTAAATAAAAAAAAAGCCCGCCTATTGGGCCGCCACAACCTGCATACTACTAGAAACCCAACCTCTAGTTGGGCCAGGATGCAGGCCCGTACGGCCCAGTAGGCCCCACTGGGCGGCACAGGTGCGGTAGGCCCAGAAGGCCTGCATTAGAGAGGAGCTCGACATGGTAGCCGCGGCGGGGCTTATAAACCGATGCGAGCTCCTCTCAACTAGCGAGGTGGGACTAAACATCCACCGCGCCCCTCGCCTGGCACACCACCTTTAGTCGCGGTTGGTGGCTCCAACCGCGACTAAAGACCCCCCTTTAGTCGCGGTTGGAGCCACCAACCGCGACTAAAGGCTTGTCTTCCCGCCGCTCTGCCTGGCCAAATTTCACCCTTTAGTCCCGGTTGGTGGTTCCAACCGGGACTAAAGGTGCCTCCTATATATACAACACTTACGAATTTTTCCCCAAATCTGCCTTTCTTCTCGACGACGCCGAACGTACCACCACGCCGCCAGGCTGCCGGAGCTCGCCATCGTCGTCCGTCCGCGCGCCCCTGCCCCTCGACGTCACCGTCCGTCCGTCCGCGCCCCTACCGCACCTCGACGCCGCCGTCCGTCCGCGCCTCTGCCGCACCTTGACGTCGTGGCCGCCGCGCCCCTTCACACCTCGCCGTCGCCGGCGCCGTCCGTCCGCGCCCCTACACCTCGACGCCGCCGTCCGTCCGCTGTGAGCTCGCGCGGCCGCCCCCTCCGGCGATTTTTTTTTCACTAGTTTTTTTATACATGTATGCATGAATGTTTGATGTTTTATTTAGATGTTTTACTTGTTTTAGATGATTATTTTTTCACTAGTATATATGTATGTATGAATGCATGTTAGATGGATATAATTAGTATAGAATTTTTTTATATAATGTTGTTTTTCTGTTTTTTAATGGATTTATAGAAGTATGCTTAATTAGTGTTTCTTTTTCTGTTTTTTAATTTTATATAATGTTGTATATCATAGTATAGAAAAAATTTGCATATAAAAAAGTTGCATAGGAAAAAGTTGACCATATATATATTTGTTAGAAGGACTATATATAAGTGGGAAAAGTTTCGGAATTTTTTGAGAAAGGAATATTATTAGGGTAGTTATAACCTAGGAATGGGACATTATAATTGAAAAGAGGATATTTTGCTCAAAATTTCCTAATAAAATGACATTGCATATATAGGAATTTTTTTTCATAAGAATTTGTTCTCGACGTCAACGATGCCCGGCCCGCATCCTCGTCGTCGACTCGTTTGCGACGACGTCCTGCTTCAGAGGCGCCACGTTCGGGACTGGGTTCCGCCGGGCTGGCACTGGGAGGTGCTACCTTCAGGGGCACGCAGCTTGGTGAGGAACCCGGCCCCGGGTCCCGTCGTCTACCCGGAGCTTCTTTGGTGGCGTTCGCGTGGGCCACTTTCGGTGCGGAGGCAGCCGGCCCCGCCGGAGGTGGTACGTCGTCGTGTCAGGGAGGAGGACGAGCACGTCCGTCGCTACATAGATGCGTTGGACGTCAGGTTCTCCAATACCTGGCAGGTTCTTAAGGGATCTCACCCGAGCTATGATCTTGTGATGGTTCCTTCTCTTTGGGTGTCCACCGCCCGCGCCTCAGGAACCGCGAGTGAACTAGATTCTTCGATAATATTCGATCTGTATTAGCTAGTGATGTTATATATATGATAATATTCGAGATGTATTAGTGATAATACTCGAGATGTATTCGAGATTATATTCGAGACGATGTATTCGAGATTATATTATTCGATAATATTCGAGACGATGTATTCGAGATTATATTCGATGATGCATATTATCTGGATTATTCGAGATGCATATTATCTACTATGATTCAGTTTTTCCTTATTGATTGCATGCATTCTAATTTGAATACTAAATTGTTTTATCTTTCTTCTGGATTAGTTAAATAAAAGCTATGGACAATACCGACAGAGAAGGAGAAGAGGCTCTGTTCGACATCATACGCTCCCCGAGCCCAGATGATCATGATGACGGCTCGCAATATCTGAACACTACGGGTGAGGGTATGATGTTTGATGAAGACGAACGAATAGATGAAGGCGACAACAATGATGACGAAGGAAATGTTCTTCAAATAACAAAGACCGACGAGGTATATTTATTATATAAGCCATCCGGTGATCATTACATGTATTAATTGATTTGTATATATTAACGAATCGATCTTTCTTCTTTTAGCCCTCCGGATCGAGCAAATCTTCTACAAGCGGCAGGGCAGTTCGAGGCCCGGCCAAAAGGTTGCAGGCTGGCGTAAAGTACAACATCGATGCCATCAAATCAAATGGCGAACCGCTTGAACCTAAGAAGAATGCGACCAAGTTCACTCGTCAATGCGGAGTTATTGTCAGGGACCAAATCCCGATCTCCGTTCAAGAATGGAAAAAGCCAGCAAAGGGAGATCCAGGAGTTACTTTTGTCGACGAAAGAGCAAAAGATCTGCTTTGGGAATCGCTCATGTCACATTTCACCCTACCAGATCATTTGACAGATGCAGATCTGGCGAAAGTCAGGAAGAGTGCTCTTAAGAAGATGGCGATAGCATTCAACAACCACAAGAAAAATATATGGGCCGCGTACGTCAGAGCAGGAAAGCAGACTCCAGAATTCAATGGAACACTGGAGAAGGCAAGAGGTCACTAGGACGCTTTCGTGAAGTTCAAGGAATCGGAACTAGCTCAGGAATGGTCGAGACAAAACAAGATTAATGCTGCGAAAAAGAAGTGGCACCATACTCTGGGGCCAGGTGGCTACCAGGTGGCCCTGCCTAAGTGGGATCTCACTGAGCAAAAGATGATGGATGCAGGGGTCACTCCAGTTACATTGGACTGCCCCCCCAGGTGCAGGACTTGGTTTTATGCGCATGGGGGGAAGTTGGACCCAGAGACAGGGCTGATTATGGAGCGGGCAAGTCTTAAAAAAGCTCAGAACGATTTACTTGTTGCAATAGAAGAAGCTCGAACGGGGGTGTTCACGCCCAACAGAGAGAACAACGAGCTTACGCGCGCCCTGAAGAATCCTGAACACCCGGGAAGAACACGAGGCAAAGGCGTTGTTCCGTGGTTTGAGGGGTTTGCGGATTGGAACGCCGATTACAGAAGCCGTGCGAGAAAGAAGCAGCAGGAGGAGCAGAAGAGGAAGCTGGAGGAGGAGAAGAGGAAGGAGGAAGCACTCCGCCTTCAAGGCCTAGAATCAAGCCACTTGGAGTTGGAACGCGCTTTCAGGCGGCAGCAGGAGCAGATCGACTCACTTAGCCAGGAAAGGGCGTCTCAGCGGCAGCAGGAGCAGATCGATCCAGCATTGGATAGCACCGTCCCATCTATGCCGAGAAGTAGTGTGGGTTCCACCCCGGCCGATGATGCACTGCTGGCTAGATACCCTGTGGATGATATCAAAGATAGGACTACTTGTGAGCTACACATGAAAGTGAAGAACCTATCCATGAAGGTGGCGGACGGCTATGCTTTAACAAATCCCCCTGAAGCAACCTTCCATTGCAATCCGATTCCAGCTGGCTATGCTCATGTCGGGGTTGATGAAGTGATGTCAGGATATTACGAGCTACAGCTTGACATTCCTGGAGGTGACGAGGAGAGCACACTGGGAGAAGCCATACATCGTATCATTCTATGGAAAAAGGATTGCATCGTCTTTCCAAGGCCACCGACTCCTGCTGCAACAAGTCCGCCACCGCGTCAGCCGACTCCTGCTCCTCCAAGTCCGCCGCCGCGTCAGTCGACTCCTCCGCCGGCACCGCGTCAGCCGACTCCTCCTCCTCCAAGCCCGGCACCGCGTCAGCTGTCTCCGCCGGCACCGCGTCAGCCGACTCCTCCTTCTCCAAGTCCGGCACCGCGTCAGCCGTCTCCGCCGTCTCAGCGGGCTCCGCCGCCTAGGCAACAGCGGAAGAGAGGCGCCGCAGCTACGGTGGCTAGCGGTACAACAGGCAAGAAATACAAATATGGTCCAAGCCTCAAGCCTCTTCCGAAATTGCCTTACCACCTGACTGAGGAGGAAACCAAAGCCGAAGTGGCTGCCCAATTGAAGGCCCATTTTGGACCGAAACCGCCCCCGCCGCCAAAGGAGAAAGTACGCGAGGATGTCATACAACACTTTATTGATAATGCTCAACCGACTGTCAAGCATACGGACTCAGACTATGAGCGCTGTATCAAGAAGTTATATCAGGCACAACAAAAGGAGTCGAGCTCGAGCTCGAGCCAAGCAGTTGGCAAAAAAAGCGGGAAAACTGTTCCCCAGCTGGGAGAACAGGCAGTGCGATCGATCCCCCCGCTCATTGTACAAACACATGTGAGTACCGCCCATCAGCTGGTAATAACCGACGATCATAAAAGACAGTCTAAAGAGGCCGGTCTCACTGTTGAACAACTCCTAGGCACCGAGGAACTCCCCGTGTTTAAAGAGGAGGAACTAAGATGGAAATATGTCCGCGGCCAACCTCTGGTCAAGCCTGAGCAGGTCCCGCTTCTACCAACGAGAATGTACAATTTGCATAAGTGGTACATGATAGAAGCAGCAAAGACCGATCGAGAGTCCCTCATGGTGAAAGTCAAGGAAGAGCATTACTTCCATGCAAAAGATTTGTGGGTTGAGTTTGAAGAGATGTTTCAGTTATTCAATCAAGACGCATTCGACAAATCTATCGTCAGTTGCTATTGTCTGTAAGTGATTTCTTTCTGTAATTTAAATCTCTAGCTAGCTGTGCTCGTTCATTACCTGTAATTATCCTCACTATATTCTTTTCTGTGGTATTATGCAGAATGAAGATGTATGAAATGAAAAAAGCTAGACGCTATGGCATTGGGTTCATTGACCCAAATACGATTAATCAAGAGACATGGTCAATTGAATGGCCGAGAAAAGATACAGAGATCAGCTTGCTAGAGTTTTTGAAGCGACTAAACACCCAACCAGAAATACTACTTCCTTACAACTTCGGGTGAGTGTTACTATATCTTGTATTACAAATTCTATTTTTGCTTACTAGATGTTAATAAGTGTAGTTGATGAGTTATGCACATGCCCGCTTAATTATACAAACATGTGCACATGCAGTTTCCACTGGATCTTGTTAATCATTGAAGTTGACAAGGGAAAAGTTCAAGTACTGGACTCACTATATAAAGACCCATCCGAATACGAAATCGTGAAGGGGATGGTCGACAGGTAATTTCAATCATTATCGCACTATATCGGCCTCTTTAGTTCATTTCCTGATATCAACTAATTAATAACTCCTTTATTCATTTTCTTTGCCGGCGGGCAGGGCTTGGCAAAAGTTCATCAAAGAGGTCACCGGCGAATGGAAACAACAGCTGAAATGGGTGGGACCCAAGGTAATTAAGTAGTACTCCCTCCGTCCGAAAAAGCTTGTCTCTCAAATGGATGTATCTAGCACCAAGTTAGTGCTAGATACATCAATTTGAGGCACAAGCTTGGGACAAGCTTTTTCGGACGGAGGGAGTACTAGCTAGCTTGATTAATTCTAGTTTCAATACCATTATCATGCTTGATTAATTATTATCTGATTGAATTTTATTCTCGTAAAGTGGCTGAGCCAGGCGCCGGGGAATAATTTATGCGCATACTACGTTTGCGAGACCATTCGCATGATGACGTCCGAAATGGAAAAATCTAAAAGACAACTTTGGGTACGTTTGCCAGAACACTATCCACATTTTTTTTATCATGATCTAATATATATACACACAACTAATATATTCATCTTGATCTCCTTCTTTAAAGCTGTCGGAGATGCGGGGCAAGCTCCTGCCAACGGATCACATACGAGCAATTCAAGAGGAAATAGCGGGATTTTTGCTCGACCAGGTCATAGATCCCAAAGGAGTATACCATTACAAGCTGTAATGCCTGCATGTAATGATCCGCAAATTGTAGGAGAAATTGTATATACCAAATTGTATATATATATATATATATATATGTGTATGTGAATGGTCGTACGAGAAATTCGATGATATATATATGATCGGTTCTACGAGAAATTCTATTTATATATATATATGAATAACGTGTACATTATGTAGTAGCGTAAAATATGTTTAAAATAAAAAAGAATTAAATGGAAAACACAAAATTAAAAGGAAAAATAAACCATAATTCATAAACCCAGAATTAAATGAAATACTTTTTGTCCCGGTTGGTGTTACCAACCGGGACTAAAGGTCCCCCAGCCCCCGGCGCCGGCTCGTGCCACGTGGTGGGCCTTTGGTCCCGGGCCGTGTTGAACCGGGACTAGGGGGGGGGGCTTTAGTCCCCACCCTTTAGTGCCGGTTCCTGAACCGGGACTAAAGACCCTTACGAACCGGCACTATAGGCCGATTCTGCACTAGTGGCAATCCAGAACAGCAAACAAGGCACGCCGAGTTCTACTGCGGCATCCATGCTAAAGTTCATCACGCCGTCCGCCACAACGCAACTCACTGGTGGCATCCCAGCCACACTGTTGAGGTCGTGGAGCAGGTTTCTTAGATGGGGGAGGCAGTGGGTCATGATGGAATAGCAGAGGGATGGCATGTCCTGCGTGGCGTCGGTGTCAGACGAGGGCAAACCATCAGGAATGGTGGCGAAGCGGAAGTTCGGAAGGCCCACCATGGCGTCAGGACCACCGGAGCGGACGAGGCGGCGGTGATTATACTCGGTGTTGACGAAGGTGATGTGGAAGCCCTTGCAGTGAAAGATCTTTGCCAGCTTCATCATCGGCGTGATGTGCCCCTGAGCCGGGAACGGCACAAACACAGCGTGGGGCTTCTTGTTCGTGGTAGTAGCACCCATGTCGTCGCCCGGAATGGTAGAAATGCAACTCAAGATTGAAACTGTATTTTTTAGGGGGGAAGTGTGAACTTCTCTGCTTGTACGGGCAATCACACACAGTGCATATATATAGCTGATGAGAGTGGCTGTGGCTGCACCTATAGGGACTTAGGGAGTACAATATTAGTCTCAGAAGAGGTTGAGCAGTTTAGTCAAATAGAGCATGAGAATATGGATGGTTTGGATTGAGTGGTCAGTAGCCATCCCCAAGCCGGTGTCGTTTGCCTTTACTAAAGTAGTAATGAATATTATCGACCAAATGCTCCAGCTAGAAGTTTTGTGCAACAGAACCAGATTCTTCATCCATGCTCACTGAACGAAAGGTGGCTGCGGAGCATTAAAATTGTTTCAAGGTGCCAACCTCAAATGCGAAGAATAATCTATAATTAAATTTGTTTCTTTCATCAAACTATACATAATTTACTGCATAAGTGCATGTGTGTTTGGAGATAACACATTTGTTTTTGTGAGGAAAAAGCCTAAGTTATGGATGATGAATATATCTTATCGATAAAATGCTCCAACAGAACAAGATTCTTCATCCATATGCCCACTGAACGGAAGGTGGCTGCTGAGCATTTAAATTGTTTCAAGGGTACCAACCTCAGATGTGTGAAGAATAATCTATAATTAACTTTGTTACTGAGACTGTATGTAAATTACTGCATGTGCGCCTGGAGATAATTGCACATTTGATTTCGTGAAGAAAAAATTCTAACCCCACAATAAGTATTTTGGTTCATTCTTTTTTCCCACTCCTTGCTGTTACCAACATGGTGACAGTGTCCTCTATCATCCATCCTCTTCTCCCCCACGCTAAGATGCTGATATAGAACCTAAGAAATGGCCCACAGAAATAATATGCTCTAACGCAAATAATATGCTCTTAATGATGGTGTTAGAGCATATTATTTCAAAGAAAAATACATGTTATCGGTCTAGAAAATTTAGCATATGTTCTCTACAACACTTGAGTGACTTCGATGGTGGTGCTACTCGAGCACCCGGTCTCGAGCTCCAAGGTGAAAGCCTAGGTCTAACCCGAGCTGGTTACACCTGGCAATGGCGATGTTTTTTTTTGCGTCGTTACCTTGTTGAAGACATTGCTCGAGTATGCTCAGATTGATTCTTCATGGTGAAAACCTAGATTCTGGCCTCGGTGGTTGGATCCGGTAACGGTGACGATTGAGTGTCCCTCCCTTCCTGAAGGTATTGCTGTTGAAAAGCCTCGTCGTCCGTGTGGTGTCATGAGATGGTTGGTACATATATGGTCATTGTTACAGTTTGTCGATCTCGTATTTGATAGCTTTGCACATATTTTTTCTTTTTTTCCTCGCCTACGCATAGTTTTGGTCTTACAAGACTTTGCTGGTTGCCAGCGTGTGTTTGAATGTGTGTTGGTATTGGCTATGCGCATCTTAGCTATGCAGAGGGCGGATGTGTGCTCATTGTGTTATGTATCCTCTTGATGCTCCATTTAAGCCAATAAAACCCACCTTTTGTTGAAAAAAATATGCAGACCACTGACACGATCAATGTAAGTATTACTAATTCTCAATTCTCGATGACAACAAAATTATTTATCTAGACTAGATTTTTTTCGACGCCCACGACATGCCAACAGCTAGCTAAATCCAGACTCTGGCTCGCGTAGGCGGTGCCGCACGACACAACCTAGGCCGACGCCGCAATACGGGAGATGAACGATGAACGCCACAAGAAGCAGTTCTAGGGCTGCATTGTTTCCTAATTATTTTAGCAATAATAGTTCATTATCAATTCTTTCCAAGATCTCTCAAATTTTTGCCAGTAGATTAAACCATATTCAGAGATGATACAAGTTTTAGCCAAACATGGTACGCTGACAAGAATTTCAACTCCTAATTAGGGCATACTTCATTCGGTTGAGTATTTCATGGCTACGTGAAAGCGAGCATACCAAAAGATAACATGCAAATATGTAGCTACTTCAGAATTTCAGGCATTACATTATCTTCCATTTTGAATTTGAAGTCTAATTTTTATCTTGTGAGTTATTTAATTTTGGTGCCTGATGTTGTATTTTGGTATTTGGAAATGTAGGACATCTTTCCTATGGAATTTTATCCTTTAGTTCATCACTATAGTAATCATATTGATTGGTAACTTTATGTATTCATCGTCTTCTATTATGTCTGCTAATCCACCCTAGAATTTTTGCCACCTTAAAGTGTTGTATGAGGGTGACTTCCAGCTCTACCCCTGCCCGCTGTCCGGGAGAATGATCTAGTTTTTATATGAAGCTCGTCCTTAATACAACTAAGGATTGAGCAAACTCTCAAACCCTTTTACTTTTATTGTTATTTAATTATGCAAACCATCAAACACACCACTGTCACTATTTATTAATGTTATTCATAGCTATCTTTCATGAATCAATTTATACTACTTCTTTTTGGGTTCAACACTCTTATTTATGGAAAAAATTACAAACGATGTCCTACAATTATGAGTATCAGGTATATAAAGATCTATTTTAACTGCAGACCCATGCACGCTAAAAGAAGGAGATCATCAACAAAAGTTGCTTAACACATAGATCCATTTAGTACAAAAAAGGCATGGAAATGCAAATACACCTTTCCCCCTGGAAAGAGATAGGCTGCTGGCCTCTACACCAACAAATCCCATATCATATATAGTTACTTCGAAGTATCAGGTCTTACAAAAATAATCAAGAATACATTAATGTTGACACAAACATATGACGGGACGAAACAGTATTTTCTCTAGCACAACCAACTAATCCCTCCATCCAGGTTTGTAAGTCGGAACAAAATTTTCTGTCTTCAATTTGACTAACCAAAGATCTGTAAGTGTAATATGCCATAAGAAATATATGTTTACAAACTGCATTCGACGGCGAATCTAAAGATAAATTTCCTGGGGCATATCATGCCCGATTTACAAACCCAGATAGAGGTAGCAACCCACAATGGCAAGCTGATGACCCAAACAAACAGAACAAATATAGCCTTATTGGATAATTAGTCCATGCAGAAACTCAAATCCGCATTTGACATTCTGTCAGTTGGATCTGCATGCATCTCAATTCTACCCAACATTTTCACCCGAACTCAATAGTACATCCTGGAGCAGACTCTCGAGGTTGGCCAACGACCTGCCACCAGGTTGTGTTGTTGCACGAACGGCGATCTCACTCCACTCCACCGCCTTGCGCCTCATCTCCATCCCTACCTCTCCTACTCCCATCACCTCTTGTATCCTCGCCTCGACCACCTCCCGGCGAACGTCGTCGCCGACCTCCATCCCGATGCCCCACTCCACGCACGCGTAGCGGGAATTCGTCTGCTGCAAGTATTTGAAAAATGTTGAACAAGTATTTGAAAAATTTCAAATGTTGAACAAGTATTTGAAAAATGTTGAACAAGTATTTGAAAAATGTTGATCATGTATTTGAAAAATGTTGAACAAGTATTTGCAAAATGTTGAACAATTATTTGAAGAAAAATATTGATCATTTATATAAATAGAGTTGAACAAGTATTTGAAAAATATTGAACAAGTATTTAAAAAATGTTGAACAAGTATATAAGAAATGTTGATAATGTATATAAAAAATGTCGAACAAGTATTTGAAAAAAGTCGAACAAGTATTTGAAAAAAATGTTGAACAAGTATTTGAAAAAATGTTGATCATGTATATAAAAAATGTCGAACATGTTTTTGAAAAATGTTGAACAGGTATTTGAAAAAAATGTTGAACAAGTATTTGAAAAAATGTTGATCATGTATACAAAAATGTTGAACAAGTTTTTGAAAATTTTTGAGCAAGGATTTGAAAAATGTTGAACAAGTATTTGAAAAAATGTTGATCATGTATATAAGAATGTAGAATGAAAAAACAAAAAGAAACAAAGAAAAAAAAATGAAACAACACGGAGAAGAAAAAAGAAAAGAATGAAAAAATTGGAGAAGAAAACGAAATAAGAAATAAAGAAATAAAGGAAAACAACGAAAAAAGAAAGAAAAGAAAAAATAAAATGGAAATAGAGAGAAAATAGTGAAAGAACAAAAGAAAAACAAAAACAAAGAAAAGGAAAAAAAAAGGAGAAGAAACAGTGGAAAAACCGACTCGTTTCGAGTTAAGAAAAACAGACCAACTTGTACATCACGAAGCTCAGCTTAGCGCAGTGGCTACCCGCGCTTTCCCACAACAAAGAGGTCGTGGTTCGAATCCCTGTCGCGTCCTTTTCTCCACTATTTTTACTCTATTTACCCTGCGCGTTTGGGGCCGGCCCATTACTGTAGTCCCCTTCAGCGAGACATGTCCTAGGTCTCGCTGAAGGCGAGAAATAGCTGCCGCGCGAGCGGGCAGCGATCGAACACGAAATATATGCAGACAACTGACTCGATCAATGCAAGTATTACAAATTAGATGCCCTAATTCTCAATCTTGATGACTGCAAAAGTTCTTCATCTAGGCTGTCTTGAATTTTTCGATGAGCACGGCACTGGTAGGGCTTAGTTGAGCTCAAGCGTTTTTGGGGGGGGGGGGGGGGGGGGACCCCAGTTGTAGCCAAAATTGTAATGGAAAAAATAATAGGGGCCCTAGATTGAAGAAAATCTAGTGCTTTGCCCTCTCAAACATTTGGATTTTGAATTTCGGCCTAGAAAGTCTTATCAAGCTCCGCCACTGGCCCACGGTATGTCGCCAGACAGCCAACACCACATTCTGGCTAGCGTAGGTGCTGGCGCACTCACAGCCTAGGCCGACGCTGCAAGACGGGAGATGGACGATCAACACCACAAGAAGCAGCTCTACTCTGTATTTTTACAAATTATTTTAGCAATAGTAGTGCATTCTCAGTTCTTTCCAAGATCTCTTGGAACTTACACCAGTAGATAAAACCATATTTACATATTATCCAAGTTTTGGCCAAATGTGGCAGGCTGACTAGGATTTCAACTCCTAATTAGGGTATAACTCATGGCTACAAGAAAGCGAACGTACCAAAAGATAACATGCAAATATTTAGCTACTTCAGAATTTTCATTAGGGCATTCTACTATCTACCACTTTGAATTTTATGTCTAATTTTTGTCTTGTGCGTTATTGAACTTTGGTGTCTGACGGAGTATTTAAACATGGGGTATACTCAATATACTGAATATATGCACCCGCTCGATGATAAAAATACCTTGAAATTTTAGCTTAGGAGAAGCTAAAGTAAATGAGGAAAAAACAGATAAACAACGGCGATGCGGCGTCCACAGAAGATACCCGAGGAGATCCCAACGTCATCCGTGACGCACACGGGGGCTGCCTCCCCGAGCTGGCAGGACACGCGTCGGCAGGGCAGGGCTGGCCTTGCGGCGCATTCCACCGACCAGGCTTTGAATGCCTGGCCAGGCTACAGGCGTAGCTCGGCGCAGGGCTATGCTTAGGGCCATCATCACGACGACCTGGGAGGCGCAAGACAAGACTGGACACTGGCCATCAGTAAAGACCGAAGGGCGGTGCGGCGCGTCACATCAGAGAAGAAACTCGAGTACCTGGCCTGGCACAGTGTCAGGTTATCCCTTGACCAATCGACGGGAGCCAGTGGACGAGGCACGGCAAATATCTTCATCTATGCAATGTACCGAATTTATTAATATGACCAAGTGTGGTACCCCCGGGCCTATATAAGGGGAGGGTCGTGGTCGAGTATGAAGAGAGCTTTTATAGCAACCACACACCCGCAACAAGCATTTTGAGCAGAAGGTAGAAAGTACAGGGATAGTTGATCGGGCACTCTAGCGAGTACCCCGACCACCTCCTATCACACCCCGACCACCTCCTATCACACCCCGACCACCTCATTTGTACACCCACACACTTGTATCCCGATATTGATATAAAATACCAACATGACGTAGGGTTTTATGCCTCGATGGCGGCCTGAACCTATAGAAATCCTCTTGTGTTCGTGTTCTTCCTTGTTGTTTTCTTGAGTTGATTGGCTTAGTGTTTTAGCCCCTGGCCGAACTAACAAATTCGGGGTATCCTTGATCCCCGGTGTCTGAAGATCGCCCTCCGACATTTGGAGCGCCAGGTAGGGGGCTAAGGCTTAGAAATCAGCTCACCCACTCTTCAGATTTGGCAAGAGATGGTCGGGCACTACCCACTTGACCGGGGATTCGGGTTACCCCACCAGAAGGGGTACCCACACTGAAAATTAAGGCGCCCCAAGCCTAAATAGCAACCGCTTTGCCGGACAATTGATCGATCGCCCGTATGCTAGGCGCATGACCCCCGCCTCGGCCTTGGCCACTGCTCACGCCTTTCTCCTGCATCCCCTGGTGATTGTCAGCGCGCGAACAGTCTCCCTTGAGCCCGTGGTTACGAGAAATCATGGAGATGGTCGGGGTGGCAAGACAGCGGACGGAGGACATGCATCCGAGGGGGGTCGCAGGGCCCGATCAGGCGCCGACGCAACAAACGGCTCGGCGGGGGAGCCGAACCCGCTCTGGCACCTCCTGTGGTTCCATCTGGTGTCATGGTAAGAATCATTCCCCCCGGCCAGGGGCGCCGGGGAAGAAGAGCCGTGCCCCCACGCTGGGGCAATCCCCCGCCGAGGACGGCGGCGGGCCCTCCGCGACGCCCTGGTTGACGGCATGTATCGGAGAGACGGGGGCGAAGCCAAACATGGGGGGAGAAGGAGGCGCCGGAGACGAAGCCGGTGACCACCAGGACACGGGGAAGGAGGCGCAATTACGAAGACCCGAAGCAATCAGCGATGGATCAACATCTAAAGCTCCACGCCACCGACCTAGGCCCCGATCTCCATAATGTAAGGCCATCAGGACCATTTATTACCAGTTTTTCTTGTAAAGTGGGGGATCGCATTATGTTTGTTTTCAAATAAAGAGTGGTGATTTTGGTCCGAAAGAAAGCACGCGATGAGCAGTGGCACGAAGAGGGGAGGTAGGGGGTCGCTACCTCTACTTTTCCCCCCCTTTTGGTCGTTCTCATTTTTAACAAAAATATATATATAAAAGATAAGGGAGCATCTAGTAGAATGGCCAACTATAAAATCCTGTTAGTCAAGAGAACGACCCCTCGTGTCATCGGGCTGATAAACCATGCCCCAAGTGGCCCGGCCGAGGTGAGCAAACCCCAACCAGAAGCAGTCCACTGCAAGCTGACGGGGACACCTCCTCCACAGTGCCCTTGGGGGTGTTTTATCAGACCGAACCAGCCTCCAACCGGAAGTGGTCCGCCACAAGCCGATGGGGGTTCCTCCCATGGTCTTTCTTTTTAGCCAAGAAGAAGACTGTGGGAGACCTTTAAAATCCTCCAACCAGAAGCGGTCCGCTGCATGCTGACGGGGGCCTTCTTTTTTGGCTTTTTCTCTCCTCAGGAGAAAAGACAAAGGGAAGGGGCCAGGCGCCTCTTAATCAGAAGTGGTCCGCCGCATGCTAAAGAGCGTGACCTGGCCGCATCGTCTTAAGCCCTGGATTCGCCCCCAGGCACGGAGGACCCTCAAAATCAAGATTCAAGCCCTGGGGTCACGACCAGGCCCCATGCAACAAAAGCCCTGGAGTCGCGACCAGGCCCTGAGACGCGCTCTCACCTACTAACCTACTAACCCTAACCTACTGACCCTAATCTACTAACTAGCGAAAAGCCTTCAAGGACTAATCTTCTAACACGTCAAAGCCCTGGATTCACGACCAGGCGCAACAACAAGCTTAGAGAGATCAAAAAGGGGGGGGGGGGGAGGAAAGAAACCAAAGGCACCATGGAATAAAAGATGAAACATCACCCCCCAGAACAGCAGGGCCCTACGATAAAGGGTTCTTTCTTTCTTTTTGGCCTAAGCATGAGCTAAGCCCCGCTGGCCATTCACTAGAAGCCAGGTCAGAGTAACTGTAGGAGATATTCCCTAGAGGCAATAATAAATGTTATTGTTTATCTCCATGTTCAAAATTATGTTTATGTTCCATGCTATAACTGCTATGGTTCTCGAGTCTACAATAACCACGAGGCTCGGAGAAAGACTCATATGCACGTGTGGAATAATAAACGGTAAACTGTATTCCTAGTCTGGCCTCTAAGACTAGCTCAAGTGTTGCATGATGGTCCTGTTTTCCTGATCATGGGCATGTCTATGCCGGCAACTTTGAGGGCACAATGTTAGGAGAACACTTGTGTTGAATCGACCCGAATTGATGTTATGCTATGAGATTCATTCGTCACAAGTTAATGGTTAATAACACAGAGAAAGTTAACGTTTGCATAATTAGTATCGAGTTTCTTCATGCTTGCTTCATGAACTTTGGGGTTTGTTAAACGTCATCCGTAAATGGGTGGCTATTACGGCGGCTTACGGGTTCATGGAAAAGTATGTCAAGTAATTTGATAGCTCAAGATTGGGATTTGCTCCTCCGACGATGGAGATATATCTCTGGGCCCTCTCGGTGTTACGGTATCCATCATCGTCTGGCCAGACACATTGTGATTTGATCACGGGGATGCCGGAACACGGAAACGAGAAAAGAGAACAAAACCGGTAACGAGGTAACTTGCATGGTGGACAAGTTGTTGATCCACGGGGATGCAATAAATCTCACATCGGGTATTTGTAACATATCGCGAAGCAACAGGAATAGCACACGGCAACTGGAGGTTCACTCGAATATTCATTCGTGTGGGTATAGGGGTCAATATGGGTGTCCACGGCTCCGATGTTGATCATTGATCGGAAAGAGTTCCGGTCATGTCTATACTTCACCGAACCTATAGGGTCACACGCTTAAGGGTCATCTATCTGCTGAATACTAGACAGGGTGTCTGAGAGAAAGTCACCGGAAAAGTTTCGGAGACAGCGGAAAAGTTCCGGAGGGAGAGCACCGGAATAGTTTCGGTAAAACTTAAAAGTTGTTTCAGGGTATACCATTAAGTCAAAATGGTTTCGGCACACGCCTGGAAATTCTTGGAGGGTGGCAGAATTGGTCTGGGAACTTCTGGGATTTTTCGGAGAAAAAAACCGGAAATGTTCCGGAGCTGCCGGAACCGCTTTGTTTGCTTTTCGCAGATGAAAATCACTAATCCGAAATTGTTTCGGAACACGTCCAAAATCATTTGTGTGGGTACTGGAATTATTCTAAGACCCACAGAAATATTTTCGGATTTAACGGTCGCGGAAAAATGTTTCCGTGAATAGTGAAAGTGCTTTTTGGGTGTCTTCTTGGAGAAGCTACCTTGAGGGCCTTTTGGTATTTTTCCCCTTAGCTTCTTGGAGAAGCTACCCTTGGGCTTGGCCTATAAATAGGGGTGAAGGGGGCTGCCTAAAGACACACTCTTTCTCAACATACACAAGCCATGCATGATCTGGCCTTCTTCTCTCCCTCCCCGCGAAATAGTTTCGTAGAGCCGAAAGGCTGTCTGGGTTCCGGTGGGAACTAGTTCTGGACGGCGAAGCCCTGCCGGATAGATGACACCGTATGTGTGCAACCCCGTAGAGAGGTCGTAGGTTCGATCTTTTTGCCCGAGGGGCTGTTCGAGGGTCCTCCCGAAGGGCTTTCCGAGTTACTGTCCGAGTTTCGAGGGTCCTCCCGAAGGGCTGTCCGAGTGACCCGCCCGAAGGGCTGTCCGTGAGGCCTCCCGGAGGGCTGTCCGAGGATCCGTCCGGTGGGACTATCCGAAAGACTGTCCAGAGGCCTCCCGGAGGGCTGTCCGAGGATCCGTCCGGTGGGACTATCCGAAAGACTGTCCAGAGGCCTCCCGAAGGGGTGTCCGAGGATCCGTCCGGTGGGACTATCCGAGGGACTGTCCCGAGGCCTCCCGAAGGGCTGCCCGGAGATCCGTCCGGTGAGCTGACGAGGGAGTACATCCTCACGGTTGGGAGGTTGTAAAATCCTAGCTGCGGGGATCTGCACCGCCGATCGTCATCGACTCTACTTCCGCTGTGCTACGAGTCGGTAACGAAAAGATCAAACCTTGTATGCAGTCTCCATAGTGGTCCTGGGCTGGTGCGTAGGTCGGAATTTTTTTGTTTTCTGCTGCGTTCCCCAACAGTGGCATCATGAGCCGTGCTATGCGTAGATGCAGGTTGCGATCTAGAATACATAGAGATGTATGGGTGTTGCACAATATAATTTGTAGTAGATGAGTTCTACTGCTGATAATTATTTGTGCGGGTAGCAGATGAAATCTGTTACCCGATGTTCTTGTTGCTTCCCTGGAATTTGCATGTTTCAAGTCCAGAATTCCAGCTGCCGGCATTCTCCCTCTTCATGTAAATCTTGCAAATTAAGAGAGAAAAGGCATAAGAATTGTTCCATAAAGTGAAATAATGATAAAAAACATAATAAATGACAGTAGAAAATCATGATGCAAATTGGACGTATCAACTCCCCCAAGCTTAGACCTCGCTTGCCCTCAAGCGGAAAGTCGAAATAGATAATCATGACCAGATGTTTAGAGAGAGAGACGTCGATAAAAATAAAATACGGACATGGAGCATCATGATCTTTATTATAACAACAATATATCATCATAAACCTTCTCATGAAAAAGTGACAATTCATCCACAAGTTAAAGTATGAACCATAAACCAAATTGAAAACTAACAAACTATGATCTCAGTCACTGAAGCAATTGCAATTCATCATATTATCAGAAAGAGTCTATGTAAGAGCTTTGCTTAGCAAGTTCACATACTCAACTATCATTTAGTCTTCTATGATTGCTGACACTCACGTCATACTTATGGGGCAAAAGTTTCAGTCGGACACATAGAAAGATAGGGGCTTATAATTTCGCCTCCCAACGTTTTTACCTCAAGGGTAATGTCAACTATAATAACTCATGATCACCTACATTCAACTGGATATATATGCATGGATCAATCCCCACCACATGATGTTTGCCAAAAGAGAAAATAAAAATGGAATAGAGAAGAATACTATTGACTCTTGCATGAAAGTAAATACATAAAGTAAAAGATAGGCCCTTCACAGAGGGAAGCAGAGGTTGTCATGCGCTTTTGTTTTTGGATGCGCAAGCTCTTAATGTAAAGGAACGTCACTTTATATTGCCCCTTGTGATAGCGACCTTTATTATGCAGTCTGTCGCTTTTATTGCTCCACCCTCACAAGATCGTACAAAGCTTATTTTCCCTTACAATAAAAGTTCATACATATTTAGGAGCAATTTTTATTGCTTTGCACCGATGACAACTTACTTGAAGGATCTTATTCAATCCATAGGTAGATATAATGGACTCTCATGACATGAAACTGGGTTTAAGGGTTTTTGGATGCACAAGTAGTATCTCTACTTGGTGCGGATTTTTTGGCTAGCAAAGATAGGGGGCAAACACCACATTTTAGAGGATCCAAAACAATATAACTTCTATGTGAATATAAGCAAACATAACCCATTACGTTGTCTTCCTTGTCCAACGTAAACTAATTGTCATAGAATATTTGATGGGGGCTCACAATCATAAAAGATGTCCAAGATAGTATATTTATATGTGAGACCTCTCTTCCTTTATTACTTTTTTCATGAATTGCTACAATGACCAATGCTATGTTTGTCAACTTCCAACAAGTTTTATTAATTATACTTCTTTTATGTGAAGTCATCACTCCCCATGGGATTAGCATATGACCTTACTTTTTATTCTTATTTATTTCTAAGATTGGATCATCAAAAGCAAAACACTCAACTCAAACTAATCTTTATTATATAACTTTCACGCACGATTACATAGATAGATAGATCACAAAGCAAGCACCCGAAACTAAATCATACTAAAACTTTATTCCTCTAAATCACGAAATAACTAAGGATCGAACTAAGATAGATAATGATGATGAGAAAGTGATGGTGATACGATACCGGGGCGCCTCCCCCAAGCTTGGCACAAGCCAAGGGTAGTGCCCATACCCATGTACTCAAGTCTCCTTCTTCGGTGATGGTGGTGATGAAGTAGTGGGCTTGTCCTCCGTCTTCCACTTGAGGACACGAATTTCTTCTTTTAGTTTGTCATTTTCTCTTTCAAGATCCCTAAATTTGCGACGTAGTTTATCCGAATCTTCCTGCTCATGACAAAAAGGGGTGAATTGAACTTTAGGAACCTTCGCTGTGTCAGGTAAGCTGGACCTCTTGAATTCGATGTGCATATCTCCCGGTTGAGGCAGTGGGGGATCCTCATCCTCTTCGCTGGAATGACCTTGCCTTTCCCTCAAATTAGCATCTTCCTCTTCATCAGAGGTCCAACCATAGGGATCAGTGTCCCCATAGACTCTAGGGTTTGCGACAATATGAGAGGCATAGCTTTCCCCATCCGAGTCCTAAGATGACATGGCGCTCGACCCCAAGAGTCTGGCAGAAAAACAGCACAAAACAAGAACAGGGAGAAAACTTGGGATACAATGGTCAAAACAGATGGGAGTATATATAAAGAATTTTTATCTTGCAAAACAAGCATACGGGAAGAAAACGGAGTCGGGAAGGCACACGTGGGGCCCACAAGGCACCACGGCGCGCCCCGGGGGGGTCGTGCCCTTCTGCCTTGTGGGCAGCACATGGGTCCCCTCGGCTATTTCTTATTTTTGTAATTTTTCTAATATTCCAAAACTGACAGAAATAATTTTTATGGAATTTTTGGAGTCGGTTTACTTACCGTATCACATACCTACCCCTTTTCAGGGGTCTGGAGCGTTCCTGAAGGACTCTTTGATGTGCTCTTCCGGTGTAATTGTTTCAATAATATTAGTTTCAACATTAATGGGAGTACCTGAAATATAGTGTTTAATTCTTTGCCCATTCACCACTCTCGGATTTTTGCCTTCGGAGTTGTTTATTTTGATGGCTCCGGAGCGATAAACTTCTTCTATGATATACGGTCCTTCACATTTAGAGAGAAGTTTTCCTGCAAAGAATCTCAAACGAGAATTGTATAATAGAACATGATCACCTACTTTGAATTCCCGTTTTTGAATTCTTTTGTCATGCCATCTTTTAACTTTTTCTTTAAACAACTTAGCATTATCATAGGCTTGGGTTCTCCATTCATCTAAGGAGCTAATATCAAATAACCTCTTCTCACCGGCAAGTTTAAAATCATAATTAAGTTCTTTAATTGCCCAATAAGCTTTATGTTCTAATTCAAGAGGTAAATGACATGCTTTTCCATAAACTATTTTATACGGAGACATACCCATAGGATTTTTATATGCAGTTCTGTAAGCCCATAATGCATCATCAAGTTTCTTAGATCAATTCTTTTTAGATCTATTAACAGTCTTTTGCAAAATCAATTTTATTTCCCTATTAGTTAATTCAACTTGACCACTAGATTGAGGATGGTAAGGGGATGCAATTCTATGGTTAAGATCATATTTAGCAAGCAACTTACGGAAAGCACCATGAATAAAATGTGAACCACCATCAGTCATTAAATATCTAGGGACTCCAAACCTCAGGAAAATGACTTCTTTAAGCATTTTAATAGAAGTGTTGTGATCAGCACTACTAGTTGGAATAGCTTCTACCCACTTAGTAACGTAGTCAACAACAACTAAAATATGGGTATACCCATTGGATTTAGGAAAAGGTCCCATATAATCAAAACCCCAAACATCAAATGGTTCAATAACAAGTGAATAATTCATAGGCATTTCCTGAGGTCTACCAACATTACCAATTCTTTGACATTCATCACAAGAAAGGACAAACTTACGTGCATCCTTGAAAAGAGTAGGTCAATAAAAACCAGATTGTAATACCTTGTGTGCAGTTCGGTCTCCCGCATGATGTCCTCCATAGGCCTCGGAGTGACACTTGCGTAGGATTTGTTCCTGTTCATGCTCAGGTACACAACGTCTAATAATACCATCTACTCCTTCTTTATATAGATGTGGTTCATCCCAAAAGTAATGTCCTAAATCAAAGAAAAACTTTTTCTTTTGTTTATATGTAAAGCTAGGTGTTATGTATTTAGCAACAATGTAATTAGCATAGTCTGCATACCAAGGAATATTACGAGAAGCATTTATCACAGCTAATTGTTCATCAGGAAAATCATCATTAATAGGAAGTGGGTCATCAAGAACATTTTCCATTCTAGACAAATTATCTGCTACGGGATTCTCAGCTCCCTTCCTATCAACAATATGCAAATCAAATTCTTGTAGCAGAAGAAACCATCTAATGAGTCTAGGCTTAGCATCTTTCTTTTCGATAAGGTATTTAATAGCAGCATGATCAGTGTGAACAGTAACCTTGGAATCAACAATATAAGATCTAAATTTATCACATGCAAACACAACTGCTAAAAATTCTTTCTCAGTAGTAGCATAATTTCTTTGAGCGCTGTCTAGAGTTTTACTAGCATAATGGATAACGTTTAATTTCTTATCAACTCTTTGTCCTAGAACAACACCAACAGCATAATCACTAGGATCACACATAATTTCAAAAGGTAGGTTCCAATCAGGTGGTTGAACAATAGGTGCAGAAATTAAGGCTTTCTTAAGTATTTCAAAGGCTTCTACACAATCATCATCAAAAACAAACGGAACATCTTTTTGCAAGAGATTGGTAAGAGGTCTAGAAATTTTTAGAGAAGTCTTTTATAAACCTTCTATAGAAACTAGCATGACCAAGGAAACTTCTTATACCTTTGATATCTTTAGCACATGGCATTTTCTCAATAGCATCAACCTTAGCTTTATCAACTTCAATACCTCTTTCAGAAATTTTATGCCCAAGGACTATACCTTCATCAACCATAAAGTGCCACTTTTCCCAATTCAAGACAAGATTAGTTTCTTCACATCTCTGCAAAACTCGATCAAGGTTTCTTAAGCAATCATCAAAAGAGGTTCCGTAAACGGAGAAATCATCCATGAAAACCTCAACAATCTTTTCACAAAAGTCAGAGAATATAGCAGTCATACATCTTTGAAAGGTAGCAGGTACATTACATAAACCAAAAGGCATACGACGATAAGCATAAGGTCCAAAAGGACAAGTAAAGGTGGTTTTCTCTTGATCTTCAGGTGATATAGGTATTTGAGAGAAACCAGAATAACCATCTAGGAAACAAAAGTGTGTATGCTTAGACAGTCTTTCTAACATTTGATCAATAAAAGGCAAGGCGTAATGATCTTTTCTACTGGCTTTATTTAATTTCCTAAAATCAATTACCATCCTATAACCAGTTACAATTCTTTGTGGGATGAGTTTATTTTTATCATTAGGAACAACGGTAATACCTCCCTTTTTAGGAACACAATGAACATGACTTACCCATCTACTATCAGCTATGGGATAAATTATACCTGCTTCCAGAAGCTTTAATATTTCAGTTCTTGCCACATCCTTCATTTTAGGATTCAGCCTTCTTTGATGATCAACAACGGGTTTAGCATCTAGCTCCATATGAATTTTATGCTAACATAAAGTGGGACTAATGCCCTTAAGATCATCAAGAGTATATCCAATAGCGGCACGGTGCTTCCTCAGAGTTTTAAGTAATATCTTTTCTTCATGCTCTGAAAGGTTAGCACTAATAATAATAGGATATATCTTCTTTTCATCAAGATAAGCATATTTAAGCGTATTAGGTAATTGCTTCAATTCAAACACAGGATCACCCTTGGGTGGAGGTGGACCTCCCAAGGTTTCAGCAGGCAGATTATGTTTAAGGATAGGTGCTTGTTTAAAGAATAATTCATCTATTTCATTTCTTTCACTCATATGCATGTCATTCTCATGCTCAAGCAAATATTGTTCTAGCGGATCAATAGGAGGCACAACAATAGAAGCAAGACCAATAATTTCATCCTTACTAGGCAATTATTTATCATGAGGTTGTCTACAAAACTTAGAGAAATTAAACTCATGAGACATCTCATCAAAATTAACACGAACAATTTCTTTAGTGCAATCAATCTTAGCATTAACAGTATCCAAGAAAGGTCTACCAAATATAATGGGACAAAAATCATCTTGTGGCGATCCAAGAACAAGAAAATCAGTAGGGTATTTGATCTTATCACACAAGACTTCAACATCTCTAACAATCCCAAGCGGTGAAATAGTGTCTCTATTTGCAAGCTTAATAGTAACATCAATATCTTCAATCTCAACGGGTGCAATATCATTCATGACTTCTTGATAGAGAGTAAACAGAATAGCACTCACACTAGCACCAATATCACATAAACCATGATAGCAATGATCTCCAATTTTAACAGAAATAACAGGCATGAGCTACTTGTAGTCTGCGCTGGTATTTCCTCGAAGAGGAGAGGATGATGCAGTACTGTAGAGATAAGTATTTCCCTCAGTTAAGAACCAAGGTTATCAATCCAGTAGGAGAACCAAGCAAAATTCCGTTAAGTGCACCTGCACACACAAGAGCAAACACTTGCACCCAACGCAAATAAGAGGGTTGCCATTCCTCTTAGCGGTATTTTGCAAGGATTAAATCTTATCGAGGTAAATAGATAAACTAAACTACTAATTAAAATAAAAGTAAATAAATTGCAGCAAGGTATTTTTAGGTTTTTTATATAATAAAGATAGACCCGGGGACCATAGTTTTCACTAGAGGCTTCTCTCTTGAGCACATAAGCATACGGTGGGTAAACAAATTACTGCTGGGCAATTGATAGAAAAGTAAATAATTATGACGGATTCATGGCAATGATCATGTATATAGGCATCACGTCTGAGACAAGTAGACCGACTCCTGCCTGCATCTACTACTATTACTCCACCCATCGACCGCTATCCAGAATGCATCTAGGGTATTAAGTATGAAACAGAGTAACGCCTTAAGCAAGATGACATGATGTAGAGAAGCAAATTCAAGCAATATGAATAAACCCCCTCTGTTTATCCTTAATGGCAACAATACAAATACGTGTCATGTCCCTTTCTGTCACTGGGATTGAGCACCGCAAGATTGAACCCATCACAAAGCACCTCTCCCATAGCAAGATAAATCAATCTAGTAGGCCAGACTAAACCGATAGATCGGAGAGAAATACAAAGCTATAACAATCATGCATAAAAGAGTTCAGAGAAGACTCAAATATTTCTCATGAATAATCTGGTCATAAACTCACAATTCATCAGATCCCAACAAACACACCGCAAAAGAAGATTACATCGGATAGAACTCCAAGAACATCGAGGAGAACATTGTATTGAAGATCAAAGAGAGTGAAGAAGCCATCTGGCTACTAGCTATTGACCAGTAGGTCTGTGGTAAACTACTCACACATCATCGGAAGGGCAGCAAGGTTGATGTAGAAGCCCTTCGTGATCGATTCCCCCTCCGGCAGAGTACCGGAAAAGGCCTCCAGATGGGATCGTGGAAGAACAGAGGCTTGCGGCGGTGGAAAGGTTTTCTCTTCTGGCTCTCTGGGGTGTTCCCAATATTTGTGAATTTATAGAAGTGGAATTAGGTCAAAAGGAGTCACGTGGGCCCCACAAGGTACTACGGCGCGCCCCCCTGGGGCGCGCCCTAGTGCCTTGTGAAGCCTCCGTGGGGCTTCTGGCCTCCTCCCGAAGCTTCCCAGGTTTCTTTTGTCCAGAAAAAAATCTCCAAAAAGTTTCGTGGCATTTGGACTTCATTTGGTATTGTTTCTCTGAAAAGCCAAAAACAAGCATAAAACAGCAACTGGCACTGGGCACTAAGTTAATAGGTTAGTCCCAAAAAATGATATATAATTGCTTGTAAATGTATATAAAACATCCAAGGTTGATACTATAACAACATGGAACAATAAAAAATTATAGATACATTGGAGACATATCAAGCATCCCCAAGCTTAATTCCTGCTCGTCCTCGAGTAGGTAAATGATAAAAACAGAATTTTTGATGTGGAATGCTACCTATCATATTCATCATATACTCTTTTCTTTGTAGCATGGACATTTGGACTTGAATGATTCAAAGCAATAGTCTATAGTTTGGCATGAAGACATAAATACTCAAGCATACTAACAAGCAGCCATGTCTTTCAAAATATCAACCCTAAAGAAAGTTATCCCTAGCCCATTATGCTCAATCATTGATCCATTCATGAAACACACTCAATATTAGCTACACCCAATGCACAAGTATGACAATAGTGCTCTCTAGTTGGTGCTTTGTAAGAGAAGATGGAGACTCAAAATAAAAATAAAAATTGCATAGAAGTAAATAGATAGGCCCTTCGCAGAGGGAAGCAGAGATTTGCAGATGTGCCAGAGCTCAAGGCTTAAATTAGAGAGATAAAATTATTTTGAGAGGCATGCTTTTTCCTGTCAACGAAAACGACCGAGAATTCCCAATATCTTCCATGCTAGACACATTATAGGCGGTTCCCAAACAGAAAATAAAGTTTATTTCCTTTCCACCATTCTTTGACAATCCATGGCTAGCCGTATCCACGGGTGCCCTCCATACCAACACTTTCCAACGAATTTATTATTATCATCATATTAAATTTTTTCATTTCGGGACTGGGCATCCCTATTACCAGCCACTCTCGTGCAATGACAAGTGAATAAACACTCATCGTGAGAATAACACACCTAGCATGGAAAATATTGGCCACCCCCTGCCGCTTCATGAGCGGTACGGGCACACAAAACGGAAAATTATTTTGAAAATTTAGAGTTGGCACATGCAAATTTACTTGGAACGACATGAAAATACCGCATATAGGTATATATGGTGGACTCATTTGGCACAACTTGGGTTTAAGGAGTTGGATGCACAAGCAGTATTCCCGCTTAGTACAAATGAAGCCTAGCAAATAGATTGAGAAGCGACCAACCAAAAAGCAAAAACGGTCATAAACATGCATTGAACATAACTAACATCGAATAATGCACCATAAGTAGGATATAATTTCGTTGCATAACTATTGACTTTATGTGCATGCATAGGGAATCACAAACCTTAACACCAATATTCTTACTAAATCACAATTACTCACTAACATGACTCACATATTATCATCTCCATATCGCAAAACTATTGCAAGGAATCAAACTTATCATATCCAATGATCTTTCATGAAAGTTTTTATTATATCCCTCTTGAATATTCATCACTTTGGGACCAAATTCATATCTTGTGCAAATTCCCATTACTATTATCAACTCTCAAAAAGATATAAGTGAAGCATGAGAGTGCAAATATTTCTTCAAAATTTTAATCTTATCAACTCTCAAAATAATATAAGTGAATGATGTCTACTACGCAACTTTATTCTTGTAGACTCGTGTTGGGCCTCCAAGCGCAGAGTTTTGTAGGATAGCGGCGATTTTCCCTCAAGTGGATGACCTAAGGTTTATCAATCCGTGGGAGGCGTAGGATGAAGATGGTCTCTCTCAAACAACCCTGCAACCAAATACAAGAAATCTCTTGTGTCCCCAACACACCCAATACAATGGCAAATTGTATAGGTGCACTAGTTCGGCGAAGAGATGGTGATACAAGTGTAGTATGGATAGTAGATATAGGTTTTTGTAATCTGAAATAATAAAAACAGAAGGTAACTAGTCATAAAAGTGAGCACAAACGGTATTGCAATGCTTGAAAATAAGGCCTAGGGTTCATACTTTCACTAGTGCAATCTCTCAACAATGCTAACAAAATTGGATCATATAACCATCCCTCAACGTGCGATAAAGAATCACTCCCAAGTTCCTATTAGCGCAGAACATAAGATAGAAATTTTTTGTAGGGTACGAAACCACCTCAAAGTTATCCTTTCCGATCGATCTATTGAGCTATTCCTATAAGTATCACAAACAACCCTAGAGTTCGTACTAAAATAACACCATATGATACACAACAACCATCTCTAATGTCACCTAGATACTCCAATGTCACCACAAGTATCCGTGAGTTGATTATACGATATGCATCAAACAACTTCATAATCATAATATTCAATCCACATAAAGAACTCCAAGGAGCACCCCAAAGTTTCTATCGGAGAAAAGATAATGAAAACGTGCATCAACCCCTATGCATAGATTACCCCAATGTCACCGCGGGAATCCGCGAATTGAGTGCCAAAACATATTGAGTGCCAAAACATAATACCCCATTGTCACCACAGGTATTTATATGCAAGACATACATCAAGTGTTCTCAAATCTGAAATATTCAATCCGACAATTACGAAACCTCAAAGGGAAAATATTCGATTCATCACAACAAGGATAGAGAGGGAAGAAACACCATATGATCCAACTATATTAACAAAGCTCGCGATACATCAAGATCGTGCCAAATCAAGAAAATGAGAGAGAGAGAGATAAAACACATAGCTACTGGTACAAACCCTCAGCCCCGAGGGTGAACTACTCCCTCCTCGTCATGGAGACTGCCGGGATGATGAAGATGCCCTCCGATGATGATTCGCCCCTCCAACAGGGTGTCGGAAAAGGGCTGTAGATTAGATCGTGGAGGTACGGAGGCTTGCGGCGGCGTAACAACTCATCTAGGTTAACTTTCGAGGGTTTCTGAATATATAGGATTTTTCAGCGTTGGAATCACGCAAAGAGGTGCCACATGGGGCCCATAAGGCACCAGGGCGCGCCTGGGGGTGCGGGGGGGGGGGGGGGGGGGGTGGGGCAGGCGTGCCCAGGTGGCTCGTGGGGCCCCTATGGCTCTTCTGCTGCTCCTCCGAAGCTTCCTGGGTCTGTTTCCTTCCAGAAAAAATTGTCAAAAAGTTTCGCTGCATTTGGACTTCATTTGATATGGATTTTCTGGAAAACCAAAAACAAGCAGAAAACAGCAACTGGCACTGGGCACTAGGTCAATATGTTAGTCCATAAAAATCATATAAGAGTGCACCAAAATCATACAAAACTATAATACACATGGCATGAATACTTCATAAATTATAGATACGTTGGAGACGTATCAGCATCCCCAAGCTTAATTCCTGCTCATCCTCGAGTAGGTAAATGATAAAAGAAACAATTTATGAAGTGTGAATGCTAGCATAGTGCATAAGTTTGATCAATGATAATTTCAATCACTTTTCCTAGCATCATAACAGCAACTCTTTCTCATAAAAGTCATCATGATAAAGTAGCAATTAAAAACAGAAATTTTGATGTGGAATGCTACCTATCATAATCATCATATAATATTTTATTTTGTTGCATGGACACTTGGACTTGAATGATTCAAAGCAATAGTCTATAATTTGACATGAAGACATAAATACTCAAGAATACTAACAAGCAACCATGTCTTTCAAAATATCAATGCTAAAGAAAGTTATCCCTAGCCCATTATGCTCAATCATTGATCCATTCATGAAACACACTCAATATTAGCTACACACAATGCACAAGTATGACAATAGTGCTCTCTAGTTGGTGCTTTGTAAGAGAAGATGGAGACTCAAAATAAAAATAAAAATTGCATAAAAGTAAATAGATAGGCCCTTTGCAGAGGGAAGCAGAGATTTGCAAATGTGCCAGAGCTCAAAGCTTAAATTAGAGAGATGAAATTATTTTGAGAGGCATGCTTTTCCTGTCAACGAAAACGACCAAGAATTCCCAATGACTTCCATGCTAGACACATCATAGGCGGTTCCCAAACTGAAAGTAAAGTTTATTTCCTTTCCACCATTCTTTCACAATCCATGGCTAGCCGTATCCACGGGTGCCCTCCATACCAACACTTTCCAAGGAATTTTGTTGTTATTAATTTTGATTTCATTGTGGGACTGGGCATCCCTATTACCAGCCACTCTCTCGTTCAATGACAAGTGAATAAATACTCATCGTGAGAATAACACACCTAGCATGGAAAATATTGGCCACCCCCTTCCGCTTCATGAGCGGTACGGGCACACAAAACAGAAAAATTATTTTGAAAATTAGAGTTGGCACACACAAATTTACTTGGAACGGCATGGGAATACCGCATATAGGTAGATATGGTCGACTCATTTGGCACAACTTGGGTTTAAGGAATTTGGATGCACAAGCAGTATTTCCGCTTAGTACAAATGAAGGCTAGCAAATAGATTGAGAAGCAACCAACCAAAAACCGAAAATGGTCATAACTAACACTGAATAATGCACCATAAGTAGGATATAATTTCGTTGCATAACTATTGACTTTACGTGCATGCATAGGGAATTGATACGTCTCCAACGTATCTATCATTTTTGATTGTTCCATGCTGTTATATTATCAATCTTGGATTTTTTTATATGCATTTAAAGCAATTATATATCATTTTTGGAGACTAACCTATTAACTTAGTGCCCAGTGCCAGTTACTGTTTTCTGCCCTGTTTTGTTTTATAGAATATCAATACCAAACGAAGTCCAAATGCCACGAAACTTTTTGGAGATTTTTTTTGACAATACCAACACTAGAAGCTTCGGGAGGAGGCCAGAAGCCCCAGGGGGTACCGACGAGGCACCAGGGCAGGCGCGCCCTGGTACCTCGTGGGGCCCACAGAGCTCCGTTTGACCTAATTCCACCACTATAAATTCCCAAAAAATCAGAAACTCTCAAGGGAGTCCACGAAATACTTTTTCCGCCACCGCAAGCTTCTGTTCTCGAGAGATCCCATCTGGGGTTCTTCTCCGGTAATCTGCCGGAGGGGGAATCGATCATGAAGGGGCTCTACATCAACCTTGTTGCCCTTCCGATGATGCGTGAGTAGTTTACCACAGACCTTCGGGTCCATAGTTCGTAGCTAGATGGCTTCTTCTCTCTTTTTGATCTTCAATACAATGTTCTCCTCGATGTTCTTGGAGTTCTATCCGATGTAATCACTTTTTGCAGTGTCTTTGTTGGGATCCGATGAATTGTGAGTTTATGATCAGATTATCCATGAATATTATTTGAGTCTTTGCTGCACTCTTTTATGTATGATTATTATAGCCTCGTATTTCTTCTCCGATCTATTGATTTGGTTTGGCCAACTAGATTGATTTATCTTGCCATGGGAAGAGGTGCTTTGTAATGGGTTCGATCTTGTGGTGCTCAATCCCAGTGACAGAAAGGGACATGACACGTATGTATCGTTGCTATTAAGGGTAAAAAGATGGGGTTTATTCATACGTGAGTTTATCTTGTCTACATCATGTCATCGTTCTTAAGGCGTTACTCCGTTCTTTATGGACTTAATACACTAGATGCATGCTGGATAGCGGTCGATGTGTGGAGTAATAGTAGTAGATGCATGCAGGAGTCGGTCTACTTGTCTCGGACGTGATGCCTATATACATGATCATTGCCTTGGATATCGTCATGATTATTTGCTTTTCTATTAATTGCCCAACAGTAATTTGTCTACCCACCGTATGCTATTTTCTTGAGAGAAGCCTCTAGTGAAAACTATGCCCCCCGGTCTATCTAAATCATATACTAAAACCCTAAAAATACTTGCTGCACTTTTTCTTTATTTATTTTATTTTGTATTTTTATTTCAATCTATCTATCTATCACATACAATTTAATCTTGCAACTTACCGCCGAGGGATTGACAACCCCTTGATTGCGTTGGGTGCAAGGATTTGTTGTTTTGTGTGCAGGTGCTGCTAACGAGGTGTTGTGTGATTCTCCTACTGGATTGATAACCTTGGTTTCATAACTGAGGGAAATACTTATCTCTACTGTACTCCATCTCCCTTCCTCTTCAGGGAATTACCAACGCAGCTCACAAGTAGCAGGAAGAATTTCTGGCGCCGTTGCCGGGGAGACATCATCAACATCTATCAAGTACCTATGCATAAACTCTCATCTCCTTGCATTTATTTGCATTTACCTCTCGTTTTCATCTCCCCCACTTCTAAAAAGTTTTTACAAAAATACAAAAATATTTTTCGTTTGCCTTTTTCTTGTTTGCTTCTTTGCTTGCTGGGTATCTTGTTTGCGTAGTCACGATGTCTCCAGAAAATACAAAATTGTGTGATTTTTCCAATACTAATAATAATGATTTTATTAGTACTACGATTGCTCCTCCCGCCGCTAGTGCGGAGACTTGTGATATTAATGCCACTTTGCTTAATCTTGTGATGAAAGATCAATTTTCTGGTAGTCCTAATGAAGAGGCTGCATCCCATCTTAACACTTTCGTAGAATTATGTGATATGCAAAAGAAAAAAGATGTGGATAATGATACTGTCAAATTAAAATTATTCCCATTCTCATTGTGGGATCGTGCAAAAATTTGGTTTTCATCTTTACCACGAAATAGTATCGATTCTTGGGATAGGTGTAAAGATGCTTTTATTACTAAATATTTTCCTCCCGCGAAAATTATTTCTCTTAGGAATCAAATTATGAATTTTAAGCAACTTGATCATGAACATGTTGCCCAATCTTGGGAGAGGATGAAATTAATGATAAGAAATTGCCCTACTCATGGTTTAAATTTATGGATGATCATACAAAATTTTTATGCGGGATTAAATTTTGTCTCTAGAAATCTTTTAGATTCCGCCGCGGGTGGTACTTTTATGGAAATTACATTGGGAGAAGCTACTAAATTGCTTGATAATATTATGGAAAATTATTCACAATGGCATACTGAAAGAGTTCCCACTAGTAAAAAGGTGAATTCGGTTGAAGAAATTAATACTTTGAGTGATAAAGTTGATGCGCTTATGAAATTGGTTGCTAGTAAAAATGCTCATATTGATCCTAACGATGTGACATTGTCTACTTTGATTGAGAAAAATAATGACGCCATTGATGTGAATTTTGTCTGGCGAAACAATTTTAATAGTAATGCTTATAGAGGTAATTTCAACACTAGACCGTTCCCTGGAAATTCCTCTAGTAATTATGGCAATCCTTATGGTAATTCTTATAATAATAATAATAGGATGCCCTCTGATCTTGAAAGTAATATTAAAGAATTTATTAATGCTCAAAAAGTTTTCAACACCACGAGAGAAGAAAAATTGAGTAAACTTGATGATATGTCTAGGAGCATTGATAGAATTATTCATGATGTGGAAAATATGAAGACTAAAATTTTGCCACCTAAAATTGATATTAATGAATCAATTAAAGCTTTATATGTCTCCATGGATGAGAGTAAGAAAAGAACCACCATGCTATAAGCTAAACGAGAATTTTTGGAAAAAGCGATTCCTCCCGGTTTTTATTGTAGTAATGATGAGGATATTAAAATGATTGGTGTTTCATCTATTGATTCTTTGATTAGCAAAATTAAACTTGATGAAAAGGGGACTAAAGAAGAGTCAACTTTAGTTAAAGAGCGTCTCCATAATTTGGAGGGTGAAAATCTTGATGAAAAAATTGTTAAAAGTGGGTTTGGAGAGGTGAAAACTTTAAATAGCGATGTGCCCACTCTCTAGGATTACAAAGATTTGAATTATGATAATTGTTCTTTGATCGAGTGCATTTCTTTGTTACAATCCATGTTAAATTCACCCAACGCTTATGAGCAAAATAAGGCTTTTACTAAACACATCGTAGAAGCAATGATGAAAGCGTTAGAAGAAAAGCTAGAACTAGAAATTTCAATCCCTAGAAAATTATATGATGAATGGGAACCCACCATTAAAGTTAAAATTAAAAATTATGAGTGCAGTGCTTTATGTGATTTGGGTGCTAGCGTTTCCACAATTCCAAAATCTCTATGTGATGTGCTAGGTTTCACCAATATAGATGCATGTTTTCTTAATTTGCACTTGGCGGATTCTACTATTAAAAAGTCTTTGGGTAGGATTAATGTAACACCCCAAAAATTTAACCATATTTTTAGTAAGTAAAATTTGGCCAGAAATAAAATTTTGAACCATACTAGGTCTTTTATTAATTTTAAGATCTTTTCTGTTTCTGACTTTCAAAATTCTTCCCTCCATATAGATATTTTTGTAAAATATTTTGGGTTTTGGTAGTTTTATTAAATCATTTCATTTATATTTTAATAACAGTAGAAAATATTTTCATAATAAAATTTTGCCCCAAAATAATTCTTTTAAAAGCATTTTCAATACTAGAAATACTTCTGTTACACTACAACTATTTTAAATAATTCTTTAAAAATTCTACAAAAATTATGAGGGGTCATGTGATGCCTATAGATCATTTTTATGCAAAAACCTATCTTGGTCTTTTGAAAATTTTGAGCAAAACATCCTCTTTTCAATCCTGTCCCATTCCTAGGTTATAACTACAACCTCAATTTTCCTTGCTTCAATAATTCTTAAATATTTCCTACTTATAGTCCTTCCAACCAAACCCTTAAGTCCAGAAGATCAACTCCATTTGCATCTTGCAGACCCACCAAATAATGTAGGGGAACGCAGTAGAAAACAAAAATTTTCCGACCTACGCACCAGCCCAGGACCACTATGGAGACTGCATACAAGGTTTGATCTTTTTCGTTACCGACTCGTAGCGCAGCGGAAGTAGAATCGATGACGATCGGCGGTGCAGATCCCCGCAGCTAGGATTTTACAACCTCCCAACCGCGAGGATATACTCCCACATCTGCCCCTCGGACAGCCCTCCGGGAGGCGGTCGGACAGTCCCTCGGATGGTGTCGCGGACAGCCCTTCGGGAGGACCTTCGAAACTCGGACAGTCACTCGGACAGCCCTTTGGGAGGACCCTCGAAACTAAGACGGTCACTTGGACAGCCCTTCGGGAGGCACTCTCGAACTAAGACCGAAACTACGATCTCTCTATAGAGTTGCACACATACGGTGTCATCTATCCGGCAGGGCTTCGCCGTCTAGAACTAGTTCCCACCGGAACCCAGACAGCCTTTCGGCTCTACGAAACTATTTCGCTGGGAGGGAGAGAGAAGCCAGACAAGTCTATGGCATGTGTATGAGAGCAAGCATGAGTTTTGGGGCAGCCCCCTCACCTCTATTTATAGGATAGCCAAGGGGTAGGATGGGCACATCCAAAAAAACCAAAATGCTCATGAAGGAAAACTTCCACAAGGGCATAAAGGAGATTTAATGGAGCAAGTGGGGCTCCATGGAGGAGCCCACAATGTGGCCGGCCAACTCTCTTGGGGGACCCCCCAAGGGGGGGGGGGTTCTTACCCCCCAAGCCTTCTAGAAGCCTTTTGGAAAATATCCCAAAAGGTGACTTTCCAAAAAATATCCAAAAAGCACTTTCACTATTCACGAAGACATTTTTCTGCGTCCGTTAAAACCCAAATTATTTCTGTGTGCCTAGAACAATTCCAGTACCCACTAAAATAATTTTGAACGCATTCCGAAACAATTCCGGAACAATGTTTCTTCAGGGAAAAGCAAACAAAGCGGTTCCGGCTGCTCCGGAACATTTCCGGTTTTTATCCCGGAAAATTCCCAGAAGTTTCCAGAACACTTCTGGCATCCTCCAAGAATTTCCAGGTGTGTGCCGGAACCAATTTGACTTAATGGAATACCCTGAAACAACTTTTCAGTTTCACCGAAACTATTCCGGTGTTCTCTCCGGAACGTTTCCGTTTCATCCGAAACTTTTTCGGTGATTTTCTCTCAGACTCCCCGTCTAGTATTCAGCAGATAGATGACCCTTAAGCGTGTGACCCTATAGGTTCGGTGAAGTATAGACATGACCCGGAACAGTTTCCGATCAATGATCAACATCGGAGCCGTGGACACCCATATTGACCCCTATACCCACACGAATGAATATTCGAGTGAACCTCCAGTTGCCATGTGCTATTCCTGTTGCTTCGCGATATGTTACAAATACTCGAGGTGAGATTTTCTGCATCCCCGTGGATCAACAACTTGTCCACTATGCAAGTTACCTCGTTACCGATTTTGTTCTCTTTTCTCTTTTCTCGTTTCTACGTTCCGACATCCGTGTGATCAAATCACAATGTGTCTGGCCAGACGATGATGGATACCGTAACACCGAGAGGGCCCGAGAATATCTCTCCATCGTCGGAGGAGCAAATCCCAATCTTGAGCTATCAAGTTACTTGACATACTTTTCCATGAACCCGTAAGCCGCCGTAATAGCCACCCATTTACGGATGACGTTTAACAAACCCCAAAGTTCATGAAGCAAGCATGAAGAAACTCGACACTCTCATGGTCTAAGGAATTATGCAAACATTAACTATCTCTGTGTTATTAACCATTAACTTATGACGAATGAATCCCATAGCATAACATCAATCGGGTCGATTCAACACAAGTGTTCTCCTAACATTGTGCCCTCAAAGTTGCCGGCATAGTCATGCCCATGATCAGGAAAACAGAACCATCATGCAACACTTGAGCTAGTCTTAGAGGCCAGACTAGGAATACTTTTTACCGTTTATTATTCCACACGTGCATATGAGTCTTCCTTCGAGCCTCGTGGTTATTGTAGACTCGAGAACCATAGCAGTTATAGCATGGAACATAAACATAATTATGAACATGGAGATAAATAATAACATTTGGTATTGCCTCTAGGGCATATCTCCTACAAATAAATCCTCCAAGTTTCTGTTCAGAACTGAATTCTAACAAAACTTGCACTAGCAAGTTTTTCCTTTTATCACAACAACCACACCATCCTTACTATCATCTTAGGAGACACCAACCTGCCAAGTCTCACATCCAAAAATGTTCCCTAGCTAGCTCTAGCATTTTATCAAACACACTGTGTGCATGGCAGAAACTTGCAACCTCATGTGCTTGCATTGGGAACTTGCTCTTCTGGCCAAACCAGCATGTCCAGTACCCTTACCATCCCTGTAAGTGTCACTATAAAAAAATCAGCTCGAATAGATCACCCTAGCTCACCCTGGCATTTGTTCGAGCACGTGGTGCGCGTGTCTAGAGCGCAGCCAGAGCACGCGTATTGCAGCCTCTGGCATCGAGCTGCTGCCGCGCCCTGCTGCCTCTTCCGCTCGCCCTAGCCCTCCCCTGGATCATTTGATCCTCCCCAACGCCTGCCGACACCTCCTCTTGTCGGCTGGCGCCGGCCAGCGCCGACCATTACCGTCCAGAGTCGCCGCCACCGTCGTCCACATGGGCATGGCATCGTCCGCTGCACCTGGACCTATCCGAAGCCGCCAGCTCGTCCCCAGCCTTAACCACCACCTACCCAAGCTCATCCATTGCACCGGCCTCCTCACCGGCCTTGCCACCGCCCTCATCGCCATCAATGGCCGCCGCCGAGACGGTTGGAACAGCAGCTCGCAGAACCACCTCTCCGGCGCTATAAAAGGAACCCCCGAGCTCGCTACGCTCTCCACCACCTCCCCTCACTCCTCTGGAAGCTCCCCCCGAGTAGCAAAGCGACCGAAAACGGTCGTCTTCTTCATCTCATATAGCCACTGCCGCCGTCGCTTCCTCGTTAATTCCGTCGCAACCATGGCCTCCCCACCAAAAACTCCTCCACCACTAGCCCCCTGGAGCTCCCACGAACCCAATCCTCCTCTCAATTTTGCTCGGGAGCCACCGTAGACGGAAATCCCAATTCATCGCCGCCGGAGTTTCTTGGGAGTCCTCGCCGCCGGCGAGATAGGGCTCCCTGGCGACCGTGCCGTACCTCGTCGGGATCGCCAGGCTCCCTTGGACACGCGGGTGGCCTCATCTCACCATGGGGCGCCGCCGTTCGCCGGCGAGGGCCGCCGGAGTCCTCCTCTGTTCTGCCGGAGAGAGAGGCGCTCCCGAGGTGACCTGGTCAAACCTTACCAGTGGGCCAGGCGGGCCCACTGTCAGTGACCCATGCCGTTTGGATAGGTGGAGACGGGTTTCGTGAAGTTGTCTTTGCGCGGGGGAAACGTATTCCTAGGAATACGCCTTCGACGTCGCAGCCCTCCCGCGTGGCTGAGCGATTGGGCTTGGCCCAGTAGCTCCAGACGGCTAACTCCCGCCCAGAGCGCACTTCTGCCCTTCTCTCTTTTTCTTTTCCAGCAAATCTCAAATAATTCCAGAGCAATCATTTCACATCCAAATTTGATGATTCAAATTTCTAAATACTCCTAAATTCATGCTCTATTAATCCAGCTAGAGTGAACATTTTTCCTAAGCTCTGTCTCTATTGGATTTATTAAATAGTCTATTTCTTTAATTATTTCAGCTTAGAAACTCTCTAGGAAAATCATATGGACTCCAAATAACTTGATTCTTTTTCTGAAATTCCTCATTTTCACCTAGTTTATTTTAGTAGTTAATACAAAATTTTCCAAACAACTTTTTAGTACTGTTTTTGCTTTATGTGGTAATTGCAATATTTTTGAAAATAGGAAATGGAGGGAAGATATAATTTTCAAAATTTTGGAGTGCACCGAACACTTCTGCATGCTCAAGGCAAGCATCTTGAACACTTGATATGGTGAATGCATGGTTAATTGTTGCAAGAATAATGGATTCATGAATATGTTGAATTCAATAAAGTTTGCATATTGCTAGCCATGCATGCATGATTCCCTGATATTATTTGATCTTCATTTAAGTATGAGTGAATATGGTCATTTTCACATGTCACATATGCATATGTTGGTTCGGGCTAATCTGCATGATAGAATCAGTCACGAGAAACGTGACCGTGAGACTGAAATCTCATGGTGACGAGAATGATCAGTGAGGGCATGTTGGGGCATGCCAGCTGGTGACCCTGTTGGGTACTACCAAGGAAATATATTGTGCTAACCACTGCAGGAAAACTTAAACCTCCTGAGTCGACCGTAGATCGAGTCTTGTTCCGGTAACCCCCATACTTGTTTCGTGCTGCCACTTGTCCCTGCCACAGGTAGGGTATGGTTCAGTAAGTTGTTAACCCCTTTCCCTGCACACACCGTACAGAGAGGCCGCGATGAAGGTTTCTAGGTACCGGTTATAATGCCAGTCATCGGGTCAAGGGGCATGGGTGTATCCGGCTGGGCCGAGAGGGGGGCACCCCTTGTAATCCGCGCGTATTAATAGTGATCCCATGCTATTCGAGACGATGGTCTCCCCGTCTTAGAGTTTTTCTTGAATGATGCTTTGGGTGATTCCTGGCATCCGGAAAGTTAATCTGGTGTGTGCTGGTTAGGTGTGTTTTCAACCCAAAGGCCATAACGGGAATTAGTCAGCGTCTCGGTGTTGGCTAAAGAAATCCTTTACTTGTGGGTAAAGAGTACACCCTCTGCAGAGTCTTAAAACCTATTCGAATAGCCGTGTCCACGGTTAAGGACTACAGTCTGGGTTGGTCAACTGTCGGTCTTAGTGTCGGTCTCCGGAGGAAATAATTAAAATTGAGCATGGTTCATTTTGCAGGATAACTATTGTCACTACTGGTGCTATTATGAAGATTATTGTTGACATGAATATTATTGTGGACTACCCTTTTCCTCTTATGTGCAACCTTGAGTATCTCTTGGGATGGCTAGACTACCCGAGATACTCATTTTTTATTTTTTCTGAATATCTCTTGGGATGGCAAGACTACCTGAGATATTCATTTTCATTTTTTTCTGAGTGTCTCTTGGGATGGCTAGATTACCCGAGATATTCATTTTCTTTTCTGGGTATCTCATGGGATGGCTAGACTACCCGGATACTCATTTCTTTTCAAGACCTCTCAAGGCGTCGCTTTTAGACACCCGTTTGGCATTTCTTTTCAAGACCTCTCGAGGCGTCGCTTTTAGACACCCGTTTGGCATTTCTTTTCAAGACCTCTCGAGGCATCGCTTCTAGACACCCGTTTGGCATTTCTTTTGGATTCTCGGGCGGTCCTGTCTTGCCCAATTCTCCACTTTTATATTTTCTTTTGGATTTTCGGGCTCTCGCCCGATTCTCCACTTCTATATTTTCTTTTGGATTCTCGGGCGGTCCAGCGCCCGATGTTCTATTAACTTTCTTTGCTTGTCACTAAAATTTTATATTTATTCTTCTGCACCGGATTAATATTTATCATGCCATGATTAAATTTCAGTCAGCATATGCATATAATTTAGTCCATCATGAGCATATGCACTCAGTATATCTTTTGTTCATACTGCTTGCGAGTACATTCAAACATACTCACTGGCTTGTCCCTGGCTATTTAATTGGCTAGGTCAGGATTTCAACGAGGAGTACCACAACGACGTCCGTGCGGAGCCTAGGATAGCAGCCACGCGGGATAGGAATTATCCGGGTCAACTGTTCCTATGGGAATGGAGCCCCATCGGCGTTGGAGAACCACGAGTCGTTTCCATCACCCGTCACCAGAAATCATTGTTGTATCATTAGACCTTTATTGTCTTGTATCCAATTCTTGTAATTGCTTGGTAATCTGTAACAAGGAAGTGTCCACCAGTAACAGTAATCCTGGGGCTGGTGACGACACGAGGGGTCATTTGCTGGGATATTGTGTCCCGAAAATCCGGCCCCGACAATTAATGATGTTCTTATTCTTGCAAATAGGAACTATGTGCCTGTTGATTTTATTGTACTTGACATTGAACGCAATCCTTCTTGCCCAATAATACTTGGTAGACCGTTCTTAAGAACCATAGGTGCCGTTATTGACATGAAAGAAGGGAATATAAAATTTCAGTTTCCACTAAAAAAGGGTATGGAACATTTCCCTAGGAAGAAAATTAAAGCACCATATGAATCTATTATGAGGGCCACTTATGGAATCAACTTGAAAGATGATAACACTTGAAACTATGCATTATGCCTAGCTAGGGGCATAAAACAATAGCGCTTGTTGGGAGGCAACCCAATGAATAAAATAAAATTTTATTATTTGTTTATGTTATTGTGTGTTTTCACATTTATGCTACTGTTATGATTGAGTTTTTGTGTTTTTAATTAGTGTTTGTTCCAAGTAAAGCCTTTGGGAAGATTTGGAAGATAGTATAATTGATGCTGTTTGGAAAACAGAAAGTTTTGCGCCCAGTGCTGGAATTTTGGTTCTGTACTGGAGCCTCAGAAAAATCTGAAATTTTTACAAAGTATTGGTATATGAATTTCCCACGTTGTCCTAATTTTTCAGAATTTTTGGAGTTACAGAAGTATGGATTTTAAATAGATTGCTATAGACTGTTCTGTTTTTGACAGATTCTGTTTTTGATGTGTTGCTTGGTTGTTTTGATGAAACTATGGATTGTATCGGGGGGGGGGGGGGGGTATAAGCCATGGAGAAGTTAGAACACAGTAGGTATAATGCAAATATAAAATGTGAATGGGTTTGCAACAGTACTTAAAGTAGTGATTTGTTTTGTTATACTAACGGATCTCACGAAGGTTTTGTTGAGTTTTGTGTGATTGAAGTTTTCAAGTTTTGGGTGAGATCACGATGGATGAAGGAATAAGGAGTCGCAAGAGCCTAAGCATGGGGATGCCCGAGGCACCCCAAGGTAATATTCAAGGAAGACTCAAGCGTCTAAGCTTGGGGATGCCCCGGAAGGCATCCCCTCTTTCTTCTACCAACCATCGGTAATTTTACTTGGAGCTATATTTTTATTCGTCACATGATATGTGTTTTGCTTGGAGCGTCGTGTATTATATGAGTCTTTGCTTTGTTTGCTTTTTAGTTTGTCACAATCATCCTTGCTGAACACACCTATTTTGAGAGAGCCACACGTTAATCATAATTTGTTAGAATACTCTATGTGCTTCACTTAAATTTTTTGAGCTAGGCAGTTGCTCTAGTGCTTCACTTAAATCTTTTTGAGCATGGCGGTGGCTATATTTTGAAGAAATATTTGAACTCTCGTTCTTCACTTATATTATTTTGAGAGTTGACAAGATTAAAATTTTGAAGAAATAAACTCTCATGCTTCACTTATATTATTTTGAGAGTTGACAAGATGAAAATTTTGAAGAAATAAACTCTCATGCTTCACTTATATTGTTTTGAGAGTTGACAAGATTAAAATTTTGAAGAAATAAACTCTCATGCTTCACTTATATTATTTTGAGAGTTGATAAGATTGAAATTTTGAAGAAATATTTGCACTCTCATGCTTCACTTAAATCTTTTTCAGAGTTGATAATTGTAATGGTAATTTGCACAAGATATGAATTTGGTCCCAAAGTGATGAACATTCAAGAGGGATATAATAAAAACTTTCATATAGATCGTTGGATATGATAAGTGTGATTCCTTGCAATAGTTTTGCGATATGGAGATGATGATATGTGAGTCATGTTAGTGAGTAATTGTGACTTAGTAAGAATATTAGTGTTAAGGTTTGTGATTCCCTATGCATGCACATTAAGTCAATAGTTATGCAAAGAAATTATATCCTACTTATGGTGCATTATTCGGTGTTAGTTATGTTCAATGCATGTTTATGACCGTTTTCGTTTTTTGGTTGGTTGCTTCTCAATATATTTGTTAGCCTTCATTTGTACTAAGCGGAAATACTGCTTGTGCATCCAAACTCCTTAAACCCAAGTTGTGCCAAATGAGTCCACTATATCTACCTATATGCGGTATTTCAATGCCGTTCCAAGTAAATTTGCGTGTGCCAACTCTAATTTTCAAAATAATTTTTCTGTTTTGTGTGCCCGTACCGCTCATGAAGCGGCAAGGGGCGGCCAATATTTTCCATGCTAGGAGTGTTATTCTCACGATGAGTGTTTATTCACTTGTCATTGCACGAGAGAGTGGCTGGTAATAGGGATGCCCAGTCCCACAATGAAATCAAAAATTAATAACAACAAAATTCCTTGGAAAGTGATGGTATGGAGGGCACCCGTGGATACGGCTAGCCATGGATTGTGAAAAATGGTGGAAAGGAAATAAACTTTACGTTCTATTTGGGAACCGCCTATGATGTGTCTAGCATGGAAGATATTGGGAATTCTGGGTCGTTTTCGTTGAAAGGAAAAGCATGCCTCTCAAAATATTTTTTATCTCTCTAATTTAAGCTTTGAGCTCTGGCACATTTGAAAAATCTCTGCTTCCCTCTGCGAAGGGCCTATCTATTTACTTTTATGCAATTTTATTTTCTTGAGTCTCCATCTTCTCTTATAAAGCACCAACTAGAGAGAACTATTGTCATACTTGTGCATTGTGTGTAGCTAATATTTGAGTGTGCTTCATGAATGGATCAATGATTGAGCATAATGGGCTAGGGATAACTTTCTTTAGCGTTGATATTTTGAAATACATGGTTGCTTGTTAGTATGCTTGAGTATTTATATCTTCATGTCAAATTATAGACTATTGCTTCGAATCATTCAAGTCCAATGTCCATGCTACAAAAGAAAAAGAATATGATGAATATGATAGACATCATTCCACATCAAAAATTCTGTTTTTATCATTTACCTACTCGAGGACGAGCAGGAATTAAGCTTGGGGATGCTGATACATCTCCAACGCATCTATAATTTTTGATTGTTCCATGCTGTGATATTATCAATCTTGTATGTTTTATATGCATTTACAGCAATTATATATCATTTTTGGAGACTAACCTATTAACTTAGTGCCCAGTGCCAGTTGCTGTTTTCTGCCCTGTTTTTGTTTTACAGAATATCAATACCAAACGAAGTCCAAATGCCACGAAACTTTTTGGAGATTTTTTTCTGGAGAATACTGATACGTATCCAACGTATCTATAATTTAGGAAGTATTCATTCCATGTTTATTATAGTTTTGTATGATTTTGGTACACTTTTATATGGCTTTTATATGATTTTCATGGACTAACATATTGACCTAGTGCCCAGTGCCAGTTGCTGTTTCCTGCTTGTTTTTGGTTTTCCAGAAAATCTATATCAAACGAAGTCCAAATGCAGCGAAACTTTTTGACGATTTTTTCTGGAACATAAGAGATACTAGAAGCTTTGGGAGGAGGCCAGAAGACCCACAGTGGCCCCACAAGCCACCAGGGCACGCCACCCCCCAGGCGCGCCCTGGTGCCTCATGGCCCCCCTATGGCACCTCTCCGCGTGATTCCAATACCAAAAAATGATATATATTCAGAAACCCCTGAAAGTTAACCTAGATGAGTTTTTACGCCGCCGCAAGCCTCTGTACCTCCATGATCCAATCTACAGCCCTTTTCCGGCACCCTACCGAAGCGGGGAATCATCACCGGAGGCCATCTTCATCATCCCGGCGGTCTCCATGATGAAGAGGGAGTAGTTCACCCTCGGGGCTGAGGGTTTGTACTAGCTAGTAGCTATGTGTTTTATCTCTCTCTCTCTCTCGCGCGTTCTTGATTTGGCACGATCTTGATGTATCGCGAGCTTTGTTAATATAGTTGGATCATATGCTGTTTCTTCCCTCTCTATCCTTGTTGTGATGAATCGAATCTTTTCCCTTTGAGGTTTCGTTATTGTCGGATTGAATATTTCAAATTTGAGAACACTTGATGTATGTCTTGCATATGAATACCCGTGGTGACAATGGGGTATTATATTGATTCACTTGATATATGTTTTGGCACTCAACTCACGGATTCCCGCGGTGACATTGGGGTAATCTATGCATATGGGTTGATGCACGTTTTCATTATCTTTTCTCCGATAGAAACTTTGGGGTGCTCCTTGAAGTTCTTTGTGTTGGATTGAATATTATGAATCTGAAGTTGTTTGATGCATATCGAATAATCAACTCACGGATACTTGTGGTGACATTGGAGTATCTAGGTGACATTAGGGTTGGTTGATGTGTTTCATATGGTGTTATTTTAGTACGAACTCTAGGGCTATTCGTGACACTTATAGGGATGGCTCAATAGATTGATCGGAAAGGATAACTTTGAGGTGGTTTCGTATCCTACAACAATTTCTATCTTATGTTCTGCGCGAATAGGAACTTTGGAGTGATTCTTTGTCGCACGTTGAGGGATTGTTATATGATCCAATTATGTTAACATTGTTGAGAGATTGCACTAGTGAAAGTATGAACCCTAGGCCTTATTTCTAAGCATTGCAATACCGTTTGTGCTCACTTTTGTTACTTGCTACCTTGCTGTTTTTATATTTTTAGATTACAAAAACCTATATCTACTATCCATACTACACTTTTATCACCATCTCTTCGCCGTACTAGTGCACCTATACAATTTACCATTGTATTGGGTGTGTTGGGGACACAAGAGATTTCTTGTATTTGGTTGCAGGGTTGTTTGAGAGATACCATCTTCAACCTACGCCTCCCACGGATTGATAAACCTTAGGTCATCCACTTGAGGGAAAATTGCTACTGTCCTACAAAACTCTGCGCTTGGAGGCCCAACACGAGTCTACAAGAATAAGTTGTGTAGTAGACATCAAGCTCTTTTCTGGCGCCGTTGCTGGGGAGGTGAGTGCTTGAAGGTATATCTTTAGATCTTGCAATCGAATCTTTTAGTTTCTTGTTTTATCACTAGTTTGGTTTATAAAAGAAAACAAAAAAAATGGAATTGAGGTTGCCTCATATTATTCGTCTTTATCATGTCTTTCTTGAAAATGATGGAGCGGAAAATTGTGCTCAATGGATAGAAGAAGAATTTAATAAAATGTTTGGCATAAAATCTTTGAATGATGAGCATGATTGCAATGTTGTTAGTATGAATTCTATGAACATCCAAAATACTAATGATGGTTGCACTAGTCATGACAAAAATGTTTCTGATAAGCATGTCGATTTTTGTGGAGTGCATAAAGTTTGTGAAGACATGCCTTATTGGGATGATCGATTTTGTAAGAAGCATAAACATGATAGAACCAATTTTTTTCTCAAAGTGATAGATGAATTTGCTACAAAATTATGCTCTCTTCATCCCATTACTTGTGAACTTTGCAATAAAGTTGGTCACCTTAATTTTCAATGCATACTTTTTCACGATCGAATCATGGCTAAATATTGTAATGACTTGACCGCCCTTGAACTATATAATGAGGTTTATCTATTTTTTGGGTGTGAGGAATTGACACATAAAAAAAGTTGGTTTGAAGTATTCATTCTCATAGACAACATTGAAACTAATCTAGAGGAAATCTATATGTTTTGTGTGGTAAATTGCAATGAGAATGCTTATATTGCCAACTACAGAAAGATGGGAAAACCAATAGAATATAAAAGGAACACTAATGAAAGGGTAAAGATTTCCACTTTCCCTCCTATTGTCTCTCATGATGAAATAGGTGACGAGGAGGAGCTTCCTATTCAACCAATTTCATCAATAAGAAGCTCAAAAAAATTGATTAAACCCACACATGATGTGGTGAAGAAGAAGAAAAGAAGAAAGAGTAGAGGTAAAAAAATATCCCTCCCAAATAATGTTGCCCCTATTATTGTTGTGCCTCATGAGAGTGAATCAAAAATAATTGTGGAACATGATATACTTGATGATGATATTGCTTCTTTGTCTTATGGTACAATGTCCGAAGGTACTATTGAGGATGATTTTATTATGCCTATTACTCATTATGATGATTATGATTGGGAAGATAATGATACTTCTTATGATCTTGAAAATCTTTATGGCACCAACTTGGAAAATTATGATGATAATTGTTATACTATTGGTGCTATTCATACTATTAATGATGAAAGTGATTATGCTTACGATATGCAAAGCCACAAGCTTGGGGATGCTATGTTTGATGAGAATGACATGTTTGAGAATTTATTTGCTGCAATTGATGTTTGTCCCAAGCTTGGAGATGCTATACTTAATGAAGATGATCTTTTTAGTCCCCCTACTTTGAATGATCAAATTTGTTATGATGATTTCATGCCTCCTATCTATGATGATTATTGTGATGATACTTATGTTATGAAAAATAGTGATGATTATTATTATAATACTTGTTATAATCCTTTTACTGAACATCACTCTTTTAATGTGGAAACAATTTATAGTATTTGAGTTTCATACTATACTCCCACTATTATGAATGAGAAGAAAATTGCTTGTTTGGAGAGTAATAAAAATTCTATGCTTGTGGATCATGAAAAGAATGCTTTATATGATAGCTATATTGATGAATCCATTCATGATGCTACTGAAAATTATTATGAGAGAGGAACATATGATTCATGATGCTCCCATTATGTTTCAATTCTTCACTTTTTATGTGAGCATCATTAAAATCATCATGCCTAGCTAAACGGCATTAAAGAAAAGCGCTTGTTGGGAGACAACCCAATACTTATACCTTCTGTTTTTTTGTGTTCACATGATTAATCTACTGCGGTAATCATGTTTTATATGTTTTCTTTCAATAATGTGCCAAGTAAAGCCTTTGGGATAGTGTGGATGATAGTTGACTTGATTCTGTGCAAAAACAAAAACTTTTGCGTCCAGTGCTGGAATTTCTATTCTATACTGGAGCATGATTAAATTCTGAAATTTTTACTGAGTATTGGGTTACAAATTGTTTACGTTGTCCTAATTGTTCAGAATTTTTGGAGGTACAAAAGTATGGGTTTTAAATCGCTCACTACACGCTGTTCTGTTTTTGACAGATTCTGTTTTCGGTGCATAGTTTGCTTGTTTTAGTGTTTCCATAGCTTATATTATGAGATATAAATTGTGGAAATGATAGACTACAGTAGGCATTATGTGAGAACAATTATGAATCTTGTCTTGACAGTACCTAAGTGGATGATTTATTTTTATCATACTAACCTATCTCACGAAGTTCCGTTAAGTTTTGTGTGATTGAAGTTTTCAAGTTTTGGGTGAGATATTGATATGAGGAGAATATGGAGCGACAAGACCCTAAGATTGGGGATGCCCAAGGCATCCCAAGGTAATATTCAAGGAAGACCCAAGCAACTAAGCTTGGGGATGCCCCAGAAGGCATCCCCTCTTTCGTCTTCAACACTATCGGTAACCTCACTTGGAGCTATATTTTTATTCGTCACATAATATGAGTTTTGCTTGGAGCATCATTTTATTCTGTTGATATTTGCTTGCTGTTATCAATAATCATGTTCTGTATCTTTTAGTTCAATAAAATGCCAATTATAGCCTTTACCATGCTCAGTTTGCAAGTTCATGTGTTGCTGTTTGAAAACAGAAAGTTTTCTGTTATGTCCAGAATAATCCTGAATAGTAAGAACATGATAAAAATCTGAAATTTTTACACAGTAAGCATGCATGAGTTCTCTGTCACGTGGTAAGTTTTCAGAATTTTTGGAGTTAGGGAAGTATGAATTCTTATTCATTCTTTACAGACTGTTCTGTTTTGGCTGATTGATGTTACAGTTGCATTGTTTGCATATGTTTGCTAGTTTAATGTTTCTATTTGTGGATAGGAGTATTAAATATGTGGTAGGGAAAGATCCAGGCACATATATCCAGTTGAATATAGGTGATCATGGGTTATTATTGTTGACATTATCCATGGGATAAATAAGTTGGGAGGCAAAACATTAAGCCCCTATTTTCCTATGTGTTTGACTGAAACGGTTTGTTCTAAAAATATGCTTTGAGTGTCAGCAATCATGGAAGACTAAATGATGGTTGAGTATGTGGAATTTGCTAGATCAAAGCTCTTACATAGACCCTTCCTAAAAATAAGATGAATTGCAACTGTTTGATGACTGAGAACATAGTTTGTTAGTTTTCAAGAAAGTTTATGGCCTATACTTTAAACATGTGAATAGCTTGATACTTGATCATGAGAAGTTTTATGAGATGAGCTACTGATTATGATATATATTGATGCTAGAAAAAGTGACTGAAATTATCATTGATCAACCTTATGCACTATGCTAGCATTCACACTTCATAAATTATTTCTTTTATCATTTACCTACTTGAGGACGAGCAGGAATTAAGCTTGGGAATGCTGATACGTCTCCAACGTATCTATAATTTATGAAGTATTCATGCCATGTTTATTATAGTTTTGTATGATTTTGGTGCACTTTTATATGGCTTTTATATGATTTTCATGGACTAACATATTGACCTAGTGCCCAGTGCCAGTTGTTGTTTTCTGCTTGTTTTTGGTTTTCCAGAAAATCTATATCAAATGAAGTCCAAATGCAGCGAAACTTTTTGATGATTTTTTCTGGAACATAAGAGACTCTAGAAGCTTTGGGAGGAGGCCAGAAGACCCACAGTGGCCCCACGAGCCACCAGGGAGAGCCACCCCCCCAGGCGCGCCCTGGTGCCTCGTGGGCCCCCTGTGGAACCTCTCCGCGTGATTCCAATACCAAAAAATCATATATATTCATAAACCCCCGAAAGTTAACTTAGATGAGTTTTTACGCCGCCGCAAGCCTCTGTACCTCCATGATCCAATCTACAGCCCTTTTTCGGCACCCTACCGGAGGGGGGAATCATCACCGGAGGCCATCTTCATCATCCCGACGGTCTCCATGACGAGGAGGGAGTAGTTCACCCTCGGGGCTAAGGGTTTGTACCAGTAGCTATGTGTTTTATCTCTCTCTCTCTCTCGCATTCTTGATTTGGCACGATCTTGATGTATCGCGAGCTTTGTTAATATAGTTGGATCATATGGTGTTTCTTCCCTCTCTATCCTTGTTGTGATGAATCGAATCTTTTCCCTTTGAGGTTTCGTTATTTTCGGATTGAATATTTCAGATTTGAGAACACTTGATGTATGTCTTGCATATGAATACCCGTGGTGACAATGGGGTATTATATTGATTCACTTGATATATGTTTTGGCACTCAACTCGCGGATTCCCGCGGTGACATTGGGGTAATCTATGCATATGGGTTGATGCACGTTTTCATTATCTTTTCTCCGATAGAAACTTTGGGGTGCTCCTTGAAGTTCTTTGTGTTGGATTGAATATTATGAATCTGAAATTGCTTGATGCATATCGAATAATCAACTCACGGATACTTGTGGTGACATTGGAGTATCTAGGTGACATTAGGGTTGGTTGATGTGTTTCATATGGTGTTATTTTAGTACGAACTCTAGGGCTATTCGTGACACTTATAGGGATGGCTCAATAAATTGATCGGAAAGGATAACTTTGAGGTGGTTTCGTACCCTACAACAATTTCTATCTTATGTTCTCCGCGAATAGGAACTTTGGAGTGATTCTTTGAAGCACGTTGAGGGATTGTTATATGATCCAATTATGTTAACATTGTTGAGAGATTGCACTAGTGAAAATATAAACCCTAGGCCTTATTTCTAAGCATTGCAATACCATTTGTGCTCACTTTTGTTACTTGCTACCTTGCTGTTTTTATATTTTCAGATTACAAAAACCTATATCTACTATCCATACTACACTTTTATCACCATCTCTGCGCCGAACTAGTGCACCTATACGATTTACCATTGTATTGGGTGTGTTGGGGACACAAGAGATTTCTTGTATTTGGTTGCAGGGTTGTTTGAGAGATACCATCTTCAACCTACGCCTCCCACGGATTGATAAACCTTAGGTCATCCACTTGAGGGAAAATTGCTACTGTCCTACAAAACTCTGCGCTTGGAGGCCCAACACGAGTCTACAAGAATAAGTTGTGTAGTAGACATCAAATACCAACACTAGAAGCTTCGGGAGGAGGCCAGAAGCCCCAGGGGGTGCCCACGAGGCACCAGGGCACTCCTGGGGGGGGGGGGCAAGCGCGCCCTAGTACCTCGTGGGGCCCACAAAGCTCCGTTTGACCTAATTCCACCACTATAAATTCCCAAAAAATCAGAAACCCTCAGGGGAGTCCACGAAATACTTTTTCCGCCACCGCAAGCTTCTATTCTCGAGAGATCCCATCTGGGGTCCTTCTCCGGTAATCTGCCGGAGGGAGAATCGATCACAGAGGGGCTCTACATCAACCTTGCTGCCCTTCCGATGATGCGTGAGTAGTTTACCACAGACCTTCCGGTCCATAGTTAGTAGCTAGATGGCTCTTCTCTCTTTTTGATCTTCAATACAATGTTCTCCTCGATGTTCTTGGAGTTTTATCCGATGTAATCACTTTTTGCGGTGTGTTTGTTGGGATCCGATGAATTGTGAGTTTATGATCAGATTATCCATGAATATTATTTGAGTCTTTGTTGCACTCTTTTATGCATGATTATTATAGCCTCGTATTTCCTCTCCGATCCATTGATTTGGTTTGGCCAACTAGATTGATTTATCTTGCCATGGGAAGAGGCGCTTTGTAATGGGTTCGATCTTGCGGTGCTCAATCCCAGTGACAGAAAGGGACATGACACGTATGTATCATTGCTATTAAGGGTAAAAGGATGGGGTTTATTCATACGTGAGTTTATCTTGTCTACATCATGTCATCGTTCTTAAGGCGTTACTCCGTTCTTTATGGACTTAATACACTAGATGCATGCTGGATAGCGGTCGATGTGTGGAGTAATAGTAGTAGATGCAGGCAGGAGTCGGTCTACTTGTCTCGGACGTGATGCCTATATACATGATCATTGCCTTGGATATCGTCATGATTATTTGCATTTCTATCAATTGCCCAACAGTAATTTGTCTACCCACCGTATGCTATTTTCTTGAGAGAAGCCTCTAGTGAAAACTATGGCCCCCGGGTCTATCTAAATCTTATACTAAAACCCTTAAAATACTTGCTGCACTTTTTCTTTATTTATTTTATTTTGTATTTTTGTTTCAATCTATGTATCTATCACATACAATTTAATCTTGCAACTTACCGCCGAGGGATTGACAACCCCTTGATTGCGTTGGGTGACAACCCCTTGATTGCGTTGGGTGCAAGGATTTGTTGTTTTGTGTGCAGGTGCTGCTAACGAGGTGTTGCGTGATTCTCCTACTGGATTGATAACCTTGGTTTCATAACTGAGGGAAATACTTATCTCTACTATACTGCATCTCCCTTCCTCTTCAGGGAATTACCAACGCAGCTCACAAGTAGCAGGAATCACAAACCTTAACACCAATATTCTTACTAAACCATAATTATTCACTAACATGACTCACATATTATCATCTCCATATCGCAAAACTATTGCAAGGAATCAAACTTATCATATCCATTGATCTATATGAAAGTTTTTATTATATCCCTCTTGAATATTCATCACTTTGGGACCAAATTCATATCTTGTGCAAATTACCATTACTATTGTCAACTCTCAAAATAATATAAGTGAAGCATGAGAGTGTATGACAAACTACTCCAAAAAGATATAAGTGAAGATCAAATGAGTAGTTAAGTAAATAGGTAGCTATGTGAGGGCTCTCTCTCATTTAAAAGTTTCAGATCTCAAGTATTTTATTCAAACAGCAAAGAAAACAAAATGAAATGACATTCCAAGAATAGCACATATCATGTGAAGAAGTAAAAACTTAGGTTAACCGATAGGTGTTGATGAAGGAAGGTGGGATGCCAACCGGGGCATCCCCAAGCTTAGTTGCTTGAGATTTCTTGGAATGTTATCTTGGGGTGCCTTGGGCATCCCCAAGCTTGAGCTCTCGTGTCTCCTTAATTCCTCTCATATCATGGCTTCTCCTAAATCTTTAAAAACTTCATCCACACAAAACTCAACAAGAACTCGTGAGATAAGTTAGTATAAATCAACTCAAAACCTTAACATTCTCTACTGTAGCAAATCACAAAAATTATAATTAAACATTGCCTACTAAATGCCTCTGCATATTTAATACTCTTATCCACAAATAGAAACATTAAACAAGCAAACATATGCAAACAATGCAACTATAATAGCAATCTGCCAAAACAAAATAGTCTGCAAAGGGGGATTTAAAATTCATACTTCCCTAACTCCAAAAATTATGAAAAATTACCACGTGACAGAGGTAAAAATTTCAGATTTTTATCATGTTCTGACAATTCACAAAAATTCAGGACATAACAGAAAACTTTCTGTTTTCAAACAACAACACATAAACTTGCAAACTGAGCATGGTAAAGGCTATAATTGGCATTTTATTGAATTAAAAGATACACAACATGATTATTGATAACAGCAAGCAAATCTCACTAAAAGAAAATGACGCTCCAAGCAAAACACATATGATGTGACGAATAAAAATATAGCTCCAAGTAAGGTCACCGATAATGTTGAAAATGAAAGAGGGGATGCCTTCCGGGGCATCCCCAAGCTTAGACGCTTGAGTCTTACTTGATTATTACCTTGGGGTGCCTTGGGAATCCCCAAGCTTAGGGTCTTTCCACTCCTTATTCTCCTCATATCGATATCTCACCCAAAACTTGAAAACTTCAATCACACAAAACTTAACGGAACTTGTGAGATAGGTTAGTATGATAAAAATAAATCACCCACTTAGGTAATTTCAAGACAAGATACATAATTGTTCTCACATAATTCCTACTGTATTCTATCATTTACACAATTTATATTACTCAATATAAGCTGTGGAAACACTAAAACAAGCAAACTATGCATCGAAAACAGAATCTGTCAAAAACAGAACAGCATGTAATGAGCGATTTAAGAACCATATTTCTGTACCTCCAAAAATTCTGAAAAATTAGGAAAATATAAAAAAATTGTAACCCAATACTGTGTAAAAATTTCAGAATTTTTTCACGCTCCAGTACATAATAGAAATTCTAGCACTGGACGCAAAAGTTTCTGTTTTTGCACAGAATCAAATCAACAAGCATCCACACTATCCCAAAGGCTTTACTTGGCACATTATTGAAATAAAACATATAAAACATGATTACCACAGTAACTTAATCATGTGAACACACAAAAACAGTAGGTAGAGATACTGGGTTGTCTTCCAACAAGCGCTTTTCTTTAATGCCTTTTTAGCTAGGCATGATGATTTCAATGATGCTCGCATAAAAGTAAAGAATTGAAACACAAAGAGAGCATCATGAAGCATATGACTAGCACATTTAAGCCTAACCCACTTCCTATGCATAAGGATTTTGTGAGCAAACAATTTATGGAGCAAGAATCAACTAGCATAGGAAGGCAAAACAAGCATAACTTCAAAACTTTCAACACATAGAGAGGAAGCTTGATATTATTGCAACACCTACAAGCATATGATCCTCTCTCATAATAATTTTCAGTAGCATCATGAATGAATTCAACAATATAGCTATCACATAAAGCATTCTTTTCATGATCCACAAGCATAGAATTTTTATTACTCTCCACATAAGCAAATTTCTTCTCATTCATAAAAGTGGGAGTATCATATGAAACTCGAATACTATAAATTGTTTCCACATTAAAAGAGTAATGTTCAGAAAAAGGGTAATCATAATTATGACAATTTTTATAAATATAATCATCACTACTTTTTATAACATAAGTATCATCACAATAATCATCATAAGTAGGAGGCATGCAATCATCATTACAAATTTGATCATTCAAAGTAGGGGGACTAAAAAGATCATCTTCATTAAGCATAGCATCCCCAAGCTTGGGACAAGCATTAATTGTAGCAAATAAATTCTCAAACATGTCATTCTCATCAAACATAGCATCCCCAAGCTTGTTGGTTTGCATATCATTAGCATTATCACTATTATCATCAATAGTATGAATAGCACCAATAGTATAACAATTATGATCATATTCCTCCAAGTTGGTGCCATAAAGATTTTCAAGATCATAAGAAGTATCATTATCTTCCCAATCATAATCATCACAACAAGCAATAGGCATAACAAAATCATGATCAAGTGTATCATCGTCCACAATTATTTTTGATTCATTCTCATAAGGTACAACAATAGTAGGAGCAACATTATTTGGGAGAGATACCTCTTTTCCTCTACTTTTCCTTCTTTTCTTTTTCTTTACCACATTATGTGTGGGTTTATTTAATTCTTCCGAGCTTCTTATCGAAGAGATTGGTTGGATAGGAAGCTCCTCCTCGTTACCTGTTTCATCATGAGAGAAAATAGGAGGGAAAGGGGGAATCTTTACCCTTTCATTAGTATTTCTTTTTATATTCTATTTGTTTTCCCGTTTTCCTATAGTTGGCAATATAAGCATTCTCCTTGCAATTTACCATACAAAACATATAGATTTCCTTTAGATTAGTTTCAATGTCATCCGTGAGAATGAATACTTCAAACCAACTATTTTTATGTGACAATTCCTCACACCCCAAGAATAGATAAAGCTCATTATATAGTTCGAGGGCGGTCAAGTCATTACAATATTTAGCCATGATTCGATCATGAAAAAGTATGCATTGAAAATTAAGGTGACCAACTTTATTGCAAAGTTCACAAGTAATAGGATAAAGAGAACATAATTTTGTAGCAAATTCATCTATCACTTTGAGCAAAAAATTGGTTGTATCATGTTTATGCTTCTTACAAAATCTATCATCCCTATAAGGCATGTCTTCACAAACTTTATGCACTCCACAAAAATTGACATGCTTATAAGAAACATTTTTGTCATGACTAGTGCAATCATCTTTAGTATTTTGGACATTCATAACAATATTGCAATCATGCTCATCATTCGAAGATTTTATGCCAAACATTTTATTGAATTCTTCTGCTATCAATTGAGCACAATTTTCCGCTCCATCATTTTCAAGAAAGAGATTATAAAGTTGAATAATATGAGGCAACCTCAATTCCATTTTTTTGTAGTTTTCTTTTATAAACCAAACTAGTGATAAAACAAGAAACTAAAAGATTCGATTGCAAGATCTAAAGATATACCTTCAAGCACTCACCTCCCCGGCAACGGCGCCAGAAAAGAGCTTGATGTCTACTACACAACTTTATTCTTGTAGACTCGTGTTGGGCCTCCAAGCGCAGAGTTTTGTAGGACAGCGGCAATTTTCCCTCAAGTGGATGACCTAAGGTTTATCAATCCGTGGGAGGCGTAGGATGAAGATGGTCTCTCTCAAACAACCCTGCAACCAAATACAAGAAATCTCTTGTGTCCCCAACACACCCAATACAATGGCAAATTGAATAGGTGCACTAGTTCGGCGAAGAGATGGTGATACAAGTGTAGTATGGATAGTAGATATAGGTTTTTGTAATCTGAAATAATAAAAACAGAAGGTAACTAGTAATAAAAGTGAGCACAAACGGTATTGCAATGCTTGAAAATAAGGCCTAGGGTTCATACGTTCACTAGTGCAATCTCTCAACAATGCTAACATAATTGGATCATATAACCATCCCTCAACATGCGATAAAGAATCACTCCCAAGTTCCTATTAGCGGAGAACATAAGATAGAAATTGTTTGTAGGGTACGAAACCACCTCAAAGTTATCCTTTCCGATCGATCTATTGAGCTATTCCTATAAGTGTCACAAACAGCCCTAGAGTTCATACTAAAATAACACCATATGATACACATCAACCAACTCTAATGTCACCTAGATACTCCAATGTCACCACAAGTATCCGTGAGTTGATTATACGATATGCATCAAACAACTTCATAATCATAATATTCAATCCACACAAAGAACTCCAAGGAGCACCCCAAAGTTTCTATCGGAGAAAAGATAATGAAAACGTGCATCAACCCCTATGCATAGATTACCCCAATGTCACCGCGGGAATCCGCGAGTTGAGTGCCAAAACATATATCAAGTGAATCAATATAATACCCCATTGTCACCACAGGTATTTATATGCAAGACATACATCAAGTGTTCTCAAATCTGAAACATTCAATCCGCCAATAACGAAACCTCAAAGGGAAAAGATTCGATTCATCACAACAAGGATAGAGAGGGAAGAAACACCATATGATCCAACTATATTAACAAAGCTCGCGATACATCAAGATCGTGCCAAATCAAGAACACAAGAGAGAGAGAGAGACAAAACACATAGCTACTGGTACAAACCCTCAGCCCCGAGGGTGAACTACTCCCTCCTCGTCATGGAAACCGCCGGGATGATGAAGATGGCCTCCAGTGATGATTCCCCCCTCCGGCAGGGTGCCGGAAAAGGGCTGTAGATTAGATCGTGGAGGTAAAGAGGCTTGCGGTGGCGTAAAAACACATCTAGGTTAAATTTCGGGGGTTTCTGAATATATAGGATTTTTCAGCATTGGAATCACGCAAAGAGGTGCCACAGGGGGCCCACGAGGCACCAGGGCACGCCTGGGAAGGGGGACAGGCGCGCCCAGGTGGCTTGTGGGGCCCCTGTGGCTCTTCTGCTGCTCCTCCGAAGCTTCCTGGGTCTGTTTCCTTCCAGAAAAAATCATTAAAAAGTTTCGCTGCATTTGGACTTCATTAGATATGGATTTTCTGGAAAACAAAAAACAAGCAGAAAACAACAACTGGCACTGGGCACTAGGTCAATATGTTAGTCCATAAAAATCATATAAAAGTCATATAAGAGTGCACCAAAATCATACAAAACTATAATAAACATGGCATGAATACTTCATAAATTATAGATACGTTAGAGACGTATCAGTGAAGCATGAGAGTTCAAATATTTCTTCAAAATATAGCCACCGCCGTGCTCAAAAAGATTTAAGTGAAGCACATAGAGTATTCTAACAAATCATGAATAATGTGTGTCCCTCTCAAATAGGTTTGTTCAGTAAAGACGATTGTGACAAACTAAAAAGAAAACAAAGAAAAGACTCATATAATACACGACGCTCCAAGTAAAACACATATCATGTGATGAATAAAAATATAGCTCCAAGTGAGTTACCGATAGATTGTAGACGAAAGAGGGGATGCCTTCCAGGGCATCCCCAAGCTTAGACGCTTGAGTCTTCCTTGAATATTACCTTGGGGTGCCTTGGGCATCCCCAAGCTTAGGCTCTTGCCACTCCTTATTCCTTTGTCCATCGTAGTCTCACCCAAAACTTGAAAACTTCAATCACACAAATCTCAACAAAACCTTCGTGAGATCCGTTAGTATAACAAACAAATCTTAAACTTTAGGTACTGTTATAAATTGATTCATATTTAATATTGGCATAATGCTACTGTACTCCAACTTCTCCATGACTCATACCCCCCGATACGATCCATAGATTCATCAAAATAAGCAAACTATGCAACAAAAATAGAATCTATCTAAAACAAAACAGTCTGTAAATATCTATTTAAAAGCCATACTTATGTATCTCCAAAAATTCATAAAAATTAGGAAAACGTGGGAAATTCATATACCAATACTGTGTAAAAATTTCAGATTTTTCTGACACTCCAGTACAGAACTAACATTCCAGCACTGGACGCAAAACTTTCTGTTTTCCAAACTGCATCAATTATACTATCTTCCAAATCATCCCAAAGGCATTACTTGGCACAAACACTAATTAAAACATAAAAAAACAATCATAATAGAGGCTAAAATTGTGTAAACACACAAGAACAGTAGTAAAAAGTTTATTGGGTTGTCTCCTGATAAACCACAAGTATAGGGGATCGCAACAGTTTTCGAGGGTAGAATATTCAACCCAAATTTATTGATTCGACACAAGGGGAGCCAAAGAATATTTGCAAGTATTAGCAGTTGATTTGTCAATTCAACCACACCTGCAGACTAAATATCTGCAGCAGAGTTATCAGTAGCACAGTAGTATGATAGTTTGATAGCAGTAGCAATAAGAATAACGGTAACAGTAACGGTAGCAGCAATAGTAGTAGCAATTGTGACAGCAGTAGCAACAGTAGTAACTTAACAAGAACAATATGTGAAAAACTCGTAGGCATTGGATCGGTGATTATGTTGGATAACATTCATCATATAACAGTCATAACCTAGGGCGACACAGAACTAGCTCCAATTCATCAATGTAATGTAGGCATGTATTCCATATATAGTCATACGTGCTTGCGATAAGAACTTGCATGACATCTTTTGTCCTACCCTCCCGTGGCAGCGGGATCCATAAGGAAACTAAGGGATATTAAGGCCTCCTTTTAATAGAGAACCAAAACAAAGCATTAACACATAGTGAATACATGAACTCCTCAAACTACGACAATCACCGGAAAGAATCCCAATTATTGTCACCTTGGGGTATGCGGATCATAACACGTAGCAGGTGCATATAACTTGCAAGATCGGATCAAGAACGTTAGTATACTCATGAAAACATAAAGGGTTCAGATCTAAAATCATGGCACTCGTGCCCTAGTGACAAGCATTAAGCATAGCAAAGTCATAGCAACATCAATCTCAGAACATAGTGGACACTAGGGATCAAGCCCTAACAAAAGTAACTCGATTACATGATAAATCTCATCCAACTCATCACTGTCCAGCGAGCCTACGAAGGAATTACTCACTCCCGGCGGCGAGCATCATGAAATTGGTGATGAAAGATGGTTGATGATGACGATGCCGGAAGATCCCCCTCTCCGGAGCCCCGAATGGACTCCAGATCTGGCCTCCCGATGAAGAACAGGTGGTGGCGGCGGCTCCGTATCGTGAAACACAATAAAACTTCCTCTCTTATTTTTTTCTCTGGAATTGTGAATTTATAGGCCTGAGATTAGGGTCAGCGGAGCCACGTGGGCCCCACAAGCCACCAGGGCACGCTAGGGGGGTGGCGCGCCCTGGTGCCTCGTGGGAAGCAGGTGGCCCCCTCCAGTAGGTCTTGGCTCCAATATTTTTTATATATTCCATAAAAAATCTCCAACAAGTTTCGTCCAATTCCAAGAACTTTTATTTCTGCACAAAAAACAACACCATGGTAGTTCTGCTGAAAACAGTGTCAGTTCGGATTAGTTTCATCCAAATCATGCAAATTAGAGTCCAAAACAAGAGCAAAAGTGTTTGGAAAAGTAGATACGACGGAGACGTATCAACTCCCCCAAGCTTAACTCATTGCTTGTCCTGAAGAAATTCAGTTGACACATTGAAAGTGATAAAGAAAAACTTTTACAAACTCTTTTGTTCTTGTATCTATATATATGCTTAAATAGTACCTAAGTTTTAAGCAAAGATTATGACTAACCATGCAAATGATAACTCTTAGAAATTATATTCACTCATATCAATGGCATAATCAACTAGCTAGCAATAATAAGACATCTCAATTGCCAACACTTTGTCAAAACAATCATGATATAATATGACAACATGGTATCTCGCTAGCCCTTTCTGAGACCGCAAAACATAAATGCAGAGCACCTCCAAAGTTCAAGCAGTGACTAAACATTGTAATTCATGGTAGAAGAGATCCAGTCATGATGCACACAACATTAACTATACACAATGCATGAGAATGACAATAGTGCTCTCAGGACTGGTGCTTATTTGAGGAGGTGGTGACTCAACAATAAAAGTAAAATAACATAAAAGTAAATAGATAGGCCTTTCGCAGAGGGAAGCATGGATTTGCAGAGGTGCCAGAGCTCGAAGCTTAAATCAGAGATAAATAAAATTTTGGGAGGTATGCATTTCCTGTCAACGTCACGACCGAGAGTTTTCAATATCTTCCATGCTAAACACATTAGCGGCGGTTCCCAAGCGGTAAAGTAAAGTTTACTCCCCCTCCACCAACAAACACAAGCCATGGCTAGCCGAATCCTCGGGTGCCCTCCATACCAACAACTTTCCGGGGGAGTTCGTTTTATTATTTTGCAATTTTAATTATGGGATTGGGCATCCCGATTACCAGCCCCTCTCGTGCAAGGACAAGTGAATAAACACTCATCATGAGAATAACCCGCGTAGCATGGAAGATACTGACCGCCCCCTATCGCTCCATGAGCGGTACAGGCACACAAAACAGATGTTCATTTGAATATTTAGAGGTGGCACATGCAAATTTACTTAGAACGGCAGAGTAATACCGCATATAGGTAGATATAGTGGACTCATCTGGAATAACTTTGGTTTAGGGGTTTTGATGCACAAGCAGTATTCCCGCTTAGTACAGGCGAAGGCTAGCAAATAGGTTGAGAAGCGACCAGCTAGAGAGCAAAAATGGTCATAATTCATGCATTATGAATAATCAACATTGAATACTAGCATGAGTAGGATATAAGCACCATGAACATAAATATCGTGAAGGCTATGTTGGTTTTGAATCAACTACATGCGTGAACATGTGCCAAGTCAAGCCACTCGAAACATTCAGAGGAGGATACCATATCATCATACTACGTCATGAACATTTTAATGCCTGTTGACACCCAAGATAAATCATTATCCACTCCTAGCTACTTAAGCATGACATGAGCAACTATAATCTCTAATTGTCATCATAAACATGTTTAATCATAATATGCTGAATCATGGATACTGAGTTAAACATATTTACAAAAACAAAAACAAGTTGAGTTCATACCCGCTTTTCCTTACCACAGTCACTTCATCAAATTATCGTCATTATTGCCTTTCACTTGCACGATTGAATGATGTGAAAATAATAATAGTGCAAGAGTGATGTGGACTAAGCTGGAATCTGCAAACATTTTATTCAAAGGAGAAGACAAGGCAATATGGGCTCTTTGTTAGATCAACAATAATGCATACGAGAGCCACTCAACATTTTCATCGTGGTCTTTTCCTTACAATGACTCAACAAAAGAAAAGAATTTCAGAGAAACATACTGAAATATTTTTGGAGTTTTCATTTTTTTCTTGAAGGAAGCAATTTAAAGAAGACAAAACAAAAACGAGAAAAACTATTTACACGGGAAAGCTCCCAACAAGCAAAAGAAGAAATGGGAAATCTTTTTGGGTTTTCTCAAAGTTTTTCAAACACACAAGAAGAAAACGAAAAAAATAAAACTAACATGGATTATACAATGAAAAAGTATGAACACCGACAATTGGAATGAAATGTGTGGACGTGAATGAAATGTCGGTGAGAGATACGTACTCCCCCAAGCTTAGGCTTTTGGCCTAGCATGGTCTACGGCCATCCGTAGTAGCCATACGGTCCCATGTGAAAGTGCTGAGGCGGCTGCACCCGAGTGTCCCAATCCTGGGCCTCCTCCTCTGCCGCTGCCAAGGCGTTCCGGTAAGCAACGATGTCCGGTGGCATCACGATATATCCGTTCCTGGCATGAGAATCAAACAAAGCGGGTGTAGGCAACGGAATAATATCACGAGTATTCTCACTAAAAACCAAGTTATAATGAATGTGGTGAGGAGGCTAAGGGGCATCAAGAAAGTGGTGGTCCCTCAGAGATTGGTGATCTAAGTAAACTCTAGGCAATAAGTAATCATGAGGGTGAATGTTAACATTAAAATGTCTCGCTAAGCGAGTAGCATAAATACCACCATGAATTTTACCCTTAGTCCTATTAGTGTGCAGGCGGCGTGCAATGATAGCTCCCAGGTTATAAGGGTTGTCATTATAAAGTGCGTGGCGTAAAATGGCAAAGTCAGGTGCACATAGCGCGCCACCTTGCTCTCTAGCAGTCAAGCATTTCCCTATGAATAAAGCAAAGTAATGAACAGAGGGAAACTGCAAGCTAGTGGCTCGGGCTCTCAACACGCCCCTTTCCTCTCCCACAGTTAATGTGCGGAGGAAGCCCTCGAACTCCTCCGGGTGAGGCTCTCTAATTTCCCCAACAAAGGGGATCAAACAAATCTCACAAAACTCAGCCAGAGGTATCTGGTGATGTTCAGCATATAAATCAAAGCGCACCTCAGGGGGTTCGAGCCTATTCAGAAAATGAAAGTTTTGCACAAAGGAATTCGTAAGGATGTGGTGCTGGTCACACTCATCTGCGAGGAAGTCGATCAATCCAGCATTAGCGACAAATTGCGTGAACTCTTGGTAGAATCCAGCTTCGTTCATGAAGGCATTGTGCGGCCATTCGCACGGCCGGACCTCCGTCCTACGCGAAATGTTGAGGTCTTTGTCCGAGGAGTCCCCAAGGACTCCCTTGGCGGTCCGCTTCGAACAACTCCTCCGGAAGATATTCATTTTCCTAAGAACAAACTTCTAAAAAAATTTGGGCCACAAAATGATGTCAATAAAACTTCACAAGATTGATAGCAACTACTCATATGGATGTCTAGAGGCTATATCAAGCATTCAAACTACTTGGAACTCAAAGAATTCAACATGCAAGCTCATTTTCAGTAGCACCAAGAGTAGCTAATTATGCAAAATATAATCCACTAAAACAAAAACTAATTGGAGCAATGGAGGAGTCACATACCAAGGAGCAATGTCCCAAAACAGTTTCGGAAACGGAGCTCCGAGCAAAGAGATCGAAAATCTCAGGTTTGGGAGCAAGAACACGAGAGAGAGAGAGAGCTACCAGGAATTTTTGCTAGAGGTAAGAGACGAAGTGAGCTGAGGGAATAAGTGAGGGGGTCCCTGTGGGGCCCACAAGCCACCAGGGCGCGCCAGGGGGGGTGGCGCGCCCTGGTGCCTCGTGGACACCTGGGGTACCCCCCCTGGTATGATTCCAGTGCCAAAAATTCTTAAATATTCTATAAAAATTCATATCAAAATTTAATGCATTCTGAGCACTTTTATATTTGGGCATTTTTTATTGCACGGATAATTCAGAAAACAGGGTAATCATGGCATTTTATTGCACTTAACTAAAAATATCAGAAAACAAAAGGTGGGTACAGAAGGTTGTGCTTACTAAATTCATCGACCACATGCCTCTCAAAAAGAATCCATTAATAAGGTTGATCAAGTCTTATTAACAAACCATTTCCGAGTGACATGAAACCGAAGAATTTTCGTATAACACTAGGTTACCTCAGTGGGGATATGCATCTCCCCAATAATAAGAGTTTCATATTTCTTTTTAACAGTAGGAAGAGGGGGTTGAAAACTTCCAATAGTAATTGTCGGAGTCTTTTCAATAACATGAATACCATTTACTTGAAATTCTTTCTTCGAAAAGTTCACCGTATGTTCATTACCATTGATATGAAAAGTGACCTTGCTTTTGTTGCAATCAATAACAGCCCCTGCAGTATTCAAAAAGGGTCTACCAAGGATAATCGACATATTGTCGTCCTCGGGCATATCAAGTATAACAAAGTCTGTTAGAATAGTAACATTTGCAACTACAACGGGCACATCCTCACAAACACCGATAGGTATGGCAGTTGATTTGTCAGCCATTTGCAATGATATTTCAGTGGGAGTGAGTTTATTCAAATCAAGTCTTTTATATAAAGAGAAAGGCATAACACTAACACTGGCTCCTAAATCACACAAAGCAGTTTTGACATAGTTTCTTTTAATGGAGCATGGTATACTTGGTATTCCCGGATCTCCGAGTTTCTTAGGTACTCCATCCTTAAAAGAATATTTTGCAAGCATGGTGGAAATCTCAGCTTCAGGTATTTTTCTTTTATTTGTGACAATGTCTTTCATATATTTAGCATCAGGGGCCATCTTTAAAATATCAGTCAAACGAGTACGCAAAAAGACTGGCCTAAGCATTTCAGCAAAGCGTTCAAATTCTTCCTCATCTTTTTTCTTGGATGGTTTAAGAGGAAAGGGCATGGGTTTTTGAACCCATGGTTCTCTTTCTTTACCATGTTTTCTAGCAACGAAGTCTCTTTTATCATAACGTTTATTTTTAGGAGGTGGGTTATCAAGATCAATAGCAGGTTCTATTTCAACATCATTATCAGGTTCTTTATCATTATCTGGTTGGGCATCCACATGAGTATCATTATTATTATCATCATCAGGTGAATTTTCATTACCAGATTGTGTGTCAGGATCAGAAATAGAAACATCATTACTATCCTCCAAGGGTTTTTCTACCTCGGGTTCACTAGAAGTATGCAAAGTCCTATCATTTTTCTTTTTCTTTTTAGATGGACTAGGTGCATCAACATTAATTCTTTGAGAGTCTTGTTCAATTCTTTTAGGGTGACCTTCAGGATAAAGTGGCTCCTAAGTCATTCTACCTCCTCTAGTCATTACTCTAACAGCATGATCATTCATATTGTTATTCATTTAATTGAGCAATTCACCTTGAGATTTAGCAACTTGTTCTAATTGGGTTTGAACCATAGATGCATGTTTACTTACACCTTTAACATCATTTGCAATTCTAAATAACAAGTCACTCAAGCGATCAATCATGTAGGCATTTCGTTTCAATTGTTTCATAACATTTGCATTGAAGTGATCTTGCTTAATAATATAATTGTCAAATTCGTACAAGCATTGACTAGGAGGTTTATTATAAGGAATATCACTTTCATCAAACTTTATAAGATAATTTACCTCTACTACCTGTGGTGGTGTGTCAAGACCATGTATTTCTTCAATAGGTGGTAGATTCTTAACATCTTCAGCTTTAATACCTTTTTCCTTCATACATTTCTTTGCTTCTTGCATATCTTCAGGACTGAGAAATAAAATACCCCTCTTCTTCGGAGTGGGTTTAGGCGGTGGTTCAGGAAGTGTCCAATCATTATCATTCTTCAATATATTATTCATAATTCCTCAGCTTTTTCAATAGTCTGTTCCCTGAAAACACAACTCGCACAACTATCTAGGTAGTCCCTAGAAGCATCGGTTAGTCCATTATAGAAGATATCAAGTATTTCATTTTTCTTAAGAGGATGATTAGGCAAAGCATTAAGTAATTGGAGAAGCCTCCCCCAAGCTTGAGGGAGATTCTCTTCTTTAATTTGCACAAAGTTAAATATTTCCTGTAAAGCAGCTTGTTTCTTATGAGCAGGATTTTTTTTCCAGAGAAGTAATAAATCATATCCTGGGGACTACGCACACATCCAGGAGCAAGAGTATTATACCATTCCTTAGCATCACCCTTTAATGAGAAAGGAAATAACTTAAGAATATAGTAATAGCGAATTTTTTCCTCATGAGCAAATAGGTTGGCTATATCATTTAATTTAGGAAGATGTGCCACAACAGTTTCAGTTTCATAACCATGAAAAGGATCAGATTCAACCAAAGTAAGCAACTCAGGATCGACAGAGAATTCATAATCCTTATCAGTAACAAATATGGGAGAGGTAGCAAACTTAGGATCATATTTCATTCTCTCCCTCATAGATTTTTCTTTCATTTCAGCAAGCAATTTTATAACTTCATTTCTATCATTACAAGCAAGAATGGCTCTAGCCATCTCCCTATCAAAGCAATGTTCATCAGGTGTTTCGAATCTAGTAGGAGAGCTAGGCATAATAAGTGAATCATAATTCTCAAGAGTTTCAACATTTTCAATTTCTTTAGCTTTAGCAAGTTGTTCACTAAGAAATTCACCAAGTGGCACAACATTATCAAGCATAGTACTAGCATCATCATAAGTATCTTTCATAGCAGAAGTAGTATCATCAATAACTTGCGACATATCAGAATTAATAGGAGGTGGTGGTGTTGTAAGTTTACTCAAAACAGAAGGTGAATCAAGTGCAGAGCTAGATGACAGTTCCTTACCTCCCCTCGTCTTAGAGGGAACGATCTTGGTCTTAGCGTCTTTCAGATTCTTCATAGTGATCAACATATATAAATCCCAAGTGACACAGCAAATAAAGCTATGCTCCCCGGCAACGGCGCCAGAAAAAAGGTCTTGATAACCCACAAGTATAGGGGATCGCAATAGTTTTCGAGGGTAGAGTATTCAACCCAAATTTATTGATTCGACACAAGGGGAGCCAAAGAATATTTGCAAGTATTAGCAGTTGAGTTGTCAATTCAACCACACCTGGAGACAAAATATCTGCAGCAGAGTGATCAGTAGCACAGTAGTATGATAGTTTGATAGCAGTAGCAACAAGAATAACAGTAACAGTAACGGTAGCAGCAATAGTAGTAGCAATTGTGATAGCAGTAGCAATAGTAGTAACTTAACAAGAACAATATGTGAAAAACTCGTAGGCATTGGATCGGTGATTATGTTGGATAACATTCATCATGTAACAGTCATAATCTAGGGTGACACAGAACTAGCTCCAATTCATCAATGTAATGTAGGCATGTATTCCGTATATAGTCATACGTGCTTGCGATAAGAACTTGCATAACATCTTTTGTCCTACCCTCCCGTGACAGCAGGGTCCATAAGGAAACTAAGGGATATTAAGGCCTCCTTTTAATAGAGAACCATAACAAAGCATTAACACATAGTGAATACATGAACTCCTCAAACTACGGCAATCACCAGAAAGAATCCCAATTATTGACACCTTGGGGTATGCGGATCATAATACGTAGCAGGTGCATATAACTTGCAAGATCGGATCAAGAACACAAGTATATTCATGAAAACATAAAGGGTTCAGATCTGAAATCAGGGCACTCGGGCCCTAGTGACAAGCATTAAGCATAGCAAAGTCATAGCAACATCAATCTCAGAACATAGTGGACACTAGGGATCAAGCCCTAACAAAACTAACTCGATTACATGATAAATCTCATCCAACTCATCACCGTCCAGCGAGCCTACGAAGGAATTACTCACTCCCGGCGGTGAGCATCATGAAATTGGTGATGAAGGATGGTTGATGATGACGATGCCGGAAGATCCCCCTCTCTGGAGCCCCGAACGGACTCCAGATCTGGCCTCCCGATGAAGAACAGGAGGTGGCGGCGGCTCCGTATCGTGAAACGCAATAAAACTTCCGCTCTTATTTTTACTATGGAATTGTGAATTTATAGGCCTGAGATTAGGGTCAGCGGAGCCACGTGGGCCCCACAAGCCACCAGGGCGCGCCAAGGGGGTGGTGCGCCCTGGTGCCTCGTGGGCAGCAGGTGGCCCCCTCTAGTAGGTCTTGGCTCCAATATTTTTTATATATTCCATAAAAATCTCCAAAAAGTTTTGTCCAATTCCAAGAACTTTTGTTTCTGCACAAAAAACAACACCATGGTAGTTCTGCTGAAAACAGCGTCAGTCCGGGTTAGTTTCATCCAAATCATGCAAATTAGAGCCCAAAACAAGAGCAAAAGTGTTTGGAAAAGTAGATACGATGGAGACGTATCATCTCCCAACAAGCTCTTTCTTTATAGCCATTAAGATAGGCTTGAGATTTCAATGATGCTCACACAAACGACAAGAATTGAAGCACAAAGAGAGCATCATAAAACATGTGACCAACACATTTATGTCTAACATGCTTCCTATGCATAGGCATTTTATAGGAAAACTCATTATCAAGACAAGCAATTTCTAGCATATGCAAATAGGAAGAAGGAAGCATTAATAATTTCAACACAAAGAGAGGTGATTTAGTAACATGAAAATTTCTACAACCATATTTTCCTCTCTCATAATAATTACATGTAGGGTCATACTCAAATTCAACAATATAGCTATCATAAACAATATTCCCTTTATGATCCACATGCATAAATTTTTTATAATCTTTCGAGATAGTGGGATTAACATTAACTAAAGTCATGACCTCTCCAAACCCACTTTTATCAATAATTTCATAAGATTGAACACTCTCCAAATATGTGGGATTCTTTTTTCCTAAATTTAAAACTCTTCCAAACCCACTTTCAATATTATTGCAAACATTATTATCAAATTCATATTCATCATTAGGCTTAAATAAATTTTCAAGATCATAAGAAGCATCACCCCAATCATGATCATTACAATAAGTAGTGGACATAACAAAATCATCATCCCCAAGCTTGGGGTTTTGCATATTATTAACACAATTGACATTAATAGACTTTATAATAACATCATCGCAATCATGCTTTTCACTCAAGGGGCTATCATGAATCACTTTATAAATTTCTTCTTTTAACACTTCATCACAAATTTCAGATTCACGAATTTCAAGCAAAACTTCATAAAGATAATCTAGTGCACTCAACTCACTAGCAATTGGTTCATCATAATTGGATCTTTTAAAAAGATTAGCAAGAGGATGAGGATCCATCTTATTTTTCTTATTTCTTTTTTGTTCTTTTGAGTGTTGACATGAAGACAATAAAAGCAAGCAAGCAAACAAAATATTTTTGTGTTTTTGTAAAAAACAATTTTTAGAAGTGGGGGAGATGAAAACAAGAGGCAAATGCAAATAAAAAGTAAATAAAGAAAATGCAAGTGAATGATAATTTGTGCGAAGGTACTTGTTAATTTTGATGATGTCTCCCCGGCAACGGCGCCAGAAATTCTTCCTGCTACTTGTAGTCTGTGTTGGTATTTCCCCGAAGAGGAGAGGATGATGCAGTATAGTAGAGATAAGTATTTCCCTTAGTTAAGAACCAAGGTTATCAATCCAGTAGGAGAACCAAGCAAAATTCCGTTAAGCGCACCTGCACACATAAGAGCAAACACTTGCACCCAACGCAAATAAGAGGGGTTGTCAATCCTCTTAGCGGTTATTTGCAAGGATTAAATCTTATCGAGGTAAATAGATAAACTAAACTACTAATTAAAATAAAAGTAAATAAATTGCAGCAAGGTATTTTTAGGTTTTTTATATAATAAAGATAGACCCGGGGACCATAGTTTTCACTAGAGGCTTCTCTCTTGAGCACATAAGCATACGGTGGGTAAACAAATTACTGTTGGGCAATTGATAGAAAAGCAAATAATTATGACAGATTCATGGCAATGATCATGTATATAGGCATCACATCCGAGACAAGTAGACCGACTCCTGCCTGCATCTACTACTATTACTCCACCCATCGACCGCTATCTAGCATAAATCTAGGGTATTAAGTATGAAACCGAGTAACACCTTAAGCAAGATGACATGATGTAGAGAAGCAAATTCAAGCAATATGAATAAACCCCATCTTTTTATCCTTAATGGCAGCAATACAAATACGTGTCATGTCCCATTCTGTCACTGGGATTGAGCACCGCAAGATTGAACCCATCACAAAGCACCTCTCCCATTGCAAGATAAATCAATCTAGTAGGCCAAACTAAACCGATAGATCGGAGAGAAATACAAAGCTATAACAATCATGCATAAAAGAGTTCAGATAAGACTCAAATATTTCTCATGAATAATCTGATCATAAACTCACAATTCATCGGATCCTAACAAACACACCGCAAAAGAAGATTACATCGGATAGAACTCCAAGAACATCGAGGAGAACATTGTATTGAAGATCAAAGAGAGACAAGAAGCCATCTAGCTATGGACCCGTAGGTCTGTGGTAAACTACTCACACATCATCAGAAGGGCAGCAAGGTTGATGTAGAAGCCCTTCGTGATCGATTCCCCCTCCGGCAGAGTACCGGAAAAGGCCTCCAGATGGGATCATGGAAGAACAGAGGCTTGCGGCGGTGGAAAGGTTTTCTCTTCTGGCTCTCTGGGGTTTTCCCAATATTTGTGAATTTATAGAATTGGAATTAGGTCAAAAGGAGTCACGTGGGCCCCACAAGGTACTACGGCGCCCCCCCTGGGGCGCACCCTAGTGCATTGTGAAGCCCCCGTGGGGCTTCTGGCCTCCTCCTGAACCTTCCCAGGTTTCTTTTGTCCAGAAAAAAATCTCCAAAAAGTTTCGTGGCATTTGGACTTCATTTGGTACTGTTTCTTTGAAAAGCCAAAAACAAGCAGAAAACAGCAACTGACACTGGGCACTAAGTTAATAGGTTAGTCCCAAAAAATGATATATAATTGCTTGTAAATGTGTAAAACATCCAAGGTTGATACTATAACAGCATGGAACAATCAAAAATTATAGATACGTTGGAGACGTATCAGCATGCCAACTACAGGATTATTTTTATCTTTAGGGTCTGGTTTAGCAATTCTAGTTGCTTCATCACAGAAGTATATGACATGTCCATCAATGTTATCAACCAAAAGATCTTTAACCATTGCAACACTAGGTTCAACTTTAATTTGCTCAGAAGGTCTAGGTGCTCTAATTTTGCTCTTATTGACTACAGTTGAAGCTTTAGCATGTTCTTTAATCCTAACAGGGAAAGGAGGTTTCTCAATATAAGCAGTAGGCACAACTGGATCAACATGGTAAACAATTGTTTCTTATTTAATACTAACAAGTTCTCCTTTCAATTCAATAGGTGAATGATATCTAAACCATTTCTCCTTAGGGAGATCAACATGAGCAGCAAAAGATTCACAAAAGGTAGCTACTATCTCAGAGTCAAGTCCATATTTAGTACTAAACTTACGAAAAGCGTTAGTTTCCATAAAGGATTTAACACAATCAAACTCAAGATTTATTCCTGACTCATTACCTTTGTCGATTTCCCAATCCTCATAATTGCGTTTAATTCTTTCAAGAAGGTCCCATCTGGATTCAATAGTTTTCTTCATAAAGGAACCAGCAGAAGAAGTATCGAGCATGGATTGATCATTATGAGAAAGCCGAGCATAAAAGTTTTGAAGGATTATTTCTTTAGAGAGCTCATGATTGGGGCATGTATGCAACATATACTTAAGCCTCCCCCAAGCTTGAGCGATACTTTCTCCTTCACGAGGCCAAAAATTATATATATAATTCTGATCACGATGAACCAAATGCATAGGATAAAATTTCTGGTGGAATTCCAGCTTCAACCGGTTCCAGTCCCATGTATCAGTATCATCACATAGCCTATACCATGTCAATGCCTTTCCCTCCAAAGATAAAGGGAATACTTTCTTCTTAACTCCATCTCCGGATAAACCTGTGAGCTTAAACAATCCACAAATTTCATCCACATAGATCAAGTGCATATCAGGATGTACCGTTTCATCTCCTGCATAAGGATTAGCTAGCAATTTCTCTATCATACCCGAAGGAATTTCATAATAAATATTTTTAGTAGGTTCAATAGGTGGAGGAGCAACTCTTATTTCTCCCGGTCAAGGTGAAGATACCCCGAACAAGCCCCTCAAAGGGTTACTTTCCATAGTGACAAGTGACAATAAATTTCAGCACGTAATATAAATGTTTTCTTACCAAATTCCACTCACCAAAGGCGCTTCACTCCCCGGCAACGGCGCCAGAAAAGAGTCTTGATGACCCACAAGTATAGGGGATCAATCGTAGTCCTTTCGATAAGTAAGAGTGTTGAACCCAACGAGGAGCAGAAGGAAATGACAGCGGTTTTCAGCAAAGTATTCTCTGCACGTACTGAAAGTAGCGGTAACAGATAGTTTTGATAGAAAGATAATTCATAACAAGTAACAAGTAACAAGTATAATAAAGTGCAGCAAGGTGGCCCAATCCTTTTTGTAGCAAAGGACAAGGCGGAACGAACTCGTATAATAAGCAAAGCGTTCTCGAGGACACATGGGAATTCCATCTAGTCACTTTCATCATGTTTGTTTGATTCGCGTTCGCTACTTTGATAATTTGATATGTGGGTGGACCGGTGCTTGGGTACTGTCCTTACTTGAACAAGCCTCCCACTTATGATTACCCCCTCTCGCAAGCATCCGCAACTACGAAAGAAAAATTAAGATAATTCTAACCATAGCATGAAACATACGGATCCAAATCAGCCCCTTACGGAATACACATAAACTAGGGTTTAAGCTTCTGACACTCTAGCAACCCATCATATAATTACTACTCCACAATGCCTTCCCTTAGGCCCAAAGATGGTGAAGTGTCATGTAGTCGACGTTCACACGACACCACTAAAGGAAGCAACAACATACATATCATCAAAATATCGAACGAATACCAAATTCACATGATTACTTATGACAAGACTTCTCCCATGTCCTCAAGAACAAAAGTAACTACTCACAAATCATGTTCATGTTCAAGATCAAAGGGGTATTGAATATCATTAAGGATCTGAACATATAATCTTCCACCAAATAAACCAACTAGCATCAACTACTAGATGTAATCAACACTACTAGCAACCCACAGGTACCAATCTGAGGTTTTGAGACAAAGATTGAATACAAGAGATGAACTAGGGTTTGAGATGAGATGGTGCTGGTGAAGATGTTGATGAAGATTGGTCCTCCCACGATGAGAGGATCGTTGGTGATGTTGATGGCTCCGATTTCCCTCTCCCGGAGGGAAGTATCCCCGGCGGAATCGCTTCGCCGGAGAGCAAAATAGCTCCTGCCCAGGTTCCGCCTCGAGACGGCGGCGCTTCGTCCCAAAAGCCTTCTCTTGATTTTTTCTAGGGCAAATGGCTTCATATAGCAGAAGGAGGGGGCCAGACGCCAGCTGTGGGCCCCACAAGGCACTAGGGCGCGCCCGGGGGGGGCGCCCTACTGCCTTGTGGGAAGCTGGTGGGTCCCCTCTGTTATCTCTTTTCTCCAGTATTTTTTATATATTTAATAAAAAATCTTCGTGAAATTTCAGGTCAATTGGAGCTCTGTAGAATAGGTATCTCTGATATGGCTATTTCAGGTCCAGAATTCCAGCTGCCGGCATTCTCCCTCTTCATGTAAATCTTGCAAATTAAGAGAGAAAAGGCATAAGAATTATATCATAAAGTGAAATAATGATCAAAAACATAATAAATAACAGTAGGAAATCATGATGCAAATTGGACGTATCAGACCCCGAGGCAGGAACGGATACCAAGGCCATTATATTTGAGTCCGGGGGTCACATCACTCCGCCTTCCCGAGCACCCAGTCGTCAGCATCTCCCTTCCACTAGACGCGCAGGCGTCGCCGGTTCCTGTGGCGGGCGCCATCATTATCTTTTCTAGGCCCACCCACACCGAGGATCGGGCGTGTGCCCCTTCCTTTGACCAGAATCAAAGCTCACCGTGGGCAGGCCCCGGGGCTACTGACGGAGTATTTAAACATGGGGTATACTCAATATACTGAATATATGCGCCTGCTCGATGATAAAAATACCTTGAAATTTTAGCTTACGAGAAGCTAAAGCAAAAGAGGAAAACACAGATAAACAACGGTGATACGATGTCCACAGAAGATCTCCGAGGAGATCCCAACGTCATCCGTGACGCACATGGGGGCTGCCTCCCCGAGTTGGCAGGACACGCGTTAGCAGGGCAGGACTGGCCTTGCGTCGCACTCCACCGACCAGGCTTTGACTGTCTGGCCAGGCTACGGGCGTAGCTCGGCGCAGGGCTACGCTTAGGGCCATCATCACGACGACCTGAGAGGCGCAAGACAAGACGGGACGCTGGCCATCAGTAAAGACCAAAGGGCGGTGCGGCGTGCCACATCAGAGAAGAAACTCGAGTACCTGGCCTGGCACAGTGTCAGGTTATCCCTTGACCAATCGACGGGAGCCAGTGGACGAGGCACGACAAATATCTTCATCTATGCAATGTACCGAATTTATTAATATGACCAAGTGTGGTACCCCCGGGCCTATATAAGGGGAGGGCCGTGGTCGAGTATGAAGAGAGCTTTTCCAGCAACCACACACCCGCAACAAGCATTTTGAGCAGAAGGTAGAAAGTACAGGGATAGTTAGTTGATCGGGCACTCTAGCGAGTACCCCGACTACCTCCTATCACACCCCAACCACCTCATTTGTACACACACACACTTGTATCCCGATATTGATATAAAATACCAACATGACGTAGGGTTTTATGCCTCAATGGCAGCCTGAACCTGTATAAATCCCCTTGTGTTCGTGTTCTTCCTTGTTGTTTTCTTGAGTTGATTGGCTTAGTGTTTTAGCCCCTGGCCGAACTAACAAATTCGGGGTATTCTTGATCCCCGGTGTCTGGAGATCGCCCTCCGATAGTGTCTGTTATTTGATACATAGGACATATTTTACTATGGAATTTTATACTTTAGTTCATCAGTATAGTAATCATATTGATTGGTAACTCTATGTATACATCGTCTTCTATTATGTCTGCTAATCCACCATAGAATTCGCCACATTAAAGTGGTGCACGAGGGTGACTTTTGTTCCAGCTCTTCTCCTGCCCGCAGGAGAATGGTAGTTTTTACAGGAATCACCACCGGCTTGTCCATAATACAACTAAGGATTGAGCAACTCTGAAATCCTTTTACTCCCTGCGATACATATTACTTGTCACTCAAACGGGATGTATCTAGCACTAAAATACGTCTGGATACATCCATTTGAGGGAGTACTTTTATTGTTATTTAATTACTTGCAATCATCCAAACCATCAAACACACCACTGGGCACTTTATTTATTAATGTTATTCATAGCTATCTTTCATGCATCCACATATCATATTTATTTCAAAGTATCATATCTTACAAAATTAATTAAAAATACATTAATGTAGACACAAACATATGATGGGGCGAAACAGTAGTTTCTCTAGCACAACCAACTACTCTCTCCATCCAGGTTTGTAAGTCGGGAACAAATGTTTCGGTCCTCAGTTTGAATAACCAAAGATGTGTAATATGACACAAGAAATACATGTTTACGAACTGCATTCGATGGCGAATCGAAAGATATATTACCTGGGGCATATTGTGCCAATTTCTAAACCCAGATAGAGGTAGCAACCCACAATGGCAAGTTGATGAGTGATGACACGGCCACGACCCAAACAAACAAGACAAATATAGCCTTATTGGATCTGCATGCATCTCAATTCTACCCAGCAATTTCACCCGCACTCAATAGTACATCCTGGAGTAGACTCTCGAGGTTGGCCAACGACCTGCCACCAGGTTGTGCGGTTGCACGAACAGCGATCTGACTCCACTCCACTGCCTTGCACCTCATCTCCATCCCTACCTCTCCTATTCCCATCACCTCTTGTATCCTCGCCTCGACCACCTCCCGGCGAACGTCGTCGCCGACCTCCATCCCGATGCCCCACTCCGCGCACGCGTAGGGCCAACACAGCATTGGCACCTCTGCGCTGAGCCCCTCCATCATGGAGTTCCACCCGCAGTGCGTAAGGAATGCACCAACCGCCTCGTGATGCAGCACGACCTCCTGTTCGCACCAGCTCGCCAGGAGGCACCTGCCCTTGGTCGCCTCAAGGAACTCGGGAGGCAGCACAGCGACATCGCCCTTTACGAGGTCATTCCTCACGATCCACAGGAAGTCATAGCCGCAGTTGGCCAGCCCCCATGCAAACTCCACGAGCTCTTGGCTGGACATGGTGGTGATGCTACCAAAGTTGACGTACACCACGGACCGAGGCTCCCTGCCTTGGAGCCACTCGAGGCAGGACCGATCTTCTCTCCAGAGGTTGGGGCATATCGCGGCGAGTGTGTCGCTGCCATCGTCTTCGGGGACCAGCTGCTCGGTGAGCAAGTTTAGCGGGCCAATAGTGTAGATAGGCAGGGGAAGCATGGCGCTCATCAAGACCCTGGTGCTCATAGCGTCCAGTGCTGGCTGCTCTAGCTCGTCAAAGGTGTTAACAATAATGGCGGTCGCACGGCCCGACTGCTCTAGCTGGTGTATCATGAAGTTGAGCAGGACGTCGCCGCCGTCCGTTGTGCGGACGAAGGACGGGAAGTCTTGGAGGCGCATGTGCTTGCTCATCCCGAGAGCATGTGTTACCGATGTGTCCATATACCCGTTCGTCACTTGGTCTTTATCTGCGCAAACCGAACAGCAAGCGTGCAACCATGGTTGTTAGTTGTTATAGACTGTTACGCCCACTTCAAGAAGCCTGACATCAATGCATACATACCTTTGAGGGGAGTAAGGCCCTCATCTATGAGGAACCGGAAGTTGTGATAGCCCATGTAACCACAAGCACTGGCAGTCCAGAACAGCGCGCACGGCACGCCCAGCTCCGCAGCGGCGTCCACACTGAAGTTCATGCCGCAGTCCGCCACGATGCACGCCACCTGCGGTGCCCCGACTTTGCTTTTGAGATCGTGAAGCAGGTTCTTGAGGTGGGGGAGGCATGTGGTCATGGTAGAGTAGCGAATGGACGCCGGGTCCTGTGTGGTGTCGGTGTCGGACAGGGGCAGGCCGTCAGGAATGGTTGCGAAGCAGAAGTCCGGGAGTCCAGCTATGGCTTCGGGACCGTGGGAGCGGACGAGGCGGCGTTGGTTGTACTCAGTGTTGACGAAGGTGACGTGGAAGCCCCTGCAGTGAAGGACCTTGACCAGCTTCATCATCGGCGTGATGTGGCCCTGGGCCGGGAATGGCACGCACACCGCGTGGGGCTTCTCATGGGCTGGAGTAGCACCCATGTCGTCGCCTAGAAAGGTAGACATGAAAATCTAGATTGATACCGCGCTTTCTGTAGGAGAAAGTGCGACCTTCACTGCTTGTAATGGCAATCACACGGCACACAGTCCATATGGCTGCACAGATATATACTACTCCCTTGGTCTCATAATATAAGAGCGTTTTTTACATTAGTATAGTGTAAAAAACACTCTTATATTATGGGACGGAGGGAGTACAATATTTGTCCCAAATGACGAGCAGTTCTGCATACACGATAGATGAGAATATGCGTAGTTATCTCTCAACTTGTCATGTTCCTATGACTTTATTAAAGTACTGAATATTATCGATAAAATGCTCAGCTAGATGTTGTGCAACAGAACCAGATTCTTCCTCCATATGCTCCTTCACAAGGTGGCTCTGAGCATTAAAGTTGTTTCAAGGTACGAACCTCGAATATCAAGAGTGACCTATAATTTATTCACTTTGTTACTGAAACTATAAATTTCTACATGTTTGTTGGGTGATGATTGCATATTAAGTTTGTGAAGAAAAACTAAGTCTCCCACAATCACTATTTTGGTTCCTTTTTTTCTTACTCCTTGATGTTACCAACATACTCCCTCGGTATAGGAATATAAGTCGGGCGCGGTTTTTTCGGTCTTTGATTTGACTAGCAAAACATGTGTTATATGCTATAAAAATTATACCTCTAGATTCATTGTCGAATGAAATTTCTAAAGATATATTTTTTGTGACATATTATATATGGTTCGCTAGTTAAATTGGTGATCTAAATTCTCGTGCCCCAACTTATATTATTCCCATCCGACGGAGTAGTGTGGTCCATTCGCTCATTCTGGTGTCAACCACGCTAATGCTGATATGACAATCCCTAAGAAATGGTCCACATATTATATATTTGCTCTAATTCCATCATCAAGGGCATCCACTTCATTACCAAAACCATTCTCAAACAAAGAAATATACTATATGTTATTGGTCAAGACAAATTCAGCATATGTTCTCTAGAAAAATAAAAGGAAACACATCTTAAATTACAAGCTGGTTCAATGTTGTTGCGCATAATATCATTACGCACTCAAACAGCTGATTTTCATGATCGGCCCAGACACGGAGTTTTTAGAATATGGGTCCATGTGAACCCACTTTTTGAAACTTAATGAAATTGTATTTTTTATTTTTGAATCGTTTGTATTTGGTACCAGAAGCTTACTCATATACTTTTCATAAAAAAGTAATCACATGGCCTGGTGTTGCAGCGCCGCGATCTTCGACGAAGGACTTGCCTAGCTAGGTCGTCGGAAAAGATGGCGTCGGTGCATGGTTCTAAACGGTGGCGAGCTCTACATCAATATCGGACCTGGCGTGCCGTGGCATGGTTGATTTTTCTTCTTCTTTTCTTTAGGGAATATTCGTGTTTAGTTTGGGGAAGCGAGGCAATGACATTGCCCTAGTGTAGAAATAATAGTTTCACCACCCTTTCCCTGCCCCCTGTTGGTGTGCTTATCACCGGCGAAGGGCGTGTGAGGCCGTGTCTCCGGCAGGTCTTTCAGGATCCAGTCGGTTTAAGATTTTGGTTGATCCATCTAAATTCGACCGGCTTTTGTGGTATTAGAAGTTTCTATAGACCTAAAAGTTTGCTCCACTGAGGCGGAGTCCCTGAGTCGGCATCGAGCTATGCTCATAGCGCGTCGCCGGTGGATGTAGGAGGAAGAAGACTTTGGCACCCCAAGGATTTGAATGTAATTTTAGTTTTTTGTATGAGTGTATTTGTAAGGACATGTGATACTTAATATATGGCCTTGTCCCCTTTCGCAAAAATAATAATAATAAAGAACCCACTTTTGGATACTCAATGAAAATTTTATTTCTTAATTTTGAAATGTTATGGAAAAAAAGTATTGGTATTTGGTACTAGAAGCTTACTCATATAATTTTTCATAAAAAAGTTATGACCATTTGGGATATGTGTAAAACTTGTACCGTACCTTCCTTATTCCGATTTCGATATAGGCCGCAACATTTCATACATCTTTTTATGAAAAATTACCTCGGTAAGTTTCTACTTGACACCTACGTATGTGATTCTTTTCATAATTTTTTAAAAATTAGAAATATGATGTAACGATCTGTCTCGTCTACTGTGGTCTTAGGGCCATGGAGGCGCGTGGATCCTGGCCCTTGCCGGCGGGAGGGCTCATGCTTCATTCTTAGGTATTTTTTAAATCTATTTAGGGTTTGTGTCTTGCTCTCCCTGAAGAACGTATAAGGTTCAGCCCGCCTAGCCCTCGTCCTGATGGTGCATCTCGCGTTGTCGGAGGGTGTGTGGAGGAATGTCTCCGGTGGATCTCACGGGATTCGATTGTCTTCGGTGGATCTACGTGGACCCGGTCTTCGTTTGTTTGCGTTCATGTGTCTACAGGTTGGATCCTTCAGATCTACGCTTCTCTTCATTGGCGATGGTTGTTGTTCTGGTGCGCTGATCATTTAGTGCCTTGGCAAAACGACTTCCCGACTGTCTACTACAACAAGGTTTGCCCGGCTTCGCTCAGGGAGGGGCGATAACGGCGGCGCGCCTTCGGCTCGCTCCGGTGCTTGGAGTCATCGCTAGGTGGTTAACAGACATGGATGTAGTTTTTGTTATTTCTCGTGTTCTTGTAGGTAGTGCCTTCGGCTCGTTCCAGTGCCATGATGTTTGAAGAATAGATCGAAGGTTTTCCCCACAAAAAAATATTCATAGGTAATAGTATGCATGGTTTGACATAGGAAACTTAAGTCATTGTAGGCCAGTTATAATTGCTTTAGAAAAATTTGTACATGTTAGAATGTAATGGTCTCGTGAGAAACTTAGTAGCATATACTCAACTTCGGACTAAAAATGCTAGTGCGTAAATTGGAAAAAAATAGTTGTGAGGAAAGGAAATTAGGACTAAAAACTACTTTGTTTAATTACTAAATTTGTTTAAAAAAAACTTGTCATAACATATTTAGATAGCTCTAGTTTTAAAAATCTCACTGCAGTAGCCCAATGGTGGAAACTGATCAAAAAATTTGCACTTAGTTTAAAAGGTACGGCTTTTACAATTTTATCAAACCAAAATAAATGCACATAACATTATAAAAAGAATACTCGTCGTAAGATGTTTCCATCACTTCCTAATGGCAATTAAAGCTACTAGTTGGTCTCATGTGTTTATATGGTGTAAGATTTAATGGTTCATATTTCTATCCATATCCATATGATCCTTTACATGTTCAAGTTTGTCTCTTATGAGTCGTAAATTACGTTCTTGAGGACACGAGAGAAAGTTAGTTGATATGATTCATATGAATGTGTAATAAGAGTTGATGTTTGATCATATGTTGTATGGTAATTATTTAGTGTTGTTGTGTGAACGTCGACTCCATTTCACCTCACCATTTATGGTCCTAGAGGAGAGCATTGTGTTATGCTAGATCTATGATGGGAGGTGGACTGACAGAATACCGATCCCCGAGTCTAGGAATCATAGCACAATGATAAATATGATCGCATAAAATAAATCTATTGTTCCACTTTGCCTTAATTATTTCCAATAGATAGCGGGGTTGACTCTTGGAAGAATAAACATAAGTACACTAGATAACGCCCCGCGCATTGCTGAAGAAATTTATAGCATTGGAATTAACAAAAATATTCTGAATATATGGAATAATACTGCATAACATTCTCACCATATGACGACAGAAAATACAGAGGTAAATGGAGGGTAGATGCATGTAATATTGCCTTGTGACATTAAAGTTCAATTATTTGTTGTTGAAAAATAAAAAATAAAAAATAATAATGTGGAGGGCTTGCATGTGATGGAAAGTGGAAAGTGAAATGGTTGCATGCACCTTGATGATGTGGACGGCTTGCATGTGGTCAAAAGTGAAAAGCGAAAAGTGGATTGGTTGCATGCGCTTGATGATGTTGATGACTTGTATGTGTATTTAAATAGGATCACTTACTTAGATACACTAGATGAAACCCCGCATGTTGATGCGGGAATTGGTTGATATATATTTTGATTAGATTTAGTGGTATGATTTTTTTAAATAAATACGGTTTACTATATTTAATGATTGAATAAAGTCTTTCCCATGCACATTTGAATGTTGGGGTGAGCCTTTCTCATGCATGTTTGCGTGCTAAGATAGCATGTGTGCATATTGAGAGAAATAGGTTAACGAAGACAAGCTATTTAGATGTAGAAGATGTGGGTGGATTGTATGTCCATTTAAATAGGACTAGTTACTTAGATATATACTACATCAAACCCCACATGTTGTTGTGGGAATTGGTTGATATATATTTTGATTAGAATTAGTGGGTTGGAATAAAAATTAAAATAAATAAGTTTTATTATATTTAATTATTCAGTGACGTTTTTCTCTTGCACATTGTGCTGAGCCTTTTTCATACATGTTTGGATGCTAAGATGGCATCTATGCATGTTGAGGAAAATAGGGTAATAAGAACCAACTATTTAAATTTATTACCTACTAATAAAGGGACAAAGGTTTCTGCTCATCCATCACACTTTTATAGAAAACCACCTGCCGTTTCTTGAAATCAACATGCGGTTCAGGTTTAAGTGAGTCCAGAAAAACGTTTTACTTTTTGTAGAAAACCCTCTGATTTTTTGGTAATCAACCAGTAGTCCAGGTTTAAGTGAGTCCAGGAAAATGTTTTGAATTTTGTGGTTTAAGTGAGTTTAGGAAAACGTTTCGTTTGCTTGGGCTTGCATGAAAAAGCAATTGCGCGTGATATTGGGCATCGGGCCGCAGACGCACGAGTTCGTCCGTCATTTGCAAAAATTGGTGCCCTAATGGGAATTCGATCTCAGGCCTTCACAAATAGACTCGCACCACCATAACCAACTGAGCTAATGTTATGAATGGATATAGTAACAAGTCGGACGTAGAAATGGAAAAGTATACACATTTGGTAAGAACCCGAGTTGAATAGCAGTTCTAATCCTACTTAGTTAGGTGTAGTTGGTACTATAAACATACATACATGTACAGACCCATGTTAAGTTTGTGCGTTACAGGGTGCTTGTGCTAGCTAGCTCTGGTTCGATTAAGCTAGTTAGCAAATTTGCAGTGTACATCGCTTCACCGGAAAGTATTAGACGGCTACAGGTTGTATCAGCGCTAACAACAAAATTCGTCCCGTAAATCTCACAAGCCCAATAATAAAAGCAAATCTCATGCTACCTTTTTTTTATTTTGTTTTTAAAAGAAGTATGACCCCCGGCCTCTGCATCTGGGAGATGCATGCAGCCACTTTATTAATTATTCACAAAGACCTTATAAAGTAGTACATCAATATGTCTAATGCCGCCATCTTGGCAACATCTGTCGCTACTCCTATCCATTGATGAAGTGGTACAGAAAGTGTGAGCCGAATACCCAGACCTCTCATCTAAGCCTAACATGTAAAGCCGGAGGCCCCAACCAAGCCACATACCAGGTGTGCGGCACAAACCGGTCCGACATACTCTCATAGGTCATCACCGCCGTCTTCCATCGATCCATCTTCAGAGCATATACTGACGCATCAACCTTGCCAGGCCTGCTGTCGATGCCATCATGGCACCAGACGACACCTCCTCCCTACGCGCGTCCATCATCACACATTCGTCGCCGAGGCCCTGCCGCGCCACGCCGCCAAGACTCCACGTCGTCGATGCGTCACATGAAACGCCGCTCCACCGCAGATGTCGTCCACTTGTCCCTCGAGCCTATGCATACCTCCAAGAATGACGCCCCCAACAAGGATACGGCACAAGAGCGCCGCCGTCATCCGATCGACCGATCTAGCATTTCCCCCGGAGGTGGCGGATAGGGGTCTAGAGCTTCTCCACGACGATGCCTTCAAGAAGGGGACGACTGTAACATCCCCATGTATTAAGCTACAGTGATCACCCTTTTGATAATGCCAAGTCACCATGATTAACAGTGCTTGATCATCATTTGAGTCATATCTCATTTCAAATTCCACTTTGAAATGCAATTCAAATTTAAAGTGAATTTAAAAGTTGTTCAAATGCAGGAACTAAATAGTTCATAATATTGCAAATATTCCCAAAGCAATTATAAAAATAAAGCCAAAATTATAAACTAATTAAAACAGTACTAAATCAGCAAAATTTAATCCATTTCATTTAATCCAAAAATCAAATGAAATCAATTTGACTCCAAACCTTTTTCTGGCAGTGATAAATATTGCCTATTATTTAATTGGGCAAGTCCCATATTTTACAAAAGTGAAATGATGGCCAAACATTTCTCAAAGAGGAAAGAAATAAAAACAGAGAAAGGAAGAAAAAGAAAAAGGGGGGGACCCCACTGTGCTACTGGGCTTAAGCAGCACAGTGTGCGGCCCAGCCCACCACCTGTCCCCTCCTTCCTCCTACTGCTCACCCACGCTCGCTGTCGAGCACAGCGCACGGGCGCGCGCGCAGCCAGCCCCCCCCCCCCCCCCCCCCCGCCTCCGCTCTGGTCGACAGCGTGCCGCGCCCGCCCCCTAGACGGATAAGGCCCCCCTGCACCCCTGGCTCCCCTCTGGCCTCGCTCCTCTCCACTCTCGCCCCGCTCCCCACTCCTTCCCGAGCGCGGCGATGGCATCGCCGCCGTAAAGCACGCAGCCACCGTGCTCCTCGCGCCCTCTCTCGGTGTCCAGGCGCTCTGCCTCCCTCGGCCATGCCTCCTCGTCGAGCCACGTAACTCCGGGCGCCCTCCAACGCCGTCCCTGGCCTCTTCTTCCACCTTCGGCCACCGCGACCTCGCCGTCGATTCCGGCCACCTCGCGCCTCCCCCGAGCCCGCTTTGCACCTCTGCAGAACTGCGATGAGCAGTCGTGCCGTCCCCCCCTCTCCCCTATCCGTCTCCGTGGCCGTAGACGCCGTACCCGTCGTGGCCGACCACGCCACCGCGCGAGCTCGTCGCCGGCGACCATCCGGTGAACAAATGGTCCCGCGCCAGTGCCCGTTGAGCTCGCCCGCGCGCGTAGATGCCCCTGGCCCATCCATTCGACTTGAACGCGCCCGCGTCGTTGTTTCCGCCGAGCTCCCGATCCGGCCGCCGCCCGACGTCGTCGCCGGCGCCAACTCCGGCCACGGCAGCCCCTGCAACCACCGCCATTGGATACGCGACACCGCCCGCAGCCGAACGAGCCCAACCGCGGCCTCGGAGGCCCTCTGTGGCCGTTTTCCGACCAAGTCCGGCGAGCCCCGCCGCGAAACGGCCCGCCGGCGAAGTTCCGGCGCCGCCCGCCGACGTGGCGCCACATGGCCCTCCCCATGCCACTGACGTGTGGGCCCTGTTGACCCAGTTGACCGGGTCAACTGCTGACTGGGCTCGCACAGTCACTGACATGCGGGCCCCGCTTAATCTAAACGATTTTATAAATAAATAAAATGCTAATTAAACTGTTAATTAAATCTGTTAACTAAACAGTCACTGACTAATGGGGCCCACCCTCTAATTAATCTTTAATTAGTTTAATTAATCCCTAATTAGCTCACTGTGTATGACATGTTGGACCCACTGGTCAGGTTTGACCCTGGCCAGCTGGGTTTGACCGATGACGTCATGCTGACGTCACAGTTCACTGTTTTGGATAATTCGAATTTAGGAATTAAAATAATTCCAGAAATTCAATAAAACTTTTAAAAATCATATAAAATAAACCGTAACTCAGATGAAAATAATTTATATATGAAAAACGATCAGAAAAATATGACGAATACGCTACCAACATACCTGTCAGCCCTCTCTAACATGATGAACATGGAACCTTTCCCTCCAATTCATCTGGCCGATAATTGCCCGGAGCTGGTAAAACACCTCCAGATGTTTTCCCGCTCCGACAAACTTGCGTAGTGCTGCATTAGAACACCCCTAGCACAGCATGTTGACATGTCATGCATCCCTGTTGCATTGTTTGTCGTGTATCTATTGTTTCTTACCCCTCCTTCTCTCCCGATAGCCCCTGAGACTGTCGACGACACTGCTGAGTACGACTACGTCGACGACGACCAGACCCCTTCAGCTGAGCTTCCAGGCAAGCAAAACCCCTTGATCATCCAGATATCGCCTACTCTTTGTCTCTATTGCTTGCATTAGAATGGCTTCTGTTGTTGCTCCGATAGCTCCTATTCTGATGCATAGCCTGACTTCGTCGCCTTCTATTGATACTTTACCTGCTATCCTATGATGCTTAGTTAGGTAAGCTATGTTTCATCAGCTGGCCCTTCACCCTTGTCCGTTTGCCAGGCTTGTTATCGGGCCGTGATCATTCGGGAGTGATCACGGAAATGTTACATACTGCAATACCTTTAAACTGTTAAAGTCGGGCCGGCTCCAAGCGTGCCCGCGAGAGAATAATATTAAAGACGGGTCGGCTCCAAGACCACCCGCGAGTGATATTGTGGCGGAACGATAGGGCAGGCGGAGACCACCTAGGAGAGAGGTGGGCCTGGCCCCTGGTCGTGATCCGCGTGTTACCAAGTCGGAGCGACAGGGATCATGTTCGTCTTCGCGAGTTACTAAACACGCCTAATGGATTTGGGTATTTGATCTGAGTTGGCCACTGGCCTATGCGCACTACCACCACACGGGATAATGGTTTAATGGTGCCCTCGGCGCCATATGTATCAGCCGAAAGTTCTGCCAGACGTCCAGTTCAACATTGTGGCCGGGTCGGGCCGGCACCATCCAGGCCAGAGGTGGTGCCTGAGTCCACCCTGCACACAACGACCCGGAGTGCAAAGGGCGATGGGCCCAAGACCCCTGAGCACTTAGGATGTAGACCGGCGGGGACCTCTCTACGGAGCCTAGGTAGGACTACGTCGTGTCGATCAGCCGAGGCCGGGCATGACCGAGATAAGTGTGTCCGGCCAGAGTTAATCGAGCGTGTTGGGTAACAGTAGTGCACCCCTGCAGGGAAGTGATCTATTCGAATAGCCGTGTCCATGGTAACAGGATGCTCGGAGTTGTATCTTGATCTACTACAACTATGAATGGATACTGTTACAATGTTAAACTGTTACTATTGCTCTCGGGATCACTTTCTCGCAGGGTAGTCGAGGAAGGATCTCAGGGCATTGCTAATATATATTTTTATATGCTGTTGTGTTCTACTCTCTTCTGATGCTGCAAGATTGCTTCAAGATGCTAGTCTTTGATAGGCTAGGCCTTCCCCCCTCTGTTCCGGCATTTCTGTAGTTTAGTCCAAAGATATAGCCCCATTTCTTTGATACCGATGCATACTTAGTATAGTTCTGATGTAAGTCTTGTGAGTACTTTGGATGACTACTCACGGTTGCTTTGCTCCCTCTTTCCCCCATACCCGATTGCTGCGATCAAGTGATGGAGCCCCCGGAGCCAGCTGATCCCGCCGTCGACTACTACTACCCCATCGGTGGAGCTTACTTCTACGTGGAGATCAAAGACCAGGAGTAGTTTAGGAGGCTCCCAGCCAGGAGGCCTGCGCCTTTCCGATCTAGATGTCGTTGAATTGCTCAGCCTTCTTAAGGCAACCTTGTCTAATTATGTCTGTATTCAGATGCTAATGCTTCCGCTGATGCTTGTGTAACTCGAGCTTATGTATTCGAGCCCTCGAGGCCCCTGGCTTGTAATATAAAGCTTGTATTATTTTATTTTGTGTCTAGAGTTGTGTTGTGATATCCTCCCGTGAGTCCTTAGGCTTGGTCGTGTGCATTTGCGTGTATGACTAGTGCACGATTGAGTCGGGGCGTCACAACGACGCAGAAAACGCCGCCATCGCCGACCTTGGCAACAAGCCAAGAGTAGGGTTTTCACCCAGATCCGCTCGAGGAACCTCCATCCAGCCTCGTGTGCATGGGACGCCACCGATCACCGCCGCCGCGCATCGAGCAGGCCGCACCGGTCAGATCAGATCTGGTCGGAGGCCAGACCACACGTACAGCCGACCATCCACCAGGCCCTCCATGCCGCCGCCGCCAATCCGAGATCCGACCGGCCGCAGAGCCGCCCGTCACCGCCACGTGGCAGGGCCGGCTGCCGCGCCGCGGGCCCGACCAGCCGCGCCTCCACACGCCGGGGGCCCCGTCCCACCCCAAGCCGCAGGAGAGAAGGAGAGACCCCCGCCACCGCCATCTGCCCCTGGGCTTAGCCCGGCGGCATCACGCGACAGATACGGGAGGAGAGGAGGGAGTAGATCAGGGCTCGGCGGCGGCTAGGGTAGCGGCCCGCCCGAGTCGCCCGATGCGGGAGCGACTGAGTGAACCAAAGTCAATGAGCCATCAGGTATTTCCACTAACAACGGCGCCTCCGCATAGCAGTTATCTAGGGGAAGTCTTTTTGAAAAGTTATTCTCATATAGTAGCAAAAGTACTAAACCCGAATTCTTTTTAGAATGACTCCTTGCTTTTTTAAAAAGTTATTTTTACATAGATGGAAAAAATATAGGATTGAGGCGCATCTCTCAATTGATCGGCTGGACAAAGAGGTTCAAAGCAAAGGGTTTGTTATTGATAGCACTACTTTTACATATATATGAAAATGACTGATATTGTTCGAGAGACATGATCAAAGCCCGTAGAAAGAAAGGAGAAAACTAAAGAGAAAGATGGACAATAGATTGACAGTATCCGAATCAAATAAGAAAAAAAGGTAAATATTTCATCAAATCCCTATTGTGTTGGTGTGAACGGGAAAAATCTCGTTCTGGCTGGCATAGTACTGAAAATTCTGTTTCCCCGGGCCTTTTGGCACGAAATCCAAATGGAGAGAGTGGTTCGAATCCACTTCAAGATGAATAATGAAAAAGGCATCGAGCGAGTGCAAGCTCGAGGAGCTAGGAAGGATGGAAGAAAGTTTGACCACTTTTTCGCTTAACTACTGAATTTTTTTGCTAGAAAAAGCAGGAATAGCTCAGTTCGAGGTGCAACCGGAGTTGTTATAAGAGATGAAAAAGCAGGCTTCATTACAACTTTTTTTTGAGGGGTAGGCTTCATTACAACTAGAAGCAATAAAACGAGAGCAACTAGTTGACAAGCGCTCCTTCGGGAGCCTCCCAACGATCACTTGGGGGTGGGCTGAGACCGCCCCACTTGGCGCGCTCGCCGCCGCCACGTGTCGCGCTCTGGCGCTCCCTCCGGATTTTTTTTTATTTTTCCGCACGCATTTTGGCTTTTTAAACGGTTTTTCCCGGGTTTTTTTGACTTTTTGGGTTTCCATCGGTCTTCCTTAGCTTTTGGACCAAAAAAAATTCGAAAAAAAAAATTTCCCGCGAAAAAACGCATTTTTTTTCTTCCGCGAGAGGCACGGTTTTGCGTTCGCGAGAGGCACGGCCATGCCTCTCGGAAACCAAGAAAAAAACGCGTTTTCTGTTTTTTCCTTCCGGGAGAGGCACGGTTTTGCTTCCGCGAGAGGCACGGCCGTGCCTCTTGGAAACGGAAAAAAACGCGTTTTCGGTTTTTTTTTCCTTCCGCGAGGGGCACGATTTTGCTTCTACGAGAGGCATGGTTGTGCTTTCGCGAGAGGCACGGCCGTGCCTCTCGGCTCGCTACAGTGCTTGTAGTCGTCGCTAGGTGGTCTACGGATCTGAATGTAATTTTTATTATTTCTAGTGTTCGTTATACTACCATGATTGAAGATGATTATATTGAAAGTTTTTTCGCAAAAAAAAAGGACTAACTATTCAAATATAGAATATATAACGTGAGTAAATGATTTTGCAGCGTGTTAGTTTAGACTCGTGCGCCAGGTCTAGGAAAAAAATAGCAATGATTAGTACTAATATTTGTGCAGTAGGTCATATTAGTCGCGGTAGTCAACTAGACTAAACATGTTATCATAGTACTTTGCTAAATTAAGCGGTACATGTCGCTGAGAAATTACAGCAGACGACCAGCGGTACCAGCTGCGCATCACACCAATCGCCCTTGTGGATTTTAGGCAGATCAGGCCGTAGTTCTTTTGGGTTGGATAAAACATGGTCACACAAAGCCTTATGGACCTAATTGAAGACGGAGGGAGATTGGAGGTAGGCCATCACCCAACAGATGAATCGCCAAAAGGAATCAATATGAATCTGATACGTTACTTGACTGATAAATAACTGTTCATGGAGTTGTTCGCACACAAACACGTCACCGTGTACCCTCGACGCCGGGGGTGATGCACCGCAGCTCACGTCGAAGGAGACCCGTCCGGAAGCGCGGTACGCAAGCAGTCCGGCAGGCGCTTTTGTAGACCCGAAACCCCACACGCCTGGGAGGGACCCCGTCAGGGCGCCCGGCGGCTATGGGCTGCCCTAGGTCGACCTGATCGCCCCTAGGGCCTGGTGGATCGCCGCCCTGCAACTAGAAGAACGAACGAAGAACGAGGAAGAAGAAGAACAAGGGAGATGGTAAAAGTAAAGGTAAAAGATGATAGATTGATTTGTCGATTGTGTGTTGTTCAATCCGTCACCTCGCATCTATTTATGAGGCGGCTGGACTTCCCGTATAAGAAAAGGACTAAAAATTCCGTCCAAAACACCAAAAACCCTAGCCTAACTCGGACAGGAATCTTTGGCAATTTTTCGAATCAACTCGGAGCCACCGAGTGGTTTGCTTCGGTCCCACCGAGTGAACGTGACCAACTTTCTGTAATCTTCTGACATCAACTCAGTCTCACCGAGTCAAATAAACTCGGTCGGTCCAAAATGACTCTGCAGCTTCTGTTTCTGAGCTTGTTTTGACTCCACAGGTTGCATACGACCTCGGATTAAGACGATTTTTATATCAAAATCAACTGCTTCGACGAGACGCACAACTTTCATGTTGAAACTTTTTCCATACGAGGCCACCTTAATTGAGTTCTTGGCCATTCTTTAATCTGATGTCAACACGAGCATCTCTGAAATTGTCATAACTTTTGTATCCAAGCTCCGCTTTGGACCATCTTAACATCCATCTTCATCTTCTCGAAGAGAGCCATCCGAAGTTGACTTCCAATCATAAGTTTGAATTAATCTTGACATAGCTTAAGCTACTTTTATGACTGTGCCACTTTTGAGCGTCAACACATGCCCCCCTGTTTTTCGGCAAAGCTAGCGTGCCGAAAAATAACTTTCATAGTGCTTGATCTAAGGACGATGCCAACACTCCATCGGCCATTTGTATGCTTAGCGCGATAATTATATATCGGTCATGTTTATGCTTAGGGCGATAATTATATATCGGCCATGTTAATGCTTAGGGCGATAATTCTATATCGGCCATTTAGATTAGCAACAAAAGTGTAGCTAATCAAACGTATGATGATTTGGTAATACCCTTTCATGATGTAAGAAATTATATTGCATGCATGGATTAAAATAAGCCCATGGAGGGTAACCAATCATACCTGATGACGAATTCCATGGCATAGGCATTAATGGCATAGTTGAAGAATATGGATATTGTTTGAACCGAAGATTTTGATGCGCAAACCTTCGGCTTGGTTGTTCGGAGCTTTCACTCTTCTCCTTCTTCACCTTTGCCGTACTTTTTGCAATGGAAGCTTGTGTATTATTGTTGTTGATAGTACTTCCTTTGGGAACCCATGCCATATTTCTCTTTTCAAGTTCTTGTGCACTTAGTTTTTGCAATTTCTTCTTTTGCCAATACGATAAGCCGAGTGGACGCCTCGGCTGTGATTTTGTTTCAAGCAATGGCAATTCTTGTTTTACCTTGTGCATTCTCAATTTCTTCTCTTCAGATTTGGCACTTGATTGACTTGCCTCATTGCATTTAGTAGCCAATGTTAACACTTTAATTGGCTCTTTTTCATTTGAAACCAAGTCTGAACTAGCACACTTACGACCATCTTTCTTGACTCGATAAACTTGCTTGACCATCTCTTTCTTCTTTCTTGAGCTCCAGACCGATTCTTTTTTATTGAAACGGTCTTTGACATGTGATTGTTCATCAAATGTTGATCTTCTTGGAGCTACATAATGTTGGTGAGATGGTCTAAAATAAGATGGAGAGTGTGCCCTTGTATCATACCTGTCCCATGATGGATGCAGATCTACATGAGCATAGGGAGGCATCCACGGCATTGGCATTGACAGCCCAAAATATGGATATGAATATGATACATTGAAATTTCCCCTTTGCCAATACCGGTCCTCAGATTTGCACCTAGGGGGTGATCTTGATGCTTTTGAATTACTTGGCCGATAAGCACTCTTCTCCTCACTTATCTTCTGATATTTTTCTAATAGTTGCGCGAAAGTGACTTTCGGCTTTTTACCTTTGTGCTTGCCTCGGCCTTTGCTTTCATTGGTTGTACTTGCATCGATCTTTGGATTTTCATGTTGCCCCCCAGTACTTGGCGTCTTTATTGCAACTTTGATGGAATTTTCACCCTCAAGAATATTATCATTGTGCTCTTGAACAACTTCCTTACTTGAAAGCTTGATCCCATTATCCGCAGTTTTTACCTTCTCATGCTTAAATGGATCGGCTTGAAGCAGCCGATTCAAAAACTTTTTGCCATCAGGACCAATCGGAATAGACTGGTCATCTCTTGGTGTCTTAACAAATTTCAACCGTCCTTTATCAATTGCCGATTTAACTATTTGACGAAACATGTTGCAATCCTCAAAATTATGCTTGGACGAATCATGCAACTTACAATGCATTCGTCCTTGGATTGATGGCTTGACATGGTGATCAAGAATTCTAATGTAATTATTTTTTACCAACAAATCAAATATTTGATCACACATGCTTGAATTGAAAGTATACTTCTTATTTTCTAGCCGATCTGGGTGTGCGAATGGCTTTGGAGGTAAGTAAACGAATGGTTCATATTTGGAATCTCCCCATTCGGCTATGCATAATGTTTTGCACTCTATCTCCGATGTCTTTGGATAAGATATTATATTAGCATCGGATTTCTCAAAAGAATATAACCTTGGCTTTAAATTTCTGAAACGAAAATAGTTAGAACACACATGTCTCAATTGAGACCAAGTGCAAGCCAAGTAAGAAACAAGCAAAGCTACCCACTTAGATATAAACTTCACATAAAACAATGGGAAAAGCTTTGGCTGCAATAATAAGTCATTATCGGTCTCTTCGAATGGTACAATGTGTCGACCGATATGCTTTGTAACAATTTTATTGCTAACAAGTAAATTACCCTTCATCATTGGTCTTTCAAAATTACATACAAGATTTTTCCTAATAGATGCATCAACAATAAAGTTGTGACCAAATCGGAAAATAGGTAAATCACTTGGTAGACATACCTCTTCATACACGTTGGGAGAGCATGATGGTTGTATCACTTGAATAATACTTTGTTCCAATTTTGAATGACTCTCCAATGCCTTATGGTCTTCCTTTAACATAATAAATTCGGCACATGTACTATTTGATTCGGCCTTTTCAATAACCGAATTACATTTGTTATCCGAATCATTATTCTTTTCATTGGTTCCTGTAATTAGCAAGACTTCTTTTTCTTTAATTGATTCGGCACATGTAATGTTTGATTCGGCCTTTTCAATAACCGAATTAACTTTTTTATCCGAATCACCACTCTTTCTTTCTTTGATTCGCAAGGTTGCTTGTTCTTGTCTAAATTCAGCAAACATTGCAGCTAGGCTATCTTTAAGCTTTTTTCACCCAATTTCAGCCCAATCTTCATCGGATTGCCCCCCAATACTTTTAGACTCTTTCGGCAATGATATGTTGCCGAAATTCTGAAATTGTGCAGGGGCAACATTATATGCTATGGTACTAGGTGAAGGCACATGTGCTCTAGTAGAATTTTCACTTATTCGGCCATGAGCATGAAGGTGCGGAGCCGAATTATGAACATCTACAATTGCGTATGGTGCCGAAAAATTAGTAGCATGAGGTGTAGCATATGATGTTTGAGGGTAATTGGCCGAATAATTAGTTGTAGCATGGCCAATTGCCCTATCCACCGGCATGTTTGGATTAACATACTGCAAGTTATTTGCCGATGAATAAAAAGTTGAAACACTCTGTTGCATACTATTGGAAGTTCCTATGTGAGGTGTTTCAACTTGATTAACTGAACTCATCATGTTGTTCATCGGCATATAGATTTGTGGGGTTGCCGATGCATGGGAGTTGGGATACATATGTTGCATGTTGCTAAAATTATATGAGGTAGAAGCATGGAGATTTTGTTGCATCGGCTCTTGCACATAATTAGATGTATGATTGATAAAGCTAGGGCTAGCCGATACATTATGCTCATTAAACGATCTAGCAACAACATATGCATTATTTGCAACTACATAAGTGAATTGAGTATTCATATTACCTTTATAGATTGCAAACCCTAGATGACGATCTCTTCGTAGCAAGAACGGGCCGGAGACCGTTCAAAGCTTCGTCCCCAGCGGAGTCGCCAAAAAGTGTGTTCGCACACGAACACGTCACCGTGTACCCTCGACGCCGGGGGTGATGCACCGCAGCTCACGTCGAAGGAGACCCTGCCGGAAGCGCGGTACGCAAGCAGTCCGGCGGGTGCTTTTGAGGACCCGAAACCCCACACGCCCGGGAGGGACCCCGTCTGGGCGCGCGGTGGCTATGGGCTGCCCTAGGTCGACCTGATCGCCCCTAGGGCCTCGTGGATCGCCGCCCTCCAAGAAGAAGAACGAACGAAGAACGAGAAGAAAGATAAAAGGGAGAGAGATAAAAAGTAGATGAACACGAAAAAGTAGTAGATTGATTTGTTCGATTGTGTGTTGTTCAATCGGCCGTCACCTATCATCTATTTATGAGGCGGCTGGACTTCCCGTATAAGAAAAGGACTAAAAATTCCGTCCAAAACACCAAAAACCCTAGCCTAACTCGGACAGGAATCTTTGGCAATTTTCCGGATCAACTCGGAGCCACCGAGTGGTTTGCTTCGGTCCCACCGAGTGAACGTGACAAACTTTCTGACATCAACTCGGTCTCACCGAGTCAAATAAACTCGGTCGGTCCGAAATGACTCTGCAGCTTCTGATTCTGAGCTTGTTTTGACTCCACAGGTTGCATACGATCTCGGATTAAGACGATTTTTATATCAAAATCAACTGCTTCGACGAGACGCACAACTTTCACGTTGAAACTTATTCCATCCGAGGCCACCTTAATTGAGTTCTTGGCCATTCTTTAATCTGATGTGAACACGAGTATCTCTGAAATTGTCATAACTTTTGTTTCCAAGCTCCGCTTTGGACCATCTTAACATCCATCTTGATCTTCTCGAAGAGAGCCATCCGAAGTTGACTTCCAATCATAAGTTTGAATTAATCTTGACATAGCTTAAGCTACTTTTATGAATGTGCCACTTTTGAGCGTCAACAGGAGTCAGCAAAACAAACGACCAAGGACCACTGACGGCCTGTGTCTGCCCCCCTCGAGCGGGCAGCGATCGAACACGAAATATATGCAGACAACTGACTCGATCAATGCAAGTATTACAAATTAGATGCCCTAATTCTCAATCTTGATGACTGCAAAAGTTCTTCATCTAGGTTGTCTTGAATTTTTCGATGAGCACGGCACTGGCAGGGCTTAGTTGAGTTCAAGCGTGGGGGGGGGGGGGACCCCAGTTGTAGCCAAAATTGTAAAGGAAAAAATAATAGGGGCCCTAGATTGAAGAAAATCTAGTGCTTTGCCCTCTCAAACCTTTGGATTTTGTATTTCGGCCTAGAAAGTCTTATCAAGCTCCGCCACTGGCCCACGGTATGCTGCCAGACAGCCAAAATCACTGTTCTGACCTTGTCAGAAAACTATGGCACAAAATGAACTCTGAACGAAATTATTTCACAATCTGACCCTTTTCGCAACGCCAGAGACCGTGGCGTTTCTCCTCCACATGCAAACGCCGAGCTAGCTCGCGTTTCTGCTCCACATGGAAACGCCGAGCTAGCTCGCGTTGCTGCCTAGGCCGAACTGACGTCGCTCGCTGACGTGGCACGCTGGAAACGCCAGGAGCGTTGGCGTTTCTAGCTTGTCTAGAAACGCCAGGGGATATGGCGTTTCTGGCCTTGATACACTGGCCACTAGAAAACAGTCCGACGCTGCAAACAATGCGCCTTGTAGGCTAGGCTATAGGCTGGTGGACATGCATGCTTGCACGGGCTGCTAACAATGTGCTGCACCACAATCTACTTCTTGCAGGCTAGGCTATAGGCTGGTGGACAAGCATGCTTGCACGGGCTGCTACTGTTTGCCTTTTTCAAAAGCCTTAATAAGTTATTCAGGGATGACAAAGGTTTGACTAGCAACTAAGTTTTTGTAGTCTTAAATACTATTCATCCTGAATCACCCTATTACTCCCTCCATTCCACAATGTAGTGCACCCGCGTTTCCCGAGATCTAAGTTTGACCATAAATTTAACCAACGAGACCGACTGCGGCGGGAGCAAAAATTATACCACTGAATTCATATCGAAATATGAATTCAGTGGTATAATTTTTGCTCCCGCCGCAGTCGGTCTCGTTGGTAGAAATATGAATTCAGTGGTATAATTTTTGCTCCCGCCGCAGTCGGTCTCGTTGGTTAAATTTATGATCAAACTTAGATCTCGGGAAACGCGGGCGCACTACATTCCACATGGAAGGAGTAGTATACAGACTGCTACTGGCGGCATATGCACACTGAATCTCACCATTTATTTCTCTTCGGATCTGACACACCCTATTAGTATACAGATTTTTCAAACGTGTATTATGTCCAACGTTTCAGACTTCTCTTCGGTATTAGATGCCAATGGACCTGTACCTGCCAGTCGGTCCCGCAGCTCATTGAACCACCCACTCCTACTTTCCACCTGCCCACTTCCTCTGACACACTCTAGCTCGGTGTAGCCTTTCGGCCTCTACTGCCTCTAACTAAACCTAGACAATGTAATGATATCTGCTAAAAGTTTTCCTGTTCCCATTAACTAGTGTGGGCATTAACAAGCAAATGATTTATTTCCTGTACATCATTTTTGTTAGCTTAGCCAACTAATCTTCCCAGGTGTCTTAAATACTGTTCATACTGCCTCTAACTAAATCTAGACGTTGCTAGTCAAACCTTTGTCATCCCTGAATAACAAGTTGCTTATTAATGCTTTTGAAAAAGGTAAACAGTAGCAGCCCGTGAAAGCATGCATGTCCACCAGCCTATAGCCTAGCCTGCAAGAAGTAGATTGTGGTGCAGCGCATTGTTAGCAGCCCGTGCAAGCATGCATGTCTACCAGCCTATAGCCTAGCCTACAAGGCGCATTGTTTGCAGCGTCAGACTGTTTTCCAGCGGCCAGTGTATCATGGCCAGAAACGCCATATCCCCTGGCGTTTCTAGACAAGCTAGAAACGCCAAAGCTCCTGGCGTTGCCAGCATGCCACGTCAGTGAGGGACGCCAGCTCGGTCTGGGCAGCAACGCGAGCTAGCTCGGCGTTTCCATGTGGAGCAGAAACGCAAGCTAGCTCGGCGTTTCCATGTGGAGGAGAAACGCCACGGTCTCTGGCGTTGCGAAAAGGGTCAGATTGTAAAATAATTTCGTTCAGAGTTCATTTTGTGCCATAGTTTTCTGACAAGGTCAGAATAGTGATTTTGGCCTCACCAGACAGCCAACACCACATTCTGGCTAGCGTAGGTGCTGGCGCACTCACAACCTGGCCGACGCTGCAAGACGGGAGATGGACGATCAACACCACAAGAAGCAGCTCTACGCTGTATTTTTACAAATTATTTTAGCAATAGTAGTGCATTCTCAGTTCTTTCCAAGATCTCTTGGAACTTACACCAGTAGATAAAACCATATTTAGATATTATCCAAGTTTTGGCCAAATGTGGCAGGCTGACTAGGATTTCAACTCCTAATTAGGGTATAACACATGGCTACAAGAAAGCGAAGGTACCATAAGATAACATGCAAATATTTAGCTACTTCAGAATTTTCATTAGGGCATTCTACTATATAACACTTTGAATTTTATGTCTAATTTTTGTCTTGTGCGTTATTGAACTTTGGTGTCTGACGGAGTATTTAAACATGGGGTATACTCAATATACTGAATATATGCGCCCGCTCGATGATAAAAATACCTTGAAATTTTAGCTTAGGAGAAGCTAAAGTAAATGAGGAAAAAACAGATAAACAACGGCGATACGGCGTCCACAGAAGATCCCTGAGGAGATCCCAACGTCATCCGTGACGCACACAGGGGCTGCCTCCCGAGCTGGCAGGACACGCGTCGGCAGGGCAGGGTTGGCCTTGCGGCGCACTCCACCGACCAGGCTTTGAATGCCTGGCCAGGCTACGGGCGTAGCTCGGCGCAGGGCTACGCTTAGGGCCATCATCACGACGACCTGGGAGGCGCAATACAAGACGGGACGCTGGCCATCAGTAAAGACCGAAGGGCGGTGCGGCGCGTCACATCAGAGAAGAAACTCGAGTACTTGGCCTGGCACAGTGTCAAATTATCCCTTGACCAATTGACAGGAGCAAGTGGACGAGGCACGGCAAATATCTTCATCTATGCAATGTACTGAATTTATTAATATGACCAAGTGTGGTACCCCCCCCCCCCTATATAAGGGGAGGGCCGTGGTCGAATATGAAGAGAGCTTTTCCAGCAACCACACACCCGCAACAAGCATTTTGAGCAGAAAGTAGAAAGTACAGGGATAGTTAGTTGATCGGGCACTCTAGCGAGTACCCCGACCACCTCCTATCACACCCCGACCACCTCATTTGTACACCCACACACTTGTATCCCGATATTGATATAAAATACCAACAGGACGTAGGGTTTTACGCCTCGATGGCGGCCTGAACCTGTATAAATCCCCCTTGTGTTCGTGTTCTTCCTTGTTGTTTTCTTGAGTTGATTGGCTTAGTGTCTTAGCCCCTGGCCGAACTAACAAATTCGGGGTATCCTTGATCCCCGGTGTCTGAAGATCGCCCTCCGACATCTGGCGCGCCAGGTAGGGGGCTAAGGCTTAGGTATCAGCTCACCCACTCTTCAGATTTGGCAAGAGATGGTCGGGCACTACCCACTTGACCGGGGATTCGGGTTACCCCACCAGAAGGGTGTACCCATGCTGAAAATTACGGCGTCCCAAGCCTAAATAGCATCCGCTTTGCCGGACAATCGATCGATCGCCCGTATGCTGGGCGCATGACCCCCGCCTCGGCCTTGGCCGCTGCTCACGCCTTTCTCCTGCATCCCCCGGTGATTGTCAGCGAACAGTCTCCCTTGAACCCGTGGTTACGAGAAATCACGGAGATGGTCGGGGTGGCAAGACAGCAGACGGAGCACATGCATCCGAGGGGGTCACAGGGCCTGATCAGGCGCCGACACAACAAATGGCATGGCAGGGGAGCCGAACCCGCTCTGGCACCTCCCGTGGTTCCATCTGGCATCATGGTAAGAATCATTCCCCCCGGCCAGGGACGCCGGGGAAGAAGAGTCGTGCCCCCACGCTGGGGGCAATCCCCTGCCGAGGACGGCGGCGGGCCCTCCGCGGCGCCCTGGTTGACGGCATGTATCGGAGAGACGGAGGCGAAGCCAAACATGGGGGGAGAAGGAGGCGCCGGATATGAAGCCGATGACCACCAGGACACGGGGAAGGAGGCGCAATTACGAAGACCCGAAGCAATCAGCGATGGATCAACATCTAAAGCTCCACTCCACCGACCTGGGCCCTGATCTCCATAATGTAAGGCCATCAGGACCATTTATTACCAGTTTTTCTTGTAAAGTGGGGGATCGCATTACGTTTGTTTTCAAATAAAGAGTGGTGATTTTGGTCCAAAAGAAAGCACGCGATGAGCAGTGGCACGAGGAGGGGAGGTAGGGGGTCGCTACCCCTACTTTTTTTCCATTTTGGTCATTCTCATTTTTAACAAAAAAATATATAAAAGATAAGGGAGCATCTAGTAGAATGGCCAACTATAAAATCCTGCTAGTCAAGAGAACGACCCCTCGTGTCATCGGGCTGATAAACAATGCCCCGAGCGGCCCGGCCGAGGTGAGCAAACCCCAACCAGAAGCAGTCCGCTGCAAGCTGACGGGGACGCCTCCTCCACAGTGCCCTTGGGGGTGTTTTATCAGACCGAACCAGCCTCCAACCGGAAGTGGTCCGCCACAAGCCGACGGGGGTTCCTCTCATGGTCTTTCTTTTTAGCCAAGAAGAAGACTGTGGGAGACCTTTAAAATCCTCCAACCAGAAGAGGTCCGCCGCATGCTGATGGGGGCCTTCTTTTTTGGCTTTTTCTCTCCTCGGGAGAAAAGACAAAGGGAAGGGGCCAGGCACCTCTTAACCAGAAGTGGTCCGCCGCATGCTGAAGAGCGTGACCTGGCCGCATCGTCTTAAGCCCTGGATTCGCCCCCAGGCACGAAGGACCTTCAAAATCAAGATTCAAGCCCTGGGGTCTCGGCCAGGCCCCATGCAACAAAAGCCCTGGAGTCGCGACCAGGCCCTGAGACGCGCTCTCACATACTAACCTACTAACCCTAATCTACTGACCCTAATCTACTAACCAGCGATAAGCCTTCAAGGACTAATCTTCTAACACGTCAAAGCCCTGGAGTCGCGACCAGGCACAACAGCAAGCTTAGAGAGATCAAAAAAAGGGGGGAGAGGAAAGAAACCAAGGCACCATGGATAAAAGATAAAACATCACCCCCAGAACAACAGGGCCCTACGATAAAGGGTTCTTTCTGTCTTTTTGGCCTAAGCGTGAGCTAAGCCTCGCTGGCCGTTCACTAGAAGTCAGGTCAGGGTAACAACCCTTACAAAAGGTTTACAAACTTATTAAAAAAGGGGGGAGGGCCCGAGGGTCGCCTAAAGACCAAGATCAGTCGAAGGATCCCCCACTGGCGCCAGAAGAGGGACCCCGAGAGCATCCTCTGGAAGAACCCCTTGGAGGCAAACCCAGCGAGCCGCTCGAGAAAGGTTCGGAGAACCAGCCTGCTCCATGGCCCAGCCCAGAATCTGCCACGCTGGTAATGGAGGCTCGGGGGCTCCCATCTCTGCGCATTCCTCCGCGTCCGCCTCCGCCACTATGCGAACGGCGAGAAAGTTCAGTTCATGGTTCACCCTCGAGTGAATGGCGTCAATCTCCAGGACCATCAGTGGCTCCAGCATGGGGTCAGCCTGAATGCGCTCCCACACCTTCCGGGCTGCGCAGGAGACCTTGAGCCAGGAGGCCATGGCATCCCGGAGACGGACGGCTCGGGCACGACGAGCCTACGCCTGGATCGACGCCACCGCCGCCATCTGTCCAGGATGCTCGGAGAAAAACTCACGAGCAACCCGAGCCATCGACGCCGGAGCTGGCGCCTCCGTGCTCACCCGAGGAGGGGCATGGGTCAACACCGGAGCCGGAGGAGGGAATACTGCCCGCACCACCTCAAGAACCAGCGGGCGGCGCATCCCTAGAGTCGGGCATGGGAGGGGCGGGGGCGCCCTAACCATACCCGACGGGACCAGCGACAGCGCGCTCACCTCCAGTCGAGAGCACGGGATTGGACGAGGGAAAGGAGAGGAGCGGGAACCGGAACCCCAAGGGGAGACACGGCGCGAAAAAATGGCGAAAGGTGGTGGCAAGGGGAATGGTGGAGCCTTAAACGAAGGGCCCCTCCCCCTCTTTATAGCCGCCGCGAGGTGGAAGGGAACCCCGGGGTAGTGCGCGCCCCGCCAGCATTAAGTATAGGAAAATACCCCTCGGGCCTTCCAGGGCACGACCCTGAGGCAGGAACGGAATGTAAAACGGCACTCTAGCAGATTCCCTAGACCAATCACAATCCTTCAAAATTCCTGTTGTCGGATTTGAAGGGCCTATCACGACACTACCCACCGATGGTGGGAGGAGCTACAGGTCGGATTTGGAGGCCTAACCACCGTCGACACCACCTCGCTTTTCGTTCTGCCGCTCCTACCCGGACAACTGTTGATGCCTTCCCCACCCTCAACCGGTCCTGGACAATCCGTTGTCAAGCAGCGGAGGGCGAGGTGGTAGAGATAACACAGGAGAATGTTGACGAGCGCACCCACCGCCATGGTTGCACGGCCATCTCTCTCACGTCTAACTTCGTCGCAAGCTATTACCCGCTGGTTCGGGACCAAGGCGGCCCATGAACGAATGGCGGCGCCATTCCTTAACACCGCGCGGACGGGACTTGTGGCCAAACACGAGTGAGAGGGCCGAAGGGTGCCATGGGCTCGATCATGTTAGGGTCCCTCAGAATTGACGGTGTGCTCAAGCCATGGGGCTCGGGAGGCCGACGTGCAGCTCTTCTCTCTGTCCGTGAGGCTAACGACATCCTCTAGATTGACGTCGGCCTCCCATCGGAGCAGGAGGTAAGACTCCCCTACTCGCTCGGCAATGACGGAGGATGGGGATGGGCCCTCTCCTTGCACGCGATTGGTCGGAGGGGTTCCAATTCTAGAAATCCCTCCAATTGATTAATGCGGCTGCTAGGGATCAACCGGATGATTTCTTAGAGAAATCATCCCCCTAGCTAGCCGTCCGATCTGGCACCGGATGCCGTTCGATCGCAGCAACACAACCTGAGTCTTCCTCCTCTGAACGATGCAGAGAAACGCATCAGAAAAAATCGACATCGCGCCTCCTGCACCCCACCCCCCCCCCCCCCCCCCCCCGGCACCCTGCGCCGGCGACCTTCACGACACCGGAGCCGCCGGCGAGCACTAGCCGTCGGTGACGGCTGCATCGCAGCTCCAAAGAGCCGGCGGCAAACCGTTGCATCGCAGCACCGGGTGCTGAACCATGGCAACACCGAGCGTGGCGAAAACCTTCGACGCTCCAGCGAAGCTTCATTGACGCCCTGGCGAAGCTTCATTGCAGCATCGCCTGCTGCAACGCAGCTCTTCGGCCGGCCATGGTAGCAACTCGTAGCTCTCTCCTGCTCAAGGTTTTGGATTCCGAATGGACGAATTTTCTCGTGGGGGGGGGGCGGGATTCTCGGTTACCACGGTTACCGAGAAATACCGAACATATTTCGGACGAAATTTAAAATTGAATTTTGAATTCAAATTCTTTTAAACTAGATATAGATACGACTTGAACCGTTATTTATCACGAAAGTGATAGTATCCCAGTGGAACGGCGTGTACGCACATAATAGTATTTTAGTATACTATATGGACGGAAAAATTCAAAAAAATTGGAATTTTTTGTTCGGCATACGTCTTTCTCGTGGGGCAACGAGAAGCTCGTATTCGCCCGGTAACCGTTTTTCTCGGCCGGTACCCAAAACCATGGCGGCAGCTCGTAGCCCGTCCTGCTCCAATGCAGCTCCGCCGTCGGCGTGGCAGCAGCGTTGTCGCGCATCTCCTGCTGCAACGCAGCGCCGCCGCCGGCCATGGCAGCAGCGTCCTCCCAACCTAGCCTATAGCAGCACGAGGTGAGCGGCGACTGGGATTGCAGCAGAGCGCCGTCCCTTGGGAAGCCGGCTTGCAATGGCGACGGCGGTTTGCAGCAGCGGTGCATCGACGCGAGACGACGGCGGCGTCGGTCTACGGCGACGGGCGCTAGCACTGGTGTGTGGTGCGATGTGCTCAAGGAAGAAGAAAGGGAGGAAAAAGAATGAGCGGCTCAGCTTCTGTAGGAAGAGATAAGGGAAAGGAAAAGCTAATGGGTGAGCGAGCAAACAGGGGCGCGTGGCACGCGTCAGAGACGGCTTACGCCCGTGAATAATAAGTCGGATGTTTCTAAGTGTTTTCCATTGATTAAACATGAGACCAGCCGAGGTACTATCTCCATAGGTGATGGAGATGGTACCCTTTTGGCTTCTTTTAGATCAACAGGAAAAAACTCCCCGGCTCCCTTCTATTAGAAGCCCGAAAGCAACAGCATCCTAAACAGGGTTCAGAACATTAGGAAACGAAATAGTCTACGAAACAAAAAACAACTAAACTCTCTCCACACAGACCATTACATGACCTTTTTCACAGCGAGCAAATGCACCCCCTGGGTAGCCATCCATCAGGCAACTAGCTGTAGGGTTGGGGGCGTTGGCGAGAAAGCAGCCTCCAGGATGGATGTAGGGCTCATCAACCTCCTGTCATCAGGCTTTTGTGTTGGTGTCCTCACACCATCAGCAGCTATCTTCATTACCCCCACTCCAGGCGTGCAACACTCCCCAGTAAGGTCTGTACGCGTAGACATAATTGATCTATCTGCTCCAACATATGTTCCTTGTATATCAGACGCCAGTTCCTGAGAGTTCTTAAAATCAGCAACTGATTCAGAGAAAGCCAAACAACTCCATTAAACACTATGCCATTTCTATGCTTCCACAAAGAACAGAGCACAACAGCCACAAATGGTATTCAGAGTGTCAAGTCTCCACCCAGCCACCCAGGATGAAGTAATTGATTCTACTGAGATACCAATTGGCATAGAAAAGAAGGAGTTGTTTCATTCCAAACAAGCCGAGCCACTAAACAGTCAAAAAAAAGTGTTGCACACTCTCTTGTTCAGCACAAAAGACACAACCAGTAGGCTTCGTATTCCTCTTAAGCAGGTTGTCTCTAGTCATAATTTTATTATATGACACTAGCCAGAGAAATACATGAATCCTTGGTGGAACTACCAATTTCCAGACAGCAGGAATAAAAATAGGGGAGACCCCCCTATAATTAAATACAACATAAAGTGAGCTAATAGAGTATTCTCCTGATGCAGTATATTGCCAAACAAGAGAGTCAGTATCCTCAGTATATATAATGCTGCTGGCAATGGCCTCAAGCTCAAACCAGGTGGACATTAAAGCAGGGGGAAAAGTTCCTCTACAGGTGAGCTTAAGGTGAGACCCATCCCAAACCTGTCTTATTGTTTGCCCCTGCTCCCTACAAATGCAATACAGGTCCCAAAACTGAATGGAGAGAGGGGAAGATCCAAACCAGCAATCATCCCAAAACCTAATATTAGTCCCATCACCTAAGGCCCACATGTAACCCATCTTAACAGCTCTAGAAGCCCAGACCACCCCTTCCCAGAAGGTGGAGGCCTCATTGCTTTGCACAAAAAATGTTAGGCAAAGGCTTGTACTTGTTATCTACTATGGTTCTCCAAATTTTTCCCTCCCCACTCATATATCTTTTGACCCAAGCCCCCAAAAGGCAGATGTTGAGGTCATGGATGTTGGGAATAATTCCTAGTCCTCCAAATTCTTAATTTCTTCATGGATACTAAATGCCAGTTGGCTAGATGGAGTTTCCTATGGCCTTCAAAGTCATTCCATAGGCAATTAGGCATCTGGGTAATGATCATATCAACTGCCCATTTAGGAAATTTGAAGAAGGTACCCTTTTGGCTTGACCCATGGCTTGGTCGGAGCTCACTTAGCGCCGACTTCACAATGCCTTTTGCGATTTGCTCTGTCCCAATTCTTTTAGTGACCTCTGCAATAGGAACTGGAACATCTCGTTTCCACTAATATTGGGACGTGAGGAAACTATTGCCTGGGCCGATTTACGGGAGGTCCTCAGGCATACACCGTTGGATGAGATAGACGTAGTGTCATGGCACGTGCCCCATCGGGGATATTCACTGCGGTGTTGGTGTAGCGAGTCCTCTGTCGATCGCAAACCCTGGCTTCGTCGTCGCATTTGTGGAAAGCATTGATGCCGCTGAAAATAAATATCTTCATTTGATAATGGCTTGGTGATCACCTCCCATCAGGCACGGAGGTGGAAAAGCGAAATGGGCGTGACAATGCTTGTATCTCCTTTTCACAATGCGCGAATCCGGGAAGAATATCTTCTTCACGTGTCCCGCCGCCCACTTCTTGTCGAACTATGTCTGTGAAGCTCTTAGGCCTAAGTGGCTGGCCTCGAACACGGACATCTTCCTGAATGCCTTGGCTCACCATACTGATAGTAGGAGGTGCCTCTTCTGGGTGGTGCACGGGGCGATGACTTTAACCTTGTGGATGATGTGTTATAAGATGGTTATTGAGAAGATCTTATTATGGTGTGTTTTTGACTCTTTGTTAAATTGTTTGCTTTTATGCAGGAGTGGCACTGTTGGATGGTCTTCAGATGGTTAGGGTAGGGACCGGCTAGATGTCATGTTGGATGGTCTTCAGATGGTCGGCCGTCAGCTTTTTGCACCCCTAGCAGTTGACCAGTCCCGTGAAGGTGTCTTGTATCGCTTTGTTGTTTCACTTTTAGGCATGTTTGTGATATTGCCTCAGCAGACTTATTATTTACTTTCTTCGTACATTGTATGGATGTGGTTGGTGGTTTATCTATAAACGGGGCGAAACCTACAATGGGGATGGGCCCCACTACTCGCACGACGACAAAGGAGGGGGACTGGCTCTGTTGCTTCTCCCACGGTAAGGCTAGAATGAAGGAGGGAGAATGAGTAACCAATGTAAGCGAGGTCGTTGGTTGGAGAGCACAAGGATGGGGATGAGCTCTAGCTGGATCTCGTGGGATGGGGAGTGGAGCTCCTGCCCCTTGGGCAGACTGAGCATAGTGTTGAAGAGCAACATATCCTTGGGGACAGAGCCAACGACCGCCCATGCCTGGAGGTTCTCGACAGACATGGTGAAGCTACTACAAGCATTGTGCGAGAGAAGAGAGATGGATGTGGGACAAAGAAATAAAAATGATACAAAATATTCTAGTGAAGAGTGGCTCCCACACGATGGAAGAAATTTAGAGACTACCGTTTACGTTGCCCGACTATTGCACAAGTGCTATTGAGCCTCTAAATAGTTTTCGATGCACTCCAAGACCATTTTAGAGGCTCAAGTTATGGGAATCTACTAGAGTTGCTCTTAAACTGAGTTCAAACCAGCGAATTAATGATGTTCTACGTTTTAGGGCTTTAACATTGAGATATTTGTGAGGCTAGTTGTTCATTCCAAATACTACTATAGTTCGACTGTACATGGCTGCGAATAGAATTAGAATATGCACATCCCTAGATCACATGGTGTGAAACATGGTGCATCGATGAATGTCAGCACATATTGTTTCCTCTTGCAATGTGCGCATATTAACTTGTGTATTACAAACTATGAAGCACATGCTGGCAACAATTGTTAACCTATTTGTTTGAAGAAAGAACATTGAAATGAGCAAGACATTTCTTCCCGTAATTTATCCCTCCTATGGTAACCCATTACTCCTGTAATATCTCATTTTTTAAAACAACAAAGATACAAAATCATACACAATGAAAATCTATGAAGATATTTGGTATCATGCACAAAAACACTTAAGTTACACTTCCAAGATACTTCAGGGTACTAAATAGAACTAATGTATAAAAATACAATATAACACATACTATTGCACATAATAGTTCATTAAAGACTATTGTCATGTATTTACTACTTCTTTTAGATCTAAGGGGATCAAACTAAAAATGTATGAAAATATTTTTCAGTGGTTCCTTAACATTGCCTTATTACAAAACATGTTTCGATCTAGTGCAAGTATACTTGGAACTGGAGCATGTAACTTACGCTACAAGTTTTACTTTTCACTTTATGTGGCTATTGTGTTTGGTATAGTAGAAAATGTATAATTTTAAATAAGTTACATAAGTAAAAAAGTTCAGTATAAACTAACACCATCAAGCACAAAGGACGTGTTAAGACGCCTAGATCTGAATCGTGTGGCTCCTCGTTAGGGTTAGGTTTCTCATTCTCCTCTCCTCCCCCCACCATGGCCGCCCTCCTCCACTCCGCCGTGCGCCAAGGCCCTGCCGTCGCTACCCTCCTTTGATCTGCCGCCCCATCTCCAGCGCCATCCTCCTCCACTCTGCCCGTGTCACCCTCCTCCACCTTGCGCCCGCCTCTGCCCGCGCCACATGCTCTTTGAGTTCACACTCCCGAAGATAACAGAATGAAATCAACAGGGTGGAGGCTGCAGCGGCAAGGTACGACTCCACCGACGAAGTTATCGCGGATCTCGCAAGCAAGGTCATGGGGCTCAGCGAGGCCGTAGCAAAGCAACTGTTGACACCGATTTCGGCCAAAAGTAAAATACGGCGCTTAGATATTATTCAAATAAAATCATTTACATAAAATGATAAAAAAAAATAGTAAATTGATGAATACGCGGATAAAAAAAATACCATGATGAATTTCCGCCGCGCCGCCCAATATAAAATAACGGACCCGAAAATAAAAGAGAAGAAAATGAGCCATATCGTTGTATAAATTAGAGGACATATGACTTTCATACACATATGCCATCATCAACGGCGAAATTCCGATGTTGACACAAATTCAAAGTTTCATAGACGACGCTAATATTGTGAAAATATTATATCATATTTACGAGCATTATTCTGTCACCGCTAAAAAAATATTGGCACAATAATGTTCGTGTAAAATAATATAACGCGCGGCGATGTATAAACAAAATGTCAAGCCGTCATATAATTATCAATGGAAAAATGCTTTCCCATGCCATCAGAATTAATCTGACCAAGTGCACTTATACGAAATGGATACGTACGTGCATGATGCAAGTACGAGCTATGTGCATGCATGTATTATGCATGGGTTAATTATGCGGCAAGGTTAACTACTAATTACCCAGCCCATGGCCCAAACGCATATGGATGTCTCCCGGATGCTAACTCATGCAAAGAGAACTAAGAGCCCAATTTAGCTACTTTAATCAAATAGATATGGATTAGTGCCCACAGCCCATCCGAACGCGCTAAGTAACCAACCCCCGGCCTTCTTGATCGCTCACGAAGTCCACCCAAGAAACTTGGCGTGCAACCAGGGGAGGTCCTAGTCGGCGCCTTAAGCGCCCCCGAAGCGAACTGGCGCTCACAGGAGAACTAGTGGGCCGGCCCGACCGGTCTGGCCAGTTGACCGTTGACTGTTCAAAAAATATGTGTCAGTTTTTTGAAAAATTAGGAATTAAAAAAAACGTTCACAAAAAAAAGTTCACTGGTTAAAAAAAGGTTGACGAATTTAAAAGAAAAAACTCACAAAAATGGAAAAAGTTCATTGATCTTCAATAAAAAGTTCATCGATTTTGGAAAAAGTTCATTCGATTTGAAAAAAGTTCATTGATTTTGAAAAAAAGTTTATCGAATCTGAAAGAAAGTTCATCGAATTTGAAAAAAGTTCATCATAATTGAAAAAAGTTCATCGAATCTAAAAAAAAGTTCATCGATTCTGAAAAAAAGTTCATCGAATCTGAAAGAAAGTTCATCGAATTTGAAAAAAGTTCATCATAATTGAAAAAAGTTCATCGAATCTGAAAAAAAGTTCATCGAATTTGAAAAAAGTTCATCGAATTTGAAAAAAAAATCAGCGGATTTGACAAAAAGTTCATCGAATTAGAAAAATGTTCATCGAATTTGTAAAAAGTTCATCGAGTTTGAAAAAAGTACAACAAAATTTAAAAAGGAAAGGAAAAAAGAAAGAAAGAAAATATAAAAAGAAAAAAGGAAAAAGGAAAGAATAAAAGAAGGGAAACGTTGCTTCTTACCAGATCCGGTTTGGTGGCGGGTTGGTAAACGTAGCGTGGTAACACGAGGGAGGTCCCTAGTGTTCGATTCACCAGGAGCGCATTGTTTTTGCGATTTAGCAAATGAGAAGCAAAATTAAACTTGCGATTTAGCAAATGAGAAGCAAAATTAAACGGGCCTGCAACCGGTTGGCTTGGCGTAGTGGATGTGCTGTAATGTTGTCTGTTTATCAATAAAGCATCTCCTTTTCTCAAAAAAAAAAAAAAAAAAAAAGTATTTGCCTGCAACCAGCCACCACGCCCACGTCCTGCCCACGATCTCCAGGACGCGCGCGCCTTCCGTCTCAAAATATCCACTGCCGGCCACCTATATAAAGGGCAACGGGCAACGCTGCCAAGGCTGCTCATCATTTATCCATCCATCGCTCGCACATCCATCCATTGTCAAGCTCATCGATCAATCATCCATCCATCGGCAAGCACATCATTCGCCCACTCATCACCAGGCCATCGCTCAAGGGCTGCTCACACGCTCGCCCGCGTACGCGTCGTCGGCCGTTCGTCTCGTCGTCGTCATCGCCACCGGTCGCTCATCGTCGTCGTCGTCGCCGGTCGCGCCGCTCCTCGTCGGCCACACAGCTCACCGGCCGCTTGTCGTCCGCGCCACTCATCGTCGACATCACCGGCTGCCCATCATCTGCACCACCCACAAGCTGCTACACGCCGGCGGCTGCTCATCCGCATCACTTCTTCACACGTACGGGAGGAAATCCAAGGCAAGGTGAGAATACATGGCTGCCTTTTCCCTCCATTATTGATCGACGACGCTTTTGTTTCACCGTACACCTCATATATGTTCGGTGCTACTCAATTAATTTGTGCTTGATTCGGTCTCATGGTGATCTTGATGCCATGTTGATACAAATCAAGATAATATACATATCACATATTTTCGATGCCATGATGTTTTATTTTCACCATACATCTCATACATGTTCAGTGCTACTCAATTAATCTGTGCTTGATTCGGTCTCATGGTGATCTTGATGCCATGTTGATACGAATCAAGATAATAGATGAAATGACTAGTCTGGACATATAATTATCTTCCATCCTATACTCGTGCGAACTAAGTCCACATGCCAATAAAAAATTCTTCTTGTTTTGGTCTCATGGCGATCTCGTATCCCATGTTGATACAACTCAAGAACAAATCAAACCCTTCTTGTTTTGGTCTCATGGTGATCTCGCATCCCATGTTGATACAACTCAAGAACAAATCAAATCCTTCTTGTTTTGGTCTCATGGTGATCTTGCATCCCATGTTGATACAACTCAAGAATCAAAATCATGTTCTTCTTGTTTTGGTCTCATGGTGATCTCGCATCCCATGTTGATACAACTCAAGAACAAATCAAATCCTTCTTGTTTTGGTCTCATGGTGATCTTGCATCCCATGTTGATACAACTCAAGAATCAAAATCATGTTCATCTTGTTTTGGTCTTATGGTGATCTCACATCCCATGTTGACACAAATCAAGAACAGAACTAAATTAATTGTGTGATACATGATTTCTCCATTGATTTGCACTAGACCAAACATAGTGTGTGTTTGCAATATGAAAAAGTCCCAAATAAGCATGACGATAAAATATATATAGTTTAGTCTCATATAGCTAAACTTGAATCAAGAATTTTCATAGACCTCATCATGTCCATGAGAAATATAAATTGATACATATATATACTCCTTGTTTGGTTACACTACATGCATACATCTATGCTATGTTGGTGACAATACAAGCAAGAAGAAATCACCATACTTCATTTGGTTATGCTACACATGGGCACGATGTTGCTACATGATGGTAGTACTAATACAAGTGAAGTGAAACTAATTTGATAAATATTCTCATTCACTTGAAGTCCAAACTCATATAAATATTTGACTAGATTCACTTAGTCGCATGTCCACATATGATATGTTCCAGACTATAGGAAAACTAGTACTAATATGACTGCATGACATAAGATAATCTCTCATATAGATTAAAATTAAACCATGCATTCCTTTCATATAGGTGCATGCATCTACAAATAAAAAAATAACTAGGGTGATAGCCTATGTTGCTTGCACTAAACATAACATAGTGCGATTGAATGTGTCATCACCAAATTTCATATAGCCCCCGCATATGATGGCTCGACGCAATGCTATATACATTGCTATAAAGTAAACCAAATATTCCGTCATTTCATGCATGCATACAGAAAACACATGCATGTCAAAATTAACTCATAAAAAGAGTTATGCCCTATATTCCACACGCCCGTTAGCCCGGCTAGCTAGTTAACCATTAAATAGATCTTCATATGACTAAAAAGACAACCACTACATATTCGCGATGGTTAATGAGCTAGGCATGAACGTGCTATATGAATGAACATTGTCAAATCATGAATGTTATGCAATGCATATGTTAGCATAGACGAAGTTCAAGGCTCCCTGAGTACGCCGACGTCGACGACATCGAGGAGGACTTTTATTTCTACATTTTGTAATTTTCTTTTATTTCTTCATTTTGTAGTACTCATGTGTTGTGATGCTATGTAATAGATATGTTGGAATTCTTAATCAGGGGTTTTTCGTCGGAGATGTAATTAACATAATTTTTTATGTAAATGTAAGAGTTCTGGAAATAAAGTACCTGCAATGTTTGATCATTTTACTCATTGTATGCATTTACGCACTTAAATTATTCACTCTGTATCAATGACATGGACGCGTGTTTCCCGTCCCATTTTCCCGTCATCAGCAACAATTTGACGCGTCGGTGGATCTAATAAGGACCTCACTCAAATTCTACGGCCTCGTATTCCTTTCCACCATTGCGATTGGTGGGCTCTCTTATCTGGTCATCTATACTACATGTGCCAGCTCGTCCAAGACGTTTGCAAGTCTTCACGTTGATATGAAGATGAAGGAGTTCAGGGCTGAACTCCTTGGGAAGTTTCAGCTGCTGTATGAGGAGTAGGAGGCCGAGGAAGCCAAGGGCCAGGACGAGGATGACAAGTCTAGCTCCAAGACGGACGTCGGCAAGTCTAGATCAAAGTGGGGCGACGAGTCCATGGCCAAGAGGGGTGACGAGGACAAAAAGGGCATGTGGAAGTGGATATCATCATATCTAGTCTAGTCTTAATTATGTTTGTCGTAATTGGTGCTGCAAACTGAGCGCTCAAGTTATGAGTTTTGGTCTGTTTTGTGTCTGAATGGAGATTACTGGTGACTTCATTGACATGAGAAATTGAAAGTTTGGCTATATGTTTGTTGTTATGTGTTAGGTCTTCTTACAGGTCTTGTCTATGGTAATGAAATTTGATTGTGTGCCTCTTGATTTAGGGAGCAATCCAATGGAAACAATTAATGAAGCTGGACCATCCAAGATGAATTGGACCTTTCAAAAGTTTTGTGAAAGAGCTTCAAACCAACATGTTGGCATTGCGAAAGGAGATTGCAGGACTACCCACAAGATTTTCTTTACCTGAATCTCACGATGCTAGATTTACCCTCGATGTTGTTGCACATATAAGGGGCATCAGAGCACAACATGTATGCCCTGTAATTTGGAGAACTGAAGTCATAGTTTTCATGAAGGGGTGTTAAAAAGGTTTCTTATGTGCTAACTAAGACTAAATTTTGAAATCCTCCAACACAAGTGCGAAGATTGTTAAACTTTTAAAAAGGTTCAAATAACCATGAATGACAGAGCTGGTTTAATGCTGGCAATTCAAATCTTGAAATGTTACATATTGCATTGCTCCAAAGCACTCTTTCTCTCTTTCTACAGGAAGATTATATTCATGACTTTTTAGTTGTACTACAAATATGACTCTGGATACATATGTCTTCATTGTTTTGTTCTGGATACACATGGATTCTGACAAAGCTTGCTTCCTGGACGTTCCACTTTTGCTACAAGGGCGCCAGTTCTGAAGCCAAATGTAGAACAAGGTAAAGTAAAAGCAGCTCATATGGTTGGTACAAGCTACAGGCTAGCAACTACATAGAAAGAGGTGTTGAATCAAAAGGTCAATCCCGAAGAGCCAACTAAGAAGGTAACCTGTGATACCTTGCCCCTTTGTATCGTAATGAAATTGTTATAGGATACCTCGAGCAAACTAATGTTGTTGGCTAGTTTGGGTGCGAATGCTTTCAACTGTTAAAGGAAACACCTGTTGCAATACTTCTTACAGTTCATGGCCAATGTCCTTATGAAAAAGCATACCACTGAGTTCTGGTTCTGAAAAAAGCACAACACTGAAAAAAGCATACCATTGAGTTACGGTTCTGAAAAATGCATACCTATGAATTTACTGGAACATGCTTGAAGCTGCAGCTGTAACTTTTCATATGTGCTTCTGCAGTAGACTGAAAAGTCACGCTTGCATTATATTCAGTGTGTGATCGTGGCTTTGTACTTGTGTTTGAAAATGCAGGAACCAGTTAAAATAATCACCGGTTCAGATAATGACAGTAAAGGGTGCACTTCCCGGGTGATTCTGAACATGGAACCAGGTTGAGTTCATTCCTTTTTGTGCATGCTTTTCTTATGTCGATTCTGGTTTCCTGCCTCAAATAGAAGGAGACCATGACTGGTAATCATTCATAACTGAGAGATAGTCATCGGCAATTACCATTTACCATTTACTAGTTTCAACTGCGGCATGTGTTGTTATTACCAAAGAACCAAGAAATCCTCATTTGCAGCACAAAAAAGTTTTAAATGAAGAGAAGCAAATCACACCCTCTGTTATGTATATATGCTACAGCTGACCTGAGGAAGGAAGTCGGCAGCGAGTCGGGCCCGCAGCTTGTGTGGGGGGCGAGGAAGAGGAGGACGAGAAACGAGACGTTGTCCATTGATGCCGCCACCTTGCTGCCAGGAGAAGGGGAGAAGAGGAGGCGGGGACCTGGACCAGAAGCACAGAAGGACGAGGGTGTTCACACGGTTGAAGCCGCTCCAGCAAAGCGGGCTCACCGGTTCAACCCCAAGTACGACGCGACCCAGTGGATCACCCGCTGAGGCGGTCCAAGAAGCCACGTCGGCACCGGGCACACTGACAGAACAATGGTTGTTCGACTTTGGCAACATCAATGCACATAGTATCGTTTCACCTATGGCCCCCACAAAAAACACATTACACATGTACATCATAGATGTCCAGGGAGGTAAACTCCTTTTTTTCAACCATTTCAACTGTTGTTTACACGAGGTCCACATGAGGAACAGACTGTAGAATTGCAAATGAGGTATACAAGTAGCACTTGCAACATGGTAGGCACTAGGCAGCGAGTTTATTCTGTACGCAATCTATGTTCTAAGTTAATCCACTGGCACTGGTTGCATTGCCTCAGCTTCCTTCCTCAAACCCTCCAATAGAGCCGACGATAGGTACCGCTCTCCCGCGCTCGGATGAACAGTCTGAAACAACAGGTGCATTTGTCAGTTACTCTTCTGAAACTTCTTCATGTTAACATTTTTCGCAGAGATGGGTATGTATGACGTACCAAGACAAGCTTCCCTTTATTTTCTGGCCTCTTTGCGAGCTCAATCGCCGCAACTGTGTTGGCTCCTTAGGTGAGATCGTATTTAGACAATTCAAAAGAGACTTGTGGGAGACTAGAATAGAATCTGCCCTTTAGGTGAGATCGTATTTAGACAATTCAAAATATTCTGCCCCTAGAATACATTACACGATTTTCCTGAAAGAAGGTACACCACCTTACCATATTCTTTTCAAAGTATCAAGTCTCACAAACATAATTGAAAATACATTACATGTACACAACCAACTAACTAACCCACAATGGCTAACTTCTCGCACGGCCACAACCCAACCAAACAATATGCTAACCTTATAGCCAAGCACACGCCTTATTGGATCAATAGTCCATGCAGAAACTCAAATTCGCATTTCGCAACCTTTTGGTTGGATCCGCATGCATCTCAAATTCCCAATTCTACCCAGCATTCTTAGTGGCGGTCAGTAGTACATCCTTGAACATACCCTCAAGGTTGGCCAACGACCTACCACCAGGTTTTGTCGTCGCACGAACGGCTATCTCGCTCCACTCCGCCGCCTTCCTCCTCATTTCTCTTCCCACCCCTTCTCCTCCCATCACCTCCCGTATCCTTGCCTCGACCACCTCCCGGCGCACATCATCGCCAACTTCCATCCCAATGCCCCACTCCACACATGCATAATGGGAGTTGGTTTGCTGCTCGGCGAAGAAGGGCCAACATAACATTGGCACCCCTGCACTAAGGCCCTCCATCATCGAGTTCCACCCGCAGTGCGTCAAGAAGGCACCCACTGCTGCGTGCTGCAACACCGCCTCCTGCTCGCACCAGCTTGCAAGAAGGCACTTGCCCTTGGTCACCTCCATGAACTCAGAAGGCAGCACAGCTGTATCGCCCTTTACCAGGTCATTCCTCACGATCCAAAGGAAGTCGTAGCCGCAGTTGGCAAGCCCCAACGCAAACTCCACCAGCTCCTGCCCGGACATGGTGGTTATGCTTCCGTAGTTGACATAGACCACGGATCGGGGCTCCCTACCCCGGAGCCATTCGAGGCAGGACCGGTCTTCTCTCCAGAGGCTGGGGCGTATCGCGGCGAGCGTGCCGCCAACATCACCTTCTGAGACCATCTGCTCAGTGAGGAAGTTAAGCGGGCCGATGGTGTAGACGGGCATAGGGAGGATGGAACACATGGCGTCGAGGGCCACCTTCTCGAGCTCGTCAATGGTGTTGAGGATGACGGCGGTCGCGCGGTCGGACTGCTTGACCTTGTGCAGCAGGAAGTTGAACAGCACGTCGCCACGGTCCGTCGTGCGGACGAATGAAGGGAAGTCACGGAGGCGCATGTGTTTGCTCATCCCGCGTGCCTCCGTCACCGGCTTGTCCAAGTACCCGTTCTTCACTTGCTCTTCGTCTGCTCAAATCAATCAGACCGCGAGCATGCATCACACATATAGAATGCTACATATCTTGGAGAAATGGTTGCTACTTGCTACAAACTTGGGCATGGCGCCATACATACCTTTGAGAGGGGTGAGGCCCTCGTCTAGGAGGAATCGGAATGTTAAATGGAGGATTCACAGTGGGGAAATTTCCTGAAGCTTCTACCGCATCAGGTTCTCTTCCTTCTCTGTATATACAATGTACAAGTTACATATTAGCCCCTTCACAGTTCTATTTTCCTAAGCTAGTACCTTCAACACTTCCCCTCAAGATGGGGCGAATATATCCATGAGTCCCATCTTGCTACATAAGTTTACAAAAGACACAACACTAACACCTTTTGTAAGTACATCTGCCAATTGACTATCAGATCTAACAAAAGTAACACGAAGGCTCCCCTCATCTAACTTCTCTCTAATGAAATGTCTATCAATTTCAACATGCTTAGTTCTATCATGTTGAACTGGATTATGCACTATATTGATTGCAGCTTGGTTATCACAATAGAGTTGCAATGGTCCTCCATCGAATAGACCGAGCTCAGATAGTAATATCCTCAACCACATCAGTTCACATAAACCAGAAGCCATAGACCTGAATTCTGCCTCAGCAGTAGATCGTGCCACCACATTTTGCTTTTTACTTCTCCAACAAACTAAATTATCTCCAACAAACGCACAATAACCTAATGTAGATCGTCTATCATCTAGACATCCAGCCCAATCTGCATCAGTATATCCCTCTACCTTCAAATGTCCATGATTAGAAAATAAGATTCCCTTCCCTGGACAGCCTTTTAGATATCTCAAAATTCAATTTACCACTTCTAGATGGCCTGAACGAGGATCATGCATATAACGGCTTACAACACTAACTGCATATGCAATATCTGGCCTTGTGTGCGATAAATAGATTAAACGGCCAACTAACCTCTGATATTGGTATTTGTCTACGGGGTCACCTGAGTCTGCCAAGGTGCGATGATTTTGCTCAATAGGTGTGGCCGCTGGTTTGCATCCTAACATACCTGTTTCATTAAGAAGATCAAGTACATACTTCCTTTGAGAAAGGTAAATACCTTGTGCCCCATAAGCAACTTCAATCCCCAAAAAATAATGAAGATAGCCCAAGTCTTTAACTTCAAATATTTTAGCCATCATCTTCTTCAAGTATGATATCTCCTCAACATCATCCCCTGTGATTACTATATCATCAACATATACAGTCAGTATAGTAATCTTATCATGATGACGTTTAAAGAAGAGAGTGTGATCAGCATTGCTTTGTTGATACCCCAAGGAGCAAATTCCTTTTCTAAACCTTCCAAACCATGCTCGAGGTGATTGTTTTAGACCATAGAGGGATTTTTTTAGTTTACAAACCTTGCCTTCAGTCTCACGGCTATTGAATCCTGGAGGAATCTCCATATACACCTCTTCCTGCAAGTCTCCATGGAGGAATGCATTTTTAACATCCATTTGAAACAATTTCCAATTACGGTTTGCTGCAATTGAGATTATTGTTCTGATGGTGTTCATTTTTGCTACTGGGGCAAAAGTTTCATCATAATCCACTCCATAGGTTTGGCTATACCCCTTTGCTACTAACCTGGCCTTGTACCTCTCCACTTTACCTTTTGGAGTCTGTTTTACAGTGAATACCCATTTACAACCCACAGTCTTTTTCCCTGCAGGAAGAGTGGTGAGGATCCAAGTATTGTTTTTGTCAAGTGCTTCCATCTCTTCAAACATTGCTGTTCTCCATCTTGGGTCCTTTATTGCTACTTGCCAGTCATGTCGTATAGGATCTATAGAATCTAAAGCCGCAACGAATGACTTATACTTGGAACCCAAGGATGCATATGATACATAATTTGAGACATCATATGGAGATAGTTTTGATGGTAATTTCCCAGCAGTAGTGCGGGGTTGCTTCCTAAGAGCAATAGGAGCATCTAAATCTTCATATGGAAGAGAATGAGGAAGCGTACCATCATCTAAATCATGTGTATCAGTAATCTCTTGAGTTTTTGTACCACACTCCGGTGGGTTAGGTTCTTGTCTCTGCACTTGCTCCTTCTCAATTCTATGCCTCCGTGTAAACACTTGAACTTCTCGTTCCTCATTTGGTTTTGGCCATCTATGCCTCCGTGTAAACACTTGAACTTCTCGTTCCTCATTCGGTTTTGGCCATTGTAATGCTCCATTAGAGTCACTTTGTTGTTCCCCCTGTTCATGTTCTTGCCCTGCATCATCTTGCACATCTTCAATAGGTATAACCCCAACTATCATCTTCTCTAGTGCTACATCATTGTCTTCTCTGCTGTCATCTCCCCCTGTCTCGTTGTCCAGGCCTGTAACATCATCAGGGAAGACATCGGTTAAATCTACTGGTTCCCCATAATATGGTTCATGTTCCCTGAACACTACATCCATGCTCACAAACATCCGTTTTTCTGATGGGCACCAACATTTATAACCCTTTTGTTTTCCAGAGTATCCCACAAATACACATTTCACTGCTCTAGGATCAAGCTTGCCAACCGATGGTCTATGATCCCTCACAAAACATACACATCCAAATACCTTTGGTGGCACAACATATGTAGTTTCACCAGTTAGACACTCGATCGGTGTCTTGTTATTGAGCACCCGGGATGGCATTCTATTCATCAAATAAGCCGCTGTCATCACAGCTTCAGCCCACAAATATTTAGGAACATTCATAGCTAACATGATACATCGGGTGATTTCTAAGAGATGTCTGTTTTTCCTTTCAGCCAACCCATTCTGCTGAGAAGTACCTGGGCAACTAGTTTGATGGATAATTCCAAAGCTTGACAAATACTCATCAAATTGGTTATTTACATATTCTGTACCATTGTCAGTTCGAAATATTTTCACCCGTGCATCATATTGATTTTTGATTAAGTTGTGGAAATCCTTAAAAGCATTCAAACACGTCACTTTTATTTCTCAGTACATAAACTCAAGTAGTCCTAGTGCAACAGTCAATAAATGTAACAAAAGATTTGTATCCATAAAGTGACCACACCCCACTAGGACCCCACACATCTGAGTGGATAGTTTGAAATGGCACCATACTTCTGTGATCAGATGAAGTATATATACTATGGGTTAGCTTTCCATACTGACAGGCATCACATACTAGGCTTTCTTTGCAAATTTTATTATAGAGGTTAGGATACAACTGACCCAGGGTGTTAAAGGACATGTGTCCCAGCCTGCGATGATGCAGAAGAAATTCTTCCAATGGTGACCGAGACAGCACAACAGCAGCCATAGGTGCCATATCATCATCCAAGTAGTATAGACCACCTCGCATAATTCCCGTCCCAAGGATTTTCCAAGTCCCAAGTTGCAGAAACAAACACCAAGTTGGGAAGAAAACTGCAGCACAATTAAGTTCCTTTGTAATACAGCTGATAGATAATAGATTAATTGGGAATGAGGGAACATGTAAAACAGATGACAGAGACATATTAGGTCCACACATGACAGTCCCTGATCCCATAATAGCTTGGGTAGAGCCATCTGCTAACTTCACATCCTGCCCCATCACATTAGGTGCATATTTTGAGAAGTCCTCATAGGATCCCACCATATGTCTTGATGCACCAGAATCAATTAACCATGGTCGATCACAACTTACAGCTTTAGAGGCATTAGTCCAAGGATCAACAGGAACAGCAGGAACAGCAGAAACAGGTGCCTCCTTTGAAGAGTTTTCACTTAAACTCATCTTCTTAAACCACTGCCACTTCACCATATCTTCTGCAGTCATCCTCACACTCATAAGATGTGTGGTTCCACTATCACCAGCTGGTCGTGTAACTCCACAAATATTACAGATTCTGCGAAAAGCAAAATTTACATTTCCACAGTTTGCATTTGGACACAGCCAATCCCCATCTCGTCGCCAAGACTTCTCAGTACCAACAACACGTCTTCTGCTATACCAATTCTGCCATTGCCCAGGTTGATTGTATCCAAAGTAACTCTTATTTCTTAGGTTCATTCCAAACCTTGAATTCTCCCCCTGCTTGCGATTTGCACCAAATAACATATTGTTCCTCTTCACTTCAGGTCTCCACAGCAGCTTCGACTCACCGCCCAACTGCCTCACCAATTACCTCCTCTGCGGCACTCTGTTCTCTTGCAATTTTTATACCTCCTCTGCAACACTATCCTCACAACCAACAGCAAGCAGCAGCGGTCAGCAAGTGCAGGCAGCAGAGAAACACCACAGCCACCCTTCTTCTCTAGCAGCAGCACCAGAACAACAAGCAGCAGTTCCAGCAAACTCAGCAGCACCAGAACGACAGACTGAGGGACGAGGTTCAGCAGCTGATGATTGCAACAGGACAGCTTAACGCCAACAATGGAAATCTGGGCAATTTCGGTGGTCTGTCCTCACACGGAGTCAATCCACAAAGCTACCAGCGAAGCCAGACGCAACAATCTCTCATGGCTGCTCATCAGCTTCAGCAACTCCAAATCCACTCCTAGCAGCAGCAGCAGTCCTGTGCACACACGCACAGCACACAACCTTCTCTGGCAGCAGCAGCAACACAAGCTCCTGCCCCGCCGCCTCGTACCTCTGCTGCACCTACGCCTCCTTCCTTCACCGGCCCGCCGTCGCCGCGCAGCCGCGCCGGGAATCGGCTACCAGGTGCGCCCCTTCTCCTCTCCTCAGCAGCAGCAGCCGCGGCTCCTCCTGCAGCCACCGACGAGCTGCACCTCCTCTTCCTCCTCTACCGCGCCCGCGCTGCTCCTCGAGCACAGCCCCGCCGTGCCTCGCGTCGCACGCTACCCACCAAGCTCCGCGCACGCGCGCGCTCGCACACGCCCAGATGCGCCGCGCTCTCCTCGCCGGACTCCGCCACCTCACCGGCGACTACACCGCCGGCGCCGCCGCCTCCAATGAACCTAGCTCCGATGCCATGTTAAATGGAGGACTCACAGTGGGGAAATTTCCTGAAGCTTCTACCGCATCAGGTGCTCTTCCTTCTCTGTATATACAATGTACAAGTTACATATTAGCCCCTTCACAGTTCTATTTTCCTAAGCTAGTACCTTCAACACGGAAGCTGCGGTAGCCCATGAAACCGCAGACACTGGCAGTCCAGAACACCACACACGGCACGCCGAGTTCCACCGCGGCATCCATGCTAAAGCTCATGACGCCGTCCGCCACAACGCAGCTCATTGGCGGCGCCCCAGCCACACTGTTGAGGTCGTGGAGCAGGTTCCTTAGATGGGGGAGGCAGTGGGTCATGATGGAATAGCAGAGGGATGGCATGTCTTGCGTGGCGTCGGCGTCAGACGGGGGCAAACCGTCAGGAATGGTGGCAAAGCGGAAGTCCGGAAGGCCCGCCACGGCATCAGGACCGCGGGAACGGACCAGACGGCGGTGGTTATACTCGGTGTTCACGAAGGTGATGTGGAAGCCCTTGCGGTGGAAGATCTTTGCCAGCTTCATCATCGGCGTGATGTGCCCCTGAGCCGGGAACGGCACCAACACAGCGTGGGGCTTCTTGTCCGTGGTAGTAGCACCCATGTTGTCGCCCGGAATGGTAGAAATGCAGCTCAAGATTTGAAACTGTGTTTTTGGAGGGAAATGTGATCTTCTCTGCTTGTACGGGCAATCACACAGTGCATATATATAGCGACTGAGAGTGGCAATTGCTGCGCGTATAGAGTACAATATTAGTCTAAAAAAGGTCGGACAGTTTAGACAAATAGAGCACGATGGATGGATGAGAACGTGTATGTATTGGATTAAGTGGTCAGTAGCCATCCGGTAACCCGTCATGTCGTTTGCCTTTACTAAAGTAGTAATGGATATTATCGATAAAATGCTCCAGCTAGAAGTTTTGTGCAACGGAACCATATTCTTCAGCCATGCTCACTGAACGAAAGGTGACTGCTGAGTATTTAAATTGTTTCAAGGTACCAACCTCAGATGTGTGAAGAATAATCTATAATTGACTTTGTTACTGAGGCTATATGTACTTTACTGCATCTGCGTTTGGATATAATTGCACACTTGATTTTGTGAAGAAAAAAAATATCTAACTCTCCCACAATAAGTATTCGAAATGATAAATTCCGAACGTTCGGATTTTAAGCATGGCAATCCGAACGTTTTTCATGGCAACTTTAGTTCACGCGAGGTTGGCAAACATGGCAATTTTCTGACAAAAAAAATGAAATGGGACAAAGTTGCCATGTTTTAACAAGTAAACACTAGTAGGAAACGGGCCTTCAGTCCCGGTTCCAGAGGGCCTTTAGTCCCGATTCTGGAATCGGGACAAAACGATCGGGACTAAAGCCCCCCCCCCCCCCCCCTTAGTCCCGGATGCATTACGAACCGGGACTAAAGGCCCTCCACGTGGCCGCTGTCTGGGGCGGGGGATGGAGGACCTTTAGTCCCGGTTGGTGTTACCAACCGGGACTAAAGGCTCCATTTTTTTGAAATTTTTTTTTTTAAATTTTTTTTTGAATTTTTTTTAATATTTTTTGATTTGTTTTTAAGTTTTATTTTGATTTTCAAATCTTTAAATTATTTGACAATTTAATCTCTAATCACCCCTCCTCACTGCTCCAGCGTGAAGCACTCATTCCAAATCGTCTAACTTCCCGGCCGGTCACCCATCCTCTCACTGCTCCAGCCCCAGCACGCTTAACTTCCTGGTTCTATCGCCCCTAATTTCCAAGTCTGCACTTGTTGTTTTCCTGACAATAGTAAGCTATCAATCCTATTAACCCTTAGGTCTTGATGTCACATGATTTAATTTTTTGAATTCCAAACAATTATTAAAATAAATGACAATGATTAACAAACAACAATGATTAATTTAAAAACTCAAAAACACCCTTAGGTCTTGATGTCACATGATTTAATTTTTTGAATTCCAAACAATTATTAAAATAAATGACAATGATTACAAACAACAATGATTAATTTAAAAACTCAAAAAAACTTCAAAAAAAGGCAAAAATTTCAAAAAAACTCAAAAATTCTCCAAAATAATACAAAAAGTTCAAAATAAAATAAGTAATAATAATATTGAATTTCAATGAAAATAAAATAAGTAATAAAATAAGAATCTTTATGCGGAATTCAATTATTAATTTTAAAACTCGAAATTTTCAAAAAATTCAAAAAAAACACCAAAAACTAAAAAAAATCAAAAATTCCAAAACAATATAAAAAGTTCAAAATAATCAAAAATTCCAAAAAATGTCAAAAAAATTCAAAAAAATAAAAAATTTCAAACCCTAAACCCGGGACTTAAAACGTACGAAACTCTATTCTAAACAGTAAACACTAAAGGTTCAAACCCTAAAACCTAACCCTAAACTTGGAAATCTAAACCCTAGCCCTAAACCCTAAAACGTCTAAAACGTCCAAAAACACTATTTTTCCTTTGGAATTTTGTGATTTTAAAAATTCTCGAAACCCCTTAACCTGGGACTTAAAACGTCCGAAACTCTATTCTAAACAGTAAAACTAAAGGTTCAAATCCTAAAATCTAACCCTAAACTTGGAAATCTAAACCCTAGCCCTAAACCCTAAAACGTCCAAAAACTCTATTTTCCCTTTGGAATTTTGTGATTTTAAAAAATTCTTGAAACGGAAAACTTGTTGTTTCTTCGGATAGAACTTATTTTTCTGCAAATTTTGATATATTATTTGTATTTTTCTGAATTAGAATGATTTAGTTATGATTTTTTTAAGATTAATGTGGTAAAAGGGAAAAAAAGGAGGACCTCCACGTGCCAGACCTTTAGTCCCGGTTGGTGTCTCCAACCGGGACTACCAACCGGGACTAAAGGGGTTGCAGCCCCGCAGCCCCTTTAGTCCCGGTTGGTGTCTCCAACCGGGACTAAAGGTCCCGTTCGACCCGGGACTAAAGCCTACCGTACCCGCGCGGGGTCAGTTGCCGTTGGAACCGGGACTAATGGGCACATTAGTCCTGGGCCCCAACACGACCGGGACTAAAGGCCATATCCGGTTTGGACGAAAGGCCCTTTTTCTACTAGTGAAAGTTGCCACCTCGCGTCAACTAAAGTTGCCATGAAAAAACGTTCGGGATGACATGCTTAAAATCCGAACGTTCGGGATTTATCAGGGTCCTAAGTATTTTGGTTTTTTTACTCCCTGTTGTTACTAACATGGTGACAATGTCCTCTATCTCCCATTCTCTTCTCCAGCACGCTAAAATGCTGATATATGACCTAAGAAATGGCCCACACAATAAAACGTTCTCTAAGCAAAGAAAGATACATGTTATCGGTCTAGAAAATTTAGCATATGTTCTCTACAACACTTGGGTGACTTCGATGATGGTGCCACTCGAGCACCTGGTCTCGAGCTCCGAGGTGAAAGCCTACGTCTAACCTGAGATGGTTACACCTGGCAATGGCAATGTTTTTGTACATCGTTACCTTGTTGAAGGCATTGCTTAGGTATGCTCGGATTGATACTTAATGGTGAAAACTCAGATTCTGCCCTTGGTGGTTGGATCCAGTGACGGTGACGGTGACGCTTGAGTGTCGCTCCTTTCCTAAAGGCATTGCTGTTGAAAAATCTTGTCGTCCGTGTGGTGTCATGAGATGGTTGGTATGGATCTGGTCATGGCTGCAGTTCGTCGATCTTGTATCTGATAGCTTTGGGGCTTCTTTTTTTTCCTCACCTATGCATAGCTTTGGTCTTATAAGACTTTGCTAGTTTCCCGCGTTTTTGTGTGTGTGTCTGTGTTGGTATTGGCTATGCACATTCTAGCTATGCAGAGGCCGGATGTGTGCTCATTGTGTTATGTATCCTCTTGATGCTTCATTTAAGGCAATAAAATTCACCTTTTGTCGAAAAAAAATATGGAGACCACTGACATGATCAATGTAAGTATTGCAACTAAGATGCCCTAGTTCTCAATTTTCGATGCCAAAGCTCGCGTAGGCGGTGGCACACGACACAACCTAGGCCGACTCCCAAGACGGGAGATGGACGATGAATGCCACGAGAAGCAGTTCTAGCACTATATTTTTTTCCTAATTATTTTAGCAATAATAGTTCATTCTCTCTTTCCAAGATCTCTTGAACTTTTTTGCCAGTAGATTAAACCATGTTTAGAGATGATACAAGTTTTGGCCAAACATGGTACGCTGACTAGAATTTCAACTCCTAATTAGGGTATATTTTATTTGGTTGAGTATTTCATGGCTACCAGAAAGCGTGCATACCAAAAGATAACATGCAAATATTTAGCTACTTTAGAATTTCGGGCATTATACTATCTTCCTCTTTGAATATTGAAGTCTAATTTATATCTTGTGAGGGAAGTGTAGGACATCTTTTCTATGGAATTTTATCCTTTAGTTCATCACTATAGTAATCATATTGATTGGTAACTTTATGTATTCATCGTCCTCTATTATGTCTACTAATCTACCCTAGAATTTATGCCACCTTAAAGAGGTGTATGAGGGTGGCTTTGAGCTCTACCCTGCCCGCTGTCCGGGAGAATGATCTAGTTTTTATATGAACATCGGCTCGTCCTCAATACGACTAAGGATTGAGCCAACTGTGAAAACCTTTTACTTTTATTGTTATTTAATTACTTGCAATCATCCAAATCATCAAACACATCACTGTCACTTTATTTATTAATGTTATTTATAACTATCTTTCATGCATCAATTTACACTACTTGGGTTCGACACTCTTATTTATCAAAAAAATTACAAACAATATCCTACAATTATGAGTATTAGGTATATAAAGATCTATTGTAACTACAGATGCATGCACGCTAAAAGAAGGAGATCATCAACAAAAGTTGCTTAAAACATATATCCATTTAATTAGTACAAAAATGGCATGGAAATGCAAATACACCTTTCCCCCTGGAAAGAGATAGTCTGCCGACCTCTACACCAACCAATCCCATATCATATTTACTTCGAAATATCAGGTCTTACAAAAAAAAGTTAAGAATACATTAATGTTGACACAAACATATGATGGGATGAAACAGTACTTTCTCTAGCACAACCAACTAATCTCTCCATCCAGGTTTGAGAGTCGGGAACGAATTTTTCTGTCTTCAATTTGAATAACCAAAGATGTGTAGGATGCCACAAGAAATACATGTTTACAAGATGCATTCGACGGCGAATCTAAAGATATATTTCCTGGGGCATATCGTGCCCGATTTATAAACCCAATTAGAGGTAGCAACCCACAATGGCAAGTCGATGACACGGCCACACCCAAACAAACAATACAAATATAGCCATATTGAGGAAAATCAGTCCATGGAGAAACTAATCGGCATTTGACATTCTGTCGGTTGGGTGTGTATGCATCTGCATTCTACGCAACATTCTCACCCACACTCAATAGTACATCCTCGACCAGACTCTTGAGGTTGGCCAACGACCTGCCACCAAGTTTTGCAGTTGCACCAATGGCGATCTCACTCCACTCCACCGCCTTCCGCCTCATCTCCCTCCCTACTTCTCCTACTCCCATCACTTCTCGTATCCTTGCCTCGACCACCTCTCGGCACACGTCGTCGCCAACCTCCATCCCAACGCCCCACTCCACGCACGCGTAGCGGGAATTGGTCTGCTGCTACGCGAAGAAGGGACAACACAGCATTGGCACCCCTGCACTGAGCCCCTCCATCATTGAGTTCCATCCGCAGTGCGTAAGGAAGGCGCCCACCGCCTCGTGATGCAGCACCGCCTCCTGTTCGCACGGACCTGCTTCTTAGTAAACTCATCTAGTTTTGACAAAATAAAATCGTATTTGCGCTGCTGGTTCTACTTTAATAATTTTTTGAACAAGTTCATCAACCGCTTGTTCTTGAACTGCGAGAAAAGAATAGCTTCAAGATGGCGCATGCACCACCGGCTCTGTAAGTCCTTCCAAGGTGTTCGTTCGTCTGTTGTTGGATTCCTCGGTGTCTTGACGGCCTTCAATATACCTGCATGCCTGTCATGAATGACACACACGTTTGGTCGGTCCTTCACGATGGCAATTTTCAGTTGCCTGAAGAACCATACCCAGCTCGGAAAGTTCTCACCCTCCACAAATGCCATAGCAAGTGGGATGACTTGACCGTTCCCATCCACACCAATAGCAATAAGGATTTACCCTTTGTACTGGCCGGTCAAGAATGTACCATCCACAAACATCACAGGAGTACAATGCTGGAAGGCTTCGATGCAGATAGCAAAAGAGAAGAATACTCGCTTCAACACCTTGAAACCTGGTATCTCAGGCAGGAACACGTGTTGTACGTCAACATAAGTGCCGGGATTCCTCTCCTTCAGTATGTGAAGGAGACGGACAACATTATCATATGAGTCGAAGAACGTCCCAAACCTTTCCTCCATAGCCTTCTGCTTAGCCCTCCAAGCCTCCCCATAAGGAATGTTATACTTTCATCTGACCTTCACTGCTGTCTGGATGTGTTTTGCTTCCATGTCTTTCTTCTCCACTATCTCAATATACATGAGTTGCGCAATGAGAGTTGAAGTCAGGTTTGGATGATTCACCAGAAGGTGTTTCCTAACACAATTATGCGGGACGACATCAGTGACAACCCAGTGGATGTTCCACTTCGGCATGTGCCCATGCACCTTCCCAGGACAACCACTTTCAACGCATTTCACGGTATAGTTTGTTGTACTTGATATGTGTGTCCGGAAAACCCTCTGCGTAGACATAGCCCACTTTGTCACCACATACTTCAACTTTTTCTTGGTATCATACATAGCCCCTATCTGGACTTGGTTCAGATGATACTGCCATGGAGTCTCATGGCCATCGTTGACAGTAAGGCCGGTCGATATGTCCTGATCCCATGCAGAAGGAATCGGTACCTCCACTTCATCCTCGGAATTTTCAGAATCCAGATTCTCCGCCAATCCATCCTCGTCCTCCTCCTTCATCACCCTCTGCATTTCCTCCCCTTCCTCATCACCATCAGCAAAACCACAACCAGCAAATACTATCGACTAACTACTCTGCCCTGTATCATGACCACACACATTGTGTGGCACATAATCTAACTCTTGTCCGGGTTGGCTAACATTCGCATCCACTGGATGTGACCCGCATAAATCAATCTCGTTAGCCACTTGACTGCCCTGGCCGGGTTCATACCCCCCGTCGACTTGTGCGGTATTCTCCTCCTTCGCAACAGGTTGCACTAGGGCATATGGGTGGATTCTTCGGTCTCTGCAACGTCTTAACAGGGTCAACCACTGCTGGCTCCTATCTATCAGCATCAACTCCCACTTGACATTTTTACAGGATTTGGTCCACAATGCATGAATACTGACGGAACATACTTCAGGATCCAGCCCAAAACTAGTAGTCAACCAGTACTTCAACTGTCTAATGTCCAGTCTGTCCGGGTCTGGAAGTGTCATCACGCAATTTTTATACTCGCTAAGATCAACCCCCAACTCATTATATCGAACATTACCAGGGCCATAGTAAACAGTCAAATTTATTGATTCAGACATTTTCACCTGCCAGACATTTCCATCTTCTCATTAATAGAACAAAATTATTATCCGCTACACTAACTAACTGCTAAAATGCCATCATAGACAAATTAACACTCGAAGTACGCAATATGCCTTATCTACACTAACTAAACTGTACAACTCAGAGAAAATTTGTGAGGACATGGTTATACCTTCGACGCGTGTGTACCCTGCTTCTTGCTCCTCTCTTCAACTCAGCGGCACAGGCCACCTCGCGGAGTACTTGCACCACCGGACAACACCACCGCCGCCCCCTCGGCTCCCGGAGGTTGGACTCTGGCTACCCCCCAAGCCGCACCTCCTCCTCACCACCTGCTCCTCCTCACCACCTCCTCCTCACCACCACCTCCCCCCAGCTGAACCACCTCCACCCCACCATGGCTCCTCCTAACTTGTACGCAAAAAAAACTATCCCATAGGAAAAAAATGACCGTAGGCCGCCGGGGATGGCTACGATCTACTCTTTCTGTGGCTTGGATGCGAAAATGGATGGAAAAGGGAGGAGATCGGCGCGGGGTGGCGAGAAACAGAGAGCAACGAGGAGAGAGGAAGAACTGGGAATCGAGAGGAAGGAGAAGACTTCGGTCGGCCTTATCCCGACCTCTTCGGTCGCGCGATGGCCGAAGACGTTTTCGGCCGCTGGTAGGCCGAAGACTCTCTCTTCGGTCGCCAGCCCACCGACGGCCCCTCTTCGGCCCAGCTCCGCCACTCTTCGACCAACAGGAGACCGAAGAGCCCACTTCGGCCTACTGTGGACCGAAAAGTATCTCTTCGGCCTTATAGCGGCCGACGGGGTCATAGTTTTGAAAATACTGCATTACGTCCTATTTTTTCGAATTGGTTATAAAAAACATCATAGTTTCAAAAAAACCACCACGCTAATGTTGACATGACAACCTCTAAGAAATGGCCCACATAAAATATGCTCTAACTCCATCATCAAGGGCATCCGCATCATTACCAAAAACATTTTCAAACAAAGGAATATACTATATGTTATTGGTCAAGACAAATTTATCATATGTTCTCTAGAAAAATAAAAGGAAACATATCTTAAGTTACAAGCCGAATCGATGTTGTTGCGCATAATTTTGGGTCCGGAGATTTTCATGATGGGTCCGGAGAGGGAGTTTTCAGAATATGGGTCCATGTGAACCCACTTTTTGAAACTTAATGAAAATTGTATTTCTTAATTTTGAAAATTTATGAAAAATAATAGGTATTTGGTAGAAACTTACTCATATAATTTTTCATAAAAAGTTAGGACCCTGATAAGTACCTGACGTGTGGCACAAGCACATGGCAACTCCGAACGTTTTTTATGGTAAGTTTAGTGACGCAAGAATGGCAACTTTAATTATCAAGCATGACAACTTTCGTGCTTCTCAGTTTATTTTTGACAGAAACTTGCCGTGTGTCACTGGAATTTGCAATCCTTGCGTGACTGAAATTGCCATAAAAAATGCCAGGACGGAAGTGCCACGCACCTGACGTGTGGCACTTATCATTTGGAAAAAGTTATGACCACCCGAGATAATAGTGAAACTTGTACCATACCTTTCTCATTCAGATATCCACATTGGCCGCAACTTGTCATATTTTTGATGAAAATTTACCTTGGTTAGTTTCTACTCCCTCCGTCCCATAATATAAAAGCGTTTTTTACACTAGTGTAGTATCAAAAATGCTTTTATATTACGGGACGGGAGGGAGTATTCGATACATGTGTGCTTCTTTTCATGAAAGATCGCGTGGCTTGTTGGAGAGCAAATAGGCCGAGATTTTTGTCGACAGAAGAAGTGTTGGCATAATGGTCGATCGACACCTACGCTGGGTTCTGATTTTCTCCGACCGGTGCTGCGCTCATGTTTGCATGCATGAGCCTTTCGCCGGAATTTCCAATCCACACACCTTCAGCTCGCCGGCGCCGTTTCCAGGTCCGCCGGACGCGAGCATCATGACAGATTTATCTGGGCCACAGGTGGATCGTTGGCTGGATCAGCACGCATGAACGTCCGCATGCACTGCACCCTGGCAATAATGCGTCAAATAGGCGGGCCTTTCGCACAGGTGGCGCTGGCGCGAGGCGAGCGCTCCGAATGGAAGGCCCGTTTAAACTACCGTACGAACTTAACCATTCTGTACGGTTTAAGCCAGCTCCGGTGTTGCAAAACCTTCCAGAAAGTTTAGTACGGTTTTTTTAAATCAGTTTTAGGAACCTTCTAAAAGTTTTTGGCCTGTTTTTACTTTCTTTTTTATTTCCTCCCAATATATTAAAACAAATGTCCCCTTTTAAAATTTTCTTGTTCTTAATTTTTTTTTGGAATTTTAAAAAAAAAAATGGATTTTAAAAACTCCTCACATTTAAAAAATCAAAAAATGTTTTTGTTTAAAATTTCGAATTTTTAAAATGTTTGGATTTTTTACGAAATTTTAAAAAATGTTTGCAATAAAAATGGTCTCAATTTCAAAAATTGTCCGGGTTTATAAAAAGATCTTCATTTTTCAAATAATCAAAATTTTGAAATTATTTTAATTGAAAAAATTGTTGGAACTTAAAAATATTTTTAAAATTAAACTGAAAATGTTGCTCGTTTCTGGTTCGCTACACTATAGCAATAATGGGCCGGCCCAGAGCAACTCTCGCAGATTCTGCAAAAAAAACTCAATTCTAAAAATAACTACTATCATAGAGGATAGACTGTAAAATTGTAGTCTAGCAGATTCCCTAGACCAATTACAATCCTTCAAAAATTCATCATCAGATTTGAAGGCCTTTCACTACCCACCGATGGAGGAAGGAGTTGCACGTCGGATTTGGAGGCCTGCCCACCGTAGACACCACCTCGCTTTCTGACCTGCCGCCCCTGCCCGGACAACCGCTGATGCCTTCCCCTCCCTCAGCCGGTCCTAGACAATCTTTGTCAGAAGTGGAAGACGAGGTGGTAGAGATAGCATAGGAGAACATCGACGAGCACATCCACCGCCATCGTTGCACGGTCATTTCTCTAACGTCTAACTTTGTCGCAAGCTATTGCCCGCTGGTCGGGGACCAAGGCGACCCATGAACGAATGGCGGCACCATTTCTTAGCACCGCGCGGACGGAACTCGTGGCCAAACATGAGTGAGCGGTCGGCGGGGTGCCAAGGGCTAGATCAGGTTCGGGTCCCTCGGAATTGACGGTGAGCTCGAGCAATGGGGCTCAGGAGGCAGACATGCAACTCCTCCCTCTTTCCATGAGGTCAAGGATATCCTCTAGATTGATGTCAGCCTCCCATCGAAGAAGGATGACAGACTCCACTACTCACTCCGCAATGATGGTGGATGGGTATGGGCCCTCTCCTTGCATGTGATTGGTCGGAGGGGTCCCAGTTCTAGAAATCCCTCCAATTGATTAAACATGAGATCAGCCAAGGTGCTAGTATCTCCATGGGCGATGGAGAGGATACCCTTTTTGGCTTGACCTATGGCTTGGCTGGAGATCACTTAGCGCCGACTTTCCAACGCTTTTTGCGTTTCGCTCTAACCCAATATTTTTAGTGGCCTCAGTTATCCGCAATAGGAATTGGAACATCTCGTTCCCATGAACGTTCGGACCTAAGGAAACTATTGCTTGCGCTGAGTTGTGGGAGGCCTTCCCGCATACGCTGTCGGATGAGACAGACGTAGTGTCATGGCATCTTACCCCCTCGGGACTATTCTCTGCGGTGTCAGTTTAGCGAGTCCTCTGTTGTTCGCCAACCCTGGCTTGGTCCTCGCATTTGGGGAAAGCGCCGCTGCCACTGAAAATAAATATCTTCACTTGACAATGGCTTCGTGATCACCTCCCATCAGGCATGTAGGTGGAAAAGAGACATGGACATGGCGATGGCTTGTATCCCCTTTGCGTGATGCCCAAATCCGGGACACGTATCTTCTTCACGTGTCCCGCCGCCTACTTCTTGTGGAACTATGTCCATGAAGCTCTCGGGCCTACGTGGCTAGCCTCGAACATGGATGACTTCCAGAATGCCCTAGCTCACCATGCTGATAGGAGGAGGCGCGTCTTTTGGGTGGTGCTCGAGGCGATGAATTTAACCATGTGGACGACACGTAATAAGATGGTTATCAAGAAGATCTTACTACCGTGTGCTTAACCTTGTGGACGACACGTAATAATATTTCCTACACATCAGGGACATTTTTTTAGACATATTAAATATTTTTTAAATACATGATTAACCTTTTTTCAAATAAATTTTCTCATGTCTACTTTTTGAATTAAATTTTTCGTATACATATAAAAAAACTTATTTATATATACGTTTAACATTTTTCAATTATGTCATTAACATTTCTTACATTCATATTTTTTAATATTTTATTGATTACGTGTTCAAAGGTTTCCAAATACACATTGAAACATTTTTCAAATGGAATGAACCATATTTTAAACTACGCAACCATTCTTTGAATATTGTATACATACTTTCTAGAAATGTCACTAAAATAATTTTGAAGTTTGTCATAATTTTTCAGTTTAAATACATTTTTTTATGGTGCGAAATACTTTTTTAATTACACTATTTTTTAGATTGTATAAATATCTAGAAAATAGCACATAGATATTTTTTGAAAATCGTGACCATTTTTGAAATGTCAAAACATTTTTTAATGCTATCAATATTTTTTGAAATTACAATAACAATGTTTTTATTTACATTAACATTTCCAAATTCATGATTTTTTTAAGTAAACTTAATTTTGAAACTATTCACATTTAAAGTGTTTTCAAAAATCTAAGCAAACAAAAAAACAGCAAATAAAATAAACTAACCCGCAGGAAGATATTTGGGCCGGTCCTTTTTTCGTAATAACACCTAAGGCAGACGAGCATGTATCTCCCCGAGAGCGCTATATCTCGCATCAAGCTAGTGCTCCATTCGTCTTGCAGAAGCTTTTTGCGGCGCGCTGTAGCAACTGGGCAGCCCAGTTCTGTCTGTATTTTTCCTTCTCTGATTCGCTCGCTTTCATTTTTTTTCGTGTTTTTTCGTTTTTCCTTATTTTTTCTTCGTTTCTTCACTGTTTTTTGTTTCTTCTGTTTTCTTTGCTTTTTCATAGGTTTTCTTCCCCTTTTCCCCGGTTTTTTTTTTCTTTGTTTCTTTTTCGGTTTTCATTAGTCTTTTTCTGTTCATTCTTTCTTTGGATTTTATTTCTTTCTTTCTTGATTTTCATCGGTTTTCTTTGTTTTTCTCATTTTTTGCATTTGTTTCTTTCGGTTTTTTTCATTCACTTTTTCTTTGAATTATTTTCTTTCTTTTTCGGTTTTCTTTATTCTTTTGGTTTTCATTCTATATTTTTTGTATATCTCGATAACATTTTTTTAATACACTTTTAACATATTTAACTACAAATTTAATATTTTTAGTATACGGTTAACATTTTTTCTAATACACATATTTAACATTTTTGAAATACAAATTAACACTTTTTGAATACTTGGTCAACATTTTGTCTATACACAATTTTAAATTTTTCAAAATGCTTGATTACTATTTACTAAATACAAGATTAAAATTTTCTTATACATGGTAAATATTTTTTCGATGCACATTTAACATTCTTTTCAAATGCTTGATTATGGTTTTCTAAATGCAATATTAACATTTTTTGAGCACATGGTCAACATTTTTTCTATATAGATTTAATATTTTTCAAATGCTTGATTAACATTTTTCTAATTTTTGTTCAATATTTTTTTCAAATGCTTGATTAACATTTTTTATATACATGATAAAACAATTCATTATTTTTTAATACATGGTCAACATTTTTTCTATACACATTTAACATTGTTCAAATAATTGATCAACTTTTTTAAAATACTTATTTAACATCTTTTTTCAAATACTTGATTAACAATTTTATATACACGATAAAAAAATTATCATTTTTTAAATACATGGTCAACATTTTCCCTATACACATTTAACATTTTTCAAAATGCTTGATCAACAAATTTTTAAATACTTGTTCAACATTTTTTCAAATGCTTGATTAACTTTTTATATACATGATAAAAATATTTCATCATTTTTTAATACATGGTCAACATTTTTTGCTATACACATTTAACATTTCAAATGGGTGATCAACATTTTTCAAATACTTGTTCAAAAAAAATTCAAATACTTGATTAACATTTTTTAAATACATGATCAGAAAAATGATACGTATTTTTTATACATTTTTCTTATACGTGATAAACATTTTCTCTATACACGGTTAACATTTTTCAAGCGCTTGGTCAATTTTTTTCAAATGTTTGTATTTTTTATTATTTATTCGCCACCCTGGGTGAGTAATAGTTATTTTTCACCCCCTCTCTAGTTTAACATCAATACACCATATTTTTACGTTCCGTAAATTTTGTCTTACTTCATATGTAAAAAGAGAACGTAAGAAAAATATATCGCCGTAAAAATATTTTATGTTACTTAAAATTACGAATGTTAAAACATAGTGTAAAATACACATAAAATGTAATTTTTCTGGTCTTATGACCTAAATTTTTGTTTTTATGTTAAATTTTATGTAGTAAGTCAATATGAATATAACTATTTGTATACTGAATGTAATTTATTTATAAAACAATCATAATATTACCTTGGGTGAAGAATAGCATATTTTGCACCCTGGATGATCAATAATATTACTATTACTATATATATATAGGGAAAATATATTCTATCACCTGGATAGTTATTGTCATGTCTCATATATTATAATGTAGTATTATATATACTACTTTATCATTGTATACGTATGTTCACATACTATATATAAGATATTTCAAAGTGAGTTAAATGAAAAAAAATGCAAGTTGGCCCATGGTTTTTATTACATTTATGAAATACGTAAATATTTATACGTAAAAAGGAGCATACTCAAAATACGATACATACTACAAAAAAATAGTATATATACTATCTTAACATTTTTATATAGTACATATTACGCGTTCATACTCTCCGATTTGATAGATAATACATAGAATATACAATATATATATAACAAATGTTTCCTAGCACCCGGTGCTAGTTACCACCATTTGTGTTTTGTATGTTGTATGTAGTATCTATTAAGTCGGAGAGTATGTACGCGTGATATGTAGTATTTATTAAGTCGGAGAGTATGTACGCGTAATATGTAATATATAACAATATTTAGGTAGTATATATATACTACTTTTTTGGTAGTATGTATCGTATTTTGAGTATGCTACTTTTTACGTACAAATATATACGTATTTCATAAATATAATAAAATTCATGGGTCAACTTACAATTTTGCATGTAACTCTCTTTGGAGTAATTTATATAAAGTATATATGAACATACTTAAAATGATAAAGTAGTATATATACTACCACATAATAGTATATGAAACATGTGGGGTAACTACCCCTGAGTGGTAGGATGTATTTTCCATATATAGGGATTGACTATTCGTTACCCTGGGTGAGGAATAGTTATTCTTCACCCCTGTCTATTTTAATGTCAATGCACCGTAATTTTACGTTTCGTAAATTTTGTCTTATTTCAGACGTAAAAAGAGAACGTAAGAAAATATATAATCGCCGTACAAAATATTTTATGTTTCATAAAATTACAAATGTAAAAACATAGTGTAAAATGTACATAAAATGTAATTTTTTTGGTCTTATGACCTATATTTTTTTTGCTTATGCCAAATTTTACGCAGTGAATTAATATTGATTCACTGCATATAATTTGGCATAAGGAAAAAAATATAGGTCATAAGACGAGAAAAATTACATTTTATGTACATTTTACACTATTTTTTTACATTTGTAATTTTACGTAACATAAAATATTTTTTACGGCGATAATATATCTTCTTACGTTCTCTTTTTACGTCTGAAATAAGACAAAATTTACGAAACGTAAAATTACGGTGCATTGATGTTAAAATAGAGGGGGTGAAGAATAACTATTTCTTACCCAGGGTGACGAATATTCAATCCCTATATATATATAATTTTTTAAGTATATACAAAAGTAAAAAAAAGCAAAAAATGAAAACAGAAAAAAAATAGAAAAAAGGAGGTTGTGGCCTCCGGCACTCCTGGACCGGCCCATCTTATCTCCCCTTCAGCGAGGGTTCCTACCCTCTCGCTGAACGCGAGATATAGGGGCGCCCATATCTCCTGGCCAATCTTATTTATCCTTCTCCATTGCCTTCATGAACTTGTCAAACCTCTCGGCCTTCCTTTTCTCCTTCACGCCATGACACATGACACAAGCCTCCTTCTTCGCCATGATGACCTTGAACCTCTCCTCATCTTGGCTGCCATCCCTTCTCGCTCCTCCTTCTCCTCCCTCGGTGCCTTTTGACCTTGTTGGTCGGCTCAAGCCCTTCTTTTGTTAGGGCTGACGGATCATCATCTTCATCTTCATTGGCATTTGGCGGCGGTCTTGAAATAATTGGCAACAGAGTGGAGCCACCTGGGTTGCGCATTGAACTTGGGGCAACAATGCATGAAGGTGAATTTCTTGCCCACTACCTTGAAGTACAATATGCATGCACATACGACCTATTAAAAAAAGACATGGTCAACAAGTCGCATATCCGGCCAAATGACCAACACATAAAATATATCCGGCCAAATGACCAACACATAGAGCAACAAAACACTTACGAGCCAATTGATTTACACTCCACTTGGCCATCGACTCTGGAGTTGTTTGTAGAAGCCGCAATACTTGTTGATGACCTCTTGCATGGTGTACCGATTGAGCGACTTCGAAGCACGAAGATGGATCACATCGTTGTGTTAGGGATCGATGTGCTCGTGCTCATGGAAGCATGAACATTCATCCAAAAAGTTGCATACTTTGCTCCGTGCCATGAAACAGATCAAGAATAGTAGCAAACCATGCATCACACAATAATTCATCCTCCCTCACATTGAAATTCTCTACTCTACTCCTATTTTTTGGGTTGACATCGGCTGCTCAGAAATCGTCCGGATCAAGCTCCGGCTGTTGGGTGTTCGACGGTTGGGTGTACATCTACTGGGTCTCCGGCTTGAGTCGTCCACTTGTCTGTCCTCGAAGTCGCCTCTAGCGTGGATGATGTCCAAGATCTCCAAGATAACATTGTCCACGGACTTTCCCCACCCAACCAGCATTGAGAGTCGTCTCACGAAGTCCGCGGCCGACCCGATCCCTGATCTGCTCCAATGGCGCTGCCGACCGGAGACGAGACGGGAGAGGTGCCTGGGTAGCTTTTGTGCATACTAGGTCTAGGTATAGTGTTGCCCCTGTGGCGTATGGCGAGATGCCGAGAGGAAGCGTCTCTCGAGCTGCGCTTGGTGGCTAGCAGCGGCTGCGCTGTTGTTGTTGCTGCTCCGAGGGGAGCTAGCAGATGGCGGAGGCAGCGTTGGCGCTTCCCTAAATAAGCTCGATATGTTCCCTGGCCGGGAAGACAGCCCTTTCTTCGACTCAAGTGGCCACCGTGGTGGTGGAAATGGGGAAGAAGGGAAGTGGATTTTGAGATCCTGGCAATTGGGAAGGAGCTCATCCACATCGGTCAAGTCGAAGGAGCTACAGCGCCAGCTGGGGTCTTCGGGCAGCGACGGATGGCCGCCGGTCTTCTTTGATTTTTTCAGTGTATCTTCTGGCCGAAGGGTAGCCGATTGAAGCCTGGGTGACAGCAGATCGGCGTCGGCTCCCTTTCTTCCTCCCGGCCTGGCGCCATATAGGGAGCTAGTGCATCTTCTTCTGGAGTTGGCGAGGGCGTGGAGGCGGGCTGGTCATCCCAAGTGGTTCGTCCCCAGCGACGACGAGCTCGTATCCGTGTGGAAGCTGCTTTTTAGACCCAACTGTAATTTTGTATCTCATCTCAGGGTCCTCTTTGCTTATGCCAGGGACTTGTCTGTTATTTTCTTTTCTTTTGAGTCCTGTTATGAGCTTTATATCTCAACCGCTTAGATTTTAATGAGAGCTCTGGGTCCTTCCGGACCCATCCTTGTTCAAAAAAAAAGATCTACAAGATCTCCCCGTAGCCAGCCGGCGTCCCGGTTGAGACATTCTGGCAAACAGGGACTAGGCGCCCGTTGGATTCACGCATGGCGTCCACGACCGAACAAACTACCACGTTGAGGTCGGCAATAGGAAAACGTTTATAATCATCCGACTTATTTTCTCTCGCGCAAACCTCCTGCAGAGCCGTCGGATTGCGGCTGATCGTGTGGCTGGAATCTTCCTCGGTCGGGTCACGCGCAACCCGTCCAGGTGTGTTGGTTCGCGTCGCTGTCCATTGCAACATCGTCCCAGTCGAGCTCTCTCTGTCTCGTTCCTCCCCCATTTCCGTCTCTTCTCTTATCCACCCTCACCCCTCCCGCAGATCCGCCTAGGTGGGATGCGACGGTCAGCGCGGCAGCGAGGCAAAGGAACGGCGGCGCCGGCGGGTAGGGAGGGCGCGAAGACACGCGCATCGTCGTCGCTCTCCATGGCCGACGACGACCTAGAGACCAGGTTTGTTCTCCAGATCTCAAAATCGCATGACTAAATGGAAGGCATCGGGGTGGATCTATTCGTGTGAGGGATGGAGGAGCGGTGGTTGGGGTTGGTCTGGTCGAAGCTGCTCCGTAGGAGGGGGAGTAGCGCGGGGTGGGGTTGGGCTCGTCGGAGCTGCTAGGTAGGAGGGGGTGTTTGGTTTCCGGTGGTGATTTTTGGGTGCGGCGTTTGGGGTTTGATGGTGGTGCTCGTCGGCGTTGGCTTGGTGATTCGGTTTTCTAGCACCAGAAATATTCAGTTTAGGTGGGGAATTTTTGCAGCTGAAACTAACACCGACATTGCAGCACAATCCAAACATACCGTTGGGCATCCCCATTTCCCAATCATTCCATTTTCATTTTTCATTTGTTATGTGTTGTTAATTTTGTGATGGTCAGTGGGTTTCATGTTTGTGCTATGTTTAGGTACTTGGTTCAGATTAAAATCCAGATTGCAGCACTGTTTTTTACTAATCTGAATTCTGTGATGTACAGTAGGTTTCATGTGTGCTATGTGTAGGTACACTGTTTTTTACTAGTCTCAAATTTTTGATGTACAGTAGGTTTTCATGTCTATTTTGTTAGTTGTATTGCAGCACACTATTTTATTAGGTCTAATCATTAGGGGGAGTACCTACAAATAGTGTGTTATATGTAGTGTTGTGCTGCAATGTCACACTAATCAGTTTTCTTAGAACTAGCTACTGTTTTATCAGTGATGTGTTCAGATTCAGTTGCAGCACAGTAGGGTTTTTTGTGTCATGTGTAGTGTTGTGCTGCAACGGTTCTCCTTTTGTATTGTCTTCATATTGGTGTTTCCCTTTTACATTTGAGGTCTTATCATTGATAATGTCCATCATCATGCATTTTTTTTCTTGCAGAATGGACGATGACGAATGTACTGTTGATGGGTCATTCTCAACACGTTTCTCGGCCACCCGCCTGCGCCAGGTTGCAGATAGCCAGTCCAAAAATAAGAAGGAAGTTATAAGCAAGGGCAGCTTTGGATCCCTCTTGAATGTCAGCGCTTTCTCTGTGCCGTCCGACCTTCTTGATTGGGTAGTCATGAAAATTGACCCAGAAAAGGCAGTGTTTAGGTATGCAACACAACCAAATGCTTCTTTACCTTTCCTTTGTTTTTGTTTGTTTCTTGTGTTCCCCTTTTGCAATTGATTTTGTGTTCTTATATCAGTTGCTGCATGTATTGTTTGCAGTCACAAAAAGAAGTCTATATTGTTCACGAAAGACATGGTGCGAAAAAAATTTAATGACCCTTCTGGGTCAAGGCCCGTGGAGCTGTTGAGGAGGAATGAGCCACATGTGCTGCGTGAACCCTATCGAGTAGGGTCAAGGGCTCCAATGAAGCACACCATTCAAGTGCTCGAGGGGGCAGACGATCTAGATGTAGTTACTATAGACATGACCTGGGTGCTGTTATGCATTGCTCTCGTGCTATCTCCTGGGACTGGCAACATGGTACCCCTAGAGTATGTTGCGAGCTTGGTTGACATGGACAAGATCAATGAGTTTGCGTGGGATGAGCATTTCTTGGTTGCTGCATTGAAGGAGGTGAAGAAGTACCAACAGAAGAGGGAGGCAGGGAAAAGTGGCTTCTGGATCGGCGGTTGTCTGCCAATGTTCGCGGTATGCCAAATGAGCTTGCTGCTTTTGTCTATTTTCTTTTATTTTTCGCTCTAGTATCTTTTTTCCAGCAAGCTATGCTCACAATGGCATTTTTTCTTTTTTGTAGATAATTTATATGGACTTTGTTGATGTGCCTCGGGTGTTGGTTTATGAGCATAGAATTAACTACTCTCTCCCAAGGGCATGTTTCGTATGCAACAATGACTTCAAGCTGGTAGAAGAAATTGATAAGAACAAGCTCCGCCTTGATAAGATTGAATTTGGAAAACGGAACGTAAGAGCTCATCTTTCCTAGTTTCATATCTCTCTTCTTTTTTGTTTGCTGCCCTATTTTTGATCTGGTGTTTAACCCTTGGACTTTTTTGGTATTCGCAGCTTCGACGTTTGCCAGAGACACCGTATGTATCGCTCGAGGGCTGCAATGAAGCTGATCGCGAGAACGACAATGTGGAGGGAGCTAGTGGAGATGCAAACATTCCCGAGATACCAAGCAACCCAGCCATGGATGGGAGCGAGATTGGTGGCGTTGTGTGCGGCTCTCTAGATGAGTGGCTGCAGCCACTGCCTTCTAGTCAAGACTTGGAGGTAAGAATGTACACTATTTGTTGCTTTTTTCCTCAATTTTTCAGTAAATAAATACTTTATATATATTTCTTTTTGTTATTTTTTTTGTGTGCCTTGTTGCTTCCATTGCTGACGTAAAGCTCCATTTCCTCTGTTTCATTTGTTTTTCTTCGAAGCAGATTCCTCATCACATGCTACCAATATATGAGAAGCACAAGAAGTTGCATGCAGCAGAAGGGAAGAATGTTATGTCATCGTTTGGCTAGATTATGCAGTCAATCTTCTGTAAGTGTATAACATCTATTTTGGTTGAAACAAACTCCAGCGCAGCAACCACCAAGGAGCAGATCTCCGAAGACGTTACCTTTCATGCTTCAGCGGGCACTGCAGGCAACGCAGCAGGAGCGGATCATACCAGTGCTCCACCTCACACTAGCCCTGCACCTCACATGAGCGCTGCAGCACAAGAAGCTGAGGTCGACAGGGAAGTTGAAGCTGGTCCCAACACCAACCAGAATGGAGCTCATCGAGACATTGGTTTGGATAAAGAGCAGAGTTGCGATAAACTTGGGAAGGAAGATGTGCAGATGGGACAAGATAAGGGGGACCGGGAGGAGGTGGCAGTTCATGAAGATGTGGTGGGAGATTTGAAAGTTTCAGGTGCTGATGATGAGGATGAGAGGGTGATTTTATCACAGGGTACGGTGGTTGCCTTGGCAGGACTTGCAATGGAATTTGATGATGGTCCTTCTTTTAGTCTGTTCAAAGAGGGAAGTGAAGACTATGAATGGCTCAACATGGGTGCTGAGACCGCAAGGAAGGTTATGGAAACCCCAAATCGTGTTGTTGCCTCTCCTGATGTGCAACAACCGGTTTCAGCAGGGCCTACCTTCGACAACATGCCACAGCTTGCAAGGCAGGGCAACAACTCAAAGCTCACAATGCAATATGAAGCATCGGTTCCTTGTTTTGACACTGATCCAAAGCTTCATACGTCAACTGACATCCGGGACCCCCTATACGATGCATCTCCAATTGCATTCACAGCTCCACTTGTATCTTCAGGTTTGCCTTTTTTTGGTCATCATCTACTATCCTTCAAGCTTTTTTTAAACTACAATGTACATTCTGTAGTTAGTGCAGCATTCTTAATGTTCCTTTTTATATCTTTTTTTGGTCTTGTGCCAGTGCAACAGGGTCGGTCAGAAGCAGAGTTTCATGAGCCCGGGGAGAAGACTGTCGAGGCTAGCAGCGGTCACAGCGGTCTTGTGAAGAAGGCAATTAAGAAAAGAAAGGCCCAGCCCCCCGACGGTGTACCAAAGATGAAGAAGATCAGGATTGACCGGAAAGATGATGCATTGTACCAGCAGTATGTGATGAGTAGGTACAAGATACCGAAACCAAAGAAAGACAAACCAATGTGAAGTCTTCTTGCTTTTTTGCTTTTTCTCTTATCAAAATGGTGGGTTGGTGGTTTGTCAAACTTATAATCTCAGTCATTTTTCTCATGCTGAATGTTGCAGTCCTGATTTCATTGAAATAGAGGGTTTCCACACTTCACTTCAGAACTTCCATGCTTCCTTAAAGCCACGAGCTGAGATTGACTGCGAGGTAATGACACTCTATCTAAAAACCTTCAACTTGGAGCAGATGTACAACAGGAAGAAGCCGAAGAAGTTTGCATTCTCGGTGTTTATGGGGGTTAGTCTTTCCCCCATCTTGTTTTTTCTGGTTCATTTTTGCAAGTTTATATAAACTCATATGGTTTTCTTATCTTGTTGCATTTTATTCTTTTCTTTTCAGACTCAATTGGCCGTGGATCCTGATTTGTTTGATCACAAGAATTGTGAAAGAGAGTTCAGAAGGGCTTGTGAAAATAACCAGATTTCAAAATGTGATTTAGTAAGTTTTCGTTTTGCCCCACATGAATTTTTGTTACCTTATTTGTGAAGCCTTTTTTTTACATCTAGTTTGCTTTTTTGTTCCATTGCAGCTTTTCATTAATGTCGTTCAGAACAAGCATTGGGTTGTAGTTGTTGTTAACTTGGCGCACAATCAATTCAATGTTTTCGATTCCGTCAAGAACCCCATGGATGTTACATTGCTGCAGAAGGCAACAAACAACGTGGTAATGATCCCTTTTTGCTTTTGGAGATTGTTAAATATAGTATCTCTTTTTTGCTTGATCATTTTTAGTTCTTCGAATCTGTATGATTAAAACACACCCCCTTTGTAGCATTTGAATATGTTTTTTGTGTGTTGCATCCAATCAGATCACAAACATAAAGAAAGTTGCAAGTAGCGAATCTGCGTTCAAGATTGATCTCAATTGCTTCGAGAAGGTCACCCCAGCTTACCCGACGCAATCAACGCAGTAAGCATCTTCTTCCAATCAAGACTGTCCAAAATACTGAGATTCAATGCATTTTTTTCCAATCAAGTTATTCTTATGGAAGACTTTTCTTATTTGTTTTTTGTATCAATTTTATGTGTTTTCAGTTATAATTGTGGTTTCTATGCAATTCTATTCTTGGAAAACTTCGATGGTGTTGTCATGAGGCATTTTGATGAGGTACCATTTTTTTATCCTTTTCTATAAATAGTAGCTTGTTGTAGTTGGTAGTTTTGCAAAAAATTTCTATCTTATTTTAATCCCTGCTTTTCTTCCTTTTCATTTGTCACAGAGTTGTATCCCCAACCTCCGGAAACGCATTGCAGCAAATCTTTTGAAGCATCCCAGCAACACTTTGGACCCTGCAGAGCAGTTGAAGAAGCTGCTGGAATATTGAATATCACTTTTCGTCGTCAACATAAAGGATACAACTCTTGGGGGCTGAAGCGGAGTGCTATTCATGGGGGCTGAGCTATAGTTTTATATTCTGCTGTAACGAACATGTAACCTTTTTTTGTTTTCGGTGACATTTTTGCAATGATGCAACTCCGTGTTGGAATGGGACGTTTATGTTAGACCGCCCACCCGCTTGTGTTCGACAGGGTTTTACGTCTTATGGATGTGTTGATACAGTGTGCATCAGATGAAATGTTAATGAAATGTTTTTTCACACCACTCACATGTCTCTTTTGGTATCCCTGTTTCTTTTCGTCGAAAATGTATGCAACGCATTTCCTGTAAGATGATTATAGGAACCATGATTATACGATCAATGTGGGTGTTATTTTTTCTATAGTTTTGATTTTTTGTTGAAAATCGGTCTCATAGGTTCTGACTAGGTTTTATATTCAGGTTCACATTTTTTGTTTCCTTTTTTCCTGTTTCAAAATGCTTCCAGGAAGCATTTGCCCCCTATAGCAAATCTTCCTAGTTCCAAACAGTCGATGCTTCTCCTTGAAAGAAGAGCATTCTCCTAAAAAATGCAAGTTTGTTGTGTAAATGTTTTTCACCCTGATAGCATTATTTTTCTTTTGGTCCCATGAAGCAGCATGAAGCTCTTTTACCCATGGTTCTGTTTTTAATCTGGTTTGTCTCACTGGAGCACCAGTATAAGGAACCAAAAAACACCTAATCAGACATAAACACAATAATAACCACTGTAAATCAATCTATGAGAAAATAGACAGAATATAACCACTGTAAATGTGCACTGAATAGACATCCTCAATTGTCCAAAACAAGATAGGACTGTAAATAAGAGATGTTTACATGTTTTAAGCAGACTTTGTTAGGAAACAAGATAGGACTGTAAATAATGTGCACTGAATAACCACATTGGTAGGAAGCAATTGTCTGTTTTTCTTCATGTCAATTTTCTACTCTTAAATTTTATCAGAGCCTAAGCTCTGTTTGCTGTAGTGACATCAGCCTCCATTGACATTGCAGCCCTAAGGTAGGGACAATTCTTCACTGCATGATCAGCCTCACTACAGTAGTTGCATTTCTGGACAGCCATCGTAGCCTTCAAGTATTCACATGCTTGGACGCTGTGATCATCTTCTTTGCAATACGAGCAAACGTCTGTTTTTTTCTTTGGTCCAGGTTTTCCTCTAGGCTTGGGTTCTTTCTTCTTCTCCTCTGTTTTTGCCTTCTTTTTTTGTGCATCTTCTCGTTGCTCAAGTAAAGTCTTTCTTCTTCTTGAATTTTCTGTCGGTCGACCCTTCTTCGGCACACGTGTTAGGTTTTGAAGCATGGTTCTCTCCCCGGTATCTTGTGCAACCGATGGGTTGGCCGCTTGTTGCTGCTGCATTGGCTGATTTGGCTGCTGCTTCCTTGGCTGTTTTGGCTGCTGCATTTGTTGATGGTTTTGCTGCTGGGTTGGCCCCCTTTGATGCATTGTTGCTGGCTGCCCTTCACCTTGTGTCATGTTTTGCTGCTGGGTCGGCTGCTGCTGTTGCGCTTCCCGCTGCTCTGGTAGTTCCCCTCTCCTTGCTGCAGCTATAATGGGCTCAAGCGTATGAGCTGCATCATTTAGTATTTTGTAGGCAACATCATTGCTACAAGCTTGCGAGGCCAACCATGTGTATTTCCTGCACAATGAGTTGTACTTGAGTGTATTGTTTGAAGGGAGCGCGAAATCCAGAAGATGACCGCTACCGCCCGTTGGTGTTGTTGCTCGTTCTGACCACCTTTCTAGCAAGTAGCGTTGCGGTATAGCTTGGACATTGAGGTGGACCATGACTCTAATGATGTGGGCACATATGATTCCATTCATCTCAAAACAATTGCAGCTGCACTCAAATGTCTCGTCTGCCATCACAACATTCACTGTAAATATCTTGGGGTCTTCATGGTAATTTGAAAAGAGCTCAAATCTCATGCTTCCAATGTCAAGAGAAGGTACTTGGTTCATCACAAAGCCTGTGGAGGCAGTCACTTTTGCCTGAAACTTGCCAAACACGCTTCGGGTGTAGAAACCAACCGCCTGACGCTCAATGTTGTACCGTGAGTAAAGCGGGGCTGTGGTTGCTGCACCAATGAAAGCTTGATTGTCCTCACGGTCTAGCACAGTCTCCTGCAGCGCCTCATATTGCTGCACAAACCTCCACACCGAGTCTCGAGGATTGACAGATGTCTTGAAGTAGGAGTTTAGTCCCTCTGACCTCCCCGTAGTGCTTGTAAAGGGGAAGAAGCACTTCCGGAAGAACGCTAGAGCCCAGGTGTGCCGGGTGCACCACATGTTGCATAGATGTCTATTGTCAAACAAGTCGAAGCAATGTATCATATGCTGCCAATTCTCCTCAAATTCATCAACTGTGTCAGGATCGTTGATGCACATGTAGAAAGCTTGCTCAAAAACCTCATCCCTGCTCATTATCCTGCCCAACTTCTCACGTGCTTTTCGCTGGACATGCCATTTGCAGCATCTATGCACCGTGTAGGGAAAGACTTGAGATATGACAGTTTCCATGGCCTTGTCCTGGTCGGTCATAATGTTCAATGGGTGTTCATTGTTCATCGCGAGCAAAAAGTGCTGGAACACCCACTTGAAAGTTTCAATCTGTTCATTTGGCAGCAATGCACAACCCAGCAGCACTGTTTGCAAGTGGTTGTTCACGTCAACAATTGGAGCAAATGGCATGTTGTATCGATTTGTGCAAAATGTTGTATCAAAGAAGATACAATCTTTGTACTTAGGGTACAATGCCCTTGTCCTCCCATCCACCCAAAACAGCCCTGTGACAGAGTTGGTCTCCTTGTCAACCGTTTTTGCATAGTAGAATTGAGGGTTCTCAGCTTGCCGCCTCTCAAAGTACTGAACTGTGAAATCCATGTCTCGGAGGTTTAGGTTTTGTCGCAGCTTGGACCGAACATTTGAAACATCCCTCTTGACATATGGTAGTATCCTGCGGTCTCTGCCACGCACCCTTCCAAGCATTCCCATGCATGACGAAGTTGAGAAGTTCACATCATGCATAGTCATTATGAGATCCATATCTTCTTCCGGGATTTTGCGGTGTGAGCGGTAGTAGCGTACAAGCTTCGGCTGTGGCATCAGAGGGTGCGAATGCTCTGCAACAAAATGTGATACAGCCCACTTATTGCCTTTGATCCCAACAATCAGGTGAGCTTTGCAATCATATCGCAGCAGCCGATTCTTTTGACGCTTGTTTGTGACATCCATTTCAAACCAATTTTGTTTGCTAGACGAGGCTCCTTCCATCGAGAGACATTCAGAAGCACTGCTACTGTCACTTTTACTTTCCGGCTTCCCTGCGTGGACACACTGGAAAACCCTCTTGATAAGTGTCGGAGGACCTTTCTTTTGGCTGTTTTTAGAAGCGCCAATGCGTGTGCCAAAGCCCATCTTGAATGCATATTCTTTGTAGAATGTTTTGGCATCATCAACAGAGTCAAACTCCATGCCAACATAGGGCATAAGTGGCTGAGATGAAATCTCATCATCCTCTTGATCATCATCATACATTGCAGTGGTAGAGTTGTTCCCGGCATCTGAATTTTTCCCTCCATTTGTCGCAACATTCGGTTGTGCATAGCTCTCCTCACCTCCTGTCCTTTCACCAGCACCCTATAAGTGCAACAAAAGTGAATACATCAGAGCTTTTAGTTCTAGTACCATTTTCTTCTATGCAACAGTATGTAAATGCTCAATAATATCAGTTTTTTTATCTTGTCTATTTTGAAACATACTAGTACCAATTTCACAAAAGTCATTAGTTACTTTTTAAAGTCTAAAACAGTCTTCCAGTAAAACAAAGTAGAAGAAGGAACAAGGAATCATGCTCATTTTAGTTCAACACACACAATAGGAACCCACCCAATATCATCTTCATCATGGAAACAATGGTTTCTGAATTTTCCAACAACAACAGTCTCAATCTAGTGTACCACTGGAAACATCACATGTTAATGAAGATGAACTTTTATAAACTTTCTGAAATTTTTTTCAACTGCACCACTGGAAACAACAAGTTAATGAAACTGAACTTTCTGAACTTTTCTTAATTTTGCAGCACTCTACAGATTTTTCTGAATTTTTTTCCATGAACAGTGCACTGAAACAGGGGACGCCGCTGAACAGTGGCTGATCCAGTTTTTCTGAACTTGAAGTTAACAATCACAACTACTGCCTGAACTTGGATTACGTCTAATTACCAACTGGAAGCGCCATTGCAACAAGGAATACAAGCATGTGCGCTAGGTTTTTTTTACAAACTTACCAATTTGCAGAGGAATTGACAGCGGAAGGCGGATTTTCTGGGAAGAACACCGGTGGATTTCGGTAGTTACTCGCAGCAGGTACTACGTAGCTCGCCGGAGTTGGATCCGTCCACCTGGATGCAACGGATCCATGGGAGGTTGGAGCTGAGACGGAGGCGAGCATATCTCTGTAGATATGCTGCGCCATCGGGGTCGATGCAGGGCGGGGAGACGTGCTGCGATGATTTCAGGGCGGCGGGGCACTGTCGGAGGTGTTGCAGAGGTGGGGTTTTGCCGGCGGAGCAGCACCGGAGGGTGGGCAGCCGGGGGTGGGGGGAGCGGCAGCCGTCGCCGCCCGCGATCTGCGGGGGTCAGGTGAGGTGCGGTCTGTTCGCCCTTGTTGCGTTGCAGCGCGCGCCTCGTTGCAACGGCTTGTCGGTAGCAACGGCCGCGCGTGGCCCAGCTTCGGTCTGGATCGGACGGCTGGGACGCGTTCGATCGGACAGCTACGGAGGCGGTTTAAAACTGGTACAAATCAATCGACTGATTTGTAGCAGCCGCCGGCACGCGCGCCGCAACGGACGTGAAGGAGGCTGGAGAATTCTGTTGGGCACCCAACTGTGTGGCGGCGTAGTAGTACGACTCCTACAGTTGCTCTGTCCAGGGCGCCCCCCCGCCCGGCCACCTTGTTTGCCTTACAAGGTGGCGGCGGCTGATCGGTCGCCACCAGCTACCTCCACACTCCTCTGTTTGCGGCAATGGGCGGTGTGTGTCGCCGAGTTGACCTTGCGGGTGGCCACCACCTTTAGGCCCTTCGTCTTCGGCTCTGGCGACATGGCGACCACCGACATCGGTCTTCCTCCGTCTCCATCGTGGCGACGGGCGGAGAAAAGGCATGAACTGGGGTGGAATCAAGCGGCGTTCAGAGCGAAAATGGTGGGGAGGGACGTGCTTTTCGCGCAGAAGCAATACAGACATAGTCCAGATGTGTGGGCTTTGCCTTGATTTCGGCTGGGTCCAGGGTGTCAATGGCCTACATGATGGAGGTCCGGACGCCCGCAAACCTTGCTAAGCTTTGCAACCAGTTTGTGGGATTTTGGATGCCTGGATGCGTCCGCGGACGTTTGAGGCATGGAGTTGGAAGGCAAAAAGAGTTCGAACACCGCGGTTCAGAGTTCAGGGACAGTTTGGTGATCCGCGTTGGAGTTGCCCGATCATCTCACTAATTTTAATCTGTAAGTCTTGTAGGAGATATGCCCTAGAGGCAGTAATAACAGTTATTTTGTATCTCCAAAGTTTGTAATGAATGTTTATGTCCCATGCTATAACTGCAATGATTCTCGAGTCTGCAATATCCACGAGGCTCGGAGGGAAACTCATGTGCACGTGTGGTATAATAAACGGTAAAATGTATTCCTAGTCATGCCTCTAAGACTAGCTCAAGTATTGCATGATGATCCTGTTTTCCTGATCATGGGCATGACTATGCCGGCAATTTTGAGGGCACAATGTTAGGAGAACACTTGTGTTGAATCGACCCGAATTGATGTTATGCTATGAGATACATTCGTCACAAGTTAATGGTTTATAACACAGAGATAGTTAATGTTTGCATAATTCCTTAGACCATGAGAGTATCGAGTTCCTTCGCGCTTGCTTCGTGAACTTTGGGGTTTGTTAAACGTCATCCGTAACTAGGTGGCTATTATGGTAGCTTGCGGGTTCACGGAAAAGTATGACCAGGAACGAGATAGCTCGAGATTGGGATTTCCTCCTCCAACGATGGAGAGATATTCTCGAGCCCTCTCGGTGTTACGGTATCCATCATCGTCTGGCCAGACACAATGTGATTTGATCACGGGGATGCCGGAACACGGAAACGAGAAAAGAGAACAAAACCGGTAACGAGGTAACTGGCATAGTGGACAAGTTGTTGATCCACGGGGATGCAGATAAATCTCACCTCGGGTGTTTGTAACATATCGCGAAGCAACAGGAATAGCACACGGCAACTGGAGGTTCACTCGAATATTCATTCGTGTGCGTATAGGGATCAATATGGGTGTCCACGATTCCGCTATTGATCATTGATCGGAAAGTGTTCCGGTCATGTCTATACTTCACCGAACCTATAGGGTCACACGCTTAAGTGTCATCTATCTGCTGAATACTAGACAGGGAGTCTGAGAGAAAGTCACCGGAAAAGTTTCGGAGACAACGGAAACATTCCGGAGAGAACACCGGAAAGGTTTCGGTAAAACTGAAAAGTTGTTTCGGGGTATACCATTAAGTTAAATTGGTTTCGGCACACGCCTGAAAATTGTTGGAGGGTGCCAGAATTGTTTTGGGAACTTCTGGGATTTTTCCGGAGAAAAAACCCGGAAATGTTCCAGAGCTGCCGGAACCGCTTTGGTTACTTTTCGCGGATGAAAATCACGAATCCGGAATTGTTTTGGAACGTGTCCAAAATTATTTTAGTGGGTACTGGAAATGTTCTAAGACCTACAGAAATATTTTCGGATTTAACGGTCGCGGAAAAATGTTTCCGTGAATAGTGAAAATCACTTTATGATTACTTTTTTTGGAAAGCCACCTTTTTGGGCTTTGCTCAAAAGATCTTAGAGATGACATGGATGGATAGGAACCCCATTTGGGGGGCCCCCAAGGGGTGGCCAGCCAAGATGGAGCTCCACTTGCTTTCCCTTTATGCCCTTATGGAGGATCCATGTGATGGGTTTTTTGGGTATTTCTAGTCCCCTCTACCCCTTGGGTTTTTCCTATAAATAGAGGTGGAGAGGAGCTCTCCACACTCACTCCAACTCTCATACACATGCCATGCAATGATCTGGCCTTCTCTCTCCCTCCCAGCGAAATAGTTTCATAGAGCCGAAAGGCTGTCTGGGTTCCGGTGGGAACTAGTTCTGGACGGCGAAGCCTTGCCGGATAGCTGACACCGTATCGGTGCAACCCCGCAGAGAGGTCGTAGGTTCGATCTTTTGCCCGAGGGGCTATTCGAGGGTCCTCCCGAAGGGCTGTCCGAGTTACCGTTCGAGCTTCGAGGGTCCTCCCGAAGGGCTGTCCGTGACATCGTCCGGGGAACTGTCCGACCGCCTCCCGAAGGGCTGTCCGACGAGGGAGTACATCCTCGCGGTTGGGAGGTTGTAAATCCTAGCCGCGGGGATTTGCACCGAGGATCTACACCGACTCTTCTTCCGCTGCGCTTCGAGTCGGTAATGAGCAGATCAAACCTTGTATGCAATCTCCATAGTGATCCTGGGCGTGCTCGCTGTACCAATTTTTTTTGTTTTCTGTCGCATTCCCCTAGAGTGGCATCAAGAGTCTTGCTATGCATAGATGCAGGTTGCGATCTAGAATACATAGAGATGTATGGGTATTGCATAATATAATTTTATAGTAGATGAGATCTATTGCTGAAAATTATTTATGCGGGTGGTAGATGAAATCTGTTACCCGATGTTCTTGTTGCTTCCCTAGAATTTGCGTATTTCTGATCTTGAAACGACTTGGTGGAATTTCACAAAGTTCTGGCAATCCGCGATACTGATTGATCAACGAAGTGCTATTAGTTCTTTGGGATCCACCATAGTTAAGAGAAAGATGAAATTTCGCAGACGAAAGCGCAATGCAGATATGATCTGCATGGGGGTCATGCGTATGGCGAAGTTCAGTATGGGGCTCGAGATTTTATTATCTTGTGTTTCATACACCCCGCAAAGTTAATCTAGCGACTTGAATAATCATACTTGATGATAAACATTGGTAGCTGCAGTTTAAGTCAAAACCTTAGAAGGCACGTAAAATAAAATTTTGCATAAACCGATTAGAGGCGTCTAACTTGGTTTTGCAGGATGTGCATGTGATGTGGTATAGCAGCTCTCATATTAATTCAATTATGTATGAGATGACTATATGATGTAAATTTATTAACATGACCTGCGTGTCATGATTCGGCATGATGGCTGGAGCCATATGATTGTCACTTTAATGACCTGCGTGTCAACCTTAAGTAATGCCTTATTTTATTAGCTATAGAGATAGCAATATTATCTGGTGCGTCGATAAGGTGGTGGAAATCTTCGCGAAGGTGAACACCGACGCAAATGCCGAAGACGAAGAAATACTAGACTTCTCCGTCAGAAGGGGCTATACCAAATCATGCTATTATGAATTGCCTGAGATGTTTATCCCTCTTGATGCACCCTTCTTGATTCGTGGTAGTCGCTTTTTATTAGGGTGATCTCTCAATTAAAATATCAAGTAATTAGTGTTTTCCCAAGTGTAGCACCGTCACAGCACCTATCTTTTCGGAGTGCGTCATGTTTCCATGAGTACAAACGATTAGAGAAGTGTGAGGCGGGTGGGTTGAGACCTCGCAGCGAGATCACTTGGTTGTCTTGACGTTCAGGCAGGAAAGTCTTGGGCTCGAAACACGCCCATCGAAAGATGAACAAGAATCACATTGAGATGTGATCGGCAAGTTGGCCTACCGATTGAAGTTCCCGTCATCAGTGTGTAGGGGAACGCGACAGAAAACAAAAAATTTCGGTACAGCGAGCACGCCCAGGACCACTATAAAGATGTCATACAGGGTTTGATCTGATCCGTACCGAATCGTAGCGCAGCGGAAGAAGAGTCGGTGTAGATCGTCGGTGCAGATCCCCGCAGCTAGGATTTAAAACCTCCCAACCGCGAGGATGTACTCCCTCGTCGGACAGCCCTTCGGGAGGTGGTCGGACAGTCCCTCGGACGATGTCACAGACAGCCCTTCGGGAGGACCCTCGAAACTCGATCGGAAACTCGGACAGCCCTTCGGGAGGACACTCGAAACTCGATCGGAAACTCGGATAGCCCTTCGGGAGGACACTCGAAACTCGATCGGAAACTCGGACAGCCCTTCGGGAGGACACACGAACAGCCCCTCGGGCAAAAGATCAAAACTACGACCTCTCTACGGGGTTGCACACATACGGTGTCAGCTATCCGGCAGGGCTTCGCCGTCCAGAACTAGTTCCTGCCGGAACCCAGACAGCCTTTCGGCTCTACGAAACTATTTTGCTGGGAGGGAGAGAGAAGCCAGACAAGTCTATGGCATGTGTATGAGAGCAAGGATGAGGTTTGGGGAGCACCCCTCCACCTCTATTTATAGGAAAGGCAAGGGGTAAAGTTGGCATACAAAAATACCAAAAGTACGCCCACTTTATGTCTCACATAAAAGAATAAAAGGCAAAAAGGGATGGCATGTGGAGCTCCATGGAGGAGCCCCACCTTGGCCGGCCACCTCTAGGAGGCCCCCCACATGGGGGTGCCTTGCTCCCCAATCCCTTCTAGAAGCCTTTTGGGAAATATCCCAAAAGGTGACTTTCCAAAAAAAAATATCCATAAAGTGATTTTCACTATTCACGGAACCAATTTTCCGCGACCGTTAAATCTGAAAATATTTCTGTGGGTCTTAGAATAATTCCAATACCCACACAAATGATTTTGGACACATTCCGAAACAATTTCGGATTAGTGATTTTCATCTGCGAAAAGCTACCAAATCGGTTCCGGCAGCTACGGAACATTTCCGGTTTTTATCCCGAAAAATTCCCAGAAGTTTCCAGAACACTTCTGGCATCCTCCAAGAATTTCCAGGCGTCTGCCAAAACCAATTTGACTTAATGGTATCCCCTGAAACAACTTTTCAGTTTTACCGGAACTATTCCGGTGTCCTCTCTGGAACGTTTCCGTTGCGTCCGAAACTTTTCCGGTGACTTTCTCTCAGACTCCCTGTCTAGTATTCAGGAGATAGATGATCCTTAAGCGTGTGACCGTATAGGTTCGGTGAAGTATAGACATGACCCGGAACACTTTCCGATCAATGATCAACATCGGAGCCGTGGACACCCATATTGACCCCTATACCCACACGAATGATTATTCGAGTGAACCTCCAGTTGCCATGTGCTATTCCTGTTGCTTCACGATATATTACAAACACCCGAGGTGAGATTTATTGCATCCCCGTGGATCAACAACTTGTCCACCATGCAAGTTACCTCGTTACCGGTTTTGTTCTCTTTTCTCGTTTCCGTGTTCCGGCATCCCTGTGATCAAATCACAATGTGTCTGGCCAGACGATGATGGATACCATAACACCGAGAGGGCCCGAGAATATCTCTCCATCGTCGGAGGAGAAAATCCCAATCTCGAGCTATCTCGTTTCTTGTCATACTTTTCCATGAACCTGTAAGCCGCCGTAATAGCCACCTAGTTACGGATGACGTTTAACAAACCCCAAAGTTCACGAAGCAAGTACGAAGGAACTTGATACTCTCATGGTCTAAGGAATTATGCAAACATCAACTATTTCCGTGTTATTAACCATTAACTTGTGACGAATGTATCTCATAGCATAACATCAATTCGGGTCGATTCAACACAAGTGTTCTACTAACATTGTGCCCTCAAAATTGCCGGCATAGACATGCCCATGATCAGGAAAACAGGATCATCATGCAATACTTGAGCCAGTATTAGAGGCATGACCAGGAATACATTTTACCGTTTATTATACCACACGTGCACATGAGTTTCCCTCCGATCCTCGTGGATATTGCAGACTCGAGAATCATTGCAGTTATAGCATGGAACATAAACATTCATTACAAACTCGGAGATACAAAATAATTGTTATTACTGCCTCTAGGGCATATCTCCTACAGACTCCCACTTGCACTAGAGTCATAATCTAGTTACATGGCTTCCCTAACACCAATGGCTATCCGGTGCTGCTCATGCTTTGCTCGTGGTAGAGGCTTTGTCATCGGGTCTGACACATTCAGATCCGTGTGAACTTTGCGTACTTTCACTAAACCCGCTTCGATATGATGTCGAATGAGTTTATATTTGCATTCAATATGTCTTGTCTTATGGTGCGAACTTGGCTCCCTTGCCTGAGCCACGGCGCCACTATTATCACAATAGATCTCCACCGGGTCCAGAGCACTTGGAACCACACCAAGGTCTTCAAGAAATTGCTTGATCCGTACCGCCTCCTTGGAGGCTTCTGAAGCAACAACAAATTCCGCCTCCGTCGTAGAATCCACCACAGTCTTTTGTTTGGAACTTTTCCAATCAACTGCGCCACCATTCAATATGAAAACATAGCCTGATTGAGATTTGAAGTCATCTGGGTCAGTCATGAAGCCTGCATCAGTGTAACCACTTACAATGAGCTCTTCATCACCTCCGTACACAAGGAGTAAATCCTTGGTCCTTCTGAGGTACTTAAGAATACCCTTGACTGCGGCCCAGTGTTCCAATCCTGGATCACTTTGGTACCGGCTGCTAACACTTAGCGCATAGGAAACGTCCGGTCTTGTACATAGCATGGCATACATAATAGAACCAACTACCGAGGCACATGGAACATCATTCATCTGTACTCGCTCATCGAGAGTCCGAGGACACTGATTCTTGCAAAGCACTGTGCCAGGTGACATGGGGAGTAGGCCTTTCTTGGAGTTCTCCATGTTGAACCTTTTCAACACCTTGTCAATGTACGTGCTTTGGCTAAGCTCTATCAGGCATTTTGATCTATCTCTATAGATTCTGATGTCCAATACATATGCCGCTTCGCCTAAGTCTTTCATTGAAAAACTCTTCTTCAATGAGTCTTTTATTTCGCTAAGAAAATTTACGTCATTTCCAATCAACAATATGTCATCCACATACAAGATTAGAAATGCTTTTGCGCTCCCACTAAACTTCTTGTAAACACAAGATTCTTCGTCATTCCTGATGAAGCCAAACTGTTTGACCACTTCATCAAAACGAATGTTCCAGCTCCTTGACACTTGCTTCAGACCATAAATGGCTTTTTGAAGCTTGCATACCTTTCTAGCATCCTTATGAACGACAAAACCTTCTGGCTGTATCATGTATACATCCTCTTTGAGGTTTCCATTTAGGAAAGCCATTTTGACGTCCATCTGCCATATTTCATAATCGAAATAAGCAGCAATTGCTAGTAATATCCGAACAGACCTAAGCATAGCTACGGGTGAGAAAGTCTCGTCGTAGTCCACTCCTGGAACTTGCGTGAACCCTTTCGCGATAAGTCTAGCTTTGTGGATAGTAATGTTACCATCCGCGTCCGTCTTTCTTTTGAAAATCCATTTACAACCAATGGGCTTTACGCCTTCTGGAAGTTCTTCCAAGTTCCAAACTTGGTTTTCGTACATGGATTCCATTTCGGATTTCATGGCCTTGTGCCATTCCTTTGAGATGGGCCCCGCCATCACTTCCTTGTAATGCGCAGGTTCATCGTCTTCAAGAATGAAGATTTCATTATGAAACCACTCAGGTGGCTGGATAGCCCTACCTGATCTACGCGGTTCAGTTACAACATTGTCTGAAGTTTCCGCATCACATGCGACAACTTCCGGCTCGGTTGTAGGGATAATTAGCAGAATTTCTTCCGGTTCCTTAGCCATATCAATGGTCGCCGAAGATTCACTAATCTCATCAAGTTGTACTGTCCTCCCACTCAATTCTTTAGCGAGAAACTCTTTCTCAAGAAAGACTCTGCTTTTAGCGACAAACACTTTGTGCTCGGAGGGTAGGTAGAAGGAATACCCAACTGTTTCTTTTGGATAACCTACAAAGTTACATTTGTCTGATCTGGGATCGAGTTTGGTAGGTTGTAAACGTTTTACATGTACCTCACATCCCCAAATCTTAAGATGTGACAAACTGGGTTTCTTCCCATTCCACATCTCATGTGGTGTCGTCTTAACAGACTTAGAAGGTGCTCTGTTTAATGTGTGAGCGGCAGTTTCTAGTGCATGACCCCAAAAAGATATCGGCAAATCTATAAGAGACATCATCGACCTTACCATGTCTAACAGGGTTCGGTTACGTCGTTCCGACACTCCGTTTCGCTGTGGAGTTCCGGGAGGCGTAAGCTGTGAAACGATTCCACGGTCACTCAGATGTTGGCCAAACTCATGACTAAGATATTCACCCCCGCGATCAGACCGCAGAAACTTAATCCTTTTGTTACGATGATTTTCTACCTCATTCTGAAATTCTTTGAACTTTTCAAAGGTTTCCGACTTATGCTTCATTAAGTAGATATAGCCATACCGACTTAAATCATCAGTAAAAGTCACGAAGTAGAAATACCCACCCCGTGCGGCTATGCTCATTGGACCACATACATCACTATGTATTATTTCCAATAATTCACCCGCCCGTTCAGGATGACCCGTGAACGGCGTCTTGGTCATTTTCCCCATCAGACAAGCTTCACATGTGTCAAATGATTCAAAATCAAAGGACAGTAAAACTCCATCTGACTGGAGTCTTTGCATGCGTTTCATTCCGATGTGGCCAAGTCGACAGTGCCACAAGTAAGTGGTGGTGGTATCAGCCTTCTTAAGGCGTTTAGCATTCACGTTAAAGACATCATTTCCACATTCAAGATTTAGTATGAAAAGGCCCCCAACAATGGGTGCAAATCCATAAAACATATCCTTACAATAAAGTGAACAACCATTGTTCTCAGACTTGTACGAATGCCCATCGTGTACTAAACATGATCCGGAGATAATGTTTCTACACAATAGTGGAACAAAATAACAGTTATTTAGTTCTAAGATAAATCCTGAAGGGAGACGTAGAGGCATAATGCCGACGGCTTGAGCAGCGATCCCAGCGCCGTTCCCGACGCACATCATGACTTCATTGTTTGCTAGCTTGAGCACCTTCTGAAGTCCCTGTATCGAGTTGCAAATGTGAGCAACCGATCCGGTATCAAATACCCAAGACTTAGAATTTTCGCTAGCAAGCAAAACGTCAATGACATTAACTTGTATAACAATTATACCTTTTCTGGTTTTCCCGGACTTCTTATCTTCCAGATACTTCTTGCAGTTTCTCTTCCAGTGTCCTGTGCCCTTGCAGTAGAAGCACTCAGTTTTATTCTTGGCTCCGCCCTTAGAGTTGCTTTGGGAGACGGTCTTACCGGCGCCCTTGCCCTTCTTTGGCTTGCCTTTCTTTTTGAAACTGGCGGTTTTATACACAAGCTACACTTGCTTGCGATTTTTTCCGCAGTCCTCCTTCCGCAGTTTTCAGCATGGCGAGCACCTCTTCCGGTGTCTTCTCCATCCCACTCATGTTGTAGTTCATGACAAAACCGTCGTAAGACGGGGGGAGTGAAGAAAGCATCATGTCCATCATATGGCCAGGCGGAATTGAAAATTCCAGGGTTTTAAGCCTTTCAGCATAGCCAATCATTTTGACTACGTGTTCGCCAACTAAACTTCCCTCAGCCATCTTGCAATCCATCACGGTCTTCATGATATCAAATTGTTCAGACCATGCGGTTTCCTTGTACAGAGCATCCAATTCCCGGATCATATCACGGGGTTTATGGAATTCAAAACGTTTTTGAAGCCCTGCACTCATGCAAGCTAGCATGAGGCACTGCACTAAGTTGTGATCATCATCCTTAGTGGCCCAGACATTTTGGTCATCTTCCGGGGCATCGGCCGCCGGTTTAGCTGGAAGAGCATTTTCAAGCACATACATTTTCTTAGCGCTCTTGAGGGCAATCCTCAGGTTACGGACCCAGTCCGCATAGTTGTTTCCAGTCGCAGCTAACTTCTCTTTTTCTAACATCGGGCCTAAGTTGAACGCAGTGTTGCGAGCCATTTGATCTACAACGGAAAACACAAGTTTCACTTAGACTTTGTTCATAATGATTTTGGCACTAGTGAATAAACAATTTTATTCTAAAGTGCGCTCCCACTCAAATCAATATCTCTCAAAATTGATTATGAGTGATTCAAGATCCGAATATCAATTCAACGTCATAGAATCATCATCTCATGACGAGGATTTCAATTGGTAGGCTAACTTGCCGATCACATCTCTATGTGACTCTTGTTCATCTTTCGATGCGTGTGTTCCGAGCTCGGGACGATCCTGCCATGAATGTCAAGGCAACCAAGTGATCTTGCTGCAAGGTCTGACCTCACCCGCCTTACATTTCTCCAATCGTTCGTACCCATGCATCCATGGCGCACCTCGAAAGGATAGATGCTGTGACGGTGCTACCCTTGGGAGAACACTAACTACTTGATATTTTTAAGTGAGAGATCACCCTAATAAAAAGCGACTACCACACAATCAAGAAGGGTGCATCATAAGGGATAAACAAATCAGGCAATTCATAACAGCATGATATGGTATAGCCCTTTCTGACGGAGAAGTCTTTAATTTCTTCGTCTTCGGCATTTGCGTCGGTGTTCACCTTCGCGAAGATTGCCACCACCTTGTCGATGCACCAGATAATATTGCTATCTCTATAGCTAATAAAATAAGTGCATTACTTAAGGTTGACACGCAGGTCATTAAAGTGACAATCATATGGCTCCAGCCATCATGCCGAATCATGACACGCAGGTCATGTTAATAAATTTACATCATATAGTCATCTCATACATAATCGAATTAATATGAGCATTGCTATACCACATCACATGCACATCCTGCAAAAAACAAATTAGACGCCTCTAATCGGTTTATGCAAAATTTTATTTTACGTGGCTTCTAAGGTTTTGACTTAAACCGCAGCTACCAACGTTTTATCATCAAGTATGATTATTCAAGTCACTAGATTAACATCGCGGGGTGTATGAAACACGAGATAATAAAATCTCGAGCCCCATACTAAACTTCGTCATACGCATGACCCCGTGCAGATCATATCTGCATTGCCCATTCGTCTGCGAAATTTCATCTTTCTTTTGACTATGGTGGAACCCAAAGAACTGAAAGCACTTCGTTGTCAATCAGGATCAAGGATTGCCAGAACTTTGTCAAATTCCACCATGCTGTCTCGAGATCAGAAATACGCAAATTCTTGGGAAGCAACAAGAACATCGGGTGACAGATTTCATCTGCCACCCGCATAAATAATTTTTAGCAATAGATCTCATCTACTCCAAAAATTATATTATGCAATACCCATACATCTCCATGTATTCTAGATCGTAACCTGCATCTACGCATAGCACGGCTCTTGATGCCACTGTAGGGGAACGCGACAGAAAACAAAAAAAATTCGGTACAGCGAGCACGCCCAGGACCACTATGAAGATGTCATACAGGGTTTGATTTGATCCGTACCGACTTGTAGCGCAGCGAAAGAAGAGTCGGTGTAGATCGTCGGTGTAGATCCCTGTAGCTAGGATTTACAACCTCCCAACCGCGAGGATGTACTCCCTCGTCGGACAGCCCTTCGGGAGGCGGTCGGACAGTCCATCAGACGATGTCACAGACAGCCCTTCGGGAGGACCCTCGAAACTCGATCGGAAACTCAGACAGCCCTTCGGGAGGACACTCGAAACTCGATCGGAAACTCGGACAGCCCTTCGGGAGGACACACGAACAGCCCCTCGGGCAAAAGATCGAAACTACGACCTCTCTACGGGGTTGCACACATACGGTGTCAGCTATCCGGCAGGGCTTCGCCGTCCAGAACTAGTTCGTGCCGGAACCCAGACAGCCTTTCGGCTCTATGAAACTATTTTGCTGGGAGGGAGAGAGAAGCCAGACAAGTCTATGGCATGTGTATGAGAGCAAGGATGAGGTTTGAAGATCACCCCTCCACCTCTATTTATAGGAAAGGCAAGGGGTAAAGTTGGCATACAAAAATACCAAAAGTACTCCCACTTTATGTCTCACATAAAAGAATAAAAGGCAAAAAGGGATGGCATGTGGAGCTCCATGGAGGAGCCCCACCTTGGCCGGCCACCTCTAGGGGGGCCCCCACATGGGGGTGCCTTGCTCCCCAATCCCTTCTAGAAGCCTTTTGGGAAATATCCCAAAAGTGTAGGAGATATGCCCTAGAGGCAATAATAAATGTTATTGTTTATCTCCATGTTCATAATTATGTTTATGTTCCATGCTATAACTGCTATGGTTCTCGAGTCTGCAATAACCACGAGGCTCGGAGGAAGACTCATATGCACATGTGGAATAATAAACGGTAAAATGTATTCCTAGTCTGGCCTCTAAGACTAGCTCAAGTGTTGCATGATGGTTCTATTTTCCTGATCATGGGCATGACTATGCCGGCAACTTTGAGGGCACAATGTTAGGAGAACACTTGTGTTGAATCGACCCGAATTGATGTTATGCTATGAGATAAATTCGTCACAAGTTAATGGTTTATAACACAGAGATAGTTAATGTTTGCATAATTCCTTAGACCATGAGAGTATCGAGTTTCTTCATGCTTGCTTCATGAACTTTGGGGTTTGTTAAACGTCATCCGTAAATGGGTCGCTATTACGGCGGCTTACGGGTTCATGGAAAAGTATGTCAAGTAACTTGATAGCTCAAGATTGGGGTTTGCTCCTCCGACGATGGAGAGATATTCTCGGGCCCTCTCGGTGTTACGGTATCCATCATCGTCTGGCCAGACACAAGGTGATTTGATCACAGGGATATCGGAACGCGGAAACGAGAAAAGAGAACAAAACCGGCAACGAGGTAACTGGCATTGTGGACAAGTGTTGATCCACAGGGATGCCGATGATTCTCACCTCGGCTATTTGTAACATATCGCGAAGCAACAGGAATAGCACACGGCAACTGGAGGTTCACTCGAATATTCATTCGTGTGGGTATAGGGGTCAATATGGGCGTCCACGGCTCCGATGTTGATCATTGATCGGAAAGTGTTCCGGGTCAAGTCTATACTTCACCGAACCTATAGGGTCACACGCTTAAGGGTCATCTATCTGCTGAATACTAGACAGAGTCTGAGAGAAAATCACCGGAAAAGTTTCATACGCAACGGAAACGTTCCGGAGAGGACACCGGAATAGTTCCGGTAAAACTGAAAAGTTGTTTTAGGGGATTCCATTTAGTCGAATTGGTTTCGGCACACGCCTGGAAATTCTTGGAGGATGCCCGAAGTGTTCTGGAAACTTCTGGGAATTTTCCGGGATAAAAACCGGAAATGTTCTGGAGCTGCCGGAACCGATTTGGTTGCTTTTCGCAGATGAAAATCACTAATCCAAAATTGTTTCGGAACGCGTCCAAAATCATTTGTGTGGGTACTGGAATTATTCTAAGACCCACAGAAATATTTTCGGATTTAACGGTCGCGGAAAATTGGTTCCGTGAATAGTGAAAATCACTTTATGGATATTTTTTTGGAAAGCCACCTTTTGGGATATTTCCCAAAAGGCTTCTAGAAGGGACTGGGGAGCAAGGAACCCCCATGTGGGGGGCCCCCTAGGGGTGGCCGGCCAAGTTGGAGCTCCTCCATGGAGCTGCACTTGCCTTCCTTTTATGCCCTTGAGGAGAATCCAAGTGATGGGTTTTTTGGGTATTTTTCCCATATGGCTTTCCTATAAATAGAGGTGGAGGGGTGCTCTCCAAATCCTCATCCTTGCTCTCATACACATGCCATGCTCGTTTGGCTCTCTCTCTCCCTCCTACGAAAAGAGTTTTGTAGAGCCGAAAGGCTGTCTAGTTTCCGGTGGGAACTAGTTCTGGACGGCGAAGCCCTGCCGGATAGATGACACCGTATGTGTGCAACTCTGTAGAGAGATCGTAGTTTCGGTCTTAGTTTGAGAGTGCCTCCCGAAGGGCTGTCCGAGTGACCGTCCGAGTTTCGAGGGTCCCCCCGAAGGGCTGTCCGAGTGACCGTCCGAGTTTCGAAGGTCCTCCCGGAGGGCTGTCCGTGACACCGTCCGAGGGACTGTCCGACCACCTCCCGGAGGGCTGTCCGAGGGGCAGATGAGGGAGTACATCCTCGCGGTTGGGAGGTTGTAAATCCTAGCTGCGGGGATCTGCACTGCCGATCGTCATCGACTCTACTTCCGCTGCGCTACGAGTCGGTAACGAAAAGATCAAACCTTGTATACAGTCTCCATAGTGGTCCTGGGCTGGTGCGTAGCTCGGAATTTTTTTGTTTTCTGCTGCGTTTACCTACAAAAAGGTGACTTTCCAAAAAAATATCCATAAAGTGATTTTCATTATTCATGGAACCAATTTTCCGCGACCGTTAAATCCGAAAATATTTTTGTGGGTCTTAGAATAATTCCAGTACCCACACAAATGATTTTGGACGCGTTCCAAAACAATTTCGGATTAGTGATTTTCATCTGCGAAAAGCAACCAAATTGGTTCCGGCAGCTCCAGAACATTTCCGGTTTTTATCCCGGAAAATTCCCAGAAGTTTCCAGAACACTTCTGGCATCCTCCAGGAATTTCCACGCGTGTGCCGAAACCAATTTGACTTAATGGTATCCCCTGAAACAACTTTTCAGTTTTACCAGAACTATTCCGGAGTCCTCTCCGGAACGTTTCTGTTGCGTCCGAAACTTTTTCGGTGATTTTCTCTCAGACTCCCTGTCTAGTATTCAGCAGATAGATGACCCTTAAGCGTGTGACCCTATAGGTTCGGTGAAGTATAGACATGACCCGAAACACTTTCCGATCAATGATCAACATCGGAGCCGTGGACACCCATATTGACCCCTATACCCACACGAATGATTATTCGAGTGAACCTCCAGTTGCCATGTGCTATTCCTGTTGCTTCACGATATATTACAAACACCCGAGGTGAGATTTATTGCATCCCTGCAGATCAACAACTTGTCCACCATGCAAGTTACCTCGTTACCGGTTTTGTTCTCTTTTCTCGTTTCCGTGTTCCGGCATCCCTGTGATAAAATCACAATGTGTCTGGCCAGACGATGATGGATACCGTAACACCGAGAGGGCCCGAGAATATCTCTCCATCGTCGGAGGAGCAAATCCCAATCTCGAGCTATCTCGTTTCTTGTCATACTTTTCCGTGAACCCGTAAGCCGCCGTAATAGCCACCCAGTTACGGATGACGTTTAACAAACCCCAAAGTTCACGAAGCAAGTACGAAGGAACTTGATACTCTCATGGTCTAAGGAATTATGCAAACATCAACTATTTCTGTGTTATTAACCATTAACTTGTGATGAATGCATCTCATAGCATAACATCAATTCGGGTCAGTTCAATACAAGTGTTCTACTAACATTGTGCCCTCAAAATTGCCGGCATAGACATGCCCATGATCAGGAAAACAGGATCATCATGCAATACTTGAGACAGTCTTAGAGGCATGACCAGGAATACATTTTACCGTTTATTATACCACACGTGCACATGAGTTTCCCTCCGAGCCTCGTGGATATTGCAGACTCGAGAATCATTGCAGTTATAGCATGGAACATAAACATTCATTACAAACTCGGAGATACAAAATAACTGTTATTACTACCTCAAGGGCATATCTCCTACACAGTGATGTTCCCATCAATGGCGTGGAATTGAAATGCGGATCTTGAATCACTCACAATCAATTATGAGAGATATTGATTTGAGTGGGAGCGCACTTTAGTATAAAATTGTTTATTCACTAGTGCAAATTAATTATGAACAAAGTCTAAGTGAAACTTGTGTTTACCATTGTAGATCAAATGGCTCGCAACACCGCGTTCAACTTAGGCCCGATGTTAGAGAAAGAGAAGTTAGCTGCGACTAGAAACAACTATGCGGACTGGGTCCGTAACCTGAGGATTGTCCTCGGGGGCGCTAAGAGAATGTATGTGCTTGAAACTCCTCTTCCAGCTAAACCGGCGGAAACTGCCCCGGTAGATGAACAAAATGTCTGGGCCACTAAGGATGATGATTACAACTTAGTGCAGTGCCTCATGCTAGCTTGCATGAGTCCAGAGCTTCAAAAACATTTTGAATTCCATAACGCCCGTGATATGATCCGGGAATTGGATGCTCTGTACAAGGAAACTGCACGGTCTGAACGTTTTGATATCATGAAGACCGTGATGGATTGCAGGATGGCTGAGGGCAGTTCAGTTGGCGAGCACGTTGTCAAAATGATTGGCTACGCTGAAAGGCTTAAAACCTTGGAATTTCCAATTCCACCAGCCCATATGATGGACATGCTGCTTGCTTCACTCCCCCCGTCTTACGACGGTTTTACCATGAACTACAACATGAGTGGGATGGAGAAGACACCGAATGAAGTGCTCTCCATGATGAAAACTGCGGAAGGAGGACTGCGGAAAAATCGCAAGCAAGTGTTGCTTGTGAATAAAACCGCCAGTTTCAAAAAGAATGGCAAGTCCAAGAAGGGCAAGGGCGCCGGTAAGACCGGCTCCCGGAAAACCTCTAAGGGCGGAGACAAGAATGAAATTGAGTGCTTCTACTGCAAGGGCACAGGACACTGGAAGAGAAACTGCAAGAAGTATCTGGAAGATAAGAAGTCCGGGAAAACCGAAAAAGGTATAATTGTTATACAGGCTAATGTCATTGACGTTTTACTTGCTAGCGAAAATTCTAAGTCTTGGGTATTTGATACCGGATCGGTTGCTCACATTTGCAACTCGATACAAGGGCTTCAGAAGGTGCGCAAGCTGGCAAAGAATGAAGTCGTGATGCGTGTCGGGAACGGCGCTGGGATCGCCGCTCAAGCCGTCGGCATTATGCCTCTACGTCTCCCTTCAGGATTTACCTTAAAACTAAGTAACTATTATTTTGTTCAGGCATTGTGTAGAAACATTATCTCTAGATCATGTTTAGTGCACGATGGGTACTCTTACAAGTCTGAGAACAATGGTTGTTCGCTTTATTGTAAGGATATGTTTTATGGATTTGCACCTATTGTTAGGGGCCTTTTCATACTAAATCTTGAATGTGGAAATGATGTCTTTAACGTGAATGCTAAACGCCTTAAGAAGGCTGATACCACCACCACTTACTTGTGGCACTGTCGGCTTGGCCACATCGGAAAGAAACGCATGCAAAGACTCCATAAAGATGGAGTTTTACCGTCTTTTGATTTTGAATCATTTGACACATGTGAAGCTTGTCTGATGGGGAAAATGACCAAGACGCCGTTCACGGGTCATCCTGAACGGGCGGGTGAATTATTGGAAATAATACATAGTGATGTATGTGGTCCAATGAGCACAGCCGCACGGGGTGGGTATTTCTACTTCGTGACTTTTACTGATGATTTAAGTCAGTATGGCTATATCTACTTGATGAAGCATAAGTCGGAAACCTTTGAAAAGTTCAAAGAATTTCAGAATGAGGTAGAAAATCATCGTAACAAAAGGATTAAGTTTCTGCGATCAGATCGCGGGGGCGAATATCTTAGTCATGAGTTTAGCTAACATCTGAGTGACCGTGGAATCGTTTCATAGCTTACGCCTCCCGGAACTCCACAGAGAAACGGAGTATCGGAAAGACGTAACCGAACCCTGTTAGACATGGTAAAGTCGATGATGTCTCTTACAGATCTGCCGATATATTTTTGGGGTCACGCACTAGAAACTGCCGCTCACACATTAAACAGAGCACCGTCTAAGTCTGTTGAGACGACACCATACGAGTTATGGCATGGGAGGAAACCCAGTTTGTCGCATCTAAAAATTTGGGGTTGTGAAGCTTATGTAAAACGTTTACAACCAAGCAAACTCGATCCTAGATCAGACAAATGTTACTTTGTAGGTTACCCCAAGGAAACAGTTGGGTATTCTTTCTACCACCCGTCCGATAACAAAGTGTTTGTTGCAAGGTATAGGGTTTTTCTTGAGAAAGAGTTTCTCGCAAAAGAATTAAGTGGGAGGACAGTACAACTTAATGAGATTAGTGAATCTTCAGCAACCGTTGTTATGGCTAAGGAACCGGAAGAAATTCCGCAAATTATCCCTACAACCGAGCCGGAAGTTGTCGCATGTGATGCGGAAACTTCAGACAATGTTGTAACTGAACCGCGCAGATCAGGTAGGGCTATCCAGCCACCAGAGTGGTTTCATAACGAAATCTTCATCCTTGAAGACGATGAACCTGCGCACTACAAGGAAGCGATGGCGGGGCCCAGCTCAAGGGAATGGCACAAGGCCAAGAAATCCGAAATGGAATCCATGTACGAAAATCAAGTTTGGAACTTGGTAGAACTTCCAGAAGGCGTAAAGCCCATTGGTTGTAAATGGATCTTCAAAAGAAAGACAGACACGGATGGTAACATTACTATCCATAAAGCTAGACTTGTCGCGAAAGGGTTCACGCAAGTTCCAGGAGTGGACTACGACGAGACTTTCTCGCCCGTAGCTATGCTTAAGTCCGTTCGGATATTACTAGCAATTGCTGCTTATTTAGATTATGAAATATGGCAGATGGACGTCAAAACAGCTTTCCTTAATGGAAATCTCAAAGAAGATGTATACATGATACAGCCTGAAGGTTTTGTCGTTCATGAGGATGCTGGAAAGGTATGCAAACTTCAGAAGGCCATTTATGGTCTGAAGCAAGCATCAAGGAGCTGGAACATTCGTTTTGATGAAGTAGTCAAAGAGTTTGGCTTCATCAGAAATGACGAAGAATCTTGTGTTTACAAAAAGTTTAGTGGGAGCGCAAAAGCATTTCTAATCTTGTATGTGGATGACATATTGTTGATTGGAAATGACGTGAATTTTCTTAGCGAAATAAAAGATTCATTGAAGAAGAGTTTTTCAATGAAAGACTTAGGCGAAGCGGCATATGTATTGGGCATCAGAATCTACAGAGATAGATCAAAACGCCTGATAGCGCTTAGCCAAAGCACGTACATTGACAAGGTGTTGAAAAGGTTCAACATGGAGAACTCCAAGAAAGGCCTACTCCCCATGTCACCTGGCACAGTGCTTTGCAAGAATCAGTGTCCTCGGACTCTCGATGAGCGAGTACAAATGAATGATGTTCCATATGCTTCGGCAGTTGGTTCTGTAGGGTAACGCAGCAGAAAACAAAAAATTTCCGACCTACGCACCAGCCCAGGACCACTATGGAGACTGCATACAAGGTTTAATCTTTTTCGTTACCGACTCGTAGCGCAGCGGAAGTAGAGTCGATGACGATCGGCGGTGCAGATCCCCGCAGCTAGGATTTACAACCTCCCAACCGCGAGGATGTACTCCCACATCTGCCCCTCGGACAGCCCTCCAGGAGGCGGTCGGACAGTCCCTCGGACGGTGTCACGGACAGCCCTTCGAGAGGACCTTCGAAACTCGGACGGTCACTCGGACAGCCCTTCGGGAGGACCCTCGAAACTAAGACGGTCACTTGGACAGCCCTTCGGGAGGCACTCTCGAACTAAGACCAAAACTACGATCTCTCTACAGAGTTGCACACATACGGTGTCATCTATCCGGCAGGGCTTCGCCGTCCAGAACTAGTTCCCACCGGAACCCAGACAGCCTTTCGGCTCTACGAAACTACATCGCTGGGAGGGAGAGAGAAGCCAGAAATGTCATGGCACTTGTATGTGAGAAGGAGTGAGTGTGGAGAGCAGCCCCTCCACCTCTATTTATAGGAAAGCCAAGGGGTAGGGTGGTTTTACAATAAAACCCAAAGTGCACATAAAAGAAGTCCTTCACAAGGGCATAAAGGTGAAGCCATGAGACAAGTGGGGCTCCATGATGGAGCACCACATGTGGCCGGCCACCCCTTGATGGGTCCCCCCATGAGGAGCTTCCTTGGCTCCCAAGTCCTCTAGAAGCCTATTGGGAAATATCCCAAAACGTGCTTTCCAAAGAATATCCAAAAAGCACTTTCACTATTCACGAAGACATTTTTCTGCGTCCGTTAAATCCCAAATTATTTCTGTGTGCCTAGAACAATTCCAGTACCCACCAAAACAATTTTGAACGCATTCCGAAACAATTTCGGAACAATGTTTTTCTTCAGCGAAAAGCTACCATAGCGGTTCCGGCTGCTCCGGAACATTTCCGGTTTTTCCTCCGGAAAAATCCCAGAAGTTACCAGAACGATTCTGGCACCCTCCAAGAATTTCCAGGCGTGTGCCGAAACCATTTTGACTTAATGGAATACCCTGAAACAACTTTTCAGTTTTACCGGAACTATTCCGGTGTCCTCTCCGGAACGTTTCCGTTTCGTCCGAAACGTTTTCGGTGTTTTTCTCTCAGACTCCCTGTCTAGTATTCAGCAGATAGATGACCCTTAAGCGTGTGACCCTATAGGTTCGGTGAAGTATAGACATGACCGAAAATCTTTCCGATCAATGATCAACATCGGAGCCATGGACACCCATATTGACCCCCCTATACCCACACGAATGAATATTCGAGTGAACCTCCAGTTGCCGTGTGCTATTCCTGTTGCTTCGCGATATGTTACAAATACCCGAGGTGAGATTTTCTGCATCCTCGTGGATCAACAACTTGTCCACTATGCAAGTTACCTCGTTACCGGTTTTGTTCTCTTTTCTCGTTTCCGTGTTCCGGCATCCTTGTGATCAAATCACAATGTGTCTGGCCAGACGATGGTGGATACCGTAACACCGAGAGGGCCCAGAGATATCTCTCCATCGTCGGAGGAGCAAATCCCAATCTTGAGCTATCAAGTTACTTGACATACTTTTCCATGAACCCGTAAGCCGCCGTAATAGCCACCCATTTACGGATGACGTTTAACAAACCCCAAAGTTCATGAAGCAAGCATGAAGAAAATCGACACTCTCATGGTCTAAGGAATTATGCAAACATTAACTATCTCTGTGTTATTAACCATTAACTTATGACGAATGAATCTCATAGCATAACATCAATCGGGTCGATTCAACACAAGTGTTCTCCTAACATTGTGCCCTCAAAGTTGCCGGCATATCCATGCCCATGATCAGGAAAACAGAACCATCATGCAACACTTGAGCTAGTCTTAGAGGCCAGACTAGGAATACATTTTACCGTTTATTATTCCACACGTGCATATGAGTCTTCCTCCGAGCCTCGTGGTTATTGTAGAGTCGAGAACCATAGCAGTTATAGCATGGAACATAAACATAATCATGAACACAAAGATAAACAATAACATTTATTATTGCCTCTAGGGCATATCTCCTACAGACTCCCACTTGCACTAGAGTCAATAATCTAGTCAATGCTAATGCACATTACACCTGTGGCATACCGGTGTAAAAATGCTTCGCATGTGGTATAGCCCGATGTCCAACGGATCTAACAACTTCAGTTCCGTGTGTATCTTTGCATGTCCTCGTGTTTTCACGCTTTCACAAAATTCATATTTTGTGTGGACTTGGCTTCGTATATATGTGAATCCCTGGTCAAACCTTGATTCCTCAGACTGAGCTATGGAGCAACTATCTTCAATAGTGTTTCATTGACCAAAGCCATCTTGGAATCATACTAAGTTCATGAACGAACTGTACGATTCAACATCTTCTATGTCGCTTTGAAAGCGGCAACATACTTAGCCTTTGTTATAGAATTCGCCACAGTAACCTGTTTGGACGATTTCCAAACACCGTGCCACCATATTGTGTACTACACAAAACCCTTAACTTAAATCAAAAATCGCATGGAGCATTTGATGAAGACTGTATCGATGTAATTACTTACAACGAGCACTTCATAATCTCTGTTTGCGAGAAAACATGTCATCAGTGCTACTTTAGTACTCAATGACATTTTTCACTGTTGTCCCATGATCAGTACTTTGATCACTTTGGTATCTATACTCGCAACAGCTTTGGGAGTATCGGACATATCTGGTTGTTTTACATACCATGGAATACATGATTAATCCAAACACGAAAGTGTGTGGAATCTCCATCATGTATTTTGCTCATCAGTGTTTTGGGACACCGAGTCTTGCAAAAACCCTTTCCATGTGACTTCGGCAAGAATCACTCCTTGGCGTTTTAATGCTAAAATGTTTTAGCATCTTGTCAATATGTATTTTTGGCTTTAGCCTATGAGGCAATTCTATCTCGTAGATAAATATGCCTAATGTCAAGGCTATTTAGCCAAAGCACTTCATCGAAAACTATTTTAATGAAGTCCTAATTTGTGTCAAGAAATTTATATTATTTCCAATCAACAATGTGTCAATCACACAAGGTTTTTAGAAATATTATTATGCTCCCACTTACTTTCTTGAAACCACAAGCATCTTCGTTATCCATTGATGAAATCAAACTCCTTTGACTATTTCATCAAAAACGAAGATTCTAACTCCATTTTGCTATCTTCTGTCCATTGCTGGAACTCTGAAGTTTGCATACTTACTAGCATCCTCTGAATTGACAAAATACTTCGGACTGTATCACATGCAAGTCCTAGGTTGTATTTCCATCATATGGAAATCCTTTTGGCATCCATGTATCATATCTCAAGATTGAAATATGTATTAATTGCTAGTTTAACCCGATCTGACTTTAAGCATCGCTACAGTGAGACAATCTCATCGTAGTCAACTCCTTGAACTTGTTATTGCAACAAGTCGAGCTTTATGGATAAAAGATTTTATCCACATCAGTTTATAGTTCCATTAATGTTCGTTAGACTCTAAGTCTTCCGAAGGGTTTATCAAGATATAATCTTGAATCATTTATATGGAAACTATCTCGGATTATATTGGCATTTAGCCAATTCCGGAGTCAGGGCCCATCAACGCTTCCTTGTGTATCGTAGGTATACTGTTGTCTAACAACAATATCTCACTTGCGCACCTGAGAGGTTTGCACGAGTTTTGCCTACGTGGTTCAGTTGCAAGTTCGACCGAAGTCCATACATCTCATGTAGAGGCTTCCGTATCAGTCGCAGTAGGAAACTCTGGAATTACTTCCAAGGTTTCTTTCCTTTGATCTGATGACAAAGATACTGTTATCTCGTCGAGTTGCACTGTTCTCCCACTCACCTTTTTGCAAGAACCATTCTCTTTAAAAGCATACCGGTTTTGTGGCAAAACTTTTTGCCTTGGTATAGTGGTGGAGGAATTCCCAATTACTTGGGATAACCTACAAAGTAGTACTTGTTTGATTTGGAATAGGTTTGTAAATATTTTACACAGGCCCCATATTCCAAATGTTAAGAAAAGACAAAGCATGGTTGGGCGTACCATACCATGGCGTCATTTTAACAGACCTGATGGCGCTCTTTTCAGTGTAAAAGCCGCAGTCTCTAAAGCATTACTTTTAAAAGGGATAATGGCAAATTGATTTATGTCAACTTTGATCTTACCATGTCATAAATGGTTTGAATACATCTTCACGGACGTACCACTCACAGTGGAGTTCCGGAAGGTGTAAGTTATGAAACTCTTTTCACGACTCATCAGACATTCGCTAAACTTGTAACTCAAATATTCCTTTCCGCAATCCAATTGCAGAAACATAATTTTCTTGTTACAATAATTTCTACTTCATTTTTGAAAACCTTATGAATGATTTCAAAAGATCCAGACTTACGTCTCATCAAGTAAATATCCATATATCTACTTGAGTCATTTTGAAGATAGACAAATCCACTACTAGCAATAACCTTTATCAGACTACATACATCAAAATGTATGATCACCAATAAGTTCGTTGCTCGTTCCTTATGGCCTATGAACGGTATTTCAGTCACTTCACTTTTCGGAGGAAAGTTGCAAGTGTCAGATGATTCATAATCAAATGACTTCAAAATCCATCATAAGGGAATTTCTCCATGCGGGTTTCTCCAATGTGACCAAATGCAGTGCCACATGTGTGTGGTATTCTCTTAGTCTTGCGACATTTAGCGTAAGTGTTATGGATGTATCATATTACCATCAATATTCATAACATACATCCCATCCACGATGGAACCATGGCCCTTATGTTATTCATGATTCCGAACAACAATTGTTCTTTCATGAACAACACTCTTGCAACAAACATTATGCAAATGGGCTAGAGTGTATAAAACTCTAAAATGATTTATGAAAGTAAATACAGAGGTAATGTATTATTATCAATATTCATAACATACATCTCATTCATAATGAAAGTATGGCCCTTATGTTATTCATAACACCGAACATCAAAAGTTCTTTTATGAACAACCTTCTTGCAAGATACCTTTATGCAATGGGCTAGAGTGTGTAAAACTCTAAATGAATTATGAAAGTAAATACAGACGGTAATACACCGATGGAAGGTATAGTAACATTTACTATATTCCCAGCGCGTATCTAAACCTCACTCCGGCAAGTCTTTTAGGACGTAGTAGTTCTTGCATCGAGTCGCAGCAGAATGCAATCGAGCGGGTATCTTTGTGATTAACTCACAATACCCAAGAATTAAGGACTAACAATTTAATCATCATTCTCAAGAACTATTTCTTTTGACCAGCCTTCCATACATCAATAACTTGTATGACTTTCATACATGAGTTGGACATTCCAGTCTTCACTCTTTTTGCCTTTATACTTCTAACAGTTTAACTTTTAGTATTTCTCCTACTCTCAGAAGAAGCACCCAACTTTAAGAGTGGCGTTAGCCCCGGACTTCCTAGGTGTGTAAGTCACACTAACACCCTTTGGACATTTCCTTTAAGTTGTTGTTTTATTCACCTTCATCATATGACAGGCGTTCTACTGGATCCCTCTGTTATTAGTCAAATGCATAGTAAACACTTTTACTAATAGTTTGCAAAACAAACATTGCTTTGGATATCACATATCTTTTAGCCTTTGTTTGTGTCTGAAAATGATTTTCAGTTCCATTAATATCACATAGCTATCCCAAACTTTTGAAGTTCGGATCTCATGGAAGCAAACATATTGCACTTGACCGTAACGGAATTCTAGCTTTTGGATCGAAGGACGAGAGTCACATTATCCATAGCATTAGCGGGAGAATACCAAAAGCATGCGATAGGACAAAGTCCTTCTTGGCACTCTTGAGGACAATCCTCACATTACGTTACCAACCGTAAAGTTTTAACCAGATATATAACAACTATTCAATTTTAATAGGGAAGGTGGAAACGCGAGCCATTATTCTACAACTATTATGCAAATTTCACTTAGACAAAGTTCATAATTAATTGCACTAAGAATTAAAAGAATTAATTCTAAAGTGCGCTCCCACTCAAATCAATATCTCTCATAATTGATTTTGAGTGATTCAAGACCCATATTACAATTCAACGCCAAGGATGCATCCATCTCAAGTGACGAGAATTGCAATCGGTAGGCCAACTTGCCAATCACATCTCTATGTGACTCTTGTTCATCTTTCGATGCGTGTGTTCCGAGCTCATGACATTCATGCCTGAACGTCAAGACAACCAAGTGATCTCGCTGCGAGGTCTCAACTCACCCGCCTCACACTTCTCTAATCGTTCGTACCCATGTATCCATGTGATACCCCGAAGAGATAGGTGCCGTGACGGTGCTACACTTGGGAGAACACTAACTACTTGATATTTTTGTGAGAGATCACCCTAATAAAAGCGACTACCGCGCAATCAAGAAGGGTGCATCAAAGGGATAAACATCTCAGGCAATTCATAATAGCATGATATGGTAAAGCCCTTTCTGACGGAGAAGTCTTGTATTTCTTCGTCTTCGGCATTCGCGTCGGTGTTCACCTTCGCGAAGTTGGCCACCATCTTGTCGATGCACCAGATAATATTGCTATCTCTATAGCTAATAAAATAAGTGCATTACTTAAGGTTGACACGCAGGTCATTAAAGTGACAATCATATGGCTCCAGCCATCATGCCGAATCATGACACGCAGGTCATGTTAATTTTACATCATATAGTCATCTCATACATAATCAAATTAATATGAGCACTACTATACCACATCATATGCACATGCAAACCATCCTGCAAAACCAAGTCAGACGCCTCTAGTCGGTTTATGCATAATGTCATTTTACGTGGCTTCTAAGGTTTCGAACAAACCGCAGCTGCCAACGTTTTATCATCAAGTATGATTATTCAAGTCGCTAGATTAACATCGCGGGGTGTATGAAACACAAGATAATTAAATCTCGAGCCCCATACTAAACTTCGTCATACGCATGACCCCCGTGCAGATCATATCTGCATTGCCCTTTCATCTGCGAAATTTCATCTTTCTTTTTAACTATGGTGGAATTCAAAGAACTGTTAGCACTTCGTTGATCAATCAGGATCGCGGATTGCCAGAACTTTGAAACTCCACCATGCTGTTATCAAGATCAGAAATATACAAATTCCAGGGAAGCAACAAGAACATCGGGTAACAGATTTCATCTGCTACCCGCACAAATAATTATCAGCAGTAGAACTCATCTACTACAAATTATATTGTGCAACACCCATACATCTCTATGTATTCTAGATCGCAACCTGCATCTACGCATAGCACGGCTCATGATGCCACTGTAGGGTAACGCAGCAGAAAACAAAAAAATTCTGACCTACGCACCAGCCCAGGACCACTATGGAGACTGCATACAAGGTTTGATCTTTTTCGTTACCGACTCGTAGCGCAGCGGAAGTAGAGTCGATGACGATCGGCGGTGCAGATCCCCGCAGCTAGGATTTACAACCTCCCAACCGCGAGGATGTACTCCCACATCTGCCCCTCGGACAGCCCTCCGGGAGGCGGTCGGACAGTCCCTCGGACGGTGTCACGGACAGCCCTTCGGGAGGACCTTCGAAACTCGGACGATCACTCGGACAGCCCTTCGGGAGGACCCTCGAAACTAAGACGGTCACTTGGACAGCCCATCGGGAGGCACTCTCGAACTAAGACCGAAACTACGATCTCTCTACAGAGTTGCACACATACGGTGTCATCTATCCGGCAGGGCTTCGCCGTCCAGAACTAGTTCCCACCGGAACCCAGACAGCCTTTCGGCTCTACGAAACTATATCGCTGGGAGGGAGAGAGAAGCCAGAAATGTCATGGCACTTGTATGTGAGAAGGAGTGAGTGTGGAGAGCAGCCCCTCCACCTCTATTTATAGGAAAGCCAAGGGGTAGGATGGTTTTACAATAAAACCCAAAGTGCACATAAAAGAAGTCCTTCACAAGGGCATAAAGGTGAAGCCATGAGACAAGTGGGGCTCCATGATGGAGCACTACATGTGGCCGGCCACCCCTTGATGGGTCCCCCATGAGGAGCTTCCATGGCTCCCAAGTCCTCTAGAAGCCTTTTGGGAAATATCCCAAAAGGTGCTTTCCAAAAAATATCCAAAAAGCACTTTCACTATTCACGAAGACATTTTTCTGCGTCCGTTAAATCCCAAATTATTTCTGTGTGCCTAGAACAATTCCAGTACCCACCAAAACAATTTTGAACGCATTCCGAAACAATTTCGGAACAATGTTTTTCTTCAGCGAAAAGCTACCATAGCTGTTCCGGCTGCTCCGGAACATTTCCGGTTTTTCCTCCGGAAAAATCCCAGAAGTTACCACAACGATTCTGGCACCCTCCAAGAATTTCCAAGCGTGTGCCGAAACCATTTTGACTTAATGGAATACCCTGAAACAACTTTTCAGTTTTACCGGAACTATTCCGGTGTCCTCTCCGGAACGTTTCCGTTTCGTCTGAAACTTTTTTGGTGTTTTTCTCTCAGACTCCCTGTCTAGTATTCAGCAGATAGATGACCCTTAAGCGTGTGACCCTATAGGTTCGGTGAAGTATAGACATGACCAGAACTCTTTCAGATCAATGATCAACATCGGAGCCGTGGACACCCATATTGACCCCCCTATACCCACACGAATGAATATTCGAGTGAACCTCCAGTTGCCGTGTGCTATTCCTGTTGCTTCGCGATATGTTACAAATACCCGAGGTGAGATTTTCTTCATCCCCGTGGATCAATAACTTGTCCACTATGCAAGTTACCTCGTTATCGGTTTTGTTCTCTTTTCTCGTTTCCGTGTTCCGGCATCCTTGTGATCAAATCACAATGTGTCTGGCCAGACGATGGTGGATACCGTAACACCGAGAGGGCCCAGAGATATCTCTCCATCGTCGGAGGAGCAAATCCCAATCTTGAGCTATCAAGTTACTTGACATACTTTTCCATGAACCCGTAAGCCGCCGTAATAGCCACCCATTTACGGATGACGTTTAACAAACCCCAAAGTTCATGAAGCAAGCATGAAGAAAATTGACACTCTCATGGTCTAAGGAATTATGCAAACATTAACTATCTCTGTGTTATTAACCATTAACTTATGACGAATGAATCTCATAGCATAACATCAATCGGGTCGATTCAACACAAGTGTTCTCCTAACATTGTGCCCTCAAAGTTGCCGGCATATCCATGCCCATGATCAGGAAAACAGAACCATCATGCAACACTTGAGCTAGTCTTAGAGGCCAGACTAGGAATACATTTTACCGTTTATTATTCCACACGTGCATATGAGTCTTCCTCCGAGCCTCGTGGTTATTGTAGACTCGAGAACCATAGCAGTTATAGCATGGAACATAAACATAATCATGAACACGGAGATAAACAATAACATTTATTATTGCCTCTAGGGCATATCTCCTACAGGTCCTATTATGTATGACATGCTATGTACAAGACCGGATGTTTCCTATGCGCTAAGTGTTAGCAGCCGGTACCAAAGTGATCCAGGATTGGAACACTGGGCCGCATTCAAAAGTATTCTTAAGTACCTCAGAAGGACCAAGGATTTACTCCTTGTGTACGGAGGTGATGAAGAGCTCATTGTAAGTGGTTACACTGATGCAGGCTTCATGACTGACCCAAATGATTTCAAATCTCAATCAGGCTATGTTTTCATATTGAACGGTGGCGCAGTTGATTGGAAAAGTTTCAAACAAAAGACTGTGGCGGATTCTACAACGGAGGTGGAATATGTTGCAGCTTCAGAAGCCTCCAAGGAGGCGGTCTGGATCAAGCTGTTTCTCGAAGACCTTGGTGTGGTTCCAAGTGCGCTAGACCCGGTGGAGATCTATTGTGATAATAGTGGCGCCGTGGCTCAGGCTAGGGAGCCATCTTCGCACCATAAGACAAGACATATTGAACGCAAATATAAACTCATTCGACATCATGTCGAAGCGGGTTTAGTAAAAGTACGCAAAGTTCACACGGATCTGAACGTGTCAGACCCGATGACAAAGCCTCTACCACGAGCAAAGCATGAGCAGCACCGGATAGCCATTGGTGTTAGGGAAGCCATGTAACTGGATTATGACTCTAGTGCAAGTGGGAGTCTGTAGGAGATATGCCCTAGAGGCAGTAATAACAGTTATTTTGTATCTCCGAGTTTGTAATGAATGTTTATGTTCCATGCTATAACTGCAATGATTCTCGAGTCTGCAATATCCACGAGGCTCGGAGGAAAACTCATGTGCACGTGTGGTATAATAAACGGTAAAATGTATTCCTGGTCATGCCTCTAAGACTAGCTCAAGTATTGCATGATGATCCTGTTTTCCTGATCATGGGCATGACTATGCCGGCAATTTTGAGGGCACAATGTTAGGAGAACACTTGTGTTGAATCGACCCGAATTGATGTTATGCTATGAGATACATTCGTCACAAGTTAATGGTTAATAACACAGAAATAGTTGATGTTTGCATAATTCCTTAGACCATGAGAGTATCAAGTTCCTTCGTACTTGCTTCGTGAACTTTGGGGTTTGTTAAACGTCATCCGTAACTGGGTGGCTATTACGGCGGCTTACGGGTTCACAGAAAAGTATGACAAGAAACGAGATAACTCGAGATTGGGATTTGCTCCTCCGACGATGGAGAGATATTCTCGGGCTCTCTCGGTGTTACGGTATCCATCATCGTCTGGCCAGACACAATGTGATTTGATCACGGGGATGCCGGAACACGGAAACGAGAAAAGAGAACAAAACCGGTAACGAGGTAACTGGCATAGTGGACAAGTTGTTGATCCACGGGGATGCGGATAAATCTCACCTCGGGTGTTTGTAACAAATCGCGAAGCAACAGGAATAGCACACGGCAACTGGAGGTTCACTCGAATATTCATTCGTGTGGGTATAGGGATCAATATGGGTGTCCACGATTCCGCTATTGATCATTGATCGGAAAGTGTTCCGGTCATGTCTATATATACTTCACCGAACCTATAGGGTCACATGCTTAAGGGTCATCTATCTGCTGAATACTAGACAGGGAGTCTGAGAGAAAGTCATTGGAAAAGTTTCGGAGACAACGGAAACGTTCCGGAGAGAACACCGGAATGGTTTCGGTAAAACTGAAAAGTTGTTCGGGGTATACCATTAAGTCAAATTGGTTTCGGCACACGCCTGAAAATTCTTGGAGGGTGCCAGAATTGTTCCGGAAACTTCTAGGATTTTTCCAGAGAAAAAACCCGGAAATGTTCCGGAGCTTCCGGAACCGCTTTGGTTGCTTTTCGCAGATGAAAATCACTAATCCGGAATTGTTTCGGAACGCGTCCAAAATTATTTTAGTGGGTACTGGAAATGTTTTAAGACCTACAGAAATATTTTCGGATTTAACGGTCGTGGAAAAATGTTTCCGTGAATAGTGAAAATCACTTTATGGTTACTTTTTTGGAAAGCCACCTTTTTGGGCTTTACTCAAAAGATCTTAAGGATGACATGGATGGATAGGAACCCCATTTGGGGGGGGGGCCAAGGGGTGGCCGGCCAAGATGGAGCTCCTCCATGGAGCTCCACTTGCCTTCCCTTTATGCCCTTACGGAGGATCCATGTGATGGGTTTTTTGGGTATTTCTAGTCCCCTCTACCCCTTGGGTTTTTCCTATAACTAGAGGTGGAGTGGAGCTCTCCACACTCACTCCAACTCTCATACACATGCCATGCAATGATCTGGCCTTCTCTCTCCCTCCCAGCGAAATAGTTTCGTAGAGCCGAAAGGCTGTCTGGGTTCCGGTGGGAACTAGTTCTGGATGGCGAAGCCCTGCCGGATAGCTGACACCGTATGTGTGCAACCCCGTAGAGAGGTCGTAGGTTCGATCTTTTGCCCGAGGGGCTATTCGAGGGCCCTCCCGAAGGGCTGTCCGAGTTACCGTTCGAGCTTCGAGGGTCCTCCCGAAGGGCTGTCTGTGACATCGTCCGGAGGACTGTCCGACCGCCTTTCGAAGGGCTGTCCGACGAGGGAGTACATCCTCGCGGTTGGGAGGTTGTAAATCCTAGCTGCGGGGATCTGCACCGACGATCTACACCGACTCTACTTCCGCTGCGCTTCGAGTCGGTAATGATCAGATCAAACCTTGTATGCAATCTCCATAGTGATCCTGGGCGTGCTCGCTGTACCGATTTTTTTTGTTTTCTGTCGCGTTCCCCTACACGTCTAACTCTAAAAACGTGCAGTAGCGTGTCTGATCCAAGGCTAGTTCTTTTGGCCGCAATTATAGAAAAGATATGGGTTAAAAATTCTGAGATGATCCCGCACGCAAAACAGAAACGTTTATATCGGGTCAACCGGCTGAGTTTTAGGCCGGTCGCATCACTCACTCACGTGACTCACTCACGCATCGAATGACCGCCTCCCCTTTACCTTATCTCTTCAGGGACGACGAGATCCACTCATTCTTTTCCTCGCTCACGAACTCATCTCCTCTGCACCGCGAGCTCCGCTCTCCCCCTCTTCCTCTCTGTAGGTGCTTGCTCTCCCCCATCGGCGACAGGCTGTGCCGGCCAGCCATGGCCACTGCCCACTTTTGTTTCTTCTATTCTGCGGTGGCCGTGGCTGCCCCCACCTCCCCCTTTCCACACCGGCGACAAGTGATGCAACCAACACCCACCGTTGCTGGAGACCCGCGGCGTCCGGCGTTCAGGGCCTTGGAACCACATCGACAAGTGATGGTGATCCGGTGAGTTTTTTTGCTAGAAGCAGCCCCAAAATTTTCTATCATCATCTTCATTATTTGCTGGAACAACCAATTTTTTTTCTACCACTTTTGTTTTTTTGCTAGAACCAGTGTAACAATTTGCTATCACCATCCTCGGTATTTGCTGGAACCAACCCACATTTTTGCTACCATGTCTTTTGTTTGGTGAAACCAGTGTATCAATTTTCTACCACCATCTTCGGTCTGCTAGAACCAAGCAACAAAAGTCTACCATGTGTTTTGTTGGTGGAACCAATGCACCACTTTTTTGATACCATAGTTTTGAGTTTTGCTACTATCGGCGTTGTTAATTGCTACGTCCATTACATGACGCACCGAAACCCGCGACCATGTGTTTTGCTGCAACCGTTGTCATTTTTCGTTACTACCGGTGTTCAGGATTGATACATCTGTTGTTGTTTTCCGCTACTACCATGGATGCATAGGGGAAGGCCATGGAAATGCTGCTACGGGGTCAATGGAATCTTTTTTGTTGCGGTTGACGACGGCGAGCGTCGGCAGTGAGATTCGATGGCGAGCGTCGGGGGCTAGGCAAACGGCCAGGAGCAAGAATGCAAGTTGTGGGACACGGGGGAGAAAGGGCGGCCGTCATGTTTTTTCTCATAAGGGGGCGCGAGGGGTGAGAGGCGATGGGAAGGAACCCATCGAGCGGTTAGATGCGTCAGGATCAAAGGGCTGGGCGACGACCTGTCATAATTTTGGGCCGGTCGACTGACGCCAAGCGTTCGCCTAGGCAAAATGTAGGCTAACGGCGAAATCAGTTTCCCCGACGTAGCATGACATGTGGAGCCGGCGTATGCCCGGCCAGCCACCCCGAGTGCGCGGCGCGGACGCGGTTGCGTCGGAGAAGAAAAAGCGCGCAGCACGCTTGGCCCAGCCCGAGGTGTTCGCATGACACGTGGGCCCATCCCTTTCGGCGGGTCCCACTCCAACCTCGCCGCGTTGCAGTTTCGGCTGCTCCTTCCCGCTTCGCCCCCTGCTCCTGCCGGCGCTGGCCTAGGCGTGGTCTGCATGAACCAGCATGAGGGGGCCCGCATGCCAGCGAGTCAGGGCATGCGAACGTGGCTCCCGGTGCACCCTGCACCGGCACCACCCACCACGTGACCGAGGAGGCGCGCTAGCTGGGATCCGATGCTTGCTCTGCTCTGCGCTGCGGGCCGGCCGCCAACGTCTCTACGCGATCCGATCACAACAAAACCGTAGGTGGATACGTTATTCAATTCCTCCTGTAATAAATCCCTAGTTTTATGTACTCCATTCGTTTCTTTTTAGTCTACATATAAAATTTTGTCAAAGTCAAACTTTGTCAACTTTAACTAAGTTTATAGAAAAAAATGTCAACACTCACAATATGAAATCAATATTATTAGATGCATTATGAAATTAATTTTCATACCATATAGCTTTAATATTGTAGATGTTGATATTTTTTTCTACAAATTTAGTCAAATCTTATAAAGTTTGACTTTGACCAAATTTTATATGCAGACTAAAAAGAAACGGAGAAAGTATTTCTATACCCTGGCTAAAAGATTGCACAGACCAACATTATACCCGCTCCTTGTACATTTCAAAAAAATTGGTTCAAAAACTTCAAACCACCGAGTCAACGATTTTCGGCCCTTTTGGTCGTCTTTCTGCGAGATATTTGTGCGATTCAGTAGCCCGTTCTAATAATGTTATTATTAATAATAATACATATGTATGGTTTCTATCCGCAACAAGATATGGACAGTTCTCAAAAGAAAACAAGATATGAACAATAGACTTTATGTACATACGTCCTGATCCTACCTCACACGCTACGTGATGGATGTCCGTACATGCTTTGCGCTCGCGGTCACATGTGACACACCTACGATGATCGTCTCTTGCCATTTCATATCCGAACAAATCGTCACCAATTATCTAGTTGCGTCACCACGTCTTCAGCATTACCCGGCCAATCGTTAGAGATGTAATGTAGACCATGTTAACGCGAAGAACTCAAAGCTTTCTGTACTACAGGGTGGACGTCCGTACATTGCTTTGCGCTTGCGGTCACACGAGACACACCTATGATGATCGACCCTTACAATTTTATGTCCGAACAAACCGTGATCCTTTGTCTAGTTGTGTCACCACGTCTCGAACATCCACGTCTCCAGCATTACCCCACCAACCATTAGAGCTGTAATACAGATCATGTCAACGCAGAGAACTCAATGCTTTCCCTCCCTTGCGAGCCCCCCTTAGCCGTCCTTCGATAGCCCTATTTATTATTCCACCCAACGTAACAACTGTAATATCATGACTTTCGCCTTTCAACGGCAATATTTGAACCTCCAACGGTATACTCGTCCGATTTTCGGCAAGAAACGCGCATCTCTAGCCCGCCTCCCATAATCGCCGATGCACAAGATAACGATACGCGCATCGTTTTACACCGCGGATAATCTCGGCAACAAACATTTACCAAAAACATGAACCCCAAAAACCTCTATAAAGCCCAAGAAAAACCCCAAGAACAAGAACAAGAGAGAGAAGGAGGAGAGAGAAACAAGGCTCGTTGTTGAGTTGGTTTTCCCTCTTCTCCTTTTCCCTCTCTTCTTCCCTCCCTCCTTCCCCCCGAAGCCAAAGCTTCCTCCCGCCTCCCCGCCCCGCCGCGGCCGGGCCAAACCCTACCCCCGTCCGCCGCCCGGCTCGCCGCGGCTCCTCGCCGGCCGACGGCGCGCCATGGACGGCTCCCCCAGCCTCCCGCTCCCGCTCCCGCGCCCGCGCCCCGCCCACCCGCCCCCGCTCCCGCCGCAGGTCTACCTCCGATGCCCCGCGCCGCCGCGGGGCGCCGTGCCCGCCGCGCCAGCTCACGTGCACTACTTCCGCGCCCCGTCGCCCATCCCCGTGTACTCCCCGCGGGTCCCCGGGCCCCGCTACATCGCCGCTCGGCCCCCGACGCCGCCCCCTCCCGCTGCTGCCGCCGCGGCGCCCCCGCGGCCGCCCCAGGCCTCCCCCGCGCAGCTTCTGCCTCCGAGACCGTCGCAGCCGGTGTATGAGAACGTCGTGCCGCCTGCCAGGAGAAGAGGGAGGCCCAAGTCCAAGGCGCCGGTAAGTCAATTGAAATGTACATTCAGCATTGCTGTTTCAGTCTGTTCGTAGCTAATTGAGGCGATGCTGCGTCGTGTGCTTGAGAAATCGTTATTGATCCTAGTGTTCGTTACCACATTCGATCGTTCAGCTCTGGGCGCTGTGAATTTCGATCGGGTTTTTTGTGTTTTCCTCTAGGCTTGCTCGAGGAAGAGTTTCTGCTAGCTGAATCAATTGACAGTGAGCTCGAATGGTCCTTTGGGTAGTGGTAATATATCCAGTGAACTCTACCATGACTTAGGGCAACAATGTAATGTTCCCACGGTTAGCTGTACGGCCAATGTGCGTTGTTATGATCGCCGTGTTAGATTAAACTCTTGCAGTGTTCGAACAAACCTGCACTCCAAACATGAAATCGACGTCCGATTGACGTGCTGTGTTTTGGAGGGAACATCTCAGATGAAGACTAGTATTTAGTAAAGCAACATTGTGTATGTGAGCTTTAGTTTATATATATGCATCCTCATTTACTTTTTCTATGCACTTATCTTTCTCTTCAGTATAACTGGCCATAGTAGCATGTTCTATGTGTATGTTTGGAGTGGTGACCCATGTTGTCTAAGTATATTTGTAGTTATGATTTTAGTCTCACCTTGAATGTCTAAAGTGAGTTGTGGAAGCATATAATGTCTTTGGATGATTTTCAGGCTGAGGGTTTATGACCTTTTGCACCTGGCCTTATGAGATAAGACTGTCCTGGTACTGAACTTATAGTGCAACGCTGTGCACAGTTTTCTTATAAAAATAGTCAACTCTGGTTTTGCAGTGCATATATATCCTAACTCCATTTTCACCCCTTGGAATGAGGGCTTATACTAGCTGAATTGCTTTGATTATATCCTCATTTTAAAAAAGTTAGCAAGTTAACACAGCATACCGTCCATTTCAAGACTCATGGATGTCGTAATTCATCTTTAGAAATGACATAGTGTTCTAGTATGGTTAGGCAATTAGCTGCACTCTGTTAGCGAGTTAGTGTACCTATGAGACTATAAGTGTTACCAACATCTTCATGTATCTTCTTCACATGATTTAGGAAAACGAGCAGAAAATTGAAATAGAAAATGCCCAGTCTGAAGTTGGGAAGGGAGAGATTAGTCAAGGGCATCATAAGGAGAGTACCACTGGACCAACAAAAGGTATCAAGCGAGCAAGAAAACCACATGGATCAGTTGAAGGTGCGCTCTTGGTTACATTTAAGTCAGTTTACAAAATATTCGATGTGCGTCACTTTGGTCATTTGATGATAATACTTCCAGTTTATTATTGAACCAAATTGGTTAATATAATAGTCATTTGTTGACGGCACCAATTTTACTTTCAGGAGATGCAGCAAACAACTGCCGCTATGACAGTTCACTAGGTAAAGTATGCTGTTGTTCTTCCAAAGTTAAAAAAGAGATGATGTATGTTTGTTGCTTATTATTTTCTTCTTGCCAGGTCTGCTGACAAAGAAATTCATCAACCTGCTTAAAGGAGCAGAAGATGGAACCCTTGATTTAAATAAAGCAGTTGAGATACTGGAGGTCTGGTTTAGTATATAGCAAAATGAAATTTGCTTTGTACTGTCTCAGCCTCGTTGGTGTCTGTTCTTTTTTCATTGTCTGGAGTTTAGTGCCTTAATGTCTTTTAGTTTTATTAATTTCTGTAGGTGCAAAAGCGGAGGATATATGATATAACAAATGTCCTAGAAGGTGTAGATTTAATTGAAAAGGGCCTGAAGAATATGATTCGTTGGAAGTAAGTGTCCCATGTTTCTGCTTTTAATTCATTTTCCCTGTCGTAGCTTTTTACTGATGAAATGAATACATCGGAAGGGGATTTGACATGTTACTGCCTAAGGAGGTGGAGCGCCAAACTTCTGCATTGAAGGTACACTATACTACTCAACCGTATGATCTTCATTTTCTTTTTTTATGTTTTTGTTGCTATATTCATGCTTTATATACATACACTGTGCATGCATTATTATGCTTTAATTTATTTTTCATTATTATAGAGGGACGTTTATTTGCTCATTTTTCTACAGTTGCATTTAGTTTCCTAATCGTAAATTATATGACTAATCAGACCATGGGTGTAGCAGCGAAGTGTTTCTGTAGTGAATGGTGTGTACCGATGATTTAGTGGATGCAACACACCCGCTGTCTTGTAAACATATTAAAGTTCTAGGAAATATCCAAGTCAATATGAATATATCTAAGATAACCAGAGGAATAAAGCACATATCAGAATTCCATTAATCTATCTTAAGCACACTTCGTTTGACTGAGGGCTTTCTGCCTTTCTCAAAGTTCACAGTATTGTCTGCAAAATGCAATCCCCCTTTTTTTGCTGATGAAACAAAATGCAAATTAGCAGGCCCATCTTCTGACAGCAAGCCAGTCGACCTGAACATTAGCATTATTGTCCTAAACTTTTGTATAAAGTTTCATTTGATTATATTACAGGAGGAACTAGACTCGTCACATGATGAAGAATGCAGGTTGGATGAGGAAATACAGTAAGTTCCTTCTTTTCACCGAAACAACAAAAATACCTGATCGCTGCTCTCTTTTTTGATGAATAGTTACTGATTCTGCAGGGAAGCACAAGAGAAACTGCGGGCGCTCGAACTAAATAAGGACAAAAAAAAGTAAGATTGTCGTCTCTTATGTTCACAAATAATATTTATTGCTACAATCAACCGAGTCCTTATGTATTTCTGTTTAGGTGGTTGTATCTTTCCAAGGAAGATATTTGTAAGATTCCTCACTTACAGGTAAGAAAGTTCCTTGCTTCATGTCTATTTCTTCTTCCTGTAATCACAAAGGCATTTCAACAACTGCCCCACTGATTGCAGGGATCCACTCTTATTGCAATAAATGCTCCTCACGGAACCTGTGTTGAGGTTCCAGATCCTAATGCGGTAAGCAATCTGTAGTTACCTTTCAGCTATGTGGTTATAGCTGATCGATCTGTCTGGTTGTTGACACTACTTCATTTACCAGGATATGGACATCTGCAAGGACCTGGAATCTCAAGAAAAGCATTACCAGCTTCTCTTGAGAAGTTCAATGGGTCCCATTGATTGCTATTTGATAAGGTAAACTGCCGCAAATCGCTTATTGTAGAACTCACACTAAATAGTACTAACGAAGCTGCTATTTTCTGCCAGTGACCATCAGGGGGTATCCGACACAGAGCAGGTGGCACAAGACAATTTGGATCATGCATCCACAGCTGGAGGTTCTGATGCTCAACGGCCGGTGGATGATCATCCAAGTCAAGCTCCCGAAAAGGGAGAGGGCGACACTGTCGGCAAGCATACATCGGAACCATCCAGTACACATGAACTGATGTCTGGCATTCTGAGAATCGTACCGCCAGATACTGATGTAAGGAATGCTATTAAAACAGCATCACAGACCCAACTAATCAAGGCTGCTCGATACTCACCGTTCTTCCATTTATTTTTGCAGATTGATGCTGATTACTGGCTCGCATCTGACGTTGACGCTACCATGACTGAAACATGGGCCACTTAGACTTGGTCCGCCACTACGTGGTGAAATAGCAATGACTCCACAATGCACATTCGCATTGGCGAAGGAACCGGAGCCTGGATCAGTAGGCCACCTTCAGCGGGAGTCTTTCATTGGGTAACCGCAGATTCCATTCCCCTCGGCGCATGCTCTGTTCCGGACTTTCGGCTGACTGGCAAAGCAGAGAGAGTATACTGTAGGAGTAGATGTTGTACATTGGCATGATGGTTGTAGCTGGTACCTCCTCCTGGTACATCTATACATGGGATAGGCTCAGCAACTGAGCCATCCATTATACCGGCCTTCCTTACAGGGACCGTGTGTGTGTATACCAAGATAGGAAGGCAACACAGTCCAGAGGAAGGCCAACATCGATCGGTCGGCGTGTGTTGTGTTGTTATCTGGTCTTCTCCCCCATTGAGGAGCGGCATCGGATGTATATCCTGACTGGCAACCTAGATTGCTGGTAGCATATCAATAAAGGTCACTACTTCATACTGATCATTGGTTCAGCTGTGTTAGTCAATATGATTCATCATGAACCATCATCTTAAATTCTGTTCCAGCCTTTCTTTCGGTCGTGGTGAGCTCCTCTGTAGGTCATTTTGCGCCGTTCATTGGTGTGTGTTCCTCCTGCGTCTCCTTGCCTGTTTCCATATCTTGACACGACATCTTCTCGACGCCTACAGTCTGATCTCTCATACTTGCAATATGTACAGGTTATATTTTTGTTTTCATGTGTTGAGATATCAGTATGCATAAGGGTACACCATGATCTTGGCCATTTCTTGAAAGAAAGAAATGATGTACTACTAGATTTAAGGCACATTTTAAAGTATTCTAAATCAGCTTTAGCTACTACTCCGTCCCATAATATAAGAGTGTTTTTGACACTACACTAGTGTCAAAAACGCATGGAGGGAGTATAAAACATTTCAGAATTCGCAAAAAAAAAAAAAAAAACAGAAAGAGATGATCAATTGTCTCTTCGCATTCGCAAAACTGGCAACTCTTGTCACCTTTGGAAGGTAACTCCATAACTTGTCCTTGGTTAGAACACTATTTCTCGGATCTCGGCACCAACCATATAAACACCTTGAGTCTAAGAGGTAGTTTGACTTTCTAGAGAAATTTATGAGGAAATCCAAGTTGGCTCAACGAGCTTCCTATAAAAGGAACATACCGAGAACCATTTGCTGTGTTTTCTTTCTGAAATCATTTAGAGTCTGAACCTGACTAAATCACCTTGCACAGTTGCTCCTGATGATTGGACTGAAATCCACCACATGGCCATTGCGATCGCCCACAGTTTAGACTTCAAAGCTGCGTATGAAGTAATGAACGCATGCAAACTTCACCTCAGTCAACGTGCTTTGTCTGTGATTTTGTCTGACTGTGCTGTCCTTTCTTTAGCAACTAAGCACAAAACCCATCATAAGAGTGGCAGAGAAGAACAACGCCACCTAATCGCTTGTGTCCAATAAGTACTAAATTTTGTTGTTTTAAGTATCTTAATTACTATTTTTTACTGAGACTGCTATCAAGCCCAAAACGGAATAAAAAACCCATTCAAAGATTATGACCTCTGAACAACACACAATGCATGGCCATTTCGTTGAGGCATGCATTCTTTCGGCAATGCTCGATACATCTCTAGAAACAAAAGAACTGTTATTTCAACGTCCCTCTATTTCGGTAAGAGTACAACTGTTCACGGAAGTCTGAATATCCTCTCTGATTTGCTCCATTTCAATGTGTCGTCGCGCGAAGTAGGCTGGGCGATTGGGGGCTGGAAGTGTGGTGCTTCCATTCTCTAGGACGAACACAACATATGACATAAGCGGCCTGTCATCTGGGTTCTCCTCGACGCACAAGAGTGCTACATGGATGCAAAGCACAACTTCATCTAGTGAACAAGTATCCATGGTAGATGAGTCTGGTAACTCCTCTGCCCGCCCTTCTTTCCACATATTCCATGACTGAAACAACCAAGAAGATCATTTTTTCTTCTTCTTTTCATTAGTCAAAATAAAAAAATGTTTTCGAAACTTGATCCATTTTTCAAAATGAAACTTGTGAGAAGTCTTGTGTGTACTCACATAGATTATGAGGCTAGGGAAACCCATAGTTTGACTACTAGAGTTTCTTCTGATACCAGTTACAACCTCTAATAGTAACACACCGAGGCTGTATACATCAGTTTTGGTAGAGAAGAGGCCTTCCATTGCATACTCAGGAGCCATGTAGCCACTGCTTGATCATTTCAATCGCAGGAGTTACTAAATTGAGAGTTTGTTTTTTCAGAAGTTAAAATATTTTTTCCAATGGATACTCACTAGGTCCCGACAACGCGTTGAGTATTTGCATTTTGTTGGTTATCGCCAAAGATCCTCGCCATGCCAAAATCCGATATCTTTGGTTTCATCTCTGCATCTAGCAAAACATTTCCAGCTTTCAGGTCTCTATGAATTATTGTCAATCTTGAATCTTGGTGGAGATAAAGAAGTCCCCGTGCGACCCCTTTGATTATATTAAACCTTGTCGACCAATCTAGTAACAATTTTTTTGAGTCATCTGTAAATAGAAGGAATGTAAGCAAAAAATGTTTTTGAGTTGTTATAGGATATGATGGTGTGTTGCTAGAATATGTACCAAAAAGAGTAGCATCCAAGCTCTTGTTAGCCATATACTCATAAATCAACAATTTTTCATCTCTGTCCACGCAACACCCGAGGAGTTGAACCAAGTTCCTATGTTGCAATTTGGCAATTAGAATTACTTCATTCATGAATTCCTTTGTTCCTTGTTGAGAATCCTTACTAAGCCTTTTGATAGCAACTTCTTGACCACCTAACATTCCCTAGAGAATTTGAAGGTAAAACCTAGATTCATGAACCACTCAATTATGTTGATATTACAATGAATGATATAGAAAATTATTGAATCGTGTTACCTTGTAAACTTTGCCAAAGCCTCCATGTCCAATCTTACATGTTTCAGAGAAATTGTGAGTTGCTATGGCAATTTCCTCAAATCTTACAAATGGAAATTCACGATCATGGTGAGGATTCCCTTCATCAGGTTCATAAGAGGCACTCATGCCATCCAATGATATTTTTTTGCGTTTTCTCCACTTTTCAATCTTACCTGCTTCCACAATATTGTAATAATTAATTCTTTGAGGAGTATATCATGGAAACATAAATAATAACGAAATTTTGTTTTTGACCCTCTGACCCTTGGAACCATTGGTGTTCGCCTAATACACCCCTTATAACTTACAAAACCAAACAAACATAACTCATGAGGCACTTCCGGTGGAAAATGATAAACCTAACAATGTGGCGAGGAATTAACATATAAGATAAAGTTCATGTGTTCGAAAAAAAACACGCTTTCCCCTAGAACCCCCTGTCACCCCTACCTCCTCACCTCCATAGCATGTGCACTGTGCACTGAATCAAGCTCACCTATATCCTCGAGACCTCGAATTCATAGCACGGTAATACGTCATCGCTCTTGTTTTATGAAGCCAGGTGATATCGAGTATGGTTTCTCTAGCATGTGGACTCCAATATTATTTGGTACCCCCTCCCTTCATAAATATAAGATGTTCTAGCCTTTTTTCTGAATCGGATGTATATAAACACGTTTTAATGTGTTTGTTCACTCATTCAGTCTGTATGTAGTTCATATTGAAATATCCAACACATCTTATATTTATGAATGGAGGGAGTAGTAGATTGTCCATTCTGACTACAACGTTTTTTTTAAAGTAAGCTAAACACGTATAAGGATTATTTGCTCTAGTTTTACGAGTCCAAAGGATTTCAAGATTTTCAGGTCCAAGGGTACAACAGCGTAGTAAATATGAGTTGCAAGCTCAGATGGAATATCCCATTTTTGAGAGGGGGGACTAAATGCACCTTTAATTTTTAATAACCATGCCAAGGCCATGCATAGGAGTACCAGAACAGTTGCTAAAACTGGTAGTGCAATCCTCCCTGTATTGCTCTCTGTCCTTTTACCTGTGCAATACATACATAGCATAAACATGGCAAACAACATAAGTACTTCAATAACAAACTAGTAAAGGGAGAGATCTTCTTTTGAAACTTAGTACGGGGAGAGAATTGGTACCATCTGCCACATCTAGGCCCGCAATTCGGAGATAGAGTGTCTCGCTATCAATTGCTGGGCCAAACTTCCCTGTGTCAATCAACTCCCCGGCCCAAACCAAGCACCTTGTCACGTTTCCTCCAGACCTGCCGCTGCTCAGGTTAGCATGCGCATATGCCACACAGGAGCAGTTGCGGTTGCACTCTGTTGCGCACTCTTGGAATGTACTCCTGTCCCCGCCGATGAGCGCGAACTTGTCAGGTGGCTTCATCCCTGGCAAGGCCAAGAAATCGCCGCCGCACTCGTCTAGTGGCTCCTTTCGCCGGCACCCCTTAGAGAACCTGCCACTGGCCCACTCATCCATGCTAGCCGGCTCAAAGCCATCGAGGCACTTGCACGTGGGGATGGGTTCTACCGTCAGATCGCAGTAGCCATATGGGCCGCAATAGCCGTAGAGGTTGCATTTGAGGGAGGACGAGTTCCCGAGGATTTCCCACGCCGACAACCTATTATTCCATCTCTGGATTTGGTACTCACCGGAGTAGGTCAGCACATACCTAGTGTGCGGGGCGCCATCGGAGAGGCTATATGTGACGTAGATCTCCTTGTCGTTGTCGATGATGGCCCAGTAGATGATGACCTCCGTGCTAGCATTCACCTGCTTGTACGGGCGCCCGCTCATCACAAGGTACCCTGTCCATGGGGGGCTGCGCCACACCGGGCGCTTCCCATCCCAGAGGAACATCTGGAGGAATGTGGTGGGATCGCCTCCATAAGAGAAGCGGCCCGGTGAGGGGTCGCCAGGGCCCTTCCAGGATACAAGGCGCTCACCGCCATCACGCGTGTTGTACTTGAGCCCGAGCTTCATGCCAGGGAGGAATGTGTCGGTGTGGTGGTCAAAGCTCTGCCACAACATGGTGCCGTTTGACGACCGGATAACAAGGTTGCCGGTGTTCAAAAGCACCGCCGCAGGGGTAGACGAGGCCGGGGCAGCGGCCTCATTGGTCGTCGTCCAAAGGACACGGCCACTATCATCGCCGTTAGAGAGAATGAGATTGGAGGTGTTGGTGAGTGAGAGCACTGGTGAAGAGGAAGTGATGTTGATGGTTGGTGTTTCTCGGTTGGCGACCCACACCACGGTGAGCTCTGGAATGTCGTTGTACCATATGCCAAGGTACAACTTGGCTGGTGTACTGGTGGAGTTGTTTGGGGAGAAGAAGCCCAAGGCAAAAGCACCGCCATCGGAGACGATGGTGTTGCCGGGGAAGAGCGGCTTGCCAGGGACAAGCCGGTCGTCGGACGCACCGAACGGCAGGAACAGAAGGACCAGCACCGCGGCGCGGCAGGTGAAAGCCAGCCAATCCATCGGTTAGCCAGGCCAGAAAAATCCTAGTACAAAACTAGTTTGCAAAGTGGGAGTAACTGAGTAAGTGTATATATACTTGCACCCAATGAGCCTTGGTCTACAAGCCAAAAAAGAAAAGCTTTGACGAAGATGAAGCATCCAGGCACTTTCATCCGTGGAAGAAGCAGATGGCTGAATAATGCAATTTTTTGGAATGCTAACAGAGTGCTGAGAGTGCATTGGAGCTTTGGAGTTTACATTTCAGCTGTCCACGTCGGAGTTGGGATGCCACCGTCACTGCTGACTGGATAGACTAGTGACTGCTAAAACATTAAACATTTATGCTGACAAAATTAACCAGCTCTAGCGTGGTTGGATCCCTGTAGTAATTCTAGTAGTTGCATGGTCAGACCTAACGCAAATGTACGACCAACGGACAAGTTAGGTGTTTCCTACCGTGTTCGCGTGCAGACTGACAACATACTTGAATTGCTCTGTTCCTCGCCACGTCACAACTTACCAAGTCAGCAACATACTCCCTCTGTCTCAAAATGTAAGACCTTTTTTGACATTCTCATAGTGTTAAAAAACTTCTTACATTTTGGGACGGAGGGAGTACTTTTCATCCGGTAAGTTGAAAACCAAGTTTCTATGCTGTGATTTGGCAATTAGAATGATTTCATTCTTGAATTGCTCTGTTCCTTGTCGAGAAACTTCTTAACCACCTAGAATTCTCCGGAGAAATTCTAGATTCATGAATCACTCAACTCCGTTCATATTAGTTTTTTTCTTTGCGGAGACCGTCGTCAATATTAGAATTAACAATAGAAAGTTACTGAACTAGTTGCCTTGTAAGCCTAGAGATGCGCCAACACAGGGTATGCTTGCTCAATTGTGGTAGGCCTGCACACGTAGCATTACAATGACGGTGAAAGGGTGACGGGAGTGCATGACCGTTCAAAGGAGAGGACTTGGGTTGTTCTGGTTTAGCAGGAGAAAATGTGGCAAAATAATAATCCCTCCGATCCAAAATAAGTGTCCAACTAAAACCACGACACTTATTTTGGATCGGAGGAAGTACTAACAAATGCAGATTCAGCTATTTGAATCTGAATTCAAATACACAACGATATTTTTTAGATGGAGTTTATTTAATTTAATTGTAGTTCAATTTAATTTTGAGAACAGAGATGCTCTATGTACAGTTGACACTACAAATTGTAAAGATATTCCTGGGTGAACTGGTTTTCTCTAGCAAAGGATGGCGAGCCTTCTATAGGATTAGTGGTTGATTCCTTGCAAACTTTCCTTCCATACTTTTGTAGTTTTTCTTTTCTTTTTATTGCACATCGACATCTATCCATAGTGAACGACGGGGGCTGCGTTTGTGATTTTGCGCAGAGGCGGGAATCAATGAATTTCGGTCTTTGAAAAAAATATAGCTTTGGACAGTCTATGAGTGTCCAACTTTTTGGTATAGTTTGATTTTCCATTGCAACTTTAGAATTCTAACATTTACAGGAGGCTGTAATAACCTAAGCTTGATATCATTTTATTTCATTCTGAAATGATTATGTGCATCAAGCGACGAGGCCAGGAGTTGATCCTCCTTTTCTAAAAAAACTCATAATTTTTCTGAAAATTACGGAATAGAGGCAAAGTGGCGTGGGCTTGAATGACACTCTTTCATGTGCATATGATTAATTGGAAAATGTCAAATTCATACCCGTAACTTTTTCTCTCAAGTCTAAATTTCACCATGTTGACATAAGTTGCACTTTTTTTCCTTCGAAAAGGAGGTTGAAACGGGATGCACACAAACATTTTTATTAAAGTTAATGTAATGCAATGAGACTAAATTCATCAACAAGAGGAGTACAGAACATAGCCAACTATGACGAAACCAAGATATGAATGGAACACCTATTACTAAGTCGACTTCTACCACAACAACGCCTTCACGAAGTGAAAAATGCCCTTGAGCCGTCGTCGCCACGTCCAACCGGAGACGGCCAAGATAAGGATTTTCATCTTGGATGCCGCAATCAACCACTGAATGTCATTCGTGAGGGAACACCTTGAACAAGGCAACGATACAAGTTCGTCACTGCTGAGCCCGACCAATAAAGGCCAAGACATAAATTGCACATGGCTTCATATACTCCATTTTCCTTTTGTTACATGAAATTATTATGTGGAAAACATTTGTTTTGTCAATGAACCAAAAATATGCCCATGATGAACAAAAGAATGGATAAGATCGCCGCAAAAAGGCATAAGATAAATCATTTTTTTTTGTTATTACAACAAGTATCCATGGAAAGTAAAAACCGCTAAGCCAAGATTGAAATGCATACTATTTTTGAATTATATAAACATGGGACTGACAAAAAAAATAGGATGGCCACGGAGAACAATCAACATGCGTGGAAATATTCTTTTTTCGTAAAAAAATATCTAACCAATATAGATAACCTTGTTGGCAAAGGAAATCTGTGCAGCAACTTATGCTTCTGCAAACATGAATAGATCATATTCCTGTTTTTTTTTCTTCTAAAATCATGGATTAGAGGCATAATGGTGTGTGCTGAAATTACACTCTTTCATGTGCATGTGATTCATTAGAAATCCAAACTTTATACAGGTGACTATTGTTCTCAATTCTGAATTCCATCCCAACACAAACTTTTTTAGATCCATATTAACACAACTTACACATGGCTTCATATACCCTATTTTACTTTTCTTAAATGAAAGAATCATGTGAATTTTTGTATAAATAATGAACCAAAAATATGCACACATTGAACAAAAGCATAAATTAATCGAACAACTTTTGTTATTACAACAAGCATCCGCTGAACAAAGAAAACAGCTGAAACAAGAAAAAGGGATTTTTTGTATTTATGCAAACAATATCTAACGAAGAAAAGAATATTAACAGTGAGAATCAATCAAAGTGCGCGGAACAATTTGTTTGTGATAAACAAATATCTTACGAATAAAATAGATAAGTTTTGTGGAAAAAGAAAATGTGTTAAACATCTTATGTTACATAAAAATAATAAAAACAAATACCTTGGAGATAAAAAATAATGACTATTAATAAAATATTTTTATAAAACAAATAAAATAGATATGTGTAGCAAAAGAATTAAAAAAATATGAAAAGAAAGGGTCAACACAAATAAAAAAGAGAAATCGTGGGAAAATTTGTAAGGTGGGATTTCAGCAATTGGGCCGGCCCACAGTCTTGGTCGCTCATCCGGGCTGAACCCTGCTCTTCCCCTTGCCATTTCTTCACGAAAAAAATGGTCGCCATTTCTCAGAGCGGATGCCCACTCGAATCAGCCATGTCCACCAAACCATCGCCGCCGCCGTCGCCGCCGCCGGCGAGACCCCCGTCGCCCGCTCAAACCACCATGAGCGCTCTCGGCGACGACCTGCTCCGCGAGATCTTCACCCGCCTCCCCGACCTCCCGAACCTCGCCCGCGCCGCCTTCGCCTGCCGCGCCTTCCTCCGCGCCGTCCGCTCGTCCCCCGCCTTCCGCCGCCGCTTCCGCTCGTTCCGCGCGCCGCCCCTCCTCGCGTTCTTCCTCGAGCACGACATGCACGCGGTCCCGGTCTACCCCTCCCCCTGGCGCCCCTCCGACCCGGACCTCGCCGACGCCTTCCGCAACGCCGATTTCCTCCGGACCCGCCGCATGTATGGCCCTCGCCACGACGACGACCCCGGATGGGAGTTCGACTGCACCTCCGAGGGCGAGATCCGCATCGCCCACCGGAAGCAGCGAGCGAGCTACAGCCCGCTGAGGCAGGCCCTGTCCCTCTTCCCCGACAGGCAAATTTTGGTGGACGGCAGCTTCCTTGAGTTCCACACGCTCTCCTTCCAGGAGGACCAGGGGCTGCAGCGTGTGGTCTGCATCCGCCATGACCGCTACTGGGCGCGGGCTCGCGTCGCTGTCTTCTCATCGCACACCATGGAGTGGCAAATTTTCCCTTGGGTGGAAACAAGGACCCTGGTGCCCAAGGATGCCAAAAACTCTAACCCTGGTAAGGTGGTTGATGGATTCATTTACTGGATATTTCCGGAGGGAGCCGGTATGCTCGTGCTCAATGCGACGACATCTCAGTTCCACCGAATGGATGTGCCGCCGCCCTTGAATATGATGTTCTTTACTACATTCGAGCTTGGGCCGACCAAGGACGGGAAGCTCTGTATCGTGCACTTAGATTTTGAGGGCATCAATGACGGGATGCTTTTTGTTTGGTCATGGGGAAAAGATAGTGATGGTGTGGATGGATGTTCGACAAGTCGTTTCCATTGCGCATGATTGTTGAGTTCATTAAATGTTCAATGGTAATTCATGCTAAAGCAAGACTTGTGGCTGTTATTGATGGCTTTGTATACATATCGGTTGACTGCCATGAGTATGCTGAATGTCAGAGCCATAGTAATTCTCCAGAGTGGTTCTTATCATTTTGCCTGGAAATTGCAGCGCTGCATCAGCTCTTTGAGGACCCATATCAGAGTCATCATCGTGCCCATCCCTATGTCATGCCGTGGCCTCCTTCTTTGGTATACAACAAGGTGAGCCCATGCTTATGTGGGATGATTCTTGTAAAATTTCTTCCTACCTTTGGTTTGGTCTCCAGATTATATGATGTTATGTTACCTTAGAGCACTGGATTACCATAGTCTTGTTAAAGCTGTTATCAAACACTTAGTTTCAAATACATGACATGCCTGATTTGTTATCACCATTGCTTCATTTTCATTTTTTCCCCGCGAGGTTTTGTGCAGATTAAGCACAGGGCACTGCTGATATTTGTGTTTTGATATTTTGTACACTAAAGAGACTCCAAGATAATTGGTAACTACTATGAGATGGTTACCGTGCAGCATTTTAGTTTTGTTGCTTGTGTTCAAGATAAAAGGTTGATCTGTATCATTAGGATTTATAGCCTTGCATAAATGTACACTCATATTTTTTCTTTTTGACAGGATGGTTCAGAAGCTGAAGTTCCCGTGGGCAAAGAAAAACCGTGTTCTATCCTTATCACAGCATTCCAATCTTTCAAAGAAGCTTTGATTGATGATGATGAAGCAAATACTACTGAGGCAGTGGCCTTTTTCACAATTGAGGATGAGAAGAGGTCTCTCGTGAGAAAAATCGCTACTTTGGATGCACGACTGACAAATGCAAGAGATCATGTCCTGAGGTTAAGTGCCGACTCTGCTAAATCCAACATACCATGTCTTGACGAGGATTGCCACTTCTGCTTTCTATCACGAATTTACAGTTAGATGGACGATGAAGTTACAGTCAATTGAACCTTACATTTCTGGGAGGGTGCTCAATATTCGAATGCTCAAGTTAGGTTCCGAATCCTCTAAAATATTGGAGCAACTTAACCTACCGTGGGTAGTGATTTTTTTGGGGATTCTGGTGCTTATGAATCGACAGCAGGGCTCGTCGATCTACAGCGGGTGATTGGATTTGCGGCGGTGACAACTGACAAGTAAAGAGCAGCTGCACGGTTGTTTCCAGCACTTTCAGGGTGAGTTAACTTGCCTGTGCACTGTTAGTGTAAACCTTATCTAGGTAGATGTCAAGGCCTCATGGTTATGTGAACAACACCGGTAGTTTTATGTTGAATGATTGCTTCGTCTTTTGTGCAACTACATTTGAACCAGGAGATTGTATTGCTATGTTGTCTTTTTCAAGTTTCACCTATAATAGATTTGCAGCGTATGTGGGTGTCAATTTGTCCAACCTTTGGTGCTAGAACTATTGCGTTGTTTAGATTACCAGGGTGCAGTTTAATTTTGCCTTGATAACTCTAGAATTCTTCTTTTGTGATGAAGTAACTCGAGTTCTGACATCATTAACAGTAGGCTGCGAATACCTGAGCTGGACATCATTTTTTTTTCCTGAATATTATGTGTCGGCATAGTGGCGCATGTTGAAGTGCCCTCTCTTTTGATAGCATAGTGCTCTGTTCTGGCTTTCAGCTGACTGGCAAAGCAGAGAGAGTATACTGTAGGCAGTAGATGTTGTACATTGGCTGGATAGTTGTAGCTGGTACCTCCTCCTGGTACATCTATACATGGGATAGGCTCAGCAACTGAGCCATCCATTATACCGGCCTTCCTTAGAGGGATTTTGTGTGTGTATACCAAGATAGGAAGGCAACACAGTCCAGAGGAAGGCCAGCATCCATCGGTCGGTGTGTGTTGTGTTGTGTTGTGTTGTTATCTGGTCTTCTCCCCCATTGAGGAGCGGCATCGGATGTATATATATCCTGACTGGCAACCTAGATTGTTGGTAGCATATCAATAAAGGTCAATTCTTCATACTGATCATTGGTTGAGCTGTGTTAGTCGATATGATTCATCATGAACCATTATCTTAAATTCTGTTCCAGCCTTTCTTTCGGTCGCGGTGGGCTCCTGTGTTGCTCTTGTTGCGCCGTTCATTGGTGCGTGTTCCACCTGCGTCTCCTTGCCTGTTTCCATATCTTGACACAGCATCTTCTCGACGCATGCAGTCTTATCTCTCATACTTGCAATATGTACAGTTTGTATTTTTGTTTTCATGTGTTGAGATATCAGTATGCACAAGGGTACACCATGATATTGGCCATTTCTCGAAAGAAAGAAAGAAAAATGATGAAGTACTATGTACTGGATTTAAGGCGCATTTTAAAATATTCCAAATCAGCTTTAGCTATAAAGCATTTCAGAAAGTGAGAAAGAGATGATCAATTGTCTCTTCGCATTCGTAAAACTGGCAACTCTTGTCACCTTTCCGAAGATAACTCCATAACTTGTCCTTGGTTAGAATAATATTTCTCGGATCATTTGCCAAAGAACATATAACCACCTTGAGTCTAAGAGGTAGTTTGACTTTCTAGAGAAATTTGTGAGGAAATCCAAGAGTTGGCTCAACGCGCTTCCTATAAAAGGAACATACTGAGAACCATTTGCTATGTTTTTTCTTCTTTTTGAAATCATTCAGAGTCTGAACCTGACTAAATCACCTTGCACAGTCGCTCCTGATAATTGGACTCAAAGTTTAGACGTCAAAGCTTCGTATGAACGCATGCACACTTCACCTCAGTCAACGTCCTTTGTCTGTGATTTTGTCTGACTGTCCTGTCATTTCTTTAGCAACTAAGCAAAACCCATCGTAAGGGTGGTAGAGACGAACAACGCCACCTAATCGCTTGTGTCCAATAAGTACTGAATTTTGTTGTTTTAAGTATCTTAATTACTATTTTTACTGAGACTGCTATCAGACCCAAAACGGAATAAAAAACCCATTCAAAGATAATGACTTCTGAACAACACACAATGCATAGCCATTTTGTTGAGACATACATTCTTTCGTCAACGCTCAATACATCTATAGAAACAAAAGAATTGTTATTTCAACGTCCCTCTATTTCGGTAAGAGTAAAACTGTTTGCGGAAGTCTGAATATCTTCTCTGATTTGCTCCATTTCAATCCTTCGTCGCGCGAAGTAGGCCGGACGATTGGGTCCCGGAAGTGCGGTGCTTCCATTCTCTAGGATGAACACAACATGTGACATAAGTGGCCTGTCATCTGGGTTCTCCTCGACACACAAGAGTGCTAGATGGATGCAAAGCACAACTTCATCTAGTGAACAAGCATCCATGATAGATGAGTCTGGCAACTCCTGTGCCCGCCCTTCTTTCCACATATTCCATGACTGAAACAACCAAGAAGATCATATTATTTTTTCTTTTCATTAGTCAAAACTAAAAAATGTTTTCAAAACTAGATCCACTTTGTGAGAAGTCTTCTGTGTACTCACATAGATTATGAGGCTAGGAAAACCCATGGTTTGACCATTGGAGTTTCTTCTAATACCAGTTACAACCTCTAATAGTAACACACCGAAGCTGTATACATCAGACTTGGTAGAGAAGAGGCCTTCCATTGCATACACAGGAGCCATGTAGCCACTGTTTGATCATTTCAATTGCAAGCATTACTAAACTGAGAGTTCTTTTTCAAAATTTAACATGATATTTTTTCAATGGATACTCACTAGGTCCCGACAACGCGTTGAGTATTTTCATTTTGTTGGTTGTCGCCAAAGATCCTCGCCATACCAAAATCCGCTATCTTGGGTTTCATCTCTGCATCTAGCAAAACATTTCCAGCTTTCAAGTCTCTGTGAATTATTGTCAACCTTGAATCTTGGTGGAGATAAAGAAGTCCCCTTGCGACCCCTTTGATTATATTAAATCGAGTCGACCAATCCAGTAACAGTTTTCTTGAGTCATCTGTAAATAGAAGGAAAGTGAGAAAAAACATGTTTTTGAGTTGTTATAGGATAGGATGATGTGTTGCTAGAATATGTACCAAAAAGGGTAGCATCCAAGCTCTTGTTAGGCATATACTCATAAATCAACAATTTTTCATCTCCATCCGTGCAACACCCGAGGAGTTGAACCAAGTTCCTATGTTGCAATTTGGCAATTAGAATTACTTCATTGCTGAATTCCTTTGTTCCTTGTTGGGAATCCTTACTAAGCCTTTTGATAGCAACTTCTTGACCACCTAACATTCCCTAAAGAATTTGAAGGTAAAACCCTAGATGCATGAACCACTAAATTATGTTGATATTACAATGAATAATATAGAAAGTTATTGCATGTGTTACCTTGTAAACTTTGCCAAAGCCTCCATGTCCAATCTTACATGTTTCACAGAAGTTGTGAGTTGCTATGGCAATTTCCTCAAATCTTACAAATGGAAATTCATGATCATGGGGAGGGTTTCCGTCATCAAGTTCGTCCAATGATAATTTTTTGCGTTTTCTCCACCTTTTGCTCTTACCTGCTTCCACAATATTATAATAGTTTATTCTTTGATGAGTATATCATGGGAATAGAAATAATAATGAAATGTTCGTTTTGACCCTTGGAACCGCTGGTGTTCACCTAATACCCTCCTTATGAACTTACAAACCAAACAAACATAACTCATGAGGCACTTCTCTCGCCGTGGAAAATGATAAACCGGACAATGTGGGGGAATTAACATATAAGATAAAGTTCCCATGTTAGAAAAACACATCCTTTCCTAGAATCCCCCTCTCACTACCTCCTCACCCCCATAGCATGTGCACTGTGCACTCAATCAGTCTCACCTATATCCTCGATACTTTGAATTCACATCATTGTAACATGTCATCGCTCTTTATTTTATGAAGCTAGGTGAAATCAAGTATGATTTCTCTGGCATTCGGACTCCAATATTATTTGGTAGTAGATTGTCCATTGCGGTTACGTCATTTGGTTAAAGTAAGCTAAACTCGTGTAAGGGTTATTTGCTCTAGTTTTATGCATCCAAAGGATTTGAAGATTTTGCATTCCAATGGTACAACACGGTAGTAAATATGAATTGCAAGCTCTGATGGGATATCTCATTTTTGAGAGAGAGAGAGAGGGGGGGGGGGGGGGGGGGTTGGGAGTGGGGGCCTAAATGCACCTTTAAATTACCAGAACAGTTGCTAAAACTGGTAGTGCAATCCTTGCTGCATTGCTCTCTGTCCTTTTACCTGTGCAATACAAACATAGCATAAACATGGCAAACAACAGAAGTACTTCAGTAACAAACTTAGTGCAGGGAGAGAATTGGTACCATCTGCCACATCTAGGCCAGCAAGTCGGAGATAGAGCGTGTCTCTACCAAACACTGCGCCAAGCTTTTCCGTGTCAACCAACTCCCCGCCCCAAACCAAGCACCTTGTCATGTTTCCTCCAGACCTGCTACTGCTCAGGTTAGCATGCGCATATGCCATGCAGGAGCAATTGCGGCTGCACTCTGTTGCGCACTCCTCGAATGTACTCTTGCCCCCGCCGACGAGTGTGAACTTGTCGGGCGGCTTCATCCCCGGCAAGGCCAAGAAACCATCACCGCACCCACCAAGCGGTTCCTTCCGCCGGCATCCCATAGAGAACCTACTACAGGCCCACTCCTCCATGCTAGCCGGCTCGAAACCATCTAGGCACTTGCACGTTGGGCCAGGTGCTGCCGTCAGATCACAGTAGCCGTATGGACCGCAATAGCCGTATAGGCTGCATTCAGATTCAACGGAGGGCCACTTCAAGAGGACTTCCCACGCCAACAACCTGTTGTTCCAGCTCTGGATTTGGAACTCGCCGGAGTAGGTCAGCACAAAACTAGTGTGTGGGGCGCCATCGGAGAGGCTATATGTGACGTAGATCTCCTCGTCATTGTAAACAATGGCATGGTACATGATGACCCCTGTGCTGGCATTCGCCTGTTGGTATCGGCCCTCGCTCATCACAAGGTCCCCTGTCCATGGGGCACTGCGCAACACCGGGTGGTTCCCGTCCCAGAGGAGCATCTGGAGGAACGTGGTGGGATCGAATCCATAAGAAAAACGGCCCGGCGAGGGGTCGCCGGGGCCTTTCCAGGATACGAGGCGGTCACCACCGTCATGCGTGTTGTACTTGACCCCGAGCTTCATGCCTGGGAGGAACGTGTCGGTGTGGTGGTCGAAGCTCTGCCACAACGTGGTGCCATTTGACGATCGGATGACGAGGTTGCCGGTGTTCAAAAGCACCGCCACAGGGGTAGACCGTAGACGAGCCCGGGGCAGCGGCCACGTTGGTCGTCGTCCAAAGGACACGGCCACTATCATCGCCGTTAGAGAGAATAAGATTTGAGGTGTTGGTGAGTGAGAGCACAAGTGAAAAGGAAGTGAGGTTGATGGCTGGGGTTTCTCGGTTGGCGACCCACACCACGGTGAGCTCTGGAATGTCGTTGTACCATATGCCAAGGTACATGTTGGCCGGAGTACCCGTGGAGTTATTTGGGGAGAAGAAGCCCAAGGCGAAAGCACCGCCATCGGAGACGATGGTGTTGCCATGGGAGAGTGGCTTGCCGGGGACAAGCCGGCCATCGGATGCACGGAACGGCAGGAACAGAAGGACCAGCACCGCGGCGCGGCAGGTGAAAGCCAGCCAATCCATCGGTTAGCCAGGCCAGAAAAATCCTAGTACAAAACTAGTTTGCAAAGTGGGAGTAACTGAGTAAGTGTATATATACTTGCACCCATCGAGCCTTGGTGTACAAGCACAAAGAGAAAAGCTTTGACGAAGATGAAGCAGAGGCAGCATCCAGGCATTTTCGTCTGTGGAAGAGGCAGATGACTGAATAATGCGAATTTTTGGAATGCTAGCAGGTTGGTATGGGAGCTGAGAGTGTATTGGAGATTCGGAGTTTACATTTCAGCTGTCCACGTCGGAGTTGGGATGCCACCGTCACTGCTGACTAGACAGACTAGTGACTGCTCAAACATTAAGCATTTGTGCTGACAAAATTAACCAGCTCCAGCGTGGTTGGATCCCTGTAGTAATTCTAGTTGTTTCATGGTCAGACCTAACTCAAATGTAAGACCAACGGACAAGCTAGGTGTTTCCTACCGTGTCCGCGTGCAGACTGAATGTTTTTCTCTTCCTCGCCACGTCACAACTTACAAAGTTAGCAACATACAGAGGGAGTACTTTTCATCCGGTAAGTTGAAAACCAAGTTTGTACGCTGCGATTCGGCAATTAGAATTATTTCATTCTTGAAATGCTCTGTTCCTTGTCGAGAAACTTCTTGACCTCCTAGAATTCTCCGGAGAAATTCTAGATTCACGAACCACTCAACTCCGTTGGTATTAGTTTTTTTCTTTGCAGAGACCGTCGATATTATAGAATTAACAATAGAAAGTTACTGAATTAGTTGCCTTGTAAACCTAGAGATGCGCCAACACAGGGGATGCTTGCCCAATTGTGGTAGGCCTGCACACGTAGCATTACAATGACGGTGAAAGGGTGACGGGAGTGCATGACCGTTCAAAGGAGAGGACCATGGGTTGTTCTGGTTCGGCAGGAGAAAATGTGGCAAAATAATACTCCCTCCAATCCAAAATAAGTGTCGTGGTTTTAGTTCAAATTTTAATCTGAATTCAAATACACAACGATAGTTTTTAGATGGAGTTTATTTAATTTAATTGCCGTTCAATGTAATTCTGCAGAACAGATATGTTCTATGTACAGTTGACGCTACAAATTCTAAAGATATTCTCTAACCAAGGATGTCGAGCCTTCTATAGGATTAGTGGTTGATTCCTTACAACCTTTTCTTCCATTGTTTGTTGTTGATTTCTTTTTCTATTGCACTTTGGCGTCTACTTGTAGTGAATGATGGGGGTTGCGTTTGCAGCATTGACCTAGCCAGCCGCCGCCTCCCAAAAAAGCTAGGGATCTCTGCCTCCCGCCGGCGCCGGCGCCGGTCCGCCCCGTCTCCGGTGGCCTTAGGGCCATGGGGGCGGAGTGGATCCCCGGCCCTTGCCGGTGGGAGGGCTCTGTTTTTAGATCTTTTTTCGAGTTTCATTAAGGTTTGTGTCCTGCTCAGGAAGGCGAGACGGCGGCGTCTTCCTGAAGATGGAATAAAGGTCTCCCCGCCTAGCCCCCGTTCCGATGATGCGTCTAGTATCATCGATGGGCGTGTGGAGGTGTGTCTCCGACGGACCTGTCTTTGGTGGATTTGCTCGGATCTGTTCGTCGTTCGTCTATGTTCGTGTGTCTTCAGGTTGGATCCTTCTTATCTACACTCTTCATCGGCGGCGGTTGCTGTTCTAATGCGTTGGTTCTATGGGGCCTTAGCACGACGACTTCCCGACAAAGGAGGGGCGATGACAGCGGCGCGCCTTCGGCTTGCTTCAACGCTTGTAGTCGTCGCTAGGTGGTTTACGGATCTGAATGTAATTTTTATTATTTCTAGTGTTCGTTGTACTACCATGATTGAAGATGAATAGATCGAAAGTTTTTCCCGCAAAAAGAAAAAATGATGGGGTTGCGTTTGTGATTTTGCACAGAGGCCGGAATCGATTAATTTAAGCATTTAAAAAAAATATAGCTTTGGACAGTCTATGAGTGTCCAACTTTATGGTGCAGTTTGATTTCCTCCATTGCAACTCTAGAATTCTAACATTTACGTGAGGTTGTGATGACCTGAGCTTAATATCTCTACTCCTAATGTCTCAGTTGGTAGTGTAGCATCCACGGTTTTTTTCGTCCCCCATTTTCGTCTGGTTTTTTTCGTCCTCCTCCCACTTCGTCTGGTTTTCTTTCGTATCTATTTTTTTAAATAATACATTTTTTTTAATAAATTTGAGAAAGGCTCTGGCTAAGCCGACTGGATCCAGTCGGGTACGGCGAAGCCGATTAGGATCCAGTCGGAGTCCCTGTCGGCTTCGACCAGGCCGACAGGTTCATTGACAGCTCGGCACGGCGGCGGCATGCAAGCATTAAAGACTGGTGCAGCTATACCATGCACATGCACGTAGGGTGTGGTTGAAAGATAGCACGTATACGTACCCGAATACCCGTCCGTTTGGCCGGCACGTACATATACTTAACCAAATACCCGCGTCGGCTGGCCACGCACACGACGCCGGCCTGACGAAGTTCCTGAAGAAAATACCGGACCGTCGACTTTGTCAAGACGTGTGGGCAGCATCTGGTCGCTCCTCCACGACGCCGGCTTGACGACGTCGCCGTCTCGGCAAGCTCCGTGTCGGCGTCCTCAGCAACGTCGGCTTCACGGAGTCGACGGTGGGCAGCATCTCGGCGTGCTTCATCGTCGTCCTCTACGGCGCCGGCTTGACGACGTCGCTGGTGGGCGGCATCTCGGCGAGCTCCGTGTCGTCGTCCTCTGCGGCTTCGTCTTCCACGTCGTCCGGTGCGGCGAAGTGGCCGCCGTTCGTCAAGACGCGTCTCCATCTTCATCGACATCCAGCGTGACGAAGAGGGCGGAAGCTGATGATGTTGTTGCGCATGGAGCAGCCAGGCCTGGCCATGCATCCGTCGCCGCGAGCGTGGCCGAGGGTTGGGCGTGATGGCGTGTAGACGTAGCCGGCGGTGGGCTGCATCGTTTGCGAGCTCCGGCCGGCCATCCTCTTCTTCCGTGAGTGAAGGCGCCTCGTTCGTTCTGATCACCAGAGAGAAGGAAAGAGAAGGAGAAAGGTATTAGGACGTGGCTTTACCATCAGGAAAGGTGAGCTTCATCTTCCTGGCGCCTCCTGGACTACTCCTCCTTGCTCCTGCTCCGTGTACGCGTACGTACGTACCGGTTGCGCGGCTGCAGCTGGGCCTGGCCTCCAGCCGATGCGGGTATTGAAACAAGTACGTGTGCGTGGCCAGCCGACGCGGGTATTTGGTTAAGTATATGTACGTGCCGTCGTGCCGAGTGAACCTGTCGGCCTGGTCGAAGCCGACAGGGACCTGGGCTTTGACTAAGCCGACTAGATCCTAATCGGCTTTGCCGTGGTCGACCGGATCCAGTCGGCTTAGCCAGAGCCGACGCTTTATTATTTTCGTAAAATTTCAAAACCGTGTATTATTTCTCAAATTTATTAAAAAAAATGTATTATTTTAAAAAAATTAGCCCGCCGCCGCACCTTTCATGCAACGAAAAAGAAAACGCACACCTCGATCTATTTCCTAGGTCGTGAAGCACGCCGCCGCCGCCATCGCGGAACCCTCCGCCGCCAACATCTTGCTCCTCCGCCAACCTCCGAGACCGCCGCCGCCGCCATTGCAGAACTCCAGGTCACGGCACCGTGGGACGCCGCCGCCGCCGCCGCCACCATCGCGGAACCCCAGGGCAGGGCGGGCAGCGAGGAGCAGCGCAAGGAGGCCGTGCCGGCCGTGCCCTACCCTCCTCTGTGTGCTGGTGGTGGTGATGCAGCGCGTCATCGGCCGCGAGATTTGCAAGCCCGAGTACCGCTGCGGCTGCGCCTGCGTCGACACAGCCGCCGACGGCGACTGCGGGAGGACCGAGTGCGGCGTCCAGTACTCCACGCAGGATCAGGTCGCCACCTGCCCAATCCCCATCCCGCCGCGGTGGCCGAACATGCTTCAGCTGCCCCCGCCCGAGTCCAGGGCCGTCAGGACCGCCTCCCAGCCGTTCGACGGTTTGCCTGACTCGACTTGCCGGGACACTTGGTCTTGCCCCGCTGCTTTCCTCGTCACCGGAGGCAACGCTCGCTCGCCCAAAGTATGTATTATCTTTATCATGGTACATTAGCTAGCTATAGGAGACGACATCTTTGTGCTTTTCTTCTTCTTCCTGAACACGCATATGAATGTTTGTGCATTGCAACGGCAGGTCTTTCGGATCAACTGTTCCCTGCTCTGACTTCGCCTTTTAATTTGACTGAATATCTACTTACGCTCTCCAAGATTGTTCCTGTGAGTTTCTTTAAAACCTATTTGCGCACCCAGCTAGATCATACAGTTGTTAATGTATGGAGTTTTTTTTATTGGATCTGTTTATCTCAGGGCTCTGACGCGCCGGCTTCGTTTAGACAATTTTTAGAGCCAACGTTTACTTCAGGGAATACTCTGTATATTGTTCAATCTTGGTGTAGGTCCAATTTCTCGGAAACAGTTTCAGTCAATGCTGGACCGAAACCCCTTAAACTCAGTAAGTAGCGTTCTTCCTTTGTTGAAACCTCATTTCATTGACGATGTATTGCGCTGCGTGTAGGTTAAGATGAAGCAAGGAGACAACCATTGACGATGTATTGCGCTGCATGTTTCAGTCAATTTGTTGGACAACTGTACACGTATGTGTTTTCTCAAGCCCACTGATTTCAGCCTCTCCGTCTTCTATAAGCCCGGTTAGTAATTAATTGGTTGAATGAACATACTATCTGAGAAGGGACAAGGGAAGAAACCTCAACTATTCCCCTTAGTTCATGTTGTCTCTACAGTTTACTATTGTATATGTAGTGCTACCTTAATTAAATTCTGGCAACTAAGCTCATGTTGTGCTTAAGATTAAATGGGATATAATGGAAATGTAGGTGAGAAGTTCAGGGATATTCTTGGGAGTGCCTATTATGTGACTCCGGAGGTGCTGAAGCAGAGATATGGAGCCGATGATGGCATATGGAGTGCTGGAGTTATACTCTACATTCTGCTCTCTGGCGTTCCTCCTTTCTGGGTAGCAGGGCAGGTGCGTTTTGTGGCTGGTTATGTCGATCAATTTTGGGTCTGTGATGGATGCAGAGGCTGGCAGATGAATATAGTTATCCTACAGGAACCCTCCATGTCTCCTTTTCTTCCTTGGTTTTAATTACCTGAGAATGAGGAAGGTATATTTGATGTTGTTCTTCAAGGGTTCTATTCATTTCTCATTTGATCCCTGGCCATCAATTTCTAACGGGGATAAAGAATTACAACAAACGGGAGAATCAGACATATCTCTGTTATGTGAGTAGAGAACGCGAATGCATATGCTGATTGGGGAAGGTCAACATGGTTCAGTTGGCATAACAAGCTCCGATGGACACAAGTTCTCATGAACTGAATTGATTGAATGCCCTTAGCAAGTTCTCGTTAGAATTACCTCTTCTTACAAGGATAAGAAACTTAAGTGTTCTTCATTTATTTTGTGCAGATCCTCCTTTGAAGCATAAATTTCATTGTATCCAAGGAGATATCTAATGCTGAAAACATGGGACTCAAAATGTATAGAGAGTCGGAGACACTGCTAAACTGTCATTTGCGGGCGTCTACCAAATTCACTATCAGCCGCTGTAGTAGGACCAGCGGTATGTTGAAATTTATTTTGGTTTTATTAGTCCATGTTGAGATGCAGCGGTATGTTGAAATTTATTTTGGTTTTATTAGTCCATGTAGAGATGCTATGCTCAGCTCTAGATTTGACACTTGTGATATCCAATTACACTCCCGTGGCTTGTATGTTGCTGGAAGGTGCTCACAATTCTGGCTGGGAACATTAACCTTTCTCTTAGGGACCATTATTTGAAACAGTACTATGTCTACTACTCCCTCCGTCCCATAATATAAGAACGTTTTTCAAGCTAAGTATATGCTAAGCCGTGTACAGATGTATAGATATCTGATTTTGTTCATTCTGCATTAGGTTGGGAGGATGTATAGACTAATAACTATATGATGATTGTACAAAACATAATGTACTGGAAGACATGAGAACTTTTAGGATGCTACAGTATAAAAATGACCGACTGTGCTCCTTTTTTTTTGTTCTAGGATGCTATATAAAAATGGTCGAATAAGCTTGCAAAAATGGCAGCATGCTATTTCTCAGTATGATTCTAAAGAAAAATATGGCTATCTGATTGTAAAGATCAAGAGAATAAAATAATAAATTTGTATCTTCATGTGCATGTGCATTACATTCGTTTTCATTCTATTGTTATTTTTTGTTGCGGACGGAGGAGAAAGCAACATGAAGTTTCTGGGGCGGGTAATGCTCTTCACGTCCATGGCTTAGTTTAATTGATTTTTTAATGATAAGGGAGGCCTTGGATTGTAGTCGTGGTGCATGTTATGTATTTTTCTGAACTATTTTTCAATATGTTGAATCATGTGAGGGTATTTCCAGTTTCCACACAAATATACAAACTCATCTCCATGCTATATTTTAGGATAGGCTACAGATGTCTATGTTATTTCGTTTAGCCCATGACGCAAACTTCTTCCATTTGTCAAATTTTGCTCTGAATAATGTTGTGATTGAGAAAATTATTGTGTGTGGCTCTTCCAGCTGTACATTTGGTACGGTTTGCTGCCGCATGCGCGATGTGGTGATGATTTTCTGGTGCCTATTTTGTTTGCAGAGATTAACAATATTTGGAAGATGGTATGGTTTGCCGGACCGGAACCAGAACAAGAACAAGAACGAGAAGGAGCTTAAGTAGGGCCATGTCGGGATGTCCTGGGAGAACAGTATTTTAGCCACAATAGGAAATTGTCGCTGGCGCTAAATACCAGGGGAACCAAAAATTCTTTTTTCTACGAAGGTAACGAACTTTTTGGGTCTAATTGAACTATAAATTATTGCCTATATAGAGGGACCAAGCTGAGCAGGCCATCAACATCCTATTCCTGCTTATCTTTGTTTTCTTTGTATTTGTATTATTAATCTTGGTTTCAACTCAGTGCAATCTTCCGGGTGCAATCCTCAAATATGGGATGTCGTACTAGCCTTAATTCAACATCTGGATTGGCTTATGATGGCATGGCGTTCCATCGTTTCGGCTGCTCACGGCGGGGAGTGTGGTTGCTGGTGCTTGCGGCAGCAGCGGAGCGGCGTGCACGAGCGCGGTGTAGGCAGTGGCCAAAGGCTCATCGGCCACTGCGAGTACGCCGTTGGCACCAGGTTCATGACATTGTAAAAAAAATCTTGATTCAAGATAAATGAAACCTTTCCTATATACATTCAGCTTTTTATTGAAGGTTGCATTTGATGGCTTATTGGTTCTTCTGTGTTTCTAATTAACTTTATTAATTTTTGAGTTTTTGAATTTAGATGGTAGTCGGAGGAGTGGGCCAGGTACTTAGCAAAAGCTTTAGCAGCTTTTTTTTTAGAACAGAGATGGAGCGTGGGTGACCGACAAGATCCAACACATAACTTGAAGTAGTGTGATTAAGTCCAACGGGAAAAAAATGCTAGAGAGGGGGACCAGCCAAAGGGTGAATATCTTGTGCACACGGTCCTTTTGTTGGCATCTTTGAATGTTTTGAGAAAACATCTAATAAATATGGTTGACATTCTTAAATATTTTTTGAAAATAAAATCTAAAAAAATATACGGCTTAGATGAGATGGGCCATATTTGCAAGATGGAACACCCGTGTCACAAATTTGAAGTCAAATTCACAACATAGTCCAAGAAAAAAGATGAATTCGGTAGTACACAACATTAGTTGGGCTTTAAATTTGGCCCATTACCATTGTCGATACTATTTTTGTTTTTCGAGTTGGGTTTCAAAAGGTACTTGATTTTTGTGACAGTCGGTTTGTTTTGCGCCTATCTGCGGACCTTTTCTCAGTTTGTTTGAAATGTTTTTAAGTACAAACCGATGTCGGGTGCACTACAAACATGTTGCACTATATACTTACCAATGGCCACAGTTAACAATTTGGGCCTAATATTTGACATGAACTTAAACAATTTGCAGTGTTTTTTCAGGCTGATTGTTGCTACGAAGAATGGAATGATCATGCTATTGATAAAGAACACTCTCGGAAGTTGGATCTCTCTGTGCTATTATTGCTGAAATTAAGAGGCTCATTACAAGGAATTATCTCAGAATTATCACCTAATTGTATAGCGAGCTACTTTTCATTTTTAAGGAGCAGATGTGAGTTTCCTTGTTTATTGGTTGCTTCTCATGTTTCTGACAAAGTTTTGTGCCTAAAATTGATGTAATGTTACTTTGTGCTCTGATGGTGTAGTGCATACTTTGCCATCGGCCTTGTGAACGTTCTTACTGAATTTTTGGAAAGAAAGCAAGAGAACATTCATATCCTTGGATGTCAAACTTCATTGATGTTTACTTACAACCAGGTATGCACTCTGGTAGATCATGAATGCTTAGAATTATAAATATTGTATTTAATATGTTCCTCTTAATCATACAAGACTAATATCCGAGCCACTTTGTTTATATATAGTTATGACATATGACATCTCATTATGTTGGCATATTGACAGGTAGACAACACATATGCACGAAATATTGAGAGATTGGTCCACAAAGTGTGAAAGCATAGTCTTCTGTGGTAGACAGGCCTATAGTGTCTGTTCGCAATGGTAAATGTGACTTGAAGCTCTCTTCTTCCTTTTAGTGACCTTCTCTTTCTAAAGTTGGTTCCTCTCCTATGTTGCTGGGTTTCATTAGTGATCAAATTCGCTTGAGCACTTGAAGAAGAATGCGGAGACGTCAAGGACAAGGCTCACAACCCCTGCCTCCTTGTCGCCATCCGCGAGTTTTCCGGTGTCGAGCCTCGGATGATTCCAGCAGTCGCAGATGCATTTTAGACTTTCATTTGCCTTCCTATATTTTATCTGCAATTGTCCATGGGTCTGCATTCTCCCTTGTAACTGTTAATAAATATGCCAAAGTGGCAATGTCGCTTCTTGGATTTTGCTCTGCCGCATCTATGTTAGTATGGTTGTGCTTTGTACATTTATTTATGTACTTATCATCAACATCTTTAACTCTATAATATGGAATTGTTGCATGTTTATTGCTGAGGTGTCAATACTCTACATAATCCACCTCAGTGTAGTGTACTGATGGCCTGCATTTAGGTGCAGCCTTACACACTTACAGGATATATGAATTCAAATTAGATGTAAGTAGATACCTTGATGTACAAGGACCCATTGTTACTCCTTTTTGCATCCTCATTACCATTCCATGTACATGTTGTAGACTGTACATACCATCATGGTGGTAGTTATAGCACAGTTCTATTATAACTTCGGGTTGTCTCCACGGGCCACCGCCAGACCAAAAATTTAGTGGTGGTTTTATTGTTGGTTTGTCATACAAGTGAGTTGTTTAATCGTAGGAGAAAACCGATCTTAGTTTCAGGATTATGCACTTGACTATTTTTATGCATCCCTGACCGTTCATGGTCGTGTATACCCAAATTGAATCACATGATTTCTATATAATTGGTTCTATATTAGATTACCCATACAGGTTTGAGTAATATTATCTTAAAGGAAAATTGCAACAACACTCAGAGAAGAATGGAACCAGAAATCTTAAGACGTACTACACAGGAGATTCATCGGTGAAGGGTGTGTAGCACAATGAGCTACACAATGAGACAATAGTTGTCTGATTGCACTGTAAAAGTAGTTTCTTTATTGGATTAATTATTGTGTCCTGCCCCCTTCCTGTTTATCTCTTTTATCATTTCTCAGTATTTTAAATGAAAGAACGCTATGCTAACAATGCATTTCTTCTATATACTGTCTGAATCCGTTAGCTATCTCGGCAGAGTTGATTTTGTGAGTTCATGCATGAGAATCAACAAAATAGTTGTTTCCTATTTGATACATTTACTCGCTTGTAACTATATATTTCACATATGTAATACGGGACCGTCCTCTCTTGGAAGCTACTACCACAGGGAGATAAGAATTTGACTTGATAAAGGGCGGACGCAAAGCTGATAAGAGGATGGGCATAGACAACCCGCAAGGAGATGGGAAAAAGTGAGAGAATGTGACTTGTTCCTGGCCGGAGGCAAAGTCGACAAGAGAGCTCGACAGGAGTGGCACAACAAAATGCTAATTCTCATAGTGATATTGAATATGCAGCATAAATCCCAATAAGGTTCTATATCACACATTCACTATTCTTGTTACTATCAATGTGTCAAACTCGTGACAACTTATTTTCATGGCGATATGAGCATGCGGTAGTGAACAAAGTTATACAAGACATGATGCATGTGGTGGTTGGTGGAGGCGCGATGGAGATAAAGAAAGCTCGTGGTGGGAAGAAAAAAGCCACATCGCAACATTCACCAAAGAGTTAATGAGGGAACGGGCAAAATGAATGAATGTTTACTGGATAAATAGAAGGCACATGACTTCACAAAAAAGAAACCATACGATTATCTTTATCCAAAGTTATGACTTGGTTGTTGAATACAATGCGATGAGTGTGGTTATTTACCATGTATTTGTTCAGTTCATTATCAAAATGTATTGATATCGTATTCTACACGTATGTTCATAGTAAATAACATACATGTATATTTCATCATTTGCCCGTGGCAACGCACGGGCACTCAACTAGTCATATATTTTTTTCTGAAATGGTTGTGTGCATCAACCAACGCAAAGGCTGGGGCTGATCCTCCTTTTCAAGAAAAATAATATTTTTTTCTGAAAAATAATATTTTTTTTCTGAATAATACGGAATAGAGGCAAAGTGGCGTGTGCTTAAGTGATACTCTTTCATGCATATGATTAATTCGAAAATGCCAAATTCATACCCACAACTCTTTCTCTCAAGTCTAAATTTCATCCCAACACAAAACTATTTCTAGATTCATTTTAACATAAGTTGCACATCGCTTCATATACTCCATTTTACTTTTCTTAAATGGAATTATCATGTGGAGAATTTTTGTTTTATCAACAATGAACCAAAAATTATGCCCACGATGAACAAATAAAAGAACTTCACAAAAAAAGAATAACATAAATCAAATAAATTTTGTTATTACAACAAGTATCCCTAGAAAATAAAAACTGCCAAGACAAGAATGAAATGCATGCTATTTTCAAATGCCCGATTGGCAATATGGATGTGGCGTTGAGACTTGTGTGGCGACGATGATGGTTGCAAGCTGAGCAGGGTCGTGGCTTGCGTTCATCGTCGACTGTTTGGCATGCTCCTGAGCATGAAGCCGGAGTTGTGGCGTCGGGGGGCGACACTGCAACAACTATGCCAGGAGATGGGCAGATCGGACTCTGTTGGTGCAAGGTGTGCTTCTTTTCTCCTACGAGGCTCGCCATCAAAATCGGAGCTGCCTGGTCATCGACGCCTGTAGCCGATTGTTTGGCTTCAGCCGACAGGGTTCTCGTGTACCATTTGTTCGGAGGGGTCTTGATGGGTCGTCCGCGGCGAAGTCGGAGTGGCTTGCTCAGGGAGAGGTGATAACGATGACATTGCAGGCAATTTCGACGGTGTCCTTTCCTTGGCTGTGTGTGTGGGTCTTGTATGCGCCAGGTCGGACGGGTGACCTTCTTTGTTGATGTGTTGTAACGGTTTTCGTCCGGGTTTCTACTAGTTAACCAGGCAACTCTCTTTGACCTTTTTTCTAATGAATCAGGCCCTAAGAAACCGTGTTTCAAAAATTATACAAACAAGCATCTGACAAACAAAGAGGATGAGCTCGGAGAACAAATCAAAATGCGTTGATTGTTTTCTTTTTTGTCATAAAAATATCTATTGAATATAGATAACCTTGGTGGAAAAAGAAAATGTGTGCAACAACTTATGTTTCCTCAAACATGAATATATCTTATTCCTGTTTTCTTTCTATGTTTAATTAGAAAATCTCAACTTTATACAACTATTTCTCTCAATTCTAAATTTCATACCAACAAAAACTTTTTTAGTCTGATACTTGGTGAGTTGAACTTGATCCGCGTTTAATAAAATGACTATATGTATCATGTGATGCAGAGGCTGGGTCATCCCCTTTTCGAAAATACATGTTAACATGACTTACACATGGCTTCATATACTCAATTTTGCTTTTTCTTCAAATGAAATTATCACGTGGAGTTTTTTTAATAAATAATGAACCAAAAAGACCCACATACTGATCAAAACCATAAATTAATTGAAAAAAATGTGTTATTACAAAAAAATATCCATTGAACATAAAAAAAGAGTTGAAACAAGAAAAAAAGCATTTCTTATTTATGCAAACAAGTATGTAACGTAGAAAAGATGAGAACTAGTGAGAACAAATCAAATTGTGCGGAGCAATTTTTGTTGTCAAAAACAAATATCTTACGGACAAAATAGATAAGCCTGGTGGAAAAAGAAAATGTGTTGAGCAGCTTATAAAAAATAAAAATGAGAAAAAACATACCGTGGAGATAAAAATAATGAATATAATAAATCAATAAAATTAGATATGTGTAACAAAAAAAATTAGAAAAAGGGTTTTCCTAAAACTCAGTCGACTGAGACTTAACTCTCAGTCAAGTGACATCATCGTAATTGTGGCGCTACGAATGACATGGCTGGAAATGTCAACGACAGACATGCTGCGAGCAACAACGACAGACGCTGCAACTCATGGGACTTTATGCTGCATATGGCATTGTCGAAAGCTGCAAATGATGTCGAGCGATGAGGGCGAATGATGTGACCGACGAGATGACATGCTGCTCTATGCACCTACGGACACTGCGACCGATGGGACGAAGTGGTGCGAACGATGAGACAAAGTGCGAGGGCCGCAGGACAATGTTCAGTCTAGCACGGATCTCTATGCAAAGATATAACGACTAAGAAGTCGACTGAGACTTGGTTAAGTTAAGTCTCAGTTGACTAAGTTTTAGCCATCCGATCGGACGGCCACAGAGGCAGTCAGCGCGTGGGCGGGATCCGTCAGGTGATAGGAAGCGTTTTCCATTAGAAAAACATGAAAAGAAAGGGTCAACAAAACGAAAATAGAAATCATGGGATTAATTGTAAGGTGGGATTTCTGCAATTGGGCAGGCCCACAGTACTGGTCTCTCATCAGGGCCTGAACCCCACACTTCCCCAACCCCCTGGCTCACCATTTATTCACTACAAAATGGCTTTTGCCTAACAAAAATAAAAAGCGGCCATTTCTGATAGTTCCCATTCGGTCAAATTATCCATATCCTCCTAACCATCGCTGTCGTCGGCGAGACCCCCGCCGCCCGCTTAAACAACCATCAGCGCTATCGGCGACGACCTGATCTGCGAGATCTCACGCCTCCCCGACCTACCGAACCTCGCCCACGCGAGCTTCGCCTGCCGTGCCGTCCGCTCGTCCCCCGCCTTCCGTCATCGCTTCCCCTCGCTCTTCCATAAGTATCTTTTTTTTTGCGAGGATCTTCCATAAGTATCTAATAATGAAGAAAAGTGTAGTACCAGTGCGAATCAATTAAAGTGCACGGAACAATTTTTGTTGTGATAAACAAATATCTTACGAATCAAATAGATAAGGTTGGTGGAAAATATGAAAAGAAAGTGTCGGAAAATAAAATATATGAAAAGAAAAGGTCAACAAATAAAAAATAGAAATCATAGGAATAATGTTTTTTGAGAGAACAATGTTAAGGGGGGATTTCAGCAATTGGGCCGGCCCACAGTATTGGTCGCTCATCCGGGCCTGAAGCCCTGAACCCTGCTCTTCCCCTAGCTCGCCATTTGTTCACGAAAAAAGTCGCCATTTCTGAGAGCTCCCACCCACTCGAATCAGCCATGTCCTCCCAGCCATCGCCGCCGCCAGCGAGACCCCCACCGCCTGGTCAAACCACCATCAGCGCTCTCGGCGACGACCTGCTCCGCGAGATATTCACCCGCCTCCCCGACCTCCCGAACCTTGCCCGCGCGGCCTTCGCCTGCCGCGCTTTCATCCGCGCCGTCCGCTCGTCCCCCGCCTTCCGCCGCCGCTTCCGCTCGCTCCGCGCGCCGCCCCTCCTCGCGTTCTTCCTCGAGCACGACATGCACGCGGTCCCGGTCTACCCCTCCCCCTGGCGCCCCTCCGACCCGGACCTCGCCGACGCCTTCCGCAACGCCGATTTCCTCCAGACCCGCCGCATGTACGGCCCTCGCCACGACGACGATCCCGGATGGGAGTTCGACTGCACCTCCGAGGGCGAGATCCGCATCGCCCACCGGAAGCAGCGAGTGAGCTACAGCCCGCTGAGGCAGGCCCTGTCCCTCTTCCCCGACAGGCAAATTTTGGTGGACGGCAGCTTCCTTGAGTTCCACACGCCCTCCTTCCAGGAGGACCAGGGGCTGCAGCGTGTGGTCTGCATCCGCCATGACCACTACTGGGCGCGGGCTCACGTCGCTGTCTTCTCATCGCACACCATGGAGTGGCAAATTTTCCCTTGGGTGGAAACAAGGACCCTGATGCCCAAGGATGCCAAAAACTCTAACCCTGGTAAGGTGGTTGATGGATTCATTTACTGGATATTTCCGGAGGGAGCCGGTATGCTCGTGCTCAATGTGACGACATCTCAGTTCCACCGAATGGATGTGCCGCCGCCCTTGAATATGATGTTCTTTACTACATTCAAGCTTGGGCCGACCAAGGACGGGAAGCTCTATATCGTGCACTTAGATTTTGAGGGCATCAATGATGGGATGCTTTTTGTTTGGTCGTGGGGAAAAGATAGTGATGGTGTGGAGAGATGGATGTTCGACAAGTCGTTTCCATTGCGCATGATTGTTGAGTTCATTAAATGTTCAATGGTAATTCATGCTAAAGCAAGACTTGTGGCTGTTATTGATGGCTTTGTATACATATCGGTTGACTGCCATGAGTATGCTGAATGTCAGAGCCATAGTAACTCTCCAGAGTAGTTCTTATCATTTTGCCTGGAAACTGCAGCGCTGCATCAGCTCTTTGAGGACCCATATCAGAGTCATCATCGTGCCCATCCCTATGTCATGCCGTGGCCTCCTTCTTTGGTATACAACAAGGTGAGCCCATGCTTATGTGGGATGATTCTTGTAAAATTTCTTCCTACCTTTGGTTTGGTCTCCAGATTATATGATGTTATGTTACCTTAGAGCACTGGATTACCATAGTCTTGTTAAAGCTGTTATCAAACACTTAGTTTCAAATACATGACATGCCTGATTTGTTATCACCATTGCTTCATTTTCATTTTTTACCACGAGGTTTTGTGCAGATTAAGCACAGGGCACTGCTGATATTTGTGTTTTCATATTTTGTACACTAAAGAGACTCCATGATAATTGGTAACTACTATGAGATGGTTACTGTGCAGCATTTTACTTTTGTTGCTTGTGTTCAAGATAAAAGGTTGATCTGTATCATTAGGATTTATAGCCTTGCATAAATGTACACTCATATTTTTTCTTTTTGACAGGATGGTTCAGAAGCTGAAGTTCCCGTGGGCAAAGAAAAACCGTGTTCTGTCCTTCTCACAGCATTCCAATCTTTCAAAGAAATCAAAGCTGATGATGATGAAGCAAATACTACTGAGGCAGCGGCCTTTTTCACAATTGAGGATGAGAAGAGGTCTCTCGTGAGCAAAATCGCTACTTTGGATGCACGATTGACAAATGCAAGAGATCATGTCCTGAGGATAAGTGCCGACTCTGCTAAATTCAACATACCATGTCTTGATGAGGATTGCCACTTCTGCTTTCTATCACGAATTTACAGTTAGATGGACGATGAAGTTACAGTCAATTGAACCTTACATTTCTGGGAGGGTGCTCAATATTCGAATGCTCAAGTTAGGTTCTAAATCCTCTAAAATATTGGAGCAACTTAACCTACCGTGGGTATTGATTTTTTTGGGGATTTTGGTGCTTATGAATCGACAGCAGGGCTTGTCGATCTACAGCGGGTGATTGGATTTGCGGCAGTGAGAACTGACAAGTAAAGAGCAGCTGCACGGTTGTTTCCAGCACTTTCAGGGTGAGTTAACTTGCCTGTGCACTGTTAGTGTAAACCTTATCTAGGTAGATGTCAAGGCCTCATGGTTATGTGAACAACACCGCTAGTTTAATGTTGAATGATTGCTTCGTCTTTTGTGCAACTACATTTGAACCAGGAGATTGTATTGCTATGTTGTCTTTTTCAAGTTTCACCTATAATAGATTTGCAGCGTATATGGGTGTCAATTTGTCCAACCTTTGGGTGCTAGAACTATTGCGTTGTTTAGATTACCAGGGTGAAGTTTAATTTTGCCTTGATAACTCTAGAATTCTTCTTTTGTGATGAAGTAACTCGAGTTCTGACATCATTAACAATAGGCCGTGAATACCTGAGCTGGACATCATTTTTTTTCCTGAATATTATGTGTCGGCATAGTGGCGCATGTTGAAGTGCCCTCTCTTTTGATAGCATAGTGCTGTGTTCTGGACTTTCAGCTGACTGGCAAAGCAGAGAGAGTATACTGTAGGCAGTAGATGTTGTACATTGGCAGGATGGTTGTAGCTGGTACCTCCTCCCGGTACATCTATACATGGGATAGGCTCAGCAACTGAACCATCCATTATACCGGCCTTCCTTTGAGGGACTTTGTGTGTGTATACCAAGATAGGAAGGCAACACAGTCCAGAGGAAGGCCAGCATCCATCGGTCGGTGTGTGTTGTGTTGTTATCTAGTCTTCTCCCCCATTGAGGAGCGGCATCGGATGTATATCCTGACTGGCAACCTAGATTGCTGGTAGCATATCAATAAAGGTCAATTCTTCATACTGATCATTGGTTCAGCTGTGTTAGTCGATATGATTCATCATGAACCATTATCTTAAATTCTGTCCCACCCTTTCGTTCGGTCGCGGTGGGCTCCTGTGTAGCTCATGTTGCACCGTTCATTGGTGCGTGTTCCACATGCGTCTCCTTGCCTGTTTCCATATCTTGACACGGCATCTTCTCGACGCCTACAGTCTGATCTCTCATACTTGCAACATGTACAGTTTTTTTTTTCATGTGTTGAGATATCAGTATGCACAAGGGTACACCATGCATGATCTTGGCCATCTGTCGAAAGAAAGAAAAATGATGAAGTACTACGTACTACTAGATTTAAGGCACATTTTAAAATATTCCGAATCAGCTTTAGCTATAAAACATTTTAGAAAGAGATGGTCAATTGTCTCTTCGCATTCGCAAAACTGTCAACTCATGTCACCTTGGTACCAACCATATAAACACCTTGAGTCTAAGATAAGAGGTAGTTTGACTTTCTAGAGAAATTTATGAGGAAATTCAAGAGTTGGCTCAACGAGCTTCACAGACAAAGCACGTTGACTAAGGCAAGTGTTGCTATGTTCTCTTTGTGAAATCATTTAGAGTCTGAACCTAACTAAATCACCTTGCACAGTTGCTCCTGATGATTGGACTGAAAATCCACCACATGGCTATTTCGATCACTCGCAGTTTAGACTTCAAAGCTGCGTATGACCGCATGCACACTTCACCTTAGTCAACGTGCTTTGTCTGTGATTTTGTCTGACCTTCTTGTCATTTCTTTAGCAACTAAGCACAAAACCCATCATAAGAATGGCAGAGAAGAACAACGCCACCTAATCACTTGTGTCCAATATGAAATCACTTTCATCGACTTTGTTTTATCTTTAAGTACTGAATTTTGTTGTTTTAAGTATCTTAATTACTATTTTTACTGAGACTGCTATCAGGCCCAAAACGGAATAAAACACCCATTCAAAGATAATGACTTCTGAACAACACACAATGCATGACCATTTTGTTGAGACATACATTCTTTCGGCAATGTATGATACATCTAAAAAATAAAAGAATTGTTATTTCAACGCCCCTCTATTTCGGTAAGAGTAAAGCTGTTCACTGAAGTCTGAATATCTTCTCTGATTTGCTCCATTTCAATGTGTCGTCGTGCGAAGTAGGCCGGGCAATTGGGGGCGGGAAGTGTGGTGCTTCCATTCTCTAGGACGAACACAACATATGACATAAGCGGCCTGTCATCTGGGTTCTCCTCGACACACAAGAGTGCTACATGGATGCAAAGCACAACTTCATCTAGTGAACAAGTATCCATGATAGATGAGTCTGGCAACTCCTCTGCCCGCCCTTCTGTCCACATATTCCATGACTGAAACAACCAAGGTGATCATATTTTTCCTTTTTGTTAGTCAAAATAAAAATGGTTTCAAAACTAGATCCACTTTTTAAAATGAAACTTGTGAGAAGTCTTTTATGTACTCACATAGATTATGAGGCTAGGGAAACCCATGGTTTGACTATTGGAGTTTCTTCTAATACCAGTTACTACCTCTAATAGTAACACACCGAAGCTGTATACATCAGACTTGGTAGAGAAGAGGCCTTCCATTGCATACTCAGGAGCCATGTAGCCACTGTTTGATCATTTCAATTGTAGGAGTTACTAAATAGGGATTTTTTTTCTAGAAGTTAGTATGACTTTTTTCCAATGATACTCACTAGGTCCCGACAACGCGTTGAGTATTTGCAGTTTGTTGGTTATCGCCGAAGATCCTCGCCATACCAAAATCCGCTATCTTTGGTTTCATCTCTGCATCTAGCAAAACATTTCCAGCTTTCAGGTCTCTGTGAATTATTGTTAATCTTGAATCTTGGTGGAGATAAAGAAGTCCCCGTGCGACCCCTTTGATTATATTAAACCGTGTCGACCAATCTAGTAACAAGTTTCTTGAGTCATCTGTAAATAGAAGGAATGTAAGCAAAAAATGTTCTTGAGTTGTTATAGGATATGATGGTGTGTTGCTAGAATATGTACCAAAAAGGGTAGCATCCAAGCTCTTGTTAGGCATATACTCATAAATCAACAATTTTTCATCTCTGTCCGCGCAACACCCGAGGAGTTGAACCAAGTTCCTATGTTGCAATTTGGCAATTAGAATTACTTCATTCCTGAATTCCTTTGTTCCTTGTTGAGAATCCTTACTAAGCCTTTTGATAGCAACTTCTTGACCACCTAACATTCCCTACAGAATTTGAAGGTAAAACCTAGATTCATGAACCACTCAATTATGTTGATATTACAATGAATGATATAGAAAATTATTGAACGTGTTACCTTGTATACTTTGCCAAAGCCTCCATGTCCAATCTTACATGTTTCAGAGAAGTTGTGAGTTGCTATGGCAATTTCCTCAAATCTTACAAATGGAAATTCACGATCATGGTGAGGGTTCCCTTCATCAGGTTCACAAGAGGTACTCATGCCATCCAATGATAATTTTTTGCATTTTCTCCACTTTTCGATCTTACCTGCTTCCACAATATTGTAATAATTAATTATTTGATGAGTATATCATGGAAACATAAAATAACAATGAAATGTTCTTTTTGACCCTTGGAACCATTGGTGTTCGCCTAGTATACCCCTTATGAACTTACAAAACCAGACAAACATAACTCATGAGGCACTTCTGTCGCTGTGGAAAATGATAAACCTGACAATCTGGCGAGGAATTAAGATATAAGATAAAGTTCATGTGTTAAAAAAAAACATGCATGTTGTCCACTAGAATCCCCTCACCCCTACCTCCTCACCCCCATAGCATGTGCACTGTGCACTCAATCAAGCTCACCAATATCCTCGAGACCTTGAATTCATAGCACGGTAACACGTTATCGCTCTTGATTTATGAAGCCAAGCGATATCGAGTATGGTTTCTCTGGCATGTGGACCCCAATATTATTGGGTAGTAGATTGTCCATTCTGACAACATGATTTGGTTAAACTAAGCTAAACTTGTATAAGGGTTATTGCTCTAGTTTTACGCGAACAAAGGATCTCAAGATTTTACGGTCCAAGGGTACAACATAGTAGTAAATTATGAATTGCAAGTTCGATGGAATATCTCATTTTTGAGAGAGAGGGGGGGGGGGGGGGGGATGCTAAATGCACCTTTAAATTTTAACCATGCAAAGGCTATGCATAGGAGCACCAGAAAACTTGCTAAAACTGGCAGCCCAATCCCCACTGTATTGCTCTTAGTCCTTTTACCTGTTGCAATACATACATAGCACAAACATGGCAAACAACAGAAGTACTTCAGTAACAAACTAGTAAAGGGAGAAATTTTCTTTTGAAACTTAGTACAGGGAGAGAATTGGTACCATCTGCCACATCTAGGCCAGCAATTCGGAGATAGAGCGTGTCGCTACCAATTTCTGGACCAATCTTCGCCGTGTCAATCAACTCCCTGGCCCAAACCAAGCACCTTGTCACGTTTCCTCCAGACCTGCTGCTGCTCAGGTTAGCATACGCGTACGCTACGCAGGAGCAGTTGCGGCTGCACTCTGCTGCGCACTCCTGGAATGTACTCTTGTCCCCACCGATGAGCGTGAACTTGTCTGGTGGCTTCATTCCCGGCAAGGCCAAGAAATTACCGCCGCACTCATCTAGTGCCTCCTTTCGTCTGCACCCCTTAGAGAACCTGCCACTGTTCCACTCATCCATGCTAGCCGGCTCAAAACCGTTGAGGCACTTGCACGTTGGGACGGGTGCTACCGTGACATCGCAGTAGCCATATGGGCCGCAATAGCCATAGAGGCTGCATTTGAGGGAGGACCAGTTCCCGAGGATTTCCCATGCCAACAACCTATTGTTCCAGCTTTGGATTTGGTACTCGCCGGAGTAGGTCAGCACACGCCTAGTGTGCGGGGCGCCATCGGAGAGGCTATATGTGATGTAGATCTCCTTGTCGTTGTCAACGACGGCAAGATAGATGATGACCTCTGTGCTGGCGTTCGCCTGTTGGTACCGGCGCTCGCTCATCACAAGGTACCCTGTCCATGGGGAGGTGCGGAACACTGGGCGCGCCCCATCCCAGAGGAACGTCTGGAGGAATGTGGTGGGATCGATTCCATAAGAGAAGCGGCCTGGCGAGGGGTCGCTGGGGCCTTTCCAGGATACAAGGCGCTCACCGCCATCACGTGTGTTGTACTTGAGTCCGAGCTTCATGCCAGGGAGGATTGTGTCAGTTTGGTGGTCGAAGCTCTGCCACAACGTGGTGCCATTTGACGACCGGATAACGAGGTTGCCGGTGTTCAAAAGCACCGCCACAGGGGCAGAGCCTATGACAGTGGCTGCGTTGGTCGTCCAAAGGACACGGCCGCTGCCATCTCCGTTAGAGAGAATGAGATTGGAGGAGTTTGTGATTGAGAGCACCGGTGAAGAGGAAGAGCTGTTGATGACAGGGGTTTCTCGGTTGGCGACCCACACGACGGTGAGCTCTGGAATGTCGTTGTACCATATGCCAAGGTACAACTTGGCTGGGGTACTAGTGGAGTTGTTTGGGGAGAAGAAGCCCAAAGCGAAAGCACCGCCATCGGAGACGATGGTGTTGCCGGGGGAGAGCGGCTTGCCGGGGACAAGCCGGTCATCGGACGCACCGAACGGCAGGAACAAGAGGATCAATACCGCGGCGCGGCAGGTGAGAGCCAGCCAATCCATCGATTAGCCAGGCCACAAAAATCTTAGTACAAAACTAGTTTGCAAAGTGGGGTGGGAGTAATTGTATATATACTTGCACCCATTAAGCCTTGGTCTACAAGCACAAAAAGAAAAACTTTGAGGAAGATGAAGCAGAGGCAGCATCCAGGCATTTTCGTCCGTGGAAGAGGCAGATGACTGAATAATGCAAAATTTTGGAATGCTAGCAGGTTGGTTTGGGAGCTGAGAGTGTATTGGAGCTTTGGAGTTTACATTTCAGCTGTCCACGTCGGAGTTGGGATGCCACCGTCACTGCTGACTAGACAGACTAGTGACTGCTAAAACATTAAGCAGATCAAATTAACCAGCTCCGGCGTGGTTGGATCAAATTAACCAGCTCCGTCGTAGTAGTAATTCTAGTTGTTGCATGGTCAGACCTAACACAAACGTACGACCAACGGACAAGCTAGGTGTTTCCTACCGTGTTCGCGTGCAGACTGAATGTTTCTCTCTTCCTCGCCACGTCACAACTTACCAAGTTAACAACATACTTTTCATCCGGTAAGTTGAAAACCAAGTTTCTACGCTGCGATTCGGCAATTAGAATTATTTCATTCTTGAATTGCTCTGTTCCTTGTCGAGAAACTTCTTGACCACCTAGAAATCTCCGGAGAAATTCTAGATTCATGAACTACTCAACCCCGTTGATATTAGTTTTTTTTCTTTGCGGAGACCGTCGATATTAGAATTAACAATAGAAAGTTACTGAACTATAGTTGCCTTATAAACCTAGAGATGCGCCAACACAGGGGATGCTTGCTCAATTGTGGTAGGCCTGCACACGTAGCATTACAATGACGGTGAAAGGGTGACGCGAGTGCATGACCGTTCAAAGGATAGGACTTCGGTTGTTCTGGTTCAGCAGGAGAAAATGTGAAAAAATAATACTCCCTTGACGTCTTATATTTTGATACAGAGGGGTATATACTAACTAATGCAGATTCAACTTTTTGAATCTGAATTCAAATACACAACAATAGTTTTTAGATGGAGTTTATTTAATTTAATTGCAGTTCAATTTAATTCTGCAGAACAGAAATGCTCTATGTACAGTTGATACTACAAATTGTGTAAAGATGTTCCTGGGTGAACTAGTTTTCTCTAGCAAAGGATGGCGGGCCTTCTATAGGATTAGTGGTTGATTCCTTACAACCTTTACTTCCATACCTTTGTAGTTTTTCTGTTTTTTCTATTGCACATTGGCATCTATCCGTAGTGAACGACGGGGGTTGCGTTTGTGATTTTGCGCAGAGGCAGGAAGCAATGAATTTCAGTCTTTGAAAAAAAAAGCAAAAGGGCCCGTGCGTTGCAACGGGAGAAAAAAATATCATAATCTCCAATCGCCATGATCACATTTTGCTGCATCATCGAGATACACTATTACTCTCAATTTCGTGAAATCATGAACATTTTTTAAACTTGTGAACATATTTGAAATAATGAACATTTTCTAAAATCAAGAACATTTTTGGAATTCATGAACATTTTATACTATTTGCAATCATTTTTTTAAAATTGTGAACATTTGTTTTAACAATTTTCTTGATTCGGCGAACATTTCTAGAATGGACGAACATTGTTTTGGAAATTGATAGAACAATTTTTGAAATTCACCAACATTTTTTATATTTAACGAACATTTTTTTATTTAATGAACATTTTTTGAAATTTACAATCATTTTTTTAATCAGCGAACATTTTATGAATGAATAAACTATTTTGTAAGTCACGAACAGCTTTTGCATTTTTAGGATATTTTTCCATTCATGAAAATTTTATGAATTGACAAAATTTTGTTCAATTTCATTAATGATTTTTAATATACGAACTTTTTAAAAAATCATGAACATTTTTTGATTTCTCGAACATTTTTTTTGAATAAGCAACCATTTTTTTATAAAATCTCAAACATTTTTTTAATCCACAAACATTTTATTTCAAGAATTTTTTTTAAAATTTCGGAACTTTTTTGAAGTCCCAAATTATTTAAAGTAGAAAAAACGAAAACAAAAAAGAAAAATAAAAATAAAAAACAAAATTTAAAAAACAAGCCGCGTGGACATGGGCCGGCCAAAACGGGCGCGCTGTGTCTTCTCCCAGCACGCAGATCGCAGTATAGTAGGTCCCTACTGCATGGGCCGGCCCAGTCGGGGGAGTTCCCTGTGTGAAATATTTTTTTATCACTTATAGGTGGCATTGGTGGGTAATATTTTGCAACTTTGGGAGCAATTTCCGTGACGTACCGCAAGAAGCAATTGCCCCTTTATTATTAGGTATAGACTAGCAAACGTGCCCGTGCGTTGCAACGGGGAGTAAAAAAAATTATGTAAGCCGCTATCATTTCGGCTCAATTTTGATTCTGACTCGTCATATTGATGGCAAGCACTTACAACCACACTCAGGCACCACCTTTGTGGTGCCGTTTGACACTAAGGAGGCCGCGTCTTATTCAAGAAAGCCTACATGTATCACCATCACATGTAACGGATGGAACACAAATTAAGATTATATTTATCGGTTCCACTATGAACGTACATGACTATCACATGAATAGTTCGGATATTTTCAAAATAAACATTCATGTACTTCTGATGTTCATGAATTTGATAAGTGTATGTACATCCTATAAAAATTGATTGTGTATTCACTACAAAAAAAAAAGTAGTTCAATGGTAAGTACGCGCGTGGATTTTGCAAAGAAAAGGTACGTATGTAAGGTCTTATCTCATGAAACATGTACAAAGAGAGAATCTGGTGCAAGTACAACATGCCCAAGGATTATAATCTTTCCCAATTATTAATGTTCAATTTTACATGTTGCAATACGGATCCGTGTCGGTACGAAATAAAGACGGATCATGCGCCATTGATTATTATTGCATCCTAAATAGCATTTTAAAAATATTTAACATGTAAGATAACATCATATTCAAATTCTACATATTTTTTAATCAAATTCCATATATAACATGTTAAAATCGGAGTTACGATTTAAAATATATGTTTATTTGAACAAATATATTTATTTTTAATAGACTACGGGGTGATTACCGTAGATATCAAGGGCGTTTATGTAAAACTGCAAAAAAGGATTCGTTGTGACTTAAATCTGGACCGCGGGTTAATTAGCAAAAAAGCCAGGGGTTTTTGTGTAAACTGCAAAAAAAGGTTCGTTCTGACTTAACGATGGACTATGGGTTAATTATCGGAAAAGGCAGGTGGTTTTCTGCAAAAAGACGCGGCGGATGACCAGAACCAATCGCTGCTTTATTATTAGGTAGAGATATAGCTTTGGACAGTCTATGAATGTCCAACTTTTTGGTGTAGTTTGATTTTCCATTGCAACTTTAGAATTCTGACATTTACAGGAGGCTGTAATAACCTAAGCTTGATATATCATTTTTTTCTTTCTAAAATGATTATGTGCACCAATCGACGAGGCCAGGGGTTGATCCTTCCTTTTCTAAAAAACTAATAATTTTTTTGAAAATTAAGGAATAGAGGCAAAGTGGCGTGGGCTTGAATGATACTCTTTCATGTGCATATGATTAATAGAAAAATGTCAAATTCATACCCGTAACTCTTTCTCTCAAGTCTAAATATTCTTTATTCATAAACAAAAATATCTAACCAATATAGATAACCTTGGTGGCAAAGGAAATCTGTGCAACAACTTATGCTTCTGCAAACATCAATACATGCTATTCCTGTTTTTTCTTCTTCTAAAAACCGTGGATTAGAGACATAATGGTGTGTGCTCATGTGCATGCGATACATTAGAAATCTCAACTTTATACTGGTGACTATTGTTCTCAATTCTGAATTCCATCCCAACACAAACTTGTTTAGATCCATATTAACACAACTTACACATGGCTTCATATACCCGATTTTACTTTTCTTAAATGAAAGAATCATATGAATTTTTTTATAAATAATGAACAAAAAATATGCGCACATTGAACAAATGCATAAATTAATCGAACAACTTTTGTTATCACAACAAGTATACACTGAACAAAGAAAACAACTGAAACAACAAAAAGGGCGTTTTTTATTTATGCAAACAAGTATCTAACGAAGAAAAGAGGATTAACAGTGAGAATCAATCAAAGTGCGCGGAACAATTTGCTGTGATAAAAAAATATCTTATGAATAAAATAGATAACTTTTGTGGAAAAAGAAAATGTGTTAAACATCTTATGTTACATAAAAATAATAAAAACAAATACCTTGGAGAAAAAAATAATGAATATTAATAAAATATTTTTTATAAAACAAATAAAATAGATATGTGTAGCAAAAGAATTAGAAAAATATGAAAAGAAAGGGTCAACACAAATAAAAAAATGACATTGTGGGAAAAATTATAAGGTGGGTTTTCAGCAATTGGGCCGGTCCACAGTCCTGGTCGCTCATCCGGGCTGAACCCTGCTCTTCCCCTCGCCATATCTTCACGAAAAAAAAGGTCGCCATTTCTCAGAGCGGACGCCCACTCGAATCAGCCATGTCCACCCAACCATCGCCGCCGCCGGCGAGACCCCCGCCGCCCGCTCAAACCACCATCAGCGCTCTCGGCGACGACATGCTCCGCGAGATCTTCGCCCGCCTCCCCGACCTCCCGAACCTCGCCCGCGCGGCCTTCGCCTGCCGCGCCTTCCTCCGCGCCGTTCGCTCGTCCCCCGCCTTCCGCCACCGCTTCCGCTCGCTCCATCCGCCGCCCCTCCTCGCGTTCTTCGTCGAGCCTTACATGGGCACGGTCCCGGTATACCCCTCCCTTTGGCGCCTCTCCGACCCGGCCCTCGCCGCCGCCTTCCACGACGCCGATTCCTCCAGACCCGCCGCATGGACGGCCTTGCCTCCGGCGAACCTGGATGTGAGTTCGACTACAGCTTGCGCTGCGAGATCCGCATCGCCCACCGGAAGCAGCGAGCCAGCTACAGCCCTCTGACGCAGGTGCTATCTCTCTTCCCCGACAGGCAGATTGTGACGGACGGCAGCTACCTTGAGTTCCACACGCTCTCCCACCACGAGGACCAGGGGCTGCAGCGTGTGGTCTGCATCCGTCACGACCGCCCATGGACGCAAGCGCGAGTCGCTGTGTTCTCTTTGCACACTATGGAGTGGCAAATTTTCCCTTGGGTGGAAACAGGGACCCTGACGCCGAAGGACGCCACCTATCTCAAGCCGGGTAAGGTGGTTGATCGATTCGTCTATTGGACATTTCCGAACGGAGACGGTATGCTCGTGCTCAATTCCGTGACATCTCAGTTCCACCGAATGGATGTGCCACAGCCCTTGAAAGAAGGTTGGATGTTCAACCCTACATTTGAGCTTGGTCAGACCAAGGATGGGAAGCTCTGTATTGTGCATAATTGCATACATAACAAGGAACGCAAGCTTTTTGTTTGGTCGTGGGGAAAAGATGGTGATGGTGTGGAGAGATGGAAGCTGGACAAGTCGTTTCCATTGCGCATGATTGTTGAGTTCATTAAGTGTTCAAAGGTAAATCATGCCGAAGCAACGATTGTGGCTGTCATTGATGGCTTTGTGTATCTGTCGGTTGACTGTCATGAGTATGCTGAAATTCAGAACTGTAGTAATTCTCCAGAGTGGTTCTTATCATTTTGCCTGTAAACAGCAGAGCTGCATCAGCTCTTTGAGGGCCCGTATCGGAGTCATAGTTGTGTCAATCCCTATGTCATGCCGTGGCCTCCTTGTTTGGTACGTAGCAAGGTGAGCCCATGCTTATGTTGGATGATTCTCGTAATTTCTTCCTACATTTGGTTTGGTCTCCAGTCTTGATTGTATGATGTTATGTTACCTTAGGGCACTGGATAATTGTAGTCTCGTTAATTCTGTTGTCAACGCTTAGTTTCAGATACATGACATGTCTAATTTGGTATCCCCATTTGAGTATTTACATTTTTACCACAAGGTGTTGTGGAGATTAAGCACATGGTTATAAAGCTCTATGCTGCTGATATTTGTGTTTGGAAATTTTGTGCATTAAATGATTCAATGATAACCCGTAAATGCCATTAGATGGCCATTGTGGAGCATTTTACTTACGTTGCTTGTGTATATAAGATATAAGATTGATCAGTATCATTAGAATCTATAGCCTAGCATAAACATTTGAATTGTCATTTACACTCATATCTTTTTTCTTTTTGACAGGATGGTTCAGAAGCTGTGGGCAAAGGAGAACCTACTTCTATCCTTATCACAGCATTGCAATCTTTCAAAGAAGCTTTGATTACTGATAATGAAGCAAATATTACTGAGACAAAGGCCTTTTTCTCTATTGGAGTTAAGAACAGGTCTCTCGTCAGCAAAATTGCCACTTTGGATGCACGGCTGACAAATGCAAGAGATCATGTCTTGAGGATAAGTGCCGACTCTGCTGAATGCAAGAGACCATGTCATGACGATGATTGCTTCTTCTGCGTTCTATCACAAGTTTACAGTTAGATGGACGATGAAGTAAGAGTCAGTTGAACTTTACATTTCTGGGAGGATGCTTAATATTCAAAGGCTCAAGTTAGGTTTCGAATCCTACAGAATGAAGCAACCTATCCTATGGTGGGTAGTGATTTTTTTAGGGATGGTGGTGTTCATGAATCGACAGCAGGGCTTGTCGATCTATAGCAGGTGATTGGATTTGTGGCCGTGACAACTGACAAGTAAAGAGCAACTGCATGGTTGTTTCTACATCTTTGAGGGTGAGTTAACTTGCCCGTGCAATGTCAGTGTAAACCTTATTTAGGTGGATGTCAAGGCCTCGTCCTCGTGGTTTTGTGAACAACACCACTAGTTTTATGTTGTATGATTGCTTCGTCTTTTGTTCAATTACATTTGAACCAGGAGAATGTATCACTATGTTGTATTTGTCAAGTTTTTTGAGGAATTATTTGTCAAGTTTCAGCTATAATACCTTTGCAACGTATATGGGTGTCAATTTGTCCATCCTTTGGGTGCTGAACTATTGCGTTGTTTTGATTACCCGGGTGCAGTTTAATTTTGCCTTGATAACTCTAGAATTCTTCTTTTGTGATGAAGTAACTCGAGTTCTGACATCATTAACAATAGGCTGTGATTACCTGAGCTGGACATCATATTCTTTTCCCTTAATATTATGTGCCGGCATAGTGGCGCATGTTGAAGTGCCTCTCTTTTGATAGCATAGTGCATTCTTGTTTTGTGCTAAGTCAAACCTGTTTCAGTCTGACCAAATGTATAGAAAAAAAATTGAACACCTAAAACATAAAAAATATAACATTAGATTGTTGTCAAATACTCCCTCCGTCCTAAAATAAGTGTCTCAACTTTGTACTAACTTTAGTACAAACTTGTACTAAAATTGTGACGTTTATTTTGGGACAGAGGGAGTAGATTCTCATGGTAGATATTGATGTTTTCTTCTACAAATAAATTTGACTCAGGGCAGAAGTATACCACACTATATATGCTCCTTCTGTTTTAAAATGTCTTTGTCCCGAGTCAAACCTTGTTTGTTGACATGTAGGTACAAGTTCTTGTCAGACTCTGATCAATACTCCGTACATGATTCGATATGGTTTGGGGTGACGAGTTTTGTCAGAGTAACGTAAACACATTAGTACTAATTTTTTTTTTTTAAACAGATAATGTTTTAGATGCTGACATAGGCTCCACATTCATTTTCCAGCGGTTGAGGGTGAGTTAACTTCCCTGCGCGATAATGCAATGTTTAGTGTAAACCTTTTGGATGTCATGGCCTCGTGGTTATGTAAACACTCCCCCAGTTTGATGTTGAATGATGGCCTCGCTTTTTTGCAACTACATTTGAACCGGGAGAGTGTATCGCTATGTTGTATGTATTGGTCACGTTTCACCGCATTTGAACTATTGTGTTGCTTAGACTACCAAGGTGCAGTTCAATTTTGCCATGTTAGCTCTAGAAATTCTGGCACCAACAACAAAGAGACTGTGATTACCTGAGCTTGACACTGCATTTCTTTTTCTTCTTAAAATTGTGGGTTAGAGGCATAGTGGCACATGTTGAAATGCCACTCTTTCATGTGGATATAACGAGAAGTCACTACTCCCTCTCTTTCACATTTGTATAGCGTGTTCTTGTTTTGTACTTGGGTCAAACACTACTTCAAGTTTGACCTAAGTGCGTAGAAAAAATTATCAATACATAAGACATTACGTCTAGATAACATCATTAGATCCGTTGTCGAGTATATTCTCATGGTGTATTTATTTGGGACAATATATATTGACATTTCCTTTGGGTAAAATTAGAATACGTTATGCTCCCTCTGTTGAGAGTTTGTTCATTTGCCTATGTCTCGAGTCAAACTTTCTTAACTCTAAACCAATCATTCGGACACACGCCCCGCGTTGTTCCTAGGGGCGGCTTCGGAGGCCAAATCCTAGCCGCCATATGCGCCTCTCGTTGTCCTCTTCTCTCCTCGCCATCACCGGAGGATGCCGGTGGCAAAATCCCTTCATGGCGGATGGCAGTGGCGAGGATTCTTCTCTGGTCTTGGGCGACAATTGGCTTGGACCTCACTCGGCAAGCAGAGGCGCAGTGGTAGCAGTGGTGGGGGTTGTGCGGTGGGGGATGGCGGGCCTTGCTGGATCCAAGACGCGAGACACATGTGGTGGTCAGGATGGTCCGGGGCGCCGCGGATCTGGCTCTAGTTGATATAGTGGCGCGGACCGTTGGTGCCAATGGTCTGTAGTCGTTCGGGTGAAGTTGGGAGAGGTAGCGGTGGATCACTTGTGATGTGCTACCTCTAGAGCTCGCTCGAGCAGAGGCATGGTGGGGTCGGCGGTGGGAAGTCGGTGGGTGCTTTGCGGTGGAGGACGCCAGACCTCGCTGGCTCCAGGGCGATGCGCACATGTAGTGGCTGATTTGGTCACGGCGTCGCGGATCTGACTCTGGCCGTTCTGGGGCGAGCCGTAGTGGCCGCGAGTGTGCACGCATCCGGCGCCACTGGAGGCCGGACTAGTGGTCGGCAGGTGTGTGGGGGGAGAGGGGGTAGACTTGCCAGTTTTTCCTGCCATGGTGTTGCAGCTCGATGGCAGTCTCTAACAGGGTGGGTGTAGGACCTTCGGCGTTGCAGATGTGGTCGGCGGCTCTTCCTCCTGGCGGTCAGTGTTGGGCAACGTGCGGTGGACTGCCGTGTTGCAATTTCACTTTGGTGTTGTTCATAGCTTCGAACAAAAGTCTTGCCTGACCTTGTCGGTGCCGACGACGGCGGTGCTCTTGGCGTTGTTGCTTTATTAGTGGCGTCGTCGACAAGTTTTGGCACCTCCTCGTCTGTTGGGGTCCATTGCTCCAGGTGAAAACCTCGACTCGCCTCGCCAGGTTAGACTATGTCGACATCCTTTACATTGTTACCTGTTGGGGAACGCGACAGAAAACAAAAAAATTCGGTACAGCGAGCATGCCCAGGATCACTATGGAGATGCATACAAGGTTTGGATCTGATCGTTACCAACTCGTAGCGCAGCGGAAGTAGAGTCGATGAAGATCGTCGGTGCAGATCCCCGCAGCTAGGATTTACAACCTCCCAACCGCGAGGATGTTCTCCCTCGTCTGCCCCTCGGACAGTCCCTCGGACAGCCCTTCGGGAGGCGGTTAGACAGTCCCCCGGATGATGTCACGGACAGCCCTCCGGGAGGACCCTCGAAACTCGGACGGTATCTCGGACAGCCCTTCAGGAGGACCCTCGAACAGCCCCTCGGGCAAAAGATCGAACCTACGACCTCTCTACGGGGTTGCACACATACAGTGTCAGCTATCCGGCAAGTCTTCGCCGTTCAGAACTAGTTCCCACCGGAACCCAGACAGCCTTTCGGCTCTACGAAACTATTTCGCTGGGAGGGAGAGAGAAAGCCAGATCATGCATGGCATTTGTATGTGAGAAAGAGTGAGTGTGGAGAGTGCCTCTCCACCTCTATTTATAGGAAAAACCAAGGGGTAGGGTGGCACATGAAAAACCCAAAATGTCCATGCTTTATGTCACACACAAAAGGGCATAATGGGGAGGCACGTGGACAAGTGGGGCTCCATGGAGGAGCCCCCATCTTGGCCAGACACACACATGTGGGGCCCCCCATGAGGGGCTCCCATCCATCCATGTCATCCCTAGATATTTTGGGACAAAGCCCAAAAAGGTGGCTTTCCAAAAAGTAACCATAAAGTGCTTTTCACTATTCACAAAAATATTTTTCCGCGACCGTTAAATCCAAAAATATTTATGTGGGCCTAGAATATTTCTAGTACCCCCTAAAATAATTTTGGATGTGTTCCGAAACAATTATGGATCAGTGATTTTCATCAGCGAAAAGCAACCAAAGCGGTTCCGGCAGCTCCGGAACATTTCTGGTTTTTTTCTCCGGAAAAATCCTAGAAGTTCCCAGAACAATTCTGGTACCCTCCAAGAATTTCCAGGCGTGTGCCAAAACCATTTTGACTTAATGGTATACTCCGAAACAACTTTTCGGTTTTACCGAAACTATTCCGGTGCTCTCTCTCCAGAACTGTTCCGTTGTCTCTGAAACTTTTCCGGTGACTTCCTCTCAGACTCCCTGTCTAGTATTCAGCAGATAGATGACCCTTAAGCGTGTGACCCTATAGGTTTGGTGAAGTATAGACATGACCGGAACACTTTCCGATCAATGATCAACATCGGAGCCGTGGACACCCATATTGACCCATATACCCACACGAATAAATATTCGAGTAAACCTCCAGTTGCTGTGTGCTATTCCTGTTGCTTCACGATATGTTACAAACACCCGAGGTGAGATTTATCAGCATCCCCGTGGATCAACACTTGTCCACAATGCCAGTTACCTCGTTACCGGTTTTGTTCTCTTTTCTCGTTCCCGTGTTCCGGCATCCCCGTGATCAAATCACATTGTGTCTGGCCAGATGATGGTGGATACCGTAACACCGAGAGGGCCCTAAGAATATCTCTCCATCGTCGGAGGAGCAAATCCCAATCTTGAGCTATCAAGTCCCTTGTCATACTTTCCCATGAACCCGTAAGCCGCCGTAATAGCCACCCAGTTACGGATGACGTTTAACAAACCCCAAAGTTCATGAAGCAAGCATGAAGAAACTCGATACTCTCATGGTCTAAGGAATTATGCAAATGTTAAATTTCTCTGTGTTATTAACCATTAACTTGTGACGAATGTATCTCATAGCATAACATCAATTCGGGTCGATTCAACACAAGTGTTCTCCTAAAAATGTGTCCTCAAAGTTGTCGGCATAGACATGCCTATGATCAGGAAAACAGGACCATCATGCATCACTTGAGCTAGTCTTAGAGGCATGACTAGGATACATTTTACCATTTATTATTCCACACGTGCACATGAGTTTCCCTCCGAGCCTCGTGAATATTGTAGACTCGAGAATCATTGCAGTTATAGCACGGAATATAACCATAATTATGAACATGGGGATAAATAATAACATTTATTATTGCCTCTAGGGCATATCTCCTACAGACTCCCACTTGCACTAGAGTCAATAATCTAGTCAATGCTAATGCACTTTACACCTATGGCATACCGGTGTAAAATATGCTTCTCTTGTAGTATAGTCTTTGTCCAACGGAACTGACAACTTCAGGTCCATGTGTATCTTTGCACATCCTCGCGTTTTCACGCTTTCACAAAATTCATATTTTGTGTGGACTTAGCTTTGTATATATGTGAATCACTGGTTGAACCTTGATTCCTCAGACTGAGCAATGGAGCAACTATCTACAATAGTGTCCCACTGACCAAAGCCATCTTGGAACCATACTAAATTCATGAATGAACCAAATGATTCAACATCTTTTTGTCGCTTCTAAAGCGTCAACATACTTAGCCTCTGTTATAGAATTCGCCACAGTAATGATACGTCCATTTTGCATCATGTTTTACTACTGTTATTTATAGTGTTTTTAATCAATATAGCACTTTGTGAAGCAATTCTAATGTCTTTTCTCTCTTAATATGCAAGATTTACACAAGGAGGGAGATTACCGGCAGCTGGAATTCTGGACCTGAAAAAGCTATGTCAGAGATACCTATTCTGCACATCTCCAAATGAGCTGAAATTTCACGGAGATTTATTTTGGAATAAATAAAAAATACTGGAAGCAAGAAGTACCAGAGGGGGCCACCCAGGTGCCCACGAGACACCAGGGCGCGCCACCACCCCCCCCCCTCTAGGCGCGCCTGGTGGCTCGTGGGGCCCCTGGCTAGCCTCCGGTGCCCATTTTCTGGTATATAAGCCCATTTTCCCTAGAAAAAATAAGGAGAAGACTTTTGGGACGGTGCGCCGCCGTCTCGAGGCGAAACTTGGGCAGGAGCACTTTTGCTCTCCGGCGGAGCGATTCCGCCGGGGATACTTCCCTCCGGGAGGGGGAAATCGGAGCCATCATCATCACCAACGATCCTTTCATCGTGGGAGGACCAATCTTCATCACATCTTCAATAGTACCATCTCATCTCAAATCCTAGTTCATCCCTTGTATTCAATCTTTGTCTCAAAACCTCAGATTGGTACCTATGAGTTGCTAGTAGTGTTGATTACATCTTGTAGTTGATGCTAGTTGGTTTATTTGGTGGAAGATTATATGTTCAGATCCATTATGCTATTTAATACCCCTCTGATCTTGGACATGAAGATGATTTGTGAGTAGTTACTTTTGTTCTTGAGGACATGGGATAAGTCTTGTCATAAGTAATCATGTGAATTTGGTATTCGTTCGATATTTTGATGATATGTATGTTGTTGATTCTCTTAGTGGTGTCATGTGAACGTTGACTACATGACACTTCACCATCTTTGGGCCTAAGGGAATGCATTGTTGAGTAGTAATTAGATGATGGGTTGCTAGAGTGACAGAAGCTTAAACCCTAGTTTATGCGCTATTCCGTAAGGGGCTGATTTGGATCCATATGTTTAATGCTATGGTTAGAGTTATCTTAATTCTTCTTTCGTAGTTACGGATGCTTGCGAGAGGGGGTAATCATAAGTGGGAGGCTTGTTCAAGCAAGAACATCACCCAAGCACCGGTCCACCCACATATCAAATTATCAAAGTAGCAAACGCAAATCAAACCAACATGATGAAAGTGACTAGATGAAATTCCCATGTGTCCTCGAGAACGCTTTGCTTATTATAAGAGATCGTTTCGGCTTGTCCTTTGCTACAAAAAGGATTGGGCCACCTTGCTGCACTCTTTGTTACTATTGCTACTTGTCACTTGTTACAAATTATCTTGCTATCAAACTACTCGTTACCGATAATTTCAGTGCTTGCAGAAAATACCTTGCTGAAAACCGCTTGTCATTTCCTTCTGCTCCTCGTTGGGTTCGACACTCTTACTTATCGAAAGGACTACGATTGATCCCCTATACTTGTGGGTCATCAAGACTCTTTTCTGGCGCCGTTGCCGGGGAGTGAAGTGCCTTTGGTGAGTGGAATTTGGTAAGGAAACATTTATATTACGTGCTGAAATTTATTGTCACTTGTCACTATGGAAAGTAATCCTTTGAGGGGTTTGTTCGGGGTATCTTCACCTCGGCCGGAAGCACAAATAGTTGCTCCTCAACCTACTGCACCTACTGAAAATATTTATTATGAGATTCCTTCGGGTATGATAGATAAACTGCTAGCTAATCCTTATGCAGGAGATGGAACAGTACATCCTGATATGCACTTGATCTATGTGGATGAAATTTGTGGATTGTTTAAGCTTGCAGGTTTATCCGGAGATGGAGTTAAGAAGAAAGTATTCCCTTTATCTTTGGAGGGAAAGGCATTGACATGGTATAGGTTATCACTACTGGAATCAAGCAGACGGCAAAGGCATGCTTGGCGGACGGCAAAGCCTTTGCCGTCTGCCAGCAGACGGCAAACACTCCGGCCGAACGGCTGCCGGCAAAGGCCTCTTTGCCGTCTGCTGGCAGACGGCAAAGAGCTTGCTTCTTTGCCGTCCGCCAGCGGACGGCAAAGAAGCCCTCTTTGCCGTCTGCTGGCGGACGGCAAAGCAAGCTCTTTGCCGTCTGCTGGCAGACGGCAAAGAGGCCAAATAGGCCAAAGTGGCTAATATAGCCCCTGTTTTTTCTTATATCAATTCATTTTCACAGAAAATTATATATATGACCAATATTGCATATCCAACACATATTACCAATAGTCATGAACACATGTAAATTAAAAACTTTATTAATAATTGGAATAGGTAATACAAAGTCATATTATAAAGAATCAGAAATGATTAAGTAATTAAATTTACATTTCGGAAATTACAAGAAATGGCCTAAAACTAAATATCTATTTTCCTAAGAACTATCTTATTACTAAGATCTTCTCTGGATCTTCTTTTTTCTTCCAACCTGCATAACAAAAACACTAAGAAAGAGAGAATGGGTTAGGTGTAGAAATGTAGCATTTCACTTGGTGAAACTAGCCATACCCACGCGGCGGCACGCCGCGCCCCGTCGATACGTGATGTTTATAGTGGCATCTTTATTGTATGCAATTAACTTCAAATTTAACTACCACTAGATGACCCGTTGCGCCGATGGCACAAAAAGCTTCGGCCAGCCAGGTTTTTTTAGCATGTGAATGTGATAATCTGATGCATATATGTGATGATAGACAAAGAGGAAGTAATGATATTACCAAAATGAGGATAAGGAAACAGAAACTCAGTTTTGATACATAGTATTTTAAGAGAACCTGGTGCTGCTGATACATAGTATTTTAAGAAGTCCATGATAGATTATTTACAATGAGCAAACAACATGTGTATGTGATAATCTGATGCATATATATGATGATAGAGAAAGAGGAAGTAATGATATTACCAAAATGAGCATAAGGAAACAGAAACTTAGTTTTGATATATAGTGTTGCGCCGATGGCGCAAAGGGCGAGGGCAAACCAAGCATTCAAACCATCAACGTTAGAATATTTAGATACTGATTGGATCATAAGGAAATAGATATGGTCATGTATTAGTTGACAAATGAATATCCATCAGAGGGTACCACCTTACATACAGTGCTTACAGCCTTATAGGCCTCATCAGAAGTCCCTTTGCCAAGCTTCACTGTGATGCCTAACTAACTATTTCACAAACATCTATGTTGACTGATAAAAAGAACAGCGCGGGTAAATAAACTCATTTTCACATGTTATGACAAACTGATTTCTTCCAGCTGCCCAAAAAACAGAGTACTAATACAGAGAGAGACTGTATAATTGTTAAGGCAACTTTACAAATTAATTTGGAACAGACTAAACATATCAGGATATACACACCAGTTGACTGCGAAGAATAGAAATCACCATCTACTAATACTCTACTAAATGAACTCCATCGATTCACATCTCTAGTATTGTATTATACGTGTCAGAGAATGACTAACAGTACTTGTTCTTCTCTCAAAGCTGTCAAGAAAATATAGTCAGTAGAAAAGCTAGAAGGATTTTGAGCTCTAAACTCTAGTTATCAATATACTTGACTGTCTACCGATTTCCAACTAGTTAATTTATGAATCATCAGATTTACCTATAAGGGGGCAATTGTGTGTAAGATGTGACTTGCTTGCATGCATTTCATAAATAAATATGTAAATAAAAGTTAGGACTTTCAAAGCCAAGAAATTTTCATTTATTTTTGAAACAGAGGTTGCGGCCCAGGTTTACACAATTGGGCAAAAAAGAAATATGCCGAATTTAAAGACCATGGTAAATTATAACTGGGTCACAAATATTATCATTCCTTGGTGGATGGGAATTCAATCTAGCGAGGAAAGTATGTATAAATCTTGCAATGTGACAATCAATGCTCTAAATGAAGTACAGAAGCAGGGAAAATAACTGCACATGAGCAAGGCTATGCCAAATTAAAATAAATGAAAGGAAGTATATTTCTGCAGCTCTAGCCGCAAAACAAACACTACCATGATGCAACCTGCCGATAGTTTATTACACACTCTTAGATAAATAATTATATGCAGTCTTAGTAACAAGAGAGGTAAAATTTAATCTAGGACACCATCTCAACAAAATAGATCTTCTCTCTGGCCTCAAACAAATTACAAGCATTTAATAAACTTCTTTTGCGTGAGCAATTAAAAAATGGAGTTGTACACATATTCAAAGGAGAAGGCCAAACTGAACTTGTGGAGAGTGTGTGTTCCATGGACTTGCAAAGAATTTCGACCAAGAAAATCAAATTGAATTCAGACCACAGAACAAGGAAATTTGCATTTTCTCTACACACCTGCAACGCTGGCTGAAAAATTCAGCTTAATTTCTTAAGAGACTACAATATTTGTGAACTTAGAACCACAAACTCTACAGTAAGTACGCCGCAGTTTTTGGTATTCCCTTCATTGACCGAATAGATCTCCCCTTTTTTGGTATATGCACAGCCAAGAATAATTTTTGGCTAACCATTTTATTGCTTTGCTTTGATCATGGGAGGGGGGAGAATGGAGGAAGCGGATGAGAGAGAGTTACCTCGGGTCCGGGATTTATGGTCGGTTCCCGCTGTGGCGTCGTTGAATCATCTTGGCTTGACCTTCTGCCGAGGACGACGATGATGGCACCGTGGGCCACCGCTTCGCCAGCACCGCCGCCTGCTATGGCTGCTGCTGCTCACGTTCGCCGGAACCACTCCGACAGCACCGCTGCCTGCTACTGCTCGTGTTCGCCGGCACCACACCTGCTATGGCTGCTGCTCCCCCTCATCACGACAGAAATTTAGAAGAGGTTCATACTCCTGCCAACGCTCTGATGGCCAGTGCGACGTGTACATCTTTAAGATGCTGCCATCAATGCTACATAAAGCATAAGATTGTAAAATATTATAAAAATGAAGTGAGGTCTCACTCAAGAATGCATTTCATTTCTGGATAATATTACCTCTGTTCCTAAATATAAGTAGTTGGGGGAGTTCAATTTACACTCCACCAACTACTTATATTTAGGAACGGAGGGAGTAGATTTTCTCATGAAGATGAAATCAAGTTATTACTTCAACTAAACTCCATCATCATTGAAACCCTATAACTTTAATTGCGATAGAAACACTGCCCTGTTAATTAGAAACAGAGATGTAACTCATATGACTCCCATTATTCTTGTAATAACAATAAGGCTAATCTATTAAGTGGACACCAAGTGTCCTTCATCGAATGAAATAAATACCGTGAACAAAAGCAGATTAAATGGAACAGAGTAGCCCGGTAGATGGGTTAACGATGATAGCTAGTTAATGCACTGCATTTCTCACAACAATCAAAAAGGTACAAACATGTCCACCGCTCCACATGAAGTTAGAGAAACCCCTAGCTCTATCTGTTACCCAAACTGATCTTAAGCACCAGGGTTCTAATAAGGAGGTCTTATCAAAAGACCCAATGATGGAAAATTAGAGAGACCAGAGTTCATTTCCACACACACACTAATATCATACTTCACATCATAGCAAATCTAGATGACAATATCATACTTCACAGTAGCTTACAGCAAATCTACTGCAAAAAACATCACAGGAGCTGCTTACCTTGGTGGCTCACGGCCAGGAGGAAGGGATGGGGAACGGGGCAGGCGGCGGCGGAAGGGAGGGCCGCCGGCAGCGGCGGACGGGAGGAACCTCTCCTCTGGTCGGCGGTGCAGGAGAGAGGGCCGGACGGGCGGGAAGGCTGGAGGGCCAGAGGTAGGGGACGGGAGGGGCGGAGGTACTGGACGGCGGGACGGGCGGAGCTAGGGGAAACCTGGAGGGGCGGAGGTACTTGACGGCGGGACGGGCGGAGCTAGGGGAAACCTGGAGGGGCGGAGGTACTTGATGGCGGGACGGGCGGAGCTAGGGGAAACCTGGAGGGGCGGAGGTACTTGACGGCGGGACGGGCGGAGCCAGGGGAAACCTGGAGGGGCGGAGAACACCGCGGAGGGCGCGCCGGAGGAGGGTCTGCCGGAGGGGCGGCGGCGGCAGTAACCCTAGCTTTGTGCGGGGGGGAGGGGAGCGCTGACTGCTTCGTTGGCTGGGAGGGAGGGGATCGAGTGCGAGAGGCTGTGCGGGGCTGAGCGTGGGCGGTTCTGTGCGGGACTGGGCGGTGGCAATTTGGACGTAATAAGGCCGACCCGCAAAAAAAAAGATAGCCCACCTCTTTGCCGTCTGCCAGCAGATGGCAAAGAATCTTTGCCGTCTGCTGGCAGACGGCAAAGATTCTTTGCCATCTGCTGGCAGACGGCAAAGAGGTGGGTGGGGTCCAGCGCTGTAACGGCCCACCAGCCCCACCTCTTTGCCGTCTGCCAGCAGACGGCAAAGAATCTTTGCCGTCTGCTGGCAGACGGCAAAGAATTGGCTGATGGCAACCAGGTTCTTTGCCATCAGCCAACTCTTTGCCATCTGCTTTCCCAAAGCAGACGGCAAAGAGCCTCTTTGCCGTCTGCCAGCAGACGGCAAAGAGCTGGCAGATGGCAAAGTAGCAGATTCCAGTAGTGTATGTGATGATACTGATACATGGGACTAGAACCGATTGAAACTGGAATTCCACCAGAAATTTTATCCTATGCATTTGGTTCATCGTGATCAGAATTATATATATAATTTTTGGCCTCATGAAGGAGAAAGCATCGCTCAAGCTTGGGGGAGGCTTAAGTACATGATGTACACATGCCCCAATCATGAGCTCTCAAGAGAAATTATCTTACAGAATTTTTATGCTCGGCTTTCTCATGATAATCAAACCATGCTCGATTCTTCTTCGACTGGCTCCTTTATGAAGAAAACTATTGAATTCAGATGGGATCTTCTGGAAAGAATTAAACGCAACTCTGAAGATTGGGAACTCACTACTGGAATCAGAGAATTTGCCATCAGCCAGTTCTTTGCCGTCTGCTCAACCTGGGAGCATCAGGTCTGACCATTTGGTCATTCTGCCGTCTGCCAGCAGACGGCAAAGACTAGCCTGACAGATGGCAAAGACTAAGCAGAAGTGACGGTTAGCCACGGTCTGCTGACGTCATAGGGCTGACGGCAAAGTTTGCCGTCCGTCGGCAGACAGCAAAGTCTGCCGTTAGCCACCTAACGGGGCTAACCGCTATTCTTTGCCGTCCATGATCTTTGCCGTCAGCTTGGCCAGGAAAGCGGACGGCAAACTTCTTTGCTGTCAGCTATTTTTACGCAGACGGCAAACAAAGTCATTACCGTGACTTTCAGTGCCGGAAGTGTTTGCCGTCCGTGGCAGACGGCAAAGACGTTTGCCGTCGGTGGCCTGGTGCTTTGCCGTCTGCTATGGCAGACGGCAAATTAGCTGATTCCTGTAGTGACTCGACAAAGGTAATGAGTCAGGTATAATACTTGAGTTCGATTGTGTTAAATCTTTTATGGATACTGATGCTTTTCGTAAGTTTAGCACTAAATATGGACTTGACTCTGAGATAGTAGCTTCCTTTTGTGAATCATTTGCTACTCATGTTGATCTCCCTAAGGAGAAGTGGTTTAAATATCATCCCCCTATTAAAGAAAAGATTGAGGAACCCGTTAGTGTTAAAGAAGAAACAATTGTTTACCATGTTGATCCAGTTGTGCCTACTGCTTATATTGAGAAACCACCTTTTCCTGTTAGGATTAAGGAACATGCTAAAGTTTCAACTGTGGTTAACAAAAGTAATATTAGAGCACTTAGACCCTCTGAACAAATTAAAGTTGAACCTAATGTTGCTATGGTTAAAGATCTCTTGGTCGATAATATAGATGGGCATGTTATTTACTTCTGTGATGAAGCAGCTAGAATTGCTAAACCAGATCCTAAAGATAAAAACAGACATGTACTAGGCATGCCTGTTGTCTCTGTTAAAATAGGAGATCATTGTTATCATGGCTTATGTGATTTGGGTGCCAGTGTGAGTGCTATTCCGTTTACCTTATATCAAGAAATTATGAATGATATTGCACGTGTTGAAATAGAGGACATTGATGTTACTATTAAGCTTGCAAACAGAGATACCATTACACCGCTTGGGATCGTTAGCGATGTTGAAGTCTTGTGTGGAAAAATAAAATACCCTACTGATTTTCTAGTCCTCGGTTCTCCACAAGATGATTTTTGTCCCATTATATTTGGTAGACCTTTCTTGAACACTGTCAATGCCAAGATTGATTGCGCTAAAGAAACTGTTAGTGTTAATTTTGGTGGTATGTCTCATGAGTTTAATTTCTCCAAGTTTCGTAGACAACCTCATGATAAAGAATTGCCTAGTAAAGATGAAATTATTGGTCTTGCTTCTATTGCCGTACCTCCTACTGATCCGTTAGAACAATATTTGCTAGACCATGAAAACGATATGCACATGAATGAAAGGAATGAAATAGATAGGATGTTCTTTGACCAACCACCTATCCTTAAACACAATTTGCCTATTGAAACTCTGGGAGGCCCTCCTCCACCTAAAGGTGACTCTGTATTTGAATTGAAGCAATTGCCTGATACATTGAAATATGCTTATCTTGATGAAAAGAAGATATATCATGTTATTTTTAGTGCTAACCTTTCAGAGCATGAAGAAAAGAGATTACTAAAAACTCTGAGGAAGTACCGCGCTGCTATTGGATATACTCTTGATGATCTTAAGGGCATTAGTCCCACTCTATGTCAGCACAAAATTAATATGGAGCCTGATGCTAAACCAGTTGTCGATCACCAACGATGATTAAATCCTAAGATGAAAGAGGTGGTAAGAACTAAAATATTAAAGCTTCTGGAAGCAGGTATAATCTATCCCATAGCTGATAGTAGATGGGTAAGTCCCGTTCATTGTGTCCCTAAGAAAGGAGGTATTATCATTGTTCCTAATGATAAAAATGAACTCATTCCACAAAGAATTGTAACTGGTTATAGGATGGTAATTGATTTTGGAAAATTAAACAAAGCCACTAGAAAAGATCATTACCCCTTACCTTTTATTGATCAAATGTTAGAAAGATTGTCTAAGCATACACACTTTTGTTTCCTAGATGATTATTCTGGTTTTTCTCAAATACCTGTATCACAAGCCGACCAAGAGAAAACCACCTTTACTTGTCCTTTTGGAACTTATGCTTACAGACGTATGCCTTTTGGCTTATGCAATGCACCTGCTACCTTTCAAAGATGTATGACTGCTATATTCTCTGACTTTTGTGAAAAGATTGTTGAGATTTTCATGGATGATTTCTCCGTTTATGGAACTTCTTTTGATGATTGCTTAAGCAACCTTGATCGAGTTTTGCAGAGATGTGAAGAAACTAATCTTGTCTTGAATTGGAGAAGTGCCACTTTATGGTGAATGAAGGTATTGTCTTGGGTCATAAAATTTCTGAAAGAGGTATTGAAGTTGATAAGGCTAAGGTTGATGCTATTGAGAAAATGCCATGTCCTAAAGATATTAAAGGTATAAGAAGCTTCCTAGGTCATGCTGGTTTCTATAGGAGGTTTATTAAAGACTTCTCTAAAATTTCTGGGCCTCTTACCAATCTTTTGTAAAAAGATGTTCCATTTGTTTTTGATGATGATTGTCTAGAAGCCTTTGAAACACTTAAGAAAGCCTTAACCACTGCACCTATTGTTCAACCACCTGATTGGAACTTGCCTTTTGAAATTGTGTGTGATGCTAGTGATTATGTTATTGGTGATGTTCTAGGACAGAGAGTTGATAAGAAATTAAATGTTATCCATTATGCTAGTAAAACTGTAGACAGTGCCCAAAGAAATTATGCTACTACTGAGAAAGAATTTCTAGCAGTTGTGTTTGCATGTGATAAATTTAGATCTTACATAGTTGATTCTAAAGTAACTGTCCACACCGATCATGCTGCTATTAAATATCTTATGGAAAAAAAGATGCTAAACCTAGACTCATTAGGTGGGTTCTATTGCTACAAGAATTTGACTTGCATATTATTGATAGAAAGGGAGCTGAGAATTCCGTAGCAGATAATTTGTCTAGAATGGAAAATGTTCTTGATGACCCACTTCCTATTAATGATGATTTTTCTGATGAACAGTTAGCTGTCATAAATGCTTCTCGTAATACTCCTTGGTATGCAGACTATGCTAATTATATTGTTGCTAAATTTATACCACCTAGTTTCACATACCAACAAAAGAAAAAGTTCTTCTTTGATTTAAGACATTACTTCTGGGATGACCCACATCTTTATAAAGAAGGAGTAGATGGTATTATTAGACGTTGTATACCTGAGCATGAATAGCAACAAATCCTACGGAAGTGTCATTCCCAGGCTTATGGAGGACACCATGCGGGAGACAGAACTGCACATAAGGTATTACAATCTGGTTTTTATTGGCCTACTCTTTTCAAGGATGCTCGTAAGTTTGTCTTATATTGTGATGAATGTCAAAGAATTGGTAATGTTGGTAGACGTCAGGAAATGCCTATGAATTATTCACTTGCTATTGAACCATTTGATGTTTGGGGATTTGATTATATGGAACCTTTTCCTAAATCCAATGGGTATACTGTTGGTGCAATAATTTGCCTCCTTATGTTTTGGAGATTGTTGACAAACAGTGAGGGACTAATATGTTTGCTAGTGCACACAGAGTAACAGGTCCCTGGAGTCAAGAGGAGTTTGGATTCAAACTCCGAAGAATATTCCCTGCGTGGCAGTGAAGGTTATCACCGAAGATTATGACGACAAGAGTGACCCCTCAAAAATTGCTGACGCAAAGCAATTCGTTCGGTGTTCGTCCGAAGAAAGTAGAAAGTGACTGCAGCCGAGGAGATTGAAGACGAAGTGAAGACACAGTATTCTTTTCGTCGTTTCTTTTCTCTTTCTTGAGTCACAGGACCACCGTACTATTAAGAGGGGTGTAGCGTTCGAAACTTTGATTCGCTGATGCTAAACCCAAATCCTATGAAAGTTGTGAGAGAAATCTCTTTGTGTTCCAAGCAAATACTTGCCAGCAAGAGACTGTGATCTTCTTCGCTGCGAGAGATTTGTCTCTGACCAAGGAGTTAGCATTACTTGCTCCACAAGTAATGTTACCGTTGCTCTGAAAATCTGACCGTTGTGAACGTGTCGGTTGGCCATTGGCTGGACCGCGTGTCCAAAATGATCATTTCCCATCAGGGAAGGCTGCGGCTATAAATAGCCACCCCGCATCGGCGTTGTCCGGTGGCTGCTCCGTTTGATTCTGAGAAGATTGTTGAGCAACCCCCTCTCCGAGAGATTTGAGTTTAAAATCCATCGAGAGAAAACCCTAGAGCCGAAAAATTAGATATTGGTTTAGCATCACTCGAATCTAAGTCCAGTACTCTCCGCCTATTACTCTTGAGAGCTGCGAACTCTCTAGACGGTTAGGTGTCAATTTCTTCAGAGACCAAGAGTAATTGTGGTTCTCGAAGAAGAAGTCTGTAAAGGTTCGGAGATCGCCTCAAGCATCTACCACGAGTAATCGGCATTGGTTGTCGAACCAATTGTCGAGGAGAATAGGGCGAAGAGAGTTTATCTTCTGTGTGAAATCACAACCCCTCCAACCAGACGTAGTCCTATTGCAGAAGGGCGAACTGGTCTACCAAATACCCTGTCGCCATCGAGCATCACTGGTCACCTCCACTACCCTCTTTTACATCCGAACTGTGACATATGACATATTTCAAACATGTGATTTACCTCGATGCATGCTGTTAGTTTCCATTCGGTAGTTTGTGCTCGCTCACTGCATACTGTTTTCATTCGTTCCGCTGCTAGGTTCCGAGAGTTTTGATATTTCCGAAGAAAATTTAAAACTCCCATTCACCCCCCCCCCTCTGGTAGACATACTTCGTTCCTACAATTGGTATCAGAGCAAGGTACTCCTTGACTCTGCTCATTTTGGTCTAACCACCTTGGATTTTAAGTATGTCTTCAGTGAGCTACAAGTCGCACCTCAAGATTCCCATCTTCGATGGGACGGACTATCCCTTCTGGAAGGAGAAGATGAAGATCCGTCTCCGAGCTATTGATGATGATATGTGGAATGTGGTGCAAAATGGATTCACGGTTGAAGTGCCCTAGGTCCCCACTGACCACGAGAAGAAACTCATTCAGATGGATGCTCAAGCTAAAGATAAAATTGGTGGCCATCTCTCTCGTGCTCAATTCCTTCGCTACCGTCAGTGTGAAACTGCTGAGGAATTGTGGGACATTCTCGAGAAGATTAATGAGGGCGTTTCAACTCAGAAGGAAGCTCGCATTGATACTCTTCGGGCAAAGTTCAATAGGTTCAAGCGTATCGGAAATGAAAGCTGCCAGCAAACCTTCGATCGTCTGAGTGACATTGCTAACGAGCTACAAGGTCTCGGCGCCAAAGACATCACTGACCACGAAGTTGTGAAGAAACTGCTCCGATCCCTTGACAGTTCGTTCGACACTCTAGTCCTGATGATTCGGGAACGAGCTGATTTCAAAGTTCTCGACTCTGCTGATATTATGGAAAGGCTAAACACCCACGAAGAACAAGAAGAAGAAAAGAGAGATCTCTATGGTTCAAGTCACCGAAAAAGTCATGCTCTCAAGGCTGTGGCTGATTCTTCATCAGAAGGAAATGCCGATGAAGATTTAGATGACCCCGAAAGGATCAGCAAGGATCTCGCACTGATCACAAAAAGATTCCAGCGCCTTCACAAGAAAAATCAGTTTCAGAAGAAAGGATCCAGCAACTCCGGCGGCTCCAAATCTTCATCAAAACCGACTGGAGATTACACCTGCTTCAAGTGCAAAAAGCCAGGGCATTTCATTTCGGACTGCCCTCTCTGGGAAGCTGAAATCCGTGCAAGTGGAAGATATGATTCAGGATACAACCATGGCAAAGGCAAGAGCAAAAGCTATGACTCCGATGATGAGATGAAAACAAAGAAGTTCTTCAAGAAGAAGGATGGTTCCTCCAAGTCCTCGTCAAGATCTTCCTTAAGGAATCCCTCCAATTCCTCATCCAACCGCAAGAACACCTCTCGCAAGGCCAAGGCGTACATCGGCAAGGAAATGGATTCCAAAGAAGAAGCATCATCTGACAACGAAGAGGTTGAAGAATCCGATGAGGATTATGATTCCGGCATGGCTGGCATAGCATGTGCCTCTAGTCCTGCATCAAACTTCTTCGAGAATCATTCGAGCGACAACGAGTCTCCGGCGTATTGTTTCATGGCCAAAGCTTCGAAAGAAAAGGTATCCTCCAAACATCACAAAGCTCACTCAAGTGATCAATATTCTTCTGATGAGGATGACCATGCTAAACTGATCAAAATTGCCAATATTCCACAAAACTCTCTCGAGAAAATTGAGAAAACCCTCAGGAAGTCTGAAGGGTTGTTGGTTGAGGAGATGGAGAAAAATCAGTCGTTGACCGAAAAGCATTCCGCTCTCGAGTCTCGAATGAAAGAACTATCAGATCATCATGATTTTCTCTCACTTGACCACGAAAGATTGACTTATGATTACCTGAAACGGAAACAGGAACTTGAGTCGCTGAGAGAGGCTCATGATGATTTGATCAGAGAAAATTCTCTTCTCATCCAACAACTCAAAGAGAAACCTGAAGTGTTTGTACCACCTTGCTTAAAATGCCTTGAACACAGTAACGCTGAATCAAATGCTGAATCTTCTGAGAATGCTAACCCCTCGGTCGAGGAAAATGGTTCTGTTTCTGATGAAAATGCTAGGTTGAAGGATCTTCTTCAGACAGGAATGTTCAAGTCTCTCAAAGGGCATCAAACCCTGTGTGATGTTCTGAAGAAATCCATTCTTCACAAAAATCCCAGGAAGGAAGGTATCCGTTTCGAAAGGAAACTGAATGAAAATGGCTCCTACTGGGAACCTGATCAATATCCTCGCACTGTGTGCGTACCTGCTAAGAGCAAAACGCTCGATCCAGCTTTACTTTCGGGATATGACTCACCTATTCCTGAATACTCATATGATGATTCTCTGGACAACTATAAGCTGTTCAAAAATCAACGTGGTGAGGCTGTTGCTCGCTACGTTGGACCTAATAGCAGGAATGGTCCTCCTAAGGAAGCTATCTGGGTGCCTAGGAAAACTATCAAAGCATTACCTGTTACTAGGCTACTAACCATGTAGGAAGAAAATGCTCGATATATCCTTGAAAAGATTCGACGGAATGAGTACATACTTGCTTCACCCAACCATTATACTCATTCGTCTGGAACAAATTTCAATGCTTACTCTTTCGATTATACTCATACTTATTCAAGTCACAATTCGTATAATTATCGAAAGAAATCATATCCTGCTCGCTCATATGTTTCGAAGCCACCTAGAAAGATGTGGGTGGTTAAGAAAGCCTGATTTTTCTGCAGGACTATGTCTCCTGGTGTACCGAATGGATAATGCATGGATAGTGGATGCACTAGTCATATGACCGGAGACAAGTCGTTGTTTGTCGACCCCAACTTAATTGCTTCATCTGAGAAGTATATTACTTTCGGCGACAACAACAAAGGAAAGGTAATTGGGTTACGTAAAATTGCTCCAAGGACAAGAACATTGATGATGTTCTACTTGTTCAGTCTCTTGGATTCAATCTCATGTCAGTTGGCAAGCTTTGTGATCTAGGCATGCTAGTTCTATTCTCTAAATCCAAATGCATCGTCTTTATGGCCACTGACAATTCCTTCGTATTCGAGGGAAATAGAAAAGGTGATTTATATATTGTGGATTTCTCTAAGGGTCCCTCAGTCCGAACTTGCTTGCTTGCAAAAGCAACTGAAGGATGGCTGTGGCACCGAAGACTTGGTCATGCAGGTATGAGAAATTTGCAGACTCTCGTGAAGAAAAATCATCTTCGTGGTATTCCTGATGTGAAATTCGACAAGGATCGTCTCTGTGCTGCGTGTGAAGCCGGTAAATTGGCCAAGAAGCACCATTCATCAAAAACTGTCATGACCACAACAAGACCACTGGAAATTCTTCATATGGATTTATTCGGGCCTCAAAACTATGCAAGTTTCGGAGGCAGTCACTATGGTCTGGTTATTGTTGATGATTTCTCTCGATACACTTGGGTATTCTTTCTCGAAGACAAAACCTGCACCCAAGACATCTTCAAAAGATTCGCCAAGAAGGCTCAAAATGAATATGATGTGCGAATTAAGCATGTTAGAAGCGACAATGGTACTGATTTCAAAAATACTCATATCGAAGATTTTCTCGATGAAAATGGTATCACTCATGAATTCGCTGCCGCATACACTCCCCAACAGAATGGAGTTGTTGAGCGAAAGAATAGAACTCTCATTGAAATGGCGAGAACAATGCTCAGTGAGTATAAAACTCCCATTCGTTTCTGGGCTGATGCTATTAACACTGCTTGCCATGTTGTTAATCGTGTTTATCTTCACAAATTCCTTAAGAAAACTTCATATGAACTTATCACTGGCAAGAAACATAATGTTTCTTATTTACGTGTTTTTGGTGCACCTTGCTATATTCGTGACATGAATCATAATTCTAAGTTTGCACCTAAGGCACATGAAGGTTTTCTTCTTGGTTATGGCTCGAACTCGCATACTTATCGTGTCTATAACTCTCATCACGGGAAAGTTATGGAAACGGTAAATGTGCGGTTTGATGAATCTAATGGCTCCCAAAAGGAGTACCTGCCTAATGTGATAGATGAACCTCCGATTTCGGATGCTATTCGGCAAATGGCTATTGGGGACGTCAGGCCAGTCAAAGGAAATACACCCGACTCTTCCGATGATGATGCTCCCATAACTCGACGAACACGCCAATCTACTGCCGAAGAAAATGCCGCACCGAACACAAATGGAAACCCAAATGCAAATGCACATGCCGATCAAAATGGCAATTATGATAAAAATGGCGATACCAATGCCAATCCTGATGCTGATACTGAGGAAAATGAAAATGATCATCAAGAAGGAAATCCTCTCCCACGAGTGGCAAATCAAGTTGACCCTGCATTAATCCTCGAAGATCTCGAGAATCCAGGTTACCGACCCACAACTCGCTCTCGCACTCGTTTGGCTAACTACTGTGGCAGTTTCTCTTTCGTCTCATTGACAGAACCCACCAAGTATGAAGATGCTATGAATGATCCCGATTGGATGAATGCTATGCAAGAAGAGTTGGTGCAATTCGAATTGAATGATGTGTGGGAATTGGTTGACAAACCGAATCCTAAGAAGCACAATATCATCGGCACAAAATGGATTTTTCGGAACAAGCAAGATGAAAATGGCATTGTTGTGAGAAACAAAGCACGTCTTGTCGCTCAAGGGTATACATAGGTAGAAGGTATTGATTTCGATGAAACATATGCTCCTGTTGCTCGCCTTGAGGCAATTCGTATTCTTCTCGCTTATGCAAATTACAATGATATTCTTCTTTATCAAATGGATGTGAAAAGTGCTTTCCTCAATGGTGAAATTGAAGAGGAAGTATATGTTAGGCACCCACCTGGCTTTGAAAACCCTCAGTTTCCTAACAAACTTTTCAGGTTGAAAAAGGCCCTATATGGGCTGAAGCAAGCCCCTCGAGCTTGGTATGACACGCTGAAGAGGTTTCTGCTCGACAAAGGGTTTAAGCCAGGATCCACTGATTCCACTCTTTTCACTCGTGCTATTGATGGCGATCTATTCGTATGTCAAATCTATGTGGATGATATTATTTTTGGCTGCACTAACAATGCCTGCAGCATGGAATTCGGGTGAATGATGTCCGAGAAATATCAAATGTCAATGATGGGGGAACTCAAGTTCTTTCTCGGACTCCAAATTCGTCAACAGGACAATGGAACTTTCATATCTCAGGAGAAATATCTAAGAGATTGTCTGAAGAAGTTCAAAATGCAAGACTACAAACAGAAGGGCTACAAAACTCCCATGCCCACAAATGGCCAGCTGGACGCAGATGTGTATGGTAAAGATTACGATCAGAAAGTTTATCGTTCGATGATTGGTTCTTTGCTTTACTTATGTGCATCCAGACCTGATATTATGTTGAGTGTTTGTATGTGTGCTCATTTTCAAGCTGCACCGAAAGAATCGCATCACCAAGCAGTCAAGCGTATTCTGAGATATTTGGCTCACACCCCCACCTTAGGTTTATGGTATCCTAAGGGAGCACAGTTTGACCTCGTTGGATATTCAGACTCAGATTATGCAGGTGACCGGGTTGACAGGAAATCTACTTCGGGGACATGCCATTTCCTCGGTAGATCATTGGTATGTTGGTCGTCAAGGAAGCAGAATTGTGTCTCGCTCTCCATGGCTGAGGCCGAATATATTGCTGCTGGCGCTTGTTGCACTCAGTTATTATGGATGAAGCAGACTCTGAAGGATTATGGCATCAAGGTCAAGAAGATTCCTCTATTGTGCGACAATGAAAGTGCGATCAAAATTGCACACAATCCTGTGCAGCACTCTCGCACCAAGCATATTGAGATCAGACATCATTTCCTATGCGATCATGTTGCTCGAGAGGATATTGTCATCAGTCACGTCAATACCGAAGAGAATCTCGCCGATATCTTCACCAAGCCTCTCGATGAGAAAAGATTCTGTGCGTTACGGTGTGAGCTAAATATCCTAGATTCCGCGAACGTGCAGTAAGCTGGACTCGGCACCCGTACCATCACTTCCACATCTTAGAAGAAATGGGTGCATAACACTCGAAGAGTTTGAAAATTTCGACAACGTGAAATTTTCTTTCTGAGAGTGAATACATTAACGAAGAACTAGACTAACCGGGTGCCACGATAATTGTGCGATGCTCGGGGTCATACAGTTCTTATACGGTGTGTAACGCCACCACAATTTCTATTCGTTGAGTTGCGTTTGAAGATTTTGCGTCTATCTGAATGCTTTTCACTCATTGTTTTTTTCTCGGGTGTTTGTGTTTCCTCGTCTGAGTGAAAAACCTAGGACCCTGTTTTCCCTCCATTCTATCTCTTCCAGTCTATGTTGTTCCGTTATGAATGCACAAAATTCATCTGGAAATGAAACTTTATCTGGTGTCCCTGACCACGTTAAAGTTTTGGTCCGAACTTAATCAGTTTTGGCGTAAGCCGTCCAAAATTTGGGGTTTCCCGCTCAAGTCTAGACCACGTTCTTTGGTGACGGTTGCCACATGCTCCTCATCAACTGCCAGGTTATCTGGTCCGTTGAATCTCAATAGTCCACTGACTGTGGCCGTCCGATCAGATTTACTGAGTGCGGTTATTTCCTCCTCGCATATAAATACTGTGCCGTCACCCTCCTCGTTTCACTTCGCATATTCCCCATCGCCACCTTCCGAAGCCCTACGGCACTGCTCCTCCTCGAGCTCGCCGACGTCGACCATCTTCGCCGCTTCGCTGCCAGAAAGAGGTCGCCGGAGTCATTCCTCGCCGCCGCGGATCATCTTCCTCTCCGCGCCGCCGTAGTTGTTGCACATCACCGAGTTAGGGTATGTGTAGTGCGAACTCGTTCTTCCATTCATCCTGTTCGAGTTCGTCCGCAGTAGAAATTGCTTATTTTTACTGCATTTCCCAGATCTTTGCTGATAGGTAACTTATGCGGATGTGGTTTGTAGTTGTCCCTCGCATCCAAAAATTTCAGATCTAGGGTTTGTGTTATGTCTCGTACGAACGGAATGCTTAGCACGTTTACTAGTATTTTCTCCGAACCTACTAGTTCGTTCTACACATTTCTTTCGCCCGAAACATTTCTCAAAGTCTGCATCTATTTCTTCATCAAAAACGATTTCTTTTTCAAAATCTTCGCTGTGTGCATTCGTAACCCTATCCCCATTTTCCCTCGCATCTATCTATGTTCACAGGAAAATGCAGTCAGTTGAGGATTCAGCTAAACCAGTTAGCATGGCTGACCGAGATGATGCAGTTCTGGGCACTGCTGATGAATCCAAAGCTCCGAATGCTAAGGGCCCAACGGTAGGCCCATCAACCAGCAAGCAAAAAAGGACCGATCAAAATGACATCGAGCAAGAAGAGACTGCTCCGAAGAAGAAGAGGGGTGGTAGACAGGCTTACACCAACACCGCCGAATACATCTCTAATGATCGATATGACACTGTTCCAGGAGAAACCAAACATCAGAGAGATACACGTCAACAATGGATTCGCCGCCACTGGGTGCGCAAGTGGTTCAACTATGAATTTGTTCATCCTCGGTTTGCTCAGAACTTTGCATTTCATCCACCATGGGGTGACTGCCGGGAAATTTCTCTCATCAAGCCAAATGGTCCCCAAGAAAGACCACCTCCTCCAACGAATGCTCATGAGTCATCTCTTCGTACACCCGCATCTTATCCTGATGAGCTTGCTAAGTGACAGCGCAATGCCATCAAGCGAGCCCAGAGGGCCGAAAAACAAAAGGCTCGTGAACAAGAAAACCTTCGCCTTCTCAAAGATGATGTGGAGAAGAAAAAGGCCGAAGGAAAATCTGAAGGTCGTACCAAACGAAAGCATGATCCCAGTGTTGCTGCAAAGAGAAAGAGCGCACCAAAGAAGAAAAAGGCTGAACCTGCTGATGATATTCGAATGGATGATTCTTTGGCTGATGATGATGATCCTCCGCTCACCAAGGAAGAAGTTGCTGCTACCCTCAGCGAGGAAGTAAACATTACCACATCAACTGTGCTGCCTGATCTTCGGGTTAACCTGGTCCCAGAAGCACCCCCGAAGAAGATCCCAAATAGAAAGACCCCTGCTACCACTGTCACGATGAAGCAGCATGTGAACACAACTCCTCATCCAGATGCTATAAATTTGAAGGATTTGGTAGTTGACGCTCATGTGAGTTCTGCAAAGCCAGGCGAAAATATTCCCATGCCTAACCTGAAGAAAATCAAGGCGCCTACCGAGAAAGTTGCTCCACCAGCTACTGCTCCGAAGGAAAAGGCTGCTTAGTTTGCCCCTACCTTGACTCAGCCATTGGCTTCTAAGCCTCCCTCCGAGCAAGCTGTTGTCCCGACTGCTCCCTCAGTCAAGTCTGATGCTCCTCATTATTATGATCACATATTCATCATGGAACAGCTCGATAAATTTGTGGACAATCCTTTCGATGGAGAAGTGGCATCTCTACCTATTCCTACCGAAGTTATTACTCAAGCCACTTCTGTAGTTCAAGAACTTCGAGAAGATGCAGTTGAGAAAAACTCTCTCTCGGCCGAGCTAATAGACCTTGATAATCGAATGAAAACTGCCTCTTCAAAATTTGTCATTAACGCACTCAAGGATTCCTACAAGGACATTAATCGTGCTATGACTCTCCTTCGACACCGAAGGTTACGCTTTCACACGGATCTAGAAGAAATTGTTTGGAAAATCTGTGATGAACATCAAGCCAAAGTCACTGGATACAATGATATGGTCAAGGGCCATATAGATCAAGTTGCTCAGCAAAAGAAAAAGCAACGAAAAAGAATTGCAACGAAAAATGCACCTCCTGCTCCGAAAAAACCATCACCTGTTCACCAAGTTGCTCAGTCTCCTGCTCCGCAAGAAAAATCTCCTGAGCCAGCTATTCTTTCGAACCCTCCAGGCAAGGACTCGGATGCTCCTCCCTCGCCAAGACCAACTGAATCAGTGCCTATGGCCTCCCCTGCTCGAGCTGATATTCCCTCGCAACAATTTGTCTCTGAGGAAGGTGAAATCCCTCGGTCCGAGCCCCAAGCTTCTCCGGCTCATGAAACGACAAAAGTCTCGGCTTCCCTTATAGTCGAGCAACAACAGATTCCCATTAAGCAACAACCTTCAGTGAATGAATCCGTCTCAGTGCCTACTGTGATTGAACCCGCTCTGCCACTCTCTACCTCAGCACCTCCCATAGTTGCAACGCCTGCTCCGTCTCCACTCAAGTTATCCATCGACACAGCTACCCGAATGCCAGATGTTGGTCCCTCCGAACAAAAATCTATCTCTGCTCGCCGCACGGACTCGGTTGTCTATGGTGATGAATATCTTTCTCCTGAAGAAGAACTCAAATATCCATACCCTCGTGAAGAACTGCCTTTGTTCTCGTCAGGCGCAGGCGCAAAAGGTCCTCTTTTCAATCGGAATGCGCATCCCAAATTCTTTCAAGCCAGTCCGTATGATGGGCCGCGCACTTCTGAATCGCCTCGTTTCTGGACTAAGGAACATGCCATCTATTACTCTCGGGTCCTCTATGAGAGCCGAAAGATATTTCCTCACAAATATCTGGACATCCCTGCCATGCACAACATTGGCTGTTTCAATCAATTGCTTCAGGATCTGGATGAATTCTGCCTCACCAAAGTCTTTGAGTTCGAGCACCCTTGGAACAGAGAAATTATTCTTCAATTCTATGCAACCCTAAATATCTCTGGCGATGAATCTGATAGCTCCAAATGGGTCATGGAATGGATGACCGAAGGGAAATGCATCAAATGCACCTCAACGGATTTTGTCTCGCACTTCCATTTCCCTCGCTTTGAGCACGGTAATACTGAAATTCGGGTTCATAACATTGATGTTATATCAGATGAAATTTTTCGGTGCATGATGGATCAAGAAAAGCTTCGTGACTACTCTGGTCCTTCCCGTCCAGAGCACTTAACATTCGAGAATCAAACGCTATTCCACATGCTCTCTTATACAATTTGCCCTCTGGCGGGTATGAATCTGGACAAGTCCATCTCAGATGTTCTTCGCAATGCTATCTATGCAATCTCTGAGCGATACATTTTCAATGTGGAAGACATGTTCCTACGCATTCTGAAGGATTCTGCTCAATATCCTTTCTGCATCAAAGTATTTGCACCATGGATCCAGAAAGTTGTTGATCATGCAATGCGCACAGTGTATCTTGCGAAGGAAAGCCATAAAAGCTTCATTCCTCCTGTTCGCGATACTTTGAAAGTCATGGATGATATCACTTTGGGCAAATCACCCGCATCAAGTTCTCAAGACTATCACAAGCAATTCGATGGGCCACGTCTGCCTCAGCGCGACCGAAAGATTTCGCCTCAACCTCCATCGCAACTTGAAGTTAGTTTGCGTACTGAACAACTGCTGCTGCAGCATATCGCTGAGGATCATCGCGAGAAAGAACATCTTGCCTCCGAGCTGAATGCTCTCAACAATCGCACGAGGATAATGCATCTGATAGCTGATGAAAACAAGAAGAGGCTCTGGAAATTGCTTCGCAAGTTCTTCACCGAGAAACAACTCCTAACTATCAATCTCCAAGAGCTCTATGATTACATTGACAAAGGCTTCACTGTTGAAGATTTCCAAGATCAGAGTACCCCTCCTCTGCCTACTCGTGAGCCGACAACAGATCTTCTTCATCTCAAGCTTCGCAAACTGCTTGACGAATCTGAAGCCACCTCACCGACAGAGAAACATGCCGAATGGAATATGCATTCCCGTGTTCCTCCTATGGCCACTCTAGCTCTTCCCTCGTCTGCTCAGCCCCGAGCTATTATTCCTGAAGGAAAATCTGTTGCTGCTGAAGACGAAGTCAATCCTGTCACTTCCAAAGAAGAACTCTCCTCAGATAGTTCATCTGGAGATGCCACCGACTAAACCGTTCTGCATTTTTGCCTCATGTTATTCGTCACCTTTTTGACACTTGTTGACAAAAAGGGGGAGAATTACATTGAGTCTCGATAGATTTGCTTTCGGTGTTTCGATTGACTTTGGTTTCGTGCGAGTTTGCAACTTCTGGTTTAAGCTTATCCGTACTATGTTGTAAATCTCGATAACTTCTGTGCCGTAATGTTTTTAACCCCTGCTGCTGCACCATTTCTCTCGAAGCATTTGTCTTGCAGGTGGAATTATCATCAAAAGTTATAATTGATTGCACTACGATCTCGATGGATTAAATCTCATCAGTGCGAATCAAAATGTCTCGAATGATTGAAATTTCCTCCATATTATTCAGATCTTGCAGGAAAATTTATCTCATAACTTTCTTCCCTGCATACATTTAGAGGGAGTCTATTTCATCTTCAGCAAAGTAACACTTACTCACTCTTGTTGAAATTCTTCTTTACTTATCTATCTTCACTTTGATGATTATCTGTTTTGTCATCAATCGTCCAAAAAGGGGGAGATTGTTGGTGCAATAATTTGCCTCCTTATGTTTTGGAGATTGTTGACAAACAGTGAGGGACTAATGTGTTTGCTAGTGCACACAGAGTAACATGTCCCTGGAGTCAATAGGAGTTTGGATTCAAACTCCGAAGAATATTCCCTGCGTGGCAGTGAAGGTTATCATCGAAGAGTATGACGACAAGAGTGACCCCTCAAAAATTGCTGACACAAAGCAATCCATTCGGTGTCCATCCGAAGAAAGTGACTGCAGCCGAGGAGATTGAAGATGAAGTGAAGACGTAGTATTCTTTTCGTCGTTTCTTTTCTCTTTCTTGAGTCACAGGACCACCGTACTATTAAGAGGGGTGTAGCATTCGAAACTTTGATTCGCTGATGCTAAACCCAAATCCTATGAAAGCTGTGAGAGAAATCTCTTTGTGTTCCGAGCAAATACTTGCCAGCAAGAGACTGTGATCTTCTTCGCTACGAGAGATTTGTCTCTGACCGAGGAGTTAGCATTACTTGCTCCACAAGTAATGTTACCGTTGCTCTGAAAATCCGACCGTTGTGAACGTGTCGGTTGACCATTGGCTGGACCGCGTGTCCAAAATGGTCATTTCCCATCAGGGAAGGTTGCGGCTATAAATAGGCACCCCGCACCGGTGTTGTCCGGTGGCTGCTCCGTTTGATTCTGAGAAGATTGTTGAGCAACCCCCTCTCCGAGAGATTTGAGTTTAAAATCCATCGAGAGAAAACCCTAGAGCCGAAAAATTAGATAGTGGTTCAGCATCACTCGAATCTAAGTCTAGTACGCTCCGCCTATTACTCTTGAGAGCTGCGAACTCTCTAGACGGTTAGGTATCAATTTCTTCAGAGACCAAGAGTAATTGTGGTTCTCGAAGAAGAAGTCTGTAAAGGTTCGGAGATCGCCTCAAGCATCTGCCACGAGTAATCGGCATTGGTTGACGAACCAATTGTCGAGGAGAATAGGGCGAAGAGAGTTTATCTTCTGTGTTAAATCACAACCACTCCAACCAGACGTACTCCTTTTGCAGAAGGGCGAACTGGTCTACCGAATACCCTGTCGCCATCGAGCATCACTGGTCACCTCCGCTACCCTCTTTTACATTCGAACTGTGACATATGACATAGTTCAAACATGTGATTTACCTCGATGCATGCTGTTAGTTTCCATTCGGTAGTTTGTGTTCGCTCACTGCATACTGTTTTCATTCGTTCCTCTACTGGGTTCCGAGAGTTTTGATATTTCCGAAGAAAATTTAAAACTCCCATTCACCCCCCCCCCCTCTGGTAGACATACTTCGTTCCTACATATACTCATATTTTAGTTGCTGTTGATTACGTTACTAAGTGGGTAGAAGCTATTCCAACTAGTAGTGCTGATCATAACACTTCTATTAAAATGCTTAAAGAAGTTATTTTCCCAAGGTTTGGAGTCCTGATACGTCTCCAACGTATCTTTAATTTATGAAGTATTCATGCCATGTTTATTATAGTTTTGTATGATTTTGGTGCACTTTTATATGACTTTTATATGATTTTTATGGACTAACATATTGACCTAGTGCCCAGTGTCAGTTGTTGTTTTCTGCTTGTTTTTGGTTTTCCAGAAAATACATATCAAACGAAGTCCAAATGCAGCAAAACTTTTTGACGATTTTTTCTGAAAGGAAACAGACCCAGGAAGCTTCGGAGGAGCAGCAGAAGAGCCACAGGGGCCCCACGAGCCACCTGGGCGCGCCTCGCCCCCCCGCCCCCCCCAGGCGCACCCTGGTGCCTCGTGGGCCCCCTGTGGCCCCTCTTCGCGTGATTCCAACACTGAAAAATCATATATATTCAGAAACCCCCAAAAGTTAACCTAGATGAGTTTTTACGCCGCCGCAAGCCTCTGTACCTCCACGATCTAATCTACAGCCCTTTTTCGGCACTCCGCCGGAGGGGGCAATCATCACCGGAGGCCATCTTCAGCATCCCGGCGGTCTCCATGACGAGGAGGGAGTACTTCACCCTCGGGGCTGAGGGTATGTACTAGTAGCTATGTGTTTGATCTCTCTCTCATGTTCTTGATATGGCACAATCTTGATGTATCGCGAGCTTTGTTAATATAGTTGGATCATATGGTGTTTCTTCTCTCTCTATCTTTGTTGTGATGAATCAAATCTTTTCCCTTTGAGGTTTCGTTATTGTCGGATTGAATATTCAGATTTGAGAACACTTGATGTATGTCTTGCATATGAATACCCGTGGTGATAATGGGGTATTATATTGATTCACTTGATATATGTTTTGGCACTCAACTCGTGGATTCCCGAGGTGACATTGGGGTAATCTATGCATAGGGGTTGATGCAGGTTTTCATTATCTTTTCTCAGATAGAAACTTTGGGGTGCTCCTTGAAGTTCTTTGTGTGGATTGAATATTATGATTATGAAGTTGTTTGATGCATATCGTATAATCAACTCATGGATACTTGTGGTGTGGAGTATCTAGGTGACATTAGAGTTGGTTGATGTGTGTCATATGGTGTTATTTTAGTACGAACTCTAGGGCTGTTTGTGACACTTATAGGAATAGCTCAAAAGATCGATCGGAAAGGATAGCTTTGAGGTGGTTTCGTACCCTACAAACAATTTCTATCTTATGTTCTCCGCTAATAGGAACTTGGGAGTGATTCTTTATCGCACGTTGAGGGATAATTATATGATCCAATTATGTTAGCATTGTTGAGAGATTGCACTAGTGAAAGTATGAACCCTAGGCCTTGTTTTCAAGCATTGCAATACCGTTTGTGCTCCATTTTATAACTTGCTACCTTGCGGTTTTTTTTATTTTCAGAATACAAAAACCTATATCTACTATCCATACTCCACTTGTATCACCATCTCTTCGCCGAACTAGTGCACCTATACAATTTACCATTGTATTGGGTGTGTTGGGGACACAAGAGATTTCTTGTATTTGGTTGCAGGGTTGTTTGAGAGAGACCATCTGTAACATCCCCATGTATTAAGCTACAGTGATCACCCTTTTGATAATGCCAAGTCACCATGATTAACAGTGCTTGATCATCATTTGAGTCATAGCCTGCTTTTGTAACCTGCTGTTGTTACTTTACCTGTCATCCTAAACTGCTTAGAATAGGTTGGTTAGTGATCCATCAGTGACCTCTCACCCTTGTCCCTGTTGCCCCGCTTTGTTACCGGTGCCTCGATCTTTGTGATCGATGTGCAGAGACCGTCACATCACCGCACATCCCCCCTTAGTTGTACGACTCTGCAGGGCTACTATCGAGTGCCGAGGGTGATACCTCGTACTGCACTCTTGATGATATCTCTGCAGTATAGTACATCGGTGGTGATTGCAGAGGGTGATTCCTCGCTCTTCCCTTCCCGATGATGACTCTGTCGTGCAACCCCACAAGTGTGGACCATCGAGGGTGATTCCTCCTGGTTCTCCTTGACGAATTACATCGAGTAGGATTCCAATGAGGGTGATTCCTCGGATCCCCACGATGTTATGGACACATGGATACTTTGACCTTTACCTCAGTACTTTGGGAAGTCGGGTTTGCCTGGAGGGCACCCGCGAGAGATTATTGTGGCGGAACGACAGGGCAGGTAGAGACCACCTAGGAGAGAGGTGGGCCTTGTCCCTAGTCATTGGACCGCGTGTTACCAAGTCGGAGCGACAGGGATCCTGTTCGTCTTCGCGAGTTACTAAACACGCCTAACGGATTTGGGTATTTGATCTGAGTTGGCCGCTGGCCATATACGCACTACCTGTTGGGGAACGTTGCATGGGAAACAAAAAATTTCCTACGCACACACAGGATCTATCCATGGTGATGAGCATCTACGAGAGGGAGAGTGAATCTACATACCCTTGTAGATCGCTAAGCGGAAGCGTTAAGAAACGCGGTTGATGTAGTCGAACGTCTCCGCGATCCAAATCGCAAGTCGTCCCTCGATCCGATCACGAACTAGTGTCGAACGGACGGCACCTCCGCGTTCAACACACGTACGGCTTGATGACGCCTTCACCTCCTCGATCCAGCGAGCGATGATGAAGTAGTAGATGAGTTCCGGGAGCACGACGGCGTGGTGATGGTGGTGAGGAACAATCTCTGCAGGCCTTCGCCAAGCACTGCGGAGATTATGACGGGAGAACTAGAGGGTTAGGGTTGCCGACACACGGCTTGGGAAATCTTAATGTGTCCCGTGTGCTAGCCCTTCCCCTCTATTTATATGTTGAGCCTTGGGGTCTAAACTTGGAGTAAAAGCCTCCTCCAGGTCGGTTTTACCCGCACAAGGTCGGTTTGGCCCGCAGGGAAAGAGTCCAACTCGGATTCCAGCAGTATCGCGCACAAGCGGTAGTACCGCTCACAAGCGGTAGTACCGCTTGAGCGGTAGTACCGCTTCACAGCGGTAGTACCGCTTACGCGGTAGTACTGCCTTACCAGCGGTAGTACTGCCTTACCAGCGGTAGTACCGCTTAAGGCAGCAGCAAAACTTCCTTTTGCACTTTCCAATACCTCGTGGGCTTTACCCCTTTGGCCTATATAAAGTGTTGTTGCACCCGAACACTTCGGTAAACATCCGGAACCTCTTCCGGTGAATTCCGGAACCCTTCCGGAGATCAAAACACTATTATCACATATATTAATCTTTACCTCCGGACTCTTCCGGAGACCCTCGTCATGTCCGGGATCTTATCCGGGACTCCGAACAACCTTCGGTCACCAACACAATAACTCAACTATACTAATCGTCACCAAACGTTAAGTGTGTAGACCCTGCGGGTTCGAGAACTATGTAGACATGACCGAGACACCTCTACGATCAATAACCAATAGCGGGACCTGGATGCCCATATTGGCTCCTACATATTCTACGAAGATCTTTATCGGTCGAACCTCTATGTCAAGGATTCAGTTAATCCCGTATGCTGTTCCCTTTGTTCTTCGGTATGTTACTTGCCCGAGATTCGATCGTTGGTATCTTTATACCTAGTTCAATCTCGTTACCGGCAAGTCTCTTTACTCGTTCCGTAATACAAGATCTCGTGGCTAACACTTTTAGTCACATTGCTTGCAAGGCTCATTGTGATGTTGTATTACCGAGTGGGCCCTGAGATACCTCTCCGTCACACGGAGTAACAAATCCCAGTCTTGATCCATGCCAACCCAACAGACACCCTCGGAGATACCTGTAGAGCATCTTTATAGTCACCCAGTTACGTTGCGACGTTTGATACACACAAGGTACTCCTCCGATGTCAGGGAGTTGCATGATCTCATGGTCATAGGAACAGATACTTGACATGCAGAAAACAATAGCAATAAACTGACACGATCATATGCTATGTTTATAGTTCGGGTCTTGTCCATCACATCATTCTCCTAATGATGTGATCCCGTTATCAAATGACATCTTATGTCCATGGCTAGGAAACCTTCATCATCTTTTGATCAACGAGCTAGTCAACTAGAGGCTTACTAGGGACACAGTGTTGTCTATGTACCCACACATGTATTTGAGTTTCCAATCAATACAATTATAGCATGGATAATAAACGATTATCATGAACAAGGAAATATAATAATAACTAATTTATTATTGCCTCTAGGGCATATTTCCAACAGTCTCCCACTTGCACTAGAGTCAATAATCTAGTTCACATCACTATGTGATTTACATTGTAATGAATCGAACACCCATGCAGTTCTGGTGTTGTTCATGTTTAGCCCTTGGAAGAGGTTTAGTCATCGGATCTGCAACATTTAGATTCGTGTGTACTTTGCAAATATTTATGTCGTCCTCCTTGATGAAATCGCGGATGGAATTGAAACGTCGCTTTATGTGTCTGGTCCTCTTGTGAAATCTTGGTTCCTTGGCTAGAGCAATGGCACCAGTATTATCACAAAACAGAGTCATTGGGTTAAGCGCACTAGGCACTACTCCAAGATCTGTCATGAACTCCTTCATCCAGACACCTTCCTTCGCCGCCTCCGAGGCAGCGATGTACTCCGCTTCGCATGTAGAATCAGCTACCACGCTTTGCTTGGAACTGCACCAGCTAACCGCACCCCCATTAAGAATAAATACGTATCCGGTTTGTGACTTAGAGTCATCCGGATCAGTGTCAAAGCTTGCATCGATGTAACCCTTTACGACGAGCTCTTGATCACCTCCATAAACGAGAAACATGTCCTTAGTCCTTTTCAGGTACTTCAGGATATTCTTGACCGCCGTCCAGTGTTCCATTCCTGGATCACTTTGAAACCTTCCGACCATACTTATGGCAAGGCTGACATCGGGTCTTGTGCACAGCATTGCATACATGATAGAGCCTATGGCTGAAGCATAGGGGATGACACTCATCTTTTCTCTATCTTCTGCAGTCACTGGGCATTGAGTCTTACTCAACTTCACACCTTGCAATACAGGAAAGAACCCCTTCTTGGACTGATCCATTTTGAACTTCTTCAAAACTTTATCAAGGTATGTGCTTTGTGAAAGTCCTATTAAGCGTCTCGATCTATCTCTATAGATCTTGATGCCTAATATGAAAGCAGCTTCTCCTAGGTCCTTCATTGAAAAACTCTTGTTCAAATATTCCTTCATGCTTTCCAACATTTCTATATTGTTTCCAATCAGTAATATGTCATCCACATATAATATTAGAAACGCTATAGAGCCCCCACTCACTTTCTTGTAAATACAAGCTTCTCCGTAAACTTGTATAAACTCGAACGCTTTGATCACCTCATCAAAGCGAAGATTCCAACTCTGAGATGCTTGCACCAGTCCATAAATGGATCGCTGGAGTTTGCAAACTTTGTCAGCATTCTCTGGATCGACAAAACCTTCTGGTTGCATCATATACAACTCTTCCTTAAGGAAACCGTTAAGGAACGCTGTTTTGACATCCATCTGCCAAATTTCATAATTGAAAAAGGCAGCTATTGCTAACATGATTCTGACGGACTTAAGCATCGCTACGGGTGAGAAGGTCTCATCGTAGTCAACTCCTTGAACTTGTGAAAAACCCTTTGCCACAAGTCGAGCTTTATAGACGGTGACATTACCGTCCGCGTCCGTCTTCCTCTTAAAGATCCATTTGTTCTGAATGGCCTTACGCCCTTCAGGTAATACTTCCAAAGTCCACACTTTGTTTTCATACATGGATCCCATCTCGGATTTCATGGCCTCTAACCACTTCTCGGAATCCGGGCCCATCATCGCTTCTCCATAGCTCGTAGGTTCATCATTGTCCAACAACATGACCTCTAAGACAGGGTTGCCGTACCACTCAGGAGCAGTACGCGTCCTTGTCGACCTACGAGGTTCGATAGCAACTTGATCCAAAGCTTCATGATCATCATCATTAACTTCCTCTTCAGCTGTTGTAGGCTCTACAGAAACATCTTTCTGCGCTGCGCTACTTTCAGGTTGAAGTAAAGGTTCAACAACCTCATCAAGTTCTATCTTCCTCCCACTCAATTCTTTCGAGAGAAACTCTTTCTCAAGAAATGTTCCGTTTTTAGCGACAAACACTTTGCCTTCGGATCTGAGGTAGAAGGTATACCCAACTGTCTCTTTTGGGTATCCTATGAAGACGCATTTCTCCGCTTTGGGTTCCAGCTTTTCAGGCTGAAGCTTTTTGACATAAGCATCACATCCCCAAACTTTAAGAAACGACAGCTTTGGCTTCTTACCAAACCAAAGTTCATATGGCGTTGTCTCAACGGATTTCGATGGTGCCCTATTTAAAGTGAATGCAACTGTCTCTAATGCATAACCCCAAAACGATAGTGGCAAATCAGCAAGAGACATCATAGATCGCACCATATCCAATAAGGTTCGATTACGACGTTCGGACACACCATTACGCTGTGGTGTTCCAGGCGGTGTCAGTTGTGAAACAATTCCACATTGTCTTAAGTGACTGCCAAACTCATAACTCAGATATTCTCCTCCTCGATCAGATCGTAGGAATTTAATCTTCTTGTTACGATGATTCTCAACTCCACTCTGAAATTATTTGAACTTTTCAAATGTTTCAGACTTGTGTTTTATTAAGTAAATATACCCATATCTACTTAAGTCATCAGTGAAGGTGAGAAAGTAACGATAACCACCGCGCGCCTCAATGCTCATCGGACCGCACACATCAGTATGTATGATTTCCAATAAGTCACTTGCCCGTTCCATTATTCCAGAGAACGGCGTTTTAGTCATCTTGCCCATGAGGCATGGCTCACATGTGTCAAGTGATTCAAAATCAAGTGACTCCAAAAGTCCATCAGCATGGAGCTTCCTCATGCGTTTTACGCCAATATGACCTAAACGGCAGTGCCACAAGAAAGTGGTATTATCATTATCAATTCTACATCTTTTGGCATCAATGTTATGAACATGTGTATCATTACTATCGAGATTTAATAAGAATAAACCCCTCACATCGGGTGCATGACCATAAAAGATATTACTCATATAAATAGAACAACCATTATTCTCTGATTTAAATGAGTAACCGTCTCGCAATAAACAAGATCCAGATATAATGTTCATGCTTAACGCAGGCACTAAATAACAATTATTCAGGTTCATCACTAATCCCGATGGTAATCGAAGAGTGAGCGTGCCGATGGCGATCACATCAACCTTGGAACCATTTCCCACGCGCATCGTCACTTCGTCCTTTGCCAGCCTCCGTCTATTCCGCAGTTCCTGTTTTGAGTTGCAAATATGAGCAACCGCACCGGTATCAAATACCCAGGCACTACAACGAGAGTTGGTAAGGTACACATCAATAACATGTATATCATATATACCTTGTTTGTTGTTGGCCGCCTTCTTGTCAGCCAAATACTTGGGGCAGTTCCGCTTCCAGTGTCCAGTTCCCTTGCAATGAAAGCACATAGTTTCTGGTTTGGGTCCAGCCTTGGGTTTCTTCACGAGAGGAGCAACTGCTTTGCCACTCTTCTTGGAGTTACCCTTCTTACCCTTTCCATTTTTCTTGAAACTAGTGGTTTTATTGACCATCAACACTTGATGCTCCTTCTGAATTTCAGACTCAGCGGCTTTCAGCATCGCAAACAGCTCGGCGACTGACTTGTTCATCCCGTGCATGTTATAGTTCAACACGAAGCTCTTGTAGCTAGGTGGCAATGATTGAAGAACTCTGTCAGTGATAGCCTCTGGCGGAAGGGGCATCCCCAATTCAGCCAGACGGGTGGAGTACCCAGACATTCTGAGTACGTGATCACTGATAGACCCGTTCTCCTCCATCTTGCAAGCATAGAACTTATCGGAGATCTCATATCTCTCGATCCGGGCATTCTTCTGAAAGATAAACTTCAACTCTTGGAACGTCTCATATGCTTCATGACGTTCAAAACGTCTTTGAAGTCCCGGTTCTAAGCCATACAATATTGCACATTGAACTATTGAGTAATCTTCAGAACGAGCCTGCCAGGCGTTCACAACGTCTAGAGGCTCAACTGGAGCGGGTGGATCACCAAGCGGTGCATCAAGGACATAAGCCTTCTGGGAAGCCGTAAGGATAATCCTTAGATTACGGGCCCAGTCCACAAAGTTACTTCCATCATCTTTCAACTTAGCTTTCTCTAGGAACGCATTAAAATTCAGGGGTGCTACTGCGCGAGCCATGATCTACAACATAAATATAGCAAAGACAACTTAGACTATTGTTCAAGATAATGAGTTTAGTTAATCATATTACTTAAAAACTCCCACTCAAATTGACATCCCTCCGGTCATTCGAGTGTAATATGATCCAAATCCACCAACTCAAGTCCGATCATCACGTGAGTTGAGGTGGTTTCAATGGTGAACATCTTCATGTTGATCATATCTACTATATGACTCATGTTCGACCTTTCGGTCTCTTGTGTTCCGAGGCCATGTCTGTACATGCTAGGCTCGTCAAGTTTAACCCGAGTGTTCGAATGTGCAACACTGGCTTGCACCCGTTGTATGTGAACGTAGAGTCTATCACACCCGATCATCACGTGGTGTCTCGAAACGACGAACTTTCGCAACGGTGCACACTCGGGGAGAACACAATTTTATCTTGAAATTTAAGTGAGGGATCACCTTATAATTCTACCGTCGTCCTAAGCAAAATAAGATGCATAAAAGGATTAACATCACATGCAAATCATAAGTGACATGATATGGCCATGAACTTGTGCTTTTGATCTCCATCTCCAAAGCACCGGCATGATCTCCATCGTCACCGGCATGACACCATGATCTCCATCATCTTGATCTCCATCAACGTGTCGCCATGAGGTTGTCGCGCCGACTGTTGCTTCCACGACTATTGCTAACTCATAGCGATAAAGTAAAGCAAAACGACGAAAATAATTAAAGACAACTCTATGGCTCCTGCCAGTTGCCGTACTCATCGACATGCAAGTCGTGATATTCTATACAACACATGATCATCTCATACATCACATATATCTCATCATGTAATTGGCCATATCACATCACAACATACCCTGCAAAAACAAGTTAGACGTCCTCTAATTGTTGTTGCAAGTTTTACGTGGCTCCTACGGGTTTGCAAGAACCGTTCTTACCTACGCATAACCACAACGTGGTGTAGTGATTGCTTTTTGATCTTCTAAAAGAACCCTCTTCATTGAAATCGATTCAACTAAAGTGAGAGAGACAGACACCCACCAGTCACCTTTATGCAACGAGTGCACGTAGCGGTGAAACCTGTCTCGCGTAAGCGTACGCGTAATGTCGGTCCGGGCCGCTTCATCTCACAATACCGCCGAATCAAGTATCAACTAGTAACGGCAAGCAATATGTATACACCCACGCCCACAACTCGTTTGTGTTCTACTCGAGATCTCATCTACGCATAGACCTGGCTCATGATGCCACTGTTGGGGAACGTTGCATGGGAAACAAAAAATTTCCTACGCACACACAAGATCTATCCATGGTGATGAGCATCTTCGAGAGGGAGAGTGAATCTACATACCCTTGTAGATCGCTAAGCGGAAGCGTTAAGAAACGCGGTTGATGTAGTCAAACTTCTCCGCGATCCAAATCGCAAGTCGTCCCTCGATCCGATCACGAACTAGTACCGAACGGACGGCACCTCCGCGTTCAACACACGTACGGCTTGATGACGCCTCACCTCCTCGATCCAGCGAGCGATGATGAAGTAGTAGATGAGTTCCGGCAGCACGACGGCGTGGTGATGGTGGTGAGGAACAATCTCTGCAGGGCTTCGCCAAGCACTATGGAGATTATGACAGGAGAACTAGAGGGTTAGGGTTGCCGACACACGGCTTGGGAAATCTTAATGTGTCCCGTGTGCTAGCCCTTCCCCTCTATTTATATGTTGAGCCTTGGGGTCTAAACTTGGAGTAAAAGCCTCCTCCAGGTCGGTTTTGCCCGCACAAGGTCGGTTTGGCCCGCAGGGAAAGAGTCCAACTCGGATTCCAGCAGTATCGCGCACAAGCGGTAGTACCGCTCACGAGCGGTAGTACCGCTTGAGTGGTAGTACCGCTTCACAGCGGTAGTACCGCTTACGCGGTAGTACTGCCTTACCAGCGGTAGTACCGCTTAAGGCAGCAGCAAAACTTCCGTTTGCACTTTCCAATAAATCGTGGGCTTTACCCCTTTGGCCTATATAAAGTGTTGCTGCACCCGAACACTTCGGTAAACATCCGGAACCTCTTCTGGTGAATTCCGGAACCCTTCCGGAGATCAAAACACTATTATCACATATATTAATCTTTACCTCCGGACTCTTCCGGAGACCCTCGTCATGTCCAGGATCTTATCCGGGACTCCGAACAACCTTCGGTCACCAACACAATAACTCAACTATACTAATCGTCACCAAACGTTAAATGTGTAGACCCTGCGGGTTCGAGAACTATGTAGACATGACCGAGACACCTCTACGATCAATAACCAATAGCGGGACCTGGATGCCCATATTGGCTCCTACATATTCTACGAAGATCTTTATCGGTCGAACCTCTATGTCAAGGATTCAGTTAATCCCGTATGCTGTTCCCTTTGTTCTTCGGTATGTTACTTGCCCGAGATTCGATCGTCGGTATCTTTATACCTAGTTCAATCTCGTTACCGGCAAGTCTCTTTACTCGTTCCGTAATACAAGATCTCGTGGCTAACACTTTTAGTCACATTGCTTGCAAGGCTCATTGTGATGTTGTATTACCGAGTGGGCCCTGAGATACCTCTCCGTCACACGGAGTAACAAATCCCAGTCTTGATCCATGCCAACCCAACAGACACCCTCGGAGATACCTGTAGAGCATCTTTATAGTCACCCAGTTACGTTGCGACATTTGATACACACAAGGTACTCCTCCGATGTCAGGGAGTTGCATGATCTCATGGTCATAGGAACAGATACTTGACATGCAGAAAACAATAGCAATAAACTGACACGATCATATGCTATGTTTATAGTTTGGGTCTTGTCCATCACATCATTCTCCTAATGATGTGATCCCGTTATCAAATGACATCTTATGTCCATGGCTAGGAAACCTTCATCGTCTTTTGATCAACGAGCTAGTCAACTAGAGGCTTACTAGGGACACAGTGTTGTCTATGTACCCACACATGTATTTGAGTTTCCAATCAATACAATTATAGCATGGATAATAAACGATTATCATGAACAAGGAAATATAATAATAACTAATTTATTATTGCCTCTAGGGCATATTTCCAACACTACCACCACGTGGGATAATGGTTATGGGACCCTCTACGTCATATGTATCAGTTGAAAGCTCTTCAGATGTCACAGCTCAGAGATGCGGGCTGATTGTTGGGGTGGGCTGGTTACATCACTTGTGTATACAGTGTCGCGCCTGGGACCTGACCACCCACGCAACGTGCAAGAGTGCAAAGGGCGATGGCCCAAGACCCCTTCGCACTTAGGATTTAGACCGGCGTGCTGACCTCTCTGCTGAGCCTAGGTAGGACTGCGTCGTGTTGATTACCCGAGGCCGGGTATTACCTAGCAAGTGTGTCTGGCCAGATGTAATCGAGCGTGCTAGGTAATAGTAGTGCACCCCTGCAGGGAAGTTATCTATTTGAATAGCCGTGTCCACGGTAACAGGACGCTCAGTGTTGTATCCCGATCTACTACAACTTGAACTGAATACATGTTACTTTAACTGTAAGCTCCGGGATCGCTTTCTCGCAGGGAGTCGAGGAAGGATCTCTGGGCTTTGCTATTACATGCTTGTTACTTTATAAAATTCTAATCTGCACTCTTCTAATGCTGCAAGACGTTGAAGATGCTAGTCTTCGATAGGCTAGGCTTTCCCCCTCTGTTCTGGCATTTCTGCAGTTTAGTCCAAAGATGTAGCCCCATTCCTTTGATACCGATGCATACTTAGCATTGTTCTGATGTCAATCTTGTGAGTACTTTGGATGAGTACTCACGGTTACTTTGCTATCTGTTTTCCCCATACCCGATTGTTGCGATCACACGACGGAGCCCCAGAGCAGGAGATCCCCGGTGGAGCCTACTACTACGTGGAGACCGACGACCAGGAGTAGACTCGGAGGCTCCCAGGCAGGAGGCCTGCGCCTTTTTGATCAGTGTCGTTGTTATGCAAGCCTTCTTAAGGCAAACTTGTTTACTTTATGTCTGTACTCAGATATTAATGTTGCTTCCGCTAACGCTTGATCGCGAGCTTATGTATTCAAGCCCTCGAGGCCCCTGGCTTGTAATATGAAGCTTGTATGACTTTTATTTGTGTTTAGAGTTGTGTTGTGATATCTTCCCGTGAGTCTCTGATCTCGATCGTGTGCATTTGCGTTTATGATTAGTGCACGGTCGAGCAGAGGGCGTCACAAGTTGGTATCAGAGACGACTGCCTGTAGGAAGCCCCTTTCCAACTCCTTGGCCGAAGTTGAGTCTAGACTTTGAAAACTATTTTACTAACATGGCTGTGTGGCTTACGGGCCCACGTCGCCAAAGGGTGGTATTAGGATCCTTTATTCTGCACCTTTACTCTGGGATTCTATACTCTCCTCTATTCGGGTTAAAGTTTTGCTAACACTAACAATAGGTTCTCGTATTCACATTCACCCGGAGAGCTGGATTGTCTGCAACTATTCCTTTCCATTGGTCTGTTGAATCAGATCATCACATTTTCCTTTCCATTGGTTTGTTTAACCTTTCTTGTAATCTAGCTTTTATCTAAGCAGTAATGATTCCCTACTTATGCAAACACCTCGGTGTACCACTCAATCGGTAACACCATGTTACTATTGTTGTTGGGATTCAGATAACCAACGGTGGATGAGAACTTTGCCTATTGTTCCGCCTCGTCTTAACGAGCAAGAAAATTGTTCTCTTCGTCCCTCGCCCTTGGTACCGACGTTGTTGCCAACATAGCAGATAAACTATCATCTGACGTGCCTTACTATCATGGCCGTGCAAGATGTCACTGCCTTCCCACTCTTAATCGACACTCACCACAGTTCCACAGGATCGAAACCTGACTCTCCTGTACATCCTTGATCCCAAAGATACCCCTTACCCCACCTCCTAAATTCTTGGGACGAGAATTTCTTTTAGAGGAGGAGAATTGTAACATCCCCATGTATTAAGCTACAGTGATCACCCTTTTGATAATGCCAAGTCACCATGATTAACAGTGCTTGATCATCATTTGAGTCATATCTCATTTCAAGTTCCAGTTCAAATTGAAATTCAAATTTAAAGTGAATTTAAAAGTTGTTCAAGTCGAGGAACTAAATAGTTCATAATATTGTAAATATTCCCAAAGCAATTGTAAAAATAAAATCAACATTAATTGAATTATTTAAATGACTCTAACATCCTAAAACAGTAACAAAATAGCAATATTTAATCCATTTCATTTAATCCAAAAATTAAATGAAATCATTTTGCCTCCAAACCTTTTATGTCAGTGCTAGACATTGCACTGTATTTGTGTGGCTAAGTCACATATTTTACAAAAGTGAAATGGTGGCCAAACATTTAGCAAAACAGAAAAGGAAAAATCAAAACAGAAAAGAAAAAGATAAAAGAAAGTGGGCACTGTGCTAGTGGGCTTAAGTCCTACAGTGCAATTCGGCCCGGCCCGGCTAGGCCTTCTCCCTCCTCCCACAGGCCAGAAGCCATGGCGTGCGGCCGAAGCCTGCACGCCGTCCACGCGCTCGATCTCGCGATGTCGATCATCCGACGACTCCCCCGGGAGGATAAGAATGCCCGAGCCCCCTGGACGAACCCTAGCCCTCTCTCTCTCTCTTCTCCCTCGCGCCGTTCCTTCTCTCCCGCAAAGCGCCCGACGCGGCCATCGCCGTTCACTCCTCGCCCGCGTAGCCACCGTGCCTCCCTCACCGCTCCGTCGTGTCCAGAAGAACCACGGGCCTCGCCTACGTCGACTGCGCTACTCGCTCGACGCCGAGGAGCACCAACGCTGTCACCTGCCTCCCCTTCTTCCTCGGATCACCGCCACCGTCCGACGACGAATACGGCGCCGTCGAGTCCTCCCCGAGCACGCTATGCTCACCTACAGGCTCACTGTGAGCCCCCGCCTTTTTCCCTTCTCTCTTCCGTGCGGTCCCGTCCCCTGTAGCCGTCGCAAGTAACCTCACCGGAGCTCGGCTCCGCCATGCAGCTCACCGCCGTCGCTGTAGTCGTTGCCGAGGCCGGGCAAGCACGGCAACGTGCTCAGGGCACCTCCCTGGTGCCGCCCGAGCCACTAGCTCGTTCCCCCTAGCCACGTGCCGCATCTCGGCCGAACTCCGGCGCCCGCAACGCTCGACGCCGGTGACGTTTCCGGCCATGCCCGGTGCCGCCACTTGCTTAGTTTGATGTGGTGCGGTGTGCTCGTTCGAATGGTACTCGCGGCGCTCGATTTGGTTGCCGGACAGCGAAATCCGGCCACCTACCGTAGCGCCGCCGCGATTTTTGGCTCGCCGGCATTGCTCCGGCGCCGGCGCCGACGTGGCGCTGACGCGGCAGCCACGTGGCCTCCCCGTGCGACTGATGAGTGGGCCCAGTTGACCCGTTGACCGGTCAATAGGTCAACGGTTGACCTGCTGACTCAGCCAGCCCTGGGCCCACTGTCAGCCACTACACTGCACAGCTGGGTCACTGACATGTGGCCCCCACATTTAATTAAATATTTTTACAAATAAATAATCTATTAATTAATCTGTTAATTAATTTAATTACTAATTAGTCACTGACTACTGGGTCCCACCTGTTAATTAACCTAATTAACTAAATTAACCACTGTTAAGTCTAAACAGTCACTGGCCAGTGGGACCCACTGGTCAGGTTTGACCCTGATCAGCCGGGTTTGACCGATGACGTCACCTTGATGTCATGCTGACATCACAGAACACTGTTTCGGATAATTTGAATTTAAATAATTAAAACAATTCCAGAAATTCAATAAAACTTTGAAAAAACATATAAAATAAACCGTAACTCGGATGAAAATAATTTATATATGAAAAATGATCAGAAAAATATGAAGAATCCGAATATGCCACCCACATACCTGCCACACCCCTCTAACATGATGAACATGGAACTTTCCCCTCCGATTCATCTGTCCGATAATTGCCCGGAGCTGGTAAAACACCTCTAGATGTTTCCCACTCCGACTAACTTGCGTAGTACTACATTAGGGCACCCCTCGATTAACATGCTGCCATGCCATGCATCTGTGTTGCATTTGTCTGCTTTTTATTTATTGTTTCTCCCCCCTCTTCTCTCCGGTAGACCCCGAGACCGACGCTGCTGCCGAGTACGACTAGGCCCCTGACGACCAGACCTTTTCAGCAGAGCTTTCAGGCAAGCAAAACCCCCTTGATCATTCCTATATCGCCTATTCCTTCTCCCTCATGCTTGCATTAGATTTTGCTACTATAATTGCTTGCTCCTATTCTGATGCATAGCCTGCTTTTGTAACCTGCTGTTGTTACTTTACCTGTCATCCTAAACTGCTTAGAATAGGTTGGTTAGTGATCCATCAGTGACCCCTCACCCTTGTCCCTGTTGCCCCGCTTTGTTATCGGTGCCTCGATCTTTGTGATCGATGTGCAGACACCGTCACATCACCGCACATCTCCCCTTAGTTGTACGATTCTGCAGGGCTACTATCGAGTGCCGAGGGTGATACCTCGTACTGCACTCCTGATGATATCTCTGTAGTATAGTACATCGGTGGTGATTGCAGAGGGTGATTCCTCGCTCTTCCCTTCCCGATGATGACTCTGTCGTGCAACCCCACAAGTGTGGACCATCGAGGGTGATTCCTCCTGGTTCTCCTTGACGAATTACATCGAGTAGGATTCCAATGAGGGTGATTCCTCGGATCCCCACGATGTTATGGACACACGGATACTTTGACCTTTACCTCAGTACTTTGGGAAGTCGGGTTTGCCAGGAGGGCACCCGCGAGAGATTATTGTGGCGGAACGATAGGGCAGGTAGAGACCACCTAGGAGAGAGGTGGGCCTTGTCCCTGGTCATTGGACCGCGTGTTACCAAGTCGGAGCGACAGGGATCCTGTTCCTCTTCGCGAGTTACTAAACACGCCTAACGGATTTGGGTATTTGATCTGAGTTGGCCGCTGGCCATATACGCACTACCACCACGTGGGATAATGGTTATGGGACCCTCTACGTCGTATGTATCAGCCGAAAGCTCTTCAGATGTCACAGCTCAGAGATGCGGGCTGATTGTTGGGGTGGGCTGGTTATGTCACTTGTGTATACAGTGTCGCGCCTGGGCCCCGACCACCCACGCAACGTGCAGGAGTGAAAAGGGCGATGGCCCAAGACCCCTTCGTACTTAGGATTTAGACCGGTGTGCTGACCTCTCTGCTGAGCCTAGGTAGGACTGCGTCGTGTCGATTACCCGAGGCCGGGTATTACCCAGCAAGTGTGTCTGGCCAGATGTAATTGAGCGTGCTGGGTAACAGTAGTGCACCCCTGCAGGGAAGTTATCTATTTGAATAGCCGTGTCCACGGTAACAGGACGCTCAGTGTTGTATCCAATCTACTACAACTTGAACTGAATACATGTTACTTTAACTGTAAGCTCCGGGATCGCTTTCTCGCAGGGAGTCGAGGAAGGATCTCTGGGCTTTGCTATTACATGCTTGTTACTTTATAAAATGCTAATCTGCACTCTTCTAATGCTGCAAGACGCTGAAGATGCTAGTCTTCGATAGGCTAGGCTTTCACCCTCTGTTCTGGCATTTCTGCAGTTTAGTCCAAAGATGTAACCCCATTCCTTTGATACCGATGCATACTTAGCATAGTTCTGATGTCAGTCTTGCGAGTACTTTGGATGAGTACTCACGGTTACTTTGCTATCTCTTTTCCCCATACCTGATTGTTGTGATCAGACGACGGAGCCACAGAGCAGGAGATCCCCGGTGGAGCCTACTACTACGTGGAGACCAACGACCAGGAGTAGATTCGGAGGCTCCCAGGCAGGAGGCCTGCGCCTTTTCGATCAGTGTCGTTGTTATGCTAGCCTTCTTAAGGCAAACTTGTTTACTTTATGTCTGTACTCAGATATTAATGTTGCTTCCGCTAACGCTTGATCGCGAGCTTATGTATTCGAGCCCTCGAGGCCCCTGGCTTGTAATATGAAGCTTGTATGACTTTTATTTGTGTTTAGAGTTGTGTTGTGATATCTTCCCGTGAGTCTCTGATCTCGATCGTGTGCATTTGCGTGTATGATTAGTGCACGGTCGAGCAGAGGGCGTCACACCATCTTCATCCTACGCCTCCCACGGATTGATAAACCTTAGGTCATCCACTTGAGGGAAAATTGATGTTGTCCTACAAAACTCTGCGCTTGGAGGCCCAACACGAGTCTACAAGAATAAGTTGTGTAGTAGACATCAAGTCCCTAGATATTTAATGACTGATGGTGGTTCACATTTTATTCATGGTGCATTCCGTAAACTGCTTGCTAAATATGATGTTAACCATAGAATTGCATCTCCCTATCACCCTCAATCTAGTGGTCAAGTTGAATTGAGCAATAGAGAAATAAAATTAATTTTGCAAAAAACCGTCAATAGATCTAGAAAGAATTGGTCTAAAAAACTTGACGATACATTATGGGCTTATAGAACTGCTTACAAAAAACCTATGGGTATGTCTCCTGATAAAATGGTTTATGGAAAAGCATGTCATTTACCTCTTGAGTTAGAACATAAAGCATATTGGGCAATTAAAGAACTCAATTATGATTTTAAACTTGCTGGTGAAAAGAGGTTATTTTATATTAGCTCATTAGATGAATGGAGAACCCAAGCTTATGAAAATGCCAAATTGTTTAAGGAAAAAGTTAAAAGATGGCATGATAAAAGAATTCAAAAACGGGAATTCAAAGTGGGTGAGCAAGTTCTATTGTACAACTCTCGTTTGAGATTCTTTGCAGGAAAACTTCTCTCTAAATGGGAAGGACCGTATATCATCGAAGAAGTTTATCGCTCAGAGCCATCAAAATAAGCAACTCCGAAGGCACTAATCCGAGAGTGGTGAATGGGCAAAGAATTAAGCATTATATTTCAGGTACTCCCATTAATGTTGAAACTAATATTATTGAAACAATTACACCGGAGGAATACATAAGAGAGACCTTCCAGAACACTCCAGAACCCTGAAAAGGAAGAGGTACGTGATACGGTATGTAAACCGACTCCAAAAATTCCATAAAAATACTTTTTTGTTAGTTTTGGAATATTAGAAAAAATACAAAAATAAGAAACAGCTGAGGGGACCCACCAGGTGCCCACGAGGCACCAGGGCGCGCCACCCCCCCTGGCGCGCCCTGGTGGCTCGTGGGCCCCTCGTGAGCCTTCCTAGCTCCGTTTTCGCCTGGATTACTTTTTTTGCAAGATAAAAAATCTTTATATATACTCCCGGACGTTTTGACCACCGTATCGCAGAAATCTCCTCTGTTCTTGTTTCGTGCTATTTTTCTGACAGATCTAGATCGCTATGGCTCCACCAAGCTCTTCCAAGGACAAGTTCTACGAGAAGGTCATCAACCCCTACCTACTGAAGGTGATGAAACACCCTCAAGCCATTGAGATGCGTGAGGGGGTGCTTCACATCTGGGATGTTCAAGGACCCAAGAAGACCGGGAGCGTGGAGTCCAGGCTCGAAGCGGTGGAGCAGGAGATCTTCAAGTGCCAAGGGATGGTGGAACGTGGACTCAGCGCCAACCACTCCATGATCGCGGAATTCACCCGTGATCACAAGGTGAATGGCCAATCGATGGGGGACATCATCTTCAAGCTCAATGAACGAATCGACTATCTCCAAGGCCAAATCTATGATCTTCAAAACCAAAATTATGAGTATGAGGCAAGATTCAAAGGTATGAGTTTAGCTGCAAGTTTCAGGACTTCGGAGACTCGTTCATCTTTTTATGATGGGGAACCTATGCCATGAAAGCCGGAGGACAAGCCCACCACTTCATCACCACCACCATCACCGAAGAAGGAAACTTGAGTACATGGGTATGGGCACTCCCCTTGGCTTGTGCCAAGCTTGGGGGAGGTGCTCCGGTATCGTATCACCATCACTTTTATTATCTTTACCTATTTTTAGTTTGATCCTTAGTTATTTCGTGATTTAGTTGAATAAAAGTTTAGTATGATCTATTTTTGAGTGCTAGTTTCGTGATCTATCTATCTATGTAATTGAGTTGAGAGTTATAAAATAAAGAGTAGTTTGAGTTTTTGCTTCTTTACTTTCATGTTTCAATCCTAGCAATGGAAATAATGAAAAAGATCATATGCTAATCTTATGGAAAGTAATGACATTACATAAAGAAAAGTATAAGTGGTAAAATTTATTGAAAGTTAACAAGCATAGCATTAGTCAATGATGCAATTCATGAAAAAATTAATAGGGAAGAGAAGATTCACATGCAAATACACTATCTTGGACATCTTTTATGATTGTGAGCCCCCACTAAGTATTTTATGTCAAATTGTTGATGTTGGACAAGGAAGACAACGTAATGAATTGTGTTTGCTTATATTTACATAGAAGTTATATTGTCATAGATCCTCCAACATGTGGTGCTTGCCCAATATCTTTGCTAGCCAAAAATCCGCATCAAGTAGAGATACTACTTGTGCATCCAAAACCCTTAAACCCAGTTTCATGTCATGAGAGTCCACTATATCTACCTATGGATTGAATAAGATCCTTCAAGTAAGTTGTCATCGGTACAAAAAGCAATAAAAATTGCCTCCAAATGTGTATGAACTTTTATTGTAAGGGAAAATAAGCTTTGTACGAACTTGTGATGGTAAAGAAATAAAAGCGACATACTGCATAATAAAGATTGCTATCACAAGGGGCAATATAAAGTGACGTTCCTTTGCATTAAGGGCTTGTGCATCCAATAACAAAAAGCGCATGACAACCTCTGCTTCCCTCTGCGAAGGGCCTATCTTTTACTTTTATGTATTTACCTTTTTATGCAAGAGTTAATAGTGTTCTCCTCTATTCCTTTTTATTTTTCTCTTTTGCAAGCATCATGTCGTGGGGAAAGATCTAGGCATATATATCCAGTTGGATATGAGTGATCATGAGTTATTATTGTTGACATCACCCTTGAGGTGAATAAGTTGGGAGGCGAAATTATAAGCCCCTATCTTTCTATGTGTCTGGCTGAAACTTTTTGCTCCATATATATGTTGTGAGTCTTAGCAATCATAAAAGACTATATGATGGTTGAGTATGTGGACTTGCTAAAAAGCTCCTACATGAGACCCTTCCTGAAAATATGATGAATTGCAATTGCATTGTTGACTAAGAACATAGTTTGTTAATTTTCAAGAAAGTTTATGCCTTATACTTCATTGTTGTGATGAATTGTCACTTGCTCATGAGAAGTTTTATGATATTAAATATTGTTGTTATAATAATGATCATGATGCTACTATGTCCGTATTTTGTTTTTATCGACACCTCTCTCTCTCTCTAAACATGCGGACATGATTATCGATATCGGCTCTCGCTTGAGGACAAGCGAGGTCTAAGCTTGGGGGAGTTGATACGTCCATTTTGCATCATGTTTTACTACTATTATTTATAGTGTTTTTAATCAATATAACACTTTGTGAAGCAATTCTAATGCATTTTCTCTCTTAATATGCAAGATTTACACAAGGAGGGAGATTGCCGGCAGCTGGAATTCTGGACCTGAAAAAGCTATGTCAGAGATACCTATTCTGCACATCTCCAAATGAGCTGAAATTTCACGGAGATTTATTTTGGAATAAATAAAAAATACTGGAAGCAAAAAGGACCAGAGGGGGCCACCCAGGTGCCCACGAGGCACCAGGGCGCGCCACCCCCCCAGGCGCGCCCTGGTGGCTCGTGGGGCCCCTGGCCAGCCTTCGGTGCCCATTTTCTGGTATATAAGCCCATTTGCCCTAGAAAAAATAAGGAGAAGACTTTTGGGACGGTGCGCCGCTGTCTCGAGGAAGGAACTTGGGCAGGAGCACTTTTGCTCTCCGGCGAAGCGATTCCGCCGGGGATACTTCCCTCCGGGAGGGGGAAATCGATGCCATCATCATCACCAACGATCCTCTCATCGTGGGAGGACCAATCTTCATCAACATCTTCAACAGCACCATCTCATCTCAAACCCTAGTTCATCTCTTGTATTCAATCTTTGTCTCAAAACCTCAGATTGGTACATGTGGGTTGCTAGTAGTGTTGATTACATCTTGTAATTGATGCTAGTTGGTTTATTTGGTGGAAGATTATATGTTCAGATCCATTATGCTATTTAATACCCCTCTGATCTTGGACATGAAGATGATTTGTGAGTAGTTACTTTTGTTCTTGAGGACATGGGAGAAGTCTTGTCATAAGTAATCATGTGAATTTGGTATTCGTTCGATATTTTGATGATATGTATGTTGTTGATTCTCTTAGTGGTGTCATGTGAACGTCGACTACATGACACTTCACCATCTTTGGGCCTAAGGGAATGCATTGTGGAGTAGTAATTAGATGATGGGTTGCTAGAGTGACAGAAGCTTAAACCCTAGTTTATGCGTTATTCCGTAAGGGGCTGATTTGGATCCATATATTTAATGATATGGTTAGAGTTATCTTAATTCTTCTTTCGTAGTTGCGGATGCTTGCGAGAGGGAGTAATCATAAGTGGGAGGCTTGTTCAAGTAAGAACAGCACCCAAGCACCGGTCCACCCACATATCAAATTATCAAAGTAGCAAACGCGAATCAAACCAACATGATGAAAGTGACTAGATGAAATTCCCAAGTGTCCTTGAGAACGCTTTGCTTATTATAAGAGATCGGTATGGCTTGTCCTTTGCTACAAAAAGGATTGGGCCACCTTGCTGCACTCTTTGTTACTATTGCTACTTGTCACTTGTTACAAATTATCTTGCTATCAAACTACTCGTTACCGATAATTTCAGTGCTTGCAGAAAATACCTTGCTGAAAACCGCTTGTCATTTCCTTCTGCTCCTCGTTGGGTTCGACACTCTTACTTATCAAAAGGACTACGATTGATCCCCTATACTTGTGGGTCATCAAGTAACTTGTTTAGAACAATTCCAACTTAGCGTGCCACCGTATTGTGTGTTGCACAAAACCCTTATCTTAAATCAAAAATCGCTTGGAGCATTGATGAAGACTGTATCGATGTAACTACTTACAATGAGCGCTTCGCAATCTCCGCTTGCGAGAAAACATGTCATCAGTGCTACTATAGTACTCAAGGACATTTTTCACTGTTGTCCTATGATCAAATACTTTGATCACTTTGGTATCTCACTCGCAACAACTTGGGAGTACTGGACATATCTGGTTGTTTTACATACCATGGAATACATGATTAATCCAAACACAAAGGTGTGTGGAATATCCATCATGTATTTTTGCTCATCAGTGTTTTAGGACACCGAGTCTTGCAAAACTCTTTCCATGTGACTTCGGCAAGAATTACTCCTTGGCGTTCTTATGCTAAACCATTTTAGCATCTTGTCAATATGTATTCTTGGTTTAGCCTATTAGGTAATTTTATCTCCATAGATAATTACGCCTAATATCGAGGCTACCTAGCCCAAGCACTTCATCAAAAAACTATTTCTCAATGAAGTCCTAATTCGTGTCAAGAAATTTATATTATTCCAATCAACAATGTGTCAAGTACACAAGGTTTTTAGAAATATTATTATGCTCCCACTTACTTTCTTGTAACCACAAGCATCTTCGTTACCCATTGATGAAATCAAACTCTTTTGACTATTTCATCAAAAACGAAGATTCCAACTCCATTTTCTCTCTTCTGTCCATCACTAGAACTCTAAAGTTTGCATACTCACTAGCATCCTCTGGATTGACAAAATACCTTGGACTGTATCACATGCAAGTCCTAGGTAGCAGTTCCATCTTCATGGAAATCCTTTTGGCATCCATGTATCATATCTCATGATTGAAAAATGTATCAATTGCTAGTTTAACCCGAACCGACTTTAAGCATCGCTACGGAGAGACAATCTCGCCGTAGTCAATTCCTTGAATTTGTTATAAGCAACAAGTCGAGCTTTATGGATAAAACATTTTTATCCGTATCAGTTTATAGTTTCATTAATATTCGTTTGACTCTAAGTCTTCCGAAAGGGGTATCAAGATTTTAATCTTGAATCATTTATATGGAAACTATCTCGGATTGTATTGGCATTTAGCCAATTCCAGAGTCAGGGCCCATCAACGCTTTCTTGTGTATTGTAGGTATACTGTTGTCTAACAACAATATCTCGTTTGCGCACCTGAGAGGTTTGCACGAGTTTCGCCTACGTGGTTCAGCTGCAAGTTCGACCGAAGTCCATACATCTCATTTAGAGGCTTCCGTATCAGTCGCAGTAGGAAACTCTGGAATTACTTACAAGGTTTCTTTCCCTTGGCCTGATGACGAAGATATTGTTATCTCATCGAGTTGCACTGTCCTCCCACTCACCTTTTTGCAAGAACCATTTTCTTCAAAATCATACCGCTCTTTGTGGCAAACCTTTTGCCTCGGTATAGTGATGGAGGAATACCCAATCAATTAGAATAACCTACAAAGTAGCACTTGTCTGATTTGGAATAGTTTTGTAAATATTTTACACAAGCCCCATATTCCAAATGTTAAGAAAAGACATAACATGGTTGGGTGAACCATACCATGGCGTCATTTCAACAGATTTGATGACGCTCTTTTCAGTGTAAAAGACGCAGTCTCTAAAGCATTACCTTAAAAGGGGTAATGGCAAATTGATTTATGTCATCTTTGATCTTACCATGTCATAAATGGTTTGATTACATTTTCACGGGCATTCCACTCACAGTGGTGTTCCGGGAGGTGTAAGTTATGAAACTCTTTTCACAACTCATCAAATATTCGCTAAACTTGTAACTCAAATATTTCTTTCCATAATCTAATTGCAGAAACATAAATTTCTTATTACAATAATTCCTACTTCATTTTGAAAACCTTTTGAATGACTTCAAAAGATCCAGACTTATGTCTCATCAAGTAAATATCTATATATCTACTTGAGTCATTTCTGAAGATAGACAAATCCACTACTAGTAACAACATTTATCGGACTACACACATCATAATGTATGATCATCAATAAGTTCATTGCTCGTTCATCATGGCCTGTGAACGGTATTTCAGTCACTTCACTTTTCGGACGAAAGTTGCAACTGTCAGATGATTCATAATCAAATGACTTAAAAAATACATCATTATGGAATTTCTCCATGCGGGTTTCTCCAATGTGACCAAATGCAGTGCCACACATATGTGGTATTCTTTTAGTCTTGCGACATTTAGTGTCAGTGTCACGGATGTATTATATTATTATCAATATTCATAACATACATCTCATTCATAATGAAAGTATGGCCCTTATGTTATTCATAACACCGAACATCAAAAGTTCTCTTATGAACAACCTTCTTGCAAGATACTTTATGCAATGGGCTAGAGTGTATAAAAACTCTAAAATGAATTATGAAAATAAATACAGAGGTAATATATTTTTATCAATATTCATAACATACATCTCATTCATAATGAAAGTATGGCCCTTATGTTATTCATAACACCGAACATCAATAGTTCTTTTATGAACAACCTTCTTGCAAGATACTTTATGCAATGGGCTAGAGTGTATAAAAAGTCTAAAATGAATTATGAAAATAAATACATTGGTAATGTACCGAGTATAGCAACTTTTACTATGTTCCCAGCGCATATCTAAACCTCATTACTGGCAAGTCTTTTTAGGCCATAGTAGTTCTTGCATCGAGTCGCAACAGAATGCAATCGAGTGGGTATCTCTGTGATCAACTCACAATACCCAAGAATCAGTGATTAACATGTTTAATCATAATTCCCAAGAACTATTTCTTTGACCAGCCTTCTATACATCTATAACTCGTATGACATTCATACATGAGCTGGATATTCCAGTCTTCTCTCTTTTTGCCTTGATACTTCTAACAGTTTAACTTTCAGTATTTCTCCTACTCTCAGAAGAAGCACCCAACTTTAAGAGTGGCGTTAGCCCTGGACTTCCTAGGCGTGTAAGTCACACTAACACCCTTTGGACATTTCCTTTCTCTTTAAGTTGTTGTTTTATTCACCTTCATTACATGACAGGCGTTCTTCTGGATCCCTCTCTCATCAGTAAAATGCCCAGTAAACACTTTACTAATACTTTGCAACCAAACATTGCTTTGGATATCTCATATCTTTTAGCCTTTGTTTGTATCTGAAAATAATTTTCAGTTCTATGAATATCACATAATTATCCCAAACTTTTGAAGTTCGAGTCTCATGGAAGCAAACATTTTGCACTTGACCGTAACGGAATTTTAGCTTTTGGATCGAAGGACGAGAGTCACATCATCCATAGCATTAGCGGGAAAATACCGAAAACATGCGATAGGACAAAGTCCTTCTCGGCACTCTTAAGGACAATCCTCATATTACATTTACCAATCGTAAAGATTAATCAGATAAATAATAGCTTATTCAATTTTAATAGGGAAGGTGGAAATGCGAGTCATTATTCTACAACTATTATACAAATCATACTTGGACTATGTTCATAATTAATTGCACTGAGAATTAAACAGGTTAATTCTATAGTGTGCTCCCACTCAAATCAATATCTCTCATAATTGATTGTGAGTCATACAAGACCCATATTGAAATTCAACGCCAAGGATGTATCCATCTCAAGTGACGAGAATTGCAATCGGTCGGCCAACTTGCCAATCACATCTCTATGTGACTCTTGTTTATCTTTCGATGGGCGTGTTCCGAGCTCAGGACGATCCTCCGGAACGTCAAGACAACCAAGTGATCTCGCTGCAAGGTCTCAACTTACCCGCCTCACACTTCTCTAATCGTTCGTACCCATGTATCCATGTGATACCCCGAAGAGATAGGTGCCGTGACGGTGCTACACTTGGGAGAACACTAACTACTTGATATTTTTGTGAGAGATCACCCTAATAAAAGCGACTACCGCGCAATCAAAAAGGATGCATCATAAGGGATAAACATCTCAGGCAATTCATAATAGCATGATATGGTATAGTCCTTTCTGACGGAGAATTCTTTTATTTCTTCGTCTTCGGCATTCGCGTCGGTGTTCACCTTTGCGAAGATTGCCACCACCTTGTCGATGCACCAGATAATATTGCTATCTCTATAGCTAATAAAATAAGTGCATTACATAAGGTTGACACGCAGGTCATTTAAAGTGACAATCATATGGCTCCAGCCATCATGCCGAATCATGACACGCTGGTCATGTTAATTTACATTATATAGTCATCTCATACATAATCAAATTAAATATGATGAAGACTATACCACATCTCAGGAAAACCAAGTTAGACGCCTCTAATTGGTTTATGCAAAAAATTATTTTACGTGGCTTCTAAGGTTTCAACCAAACCGCAGCTACCAACGTTTATCATCAATTATGATTATTCACGTCGCTAGATTAACTTTGTGGGGTGTATGAAACACGATACAATAAAATCACGAGCCCCATACTGAACTTCGTCATACGCATGACCCCCGTGCAGATCATATCTGCATTGCCCTTTTGTCTGCGAAAGTTCATCTTTCTTTTAACTATGGTGGAATTCAACGAACTGTTAGCACTTTGTTGATCAATCGGGATCGCAGATTGCCAGAACTTTGAAACTCCACCATGCCGTTATCAAGATCAGAAATACGCAAATTTCAGGAAAGCAATTCATCTGCTACCCGCACAAATAATTTTCAGCAATAGAACTCATCTACTACAAAATTATATTGTGCAACACCCATACATCTCTATGTATTCTAGATCGTAACCTACATCTACGCATAGCACGGCTCTTGATGCCACTGTTGGGGAACGCGACAGGAAACAAAAAAATTCGGTACAGCTAGCACGCCCAGGATCACTATGAAGATGCATACAAGGTTTGGATCTGATCGTTACCGATTCGTAGCGCAGCGGAAGTAGAGTCGATGAAAATCGTCGGTGCAGATCCCCGCAGCTAGGATTTGCAACCTCCCAACTGCGAGGTTGTTCTCCCTCGTCTGCCCCTCGGACAGTCCCTTGGACAGCCCTTCGAGAGGCGGTCGGACAGTCCCCCGGACGATGTCACGGACAGCCCTACGGGAGGACCCTCGAAACTCGGACAGTATCTCGGACAGCTCTTCGGGAGGACCCTCGAACAGCCCCTCGGGCAAAAGATCGAACCTACGACCTCTCTACGGGGTGGCACACATACGGTGTCAGCTATCCGGCAGGGCTTCGCCGTCCAGAACTAGTTCCCACCGGAACCCAGACAGCCTTTCGGCTCTACGAAACTATTTTGCTGGGAGGGAGAGAGAAAGACAGATCATGCATGGCATTTGTATATGAGAAAGAGTGAGTGTGTAGAGTGCCTCTCCACCATTATTTATAGGAAAAACCAAGGGGTAGGGTGGCACATGAAAAACCCAAAATGTCCATGCTTTATGTCACACACAAAAGGGCATAATGGGGAGGCAAGTGGACAAGTGGGGCTCCATGGAGGAGCCCCCATCTTGGCTGGCCACACACATGTGGGGCCTCCCCATGAGGGGCTCCCATCCATCCATGTCATCCCTAGATATTTTGAGACAAAGCCCAAAAAGATGGCTTTCCAAAAAGTAACCATAAAGTGCTTTTCACTATTTAAGAAAACATTTTTCCGCGACCGTTAAATCCAAAAATATTTATGTGGGCCTAGAATATTTCCAGTACCCACTAAAATAATTTTGGACGTGTTCCAAAACAATTCCGGATCAGTGATTTTCATCAGCGAAAAGTAACCAAAGCGGTTACGGCAGCTCCGGAACATTTCTGGTTTTTTTCTCCGGAAAAATCACAGAAGTTCCTGGAACAATTCTGGCATCCTCCAAGAATTTCCAGGCGTGTGCCGAAACCATTTTGACTTAATGGTATACTCCGAAACAACTTTTTGGTTTTACCGAAACTATTCCGATGCTCTCTCTCCGGAACTCTTCCGTTGTCTCCGAAACTTTTCCGGTGACTTTCTCTCAGACTCCCTGTCTAGTATTCAGTAGACAGATGACCCTTAAGCATGTGACCCTATAGGTTCGGTGAAGTATAGACATGACCGGAACACTTTCCGATCAATGATCAACATCGGAGCCGTGGACACCCATATTGACCCCTATACCCACACGAATAAATATTCGAGTGAACCTCCAGTTGCCGTGTGCTATTCATGTTGCTTCGCGATATGTTACAAACACCCGAGGTGAGATTTATCGGCATTCCCGTAGATCAACACTTGTCCACAATGCCAGTTACCTCGTTACCGGTTTTGTTCTCTTTTTTGTTCTCGTGTTCCGGCATCCCTCTGATCAAATCACATTGTGTCTGGCCAAAAGATGGTGGATACCGTAACACCAAGAGGGCCCTAAGAATATCTCTCCATCGTCGGAGAAGCAAATCCCAATCTTGAGCTATCAAGTCCCTTGTCATACTTTCCCATGAACCCGTAAGCCGCTGTAATAGCCACCCAGATGACGTTTAACAAACCCCAAAGTTCATGAAGCAAGCATGAAGAAACTCGATACTCTCAGGGTCTAAGGAATTATGCAAACGTTAACTTTCTCTGTGTTATTAACCATTAACTTGTGACGAATGTATCTCATAGCATAACATCAATTCTGGTCGATTCAACACAAGTGTTCTCCTAACAATGTGTCCTCAAAGTTGCCGGCATAGACATGCCTATGATCAGGAAAACAGGACCATCATGCAACACTTGAGCTAGTCTTAGAGGCATGACTAGGAATACATTTTACCGTTTATTATTCCACACGTGCACATGAGTTTCCCTCCGAGCCTCATGGATATTGTAGACTCGAGAATCATTACAGTTATAGCACGGAATATAAACATAATTATGAACATGGGGATAAATAATAACATTTATTATTGCCTCTAGGACATATCTCCTACATTACCTTCTTGAAGGCATGGTCTTCGGAGTAATGACCCGTGGTTGGCGTAAGTCTCTGGATTGCTGCATCCGGAGGGAGGCGGCTGTTTCGGGTGCGGTGTCGCTGCAGGGTATGGTGGATTGACCTCCTCTGATTTCAAGAGGCCCAGGACCACTTCCCGTCAATGTTGGCATCCCTCTCCGGCGGCGAGGTAGTGTCAATTGAAGTGCTCCTCATAGGATTTGTTTCGTTCTTGGCAGCTCTTCGGGCCTAGTTTAGCTAGGTTTTTGTGGGCGATAGGTACATGGGGTTTTTGCCCGGCTTCCCGCTAATTAACCGAGTTCTATTAGGTTTTCGGGTCAGTTGTTTCTTATAAACTGGATCATCTTCGTAGGTTTGAGTCCGGTTTTTCTATAAACTGGACCAATTATATCCTTATGGAATTTGCGGATATCCTACCCTCTCGAAGAGGTTCTTCGACAAAGGACAAAGGAAAAACTTTCTTAACTCTAATCGATTTTTTTTGTGGATAATAAAAGTACCAACACACGCACAAGTTCTTGTCAGACTCCAACCCCTACAAGATACTTTCCGGTGTGACGTGTTCGATCGGAATAACGTATGGTACTCACCAAAGCGTATGTGTGCTCATATATATTGTAGGTACGTGTGATTAGAGTATACGATTAGCTCGATCTACAGGGCGTCTCGTCTCTAGGCAGATTAGCCACGCCACTGACCACCATGGGCCTTTCGAGCTCCTCGCCGAGGAAGACGACGTCGACGAGCACCGTGGCGATGGCGCAGGGCGCCCACCGGTTCGAGATCGCTGGGTACAGCAGGCACAAGGGGCTCGGCGTGAGTAAGTACGTCAGCTCCGGCACCTTCGACGTCGGCGGCTACAAGTGGAGCATGCGCTTCTACTCCGACGGGAACGGCGTGGCAGCCTCCGAGGCCGGCTACGTCTCGGCGTACCTCGAGCTCAGCGGCTTCTTCGGCAGCACGCGTGCGTCGTGCGACCTCAGGATGGTCGACCCCACCACCGGTGCCTCCACCTCCGTGTACCGGATGACAGAGCCAAGGGTCTTCGAGTGCGGATCAGACAGCAGATGGGCCCCCGGACACCCCACCTTCATGAAACGGAGCGAGCTCGCGAACGCCTCGTGCTGGAGTTTGTGGTGACCGTTTTCGCGGCGCCGCGGGTGTCCAAGGTCAGACCGGTCGCCGCCAGCGATCTGGTGCCCCCGCCGGACCTCTCCAGCAGGCTCGCCAAGTTACTGGAATCCAACGAATTAGCAGATGTGACCTTTGTCGTCGGAGGGAAGGCCTTCCCGGCTCACAGGATCATCCTCGCGGCAGGGTCGCCGGTGTTCAAGGCCGAGCTCTATGGCGCAATGAAGGAGAAGGACACTGATCATATACCCATCGAGGACATGCAGCCCGCCGTCTTCCAAGCCATGCTCCACTTCATCTACACAGACTCCTTGCCCACCATGGACATGGATGATGCTACCGACGACGACATGAGTGACATGATCCAGCATCTGCTCATCGCAGCTGATCGGTATGGTGTCGAGAGGCTAAAATTGATCTGCGAAGGCATGCTTTGCGAGAGCTTGGGTCCGGAGATGGTGCGACCTAGGTTGGCCTTAGCTGATCGGTGCCATTGCAACCGGCTTAAAGATGCTTGTGTTGAGTTCCTCATCTCTTCAAAAGAATCATGTGCACCGATACGAAGTTGAGAGACCCACTGGTTTAAGATGTCAAAGATATATATGCAAATAAAATCTCGAAAATTTCAAGCAAAAAAGGTGCGACAAGTTCAGTTACATACATGTCAACTATACGACAGCTAACTACATATGTTCATTACTACTGTACGACAGGATTATTCGCATCCAATTCCCGTTATGTTTTTTTTACCCAAATGCTAAAAATATAACATCAGATTTTGCCATGGATATTTGTGTTCAGTTATAAAATGCCATAGTATTTGCAATTGCCATGGATATAAAAACAATTTTTGCCATAAACTGCATCATGTCGTGTTAATTATCATATGCTTGCCATGGAATTTTCCGAAAGTTTGTTGTCATGGCAAACCACTTGGATCATGGCAAATTTGATTGTTTCATACGCTAAACACCACGTAGTTTTTGCCATGGATATTTGTGTTTAGTTAAAAAAAATCTTAGTATTTGCAATAGATTTGCCAAGGAAATAAAACAAGTTTTGCCACATCGTTTTTGTAAAAATTTGCCATAAAATTAAAAATTTCCATATAAAGTTAAAAAGCATCATGCTATGTTAATTATCATGTGTTTGCCATGGCATTTTCCGAAAGTTTGTTTCCATTACAAACTACTATTGTATACTTTTTGCCATCATGTAAATGAATATGCCATGTGATTGTTCAACATTTTTTTCCAAGCTTGCATTGATCTTTGAAATTTTCTTTTTCTCAAACTTTGCCATGCTCTTAGATGACAAGCATTTTGCCATGCCATTTGCCATGTCTACTTGTACTATGTTTTTTTCTCTACATTGCCATCATGGTTATTAACCACACGACAAAACTTAAAGTTTTGTCTCTCTACTATTTTCATCGGCATTTTTATCATGCAAGATTTTTGGTATTGTACTAGACGTCCACATTGTTTTTGTATATAAGATGGCAATTATTTTGTGTACACTCCATGGCAAATACTTATTGCATATGTAATTTGTTTTTTTAGTCTGGCATATGTAATTTGTTAATTCTCTGTTTTTGGTACACATAGTAGTTTTGGACAGTTTTTCACTTGTTGTTATTTTTTTAATGCAAAACTATCAACCTCCAAAAAAGTTTAATTAATTTAGACCAACCAAGTAGAATCAGCAGAGAATTGTGTTGGGCCAGGAGGCCTAGGAAGGGTTTGGCTGGCGTAGTGGTTCGCGCTGTCGGGTGAACGTATCGAACGAAAAACGTTCGCTTGAGTGAAACTGACATAGCAAACCTTTTGTTCGATCTGGGTTCCATCCAAATCTGACGTTCGATCAGTATTGGGGTCCCTTTTTTTTTATCTTTTTATGTTTCTTTTTTATCACATATGTTTCGAATTATAAGTCATTTATGATATTACAATATGGACTGCATACGGTCCAAAATGAGTGAACAAACACACTAAAACACGTTTTCATACACCCGATTCAGAAAAAAGTTAGAACATCTTATATTCGGAATACCTTTTTCAGGTGAATACTTAAACAACTTTTTTCGAAGTATATGGACATATACCAAGACGTGCATGAATTCATCCGTGCAATACATGAACTTTTCTTAAAAACATGAATACTTTTTTTGTATATCGTAGTATTTTGCAAACATGAGATGAATACTTTGTTTCAAAAATATGTGAACATTTGTATTGAGTTAGACGAACATATTCCATTTTTGTAATATACGCAATTTCTATTATTTAAACTGATTTTGCCTATATGTTTATAAAATTTATTAAACAAAAAAATTCTAAAATATATAAAAATAGAAAACCCACAAAATTAGAGGCCATGCGCATGGGCCACCTATATAGCAGCCTTTAAGAAGTTGTGCTGACTGCCTGCTTTGCTTAAGGCGTAAAATAGACGGGCTCCCTTTTGGTGTTTTTGTTATATTCAAATGGCCTTTTTTATCACTCTCTAGTTTGGGTTTATAAGGTCCACACTGAGTTATGAATAATTTAGACCATCAATTACACCAATAGTATGTGAATTATGTACCATAAAAATACATCAATAAAACCTTCTTTTGAAAACAAATCCAGTGATAATGATATAGTTTGGCATATAACTCATGTTTTGTGAATCAAACTGATGGTCAAAACTCAAGATAAATCATGAACCACGTGCGGACCTTATAATCCAAACGAGGGGAGTACAGAGTATTGACTATGTTTTAAAATAGATTAAGTTTTAGACGTTGGCACAGGCTCGGCAATCTCTTTTTTAGCGGTCTCGAGACTCGACGTACATTTTAACAAATATTTTATAAGGTGGTGGAAATTTCAAACTTTACATTACCAAAATTTTGACAAACCCAATGGTACTACTTTATTTTAACAATTCTATAAATAGATGATGACCTCCTTTAATCATGTGCTTTCTAATTATATGAGCATTAATTGCACGAGATGACTCTGCATTTGGGTCACTGTGCAAGGCCATGTTCTTTTGTCATCTGTAGATGGCATGGAGAGTACAAGAAAATGTTGTTTTCTCTACGCTTGTTTTACATCCTGTCATTGACCAACAAGTGCTTCTTCTACATATGGACGGACACAGGACACTGGACTCAAAGGTCAACCAGCTAGCTTCATAGATCGGCGAGGTGCAGCAGCGGTATGGATGGGATGTCGCCCTTGTGGAAGGCCGTCCTCTGCTTGACACTGTTCGCCGCATGGCGGGCGAAGGTCGAGTTCAGAACCATGACTTCGCCGTCGCGGCGCCCACTTGACTGCGCTCAGCGCTGCCCTTGCAGCGGTCAGAGCTACCTCCACGGCCCTTACGGCCATGCGGAGACGCAACCACGCGACCCCATGCTTGCTGCCACGGCGAGCCCCTTCGCTCCAGGTGGCGACTATGTGTCCGTGGCCGTGGGCGTGGGAGAAGCGGCAGGCAGCGTCGACGCGGGCGGGAAGGCGTCGTGCCTGCCTCTCGCCAGGGAGGTCGGCGTCCGGGCGGCGGCCGGCAAGGGAGCCAACTTCATCGTCTCGCCACTGTCTATCCACGCGGCGCTCGCGCTGGTGGCCGCCGGCACGCAGGGCGAGACGCGTCAGGAGCTCCTGGGCTTCCTCGGCTCGGCGTCGCTGGACGAGCTGCACGGCGCGCCGGCGACAGAGCTGGCAGGCAAGCTCAACGGCCTGACGCAGACGTCCTTCGCCTGCGGCGTGTGGGTCGACCGGAGGCAGGCGCTGGAGCCGGAGTTCGTGGCCACGGCCGCGTCGAGGTACGCTGCCACCGCGGAGTCCGTGGATTTCGTCCAGGACGCCGAGCAGGCGAGGCGGCGAGTGAACGCCTTCGTCGAGGGCGCGACCAACAGGCTCATCCGCGACGTCCTCCCTCCCCGCTCCGTCGACTCGACAACGGTCGTGGTCCTCGCCAACGCGCTCTACTTCAAGGGGGCGTGGTCTCAGCCGTTCGACCAGTCGGCGACCTTCACCGCGCCGTTCCACATCCCGGACGGCACCACCGTGCGCGTGCCGTTCATGACAACCGGCCGGTTCGAGTTCAAGCAGCACATCGCCGTCTACCCGGGCTTCAGGGCCCTCAAGCTGCCCTACAAGAACGACGACGGTGACCACACGGCCGCGTTCTACATGCTTCTCCTTCTCCCGGACGACGGCAACAACCTCAGCCTCGCCGATCTCTACGACAAGGCGGTCACAACGCCGGAGTTCATCAGGAGCCACACGCCGGCGCACCAGGTCCCGGTGGGGCGGTTCATGGTCCCAAAGTTCAAGTTCACGTTCGAGTTTGAGGCGTCATCCGACATGCAGAAGCTCGGAGTCACCAGGGCTTTCCAGGGCGGCGACTTCTCGGGCATGGTGAGCGGCGGGGACGGGCTCTCCATCGTGGGGGTGCACCACAAGGCCACCATCGAGGTGGACGAGCTGGGCACCGTGGCTGCTGCAGCGACGGCCGTGGTCATCTTTCAGAGCGCGAGCGCACCACGGCCTCCGGTGGATTTCGTGGCGGATCGGCCCTTCCTGTTCGCCATTGTCGAGGAGGAAACCAGCGCGGTGCTGTTCGTTGGGCATGTGGTCAATCCTCTCGCTGGCTAAATGAGCCATTGACTAGATCTGGAGTGAGTATAAAGAATTCCGGTGAACGCACCAACCTATGTATAAAGAACTTGTGGTATGATTGTCTAAAGATTGTAAGGATTGTTTAATTGATTTTGATGCTACGTACGATCTGTATGATCAGGATTTAAGGACCATTGTGCTCAGGCGATGCAGACCCCACCACCAGATTTTTGGTTACTGATACACCAACACATTGTGATTGAAAAGGTTTTCTTTTTTTTTACAAAAATGATTCAAAAGGTGATATTAAGATCTACTAGTACATATGCCCGTGCGTTGCAACGGGCTTCTCATCTTCTCTGTTGTAATGTCCCCAAAGGGTGCGGCAGCCTCGATGAGCGCGTGAACCCTCACTCCTACCGCTCTACCCAACAATTCAGCCTAGGGGAATGCAACATCCAAACGATGCCACTCGGCGATGAGGAGACCGTGTCTTCCTCTAACTCCGACCTCCATCAATCATAACAACCACCTGACGATGCGGCATGGCGTCATCTAAACAGTGTCAACCAACCAAAATCATCTTTTTCGTATACAGTATCCTTCACAAAGTAGAAATAACTGCTGGATAGTGATCTTGTAAAGCTTGAGAAATACAACTAATATATGAGTAACACCAAAAGATGAACATTATTAGAAGTAAGGCAGAATATAGCAACGAAAGGATTAAAAAAAATGACAATATACTGTTCTCTAAGCTGAATGAATAACCATCAATTTTACAAATATACACCCAACCTTGAGCATTGTATCAAAGAAATAATTCGTAGTGTTTCAATAAAGGAATTTTTTTCCACTGATAATATGCACCTATAACTTGATTGGTGTTAATCATAAAACATGTTCCTCTGTTAGCATGCCTGGATGAATCTCTGTTAGCATGCTTGCATGAATCCCTGTTAGCATGCACTAATCACTGAATTAGGTTGTGAACTTTAATTTTTCTAAAGAACCTGACATGACTTCTCTGAAATCTTCTTAATTAAGCTACAATCTACCATTACCAAATTAGGATTCTTGATTAATTATTAGACTGAAGCGAGTTAGCTGCTTTGTTTCAATGTAAAAATATATGATGGTCCTTTTCGGAAAAAAAAATATATGATGGTGTTTTGCTAAAGGAGTATATGACAGGCAAGCTATTATCTGAACCGAAGAGGGTAAAATTGAAAATCTCCTATAACTCAATTCTAAATCCCATCACAATATTTAGTTACTTCTCTAAGTACTAACTAATATTACTACTCATTTATTACCTTGTTCTCTCCTGGAAAAAAGAGGTTGTTGCAAACTCAGAACAAATAACCGCAGATTGTAAAAGGCAGAACTTACCCTGCCCTCATATTCTATCTGCAGGCACAGAACACAAATTATCTTGTGAATTACATGCCACATGTATTGTAAAGAAGCCTCATTTAAGTTGAATATGTGAGTCGCGCGGCTTCTCAGCCCCCGCCAGATCTGAAATGTAGATGCATATACATAGAAATCATGCACAGATAGGTGTATGGCAGGGCATATGTTACCTTTGTTCATACTGGCCATGGTCCAATCATATTCACCAGATCTGGTAGCACATTGGCCAAATAGTGCAATATAACAATTCAATTTGCAAGTATACTGAAGCAAAGCATGTACATTGAGTGTTGTACGGAGGAGCATCGGGAGGCTTTTAGTAAACCAATAGAAGAAATTCTGCATTTTTACACCCTAGTCACAACCTGGGTCTTAACAACACAGAAGAAGCCCAACTTTATCTGCTTCACTGCTATCGAGAAAAGTAAGAACATGAGGTGCCGCTTCAACTGGCTTATCAACATGATGAATGTGACCATATGTTACACAGATGATCGTGCTCTCTCTTGCATTTTTCATTGAGTTGAAGTTTCATTATCATGCCTGGTGACTATAAAAAAATATGTTGAGGAAAATATTCATGTTTCAATCAAAAGAGTAAGTAGAATAGATAAAATTACTCAGAAATCTGTTGTATCATGGCAAACCCCTTGTTTTTAAATAACATGTACGCTAGTCTGTAGAGGTAGTTACTTAAAACAGAAATATAAGATGAATTAGCATGTCATTATCAGAAAGTAAAAGAAAAGGCCATTTTTATAATCGGTTTAACATTACATCAATGACAGCTATAAAGAACTCCTTGAGATGTAATGGTTAAGAAACAAAGAAATGATGGAATTTGTTTTAAGAATAATACCCTAGAATACAACTTTGGTTCAGAACTGCAGCAGTTGTGAAAGTACTTACCAGCTCTTGTCGCAATTTCTCGTTATACTGAGACATTTTCTCCTTGGTTAGCTTGAAGATGAAGGAGGTTACTTAGAAGGAATAATTACCGACAGCAATGCATTTTTATCAGAACATAAAACTCGAAAATCATTTGAGATACAAACAGGCAACTAAGAAACCAGCTTTTTGTGTCCGAGAACTTTGACAAAGGCAAAACATACGTATTGTATCAAATATATACCATCATGACCTAATGATTTTGTTCACGTATGTGCTACAATTCACTCTATACAGTTCAAGCAGTGAAAAGTTTCCAAGAAATAGGTAAGCCATGTAAATTGCGAATCCATCTTGTCCTGGTAAATCATGAATCCTAGAGGTACCAAATTTAGGAAAGTAGAAATTACAGTGCATCATATGCTATTTGCATGCCTCTTTTGTTTGCAAATATTATGTAGTTGGTAGTAATATTGCTAAGTTATTTCCTTGCAGTTACTTTGTAACTATCCAAAGTAATCATATTCTAATGCTCATGTATCAGTAGCAGGCTCAAAACATTGCCTAGCATGATAAAGAAAAGCAAATCAAAGCGGACCGGCATCACACAAACCAGTTCTCAATCCATCAACCCGAACCCCCAGTTCATAAGCCCACAACACTCGAGCATGAATCAGAGAAATTGCATACAGAAATCTCCACCATAATCATGGAGCACGAATTCATCCCATACAACTTCTCATAGAGCCAAGCATTTAGACAGACAAACACAATATTGGGGTAGAAAACAAAGAGCGATTGCTTACTGCCGGTTGGGGACGCCTTGGACGGGGGATGCTCGAGGTTTTGAAGGTCTGGAATGGAGGCGTTGGTAGCTGTTGAGGCAGATGGCAGCCTATTAGCCTGAGTTAACAATCCAAATTATTGTTTTAGCACTCCCAAAACTTGTTCACATATGATGAAAAAACCATGATTTAGCAGACTGGGAGGAGCAGCATGTGGTAAAATTTCCTCCACTAATATCATTAGTGTAGGAACTCCAAATGTTAAAAAAATACATGTCATCCTAAATGACTTGTTGATCCATCAGAAAAAGAACCTGAGATAGGACATTATCATGGAACCTAGGAAAAGAAAATTTGAATCTTACTCTTTCAGATACAAATTTTAACAAACATGTGATTGGCAGGTGTAATGAACAAACCTGGAACTTCCATGTCACTTTAATCCCCACATGAAAATGATTACGCATGTGGACGGCCTTGGGTACACCAGATGTGTCACACCTAAAAAACAAAAAAAACAAAAATTATACTGTAAATTCCATCAGAATTTGGTTACCCAAGAAAGAATCTCACAAGTATGTTCATTTTAGAAGAAAAAAAATTAAGAACATCCAAATGTTCATCTAGATTTTAGGACGATGACAACTACTGGCACTGGATTAGTAGAGCGGAAGTACGCGAGGACGTGGTCGTACTGGCTGGCAAGACACGGGCTGGCGATGAGGATCTCCTCTTGCACGATACATACTCATCTTACTGTCACGTCGATGGTTCAGCACCGTGCCGACGACCACATCTCCTCCTCTTTCTCCCCATTCTCTAGGCTAATATAATTAATCAAAATGTACAAAACATCAGCAGTATATAAATGAATGCTTTCACATAATATTAGTGCCAAATGAAAAACCAAAGAAACAAAAATCAGAATTACTCAGCATGTAAGTGGCAGCGGCGTCCAACTAACCTGCAAACGCCGCCCGCGAAAAAAGCCTCAAATGGCATATGTGGACATCCCTTAATTTTAAGTGGCATATTGTGGAGAAGCCACCAAAGCCAGCGGCGCCAACGGCTGCCATTTACCAAGCTAGCAAGCTAGATGGACTTGGTTGATCTATTTTCCTCAATGTAAATTTGTGGCTTGCTTATGTACCAATGAGCTAGCAAATGAACGACTCAAAATAACAGCGTACATGATGTTATCAGTATGCCATAACAGAGTATAGATGTTATCATCATGCCATAAATTGTTGTGACCTCTAGCTTGTCATTGCAGATGTGACAGAGCTCTCGCTGGGTGTCCCGGAGGACGGGCTTGCCGAGTGCCGACGGTGCCGACAACGCGACATGAGGCCAACAGAGTAGGCTGCTGCCTTCAGGATGTGGACTGAGAGAAGAAGACACATGTCTTGGAGCTTGGGAGCACGCAGGGGCTGACTTCTTCTCACCGGCGTATGCGGCGACATCGCTGGCTAGGAGATGGAGCCTGTGGCAGCTCGAGCAGTGCGCCATTGTCAACTTACATCCCTAAGAATTACCTCCTGTCTCTTTGGTCGATTGACCGAACAGTTGGCGTGCAGGTGGCCGCCGGATCTCGAGAAGGCGATGGACGTCGCAGCTGGAGTCTCCAATGGCATGCGGGAGGGCCAGAGGTGGTGCGGGGGTTGGGTCTGTGTAAGAAACAAGAGAGAGAGATTTTGAGCTGCACACTTTATTCAATCTCCATTGGGAGGATTTATACAGGTGCTGCGGTACATGAGTCAACCAACTACGCCCCTAACTAGCAGGAGATCGAGCAGGAGATCGTGCGGGAGATGGGTTAGCCGATCCTGCAGAATCGGTCACGTACGTGAGGATCGACGGCAGCCATGTTGGGCTGGCGTGGGAGTCAAGTTGGGCTGCCACCGTGGGCTCTAAACAAGGCATGTTTCAACACCCCCCCCCCCCCCCCCCCCCCCCCCGCAGTCGAAGCCTCGCCGTCGGAGATGCAGAGACTGGAGCGAAACTCACGGAACACCGATGGTGGAAGACCCTTGGTCATGACGTCGGCGAACTGCTGTGTCGTGGGGACGTGGAGAACACGGACATGCCCGAGGGCCACCTTCTCGCGAACAAAATGGATGTCGAGCTCGATATGCTTGGTGCGGCGGTGGTGAACGGGGTTGGCGGAGAGGTACACCACCGAGACATTGTCGCAGTAGACGACCGTGGCCTTGGCGACGCCACAGTGGAGCTCAGTGAGGAGCTGGCGCAGCCACGAGCACTCGGCGACCGCGTTAGCGACGGCGCGGTACTCGGCTTCCGCACTAGAGCGGGAGACGGTGGGTTGCCGCTTAGACGACCACGACACCAGCGAAGGCCCCAGGTAGATGCAGTAGCCAGAGGTGGAGCGGCGTGTGTCGGGGTAGCCGGCCCAGTCGACGTTGGAGTAGGCGACGAGGTCCAGCGAGGAGGAGGCGCCGAGAGTGAGCCCAAGCGACGGTGCCCCACGGATGTACCGTAAGATCCGCTTCACCAGTGTCCAGTGAACGTCGCGCGGGGCATGCATATGCAGACAGACCTGCTGCACCGCGTACTGAAGATCGGGACGCGTCAGCGTCAGATACTGCAGGGCGCCGACGATGCTGCGGTAGAAGGAGGCGTCGGCAAAGGGCACGCCATCCTGACCGGAAACCTTGCCCGCGGTGTCGATGGGGGTGGACGCGGGCTTGCAGTTGGTCATGCCGGCGCGGTCCAGCAGCTCGAGGGCGTACTTCTTCTGACAGAGGAAGAAGCCATCAGGGCGACGCGCGACCTCGACACCCAGAAAGTAGTGGAGCACGCCGAGGTCCTTCAGGGCAAACTCGCGCTGAAGAAGGTCGACGAAGCGACGAAGAAGAGCGTCGGTGGAGGCAGCCAGGATGATGTCGTCGACGTATAGAAGGAGGTACGCCATGTCGTTGCCGCGGTGGTAGACGAACAGCGACGCGTCGGACCGGGTGATGACGAAGCCGAGCTGCACCAAGAACGCAGCGATCCGCTGGTACCAGGCACGCGGAGCCTGTTTGAGGCCGTAGAGCGAGCGAGAGAGCAAGCAGACGTCGTCGGGGCGGGCCGGGTCGACGAAGCCGGCCGGCTACTGGCAGAACACCTGCTCCGTCAAGTGGCCATGCAAGAAGGCGTTGGAGACGTCAAGTTGATGGACGGCCCAGCGGCGCGAGACGGCGAGCTGGAGGAAGCAGCGGATAGTGCCCGGCTTCACGACCGGCGCAAAGGTCTCAGTGAAGTCCAGGCCAGCGCGTTGCCGGAACCCGCGAACGACCCAGCGTGCTTTGTATCTGTCGAGGGAGCCATCAGAACGCAGCTTGAGGCGAAAAACCCACTTGCCACTTATCACATGAGCCCGCGCGGGGCGCGGGACGAGCTGCCAGGTGCGGTTCCTCAGGAGCGCGTCATATTCCTCCTGCATGGCGGCGCGCCAGTGAGGGTCCCAGAGCGCCGCGTGAACGGACACCGGGAGCGGCGAAGGAGCGGTCGTGGTAGCAGCGCAGACGTACTCGTCGGAGGAGTACTTCCGGCTGGGGCGATGGACGCCCGCGCGGGCGCGTGTGACGACGCCGGGGCGATCGGGTGGAGCAGCTGGGGTGTCCGGCCGGCCAGGGGAGGCCGAGGCGCTGGGCACAGCAGAGGACGAAGCCTGGTCGAGGGAGCCCGCGGCAGCGCGCGTGGTTGGCGAGGAAGCCGAGTCGGAGGAGGCCGGGACGTCGGGAGCATCCGTTGGGGGCAGAGCACCCCGATCGGGTGGCGAAGAGCCACCCAGGCCAGGCGAGGCCCCTGCTGCAGAGGATCCCGGGTCAGGCGGAGCGGCCGCCAGGGCAGCGCGGCGCGGTCCGCGGGTGGCTGGTGAAGACGGACGGGCGCCGCGAGGTGTAGCACGTGCTGCAGGTAGAACGATCAGAGGAGATCGTTGCGGGGAGGAGGGCGCGATCGGTGGCGCTGTAGATGAGCCCGAGACCTGTTTAAACGGAAAGGTAGTTTCATCAAAGCACGCATGCCTGGAGATGATCACGCGCCCAGACTCCGGATCGTAACAACGAAAGCCCTTGGTATTAGGAGGGTAGCCGAAAAATATACAGGGAACGGATCGGGGGGCTAGTTTGTGAGGAGAAGTGGCGAGGAGGTTTGGGTAACAGAGACAACCAAAAACTCGGAGCTCGTCGTAGGAAGGCGGGTGACCGAAGAAGAGATGGTGCGGGGTGAAGTTACCACGGGCGCGGCAGGGGCGAACGTTGAGAGTACGCGTAGCCGTGGAGAGGGCCTCGGGCCAGAACCGAAGCGGGACGCCGGCGTGGAGAAGGAGATCCCGAACACTGTCGTTGAGAGTGCGGAGGACGCGCTCCGCACGCCCATTTTGCTGCGAGGTGTACGGGCAGGTAAGACGGAGGATGGCCCCGTGCATGGAGAGCAGGGAGTGGACGCCGTGGTTGTCAAATTCGCACCCGTTGTCGGTTTGGAGACCGAGAATGGGACGAGAGAACTGTGTACGGACAAACGCAAAGAAAGCGGTGAGCGTGGCGAGGACGTCCGATTTGTGACGTAGAGGGAAAGTCCATACAAAGTGAGAAAAATCATCAAGGACCACCAAGTAATATTGGATCACAATGCAATAATTCAAAAGGAAAACTTGAAACATGAGACGAATCTGAAAAGGGGAGGCGAGTGCTCTTGCCCAAACGGCAAGCGGAGCAAGAGTGTTTCGCACTTTTATTACATTGGAAAAAATCACTACGGAGAAGTTGATGCATGGTCGAGGTGCCGGGGTGTCCTAGACGCGCATGCCAGAGATCAACACCGGCGGTGAGGGCGACGGGTGCGCGTTGGGAGAGCGACGGCTGCAGCGGGTAAAGATCACCGGGGCTGTTACATCGGAGCAGCACCATCTTGGTCCGCAGGTCCTTGATAGAGAAACCAAAGGCGTCAAATTCAACCGTAACAGGGTTTTGTCGAGGAAGGGCACGAACGGAGACAAGATTAGTAATGAGATGAGGAGAAACAAGGACATCATATAACTTAATTGGGGAGTGAGAGGATGGGAGGGAGATATCACCGCGGTGTGTGATGGGAAGTGAAGAGCCATCACCCACCACGATGCGAGTAGATGTAGGATAGGGCTGGGAACGAGTAAGAATACCAGGGTGGGAGGCCATGTGGGAAAAGGCCCCTGTGTCCATGAACCACTCGCCGTTGCCGGTGTAGGCCGCAGGCGAAGGAGCCTGCTGCAGGGCCGCCAGGAGCGCGGGGTCGTGGGACGTCGAAGCGCCGGCGGTGTGGCCGAGCCAGCCCGCGGGAGGCGCGGGAGGCCACGCGTTCGGCGGCGGCGTGGGGTAGCCACCAGGATGGGGCGCAGCGATCAGCGCCTGGTGACCGGCGGGGCGCGAGCCGAGGATGCCGGGGTGCGGAGCGCGCGCCGGCGACATGGCCCAGGCATGAACGACGCCGGTCCAGGGGTTCACCCCCCCCCCCCCCCCCCGAACCAAGGCGCCGGAGCAGGGCCGGGTGGCGCAGAGGGACGCCCGGCAGGAGCCTGGCCGGCGGAGCGAGGACGCCCGTCGGAGCCCCGCTTCTTCTTGCGGGCGTGGCCGGGCGGTGACGAGCCGGCCGCGGGCGGGGCCGCCGGGGGCGCGGGCGGCGCAGTGCGCGCGGCGAGGGCAGCCTGGGTGCGCTGCAGCGAGGACTGCCGCATCCGCCGCTCCTCGAGGCGAAGGTAGTTGACGGCGCGGGCGAACGTCGGCTCGGTGAGGAGGTTGAGGTTGGAGGCCGCGTTCGCGTAGTCCGGACCGAGCCCCCGGATCAGGTTGGTGAGCATGGTGGCATCGGAGACCGCGGCGCCCACGTCGCGGAGCTCGTCAGCGAGCACCTTGAGGCGGAGACAGTAGTCGAAGAGCCCGATGCCGTCTTGGGAGAGGCTGTAGAACTCAGTCGTCGTCGCGGATCACGTGCGAGAGGATCTCGCGGCTGACGGTGCGGTACAGCCACTTGATGATGGTGGCGTCCACGCCCATCCAGTTGGCGTCGTCATGCATGGCACGAGCGTCAACGGTGCCGTCGACGTGGTCGCAGATCTGGAACTCGCGGAACGTCAGGGAGAAGTAGGTGCGCCAGGTGGAGAAGGACGGGGTGTGGAGATCCAAGACAATGGGGACGTGGTCCTGGATGTGGATGAGGCGAAGGCTGGCAGCAGAGGCGGGCTCGAGGACGGCAAAGGGGTTGACCTCGCCGGAGAGGGAAGAGCGTGGGGAAACCATGGCCAGCGGGAGAACGAGCGGAAGCGTGGATGATCAGCGGTGAAAAACTGATACCATGTAAGAAACAAGAGAGAGAGATTTTGAGCTGCACACTTTATTCAATCTCCATTGGGAGGATTTATACAGGTGCTGCGGTACATGAGTCAACCAACTACGCCCCTAACTAGCAGGAGATCGAGCAGGAGATCGTGCGGGAGATGGGTTAGCCGATCCTGCAGAATCGGTCACGTACGTGAGGATCGACGGCAGCCATGTTGGGCTGGCGTGGGAGTCAAGTTGGGCTGCCACCGTGGGCTCTAAACAAGGCCTGTTTCAACAGTCTGGTCCTGGAGGAGCGCCACCGGAGCTCGGGGTGGAACATGAGGTCACCTCGACGTCGCGGCCTCCGCTTCCCCACGGCCACTTCCTAGAGGAGGCGGAGGCGAACTGGCGCGTGGCGGGGGTGGGGAGCCTTCCGACGTGGGCAGGCGGTGTTGGGGAACGTTGCATGGGAAACAAAAATTTTCCTACGCACACACAAGATCTATCCATGGTGATGAGCATCTACGAGAGGGAGAGTAAATCTACATACCCTTGTAGATCGCTAAGCGGAAGCGTTTAAGAAACGCGGTTGATGTAGTCGAACGTCTCCGCGATCCAAATCGCAAGTCGTCCCTCGATCCGATCACGAACTAGCGCCGAACGGACGGCACCTCCGCGTTCAACACACGTACGGCTTGATGACGCCTTCACCTCCTCGATCCAGCGAGCGATGGTGAAGTAGTGGTTGAGTTCCAGCAGCACGACGGCGTGGTGATGGTGGTGAGGAACAATCTCTGCAGAGCTTCGCCAAGCGCTACGGAGATTATGACGGAGGAACTAGAGGGTTAGGGTTGCCGCACACGGCTTGGGGAAATCTTGATGTGTCCCGTGTGCTAGCCCTGCCCCTCTATTTATATGTTGAGCCTTGGGGTCTAAACTTGGAGTAAAAGCCTCCTCCAGGTCGGTTTTGCCCGCACAAGGTCGGTTTGGTCCGCAGGGAAAGAGTCCAACTCGGACCCCTGCCGAATCGTGCACAGCCGCACACAAGCGGTAGTACCGCTTCACACAAGCGGTAGTACCGCTTGGGCGGTAGTACCGCTTCACACAAGCGGTAGTACCGCTCGGGCGGTAGTACCGCTTCACACAAGCGGTAGTACCGCTTACGCGGCAGCAAAACTACTTTTGCACTTTCCAATACCTCGTGGGCTTTATCCCTTTGCCCATATAAAGTGTTGCTGCACCCGAACACTTCGGCAAACATCCGGAACCCCTTCCGGTGAACTCCGGAACTCTTCCGGAGATCAAAACACTATTATCACATATATCAATCCTCCGGACTATTCCGGAGATCCTCGTCATGTCCGGGATCTTATCCGGGACTCCGAACAACCTTCGGTCACCAACAAAATAACTCAATTATACTAATCGTCACCAAACGTTAAGTGTGTAGACCCTGCGGGTTCGAGAACTATGTAGACATGACCGAGACACCTCTACGGCCAATAACCAATAGCGGGACCTGGATGCCCATATTGGCTCCTACATATTCTACGAAGATCTTTTATCGGTCGAACCTCTATGTCAAGGATTCAGTTAATCCCGTATGCTGTTCCCTTTGTTCTTCGGCATGTTACTTGCCCGAGATTCGATCGTCGGTATCTCTATACCTAGTTCAATCTCGTTACCGGCAAGTCTCTTTACTCGTTCCGTAATACAAGATCTCGTGGCTAACACTTTAGTCACATTGCTTGCAAGGCTCATTGTGATGTTGTATTACCGAGTGGGCCCTGAGATACCTCTCCGTCATACGGAGTAACAAATCCCAGTCTTGATCCATGCCAACCTAACAGACACCCTCGGAGATACCTGTAGAGCACCTTTATAGTCACCCAGTTACGTTGCGACGTTTGATACACACAAGGTATTCCTCCGGTGTCAGTGAGTTGCATGATCTCATGGTCAAAGGAACAGATACTTGACATGCAGAAAACAATAGCAATAAACTGACACGATCATATGCTACGTTCGTAGTTTGGGTCTTGTCCATCACATCATTCTCCTAATGATGTGATCCCGTTATCAAATGACATCTCATGTCCATGGCTAGGAAACCTTAACCATCTTTGATCAACAAGCTAGTCAACTAGAGGCTTACTAGGGACACAGTGTTGTCTATGTACCCACACATGTATTTGAGTTTCCAATCAATACAATTATAGCATGGATAATAAACGATTATCATGAACAAGGAAATATAATAATAACCAATTTATTATTGCCTCTAGGGCATATTTCCAACAGGCGGGGCGGCGAGCTGGGCAGGTGGCTCCGCACGGCGGCGCCCGGCGAGCGGGTGCTGAATCGGCGGCGGCGCTGGATGGATGAGGGCAGGGGCAGATCGAGGGGAAGTAGGAAAAGAGGGGAGATGAATGGATTACCTAGTGGTCAAACCCTCGTTCGTACGCCACCAGCCTGGTTGGTGTCGCCCGACTGGCCGGCTCTGGATCCCTCCGTCTCCCGCGTCCGTCCGCCGTCGCCCGGCTCCGGCGAGCTCCTGCTTAGGACGCCGCCCCCCTCCTTTCTTCCTTCTTCTCTCCCTCACCTCCCTTTTTTCACCGGAGACCCTCCTCATCGCCGGCCTTCAAATCGGCCTCCCCAGCCTCTGCCGGTCACGGATTCGACCCCTGCAAGCTCCAGCCACCGCCATCGTTCTGCATCGAGCAGCCGCCGCCCCAGCCGCTCTCAGAGCCACCTAAAGAGGATCGCGGGTTAAATATTAAAAAGTGCAGGGTCCTTTTTGTAAGAACGAAGCGTTTTCCAAGATCCACTTAAAAAGGGACGGCGGGTTCTATTAACAGAGAACACAAGGACTTTTCTGCAAAAAGTGTCACGACGGGTGTGCGTGCAGAAGCAATAGATGCTTTATTATTAAATTAAATAACTAGTACAAATGCCCGTGCGTTGCAACGGGCATATAAACGCGCAAAACTTTGATCCATCTGCTATTACGCTCCATTTTTTCCATTCAATTCTGATAAACATTGATAATAAGGTTACATTGATTATTACCTTTTGGAGTCTGAATTTTGGACGTTAAGAAGCCACCTTAGCTTTCTTCGTTTGATAGAAGAGTAGTGGTTCATGGAATAGTCTGTGAATACTTTTTATTTTTTGCTATTCGAAAAAACATGGATATTTATTTATTTTATTTAAAATTGGATTTTTTTAAGGAGAACAGATTTTTTTTAAAATGAGAATATTTTTAGTTTCTGTGAATATTTCTAAATGTATTTTTTTAAAAAAAAATTGGAACAAATTTTGGGGTTTTGACCAGTTTTTAAAGAGTGTTACATATACACCTGTGTGCAATTTTTAAACTATTTTTCTTACTATGTTAAATGTTTTTAGATATAGTTCGTAGTTTGGTTGGGAAGAGTTATTGTGTTTTTTTTTCATTATTTGGGCTTGGCCCAAACAAAGAAGACATATGGCAATAAAAATATTATTAAAAAAAAACTGGACGCAATTGTTCCTCCATACCTTCAAGCACGCTAAGCATGACATCTTCTTCCTTGTCTGAAACAACAACTTGAGTTAGATCAGACTCTATGGCCATGACTTCTAAATGTGTTTTGGCATTGGTGATTTGGTGGTATATATCAACGTGTATATATAGGCAAATTCAGCAGTGTCCGAAAGACGTTCACTTTCCCGCTGTACGTCGTAGGTTCGTGTTCGTTTGCTTTCTGCCTGTACGTCAAGTTCTGACATGTTTTGTTTTGTTGGGCATGAGCAGCGCATGCAGTCGGGGCTTGGCCGCTCCTGTCTCCCTGCTGTTCCTTTTAGCATTGGTCCAGCAATTTTTTTCTCCCACGTTTCTTTTTTACTGCCAAAAGAGAAATCAAGTAATACCTCATCCAATCCGCAATACATGCATATCGTTGAAACCTCCTTTGGCCAATACATACAGAAATTATGCGTCCATGGGATAAAGTTCGTTCACAGTAGCCATGCCATGTTGACACCGTCCTGCCGGCCAAAGCTCCAAGTTCTTGAATCTTGATATTGGCATGTTCGCGCCCCACATGGCGAGCTCGCCGTGCTTAACGTCGGCTGGCCGTCCTCCAAGAGATCACCGGCATGCAACTGGGCATAGTGCAAAATTATGGAGACCATCCACTCTCCATTGATAGCATGCCCTGCGTGTGCTGCCCAGGGTGGTGCTGCCTCATGACCTCATCCACGGCCTTCGGCGTCCCCGTTGCCACTCCATCCGCCTCAACGCTCCAGCCGGCCCCCCGTGCTGATTGCTCCCCGTGCTCCAACGGCCCATGCCCAGCCGGTTCGGTTCAGAACTGCAGATACTGGTCTTTTGCTGCTGAAATTCCACTGTGTATCAAACGCCGACATCCATCTTATTATCTTCAGTAAAAAAAGGCTGACCACATGGCTTGAAGCATAACTGGCATTCAATCTTGGGGAACAACGTCCAACGATGTCATTGGAAGTGGGATCTGGCAGCCACCACGTCTTTTTTGAGCGAGTTGAATATTCAGATATTAGGCGCGAGCGCGACCACTATGCAGAGGAAATTTCCCCGACCAGCTTGTATGCATCCTGAAATCGACCAGTGTGGGTGAGGGTTGCATGAGATGGGGTTGCAGGTAATCAGATTGGCCTCGATCCTCTCCTCCCGCATCTCGTCGAGAAGAGAGATACTGCCCGGTCTGTTGTATCAGACCAACGAAAAAGTCCCGTAGGAGACAACCGTAGGGCGCTCGCCGGCTACACGCATCTCTGCCCAGATCGGTAACGTGTTGGAATTGGATTGGAGTTTTATCGAGGGATCGGGTGAAAGTCCAACTCATCTAGCGTCAAAACACAGGGCAACGACCACGTACGAAAAATTGGTACTGACGGACGGACGAAACAACGACGGACGAAATTTACGATGGTAAGAAGCAATAGCCCCTTTCTCTACCTACTAGCAAACATGCCCGTGTGTTGCAACGGGAGAAAAAAATATCACATGCCTCTAACCGAATAAGCATGACTCAAGACCCTCCATCGATACGCGTACTCTATTTCAATGCGACACACCGCCATCTCGTGGCTTATCCTCCTTCTCACCCTCACCGTCAACAGTGGTCGCGGTGCCTATCTGATCACAATGCGTCCAAAAACATGCTAAATCCCAAGGCAATGATCTTGTCCACCGCATGACACACCTGACATTGAACTGCGTCAATGCAAGTGAATTTTAAATATTTTCCCACACAAATCCAGTTTTAGTGCTCACCACCGATGTGCGATTTAATCGGGTCTCTCTCTCAAATCCCACAATTATAATGTGTCACCCACATGAATCTCAATCCCACAATTAATACATCCTTATTTTTAATTATGCGCCACCAATCTCTCAATCCCGCAATTAAAGCGTCCTTATTTTTAATTATGTCGTGGCTATAATTATTGCTTCCCGAGCCGGCTTATTGAGTTGATGGTACCCAGGTAACAGTAGACGTATATAAATTGGTGAGGTTGGCTCCAAGGAAGCGAGGTGGTACTATTTAGAAGACCAACCGGGATATGCACACCTGCCTATCTAGCTCAGTTGGCTGCCTCCTGAGGTGCTGAGCGTGAGCTCGCTGGTTCAAATCCTCATAACAGCTTGTATTTTTGGCAATTTTGCAGGCCTAGTAAAGCAGCGATTCGCAGGCCCAGTAAAGCGAGCGAGAGGCCCAGCGAAGCGTTGCAATTTCCTAGGCCCAGGGAAGCTGTGACGGACGGGAGACGAACGAACGGAAAAATGTCTGACGTATGAACGATTTTTTTTTGACGTATACGAAACGGACGAAAATTTGAGAGGACCAAAAAAAGTGAAGAAACAATCCTCCCTTTAATATTATTAGGTATATATATATATATATATATATATATATATATATATATAACTCCTCTTTTATACTCCCGGGGATATGTACTCCCACCTCCACTAGATGGGTATACGGGCTAGGAGTAAGAGGCCACCCGCTAAGAGCAGTTAGCCTCGGTACTCCTAGGAGTACGTACTCCCAGGTCGGATTCACGTCCCGTGCGTCTCACCGCGTCCCACCGCGTCCAATCGGCTAGCAAAAATCTGAACCAGTTAGCCTCCGTATTAAAAGAGGAGATTTAATTATTTAATTTCTTGGAACAGATTCCTTTTTTATAGGGATACTAAACGTCATCCTTGGAACTAATCTGCATCGATCTATTATTCTCGTGCATACTTCGGTGCGACGGCGGCTGGTATATTCTGTATAGCTTTGACGACGCCGACGGCGGCTCGATCGGCATGGAACAAGACGACGCCCCGGTTTCTGCCCATCAGGTCTCCGGCGTCGAGCGCTCTCCACCGGCCACTCCCCCCGTCAGAATCAACCATAACTCACACGGGGTATGTTGCTTATCATCGATCTTCTCTACTGTATAAGCTGAGTCTATTCCGTATACCTTTCGCGGACGCCGACGGCGGCTTGCTCATGCATCGGCATGCAACAAGACGACGCCCGTACATATTCTATTGTCCCAAGACTGAACTTTTCACGTGCAAAGCAATATCTCTTTACCTCTTTTGGTTCTGCTGTATGTAGGCTAGTTGTAACTGAATTTGCACTGTTTTGTTCGCAGGGTATGAACTCCCAGCCATACACGTCCAGGAAAGGCACACTGTCACGCAGCGCGTCTCGCGTGATTGATAAATACCGCCGCAAGAGAGTCACAAATAAGTCGACCAAAGGCAATGCAACTAGCACCAGAATAAATTCAAGATGCCAACCAAGGTGTGTCGTCAATTTGATTAACAGTTTTGATGACATGAAAAAGGATCTTGTCCATCAAACAGGGCTTCACGGCATCCTTCAGATGAAGTTAACTAAAGTTAATAGGCAGTATGGCGCCTGGCTTCTGAGCAAGATTGATCTTGATTCATGTGCCATCGTAGCTGATGTTCATAAAGTGATTCCCTTCTCTGCGAGGGACGTTAATTCAGTCTTGGGTGTACCATGCGGTGGGAAAACCATTGAGACGTGTAACCAAGATGAGGTTGAACGGAACAAGAGGATTCTTTGTGATATGTTTGAGGTTCCACAATTTTCACAGGTTACTGTTAAGTTTTTGGAGACAATTCTTAATAAACAATATTCATATCCGATGAGCTTAAAGGACCAACGATCGTTCAAGGCGGCATTTGTCCTTTATGTCATGACAAAGTTCCTGGCTCCACAATCACTGGCGAACTACATTTCCACAAGGTATATCAGCGCAGTTGCTGATATTGACAATATTTCCTAATACAACTGGGCACAATTCATCATCGACGACCTCATGAATTCTGCCAGCTTGATGCCGAAACGATTTCATAATTCTTCTCAAGTATCAATAAACGGGTGTATACTATTCCTCCAGGTGTGTGTTCACATGATAATCACATTTTCCTTCATAGGATCCTACTTTTTTACACACCATACTTACTTGCCGATAGTATATACCTAACATTAAGCACATACCTACTTATCATCTGAGATACCACATACGTACTTTCTTACTAAGTTACTGAAACCAATGTTTTCTGTACTGCAGACACTCTACCTGGACCATATTGCACCACCAAATGAGGATGTCAATTCTGAAACTAGTCCTAGAATTACTGCTTTCGATGATGACCTCGTCAATCGCATTATCATGAGTGACACGATAAGCAAACACAACCTTGGGTTCCCTTTCCCTCAGTTTGGGAAGCTGCAGGTGCGTCTATATTATAAGAAATTTAGCTGTCAAATTTTCATTCATTTTTGTACTAACTATTTTACTTTTTGTTAGATGACGAAACCACCAACTATTTACTCATGTGCATCAAAAGAGGGCTCTCAGGAGAAGCATCATTCGACTCCGAGTTCAGACATTAACCAACCATGTGTCTCCAACATTTCAGAATACTTGCAGACGCGTTTCAAATCAACTAAATTACGATCGATATATGGAGAGGAGGTAACAACTTGTTTTCTCTGTTCTCACTAAACTAATGTCACATCCAAGCACTCATCACACTTTATATGTTGACATAATTGGCTTTCAGGCTTCTTCTTCCATAAAGGAGGCAATCAACAGTGCTCAAGGAGAGTTTTCATCTATTTTGCAAGATATTTCAGATTTTGATAACTTCATTGACAATCCAGTAGCCATTCAAGCATGTCAAAAACTTAACAAAATCCTGTGCACTACTGTTTTCGATTCAATAAAAATAGCAGTAAGGGCCACCCTTCGGAATGTTCTTTCGGACAACCGCAATACGCCCTGCAGTATGGACAGTCATGGTGCACCTCATCCGAATCCCCCATCAGGTAAATGTCAAAATTTTCTCATCCATAAATATTACATATACCTCTCCCAAATACAAGCATATGCGTCACTACTATATACCTAAACTGGGTACTCAGCCTCAAGTCACCCAGTACTAATTCAAACGTCGTGTTAAATCTGTTATATTCCTTTGTTTTCAGGCGTTACCCCAACTTCCTTCAGCAATCATACTGCTTCACCATGCCAACATACTACCATGCCAGAGAGGGATCAACCACAAACGACACCCAAAGGCAACATTGGTTCATGTAGCACAACAAGTAATAGCTACGAAAATCTAGCATCCAACACTCCACCAAGCACTCGCAATGTTTCTGGTAAATTTTCTTTCCCATTTTACTATTTTCAACAACTTAATATGTTACATGTCCTAACTAAACCTTCTGTTCGAACCAGCTTCACCAAGCAAGCAGAAATCGTCAATCTCCCCAGGATCCGCTGCTCGCCTGGCTCAAGAGTGGACTGTCGCACTAAGTGCAGAGGATACCAATGGAGATGAACAACAACGCAGATACATAGTAGAAAACCCACCATCCCACCTTCTAAGAGATAAAAACACCCGAAAAATTAAGCGGAATAAGAAAATTTTGTCCCCCTTTATGACCAAGCAATGCTCAATAACACGTACTGATACACGAGTTGCCCGCTCAACTTATTCATACATTCAAAAAATATCGAATGAAGCCTTGTTAGAGTGAGTACTAGTAAAAAATGTCTTAATATCTCAATGCTACTATTTTCTGAATTTTAACTAATAATATTTATCTGGCATCACCAGTGAAGTATGGCTTCGAAGTTCTTGTCCGTTCAAAATCTCCATAAAGTTACGGACTCTACAACAATCCATTGCACGTGGTGGCTGGATGGACACTGACTGCTTAAATTTTGCTATTCGCAAAATGTTCTTGGATGAGGTGCAGCGGTTCGACGGAACAAACTATTTGGGATGGAGACACTTCATAAACCTCGACTTTGCAGTAAGCCTTTATCTACAACACGAGCATTTCTTCAATCAGTTTTAATCCGTAATTAATTTGTACTGTGCCTGTAGAGCTTCGCCTTGGCGGGGGGCGAATTCTGGGTTCCAGAGCACCAGCTAGGACACTTCATTGGAACACATATACCTTACGACGTTTCAGAAAGCCATCAGGTATCCACATATATATACTGCATTCAGCACCATTGTTCAATCCTGTTACCTTTCCAATTTCATGATTACATTTATCCTTTCCAGATACTCATACCAGTACATCTAGTTAATCACTATGCATTGTATGCATTCCACATGGAGAACAAGAAAATATCGATACTCGACTCCCTCGGTGCATTAGGCCCCTTTAATGAATCAAGAATAACTAGACATCAGAAGACATGTCATTCCATAGCATACCATCTCGCCGAGTGCATGAGGTTAGCTTTCCCTGGATGGGATGAGGACATATCAAGCTGGGATATCGAGGTGGTGGAGAACATACCAGAACAACAAAACTCGTAAGTTACCTTCTTATCACTTGTTTTTTAAGTCACCATCGCCACTTCATATAACATTCAAGAACTGCCAGGGATGATTGCGGTTTTCATGTCTTGAACTTCATGCGCAACTGGAATGGCCTCCGTCTAATAAATTTAATAACAGAGGTATTGACTCGCTACTTAAACATGGCAACTTTTACCATCACAAGCAGCTCAACCTCTTCATCATCAATTTCTGATGCAGGATTCTTACGACCTAAGGTGCACTTTCCTACTGGACTTGCTCACGTTCAAGACGAATGAAGTTTCTCTTCCAGATTGGGTCAAACTCCAGCTCAACCAGCTTAGGGATTAGAGTAGTAGTTACCATTATCCGCATTCATTTGTACTCCGACGAACTACCATTTCAAACATTTACATACATATTTTCTTGATCCGTATCCAGTCACACTGTAATTTGCATCAGTATGTTATTGTACATGCATAATCTTGTCACTTTCAGAAATTAATATCGATCGATCTCATCTACCTATATGCTCTGTGTCATTGATCATACTCCAATTTATTCAACATTAACATACCTCCACATCCTTCACATCACACGACATACTACAAAGTGCTCAAACGAGTATGTACTGCACTCCAGACGGTATATACCTGTTCACTTCTTCCTAAATATTACCTGCAATACAAAACAGCATTCCCTATTTCATAACCCTATTACTATCTACAAGTACCATTCAACCACCTACAAAATTTAGGACCAAAGAAAAATTCGTCAACCTTCTTTTTTTCGTACGGTACCGACTATATATAGAGAACCTCTTATCTTCCTTTATTCTCTGTTTCATTGACCATATACCAATTTTTCAACATTAATATACCTCCCGATCCTTCATAACAAACCAAATACAAGGTGCTCAAAGAAGTACATACTGTCGTCCAGACAGTGCCGACTATATAAATAGAACCATTGATCACAAGTACCATTAATGTATGAAAAAAATGTTCACGCAAACTTGTGCATTAACAATGAAGACCAAACAAGACTAGAATAAAGACATGTTCCAGAATTCGCAATACAGAGTGCTTACAACCTATTTAGTCACGACTGAAACGGAAAAATAACCACTAAATTGGCAACTACTCCTTGTAAACATACTTCCTCTTGTACGTGGACGGCTTCCCACAAGTTGACCTGTTATGACCTGGGTCGCCACATTCTCCACAATACCTAATGATATCAGACTCTTTCTTCCCAGAAGCATTGCCACCTTCGCATGTGGTATCACTACTGCCACCCACTTTCTTACCACTCTTCTTCGTACTAGCTACTTCCCCACCAGTTTTCCATCTTTTAGTTTTTGGCCTGCCTCTGGGACGATTCTTCACAGGTGGCAAAATATCTTCCATACTAACCCCTTCGTCAAACGGGCCTTCACCGACTTCATGGACATTCGGACTACTATTTCCTTTAATCGGGGTTCTATCACCATCAGTTCTTGTAGGATCATGCGTCTGATTATGTCCTTCACCCTGCATTTCAGACCCTTCCATATTAGCTTGCTCTTCCTCCAAAATAACCTTTCTCAGGTTTTCCACCAACTGATTTAGGTCTTCCATTGCCACCTTGTAAGCCTTCATGTTTTTGTTACCAAGCCGAGTTACCTCCTCTGATGTCGTATGGAGCACCAGATGCCTGTACATCTGAGAAGCAGCGGCATCAACATCATCTTTGTAACCCTCCAGGAATGATGGCACACACTCTCTAGCATCCTTCCTCCATCGCTTGCTTCAAGATATACTGCTCTGGGATCTCAGCGCAGCCATCATGTATCAAGACCTACAAAAACAATAAAAAAACATTATGATTTTATACTAAGTGTGTCCAAAATTATATGGTTACCGTGCCAACGAACTTACACTAAGCACATGAGAACACAGTATACCCTTGTGCTCAAACATCTTGCATACACACGAAAATGTCATGCTTTCAAGGTCTGCATACACTTCATAATGGTGTCGTCGCCAGATGTTCCGAGCAAAGCCCCCAATACGTACTATTTTAAAAACACTCTCGTCATCAGTGGCGACGACCTTGAAGGACAAACTTTCGGACAGCTGCTCCACGAATAAGTTGAACACACCACAAGTATATACCTTTGAAGCATGTCTTTCCAATGGTGATCTAGTCTTCATAACAACTTTGTCCTGCATGCTCAGTTCTATCACAATGTATTACTGTGACAAAGTGGTGTACTTCAAAATTAAACAGAATAAATGTACTTACGTGTCGAGTATGAAATTCCTCATAATCTTCCATCTGCAATCTATCTATGAAGAATCTCTCATACTTCCGTACAAAACCATTCATTGAAGAGGACGGCATAACAAACCTTTTCAAGACAAAATTCACAGACTCACTCCTCTGTGTAGTGGTCATTCCAGCATAGAACAAGTGCCCAAAATACGGGAACGCCCACTTTTCCCTGATATCCCACATCTGCTTCAGGTACACACAATCTTCCAGCTTATACTCCGACATCAATTCCTTCCATGCTCCCTCAAACTCATCGACTGTCAACATCTGAGTTAAAACCCGGTGAAAGTCTTCTTTGAATGTTTCTCTAGTGCTATAAATATTTCCACAATTTTCCCTCACTTTCTTAAGTATATGCCACTTGCAAACACGATGGGAAGCTTTTGGAAAAACTTTTGCAATAGATGCTGCCATCTGTTGGCAATTATCTGTCACAGAACTCAAGGTAATCAGTAAAACAAAGTAACTTATATATATATATATATACTCTAAAATAACATAACAACATTACCAGTAAGTATGCACTGCGGCTCCTTTCCATTCATGCACTTCCTGAACGTAGAGAACAACCAATTGAAAGACTCAACTGTCTCATCTCTAAGTAATGCACACCCAAACAATATGCTCTGAAAATGATTATTGACTCCTACGAACGGAGCAAATGGCATGTTGTAACTATTAGTTTTATATGTAGTATCAAATGTCACAACATCACCAAAGGCCTGATAATTCCTCCTAGATATAGCATGAGACCAGAATATATTCTTCAGACGGCATGCCTCGTCAACCTGCACACTATAGAAAAAGTTGCTGGAATTGCTCTGCAACTCTTTGAAGACATCAAGGGTTAGCTGAACATCTTCACCGCACTCATCCCTCTTGATAGCATAAGCTAGCCTATCCATCGTCCTACGTGTGAACGGGACCATTGAAGCTCCTCCATTAAACCCTGACAATAAACCGTACATGTTGGTCGACCTCATACCACTATCCACCATGTCTGCAATGACATTTCTAGTCCCCTCGTCAATTTGATTATGTGACTTGTAATTCTTAGTCACGCCAATTGTCTCCTTCAGTTCATGGTTATGGTCCTCTACAAACTTAGTCACTGTCCACGAACCCTCACCAGTTGGTCTATTAATTCTCAACATGGCACCACACCCAACACGTACAGAAGGTTTCTTTGTCTTAGGATTATTGCCCTACAAAATATCATAAAATTTGCATAGTTATACCACATTGTCCTACCACTATGAGCACTCCCAAAAAATTATATCGTTACTAGTTACCTGGTGTGAACAACAAAATTCCCGCATACTCAATTTCTTCGCTGCATTATAACGCAGCTTTGATAGTCGAATTCCAAAACCCATCCGCACAGCATAGATGTTGTACAGATTGAAAGCATCTCTTTCAGTCATGAAACTCTGTCCCACCTTAGGCACTAGTACTGCAGGATCGGCGTATTCAGGTGGGAGATCAATTAATCCTTCTTCATCTTCTACAACAACCCTGTCGTCGTATAACAAAATAGTATATAAAAATATGAAGGAGTACATACGACATTTCCTACTAAAAAAAGGAAGGAATACATACGACATTTCAAATAAGTATATACTTATGAAATCCGAAGTATATACTGATCAGAGAAACAAGAAGGACATGTGTTTTAAAAAACTATAATAGAAGTACATAATAGTCACAGAAAAATGAATATTATACTAAGCACCAAAAAAGGAAGTACATACTAAACACAGATAAATGAAACATGAAGTTTATACTAAGCACCAAAGAAAGGAAGTATATACTAAATACAGATAAATGAAGTATATACTTACGAAAACTGAAGTATATACTAATCAGAGAAAAAAGAAGGACATGTTTTTTAAAAAACGATAAAAGAATCAGTAATGAAGTATTTCATACTACTCGTCTACAGACAAAGAAAAGATATATACTGCTACTTCAATCATCACTCATACCTCTCGAGAGGGACGTCGGCGTGATCCATGTCGACTGGAACTCCTTCACTCCAATCAAACATATCCCTATACCCAGTATCATAAATAAGTATTCTTTCTAGCCATCGGACGTATTCGCCGTACTTGCAAGACGTCGGCCGGCCGGCCGGCCGGACAAAGGAACAAGAAACACAGAAGACAAGTTCATATACCTGTTTCCGTCGATCACCGAGTTCTCCTTGTCGCAGTTTGCCGGAACGATCTCCATTGAAATACCTTCCATTTTGCTAGCCGCCACATCCATCATACCTCCCGCGGCAGCCAGATGAGATACCATTCCCCAATGAAAGGAGACGAAAGAGATACCACAGTAACAACTTTCCTGGACGCGTGCGGATTGAGTTGAACGCCCATGCATGTAGGAGCATGCAGCCGGCTAACAACCACTACCTATTTTCCTTTTTTCATTTTTCTATTATGGTGCTAACTGCTCTTAGCGGGTGGCCTCTTACTCCTAGCCCGTATACCCATCTAGTGGAGGTGGGGAAACGTTTCTTTTTTCATCATATTCTGGCGTGTATCCGGCGACGGGGCGGACGGATCGAGGCGGAGGAGCATGAGGCCGATTGAGAGGTCGCCAGTGACGGCGAGCTGCAAGGCAGGCAGGGCATGATGTGGTTCCTGATGGACGACGGCTTCACGGGCAAGCTGGGCCGAACCAGATGTGTGGCCAACGCGGCGGACGAACAGGCGTTCCTCTCGTCGTCCTCCTCCCGGCGGCAAGCCAGGCAGGCGACGGATCCGTCTGCTCCGGCGTGGATCCGGCGGTGAGGCGAACGGATCGATGGAGAGGTGGCCGGAGTCGTTGGCGAGCGGCTGGGTGCCATGGTTCCATGAAGACTTCCTTCCCTGGAGAAAACAGAGATTAGAGAGAGAGAAGAAGGGGAAGAGAAAAATCAATGGAGAGGACGAGAGAGGCGGCACCTGGTTGGGCTACTTGAGGCAGCTCGGGGCTCAGACGAGCTCCTCTGCAGGCGCGGTTGGAGGAGGCAGGGAGAGGCAGCGCTCGGGAGCGAGATCTGGGCTCGAAGCCCCGCAGAAAGGCGCCGTCGGGGGGTGGGCTGGACATGACGACCCCCGGAGCCTGAGCCCCGCAGAAAGGGGTCGATCCGGAGCCTGAGCCCCGGCGCAGATCTACGCGGACGCTTCAAGCAGTTGCCGGTCATCACTGCTGCCACGCCTCCGCCACATGCCCAGTCCCCGCGCGCATCTGCTTCCTTCACCGATGTGGCACGGAAGCCGCCCCCATCTGCAGCCGCTTTCTTCTGCAGTACAGCATTTGGATGATCCGATTTCTCAGTGGGCTAGAGCACGGCACTGGAGCGTGTGTGTGTGTGTGGCTGGACCACGGAGAAGAGAAAGGGGAGCAACGCCTGGAGGAACGGCGATGTGGATAAGGTCCACACACTGGGAGATGGCTCTTAATGTGGAATGCTTTTTTAATTAGGTGCACCGACCAGAAGCTACTAGATGTTGCTATACGTGGCAGCACCGATTGCCAATTATTTTCTTCTACATGAGCACCGATTGCAAATTATTTTCTTCTAAGTGAGCACAGATGCAATTAGTAGTTGTTGTTTGTTGTTACTGTTAGAGCATTTACGACCGAAGGTTGGATCCTCGAACGCTCGCGGATGCGTCCGGCGCGTCCATGGGCAATGATCGGGCATGCTTCAAATAAACAGGAGTGTATCTGCACATTTCATGCTAAATTCTCAAATCCATACAAAAGCATGGAAATGAAAAAACCTACGTACTACGTAGAAACCTAACTATTACTCCTCGTCGAAGATTTCGATGATCTTCGTGCCGTCCGGCGGATACATGGGCGGCAGCCGCACCTCTGGCACCTCCGGCTGCTCCGCTCCGGCCTCCTCCGTTGCTATCTCCGTGTCAAGCTCGTCGAAGAGCGCGTCGGCCTCCGCCTGCCTCTGTTTGAAGGGCCTACCGTTCGCCGACACCTCGGCCTCATCCTGGATGGACTCTAGGACGACATGCTGCTCCGCCATCTTCTCGGCTTGGGCGACGACGAACTCAGCGTCCGCATCCGCCATGTTGGAGCCCGGAGCAGGCAGGTCCGCCTTGTCCTCCTCCGTCGGCTCTGGCAGCTCCTCCTCCGGCTGTTCCTCCTCCTCCTCCTCCTTAGGCTCCGGCGAGTCCGGAGGCAGACCCGTAGCGATGCGGGCGGCGCACCTCGCCTGGATCTCCGCCTGGATCTGCATCCGACGCTCCGGCGTGAGCATCACGTACATGCATGGTGATCCTACGGTGGACCATATCGACGCCAGAGAGCGGGTGAGAGGAGGCGGACGGGCTCGGATGGGGCGGAGAGAGGGAGGAGGTGGATGTGCTAGGGCGGGTGTACGCCGACCGGCTTAAATAGCCGGATTTGGCATCGGGCAGCGCGTCGGAGCGGCGCCACGCGGCGTTCACACCGCGGCGACGGTCGACGCGTCTGTCGGACCGTCGGGTTTCTATATGAGTCCGCGTGGGGCCCCGTCGTCAGGCGGACGTGGCAGGCGCGCCCGGGCGCCCCCATATCCGCCCCATAGTTGGGCTAGATATGAGGGGCGCCGGTCAGCTCGGGCGTTTGAGGCTCGTTTGAGGCGCCCGGCTGGGTCGACTTTTCGTGACCGGTCAGTGACCGGCCGGCCTGTGTAGATGCTTTTATAATTTAATTCTCCATGCCTATCACATCTTATGAATACATCATCAAATATACAATAGTTAAAAGTGAGTGAAATATTGAAAATAAATAGTTTGTAACCGAGCCCGGCCTCCGGCAGCCCTTGAGACGACACGACTAGAATAGCCTGCCCCTCCTTCGGTCATCACGTCCTAAATCCGAATCTTCAAAGCAATTATCTGCTACTCACTCCGTCCCAAAATAAGTGTCGCAGATTTAGTACTAAATTAGTACAAATTTTGTACTAGATCAACGACACTTATTTTAGGACGGAGGAAGTATTTGCCTTCAACAGGATTGAGCGGTCTGCCATACAAGCTTAGCTAGGTGGTTCAGATTATCACTGTTAGTCTTCTGGTCGTGTCAATTTTTTAGACTTCCTGAGGTAGCTCAACCGCTCAACCAATCTGGCTTAAAGCTATGAAGGGATTTTGCTTGGAAAGATTACTGAAAGGATACCTTCACTTCATTTTATCCCCTAGATTAGTATAAGTATATTAAACCCCTGTTTATTTAGATGTATAGCTTGCATGATAGTCTTGTTTAAACATATTTTTGGGGCATTAAGCAATGCATACTCTGCTCGCCATTGTTCACATGTATGTTGTTAGCCAAGTACTTGCTTTTCAAGATATTCTTTCCAATGTTAATGCTTACAAAACTGTTAATCTGTTTTTTTATACGAGACAACCATGTTTTCCACCAAGGATTCAACCTTCAAGCATCTGCATCTTATGTTGTCCAATTCACCATGCATGTTAATTCACAAATTGTAAGGTAATTTATATATTAAATTAACCATTTTTTTACAATGACAACGAACATGTCATTTCTAAGCGCTGCTATCAGAATTTTCTTTTTCTGATCCATGTGTTGGTCTATGTCGAAAGGGATGCACACGTCTCCCTAGGAAAAAAACAGGCCGCAATTAACGCAAATCCAATGCATCAAGATCAGCGGTTCCATATTTTTACGACTGACAGTGTACCACTTCATGCCTGCACTTTTTTTATTGTCAAAACACGCCCGATGCTCGCGAAATGTCTAAATAAGATAGATAGTTAGATACATAGATAGGTAGAGACAGAGAGTATGTGAGTGATGGAGCATGATGTGGTCTTGAGCAATTGTACTAGCTAAGGGAGCTGTTTTTTTCTCTTTTACTAGTATTATATAAATATAAAATAAATATAATATATAAAAAATATATAAAAATATAATAATAATAATTATATATATATTATTATATTATATATATTATATTATATATATATATTATAATTATTATATATATATATATATATATATATAGGTAAAGACTAGTAGAGACTCCTTCCGTTTCAAAACAAATGTCGTGGTTTTGAACTCAAAAACAGAGTGTGTATTGAAGGGAGAGGCGTTTTGGCTCCCGGGTCCAGGTGAACCTGATATCTGGGCCGTCCAGGTGAGCTATGGGATCTGTGCAAGGCATTATTTAAGTCGCTATACGGGAACAGAATAAAGGGGAACCTGATATCTGGGCCGTCCAGGTTTTCCATCTTACCGGAGGAGGCGGCTAGCGCGGCGACCCTAATGGAATTGATTGGTGGGGCTAGCCGCGGGGAAGAGGAGTCCGCCAATGGATCTCGCGGGGCGGTTATCGGAGGATCTGGGCGCAGCTTAACTGGGCAGTTCGGGGGTGCTGCTGTGTGCGGCGAGGAAACAAGTGTGGTTGTCTGCGCCGCCGCCATGTCCGGTTTCAGTGAGAGTGAGGGAGACAACGCAGATGCCATTGACCAGGGCGGTGTTGAAGCACATCTGGATGGAGACCAGGACACTGTAATTCAAGATCGAACAGGAAGTGGCGATGGAGGCTTTGCGCAGTCTGTAGGCAAGGTGGATCCGCAAGCCCCTGGATGGACTAGGTAATTAGATTTTTCTTGAAAATGCATTTTGTCTCTTGCAGCCGTAGTTGGGATGATTTCTTGTTTACATTTGTTTGTTATATGCTATCCGGTGCTCTGTCAGTTTGGAAAAAATGTTTTTTCGGCGATTTGATTATGATTAAGTCAAAAATCAAAAGTCGTGTGTTGGATATTATTGTTGTAGTTGCTAGGCAATGATGCTGTCATGGTAATGTAGTCCCCCCTGGCAGTTTGTGTGTGCCCTGTATTTTTTTTTTTGGTTAGAACAAAAATAAAGACCCAGTAGTAATAATTTTTGGTATTGCATATAAGAATTTTGCTTTACGGTGCAGGGTAAAGATTTGGGAATCAGCCACGGAACAGGGCTCCATGTCCCGAGAGAGTAGGCGCGCTGGAACAGACAATTAGGGGGGTGCAGATAAACTGGGCGACCATGTAGTTGAGCCTGCTATTGGTTTAACTTTTGACTCTGTTGGGTGATGCCTATGATTTTTACAACCTGTACTCGTGGGAGCATGGTTTCGGCATATGGTACGGCAAAAGTAGGCTCAATGCCGAGAAGACGAAGTGTATGCAGGAAGTGGTTTGCGGTTGCTCTGTAAATTTTCTGTTGTTGCAAACCCTGAAATTGGCAAGAAATCAAAGAATCGGAATGACACAATGATGATCATTGTGCTGATTCGCGATGATATTTTTGCATTTTCAGGGCAAACCCTGAAATTGGCAAGAAATCAAAAAATCGGAATGACACAATGATGATCATTGTGCTGATTAGCGATGATATTTTTGCATTTTCAGGGCAAACCCATAAAAAGAAAACAGCAGCTCGTGCCGCTGCGAGTGCCCAGCAATGATTAGATTGCCTTGGACATCTGAAAATGGACTGAGCACAGGGCAAACCACAACCATTCATTGACGCCGACATGGAGTTTCATGATAACATGGGCCGGTGCTCTGCCATTGATTCTGCAAAGGTATTATAATTAAGCAAGAAGATGAAGTGTATGCAGGAAGTGGTTTGTGGTTGCTCTGTAAGTTTCCTGTTGATACAGAACATGCAGCTGGGAAGAAGTCAATGATTCTGGGTGGCGAAGTGATGATGATTGTACTAATTTTTTATTTGGTGTTTTGCATTTTGCAGGGCAAACCCACAAAAGAGAATAGCAGGTCGTGTCGTTGCGAGTGCCCAGCAATGGGTGTCAGGGTGTCCAAATGCACATGTTTGTCAGGCATTACATGCGTCTCCAGTTTGCTAGGAATGCAGAAGAGAGCTATGAAGAAAAATGGAATAAAACGGTGAGTTTAATTTTGTGTTTTCTGCAGTACCGTATGGTTTTGTGGACATGACTAACCAAACAAGAAATGGATTTGTTTCCCTTGTAGGGCAGTGTGGTGGTTAAGTGTAACATGTCGAAAGAGAGGCATGCAAGCAAGATCTATACACAAGCAATGTTCAAACAGCTTGGGGAGCTGATGTACCAAGCGCACGCGTACCGGATCGAAGAGCTGGAAAAGAGTAAGTTGGGCGACACACACACAGGCAGAGAGGCACGAGAAGTGGTCAAGGGTTGTTTATGAGGTGCAAATACAGGAAAATGGCGGAAAATTCGAGTGTGAGTGTGGTATATTTGAGCATATGGGCATGCCATGCTGCCACATGCTGAAAGTAAGTATAACTTTATATTTTCAGTCATTCGAAACTCCGTGTGAGTTGGCTTGTGTTGCTGATTCCGCTGTGATGCAGGTTATGGATGTCCTGGGCTACACATAGATACCAGCGAATTTGATCCTGAGGAGGTGGACAAGGGATGCGAGGGATGTTTTGCCGCCACACTTTGACGCCTCCGGCTTAATCGTGCACTAATCATACACGCAAGTGTACACGATCAAGCCTAAGGACTCACTTGAAGATATCACAACACAACATCTAAACACAAATAAAATAATACAAGCTTTATATTACAAGCCAGGGGCCTCGAGGGCTCGAATACATAAGCTCGATGTCATACAAGCATCAGCGGAAGCATCAGGTATCTGAGTACAGACACAAAGTTAAACAGATAGGCCTTTAAGAAGGCGGGGCAAAATAAAACACTGGATCGAAAGGCGCAGGCCTCCTGCCTGGGTGCCTCCTAACTACTCCTGGTCGTCGGAGGGCTCCTCGTAGTAGTACTCTGCAGACGGGTAGTAGTAGTATCCGCTAGGGGTGTAGTAGTGGTAGTCATCGCCGGCTGGCGCAGCTGGCTCCTGGGCTCCGTCATCTGGTCTCATCAATCGGGTATGGGAAAAAGGGAAGCAAAGCAACCGTGAGTACTCATCCAAAGTACTGTCTATGTGGACTTATTTGCAACATTATCAAAGGAAGGCTGTCTATGTGAGCAAGACTTACATCAGATCTATTCTACTTATGCAACATTATCAAAGGAAGGCTGTCTATGTGGACTTATTTGCAGAAATGCCAGAATAGAGAGAAAAGGCCTAGCCTATCGAAGACTAGCATCTTCAGGGTCTTGCAGCATTAGAAGAATACAGATTAGTACATAAATAAGGTAGTAGCAACAAGTAGCAATCTCGCCCAGAGATCCTTCCTCGACTCCCTGCGAGAAAGCGATCCCGGAACCATGTATTAACCCAGTTCTAGTTGTAGTAGATCGGGATACTTTCCGAGCGTCCTGTTACCATGGACACGGCTATTCGAATAGATATACTTCCCTGCAAGGGTGCACCAACTTACCCAACACGTTCGATGACTCTGGCCGGACACACTTGCTCAGTCGATGCCCGGCCTCGGACTATCGACACGTCGTAGCCCTACCTAGGCTCAACAGAGAGGCCAGCACGCCGGTCTATATCCTAAGCACTCAGGGGTCCTGGGCCCATCGCCCTTTGCACTCCTACGCGTTGCGAACGCGGCCGGTGAGCTGTCCTAGCCCCCTTAATACAAGCGCAGGCTTTACCAGACCAACCCGGCGCGCGCCGCTCAACTGCTGACGTCTGAAGAGCTTCGACTGATACATACGACGCCGAGTACCCATATTATTCCCACGTGCTGGTTAGCGCGAAAAGGCCAGAGGCCTACTCAGATTACATATCCTAACCCTTAGTGCATTAGGAGCGCGCGGTAACGATCGGTTGCTCCACCCTCTGTGGTCCCGTCGCCCCGTCTCGAGGACTTGTGGCAAGGGCCAGGCCCACGGTCCGCCTGCCCGGCCACGCCTCGTAATTAACTCGCGGGTACCATCTCGGTCAACCCGACTTCCCATCCCTCGCGGGTACCCCTCGGGGCCGACCCGTCTTTATCAAGTATCAACAGTAATAATGTGCAAGTAATCGTGTGTCCATAACATCAAGCAGGAATCCGAGGAATCACCCTCGTGGATTACCACTCGATGTATCCGTCAAGGTGAATCCGGAGGAATCACCCTCGATGGTATTCACTCTGGCGGTGTTACCGACAAAGCTTCATCGGAGGTGGGGAAGAGGAATCACCCTCGGTATCCCACAACCGACTAGCTGTACTACAGAGGCATCATCGGGAGTGAGATAAGAGGTATCACCCTCGGCACTCGATGTTAGCTCTGTAGAGTCGAGCAACTTAGGGGTGTGTGGTGATGTGCTGGTCTCAGCCCGTCGATCACATCGATCGGGGCACTGGTACTAAAGCGGGGCAACTACAGCAAGGAAGAGGGGCCACAGATGGTTCACTACCATCCAACCTATTCTAAGCATTTTGGATAACAGGCAGGTATCAATAACAGTTATAAGGACAGGCTATGCATCAGAATAGGATAAAACAATAGCAGCGGCAATTACTAATGCAAGAAGGAGGGAGAGAGAATAGGTGATATAGGCATGCGTCAAGGGGGGGTTGCTTGCCTGGAAGCTCTGCGGCAAAAGAGGGGTCGTCAGTGGTGTCGTCTGTCTCCTGAGCTGCGTCGGTCTCGGGGGCTATCGGAGAAGAAGAGGGGGAGGAAACAATAAATAAAGGCAAATAATGCAACACATATGCATGGCATGGCACTATGCAGGGTTAGTGGTGACCTAATGCATTGCTACATGTCGCAGACGAATCGGGAAAATATCTGGGATATTTTCCCAGCGTTTAGGCTGACTTCGGTATACTGAACCGGGGGAACGGATCCATGTTCAAGTAGTTGTGGGCATGTGACAGACAAACGGAGGGCGTATTCAGACTCGTCTCAAAATTCTGAGCAACTTTCATGTAGAAAGTTTTTCGATCCGAGCTACGGTCAATTTTCTACGAATTTCCAAAGTTTTTAGCATTTTTCTGAAATTATTTAAATTAACAGAAATGTCAGAAAAGGAATATGACGTCATGCTGACATCATCACTGCGTCAGCAGTCGGCTGACCAGCTGACTGGTCAAACAGACAGGTGGGACCCACCTGTCAGCCTCAGAGATTAACAGAGTTAGTTTTAATCTAAACAGAGTTAATTAGGGGGGTGGACCCCACATGTCAGCGTCTGTGTAACAATTAGATTTATTTTAAAAACCCAGTTTATCTAATTAACCGCGGGGGCCCCACTCGTCAGTGTCAGGGGTGCACAGTAATCCGCGTTGACCGTGGTCAATGCGGTCAAACGCGGTCAGGGGCCCACTGGCAGCCTCACTGGGCGGACCCCACTCGGCGACACGTCGGCGCATCACCGGAAAACACGCCGGCGAGCTCCGCGCGGCGGCCGAACGCCGGCGAAGCTCGGATTTGCTCTACAGAGGACCAAGTCGCGTGATTTTTGCGGCGTTCGATCGAGTAGTCCATCCCGCGTCGATTCCCGGCGTCGGAATGAGCGGAGGTGGTCGGAGGCGAGCTCCACGACGACGACAGGCGGCGCTGGAATTCGGGACTCGGCATGCTCGGCGTTTCGGTTGGTTAGCGCACGATCTAAAACCACGAGGGGCACCAGGAGATTACCCCGAGCACGCTGGCGTGCTCGTTTGGCCGTGACAGGGGCTAATGGCGATGGTGGCCAGCTCGTCGCCGGAGCAGAGCTATGGTAATGGCGGAATCGGCCGCTCCGGGCGCGTAGGAGAGCAAAAAGAGAGGGGAGGAGGTGTAGAGCTCACCACAGCGGCTCACGATGGCCCTTGGCGGATTTGTAGCGCAGGGGCGGCGACGTACGGTGCGGCGGAGCTCCGGTGATCCGCGGCGGACTCCGGCCCGATTCGGCCAATGTCGCGGCCTCCGCCTCGATTGCGTTAGAGGAGGAGAAGGAGAGGTCGACGGGGGTGCTGATGGAGAGCTCGGAGAGGCGAGGGAGGCACCGGGGCCGTGCCTACGCCGGCAGCCCGTCCATGGCGGTGTTCGGCTTCGGCGAGCAGAGGAGAGGGAGGATCGAGCGCGTGGAGGAGAGGAAGAGAGGAAAGGCGAGGGCGACCAGGGGGGAAGGAGGAGGCGCCCTTATCCCCTCCGTCCAACCACTCCGGCTCGGTGGCGAGCGGTGGACGGCCGCCGTACGCGCCGATTGCGGGCGAGGCGACACGGCAGCGGGAGCAGGTAGACGACACTGCTCCCGCGGGCTGGGCCGGACTGGGCCGCGACAGGTAAGGCCAGGTAAGCCTTTCGCCCGTTTTAATTTTCTGTTTTTCCTTTTTATTTAATAACAGAGAAGGAAAATGATTTATCTGGACATCCAAATGATTTAGGAAATTTATGGAGCTTGGCCCATTAAATACTTTGCATTTTTTTAGGCACTGCCACAATTATATTGGAAGGCAGAGAAATTCATTTTGCAATTTTCATAAATGGATTTGCAATTATAATTGCTGGAATTGCACTATATTAAATGCTAATGCTCATTTTAGCAACAAGGTGATGTTGTTTTCCTGAACAACAAATTGTTTTGGAATATTTACTAAATGATGAACATTTTTCCAGCAACTTTTGTGCAACTTCAAATTTCACTTGCATTTGAATTTGAATTCAGTGGCAGAATTTGAAATGAGATATTAATCCACATTGATTATCATTGCAAATCTCAGATGACTTGGCATTATTATAGTGGATCATTGTAGCTCATTACATAGGGGTGTTACAATTCTCCTCCTCTAAAAGAAATTCTCGTCCCGAGAATTCAGGAGGTAGAAGGAAAGAGGTTGGGGTATTCCTCCCGAAGACGATCCTCGCGTTCCCAAGTGGCTTCACCTTCAGTATGATTCGACCACTGCACTTTCAGGAACTTGGTAGTCTTCTGGCGGGTCCGACGTTCAGCTTGATCGAGAATGCGGATCGGATGCTCCTTATAAGATAGATCATCTTGCAAATCTAGCATCTCATGATCCACAGCTCGGTGCGGAGATTCCTTGAAGCAACAGCGAAGTTGCGACACATGGAAGACATCGTGTATGTGGGAGAATTGCTGCGGCAACTCCAGTTTATAAGCCACATGTCCACGTCTGGCGAGAATGCGGAAGGGGCCGATGTAGCGAGGAGCTAACTTGCCCTTGATTCCAAAACGGTGAGTGCCCTTCATAGGAGTGACACACAGATAAGCTTGCTCACCAGGTTGGTAGATCGATCCCCAGTGTTTACGATCATAGTTGCTCTTCTATCGATCCTAAGCAGCTTTGAGATTTTCTCGCACAATTCGAACTTGCTCTTCGGCGTGTTGGATAATATCCGGACCAATGAGCGGTCGTTCCCCAGTTTCTGACCAATTCAGAGGGGTTCGACACTTACGTCCATATAAAACTTCAAAGGGGGCCATTTTCAAACTTGCTTGATAGCTGTTGTTGTAAGAGAATTCGGCATACGGAAGAGATTCTTCCCACTTCTTGCCAAATGAAATAACACAAGCACGCAGCATATCTTCAAGCACTTGATTAACTCGTTCAACTTGGCCTTGAGACTGGGGGTGATAAGTTGTACTCCAGGTAATATGAGTTCCCATAGCTTGTTGGAAACTATTCCAGAAATGCGAGGTGAAGAGGCTGCCACGGTCCGAACTGATCTCCGTCGGAATACCGTGGAGTGATACAATCCTGGAGATATATAACTCTGCTAACTGGCTAGCAGTGATCGTCTCCTTGACTGGCAGAAAGTGTGCAACTTTGGAGAGTTGGTCGACGACGACAAGAATAGCATCGTGACCCTTCTGTGATCTGGGAAGGCCAGTAATGAGATCCATTTGAACCTTATCTCATTTCCATAAAGGAATAGGGAGCGGTTGCAGAATTCCAGCAGGCTTCTGATGTTCTGCTTTAACGCGACGGCAAACATCACATTCAGCAACATATCGAGCAATATCCTGCTTCATTCTAGACCACCTGTACCTTTGTCGGAGATCACGATACATCTTGGTGCTACCCGGATGAATAGACAGTGGTGTATCATGTGCCTCCTTCATAACCTTGTCAGTCATCAATTCGAATCGAGGTACCACAATGCGGTCTTTGAAATACAAAGTACCATCTTCAGCAAGCAAGAAATCTCTGTACTTTTCAAGGTGAAGATCCCTTTTCATGAGATCAACTTCAGCATCTTTAGCTTGTGCATGCTTAACAGCATTCAGAAGATCTCGCTGTATAACAAGGGTATTAAGAGAACCCTATGGAACAATGTGGAGGTTCAGCTGGCGCAATTCTTCATACAGACGAGGTTGAGCTCGCCGAACCGTGAGGTTGTTATAATAGGACTTGCGGCTCAAGGCATCTGCCATCACATTAGCCTTGCCAGGGCTATATGAAATACCACAGTCATAGTCCGTAATTGTTTCCAACCATCGCTGTTGGCGGAGATTGAGATCCGGCTGAGTAAATAAATACTTCAGACTTTGATGATCAGTATAGATCTCACACCTGTTACCAAGGAGGTAATGTCGCCACAGCTTCAATGCATAAATCACTGCAGCAAGTTCAAGATCATGCAATGGATAATTCTCTTCATGAGGACGCAACTGACGCGAGGCATAAGCAATTACTCTGCGCTCTTGCATCAGGACACAGCGTAATCCTTGATGAGAGGCGTCACAGTAAATCATGAAATCCTTGCGAGAATCCGGAGGTGCAAGCACTGGTGTAGAAGTCAATTTGTCCTTGAGGGTCTGGAAACTTTCCTGACATTTATCTATCCACTCAAACTTAACGCCTTTGTGAAGCAGATTAGTCAGAGGTTTGGCAATCTTAGAAAAGTTCTCGACAAAGCGTCGACAATAACTTGCGAGGCCGAGAAAACTTCTGACTTGCTTGACATTCTTCGGAGGAGTCCAGTCAAGAATAGCCTGAACTCGTTCTGGGTTAACCGCGATTCATCCTTGGAAATGACATGACCAAGGTAAGTTACTTCGGACAACCAGAATTCACAATTGGAATATTTGGCATATAACTGGTGCTCTCGAAGCTTTTCGAGAACCAGACGAAGATGTTCAGCGTGTTCTTCCTTATTCTTGGAGAATACCAGAATATCATCAGATAAACCACGACGAATTTGTCGAGGTAATCCATGAAGATATAATTCATCAGACGGGAGAACGTTGCTGGTGCATTTGTTAAGCCGAAAGACATGACGATGTACTCATAAGAACCATAGCGAGTAACAAAGGCAGTCTTGGGAATATCCTCTTCGCGGACGCGGATCTGATGATAACCCAACCTTAAGTCGAGTTTAGAGAACACTGATGATCCAGCCAGTTGGTCATACAGGTCATTGATCCGAGGAAGCGGATACTTGTTCTGAATGGTGGCTTGGTTGATAGGTCGGTAATCTTGGACCAATCGGTTTGTACCATCTTTCTTCTTGACAAAGAGAGAAGGTGATCCCCAGGCAGAGGAACTTGGACGGATGAAACCCTTTTGAAGTGATTTATCAAGTTCCTCCTTAAGCTCGAGAAGTTCATGCGGAGGCATTTTATAAGGACGCTTCGCAATAGGAGTTGTGCCTGGTTTAAGGTCGATGACAAACTCGACAGCTCTAACAGGGGGTACTCCTGGAAGTTCTTCTGGAAACACATCTTGGAAGTCGCGAACGACTGGAATGTTTTCGATCCCCTCAAGAGGTGATGCGTTCAACGCATTCAGTGCATAAATCTGAGACTCGGCACTTTGAACAACATGAGCATGGTAATTTACTAGCTCATCTGATGGGTCCAGAAGGTGTACTACTTTGGTGGCACAATTGATCAAGGCAGTGTGCGCCTTCAACCAATCCATTCCCAGGATGAGGTCAATCTTGGAAGACTTCAAAATAATGGGAAATGCACGGAACTCCAACCCTTCAATTTCAATGGTAACATCGGGGCTGAACATAGAGGCTTGGCATTGGCCTGCGGGAGTGTTTACCGCTAACGGATGGTGCAACTTTTCATATGTAAAGCCATGCATGAATGCAAACTTTTCTGATATGAATGAATGCGATGCACCTGAATCAAATAAAACAGATGAAGTTACTGAATTAACAAAGAGAGTACCCATCACAGTCTCTGGTTGATCCTGAGCTTCAGCCATGTTGACGTGATAAGCCTGCCCACGACCATATGAAGGTATGGCATTATAGTTGCGAGGTTGATTAATACCACGACCATTTCCACGGCCAGCAGGAGGAAGCACGAGCTGATTCTGACTCTGAGAGCAGTCTCGGGCACGGTGACCTGGCTGGCCACACTTGAAGCAGAGTCCATTGTCGGGACGTCAAGCAGGAGCTCGGAGCATTGGAGCTGTAGGCCTGAACTGTCTTGGCGGTGGAGGAGGCATACGTGGTGCAACATACGATGGCCTCTGAACAGGTACAGTTGGACGGTACATGCTTTGGGGGATCCATATGCGGCGCTTCTGGGAAGACGAGCCCGAAGATGAGCCCGCTTCACGGGTGCGCTTGAGAGCATCCTTATGATCCTTGAGACCTGTCTCAACTTGGATAGCCTTGTTCACCGAGGTGGCGAAGTCGGCAAAGTCTTGGACTAGCAGAGCGGGCTTGATGTCAGGGTGGAGCCCTTCACGGAACTTCTCCTGTCTACGTGCATCGGTAGCAATGTCCTCTTCAGCATAACGAGAAAGCTCCAGAAATTCCCGCTGATAAGCTTCCACTGACTTACTACCTTGAGTAAGGTTATGGAACTCACGCTTCTTCCGGTCCATAACTCCCTGAGGAATGTAACGGGCACGGAAAGCAGCCTTGAATTCCACCCAGGTGATGATAGTTCCAGGAGCTAAGGTCTGTCTGTGAGTGTCCCACCATTGTGCTGCGGGTCCCTTCAGAAAGTAGGAGGCGAAAGTGACATAGTTGGCAGGGGCCACATCCGCAGACTCCATCTCAAATGCGATATCACGGAGCCAGTCATCAGCGTCTAGCGGCTGAGCTGAGTTGCGGTAAATGGTTGGATTCATACGCACAAACTCTGGCAAAGTGATTGAAGCTGGCTGTTGGTTGGTATTGGGGCGGGGAAACTGATCCATCAGCCCTTGCATAAACTGACGGTGCACTTCAAACTGTTGCATCATGGCTGCCATATAGTCGGGCGGTGGTGGATTGTTGGCACCACGGCCATGACCTGTGGGTCTAACCATCCTGCTAAAATTCAACAGGGGGTATTTTAGCAACGAGCATTTGCAAATGTATGGAACCATTCATGAAGTAACATGCACGACAAAAGGAAGTGCCATAAATACATTAACATAGCCAACATGACATACAGATCCATGTAGGGTAACGCAGCAGAAAACAAAAAAATTCGACCTACACACCAGCCCAGGACCACTATGGAGACTGCATACAAGGTTTGATCTTTTTCGTTACCGACTCGTAGCGCAGCGGAAGTAGAGTCGATGACGATCGGCGGTGCAGATCCCCGCAGCTAGGATTTACAACCTCCCAACCGCGAGGATGTATACCCTCATCCGCCCCTCGGACAGTCCTCCGGGAGGCGGTCAGACAGTCCCCCGGACGGTGTCACGGACAGCCCTTCGGGAGGACCTTCAAAACTCGGACGGTCACTCGGACAGCCCTTCAGGAGGCACTCTCGAACTAAGACCGAAACTACGATCTCTCTACAGAGTTGCACACATATGGTGTCATCTATCCGGCAGGGCTTCGCCGTCCAGAACTAGTTCCCACCGGAACCCAGACAGCCTTTCGGCTCTACGAAACTATTTCGCTGGGAGGGAGAGAGAAAGCCAGATCATGCATGGCACTTGTATGTGAGAAGGAGTGAGTTTTGGGCAGCCCCCTCCACCTCTATTTATAGGAGAAGGAGGGGTGGAGGGGCTGAAATTTCAGCCACATCCATCCATGTCATCTCCAAGATATTTTGGAGCAAAAGCCCAAAAAGGTGGCTTTCCAAAAAGTAACCATAAAGCTGATTTCACTATTCACGACGACATTTTTCAGCGTCCGTTCGAACCGAAAATATTTATGTGGGCTTAGAACATTTCCAGTACCCACTAAAATAATTTTTGACGCGTTCCGAAACAATTCCAGATTAGTGATTTTCATCTGCGAAAAGCAAACAAAGCGGTTCCGGCAGCTCCGGAACATTTCCGGTTTTTCTTCCGGAAAATTCCCAGAAGTTTCCAGAATGATTCTGGCACCCTCCAAGAATTATCAGGCGTGTGCCGAAACCAATTTGACTTAATGGTGTACTCCGAAACAACTTTTCGGTTTAGTGATTTTCATCTGTGAAAAGCAACTAAAGCGGTTCCGGCAGTCCGGAACATTTCCGGTTTTTGTCTCTGAAAATCTCAGAAGTTACCGGAACAATTCTGGTACCCTCCAATAATTTCCAGGCATGTGCCGAAACCAATTTGACTTAATGGTACACTCCGAAACAACTTTTCGGTTTTACCGAAACTCTTCCGGTGTTCTCTCTCCGGAACTCTTCTGTTGTCTCCGAAACTTTTTCGGTGAATTTCTCTCAGACTCCCTGTCTAGTATTCAACAGATAGATGACCCTTAAGCGTGTGACCCTATAGGTTCGGTGAAGTATAGACATGACCCGGAATCCCTTCCGATCAATGATCAACATCGGAGCCGTGGACACCCATATTGACCCCGATAACCACACGAATGAATATTCGAGTGAACCTCCAGTTGCCGAGTGCTATTCATGTTGCTTCGCGATATGTTACAAATACCCGAGGTGAGACATGTTGGCATCCCCGTGGATCAACAACTTGTCCACTATGCCAGTTACCTCGTTACCGGTATTGTTCTCTTTTCTCGTTACCGTGTTCCGGCATCCCTGTGATCAAATCACCCTGTGTCTGGCCAGACGATGATGGATATCGTAATACCGAGAGGGCCCAGAGATATCTCTCCATCGTCGGAGGAGCAAATCCCAATCTTGAGCTATCAAGTTACTTGACATACTTTTCCATGAACCCGTAAGCCGCCGTAATAGCCACCCATTTACGGATGACGTTTAACAAACCCCAAAGTTCATGAAGCAAGCATGAAGAAACTCGATACTCTCATGGTCTAAGGAATTATGCAAACATTAACCATCTCTGTGTTATTAACCATTAACTAGTGACGATTGTATCTCATAGCATAACATCAATTCGGGTCGATTCAACACAAGTGTTCTACCAACATTGCGCCCTCAAAATTGCCGGCATAGCCATGCCCATGATCAGGAAAACAGGATCATCATGCAATACTTGAGCCAGTCTTAGAGGCCAGACTAGGAATACATTTTACCGTTTATTATTCCACACGTGCATATGAGTCTTCCTCCGAGCCTCGTGGTTATTGCAGACTCAAGAACCATAGCAGTTATAGCATGGAACATAAACCTAATTATGAACAGGGAGATAATCAATAACATTTATTATTGCCTCTAGGGCATATCTCCTACAATCCATACATAGGTTTGGTTACAGACCAGCGTTACAACGGCAAAAGGGAAAGCTAGACAACTAGGCGGCACGCAGGCACGCGGTGGAGGGATACAACAACGAGACATAGCGATATGCTACATCAATGTCGGGGAAAACCACTGAACCTAGGTAACTGCACGTGACGAGGCAGGGTACTCTCGAAGGAAAGATCCTGCACTCCGTGAACACTCTGGTGCAGAACCTGGTCCCGAACTGGAAGAAGAGGACCACGTGGGGGAATAAAACCTCCAACAGCAGGCCACTCAAGACCTGGTGGCATCTCCGTCCTGCGCGGGTAAAGAATGTACTCTGGGTGCATCCGTGCACTGACTCCTGGCAGCAACTGTGTCAGAGCGTCGTAAAGACGACCACGAGTGGCGTACAACTCGACAGCAAGAGCTCGAGCAGTGCGGTCCAGAGCCTGGATGTGCTGTACCATAACCTGCGGGTCATAGCGACGCAGCACGTAAGGAGCACAAGTAGCAGTGTAGTATCCAGTCTCATCCCCAGCAGGAGCATACGGGATGTATCTGAAAGCGGTCTCCTCTAAGCGTCTGTTGTGCTCTCTACGGAGATGGGCAATAGCAGTGTAGGCAGCATCATGGACGGCCATATCAGCGGTCACTCCAACACCATGAAAGGTGTGCAACTCAGTGATGGAGCGGTCCTGCCGATCAAAGATGCGAACCTCAGCATGGTACTGCTCCTGGTTGAACTCGCGGTAATCCTCGTAAACAGTGTACTCGGGATACCAGCGATATCCCGGCCTGGTCAACAGCTCGACCAAAATGGCCGGAAACCCAGTCGCATCACTAGCCACGGTCAGATGGACAAGCTGTCTTGCGGGACGCATCTGAAATAAGATAGTGCAGAACGTCAAAAGACAGTGTGAGAAGCATATGATAACTTGGAAAGAAAAGGTTAAACAGACCAATGGAAAAGAAAAAGTGATTATCAGATTAATCAGATCAAAGGAAAGGATTAGTTGCAGACAATCCAGCCCTCCGGGTGAATGTGATTACGAGAACCTAGTGTCAGAGTTAGCAAAATCATTTAACCCAAAAAGAAGAGAAATCAGAGTCCCAGAGTATGGAAGAGGAATAAAAGATCCTAATACCACCCATTGGCGACGTGGGCCCGTAAGCCACACAGCCATGTTAGTAAAATCATTTTACAAGTACTAGACTCAACTTCGGCCAAGGAGTTGGAAAGGGGGTTCCTACAGGCAGTCGGCTCTGATACCAACTTGTGACGCCCCCGGATTAATCGTGCACTAATCATACACGCAAGTGTACACGATCAAGCCTAAGGACTCACTTGAAGATATCACAACACAACATCTAAACACAAATAAAATAATACAAGCTTTATATTACAAGCCAGGGGCCTCGAGGGCTCGAATACATAAGCTCGATGTCATACAAGCATCAGCGGAAGCATCAGGTATCTGAGTACAGACACAAAGTTAAACAGATAGGCCTTTAAGAAGGCGGGGCAAAATAAAACACTGGATCGAAAGGCGCAGGCCTCCTGCCTGGGTGCCTCCTAACTACTCCTCGTCGTCGAAGGGCTCCTCGTAGTAGTACTCTGCAGACGGGTAGTAGTAGTATCCGCTAGGGGTGTAGTAGTGGTAGTCATCGCCGGCTGGCGCAGCTGGCTCCTGGGCTCCGTCATCTGGTCTCATCAATAGGGTATGGGAAAAAGGGAAGCAAAGCAACCGTGAGTACTCATCCAAAGTACTCAGCAAGACTTACATCAGATCTATTCTACTTATGCAACATTATCAAAGGAAGGTTGTGTATGTGGACTTATTTGCAGAAATGCCAGAATAGAGAGAAAAGGCCTAGCCTATCGAAGACTAGCATCTTCAGGGTCTTGCAGCATTAGAAGAATACAGATTAGTACATAAATAAGGTAGTAGCAACAAGTAGCAATCTCGCCCAGAGATCCTTCCTCGACTCCCTGCGAGAAAGCGATCCCGGAACCATGTATTAACCCAGTTCTAGTTGTAATAGATCGGGATACTTTCCGAGCGTCCTGTTACCGTGGACACGGCTATTCGAATAGATATACTTCCCTGCAGGGGTGCACCAACTTACCCAACACGTTCGATGACTCTGGCCGGACACACTTTCTCAGTCGATGCCCGGCCTCGGACTATCGACACGTCGTAGCCCTACCTAGGCTCAACAGAGAGGCCAGCACGCCGGTCTACATCCTAAGCACTCAGGGGTCCTGGGCCCATCGCCCTTTGCACTCCTGCGCATTGCGAACGCGGCCGGTGAGCAGTCCTAGCCCCCTTAATACAAGCGCAGGCTTTACCAGACCAACCCGGCGCGCGCCGCTCAACTGCTGACGTCTGAAGAGCTTCGGCTGATACATACGACGCCGAATACCCATATTATTCCCACGTGCTGGTTAGCGCGAAAAGGCCAGAGGCCTACTCAGATTACATATCCTAACCCTTAGTGCATTAGGAGCGCGCGGTAACGATCGGTTGCTCCACCCTCTGTGGTCCCGTCGCCCCATCTCGAGGACTTGTGGCAAGGGCCAGGCCCACGGTCTGCCTGCCCGGCCACGCCTCGTATATAACTCGCGGGTACCATCTCGGTCAACCCGACTTCCCATCTCTCGCGGGTACCCCTCGGGGCCGACCCGTCTTTATCAAGTATCAACAGTAATAATGTGCAAGTAATCGTGTGTCCATAACATCAAGCAGGAATCCGAGGAATCACCCTCGTGGATTACCACTCGATGTATCCGTCAAGGTGAATCCGGAGGAATCACCCTCGATGGTATTCACTCTGGCGGTGTTACCGACAAAGCTTCATCGGAGGTGGGGAAGAGGAATCACCCTCGGTATCCCACAACCGACTAGCTGTACTACAGAGGCACCATCGGGAGTGAGATAAGAGGTATCACCCTCGGCACTCGATGTTAGCTCTGCAGAGTCGAGCAATTTAGGGGTGTGTGGTGATGTGCTGGTCTCAGCCCGTCGATCACATCGATCGGGGCACTGGTACTAAAGCGGGGCAACTACAGCAAGGAAGAGGGGCCACAGATGGTTCACTACCATCCAACCTATTCTAAGCATTTTGGATAACAGGCAGGTATCAATAATAGTTACAAGGACAGGCTATGCATCAGAATAGGATAAAACAATAGAAGCGGCAATTACTAATGCAAGCAGGACGGAGAGAGAATAGGTGATATAGGCATGCGTCAAGGGGGGTTGCTTGCCTAGAAGCTCTGCGGCAAAAGAGGGGTCGTCAGTGGTGTCGTCTGTCTCCTGAGCTGCGTCGGTCTCGGGGGCTATCGGAGAAGAAGAGGGGGAAGAAACAATAAATAAAGGCAAATAATGCAACACATATGCATGGCATGGCAGTATGCAGGGTTAGAGGTGACCTAATGCATTGCTACATGTCGCAGACAAATCGGGAAAATATCTGGGATATTTTCCCGGCGTTTAGGCTGACTTCGGTATACTGAACCGGGGGAACGGATCCATGTTCAGGTAGTTTTGGGCATGTGACAGACAAACGGAGGGCGTAATCGGACTCGTCTCGAAATTCTGAGCAACTTTCATGTAGAAAGTTTTTCGATCCGAGCTACGGTTAATTTTCTACGAATTTCCAAAGTTTTTAGCATTTTTCTGAAATTATTTAAATTAACAGAAATGTCAGAAAAGGAATATGACGTCATGCTGACATCATCACTGCATCAGCAGTCGGCTGACCAGCTGACTGGTCAAACAGACAGGTGGGACCCACCTGTCAGCCTCAGAGACTAAACAGAGTTAGTTTTAATCTAAACAGAATTAATTAGGGGGGTGGACCCCACATGTCAGCGTCTGTGTAACAATTAGATTTATTTTAAAAACCCAGTTTATCTAATTAACCGCGGGGGCCCCACTCGTCAGTGTCAGGGGTGCACAGTAGTCCGCGTTGACCGTGGTCAACGCGGTCAAACGCGGTCAGGGGCCCACTAGCAGCCTCACTGGGCGGACCCCACTCGGCGACACGTCGGCGCGTCGCCGGAAAACACGCCGGCGAGCTCCGCGCGGCGGCGAAGCTTGGATTTGCTCTACAGGGGACCAAGTCGCGTGATTTTTGCGGCGTTCGATCGAGCAGTCCATCCCGCGTCGATTCCCGGCGTCGGAATGAGCGGAGGTGGTCGGAGGCGAGCTCCACGACGACGACAGGCGGCGCCGGAATTCGGGACTCGGCATGCTCGGTGTTTCTGTTGGTTAGCTCGCGATCTAAAACAACGAGGGGCACCAGGAGATTACCCCGAGCACGCTGGCGTGCTCGTTTGGCCGTGACAGGGGCTAATGGCGACGGTGGCGAGCTCGTCGCCGGAGCAGAGCTACGATAATGGCGGAATCGGCCACTCCGGGTGTGTAGGAGAGCAGAAAGAGAGGGGAGGAGGTGTGGAGCTCACCACAGCGGCTCACGGTGGCCCTTGGCGGATTTGTAGCGCAGGGGCGGCGACGTACGGTGCGGCGGAGCTCCGGTGATCCGCGGCGGACTCCGGCCCGATTCGGCCGATGTCGCGGCCTCCGCCTCGATTGCGTTAGAGGAGGAGAAGGAGAGGTCGACGGCGGTGCTGATGGAGAGCTCGGAGAGGCGAGGGAGGCACCGGGGCCGTGCCTACGCCGGCAGCCCATCCATGGCGGTGTTCGGCTTCGGCGAGCAGAGGAGAGGGAGGAGTGAGCGCGTGGAGGAGAGGAAGAGAGGAAAGGCGAGGACGACCAGGGGGAAGGAGGAGGCGCCCTTATCCCCTCCGTCCAACCACTCCGGCTCGGTGGCGAGCGGTGGACGGCCGCCGTACGCGCCGATTGCGGGCGAGGCGACACGGCGGCGGGAGCAGGTAGATGACACTGCTCCCGCGGGCTGGGCCGGACTGGGCCGCGACAGGTAAGGTCAGGTAAGCCTTTCGCCCGTTTTAATTTTCTGTTTTTCCTTTTTATTTAATAACAGAGAAGGAAAATGATTTATCTGGACATCCAAATGATTTAGGAAATTTATGGAGATTGGCCCATTAAATACTTTGCATTTTTTAGGCACTGCCACAATTATATTGGAAGACAGAGAAATTCATTTTGCAATTTTCATAAATGGATTTGCAATTATAATTGCTGGAATTGCAATGTGTTAAATGCTAATGCTCATTTTAGCAACAAGGTGATGTTGTTTTCCTGAACAACAAATTGTTTTGGAATATTTACTAAATGATGAACATTTTTCCAGCAACTTTTGTGCAACTTCAAATTTCACTTGCATTTGAATTTGAATTCAGTGGCAGAATTTGAAATGAGATATTAATCCACATTGATTATCATTGCAAATCTCAGATGACTTGGCATTATTATAGTGGATCACTGTAGCTCATTACATAGGGGTGTTACACACACCTCTGGATCGACAAACAGCCGCGACAGCGATCGTTGATTAGCTGGCTGAGCTCCGGCGTTCTGACAGCTGGACTAGCATGGAGCCTCGACAGCGATCTCTTCGCACAGGTATGGTCCCAACCACCGTGTCCCTGTTTGTTTGTTGCTTTCTCAAATTCAATCCATGTCCCATCTCATGGCTTTCTCAAATTAACAAGAAATCGATGACCAATCGCATTGGCTTGGCATATCTGCCGGTGACGTGGCGCACAGCGTGGAGGGGGCGAGCTCTGTTCATGGCCAAGATGCCGAAAAGATCCAGCTGGAGCCTGGAGGATGATGCGGAGGCGCATGGCCTGTTAGAGGTAATAGATCAAACATCAACCCTCAGTCATTCTGATGCGGATGAGCCGGCGGGCGTGGAGGAGCTGGACGCCGGCGACCTTGCTGGTGAAGTGGTGGCCGAGCACGACCCTGATGCCGAGCCAGCAGGTGATGTGGGCGAGCCTGCACCGCTGGAGTAGTACGAGCAGTGTGTCATGGTGTGGAACTCTGACGAACAGTCAGGCGGGGAAGAGGAAGTGTGCTCGTCCAGCACGAAACGCCGCCGTCTCTGCTAGCTGGTGGTGAATCGTCGATGTACCAGTTGGCTAGGAATAAAAGTTTAGTGGCTGGAGGTGTGTCTGTCGTAGTAGGATTATTCGGTGCTGGTAATTAGTAGTTAATGATGCCACGTGTGTGGTTGTATCGTCTGACCGGCGTGCGTGCAGTGCCTGCAGTTAAACTTTTGGGCAAGCTAATGAAAAAGATTTGACTGGGCAGCTTGTCCATCCTATGTTACTTAATTGTTCTCTGCTGCTGGCTGTAGGGGGGTTTTTGGAGGCGTATGGACGACGGCAGCTGTGGCCCCTCTTAATGTGCGTTGGGTGGCGGTGGATAGTGGGGGCGGGGGTAACGGCCACGCCCGTTTTCTCCAGACTGGTACAGATGCCCCTGCGCGTCAGTACCGCCCCTGCTGCCGTCTGTTCTGTGGGGCAGGCCTGGAATTTAGTCCAGCGAATACAAGCTGAAATACGGGAGTGGGCGTGCATCGCGATGCTCCTAGGTGGTCCAGATAGCGGGAGCATCTGGACCGGGGAACCAAAATGGTTTTCCGTGTATTGAACTCTTTTTTTCTTTTAATTTTGGTGCCTTCAGGCGGTGGCTTTTGCTCTGATCGTCGGACCGGGGATCCTAGTGGAGGGGGCGAGGGGAGTAGGTGATGGATCTACGCGCGCATTAGAGCATCCAGAGTGTGGTCACCTCTAGACCTGCCTCTAAGGCCTTGGGGGCTGACGCTATACGGGCGTGTTTGGTAGCCTGCATTAGGTCAAACTAGACCCGCGCGATGCAGTTTTGGCCCGTTTGGTTGTCTGTCTTGCACCTAAATCTTGGCCCACATGATGTTTAAAGTACCTCTGGGCTGGCTGAAAAACGGCAACGACTCAAGCTGGAACATCTTCTTGAACTGCAATGACTCAGTGTGGTCACCTCCTGTGTCATCGTCACTGAAATCATTGTCGTCTTCTATTTCGACCGATATCCCTGTCAACCCGTCAGACTGTCCAGACCACCGTCTTGTGTGTCTGACCGGAGCCAAACTTGTCAGACTGTAACCTGCTTCATCTTACGTCTCAGTCCAGAAAATCACCATGCATTGCTCAACGCGTATGTAGAACATGATCCCTGCACACACACACGCACGCACATGCACCAAGCTCACAAATCATCTTCCGCAAATTTTCTATCACGTGATACCTAATCTGACAGACACAACATATATGTATATCCCATAATCCCAATCATCGGCTCCCATCTAAGCTGGCCCGGCTTCTGCAACGTATTCAAGCATCTATATCCCGTGCTAACAAAATTAGAATTAGAGTTGTTGGAGAGCAACTAATTAAGAAGCGCTCCTTCGGGAGCCTCCCCAACGATCACTTGGGGTGGGCTGAGAGCGCGTCACTTGGCGCGCTCTCAGCCGCCGCCACGTGTCGCGCTCTGGACGCTTCGTCTGGATTTTTTTTCCCGCGCGTGTTTTCGGCTTTTTAAACGGGTTTTTTTCGGGTTTTTTCGGCTTTTTGGTTTTCCACCGGTCCTCCATAATTTTTAGACAAAAAAACTTTTACGTGAAAAAACGCGTTTTTTTTCCTTCCGTGAGAGGCATGGTTTTGCTTTCGCGAGAGACACGGCCGTGCCTCTTTCAGAAAGGAAAAAAAAGACATGCTCCCGGTTCGGTTGATTCGTCCGGTTTTTTTGTGAAAAAAAAGTTCGTCAAAAGCTATCGATGCAAGAAATCCAATGGTGAAAACGGTTCGAGATTTGGACGCACGGTTTAAGAGATAAAACATTTTCAATAAACGAATCTACGAAAAAAAAAACTGTCAAGTTGCGACAAATGACGCGCATGTGCGTCACTTGTTGCAACCTGAGAGATGGGAGTAATCTTTGAAAAGAGTACTCATCAATTCGGAGTTGTCGCACTCCAACCGTGGTGCCGAGTACACAAGCAAAATCCTCAAAGTGGATAGCCTTCTCATGCGCCACCTCGGGAAGATTCGCCATTTTTCCAACAAATCTCGGGCTCGCTTCCTTCGGCTCCACACAGCACGTACAGATCGGTCTGCGCAACACAAGCACAGCACGCACGATGTCCTCCTCCTGTTTGTTAGAAGGGATAGAGAGGGATGATTGGCGTAATGCGATGGATGTATTATTGAGCCTCGAGGGCGAGTATATATTGAGTACAAGACTTGGAGGACAAGACGCCTCCTAGAGATAAGATGGAAACAATTCCTATCTAATCCCGGACAATCTCTACATACCAAATATATCTCTAACATCCCCCCGCAGTCGTAGCGGTAGCGTTGCGAACAACAGGAGCGTCGCGGACGGTCAGACTGGAGAGAGTAGCAGCCGACGGGCTGACATCCCTCCGCAGTCGCAGCGGGAGCGTCGTGGACGGTGTCGTGTCGCGGACGCGTGGACTGTAGAGGAAGCCATCGAGTTGCTCAAGCGAGGTGATAGCCCTTTCTGCCGATGTCGATGTAGCCGAGGGCGTAGGGTGGTGTAGCCGTGGTCGAGGTAGCCGTGCGAGGGATGCCGTGGTCGATGTCGAGTCGGGGTGGTCGGTGTCGAGGTAGTCGCCGTGGACCGGGAAGAAGAGCGGCGGCGGCGGCCTGAGGAGGCGGCGGCGGCGGCTAGGTCAGAAGCGCGGCGATGGTGCTCGAAGTAGGCGAGGAAGAACCCGACAGCATGACGAAGACCGGCGCGGACGGTGGCATTCCCGCGCCTAGGGAGGCGGCGCGACGCATACCACGTAGAAGTCGACGCGCGGGGACGGCGGAGTGGACCGCGCGCCGCGCCGCGACGCTACGGCCCGAAGGGGCGACGCAGCGGCAACGCGCGGGTTGGTGCAACCACGGGAACGGCCTCAGAGCGGCGGCGGGGACCACGTGCCGCGGCGCTACGGCCTGAAGGGGCGACGCAGCGGCGGCGTGGATCGGTGCAGCCACGGGGAGAACCACGGGGCGGCGGCGCGGCGGCCCGACGGGGCGACGGGGCGGCGGCGCTGCGGCCCGACGGGACGACGCAGCGGCAGCTCGTTGCTCGATCGGTGGAGGGGCGCGCTGAACTCGGGAACAGGGCGGTGACGCCCGGCGCAGAGCGACGGGCGGGCAGATGCGCGGATGGTGGCCGTGACAGGCCGCCGCGTTGCGTGAGGCCGCCCAGTCGGACAAGAGGCCGGGTGGTCGCGCCGGTGTCGGAGTAGAGGCGCGAATCGACGGCGGCGGCGGGCGACACAAACCGATCTTAGATTGGAAAACCAAAAAAGAAAAACGCCGATCAAGACGAACGGCGAGAGAGAAAAAACCCGGAGCAAGGGCTCGGGAAAAAGACTCTCTAGGGCAGCCGGTCAACACGACCGGCGGACGAACCCTAGGTACGGGCGGCGCGGCCCCCGGCGGCGATCATGGAGACCGACCGCCCCGGGGGCGGCGCGGAGTGGAAGTGGCGAGCGGCGGCTAGGGTTTGGATCGGTTAGGCTGATACCATGTTAGAAGGGATAGAGAGGGATGATTGGCGTAATGCGATGGATGTATTATTGAGCCTCGAGGGCGAGTATATATTGAGTACAAGACTTGGATGACAAGACGTCTCCTAGAGATAAGATGGAAACAATTCCTATCTAATCCCGGACAATCTCTACATACCAAATATATCTCTAACACTGTTCACCACGTTGCGCCACCCCCAGACAGTGCGTACAACACGCACCCCTGCTCCTCCCGCGAGCGCTTTGGCCCGGCCGTTTTTCTAAATCAACTATTTGTTAGAAACTATTTTTGTTTATTGCCTCATTAAAAATTGTTCGGGACATCAAAACAAAATTCAAATTCCAAATTTTCTCATGATTTTCACAAATTTTCATGAATTTTATAAAAACTGTTTGCGAATGCAAAAAATGTTGATGAATTCAAAAAAAAAATGTTCACGAATTCAAAAAATGTTTGTGAATTCAAAATAAAATTATGAATTTAAGAAAGGTAAGTGAAACCAAAAAATGTTCATGACTTTCAAAAAAAATCTCGATCAAAAAATTGTTCATGAAGTTCAAAAATATTCGTGAATTTGAAAAATGATCACTAATTCAAAATATGTTCGTGAATTTAAAAAAATGTCTATGAATTCCAAAAAATGTACATGAATTTCAAAACAAGTCAGTTTGAAAAAATGTTGGCAAATTTCCAAAACTAGTTTGCGAGTTTGAAAAACATGTTCATGAATTTGAAAATGTTCACCACTTTTTTAAAAAGTTCATGAATTTTAAAATTGTTTGCGATTTTCAAAAAGTTTATGAATTCAATTTTTTAAAATTGTTTGCTCCCTTCCTTTGGCTCTCCACACAAGGCTTTCCCAAACAATGCCTTCTTGCACATCTCGGTTTGTGCAACACGTGCACGCACGATCAGGGGCGGAGCCAGGATTTGGATATGGGGGGGGGGGGGCCAAGCCAAGCCAAGTAAAGGAAAAAAATATCCAGTACAAAAATAATCATATAGAACAAGGTTTTACTGAAGTGACATCAAAATATCATTACATTTGTATTAATTTGAAGTGGCCTCTACGATTGCCAATAAGATAAAAAATATTAATAATCTCATCAGAAGATATCTTAGCTGCTAATTTTCTTTCTATGTAAATTATCATGCAATGGCGAAGCAAATCGTCTCCCATTTTACTTTGAAGACGTGTCTTGACAATTTTCATAGCCGAAAAAGCCTGCTCTACAGTTGCCGTTGAGACTGGGAGAGTGATAACTAGTCGCAGCAATATGTCAACCATTGGATATGAAGAAGCTTTACCTGTTTTAACTAGTCCTTTTGCTAAACTAGCAATAGATGGCAAGGTCATCAGTTTTGGATGGTTGCACACATCTAGCTGAAAATGAGGTAGCTGACTTTCCAACTGAGCTAATTCTTGACTTGAAAAATCAGCGGGATAAAAATTTTCTGCGAGAGTGCTTATCTTTGGGATATCAAAAGATTCATGCCTTGGATCCAATGATGAACAGAGAGTAAGGAGCTCAGTTGCTTGGGTACTGAATCGATCGTTCAGTTCACTCAGTTGTTGATCAATTGCAACACTGAAAACATCAACTCTGTAGTGGTGGAGCGTTGTTGTGTTGTCATGCTTACTTCGAGATTTGGTAACATCAACATACCTATTAATTTCATTACAAAGTCAGCTCAATTCTGAAGATAAAAAGCAACCAAGATATAACTTAATATAAGTCAAGTAATTTTTGAAAGTACAAAAACATACTTGCGGTCCAAATCTGGGATATCAATCTCGTGCTTCACACAAAAAGATTTGACCTCCTCTAAAAGAGATTCCCAACCATGTTCCCTTAGCTCACCAAGTAGGACCTTTGTGTTAGAAACAGAATCCAAGGCATTTAAAATATCCAAAGATTTGCATTGGAGTTTCCGACACAACACATCAGTGATCTTCATAATCTTTTCCATTAGACGTAGAATGAACACAAAATCAAATGATATGACAATTTTAAGGGATCCAACGGCATCTCCACGAGAATATTTTGAGACTGAACGGTCACTTGCTATACCTCTTAAGACGGCAACTGTAGCAGCAAACATCTTCTTTAAGCTTCGTATGGACTTATAGTGTGAACTCCATCTTGTGTCTCCTGGTCTCTGTAAGGTTCCTATTTGGTTTTGCCCTCTGCCTGTATCAAGCTCTCCCAACTCAATTTCATGAGCAATTTCCTCCGCTTGGTTCGCTAGTAGCTCATCACTGCGCTTTGTAGAAGCACTAACAACATTTATTACAAAATTTGCATTCTGAAAGAAGTTATGCACCTCATGTACCTCTCGTGATGTAGCAACAAGCGCCAATTGTAACTGATGAGCCATACAATGAATATAGTAGGCATACGGACACTCACGGAGAATCAAAGCCTTCAATCCATTCCATTCCCCTCTCATATTGCTTGCACCGTCATATGCTTGGCCCCTGATGTCTTGTACACTCAAGTTATTATCTGACAGTACAGTACAAATTGCATTTTTCAAAGTTAAGGCAGCAGTGTCATTAACATGAACTAGATCAAGGAAACGCTCAATTATTTCTGCTTCTTTGTTGGCAAACCAAAGAACAACCGCCATTTGTTCTTTTTTTGATTCATCCCGAGCTTCATCAACCATTATACAGAACTTGGCATTACCTATTTCTTCTTTAATTGCTTTTTGCACTTCTCGAGCAAGTATGCCAACAATCTCGTTCTGAACTTCTCCGGAGGTATACTTTGCATTACCTGGAGCATTTTCCAAAACAACTCCTGCGACATCCTTATTGTACGAAGCGAGAATCTTAACCATTTCAAGAAAATTTCCTTGGTTCTTAGACCCCGCAGATTCATCATGACCTCTAAAAGGACAAGCTTGGAATATCAGCCAGCTAATGGGACAAAAGCGACTAGATGTTAGATACCAAAACATTAAGTAATGTCAAATTTTAGTTGATGTAAAAAAATTACTTACCTCATGGCATCGATGGTAGTCTTAAGCCTCAATCTCGCATCAGTAGCTAATTTCTCATTTTGCTTTTCCATCACCTTGTCGATATGAGCCATACTGGTCTTGAGATCTTCATAGCACCGAACTGAATAGTTGTGAGCAGAGTCAGGACCCCCAACATGAGTTAGAAAAGCACACGCTTTTCCATCGTTAACCTTTTTCCAATTTTTAAAACCCTTGACCGAGAATGTATCAGATCCACATCTCCCAACAGGTTTTTTTGAGAAGAGAAAGCACGGCAAACAATATGCGCTATCAGTGTGAGTTGAATACTCAAGCCACCAGAAATTTGTGTACCAAGCTTTTTGAAATCGACGACGGTGTTTAGACTTTTCATCAAATGGGTATTCTTCCAACTCCGGTCGATATGCTCCCTTAGATATATAAAAATGCCGAGCGTCATCTTGCTTGTCCGGTGGAAGCTCCCAAATTTGACAACGTTTACCAGGGTCTCTCTGATAAGGTGTGGTTATAACTTCTGCTTGTTCTGCAACATTTACCATGTCCGGCATATCCTGGTCAGAAGTGTTAACTGGACTCGGATTTGTAACTTGCACATCCGCCTCACTAACGATTTCAGTAGGTTGAGAACTTGAAGCAACCGGCTTAAAAAAGCATTAATCTTAATGGTGTTTGGCCCTGCTTTTCTCTTCATAGCTGCTGCCTGCGGATTGGAATGAAGTCATGGAGAATTAACATATTGTATAACAAAAATTGCATCACATATAGGAACTAATACAAGATAATAGATAATTTGCATCACAAAAATAAGAACTTGCCGACACGGCGACACACACAGTACATCACTATCTATCATGATAATTCTGGACATGTGGAAGATGGGAACTCTTCATAGAATCATAGACCATAAAGTCACAAATTACACAACCAAATTACCAAAACAAAAGAAAATCTGGAGCATCAATTCGAGTATTCGACACTGATACAAAGATGAGAATAGGTGGATGAGAATCTGACTTGCTCGTTCGTTGGTTGAAGCGGGAAGAATTGACAAGTGCAGCAGCCAAATACCTGAATATGTGAATGAGATCGGCTAATCGAGAATTCGAGAGCAGCAGGCCTAGGTCCTGGGAGCAGCCGAGCAGAGCAGGGCGACTGGGCGAGAAGGGCAAGACCGCAAGAGGCGAGGCGACTGGGGGTGAGAAGGGCAAGAGGCGAACGGAGGCGAGGGCGTCGAAAACTGGAACGGCGGCGACGACTAATCCCATGTATATGCTAATTATGGGCTTACTGTTACGATGGAAGCTAGCCAGCTAGGGGACTAGAGCCAATTCCCATCGGCCGCTTCTAGTGGGCTTTTTCCACACGGGCCTTTTTTTTCTTTCTACCAATATTTGATGCTGAGGTAATCTGATGGGGGGGGGTCTAATACACGTGTACATGCGTATGTCTCGTCAATTGTATAGCATATACTTCATGTTCGCTCGATCGTTGGGGGGGGGGGGGGGCAGGCCCCTGCTCGCCCCCCCCCCCCCCCTCCTGTCTCCGCCACTGCGCACGATGTCCTGTACACCACGGTGCACCACCCCAGTGTGAACAACGTGCACCCCCTGCTCCTCCCGCGAGCGCTTTAGCCCGGCCCATGGTGGGGCGGGCACCCTTGTTTATTTTCTTCGGGATTTTGTTTTTGGCTTCATTAAAAAAATGTTCAGGATAACAATAAAATAGAATTTCAAAATATGTTCAAGATGTTGAAAAATATTCTCAAATTCAAAAAAGGCTCTAGAATTTACGAAAATGTCCTCAAATTTGAAAAATGTTTGTGGAGTCAAAAACAATTGCGAATTCAAAAATTATTCATGAATTTCAAAAACGATTTGTGAAACCAAAACAAGTTCATGATTTTTTTAAAAAAAATTGGGAGTTTGAAATTTTTTCATGACTTTCAAAAAATATTTGCAAATTCAAAAAAAATGTTCCTGAAGTTAAAAAAATGTTTGTGAGTTCGAAAAACGTTCACCAATTTCAGAATACTGTTTCGAATTCCGAAAGGTGTTCATGAATTTCAAAAAAATGTTGATAGCTTGAAAAAATGTTCGCAAAATTCAATAAATTGTTTCGAGTTTGTAAAACATGTTCATGAATTTCAAAATTTGTTCTCAAATTGAAAAAATGGTCACCACTTTTAAAAGATGTTCATGAATTTGAAAATTGTTTGCAATCTTCAAAAAAGCTCATGAATTCAAAAATAATTTGTGAATTTAAAAAAAGTTTGCAAATTTGAAAAAAGAAAGAATAGAAAAAGAAAAAAAGGAGAAAGGAAAAAAGAAAAGGGGAAAAAGAAATAAAGAACAAGGAAAATAACAAAAGAAAAAAGGAAGAAAAAATCAGTTCGACGAAGGTTCTAGTACCTTCCCCAAACTGGTGAGGAAAAGAACTAGAATGGGTCGGCCATATAGAAGGACAGGGCGTGCGGGGGTACGCTTTTGATCGCTATTCCCCGACCTACAAGAGGAATAGGATCCACCCACCATAGCCTCCAGCCGCCTTGTTCCTTAGGCCACCGCTGCTGGGCCACTTTCCTTTAGTTCTTGGGCCGCTGCCCGACCCTTACCTGGCCAGCTGCCTCACTCGTCCGTGGACCACACCTAGCCGGTCTCTGCCGCTCCAGCATGGATGGATCTGCACGAAGCCCTTCCACATTGTTGCCTAATTTCCAAAATAGTTGAACTTCTAGGTTTGTCTAAGTCAAACTTGCTTAAGTGTGACCATTTTATAGAAAAATGCGCTAAGATCTATAACACTACATACACATATAGTCAAACTAAATCAAGATTGACTTTGGACATATGCATAACTTCAATTATTTTGAAACTGATGTAGTCTTACCTATCAATGAATTACTAGTTTACCCATTTTTCAAAATCATATAATCACTAAATTTACTTTTTGGTATATCTCTAAATTATTTTGAAAGTTGTTAATTTTTTGTATTCTTACTTGATTCTCGAGTTTTACATTGATTTTATTTTCCCAAAAGATAGTAACACTTAATCACCAACAATTATACCTTGACGATCGGAGCGGGGGGACTGGCCATTGTTGGGATCAGAGACAAGGCGTGTGTGACGCGACGAAGGTGCTTCGATCAGAGATGCAACATGATACTAAAGTGAAGTAGCGTTCTACAACCAGCCACAACAGTGCTATGACCGCGGTCGGTGGTTGTCGCGACCAGCCATGACGGTGCCCTCGTCGGAGCTCGATGACCATGGCTTATACGAGTGTTTGGGGCAGCGACGGGACGAGAGCGAGACAGGGTTTTATTTTTCATTTTGTTTCGAGCGACGCAAAGGCAGTACGACACATGGCAAGATCAAACAGTCTATGCGAGGGGGCATCTAGCGGTTGGCGAGGCAATTGGTCGATCGACGCCCATTACACTAGTGTTAAAAACGCTCTTATATTATGGGACGGAGGAAGTATTTTTTTTAGGTGATTGGAATAGTGACCAAGAGAGATCTTCGTTGAAACAATTATATATAATTATAATAATTAAGAGACTTAAACAAGAAGAAATCAAATAAGTGACTTTGCTCGTGGGCCTTTAGCCCAAGTAAACAACGAAGCAGACGCCTCCACTCCACAGTCACAGACCGGTCTCCACTCGCCGCTCGGAAGCGCCCCCAAATCGGCAAACCCTCGCCGCCGCCGACCATGGCCGGGCGGGCGCCGTTCACCAACGTGGACCGGGAGACGGCGGCGGGCCTGCGGCGCAGAGGCTTCGACCCGCGCAAGCTGGACAGAGCCGCGGAGCAGCTGTGTTCGTACATCTACACCGAGCTACTCCCCGCCCCGCCGGTCTCCGAAGCCCCCCTGCGCAGCCTCGTCATCACCGACGCCGCGCACGACCCCGCCCTCCCCGCCGCCGACGGCGTCGACCGCATCAGCGCCCTCCCCGACACCCTCCTGCGCGACATCGTCTCGCGCCTCCCCGTCACGGACGCCGCGCGCACCGCCGCGCTCGCCTCGCGCTGGCGCCGGGTCTGGCTCTCCGCGCAGCCCGTCCTGGTGGACTCCTTCCTCCGGCCCGACGACTACGACTGGCCCCCCACCCCCGCCAACACGCCGGCCATCACCGCTGCGTCCACCTCACCTGCAGCCACATGGGCGCGCACCAGACCCAGCTCGCGCGCTGGCTGCAGCTCCTCGCCGCCAAGGGCGTCCAGGAGCTCGTGCTCGTCAACCGGCCGTGGCCGTTCGATGTGCCCCTCCCAGACACACTCTTCGGCATCAGCACGCTCGTCCGCCTCTACATCGGCCTCTGGAAGCTCCCGGACACAGCCGGCCTGCGCGGCGCCTCCTTCCCCAACCTCCGCGAGCTCGGTATATGCACCGTGGTGATGGAGCAGGGGGACGTCGACTCCATCGTCGCCACCTGCCCCGTCCTGGAGATCCTGAACATCCAGGGATGCCACATGGGGCTGCGCCTCCACCTCGTCAGCCAGAGCCTACGCTGCGTGCAAATCTGCAGCTCTGTTGTGGAGAGCATCACGGTGGCGAAGGCTCCACGCCTCGAGCGGCTCGTCCTGGAGGGATGTCGGCACACGGCCGCTGGCCTGTCTACCAGGGTCACTATTGTCAATGCCCCAAAGCTACATTCTCTTGGATCCTTGGAGCCAGGAAATCATGTCCTGGAGATCGGAAACACTGTCATAACGGTGAATATCACTTGTCTCCAGTCTATCAATTTTTGGCAATTATCAAATATATCCCACTGGTGGAGGTCCATGAGTTAAATGTCTGATCATTGTTATGTAATTGGGTGAATTTCAGGCTGGGGTAAAGGCAAGTAGAAGCACCATTCTCACGAGCGTTAAGACCCTAGGCCTAAATGTGCGTTTCGGAGTCCTCAATGAGGCAAAAATGGTGTCCACCTTCCTCCAATGCTTTCCCAATGTCGAGCAGCTGCATATCGTGGTACTGATTGATTCCTGTTTTGCTTACATTCCCACCATTTCCCTCTAGATATTACATGTAATACTTGCTCCGTCATGCAACAGTTTTTATTACTTTACTTGTAGATTGTTTGTTCTGATTCGTTGCATAGATCTGTCAAGTCCATCACCATCAGAGCTCTTTATGGTTTGTTTTCTTCTATTGTGAAAAGTGAATCCTGTATGTAGTTATGGTAAGTAGGATATGAACTATGATAAAGTAAATGTAATATCAGCTATATGACTGGGTGTACAGTACTTGACCACCTATGATATGTGACATTATTGAACAGTGTCACAACTTAAATGCCAAGCCTTGCCATTTATTCTCAACACACATAGGCTAGATACAAAGTAAGAATTATTGGGGCCGCATGTTGATCTGTTAATGTTATGATATTTGGTAGAAAATTTATCATTCCACAATATATTATTGCCTATATCTGTCATTTCTACCACATATCAGTTCCACCCTTTAGGTGTGAGTATCAACTAAAAAAAAGTTATGCACGAGTGTATTGCACAGTATGTGCTTCACGGCATATGTTGAGGCTTTCTTCATTCACCAAATGTCTGCATCTCCCTCGATTGCTCTCCAACTATTGAGCGTTTAATCTATTTTTGCAGTCCAGAAAATGTAATCAGTCCACTGGTAATCTCGGCCTCAATTTCAAGGAGGGTCCCACTGATAGGGCTATGTCGCGCATCAAACATATGTATCTCCGTGAATACCGAGGGGAACAAGGCAAGGTTGCCTTCCTCAAGCTATTCTTTAAGAGTGCAAAGGTGCTGGAATGTGCAGTGGTAATAATGGCGAACCCTAGTTTCACACCTTTTGGGGCAGATGTAGCGTCTACCAAAGTGCGGCAAGCTTCTAAGGTCAGTAGGTGCGAACTTGTCCTGGTTCTTGAGAGTAGAGGCCCTGAAGGTGGCAAAGCATGGAGTTTTAGAAACGAGACTTATTTTCCGTCGGAGGAATTTTTCTCAGTGAAGAAGATCAACTTCCTTCGGAGGAATTTTTCTCAGTGAAGAAGATCATCACCCTAGCTTAATGTACGTGGAGCAGTAGAAGTTTCTTGCGATGTGCTGAACTGTGAATCACGCGTGGTATCTGCTTCATTTGCTAGCCCCATGACTTTGGTGGTCTTACGTTTGTTAAATTTGTGGCCTGATTTCTGGTTGAAGAATCAGAAATACTTTGAATTGGTATTTTGCTTGCTGTGTACTCTGTGCTGTCAGTTTTCCCTAAGTTTGCTCCTTGAAATGCTTGCTCTCTATTCGGTACTCTGTGCTGTCAGTTTTCCCTATTTGGTATACACATGCATGCAGTTCATACTACTCCCTATTCAGAACCTCTGCACCTTGCTTCTATTTTATTCACTTCTATTTCCAAAAAAATGGCACCAAAACTTTAAAGTTTAAATTAAATTTGGATATAACCAAATTGAAATGCCACCAGGTTAGTTTTTAATAGGCGATTGTGTGTAAAATGCCTTGCCACGGATGTTCCATATATGCACTTGAGAACAAAAACGCAAACGTGTGATCTCCAACAAAGCTCTTCACATCATCACTCCCTGGGTGATCGTCCGTTCACCACAAGAAAGAAACAGACTGTGTACCAGTTTAAGGACTGATAGTGTTAGAAGGTGAATTCAATTCAGTTCAGTTCAGTTCAGGCGTTGCGGTCATACCGGCTTGCAGTGCCACAGTCCTATCCTTTGAACACCTGAGAAAAATACTGTATCAGAATCAGAAGAAGTAAAGGAAATACATCCTGAGAGAGAATCGCATAAGCAAAGGGGCCAAATATTAGCCCAACTACAGAGACTATAGGAGAGGAAATTTTGCAGATAGAATTAAGAGAACACGGTAGTAGTTGCTGCTGCTGTAGGGTGGTGTTCCTTTCCTAGGAAATTGCATATTTCTTATCTACAAAGTAAGGAAATTGCAAATTTCATAAAAAATACAGTACAACATTTCAAATCAGTGCTTGGGTTGCCCTAAAATCAGAGACAATTCAGCATATATAGCATGACAGAATTCTATGACTTAATTTTATATGGATAATTTTGTAGTCGACCAAATACGTAATTCTTGATTAAAGCCATAGATTTTTTTTTATAGCTCACATCCTTTTGCACAAGTAGGATCTTCCCGTTGATATCGTTCCTCCTTTGGCGATTGCCTACACGATGAATTTTTTGAAGTGCAGATACAGAATATTTTCGGCACTACTCTCTGCCCAACCCTCCGTGTCCCTATGCTAGTTGCCTTCCACGCTCCCATCATCCTCATCTTTCATCATCTGATCCATCCACAATTTGCTGATATCAATTCGGAGCTGGTCGGCAATGAGATCAGTGGCACCCTTGATGGCTGCCTCTATCAGTTGGCCTCTATAGTCTCCACCACTTCATTGGTCGCGCCTTGACAGTCTATATCGACAAGGAGATACTTGAGGGTAGGGATGCAGGGCGGTGCCTGATCCGCCCCGCTCCGTAGTATAAACAAATCAGCTTAGTAGTGTGTTTCTATAGCGATTTGGTTTAGTCTTGAACTAATTCTTACTTTTGCGGGACTATGCGGGGTGCCGCCCTGCATCCCTACTTGAGGGACGGAACTTGGGCATAGCATCAACCTCAAACATCTTCATACAAAATAATTAACTTTTAGAAACTTCAGAACATTCAATTTTTTAAGTTTCACAATTTTCAACTTTCAGAAAACTGGATTTGTAATGCTCGTGCGTCAGGGCTATACCTCGCTTATTGCGAGACGTAGCACTGCCTCGCTTCTATGTTTTATTATATGTGTTTTATTTATGGTTTTCATCGGGCTTTCTTTCGATTTTCTCCTTTTCTGTTCTTTTTTTTTATTTTTCTTCCTTTCTCTTTTTTCAAATACACGTTGACTTTTTTAATACACATTGTACATTTTTTGTAGACACACGGAACATTTTTGTGATACACACTGAACATTTTTCAAGTACATGATGAAGATTTTTTTTTCAAATACATGTTAAACATTGTTCAAATACATGATGAACATTTTTTGGTACCAAAAATTCTAGTATTACATGAATAATTTTTACATTGCATGTTTTAAAAAATCACAAGCATATTTTTTTAAATGCATGAACTTTTAAACATTTCATGAACATTTTTTTTGAATCGTACAAGACATTTTCTTAAATTATGTGATTTTTAATATCATATAAATTTATTTTAAAAAATTTCACGAACTTATTTTTAAAATATTTGAACGATTTTTTTAATGTCGCAAACAATTTTTGAATGGTGCGAAACATTTTTTAATTATGTGTTTTTGTAAACACGTGAACATTTTTGAAATGTCACAATTGTTTTAAATGTGTGATGAATGTTGTAGAAATATAAGTAAATTAGTTTCTGTAATATATGTACATAAAAAAGTTCCAAATTATAAACGAAAGTAAGAAAAAATGAATGAATGAAGAAGCAAAGAGGAAAGAACGAACGAAGAACAAGAGTAGAAAGAACGAAGCTACTGGGCCGGCCCAATAGAAGCTACGTTGCCATGCTCGTGTTTATAATAGAGGAAAATAATAGTGCAATTCCTTGGGCTGTCCGGCCCGCTGGACTTCTCTTTCCCGTGGGTTCAGATGTGCTCCACTTTGTCTCAAAAAAAAAGATGTGCTCCATTTTGTGCTTAGGCCTCTTCAACACGAGGGATTGCAGCACCCGAGCTCCACTGCTCTCTGTATTTGAACATTTTGAAATTTGTGTTTTTGAAGTTTCAAAAAAATGTGAATTTTTTCCCGGGGATACATATACACATTCCGAATACCGGTGGCAAGTTTTGGTAGAAATTTCGTTTCGTCTTGGGCTATAAAAAAAAACAAAATTCTGACAGTATATAGGAGAAAAGGGGTGCCATTTCTGTCAGAAATTTCTCTTTTTTTTAATTCCCAAAATACAAAGTATTTCTTTTTCAGATTTTTACCGGGCCTTAGGAATGTGTGTATGTATTCACGTATTTGATTTAAGATTTTTTTTTAGCAAATAGAAGTGTGTTTTTCAAAATTTTCAAATACCATGAGCCATGGAGCCCGGTAGCTATAGGCACTTTTCGTCTTCAACACATTCTTTTTACTGAGGCCTCTTCAACACTAACTATACATCAACGTCAATTTGGCTTTTTGACACAATGAACCAACAACCCCTCAAAAAAAAAAAACACACAATGAACCAACATGATCTAGCTCGTGTTCTTGTTACGATGTGGTCAATTCGGTGGGCAAGGAGAAGAGCGACCCATGACAATGAATTCCAAAGTCCCCAAAGTGGTTTGTTGACTATGAGCTTCATCACCCGTTATTTGCAGGACTTGGAGGTTGTTGCTGTTCGCGCAGCACGCGCCACAGGGGCTCCAGCTCCACGCCAAAGAACTCGCAAATGGTTTGCTCCGGAGGGTCTAGCCGTGAAGATGAATGTGGACGGGGGACTATCCCGCCATGGCGACATGGGATGATGTATCTTTCCGTTTTCAACCTAGGGAATCTAATTCTTGAAGCTCATGTTTTAGCAAAGGCGGCGTCAACTCTTGAAGTGGGCCGACATGTGTGGCTAGGGAGAATACCTGATAGTATTTGTATTCCAGACATTTTGAGCGTTGGTTGTTCTTTGGATTCGTCGTGATTTAAAACTCATTGTTTGCTCAAAACTATATGCAGGAAGGAATACTCAAAATAGCACTCACTCCGTTCTTTCTGCACTTGTAGAAAGCCAATTCGGGGCGCGCTCGAAACGTTTGGATCGGAACCGCGGCCTGACAGCTCTTGGTGGAACCACCGCGTAAACCAGCCAACACCAAAGAAACAGAGTTTTTTTTTGAACCTGAAAGAAACACAGAGTCAATGCAAAGAGACGCTGTGCTCCTCCTATCCGAAGAAACCAAACGGGCATCATCGGCGTCACCTGACTGTGCTTTGATGGTCATGTCGTATCCCGCCGCGCCGCACCCAGCGCGTGACCGTTCTTTTCAGGCTTTCAGCCTCGCGCCTGAAAGTGACGCCGGACGGATTCGCGCGACAAAAAGGGACTCCAGGAACCTACCTTTATTCGCCCCATCCGTCTCTTGCCGCCGGCCGTTTCTTCATCAGCCTGCCTGTGGATGCGAATCGGCGGATCGCCTCCTTTACCTGGGGCTGGGGACGATCGAGACTCGACTCGAGAGCATCAGCTTCAACGGGCAGCAGCAGCAGAACAGCAGGCCCATCGTTTGGCTAGTGCCAAGGGGCAGCGAGGGGAGGGAGACGCCTTGGCTTGGGCTGCACTATAGCCGGCCCTTCCGGGAGGGTCGAGTGAATAGCATAAAACCGGATTAATTTCTTAGCAACGGGCGTTTTGGGTTTTTTTAAACAGCCGACGGCAATTCTGATAGTTATTAGTCACAAACAATTTTTTGGTAGTTTTTTGAAACCCTAACGCGAATTGTGGTAGTTTTATGCTATTCACTCGGGAGGGTCACCCAAACCTGGCCGCTCGGAGAGCTACACCATCGATTCGATGCTCCTCTCCTCTTGCAAGTGGATCCCAAATTATTTGTCCTGGTTGATAGTTAATGGACGTATACATACTGGTTTCGGGGACACATGCATAATCAATCTTTGTTAGAGCAGCGGGCTCTATCTGTGTCGAACACGGAGTATCCGCTTGCGAGCTCATATGCTTCCAGATGAAGAGCAAATCAAAAAAATGTTCTAAATCTTTTTGTGCCAAATAATAGGAATTTTTTTGGGTGCTTGCAAGTTTCATCGTGTAATCACATTTGTGGAAGCAGTGCCATTTTTAGAGCATTGATTTTTTTTTCTTTTGCCACAACTTCCACAAATGTGATTATATGATGAAACTTTGCACGTACTCCAAACATTCCTTAATGTTTTCCATTAAAAAATATCAGATTTCTTTTTATGTTTATACTATGAGCATTTGAGCTCGACCTGAGAGAAGTACTTTCGCTATGTGTCGCATCATCTATAATCAATCTAAAGTCTCACCCTTACAATTGCTGCTAGTTCTATGTACTACCATGTCATTAATGTATGGCCCCACCTTCTCTCACAAAGTGTGTTGAACTCCCTGTTGTAGTTTATATTAGTTTGCCGCCGGTTCCTTTTCTTTCTCCCCTATCTCTCTCCTCAACCTCATCATAAATCTGAGCTAAAAACTCTTATAGCCCGTTTATGTCATCCTATTATTTTTGTTCTTAGGAACTTGGTTTTGTCTAAGGTTGCTCCTCGCTCCTATGCCTGGTCGATTTCACAAAGTGTATTTTAGTCTAGTGAAAATTGCAACTTGCATACCGACACGGACAAAATAAAAACCTCACTTCAACTTGGATGCAGATGAATCATATATTTTTTCCAAAGAAGTTATAAAGGACTTGGAGTATCTATTCCCGTATTCTTCTGGTGTATTTGCATCTCAGTCTAGGGATGCGCAAATCATCTATCCACCATTCTCTTATCTTCTAGTTGTGTTAGCCCCAGTCGTGGTTCTTTATCTTTTATTTTTACGGAAAGACCTTCATCGCTAGCTTTTAAGTATCAAATAACTCTTACATCATCTGCTAAAGATTTATCGATAAAATCAGGGGGTGCTTCCAACCAAAAACATAGTGGATTACTCTCCGATAAACGTCAAAATCAGTATGATGTATCAACGACGCCAATAAGAAAGGAATCAAAAATGGATAGAGACTCCCACTGTAGACGTGGTTTAATACATTGATGAATTATAACGTACCATGAATTTTCTTTGAGATGCATGTTTTTGGCATTCGTGTGCATTCAGCGGGAATTGAAGTCGTAAATTTACCAACTATGAGTTGGGTGCTTTAACCATTCAGCCATGGATGCTTAATAGAGATCATCGCACATCCTAAATAATCAATTTTCATATAGAAAGATATATCATAAAAAATGAAACCGAAAAGATTATGAGATGACAACTATTTGGAGATGACTTTGAAAACACCTCTCTGGATCATCAAATTGAAAGAGAGATTGAGAGGGATCAAAAATCCTAATTCTCGCTATTTGTACAAGTATTGAGTTTGGTGCGTTCATGTACACATATCAATCACCTCATTGGTAGAAAAGATAAACAAATAAATTTGTTCGAGAAGAAGAAGACCATCTTCCCCATGAAAGATGTGTGAATCTTCCGTTGATTGCTGATTCAAGAAGTCCACTATTTTCGGTGCTAATATTTTGATTTCATGTTTTGCTCTCTGCGGTCTCACTGGCATGCCGATTCCAATTTTATGGACATGTGCTTTCGTTTCAAGTGTGACCCTACCCATCATCAATTCAGCACAAAACAACATTTTGCGCATCTCCGACCGTCCAACCAAAGGTCGTCACGCTCAAACGACATTTTTTAGAAATCGTGACCAAATGACAGATAAGATCGATTTTGATCACAAACCAAACACACCATGTATGACATGTCAGGGGAGTCAAATCCTCAATTGAATCTCTTTGATAGGCCATTACCCAAAACATTATGCACAATTTATTGTCATAAACCATTTCCAAAGAACTAGGGTCAAAAGGATGTCAAATCCTCAATTACACCCCCTTGATTGGCAGGTCCTTGAATCCTGCCCCTTTTTTAATCCCACATAAAAACATTTCCAAACATTTGGGGTCAACATAACTGTTGGGGAACGTTGCATGGGAAACAAAAATTTTCCTACGCACACGCAAGATCTATCCATGGTGATGAGCATCTACGAGAGGGAGAGTGAATCTACATACCCTTGTAGATCGCTAAGCGGAAGCGTTAATAAACGCGGTTGATGTAGTCGAACGTCTTCGCGATCCAAATCGCCGAGCGTCCCGCGATCCAATCACGATCCTTCCGATCTAGTGCCGAACGGACGGCACCTCCGCGTTCAACACACGTACGGCTTGATGACGCCTTCACCTCCTCGATCCAGCGAGCGATGGTGAAGTAGTGGTTGAGTTCCAGCAGCACGACGGCGTGGTGATGGTGGTGAGGAACAATCTCTGCAGGGCTTCGCCAAGCGCTACGGAGATTATGACGGAGGAACTAGAGGGCTAGGGTTGCCGGCACACGGCTTGGGAAATCCTGATGTGTCCCGTGTGCTAGCCCTGCCCCTCTATTTATATGTTGAGCCTTGGGGTCTAAACTTGGAGTAAAAGCCTCCTCCGGGTCGGTTTTGCCCGCACAAGGTCGGTTTGGCCCGCAGGAAAAGAGTCCAATTCGGACCCTGCCGAATCGTGCACAGCCGCGCACAAGCGGTAGTACCGCTTGACACAAGCGGTAGTACCGCTTGGGCGGTAGTACCGCTTCACACAAGCGGTAGTACCGCTCCGGCGGTAGTACCGCTTCACCAAGCGGTAGTACCGCTTACGCGGCAGCAAAACTATTTTTGCACTTTCCAATACCTTGTGGGCTTTATCCCTTTGGCTCATATAAAGTGTTGCTGCACCCGAACACTTCGGTAAACATCCGAAACCCCTTCCGGTGAACTCCGGAACCCTTCCGGAGATCAAAACACTATTATCACATATATCAATCTTTACCTCCGGACTATTCCGGAGATCCTCGTCATGTCCGGGATCTTATCCGGGACTCCGAACAACTTTCGGTCACCAACATAATAACTCAACTATACTAATCGTCACCAAACGTTAAGTGTGTAGACCCTGCGGGTTCGAGAACTATGTAGACATGACCGAGACACTTCTACGGCCAATAACCAATAGCGGGACCTGGATGCCCATATTGGCTCCTACATATTCTACGAAGATCTTTTATCGGTCGAACCTCTATGTCAAGGATTCAGTTAATCCCGTATGCTGTTCCCTTTGTTCTTCGGTATGTTACTTGCCCGAGATTCGATCGTCGGTATCACTATACCTAGTTCAATCTCGTTACCGGCAAGTCTCTTTACTCGTTCCGTAATACAAGATCTCGTGGCTAACACTTTAGTCACATTGCTTGCAAGGCTCATTGTGATGTTGTATTACCGAGTGGGCCCTGAGATACCTCTCCGTCATACGGAGTAACAAATCCCAGTCTTGATCCATGCCAACCCAACAGACACCCTCGGAGATACCTGTAGAGCACCTTTATAGTCACCCAGTTACGTTGCGACGTTTGATACACACAAGGTATTCCTCCGGTGTCAGTGAGTTGCATGATCTCATGGTCAAAGGAACAGATACTTGACATGCAGAAAACAATAGCAATAAACTGACACGATCAAATGCTACGTTTACAGTTTGGGTCTTGTCCATCACATCATTCTCCTAATGATGTGATCCCGTTATCAAATGACATCTCATGTCCATGGCTAGGAAACCTTAACCATCTTTGATCAACAAGCTAGTCAACTAGAGGCTTACTAGGGACACAGTGTTGTCTATGTACCCACACATGTATTTGAGTTTCCAATCAATACAATTATAGCATGGATAATAAACGATTATCATGAACAAGGAAATATAATAATAACCAATTTATTATTGCCTCTAGGGCATATTTCCAACAATAACATGGTGTGGTCAATATCAAATCCAAACCATGTCATGCCAACACAATATAAATACTCCACATCCTTAGCACAACCCATCTCTCAGCCAATAGATTAGACACACCAAAAAAAAAAAAAAAACCAAACCCACTCGTGCGCGCTCGGAGGCCGCACCCGCACCGCAGCGTCGGCCGAACACCTAGCAGGCAGCCATGGCCCTCCACCTCCTCACTCCACCCCACCTCCACCACCCCTCCCCTTCCTCTCCCCTCCCTCGCCGCCGCGCCCCCACCTCGGCCTCGCTCGCGCACCCACTCCGCCCCCACCCGCGCCTCCGCCTCGCCACCGCCGTCTCCGGGCCCCGCGCCGGCCGCCGCGGCATGTCGGCCATCCGCAGCTCCCTCATCGACCCGGACGGCGGCGCGCTGGTGGACCTCGTGGCGCCCCCCGAGCGCCGCGCGGCGCTGCGGGACGAGGCCGAGGCGCTCCCGCGGGTGCGGCTCGCCGCCGTCGACGTCGAGTGGGCGCACGTGCTCGCCGAGGGCTGGGCGTCCCCGCTGCGCGGCTTCATGCGCGAGCACGAGTACCTCCAGTGCCTCCACTTCAACTCCCTCCGCCTCCCCTCCGGCGGCTTCGCCAACATGTCGCTCCCCATCGTGCTCGCCGTCGACGACGCCGACAAGGACCGCATCGGGGCCGCGCCCGACGTTGCGCTCGCTGGGCCTGACGGCGAGCTCCTGGCCATCCTGCGCAGGTTCGCTCCTGCCTCCTCCTCTCGTCTCCCCTCCTCGGTTCCTTCTGCTGTTATTATGTGGATTATGTTACCGATGCCCATTTCGTCCGTCTGCTGGTTCATGCTCGTTTCATGTGGCTCGACCGAAAACATTGGTTGCGGCTTCGTGTAAAAATAGCAACTTAAACATGGCAAAATTCCTTCAAGTTTAATGGGCGTGCAAATTGCCAATTGGATGATTCTTACGATGGGTGTGTGCTTTGTGGCCTTGTGGACGGCAGTTTTCATATGCATCGACGATTTGATCTATTCCCATAATTTAGAGAATGTAGGACGCAATGTGGGCTCAGCGAATTATCTTTTCACTTAAGAGACTTTATCGCAACTTCACAGCCAATGAATGTGGCACCTGTTGTCTTTTTCGTAGCCCGAAAACTCTGCTGTCCTTCCATTGTGGGAGAATTTGGCATCTTATCATTGTGGGGAAATTTAGTGAAGCATCTTAGCTTTGCTGTCTGTTCATTCTAGTCCACATTTTGACAGGTTTGGGGACCATAGCACCTTAGCAAAAGCTCAATGGATGAGAATGTTTGAACAAAAGTTGTTGCTATCCTTGACAGTGCTGTCGCTTTCATGTCACTCTCATAGTGATTGTATAAGGATTGCCTTGTGATCTATATTTGACCTCGTGTTTAATTAACAACTTGATTTTAGTAGGCCCATGTTGCCTACGCGACCAGTCATCAATTGCTACAGCATTTCTTTGTTCACTGTTTTGGATGTAACATGATGTGTCTGGCCACATTTTCTTCTTTTTATAAAGTGGAAAGGAAATAACTGTTGATTTTAAAGTTAAAGGTATCTATGCTTATATTCATTATTAGGTGAATATGGGAGCAATGTTTTTTTTGCGTGCTCTGATTTCAAAAGTAGAAATTGACACATGTGATGTTCTCCTTGTGACTTTTTTTTTGCCCTTCTCTTTAGTACCCCCTCTGTAAACTAATATAAGAGCGTTTAGATTACTAAAGTAGTGATCTAAACGCTCTTATATTAGTTTACGGAGGGAGTACGAAAGAATCCTATCAGCAACATTAAGTCACCCCATTAAACTGTATTTGAACTATTTTTGTTCCAGAACATCTAAGCACCATCTAAGCATTAGTCCTTTCTTTGTAGTTATACACAAATCAGGTCTAAAATATAATTTGGAGAGATTTACCGTTCCCTCACTGGTTTCGATGACTAACCAACCACTGGTCCATTTTTCTTGAATTCGACTTTTAACCAATTTGTTTGGAATTTCCTACAACTTTTAACTCTACTTAAAAAATCGTATTAAAACACCAAAAATTGACACTTTTGAATTTTGGGTAAAAATCAATCACTGGCCAGGGACCTGGGCAGTGGGCACCGCTTCTTGAACCCTTGTACAAATGACTTATATATGGATATGGTTTGGTTGAATTAAGCTCAGCATAGCTTTACTAAAGGGTAAATTTTTAGTGAAGGTAAATCACTTCCTGCTTTGGGCGTCCTGAAGTGAGGTTATGCCAAAGACGTTTCTGTCTGTGACATGCTAGCATGGAATATGCCCAAGCACCTTTTTGATTAACTTCAACGCATAAATATTTTGGGCTATCTAACCACCAAACTTTATAATAAATCTGATTGTACAAAAACACATTTATGTGCTGATTCCCTCACATCATATGGGTGTAAGAAGCTTTTTGTTTGGATTTACTTGTGAACCATGAAATAGTAATCATGATGAGATTTTAATTATGTCAAGATTTTGTTTACAAATCCATGTCATTGTTACCCTTTGTTCTTCTCCTTCGTGATTCACTTTAGAACAGTTCCGTTCTGAAGTGGCTTTAACTGGTACGGTAGTAGCTGCCAATCATATATATGATCATATACCATGATGAAACTTCACTAACATTGTGACGGCACTTTCATGACTAATGAAATTTGTTTGTTGTGGCATTACTTTTGTGTCCAGTTCTAACGAGACTTTACTGATACTTTCATTATCGTTTTATCAGCGTTGAAATATACCCTCACAATAAAGAAGAAAGGATTGCAAGAACATGGGGGACAACTGCGCCTGGCTTGCCTTATGTAGATGAGGCGATAACACCAGCTGGGAACTGGCTGATTGGTGGTGATCTGGAGGTGTTGCAACCCATCAAATATAACGATGGCCTCGATCATTACAGGCTTTCACCCAAGCAACTTAGGGACGAATTTGACAAGCGTGGGGCTGATGCTGTATTTGCATTCCAATTGAGAAATCCAGTCCACAATGGCCATGCACTGTTGATGAATGACACTAGAAGGCGTCTCTTGGAAATGGGTTTCAAGAATCCCATTCTACTGCTACACCCTTTGGGTGGTTTTACGAAAGCTGATGATGTCCCGCTGCCTGTTAGAATGGAACAACACAGCAAGGTAATAATTTATTTACACAGATTGTTATCAGTTGGGATAATGCAAAATCCAAAACTTTATGTTTGGCGCATGACAGGTCTTGGAAGATGGAGTCCTTGACCCTGAGACCACTATAGTGTCTATATTCCCCTCGCCAATGCATTATGCTGGTCCAACAGAAGTGCAGTGGCATGCAAAGGCGCGCATTAATGCCGGTGCTAATTTCTACATAGTTGGTCGTGATCCAGCTGGGATGGGCCATCCAACAGAGAAGAGAGATCTGTACAACCCAGACCACGGGAAGAAGGTCCTAAGCATGGCTCCCGGTTTGGAGAAACTCAACATATTGCCCTTCAAGGTATTTGATTTTACAGAGGCCTGCTTCCAGATTTATTAATATTGTCAAAGTCATATTGTTCTTCTTTTGTTGGATCAACTTGTATGCTTGTGATTCATCAATTGTTTCCACTTTTGAATGTGCTATGCCATGAACACAGCATCTCATCATCTCTTGGGTATTCTACTCATTTGTATCCGTCGCCACTTTCTGTTCGATTCTTACATAAGTTTTGATTTGCTCCAGGTAGCAGCATATGATACGGTGGCAAAGAAGATGGCTTTCTTCGAACCTTCACGCAGTCAAGACTTCCTATTCATCTCAGGAACCAAGGTACGCGTTTTTATCACATTTATTGTCAGGGAACCAATGCTTTATGCTAGCAAACAGGAGACAATTACCTTCTGCTAACAACTTCCCTACAAATCAATCAGATGCGCACTTTCGCCAAAACTGGAGAGAACCCTCCTGATGGTTTCATGTGCCCTGGTGGGTGGAAGGTTCTTGTTGACTACTACAATAGCTTGCAAACCGAAGGAGCTACCGCCCCCGCCGCCGCTACTGTATGAGACAAGCTGCTGCTGCTGCATGGCTTTGAGATCATTGATTCGCCGGTCAGGAATGGTGAATGCAGGGGATTTTCAAACCGTTCCTTTTTTTTGCCCTTTCTTTGAAGTTTTTTTGTAGGTTGCTAGTTTGTTGATGCTATGAGATCTTCCAATTGTTCAATTTTTTTCTTTCTAAATAGAAAAGAGAGATTTTGAAGCTTGGCATCGGAACTCAAACCTGTTGACAGATTGGGCTGTAACCGCGCAAATTCTATCATTATTGTGTGACTCTGACAGTTCAGCTAGCCAATAAAGAAGGTTCAGTACAATTGCGGAGGCCATTGTGGGTGCTCATCCAAGATCAGGCCGCAATTTGTGACCAGATTATGACACAGCGGAATGGCAGATGTAATGGCTACGATAAATCCAACTTATCGAACTAGTTTTTGTGCTGTATTCAACAAAGCCTCATAATTACTTGCTTTTAGTGCCGCTTTTTGGAATTGAACAAAATAAATAAATACTTATAAACGTAACAACATTGGTCAAACTTTACAAAGTTTGACTTGAGACAAACCTATTATGCAGAGTAAAAAGAAACGGAGGCTTGGGATTTATTTTTGAAGATCTCATTGCAAAAAATAATAAATAAATAAAAAGGTGAAAATGGATCGTGGCAAAATAAATGATATGAAGATTTAGAATTACAAAAAATTAAGAAAAAACTAAGTTTAAAACCCGGACCCGAACAATCCATCCTTGTATCACTGAAGGAAATCTGAACCCTACAAAATAAATTTTGACTGAAGGAAATCTGAACCCTACACAGACACTGGCGAGGCCGGAGAGGGACAGGTGGGGAAGAGTAGAGAGAAAGAATATACCCTCTCCCATCTCCCCGGATCCCTTCCGTGCTGCCTGCCACCCCCAAATCTCCTCTCCGCTCCCGAATCAAATCCCCCATCACCTCCGCCGCCACCTACCCACACCCCCACCGCCGCCGCGAGCCGCGAGCGGAGCGATGGCTGGCGCGGGATCCTCGTCGGGCGGCGGCGGCGCCGGGGGCCGGGAGGGCGACTGGGACTGCGGCGGCTGCGGCAACCGCAACTACGCCTTCCGCTCCCTCTGCAACCGCTGCAAGCAGCCGCGCCTCCTCGTCGACCCCAACACCCCGCGCGACTCCAAGTGGCTCCCCCGCGCCGGCGACTGGATCTGCAACGGTACGCCTCGCCTCCCCTCCCCTCACCTACCCCCTATAGGTAGAAGCACTTCCTTTCTTCTTCGGTCGCCGCTGTTCTACTGGTTTTAGGGGGTGAAAACCACTGCTCTAATGGTAGGCTGGGCGCCATGGTTCGGCTGGTATCCCTAGTTTTTGCTCTTTCACGCCTAGGCTTATGTAGAGCTGAAAATGGAGTGGAAAGGGAAACCAGACAGGCTCGTGGAGCTTTCTCTCTCTCTCTCAAAAAAAAAAAAAACACAGGCTGGTAGAGCTAGCCTGGAGGTGGTGTAGGCTTGAGATGTATTGTATCATGGGCTAGGATGTGATATGAGATGGGCACCAATGCCTCTGGGGGGCCCCAGCACATTGCGTCGGAGGTTTAAGGTGTATATCATTTATGTTTTACTTTGATTATCTTGTTTAGGTGTATTTGGGCTTGTTACAGCCTATGATCGTAGTAATTGCAGTATATTTGGGCTTGTTATAATCTTATTCTCAGGTCTGGAGGCCTGGCTAATGAGTTGGTACTCAAAAGTGAATACATGTCATTGATGCGATTTTACTTGTTGTGGGAAGTAGGAGCCGTGCTAGTAATTGCTCACCTTTTGTTCTGGAAAACTTTAATTGCTGATGATGTTTATTTTACTCATTGTATATGTATGTTTGTAGATGATATTAGACAAGTACCAGCAACTTTACTGAGTAAATGACTAGTGTGTGTGTGCTTATTTCTTTTTTTGGGTGTTGTGCGGGATGGCTGGTTGCCTTGGTGTGCGTGTACTTCGGATGTGCGTTGTCGTGCTGCCTGGTGTGGTGGTGGTGGTGGTGGTTGGTTTATGCGGCAAATGGATGAATAGGTTGCAGTAACAATAATTATGCATCCAGAAAGAACTGCAAGAAGTGCAACCTGCCCAAGGAGGAAGCAGCTATGCCGCAGTTATCAATGGGAGGAATGATGCCAGCCTATGCAGATTATATGGCCAGGGTACAGGAGATTGCCAATGCTGGGTATAAGATGAACTTTGGCAATCCAGCTATGCAGCAGCAGCTACTTGCAAACGCAAACTGGCCCTATGGGATGGCTGGTAGATATGGTATGCAATCGTCTGCTTGGCCATTCGCCGGCAACAGCACAAATCAGTTTCAAGGTGTTCCAAAGGACTGGCGTAGTGGTGACTGGCTCTGCAGCTGTGGATTCCATAACTATTCATCTCGTGCTCAGGTGATCACATGTTAATATACTTGTCTGTCATATCTTAATTCTCAATCATAATGGTTGTTGGTAAATATTGTCCTGCCTTCTGAATTGTAATAAGAATGGGCTTTATGTATTATGCCGATTGTGGCTAACTCTAGTTTAGCCCTGATACTGCCACTTCTCAGATCATCATTAGAGCCTTTAATATGTCCGATCTTGTTGCTTTTCTTATCATCTAAGTTCCTTCACCTAATTCTGCATTTATTCTTAAAATTGTTCTTTGTTTACTTGCATATTACACAGATAACTTTCCTCCCCCGTTGTTCCTTGCCTATTTAGGCTCGTTTGGCATTGCAGTGGATTATGATAATCTAGCTTTTCCAACTCGCTTTTGCGTATTTTACTGTTTGATTAACCAGCTTTTTTCTGCTTTGTGGCCAGTTTTTCTGCAGTAGATTATAAAATTAGTTAAGCAACAACATAGTTCAGCAACCTCAAAATGAACCTTAGACATGAACTCTAGTTTCGGTTTCTCTGCAGTATGCCTTTTCATAGTGAGTGTACAATGTGATTGACCGTATTCCTTGTTATTCTATCTTTTCCAGTGCAAAGAGTGTAATGCACCTGTCCCATCAGGCATGGCCTCTACAACCATGAAATCCACAGGAGCAGATAGTTCTTCAAGTAAGACATCTCTGTTCTAATTTCCTACATTTTTTAAACTTGTACTCTTAACTGCTGAAAAAAAAATACTACTCCTGAATTCCAGTGAGTAGAGAACTATCTGATATACTTGCCTTTTCAAAAGGTTGTGTTATTCTTTGCTACCAGAAATAGGTTAATTAGTCTAGTAGTACATGCACATTCAAAAGTACTATTTTTCACATGTGATACATCTATCATCTGCTGATTTATGGGTGACTGTAGGCAGATGTTTCTTTGTACAACTTCTCCGTGATCAACACAAGTCGGCAATACTCTCGAAAAAGAAGTTGATAATAGCCATATTCTGTTTTTTTTTTGTTATTCTTTTCTGGATCTGTTGGCTTGGCAGCCATAGTGATTTATGTAACCTAGTTCTATCGTTTATTTGCTTAACCACATTATGCATTCTTTCTTGTGTTTCATGTAGTATTACAGTGGCCTTGTTGTTACGTTTTGTGATTGACAACATGAAGTCCGATATTTATCCTGAAATCTCTTGTTGTAGCATTAATGATTTATGTAACTTAGTTTTTATCATTTAGTTTTACTTAACCACATTACACATTCTTTCTTGTGCTTCATGTAGTATCACAGTGACAACTCTCTCATTACATTTTGCAACTGGGATCAACATGTACTCTAATAGTTATACTGAAAAATCTTCTTGTTTCAGCATTAGGTAATAAGCGTTTGGCATCAGAGGAGCTTGCTAATGACTGGGATAATAAAAGGCTAAATCCAGGAAATGCTAATTATCCACTTTCAGTATGTACTTGTGGGCCTTTTTACTTGTCATTGCTTGTTTACCTAATTATCACATGATATTGATTAATTTCCAATCTGATTGAAGACAGCAGGCTCAGATAATTTATTTATGGGTCAAGGAGCTGGAAACAATAATGGCGAGACAACTTATTCTGCATATGACAATGGAAACTCAATGGCACTACCCTCAGGACAAGTTCCAGGGATGTCTGGTGTAGTTGGGAAAGGGTAATACTTCTCATAAATCATAGATGCTCATATTACAAATTAAACACATGTAGTAGGTTACCATACTTGTCTTAGAATGCTATCCTAATCGGTGTAACAACCTACAGTGGGATGACAACTGGAGAGCAGTTCAAATATGATCCCTATATAATTAAACATAGCTGATTAGACTTCTGAATAGGGTTGTCAGGTTTGAAGATACGATTTTTTTTGTAAGAACTGAAAAAATAGATTATTAATCTGTGGCTGTTAGTGATTAAATTTATATTTATGAGGTGGAAGGAAATTATACATGAATAGACCTAGTCAGAAATTTTGAGAATGAGTGGATATCAAATAGATAGGTTGTGTTTAAACATATATTTTGGGAGTGGTTAAAACAAATTAAGTCGCTTTACTTTTTTTTCTCCATATTTTCTGATTATTTGCATGGTCATTTTGTGTTGGTAGCACAATACAATTGAAATTGGTACTGGATACTCTCTAGTTGTTTTGCACTAACTGTTTAATTGAACTATATGGAGTCCCACATCACAATCTTGGTTGACCATTCACAAATGCATGCTGCATGCATGCGGAAAAGTGTTCTCTTTTTGCAAGTACTCCCTCCGTCCCATAATATAAGATCTTTTTGCACTGAGATAATAGCTTTGCACTGAACATGAATAAGCTAGCTGAGTACATATGTTCTTGCACTTTATCAGAGCAAAATGGCGTGAAGGAGACTGGTTGTGCACCAACTGCAGCAATCATAATTACGCATCTCGTGCATTTTGTAACAGGTACTATGTCCTGGCCTCTTTTGTTCAAATTTGTGGCCCAGGCCATTGCTGAATTGTTTTTGTGAAATTGCCCTTAGGTTCTTTTCTTTCCCTTATTAATAGAATGCATTTGCCAAGTGGTGGGGTAGATAAGGGCTGTTTAGGATCTGTTTGAGTTTATCCTGGACTTAAGATGGAGGGTGGTGCCTTGCTGGCAGGCATGCCTCAAGGGCAGGACTTGGAGAAGGGGAAGTGGACATAGATTGGTCTATTCTTTGCTTAACTGACAATCTTGGTAACTAATAAGTATTATTTAAATAAAATCTGTTCTGATAATTCCTTGAAGTAGAGCAAAATTTTCGAGACCAACATAATGGCAAAAATATCACAAAACCATGCATTGAGCTTGTCATTCCACATAATTACGTATAGAAAGTCACATCTTGTATAAAAAAACCACTTGGCCGCATGAGCAATGTGCACCCCTCCTTTCATTGTCTCATCTTGGTGGGATCATTGAAACAGCAGTCGCACATCCTCCATTCCAGCAGCATAGGTGTCGTCTATGGGTCAAGTTAGATCCAATAACCTTAGCCATATCAAATCTGATTAACATCTAACTCAACCGGAATCTGTGCCATGTGTAGAAACAAATTCGCTAGGACTCAGATCAAATATAGATTTATGTTTTCCATGTAATGATGGTTCAGCATCAATCCTGTTTTCATCATTTTAACCATTCTCGATGCCTACTGTCTCTGTTTTTACGGAAGCTGGTTTTGACCGGGGTATAAATCTCCTGTGTTGCAGATGCAAAACTCCGAAAGAGTCTTCGGTTCATCCGGGTGCGCTGTAATAATAGCTTTGCTTGTACTTTTTGCGACTAAGTTATTCAAGTGGTGTGGAGTCTCCTGGTTCTGCCGTAGCTGATCGGCCGCTGCCGCCGCCAGGATTGTTGTTATGTTTGTGGTTTGGCCCTGCAGTGCTTATGCTGCTGTTAAAAATGTTTTGTCTCGGAGTCTAATATTGTTTGTGGGAGTTTGCTTTTGTTTACGACGAGCACTAGAATAAAATGTTTCCTGTATGTCGAAGTGTGCCATCTGTTTTTTTGTATGTGTGTGGGAACAATTGATTGGTTCTTTCCTACATTTGGCAGCTATGATGGAATGTAATGCTGGATCTATTTCAAGCAGCAATGCTGGATTTTATTGTATTCTGAATCGCTTCGCCTTGTGAAGATCTGTTATTCTGGCTCACAGTTTTCGTTCCGTTGATGATCAGTCATCTTAGAAAATTATGAAACATGTGACTGGCTTTCAGACCTGTTCTAAAACATATAAGGCGTCTGCTTAGTTACCCGCCTTGTAGTGTTTATGAAGGCTAACATGCCATATCAAAGTAAAGATTCAAGTGTATGCAGGGAATCTCGTAGTTGACCGATCTATTTTCGATCCTTGAATTTTGAGTGTGAAATTAAGGTATCACAAGCAGTCTTAATATTACAAAAGAACTCATGATGTCGGTAGGGTAGCAGGCTTTGAAAGGATATTGAAAATTGGTTTCAGAAATTATTGATGGAATTTCTGAACTGAATTTGATGTTTTTCACTGGTGCCCAATGTATGCACGGCGCTTTCAGTAAGGAAGTCCATACTCTGCTTCAGAACTACTGATAGAAGGTTTTGAAGCATATCCAATTATAAGGAAGTGATTCCTACAAACCTATCCTTTCGCCAATGCTCTACAAGCAAACACAGGCATACCGAATACTATTATCGGGTGAATGAAAACTGTATAGATAGCAATGTCGATGTAGTCAGCAGATTGAATAAATACTGTTTGCCATCAGGCAATCTATTCCATGTTCCAAATCAAATACTCTAAAGAATCTAGTAACGTGCCAAATCATAGACGCCTAGAGACAGGGATGTGACCGTTTTGCAAGTAATAATTTATTTGTTTTTGCATATTTCGTAGTTGCAAGTAATAAAAACAAGTTTGTCGATGAAGGACGAATTAATTTAATCCAAATGAAAACACAAGCCAGAGCAGACTTTATTTAACCGCATTTTGGAATCACTGGTTATCAAAGTGAAGACACTAATATAATTAATACAGTTTCCACGTAGTTCGTTTCTTTATTTCGAAATTATGCACCAGCGAACACAACATAACATAGCGGTAGATATGATATCCCCAAATAGAAAGCATAACTCCCAATTTTCATGTAGACAGTGTATTATGGAAATTAACAACATATCAATGGTATTTTTAGAACAAACCGGGGTAAGCGATGATCATATACCATTAAGCTAGAGAGGGGAGAAATGTTTTGTATTTGACAAATGGAGCATGAGCAAAATTGGCATTGGAAACCCGAAGGTGGCCTGGGATTATTAAAGTTGGGTTATCATCAGATGCTTTTGGTTTGTTTTACTTGTGGATAACTGGTCTGTTACACTGATGCATTTTCCTAATGCCAAGGTAAACTAAAAAAAAAACTAGTTATGCTGCATTACTAAGCATTTCATTTCACCAAACCAGATGTGATTAATGAATCATGTAATTATCTTCGAGGTTATTAGGTTTACTGAAGGAAGTCATATCACCCAAATCGACACACACAATAAGACGTTATCGGTAACAAGCATCTCACCCAAATGAAGTATCATGTCAAATTAGCATAAAAAATTCATCAACCAGAGAAATGCAGGACAAGACACGTTTAATTCGCACCTTGTACTCGTGACCATCTGTGTAGGACCTCTGTTGAATGGCCAACCAAGATGGATAGTCTTTGTTAACAGGTGTCTCCCATTCATTCTTCTGATTGCAGTTTGTGCTTCCTCAAAACTTTCATATTCAACCAATGCATATCCCTGTTGATCAGATAAACAGAGATGTGGACAGGAATTAGAGGGCTTCCCCACAAACGAAAAGACATATTTGGCATTATCTCCAGTTGGAAACTTTCGTCACAAGTGTAAACAATAATCAAAACGAGATAGACTGTACAGAATGAAAATGCTATAGCTAGTTAACAAGTGGGCATATTATAGTAATGCAGAGATCAAGACATTCCAAATTTCAATGCAGTCTCCGACAAAAGTCATAACTCTTGATATGTTGCAACACGCCACCAGACACACGACAAACATATAAGTACATACTTGTCATCCCTTTCCATAGTCTCTACAACAAACAAAACTAAAAAGACTTCAACACCCAGTTCCATGGCCTCCTCCGCCTCTTCAACACCAGATCAGATGAACAAACGAACTAAAACTTATCACCCCATTTCAAAATACTTCATTAGCCCGTTCAAGGATCCCCACGGCCTCTGGTCCACCTGAACCTCCTGAACCTTGTCGCCATTCTTGGCTTCACCTTGAGCCTTCTCCAGCTAGGCCTTGATGGCTGCTTGTCTGGCATGGAGGTTGTGCTCCATGGCCTTGATGGCAGCCGCCCGAGTGTCAAACTTCAGGTGGGCATCCCTGATCTTGTCCTTCTCAGCTTGATGTAGTTCGTTCATCTTCTGGTCAAGCATGATCTTCAGTTGCTTGAACTTGACTTCCACATGGTCGCAGCGCTCTTGGCTGCACGTGCACCGGCGGCGTACATGGTCAGGAGGCAGAGCACGTCCAGAGCGACCGCGGACGACACGACCACGCCACATATCACGAAAGAGGCATTGCCGACGGCGCGCGTGGCGTCGTGGGCCTTGTCCGCTGTGGCTCGACAGATCTTGCCCACCTCACTCTCAAGCTTGATGATGCTGCTCGCGGTTGAACCATATACCGCAAACCCGCCCGCCTCCAGACTGATGATCTCGGAGTTCAGCTCTTGGAGCTCGGTCTCGTTGAGGACATAGAGGTGGCGGCGTGGTAGGGATGGCAATGCGTCCCGTTTACTCAAAACCCGATGGGGTTTTCTTCCATTAGAGGACGGGGATGATACATAGGTAGCCCCTGTGGGGACATTTATGGTAGAATTTCCTCCCCAGATCCATCTGGTACAGCGGGGGCGGGGGCGGGGGCGTTTCTGTAGTCCCCAGACCCGAACCCCACGAAGACCCCGGTAAACATCTGACATGTGGCCCAACTCTCTGCCTATATAATACACCCCTAGGTCAAACCCTCGTTTACCATCAGCCGCCGTCAACTTTAACCCTATTTTTCACCTCTCCCCTGCCGCCCTCAATTTTTTCATCTCACAGGTGGCACCGCCGCCTGACGATTGAGTGCCATCTGCCGTTCTCCCGTTCCATCTAGGATGGACTCCTCCACTCCCGACAACCATTCACCCCAGGCCATAGCGAAGGCTGCCGCCGACGGCTCGATAGCCCGCCTCCGCCATCCAGGGAGCGGCCAAGTTCCTAGCGCATCCAGGGAGCGGCCAAGTTCCTAGCGCATCCAGGGTGGACAATCCCAAGAAGAAGAAGAACACGTGAGTATCTAATTTCTTTTGATGTATGCTGATTTGTGAGGATGAAGATGCAGAGGTTTTTTTCTTGTTAGATTAGTGGCATACGTACATGTGATTGTTAGATTAGAGGCATGCGTACTTGTCTGATTGCTACTCCCTCCGCTCCTAAATGTAAGACCTTTTAGAGATTCCACTATAAACTACATATAGATGTATATAGACATACTTTAGAGTGTAGATTCACTCATTTTGCTCCGTATGTAGTCTATAGTGAAATCCCTAAAAGGTCTTATATTTAGGAACGGAGGGAGTAGATTTGAAATATGGGTATATTTGTGATCCGTGTGAATCGGTCGGTGATGCAGAGATTTGCTTGTGTCGATACTTGTCAATTATCTATCTCATAAATTGCTTTTGCATGTACACGGTCTAATTAATCTGTGTGAAAGGCGATTGATAAATAGTCTATCATGCAGGAACGTATATAAACAGCAGCCTGTTTATTTACTGTTATTTATAATTATCTCCTCTAACTGAATTGATGCTTGTGTGTAATAGTAATTAATGGTTATCTAATTAGCACACTAATCTGTATGAAAGGGATAAATAGACCATTATGTATGAACGCCTATAAGCAGCAGCATGCTTACTGTTATTTAAAATCATTTAACTCCATTGATGCTTTCGTGTGTTTGTCATATAAAATAATATCTTCATGTGCATATAAAATTAGTACCAGCAAGTTTCATCACTTAAGTTAAATTTTCAGTACCAGCGAGTTTCATCTGTAGAGTTATTTTCATACAGCGCGTGCATTTGTATCTAATAATCCAGTGTGCTGGCACTTTTTTCTTGTACAGACCAACTGGGTGTACCAACAAGAGCCATGAGTCCCAACATTCAGCTATAACATCAGCCTCACCCTCACAGTCACCATCACCCGAGACCGGCTATGAACCTGCTGGTGCTAGAGAAGTTGTTCCTGTGGAAATTTCTGACGAGGGCGAGGGAGAAGAAGAAGAAGAAGAAGAAGTTGAGGTTGTTGGTGGAAAGAGAAGGAAGCTTACCTCGCCTGTTTGGAGGCACTTTGAGAGAGTGAAAATAAAGGGAAACTGGCAAGCCAAGTGTGCTTATTGTAAAAAAAAGCTTGGAGGAGAACAAAATGGGACCAAGCATCTCCATGATCATCTGAGGAGTTGTGTTTATGTGAAGATCAAGAACAGGGGCAAGACATTGCCTCAGACTTCGTTGGTTTAACTCCCAAGATGAAGGCAAAATTTCACTTGAGAACTATACATTTGATCAGGAATTTGCTAGGAAGGAGCTAGCTTGCAAACATGATTGTGTTACATGAATATCCATTATGTATTGTTGATCATACAGGGTTTCGTAGATTTGTTAGTGCATTGCAGCCTCTGTTCAAAATGGTGACAAGGAACACTATTAGGTATGCACTTCGATACGTCTCCATCATGGCTATACTGAACATTACTAATTTTGATATGATAATTAATATTTGATTCTTGATTTCAATTTTATAGGAAGGACATCGTGGATAATTACGAAGAGGAAAGAAAAAGGGCAATTGAGTACATGGCTACCACTAAATCTAGAGTGGCAATCACAACTGATATGTGGACAACTGATCATCAAAAGAAGGGCTGCATGGCTATCACAGCCCACTTTGTTGATGATAATTGGAACCTTAGGAGTGTTATTATGAGGTATTAAACTTAGCAATGTTGCTGTCTTAAGATTATTAATGCTGCTATATTGGACATATGAATGTTGTTGTCTAATAACTTTCAATGTTTATTGTATTGTGTTTAGGTTCATTTACGTGCCAGCTCCACATACTGCAGAAGCTATAGCAGAATCTTGATGAGAAGCTTTCCGCCGTGACTGTGGATAACTGCACCTCAAATGACAAGGCGGTTGATCTGTTGCTGAATAAGATAGGTAAAGAGAAGCTAATGCTGAAAGGTATGATGCTTCACATGCGATGTTGTGCACACATTCTGAATTTGATAGTGAAGGATGGTTTGGATGTGTTGAAAGCTGCTATAGAAAAAATTCGTGAGAGTGTAGCATTTTGGACAGCCACCCCAAAAAGAGTAGAGAAATTTGAGGAAATTGCTAAGTTTCAGAAAGTGAAAATGGGGAGAAAATTGGCGCTTGACTGCAAGACTAGATGGAACTCTACTTTCACCATGCTCCATACTGCTTTACCTTATAGGGCTGTGTTTGAGCGTGCAAAGAAGGTTGAGAAACTATATGATTGCTATCCTAGTGATGATGAATGGACTTTTGCTTCTGATGTAGTAAAGAGGCTAGAACTATTCTTTGAAGTAACTGAATTGTTCTCTTGAACTGATTATGTCACTGCCAATATTTATTTCCCCAAGATTTGTGAAATCAAGGAGAAAATGAGAAATTGGTCCACTTGTGATGATGAAATTATAGCAGATATGACAGTTAGCATGAATGAAAAGTTTGATAAATATTGTCTGACATCAAAGGTCTCATGGGTATTGCTACTCTTCTCGATCCAAGATACAAAAATGAAATGTTGCTTGTTTGCTTCTCTAGCCTACATGGTGTTAGTCCTGAAGAGTGTCATGGTCAAGTTTCAGAAGTCATTGCTTCATTATGTAGCTTGTTGGAAGAATATCAGGTTGACAAAATGAAGATAATGAAGGAGATATGCCCTAGAGGCAATAATAAATGTTGTTATTTATCCCCATGTTTGTAATTAAGTTTATATTCCGTGGTATAACTGCTATGGTTCTCTAGTCTACAATAACCACGAGGCTCGGAGGAAGACTCATATGCACGTGTGGAATAATAAACGGTAAAAAGTATTCCTAGTCTGGCCTTTAAGACTAGCTCAAGTGTTGCATGATGGTTCTGTTTTCCTGATAATGGGCATGACTATGCCGGCAACTTTGAGGGCACAATGTTAGTAGAACACTTGTGTTGAATCGACCCGAATTGATGTTATGCTATGAGATACATTCGTCGCAAGTTAATGGTTAATAACACAGAGATAGTTAATGTTTGCATAATTCCTTAGACCATGAGAGTATCGAGTTTCTTCATGCTTGCTTCATGAACTTTGGGGTTTGTTAAACGTCATCCGTAAATGGGTGGCTATTACGGCGGCTTACGGGTTCATGGAAAAGTATGTCAAGTAACTTGATAGCTCAAGATTGGGATTTGCTCCTCCGACGGTGGAGAGATATCTCTGGGCCCTCTCGGTGTTACGGTATCCACCATCGTCTGGCCAGACACAATGTGATTTGATCACAGGGATGCTGGAACACGGGAACGAGAAAAGAGAACAAAAATCGGTAACGAGGTAACTGGCATAGTGGACAAGTTGTTGATCCACGGGATGCCGATAAGTCTCACCTCGGGTGTTTGTAACATATCGCGAAGCAACATGAATAGCACACAGCAACTGGAGGTTCACTCGAATATTTATTCGTGTGGGTATAGGGGTCAATATGGGTGTCCACGGCTCCGATGTTGATCATTGATCGGAAAGTGTTCCGGTCATGTCTATACTTCACCGAACCTATAGGGTCACATGCTTAAGGGTCATCTATCTGCTGAATTCTAGACAGGGAGTCTGAGAGAAAGTCACCGAAAAAGTTTCGGAGACAACGGAAAAGTTCCGGAGAGAGAACACCGGAATAGTTTCGGTAAAACTGAAAAGTTGTTTCAGGGTATACCATTAGGTCAAATTGGTTTCGGCACAAGCCTGGAAATTCTTGGAGGGTGCCAGAATTGTTCTGGAAACTTCTGGGATTTTTCCGGAGAAAAAACCCGGAAATGTTCCGGAGCTGCCGGAACCGCTTTGGTTGCTTTTCGCAGATGAAAATCACTAATCCATAATTGTTTCGGAACGCGTCCAAAATTATTTTAGTGGGTACTGGAAATGTTCTAAGACCTACAGAAATATTTTCGGATTTAACGGTCGGAGAAAATATCTCACGAATAGTGGAAACACTATTATGAATAGTGGAAACACTATTATGAATAGTGGAAACACTATTGGGAGAAAATATCTCACGAATAGTGGAAACACTATTATGAATAGTGGAAACACTATTGGGAGAAAATATCCCATGAATAGTGGAACCACTATTATGAATAGTGTGAAAATATCTGAGGGCATTTTGGTATTTTGGGAGCCACCCTACCCCTTGGGTTTTCCTATAAATAGAGGTGGAGAGGCACTCTCCACACTCACTCTTTCTCACATACACATGCCATTGCAATGATCTGGCTTCTCTCTCCCTCCCCGCGAAATAGTTTCATAGAGCCGAAAGTCCGTCTGGGTTCCGGTGGGAACTAGTTCTGGACGGCGAAGCCCTGCCGGATAGATGACACTGTATGTGTGCAACCCCGTAGAGAGGTCGTAGGTTCGATCTTTTTGCCCGAGGGGCTGTTCGAGAGTGCCTCCCGAAGGGCTGTCCGAGTGACCGTCTGAGTTTCGAGTGTCCTCCCGGAGGGCCGTCCGAGTTTCGAGCGTCCTCCTGAAGGGCTGTCCGTGACACCGTCCGGGGGACTGTCCGACTGCCTCCCGGAGGGCTGTCCGAGGGGCAGACGAGGGAGAACATCCTCGCGGTTGGGAGGTTGTAAAATCCTAGCTGCGGGGATCTGCACCGCCGATCGTCATCGACTCTACTTCCGCTGCGCTACGAGTCGGTAACGAAAAGATCAAACCTTGTATGTAGTCTCCATAGTGGTCCTGGGCTGGTGCGTAGGTCGGAATTTTTTTGTTTTCTGGTGTGTTCCCCTACAGATAATGCAGAATCATCAAATTCCTCAAGGGAAACACCAAATGCTACAGCTTTAATGTCAGTTTTCAATGCACGCATTGCTCAGAAAAGGTCAGCAACTTATAGATCTGAGTTAGATCAGTACTTGATGGACGATCTGGTCCCATTGAGCAAAGAGCACTTTGATGTTTTGGACTGGTGGAAAGTGGCTGGTAGATGCTATCATACTTTGAGAAATGTAACAAGAGACATTTTTTGCTATTTCGGTAACAACTGTTGCATCAGAATCTGCTTTTAGCACAAGTGGCAGGGTTCTTAGTGAGCATCGTAGCCGTCTAACTCCTAACATGTTGGAGGCATTGATGTGCTCACAAAATTGGCTTAGGAACAAGTACAAATGTAAGCTATCTTGTTTTCTTTGATGTTTAACTTCTGTTTTGTGTAAATATAGCTCTTGCTGACTTGTTTATTTGCGCAGATGCTCCCAAAGGAGATGCTATAAGTTTTTGGTCTTGTCTTGAAGACATTCAGGAGGGGATGCAAGTGAAGTCTCGGAAATACATTTTAGTAAATTTAGTTGTATGTTTCATTTCGTCCTTTAACTCTGTTCACATTGCCATGTAGGATTTGGTACTTTGACTGCTACAAGAAGCTGCAGCTGCTGGTCTCTGCTCTATTGATTATTGCTCCTGGTTGCTGAAGCTGGTTTTTTGTCATCGAATAAGAATTCAACTAGCGTGCTACTATTTCTGTTAGTCGGATGAACTTCCTTTTAAGTTATGTGGTGTGTTGTCAATATTGCATGAATCATGTAATATTTTAGTCTGCATAAACGTTTGGATTCTAGACTGTTGGTTTATCTTCATAAACCATGTGTGAGAACTATGTGTCATGGAAATTGGCATGCTATGACATCTTACTGCTTTTATAATAATCATAGCTGCTAGATAATTGTATATTTGCTACTGCAAATGTATCACACTGATGTGTACTCGTCAGTACAATAGAACATGCCAGTTGCTGTTGTATGCATGGACGGGGATGTGGGGAACCCGTGGGTCTGCGAGATGGGGACGGGATGGTTTTTCTCTTATGGGGACGGGGGAGAAAAGGGACTCCCTGGCTGGGTGCAGGCGCAGGGAGAAACGGAAGAAGGGTGCGGGGCGACAACGCTGGAGAAGGGGCGACGGGAAGGAGGAGGGCGGCAGGGCGGTGGCGGGCGGCTGCGCGGTGCGGGATCAACGCCATGGTGGAATGGAACCCGAACCCTAGCCCGAAGTATCAAATGGCATTACATCGCATCTACATCGATCCGGGGGATCTCCTTTCACAAGTGCTTGATGTGTTCGTTTATACTAAACTTTTTTACTTATGTAATTTATTTATGATTATACATTTTCTACTATAACTAAAACAAATAGCCACATAAAGTGCTGACAAATTAAGACATGTATCTTTAGTTACATAGTCCAACTCCAAGTATACTTGCACTGATTGAAACATGTTGTGTAATAAGGTAATGTTAAAGAACCGCTGATAAATATTTTCATATATTTTTAGTTTGACCCCCTTATATCTAAGAGAAGTAATATAGACATGACCATAGTCTTTGATGAACTATTATTTTCAATAGTATGTGTTATATTGTATTTTTTTATACATTCATTCTATTTAGTACCCTCAAATATCTTGGAAGAGAGATGTAACTTAAAGTGTTTGTGTGCATCAACTACCAAATATCTTCACAGATTTTTGTTGTGTATGATTGTGTATCTTTGTTGTTTAAAACATGAGATACTATAGGAGTAATTTGTGTGTGTGTGATGTGCTGTGGTGTGTGGACATTGTAAGAAATGGAGAAATTACAGGGAGAAATGTCTTGCTCATTTCAATGTTTTTTTCTTCAAACAAACATGTTAACGATTGTTGCCAACATGTGGTTCATAGTTTGTACACAAGTTAATATGGACGCATTGCAAGCATGAAACAATGTGCAGACATTCATCGATGTACCATGTTTCATACCATCTGCTCTAGAGATGTGCATATTTGAAGCCACTATTCATATGTAATTGTTATTCGCAGCCATGTTAGTAGAACTATAGTAGTATCTCAATGAACAACTAGCCTGACAAATATATCAATGTTAAAGCCCTAAAACCTAGAACATCATTAGTTCGCTGGTTTGAACTCAAACTTAAGAGCAACTCTAGACAGATATAACAAAGACATGCATACCACAAATGAAATAGAAATATAAACTATACGAAATGCTAAGCATGGAGATGATCATCACATGAGTTACACTACTTTGCTATCAATACAATGCAACTCAAAACTATAACATAATTGAGTTGATAAGAACTAACCTATAGATCAAGCATGGTATTAGCACACAACCATAGGAGACTAGTTAACATACTAATCAAGTAAACATCTAGGCTATGGCATCAATGATATCAAGCAATGAAATATCATATCATAAAATCAGAGACGACATGCATTTCTGATCAAGTACAACTTACACTTGGAACGTCATATGATACACAACTAGGCTTGATCTAATGCATGAATTGGTACACACACACACACACACACACACACACACACACACACACACACTAACTATGCAATCTAGTTATACAATCATAACATCTTGGCATGATATTAAACTAAGGTAAATGAACACTCATGATATTTACCAAGATGAAATAAACTAAGTTCTATTTCAAAAGAATAAATTATATATAGCAATACAAATATGATCATGCCATAACTCAACTATCCATGCAATCTTGCATAACAAACATTTAAATAAACAAGAGGAACAACTAGGAATAATATTCTACGCAATGAACTATAATGTACTCATTTCCAAACAACAAGACATTTCATTTGACCTCTAGCATAAGCAAAACTATGCAACAAGACTTACAAAAAACACATCTATTGTAGAAATGACATGATTTAAAAAATAAAGAAAATATGTGATATGGATGAATATGAATGTGTAAACCATATATGTAAGATATCTTCATGGCAAACAAAAGTGAAAATAACCAAAACATGAAATATTTCCCTGATTTGGTAAACATAGTAAAGCTTAGAATAATTCTACTATACTATAGGCATGGCAAACATTCTACAAATTTTGTACGCATGCATAAAAGAGAGCTATATGTAGTATCGCAAATTATCGAGGCAAAACAATACATACAACTATTTTAACAATTTAAACAAGAGTAAAATAAACCTAGTAAATCATATGCAACTTCTAGGATTATGAAATAATTAGGAGTGACTCCTAGGCATGTCATACAACTACATAGTGCTCCGACAATTATCAACATGAAACACCATGTAAAGCTATTGTTAAGAATTAAAGTCGACATTCAATAAATCTAGTAAATCACATGACACAACAAAATTATGAGATAACTAGCATACACTCATAGGTGTATCACAGACATAGAAATAGTAACATAATAACACAAATTTAACCATTCTACAAACTTCCTCGAATTCTATCAACGACTAAGATAAAAATCAATACTAAAATTAGATTGACCAAACTAACAATCTAGTTCTATCACGGGGTTACTATGGCCATAAGAAACGTTTCACGTATTGGGCATGAGATAAAACGGTGGACAAAAACAACAAAAACATGACCATGCCATACAAAAAATATTCGGTTCATGCCCACGACGTCATCGGTGCGGCCAACTACTACCATAGGACGCAGCGGGTTGTCTAGGGCATAGGTTAGATAGGTTTGAGTACGCATGTGGAAGGAATTAGATAGAGGCTCGCCGAACTTGATGGAGCGGAGCAATGAACTTGACGAATGTGATTGAAGGTGGAGCAAAACTGCTCGCGAAAACAAAACCGTGCCTCTCGTGGAAGCAAAACCGTGACTCTCGCGAAAGGAAAAAAAAAATAGAAAACACACTTTTTTTTTCGTTTCCGAGAGGCACAACCGTGCCTCTCGCGAAAGTAAAACCGTGCCTCTCGCGGAAGAAAAAAAAAAGCAGAAAACACTTTTTTTTCGTTTTCAAGAGGCACGGCCGTGCCTCTCGCGGAAGCAAAAAAACGTGTTTTTTTCCGTTTCCGGGAGGCACGGCCGTGCCTCTCGTGAAAGCAAAACCGTGCCTCTCGCGGAAGCAAAAAAAAAAAAAACAGAAAACGCATTTTTTCGCGAATTTTTTTTTTGTCCAAAAGCTAAGGAAGACCGGTGGAAAACCAAGAAACAGATTTTTTTTTTTAAAAAGCCGAAAACGCGTGCGAAAAATAAAAAAACAAAATTCGGAGAGCGCGCCAAGTGGCGCGCTCTCAACCAATCCCCAAGTGATCGTTGGGAGGCTCCTGAAGGAGCGCTCGTCAACTAATTACTCCCTAGGTTACAGGAACGTACAGAAGAGAGGAGGCGTTCGCTGGAGAGATGGGCCACTAAGTTAAGCCCAAGTGGGAAGGGAGAAGAATAAGAAAAAAGATGGACTTAGCCCATTCGGATGGAAAAAAATAGAGAAGAGAGGTGGCAAATTGGGCTAGCCCAATTCGGTTTGGAGGGTAAAAAATGTGGCTGCACCTACGGAAGAGAGAGATGTTGAGCAAGCAAATTTTGTGAGTTTGAGAGAGGAAATGAATTAGATTTTCCTAAAAGGGAAAATCTAAAAAGGAATATAGAAGATCAAACAAAAATCGAATGAAGTTCCAAAAATACAAATGCTCATAATTTAATATGCCAAAGACAAGAAAAAATCAGCAAAAAGAGAACAATAAAATTCATTTTTAATTTCAGTTGGCATTAGTTCACATTAAATCCACCAAATTTATGAAAACACAATTTAAGCTTTTATTAACAGACAAAACAAATGAAATTTTCTGGCCCTACTTTTTAGAAAACTTTTTCTTAAACATTCTAAACATCAGGATGTTACACCTCATTTCGTTATTCCGGTATCCCCTTGATCATTATCACGCATGTTTGTGGCCATATGATGATGGATATCATAATACCGAGTGGGCCCGAAGAGTATCTCCATCGTCGGAGGAGCAAATCCCAGTCTTGAATCATCAAGAACCTTGACATACTTTTCCAGTGTACCCATAAGCTGCATTTATGATCTCCCAGTTACGAGAAACATTTGGCAACCCGAGAGTAACCATCCGGTATGAAGGCCTACGATATTCTCATGGTCTAAGGAATGTGAGTAAACGTTAACATGTAATACCGATAACTAAGTTACGACGGGATCTCGCAGTATATCATAACTTGGGTCTATCCAACATCATTATTCAACCAAACAATGTGTTCTCAATATTATCGACATCCTTGTTACATTAACAATGCCCATGATCAGGAAAGAAGACCACCTCAAGGTCTACGACTAGTGGTTGAGAAACGCATTCATGGTGTTGTCTCAAGGGGGGAATAGGGTGAGCCTTCTTGGTAACATCCATCCCTCCAATGGTGACTAGCTTCCCTCCAAGGAAGTGAACATCGACATACATCCTCGTCTCCCGGAGTTGCGGTTATCCCTAACCCTAACTCCATACTTGTGGTTATTTGTCTCTTAGTCTTTACTTTCATTATTGTGCTTGCTTATCTTGCTACTTATTGTGGTTGCTTATATTGCTCAGCACTAGAATCACCTTTGCAATTGTTAGGCTCACTTTCATATTCCGCATTGTTGCCTAAAGTTGCTAAGTAACAATTGACATTGTAATTGTACCTTTTCACCCCCTCTAGGTCCATCTTGATCCTTTCAACTCTCGTTGGAATATATAAGCCAAGTTCTATAATGCGAGGTCTTACTATTATAAGGTTAGGTTGAGGTGAGGCGCTATGCATCACCATTTTGGACCTCTTTTGGACCATATATGGGTTAAGAAACGGAGGAACATAAGAAAACTATAACTTGATAAGTGCAATATAGAATGCAGAAAAAACACAGGAAAAAGACATTGATCCTATGCGAATGAGTTAAAAAATGTTGGAGTGGGTGTTCAAATATCGAGGTGTAGGAATGCAATCCATACAAATCTTGGTGGTGTCATTTCTTTGATTCGAAGCTTCAAAGTGCTTCGAATGCAAGTCCATTGGATTCAAATCCTCCGAAATTCCCATGAATATCCTTCAATGCCAAGCAACCCTTGTGGTGGAGAATGATGTGTGGACTGAAGGTGGAATCATCGCAAGATAAGTGGAGGTAGAGGCATAGAAAGAATTGGAGCCGTACAAAGAGTTGGTCAGTGCATTAGATGTTGCCAAATGTTTGTGGACAGATTTTCCAGTGTTGTGTGTTCTCTGGGCCCTCAGTGAGTGAGCAATGAAAAATCGATGGAGTAGACGGAAAGACATGTCTTCCTGCAGGGTGAAGATGGATAAAATGTATAGCTATGAAGAACAAAAATGAAAGGGTTTGTTAGTTGGAAACCATATATTTGGTGTGCTCGACGTGTGCCTATCAACAATTATCCTATATTTGAATGGTGTGAAATTACATAACTTTTGTTGTTTCGGAACAATGCATGAGCACTTAACTAGCAATAAACCATCTTGAGATTATGTGTACCTCACATGCACACGGATCTTGCTATTGCAATCTTATTTATTAGTTTGGGAACATGAAAAGGAAAAATATACTTACTATAGGCTGTTTAAGGTAGGTTCCACTTTATACGACGATGATGTGAAACCAAGGTTATTCATTCGGACTGTGGTATGGCTTCAAATCTTGTATCCAAATTCATAATAAATTAACTAAAATAGATAATTGACTCTCGTTACTAAGACCTTACATTGTTTTATTATGATTTATGAATAACCATGAACACATATCGACCAATATCTGAAACAGGAGCATGTTGTATGCATATGAAACTCATGACTTACACTAGCATAGAAAAAACAGTTTATTCCAATTTCATATATGGTTACGATATCGTGGCGCCGATTGCTTCAACCTATCGTGCACCGGGTTTGTTGAAATCTCCAAAGAGTGCGGACAAGTTACGGTCTTGACGCTATCGTCCAAATAGACCAAAGAATGGTAGAAGATTCCGCTGACATTGTATACTCACATTATATTTGCTTATTTTGACATGAAGTATGTTTAATTAACAATGCGAGCTCAACCTCGTAGTATCATAAGGCCATGTTTTATTTTTCTATTTTTCACCATATGCCCAGATTCTACGCTAGTTGCATCCTAGTACTACATCTTTGCTACACCTTGTGAAGGATCTGTAATCCTGGTTCGCATCTATCGTCCCGTTGATACATCGTCATTTTAGAAAATTATTATGAAACCTGTGACTGGTTTCAGACATGTTCTAAAACATACAAGGCGTTTGTTTAGTTACCGACTTTGTAGTGTTTATAAAGGCTAACATGTCATATCAGAGCAGCAAGTAAATATTCAAACCATCACAGGGGAATCTTTTTTAGATGCTTGAATTTTGAATGTAAAATTAAGGTATTCACAAGCAGTCTTACATCACAGAAGAATCATCATGTCTGTAAGGAGGCTTTGAAAGGAAATTGCAATTTGGTTTCAGAAAGTACGGATGAAATTTCTGAACTGACTTTGACGTTTTTTCATTGGTGTCAAATGTATGCACGGTGCTTTCATAAGGAATTTTATACCCTGCTTGGGAACTACTGAATGAGAAAAATAGCGAACATGATAAAATTGAAATGCGGATGTTATCTGAATCCCACCACAAATGCTCTTCAGCTTTATTCCAGCACACATAGCTCTGTTCTCTTCTCCCCAATGTACATCACTTGAACAACAGTTTGAGCTAAATTTCTACCGGAATCCGTTTATTGCAGTATAGTGAGCGACAGCGCGCTGGTGGGCACATCTTCCCTTGTTTGTACATTCATCTACAATCTACAACAGGATATTCTCAAAGAATAATTGTATCTATAACTAACAAATCAGACAATGTTATTGATGCTATAGCCTGGGATCTCTGGATGGCTCGAATTCAAGATAGGCTTGCGCCAACATTTCACCGAGCCGGAGTTGAGCTTCTGTGGAGAGGTGCAGCTGATCGTCGCTGAGCGGCAGGCCCATGGCATCGACAAGAATCACATTGGGAAGATTGATGCTTTTCTGAGCATCCCTTACTATGTCTGTATAATTCCCCTCCCCTGATGCAAGACCAACCTGGAATGAAGAAGAATCATTATACGAGATTCTTATTTCTTACTATGGACTAACAAAGAAAAAGTGCACTAATATGTTTGTAAAATGTTTTTTATAAGTGAATTGAGGAGTGCAGAATCAAGATCACTTCTGTACAAGCTTTGTGAAACTATGCTAGTATATAACTGACAGACTTTTCAAGCACATAAATTAGTGTGCATGAATGCGCAGACCATTATTATGCCATGTGGAAACAAATATAAATCTTGTCTTGCACCATCTAGTTCTGTTATGTTTCAGTTTTGTGTAGTGAAAATGAGAGCATCGATCAACGATACTAGATGCGACCGACTCGGCATTCACAAATAACATCAGGCTCACAGATTCTAGACAGGCAATGGAGTGAAAAATCACTACTTGGTACTTGGTGGTAACATGCCCTTGTTTATAATGTTGGATGTTTGGACCAGGGCCATAATATAACTATATAGTATTATCAGAAACATATTGAACTGGTCAGGAGTCATGTTATCTGCTCCGAAAGACCATACAGATAACCACATGGAGTCGAAGGCAAGAAAAACGATGGCGATATAAAAGACAGGTTGGCACTAGGTGGTATGCTGTTGCTTTGGGGAAGGCATATCCAAAAATAGTTTGGCAAGATAGATTGCTGCACAATGCTTCAAGTTATGGGTAATGTAGAAACATATGTTTTTTCTTTTCTTCCATGAGTGCTAGCACTAATTTGGTGGTGTTTGGCACTATGATATAGTGCCATTTTAAATGCAACGAGCTGCCGACTTTAGGTAGGACCACAGGAGATATTGTTTGTGGAAGGTCTGGTAGCTTAAAGGCTGTTGTCTTTCCAATTCTGATGGAGCATTGGCCAGTCTACCTGGCAGGCTCATTACTGATATGAGGCAAAGTAGGTCACAAGTCACGTATCTCGCAGCGGTCCAAAATCCTAGCACAACTTCGAAAAGTTGGATTGGACACAGCATGACCGAGATCAAATTCCACGGCGCAAGCTAACTGACTCCAGGGAATCAATAACGCATCATTCCCTCATCATGCTTAAGACTGTCACAGTATCAAGTTTGAGTGGTTGAACCATTCCACTGATGCCCATGTGGAACTCGAGAAGATCATTTAATCATTTGTAATAGAGATCTTGGTGATGTTTCAACTCATGTAGTATCTGTATTAAGTTAATATACGAGTCATTCCATTGATGGCCATGTGGAGCTCGAGAAGCTTTCATTTTATCAATTGTAACAGATTTTTGGTGATGTTTCAACTCATGTCTCTGTCTTTAGTTAATATAATAATCCACTAGTTGATTTCCACAAACATGTGAGACATGAGGTACTGCTAACTAAGTTTTATGTCCATATCATAGTGATTGCAAAGTCTCGATATGCCTCTGCACTTGATTTCCATATACGCAGCGACTAGAAACAATCTACGTAGGACCAGTGACCAGTGGTAAAATATCAATTACTCCCAGATAATATCAATTACAATTGAAACAATGTACTTGATGGTCAATGAGATGGATATTGTGTACAAGAATTCCTAGGAAAGTTATGGTACTTTTATGGGGACTGAGTTCTCTAGCTAGTAGTAACCTTCAGGTTACTTCTCCAGCTGGTGTAAGTTCTGTAAGTGATTTACCAAGCCAGAGTTGATATGAATGTGTAATAAAACAGTGCAGTAAGTACATCATCTTATACTGTTTGCCAAGTTTTAACATTTCTCACACCAAATGTCAAATTTGCAGTAGCGTGTTGGTGAAAAAGGAGCTAACTTTAATGCGTGAGCTGAATTTCAGCTAACGCCAGCACATGGAAAGTCTTTGTGCTGACCTGGATGACGAGCAGATTGGGCGAGCCGAGATCTTCCCTGAGATCGGCGACGAGGCGCTCCATCTTGCCGCCGTAGGCGCGGGCGTCGTCGACCTCGATGGTGTCGCTCTCCCCCTGGAACCACAGCACGGCGCCGAGCTCCCCGCCGCCGCCCGCCACGGCGGCGCGCGCCCTGGCGACGGCGGCCTCGTACAGCGGCTGGCCCCTGGCCCACATCCAGATCCTGGTGCCGCCGACCGCGCAGGGGACTAGCCCGAGCACCAGCGGGTCGGGGTCCTCGCTGCCGGGTGCTGAGACGGAGGAGGGCGCGGGGTTGGCGGAGGAGGAGAGGAGGAGGCGGTGCGCGAAGGGCATGGCGGGGCCGAGGCCGCAGGTCTTGTGGGTGTCGATGTCGGCGTGGAGCGGCGGGGACGCGGCGACCCAGCGGCGGTCGGCGGCGAGGCGGAGGAGGCGCGGGTGCGGGAGGTAGGGGGGAGGGAGGGGGGAGGTGGACGCGCCCCGGCCGGCCATGTTGGACTGCCCCGCCAGGAGGAAGAGCAGCTTGGGGCGGTGCGCGTAGGGCGAGGTTGGGGTGTGGGTGGAGGAAGAGGAGGGGAAGAGGAGGGGCGGTGGGGCGAGGAGGAGGAGGCAGGAGAGCGCCGCCGCCGCCGCCAGCGCGCCCAGCAGCGGCCGCCGCGCCGGCGGCTTCATTATTGTTTATTGGGGATTGCCGAGCGAGCGAGGCGGACGGGTTGGGCGGGTTTTGGACTTTTGGTTGGAGCCGAGCAGATGCACGGTGGTTGGTTGACTCGGACGTTTCCTTTCGGTTTCGCTCCTCTCTGTCCCTCTCAAGTCTGCCTCCGCTGATGGACGGCGAGAATATATTGCTCAAAAGGCGACAAAGCCACAAGTACATCCAAATACTTACATAGGAACGCTCATGCGTGAGGAGAGAGAACAACCGCCAAAAGAAGACGACGTCCTTATCACATTGCTCGCGAAAGCGATGTGACCACAAATCTGAGTCAGAGACAATAAGCTTTAGAGTAATGGAGGAGTGAATATCAATATCCTTGAAGGTCTTGGCATTTCTTGCATCCCAAATGCGCCATATAATCGCCATGAAGACGAATGGCCACACGTTGTTTGTCGAGGCCGTGTGGCGTCGAAGCACCCCAGAGCAAGGATGTGTCTGAGGAGAGTAGGAGAATGCCAATCCGCTGCCAAATCCTATTTGTGAAAGGGCATGAGATGAAGAGGTGATCAGGTGATCCATGTCTTCAGATTGAGAGGCGCATCTAGGGTATTCCGCCTTGGGAGTGATTGACTTATGAGCAAGATTAGCCTTTATATTGAGTCTTTGTTTGAAAACCAGCCATGCAAAAACCTTGATCTTGTTCGGGACCTTGGACCGCCAAATGAACTTGGCATTCATATCTTCTTTTGACCCAGCAGAGAGTAACTCATAGGCTCTCTTGGTAGAGAACTCGTGGCCTCCATTGAGAAAGCGACAATCTTGTTCATCTGAAAGCATAAAATCTTGCAACAAAGACAAAAGAGAAGCCAATTCTGTGGAGGCAGCAAAGGTTAGGTGATTACGCAGGTTAAAATCTATGCCAAAGCGCATAATGTTTGCCACTCGAGCAAAAGATCCCACAGAGAGAATAGGCAGGGGAAGGTTTTAGAGAGAGGTTGAGGGGTGAGCCAAGTATCTAGCGCGATTACGCACGTTAAAATCTATGCCAAAGTGCATAATGTTTGCCACTCGAGCAAAAGATCCAACAGAGTGCGAGAATAGGCAGGGGAAGGTTTTAGAGAGAGGTTGAGGGGTGAGCCAAGTATCTAGCGCGATTACGCACGTTAAAATCTATGCCAAAGTGCATAATGTTTGCCACTCGAGCAAAAGATCCAACAGAGTGTGAGAATAGGCAGGGGAAGGTTTTAGAGAGAGGTTGAGGGGTGAGCCAAGTATCTAGCGCGATTACGCACGTTAAAATCTATGCCAAAGTGCATAATGTTTGCCACTCGAGCAAAAGATCCAACAGAGTGTGAGAATAGGCAGGGGAAGGTTTTAGAGAGAGGTTGAGGGGTGAGCCAAGTATCTAGCGCGATTACGCAGGTTAAAATCTATGCCAAAGCGCATAATGTTTGCCACTCGAGCAAAAGATCCCACAGAGAGAATAGGCAGGGGAAGGTTTTAGAGAGAGGTTGAGGGGTGAGCCAAGTATCTAGCGCGATTACGCACGTTAAAATCTATGCCAAAGTGCATAATGTTTGCCACTCGAGCAAAAGATCCAACAGAGTGTGAGAATAGGCAGGGGAAGGTTTTAGAGAGAGGTTGAGGGGTGAGCCAAGTATCTAGCGCGATTACGCAGGTTAAAATCTATGCCAAAGCGCATAATGTTTGCCACTCGAGCAAAAGATCCCACAGAGAGAATAGGCAGGGGAAGGTTTTAGAGAGAGGTTGAGGGGTGAGCCAAGTATCTAGCGCGATTACGCAGGTTAAAATCTATGCCAAAGCGCATAATGTTTGCCACTCGAGCAAAAGATCCCACAGAGAGAATAGGCAGGGGAAGGTTTTAGAGAGAGGTTGAGGGGTGAGCCAAGTATCTAGCGCGATTACGCACGTTAAAATCTATGCCAAAGTGCATAATGTTTGCCACTCGAGCAAAAGATCCAACAGAGTGTGAGAATAGGCAGGGGAAGGTTTTAGAGAGAGGTTGAGGGGTGAGCCAAGTATCTAGCGCGATTACGCACGTTAAAATCTATGCCAAAGTGCATAATGTTTGCCACTCGAGCAAAAGATCCAACAGAGTGTGAGAATAGGCAGGGGAAGGTTTTAGAGAGAGGTTGAGGGGTGAGCCAAGTATCTAGCGCGATTACGCACGTTAAAATCTATGCCAAAGTGCATAATGTTTGCCACTCGAGCAAAAGATCCAACAGAGTGTGAGAATAGGCAGGGGAAGGTTTTAGAGAGAGGTTGAGGGGTGAGCCAAGTATCTAGCGCGATTACGCACGTTAAAATCTATGCCAAAGTGCATAATGTTTGCCACTCGAGCAAAAGATCCAACAGAGTGTGAGAATAGGCAGGGGAAGGTTTTAGAGAGAGGTTGAGGGGTGAGCCAAGTATCTAGCGCGATTACGCAGGTTAAAATCTATGCCAAAGCGCATAATGTTTGCCACTCGAGCAAAAGATCCCACAGAGAGAATAGGCAGGGGAAGGTTTTAGAGAGAGGTTGAGGGGTGAGCCAAGTATCTAGCGCGATTACGCACGTTAAAATCTATGCCAAAGTGCATAATGTTTGCCACTCGAGCAAAAGATCCAACAGAGTGTGAGAATAGGCAGGGGAAGGTTTTAGAGAGAGGTTGAGGGGTGAGCCAAGTATCTAGCGCGATTACGCACGTTAAAATCTATGCCAAAGTGCATAATGTTTGCCACTCGAGCAAAAGATCCAACAGAGTGTGAGAATAGGCAGGGGAAGGTTTTAGAGAGAGGTTGAGGGGTGAGCCAAGTATCTAGCGCGATTACGCACGTTAAAATCTATGCCAAAGTGCATAATGTTTGCCACTCGAGCAAAAGATCCAACAGAGTGTGAGAATAGGCAGGGGAAGGTTTTAGAGAGAGGTTGAGGGGTGAGCCAAGTATCTAGCGCGATTACGCAGGTTAAAATCTATGCCAAATTGCATAATGTTTGCCACTCGAGCAAAAGATCCCACAGAGAGAATAGGCAGGGGAAGGTTTTAGAGAGAGGTTGAGGGGTGAGCCAAGTATCTAGCGCGATTACGCACGTTAAAATCTATGCCAAAGTGCATAATGTTTGCCACTCGAGCAAAAGATCCAACAGAGTGTGAGAATAGGCAGGGGAAGGTTTTAGAGAGAGGTTGAGGGGTGAGCCAAGTATCTAGCGCGATTACGCACGTTAAAATCTATGCCAAAGTGCATAATGTTTGCCACTCGAGCAAAAGATCCAACAGAGTGTGAGAATAGGCAGGGGAAGGTTTTAGAGAGAGGTTGAGGGGTGAGCCAAGTATCTAGCGCGATTACGCACGTTAAAATCTATGCCAAAGTGCATAATGTTTGCCACTCGAGCAAAAGATCCAACAGAGTGTGAGAATAGGCAGGGGAAGGTTTTAGAGAGAGGTTGAGGGGTGAGCCAAGTATCTAGCGCGATTACGCAGGTTAAAATCTATGCCAAATTGCATAATGTTTGCCACTCGAGCAAAAGATCCAACAGAGTGTGAGAATAGGCAGGGGAAGGTTTTAGAGAGAGGTTGAGGGGTGAGCCAAGTATCTAGCGCGATTACGCAGGTTAAAATCTATGCCAAATTGCATAATGTTTGCCACTCGAGCAAAAGATCCCACAGAGTGTGAGAATAGGTAGGGGAAGGTTTTAGAGAGAGGTTGAGGGGTGAGTCAAGTATCTAGCGCGATTACGCAGGTTAAAATCTATGCCAAATTGCATAATGTTTGCCACTCGAGCAAAAGATCCCACAGAGTGTGAGAATAGGTAGGGGAAGGTTTTAGAGAGAGGTTGAGGGGTGAGTCAAGTATCTAGCGTGATTACGCAGGTTAAAATCTATGCCAAATTGCATAATGTTTGCCACTCGAGCAAAAGATCCCACAGAGTGTGAGAATAGGTAGGGGAAGGTTTTAGAGAGAGGTTGAGGGGTGAGTCAAGTATCTAGCGCGATTACGCAGGTTAAAATCTATGCCAAATTGCATAATGTTTGCCACTCGAGCAAAAGATCCCACAGAGTGTGAGAATAGGTAGGGGAAGGTTTTAGAGAGAGGTTGAGGGGTGAGTCAAGTATCTAGCGTGATTACGCAGGTTAAAATCTATGCCAAATTGCATAATGTTTGCCACTCGAGCAAAAGATCCCACAGAGTGTGAGAATAGGTAGGGGAAGGTTTTAGAGAGAGGTTGAGGGGTGAGCCAAGTATCTAGCCAAAAGAAAGTAGCAGACCCATTGTTTGTGCGCACAAAGGAAATGTTATGTAGCGAGGGCAATTGGGAGTTTATGGTTTTGCACGGAAAGGTGTTATGGGTAGACGGGGCGACCATGGCATTTGGGTGTTGAAGGAGAGCCAGTCAAGCCATGGGGTAGGGTTTGGTAGTAGTGCCTTAACAACAAATTTCATGAGAAGGCATTTTTTTTGTAGATGCAAGTTTTTAATGCCTAAACCACCGAACTTTTTAGGTATACATACATTATTCCAAGAAATGAGGCATTGAGTCCCCGAGAAAGTGTCCTCTGCAGTCCAAAAGAAAGAATGTCTAAGAGCATCAAGTAGCTTTAAACTTTTTTGGGAAAGGAAAAACAGACATGAAGTAAACGAGCAAAGAGTCTAGAAGAACCGTAATAAGAATTAGTTTGTCCCCTTTGAATAGCAGCTTTGCATGCCATCCAGAGAGGAATTTTTACACCATTCTAAGATTGGGAGAAACAAGTTTGAGGGAGGCCGCAAGGGTGATAGGGGTAGACCAAGGTAGACCTGGGGGAAGGAGGAGATAGGACAGTCTAGGATCGAGGCGATTGTGTTTTGGACTGATAGAGGAGTGTGGAGAGGGACAAAGCAATAAAGCATGTTTTGGAGAAGTTAATATGGAGTCCTGTTGCGAGCGAGAAATCTTGGAGCACCCCTTTCACTGTGGAGGCGGCCAAGGATGAGGCAGCGGCAATAATTAGCGGTTGACAACATATGTTTGTTGCAATCAGTAAGTATACACCCATCTCATTCCTAATCTGGAACTTAGAGGTAACTAGTGCATTTCCTTACAAATTTCACAATGTCAAATATTTGATATTTGAAACTTCTAAGAAGAGATTTACAACATGTTTGTGGTCGGGATCCATGAACAGAATGAGCACCAAGTCACGGTAAGATCTGAGAAGGAATGTGGTAGGGGAGCCGTACAAACGGGTGGAGCAGGGGATCACTTATGTCCAAAATCCTTTGGCATTTTCCCAGATTCCATTGTTCTCTTTTGAACACAAGCAGATTCAAGCTTTTGTGTGAAATCCAGTAGCCTATCAATTTTATCCAGCTTTGCTCTAAACAGAGAAACAAGTTGTTACTACATAGGCAAGTACAGACGAATGTGAAAACATTTGGAACTGTGATTAGAGCAAGTACAATAGCGCCTCGTCAGCCGGCTGCAAGCTGTTCCACGTCAGAAAAATTCTAGCTGGAGGGGAGAGAAGGGAGGAGTCGCCCGGCTGCAACGCAGAAACCCAAGAACAGCCGCCCGCTTGCAGCCCGTTGCGAGCGCTAGAGCCGGCGCTCTCGATCCCATGCGTCTTCCTCACCTCGCGCGCTTCTCTCTTCACCACGGCGCGAAATCATTCCTTCCCTCGCCCCAAGTCGTTTCTTGCGCGCCAAATTGTCACCTCGCGAATCCTAGAATTGCCGGCGGCGCCGCATCAACGAGATGCTCCAGCAGCCTAGAAGGACGCGTGCGCCGGTGCCTCTGGATGTCCCTCCATCGGAGCCTCAGGTTGACGTGCCGCCGGCGCCTCATCTCATCCGGCCGCAGGCGCATCGGCTCGTTCGGCCGGCGCCTGAACTCGTCATGCCGCCGGTGCCTCACTTCATCCATCCCGGCTCAGATCGTGCCGCCGGCCTCCTCTGCACCATGCTGAGTGCAGCAGATTCTTCGGCTCAAGGTCCTTGCTGGGCACCGACGGCCAACATTGGTGGCTCCACTCAGATCCACAAGCATGGTATGTGTCCCTGCTAGTTGCTACACTTGTGTCCCTATTTATCTCAACTCTGAACAATCAGATGGCCCTTCGTGGTGTCATTTATTTATATGATTTGGAGCTGTTGTTCATTTCATGGGATGAAAAGCTATTGAAGAATTTATTTGCAGCAGTAACCAAGAAGATTGTAGTCATATAGGTAATTATAGAAGTTGAATTAGTATCTGAATCAAGCTTTGTGGAAGCAAAAAAAAAAAAAAAAAAGAGTGAAGAACAGGGAATATAATGTTGGCTGTGCTACCTAGTAGTACAAAGCTTCAGAATATCTGCCTACACTTTGGAATTAGTCAACTAACAAAATTGAGGAGACCAACTAGTCTGTGTGAAATATTTGCCTACTTTATATGAAGCTAACTAGTCTGTGTGTGTTTGTATGGTATGGCGCACATAATTTCAGTTGTATAAAATAGTAAGAGAAATGAATGACATATATATGCTGATTGAAATTGCATGAATATTAATCAGTTCCTCTTGGTATGTCCTGTTGGCATGAATAACATATATATATGCTGATTGAAATGGCCACAAAGATGTTGTTTACATTAGATCACAACAGGTAATATATACATACAAGTATTAAATATCTAAGTCTTTATTAGAGTCAGTCTTACAGCCAACCTAAAAGCCAGTCTATTGTGTGTGAAGGCTTTATAGATGATGTGGAGGTGGCTTAGAGCCAGCAGCCGGCTGTGCTATTAACCATGCTCTTAGGAGCAAAAGCAAAGCAAGTTCTTCATAGAGCTTCTAGTTCAAGTGTAAAATCCATCAACGCTATCGTGATTACCTATGTTCTAGATTCCGCGCCGAGACATGGACGTCCACCTGATGGTCGTGGCAGCAATCTAAGTTGGGAAGATGTTCCACCAATTTGCTAGTGCCTTTTGGCCCTGGAGAGGAGTACTAGCGGATGCGACTACCGAACGATCTGTCTTCAAGATGACCACTTCATGTACGGGGTGAAAACTCTTGTCCTGGCCTTTATTGGTCGGGCTAACCAGCAGTGAATTTGCATTGTTACTTTGTTAAAGGTGTTGTCTACTTGCTGTTGTGTTGATCTTCATTGATTGGTCTCAACAATCAGGATGAAAATCCTTGTCCAGGCCGTCTCCAGTCGGACGTGGCGACGATGGCGCAAGTAAATGTATCCCTTCTTGAAGGCGTTGTTGTGGAAGAAATCGCCTTAGTCGTAGGTCTTGATTTTTTTGTAATGGGTCGACCATGTTTGTCCTTGTTCTATACTCCACTTAATATTTAATTATAATGGATGTGTGCATCACGATGATACAGAGGCCAGGGGTTTAAACCTCCTTTCTGACAAAATTTTTCTAAAGTTCAATCAAATATAGAAGCCATGCTATTGGTTCTCATCTCATGTCCCTTCTGATGTAACCTGAAATGTCTAGTGGCAATTCCGTAAGCAACCTCTGCCTCTAATGTCTTCCCATTAGAAGATAATTGTAGAAGAGAACCTACTATAATTTGACTTACCCGAATGGGTGACATCAAACCTAGGGAACCAAAACCTGAAACAAGAACACATCAACAAAAATAGATTGAATATAAAACATGAACTGCATGACAAAATCATAATATCAAAGAAGCATATTGGCTAATATCACTATGCAGTTTCAAAAAACCATAAACCATCTCAAAATTTCATGGACCATTAATAATCATGTCGGTAGCTCGATACTGGTCTCCAAATGCATGTACTCCGATGCAAATAGGCTTCTTCCAACCTTCAAACCAAGGCCCCTTTCAATATTTGCTAGCGTTATTAGTTGCTCTCATAACCATAATTTCACATCCCTGCACTTACCTCTAAGTATCCATGGAATATTTCTACACAAAATTGAGTTCAATAGTTATTTGTAACATTGCAAAAATTGGTAAAGCCTACCAGATTTTTCTAATGTTACAATGATTATATTATTAGAATCTAACATTCGTTGGTGGTCTACCTGTTTAGTTACATAACACCAAGGGCACCTCAAGGAAAGAGAAAAGCTGGAAAAACCATGTGGCCTCCTCTACATTGGCTTGAGTTTGAACACTTTGACTCTTTTTTCATATGCATATAATCACATAAATAATACATTAATCCAAAAGGAATGTGTCCATGTTCCTATAAGCTATTCAGATGCACTCAATCAAAGTATTGGCACAACATACCAAACTTCATCACATGTGCTCTTAAGCACATAACTAAGCTTAGTGAAGAGTATTAAAAAGAAGCCCATAAGCAGAAGGGACAATCAGCAATTCAGTACCAAACAAAGGTGGACTTAAAGAGAAATGGTAGAAACCAAAACAAAAGACCGATACCATCTTCATTGACAAGTCGGATAATCCAAATTTACCATCTTCGAGCAGGTCACAGCAATAGATCAACAACATATCCCGCGGGAACTTGAAACACACATGATGAATATTAATTTCTCTACCAAGCATATCAATACATCAAGAGGACATCGAGCACCAAGATGTAGGAGATATGCCCTAGAGGCAATAATAAATGTTATTGATTATCTCCCTGTTCATAATTATGTTTATGTTCCATGCTATAACTGCAATGATTCTCGAGTCTGCAAATAAAACGAGGCTTGGAGGGAAACTCATGTGCACGTGTGGGATAATAAACGGTAAAAAGTATTCCTAGTCAAGCCTCTATGACTGGCTCAAGTATTGCATGATGATCCTGTTTTCCTGATCATGGGCATGACTATGCCGGCAATTTTGAGGGCACAATTGTTGGTAGAACACTTGTGTTGAATCGACCCGAATTGATGTTATGCTATGAGATACATTCGTCATTAGTTAATGGTTAATAACACAGAGATGGTTAATGTTTGCATGATTCCTTAGACCATGAGAGTATCGAGTTTCTTCATGCTTGCTTCATGAACTTTGGGGTTTGTTAAACGTCATCCGTAAATGGGTGGCTATTACGGCGGCTTACGGGTTCATGGAAAAGTATGTCAAGTAACTTGATAGCTCAAGATTGGGATTTGCTCCTCCGACGATGGAGAGATATCTCTGGGCCCTCTCGGTGTTACGGTATCCATCATCGTCTGGCCAGACACTTTGTGATTTGATCACGGGGATGCCGGAACACGGGAACGAGAAAAGAGAACAATACTGGTAACGAGGTAACTGGCATTGTGGACAAGTGTTGATCCACGAGGATGCCGATGTTTCTCACCTCGGGTAATTGTAACATATCGCGAAGCAACAGGAATAGCTCACGGCAACTGGAGGTTCACTCGAATATTTATTCGTGTGGGTATAGGGATCGATATGGGTGTCCACGGCTCCGATGTTGATCATTGATCGGAAGGGGTTCCGGGTCATGTCTATGCTTCACCGAACCTATAGGGTCACACGCTTAAGGGTCATCTATCTGCTGAATACTAGACAGGGAGTCTGAGAGAAAATCACCGAAAAAGTTTCGGACAGCGGAAAAGTTCCGCAGAGAGGTCACCGGATGAGTTCCGGTGAAACTGAAAAGTTGTTTCAGAGGATACCATAAAGTCAAATTGGTTTTGGCACATGCCTGATAATTCTTGGAGGGTGCCAGAATCATTCTGGAAACTTTCTGGAATTTTCCGGGATGAAAACCGGAAATGTTCCGGAGCTGCCGAAACCGCTTCAGATGCTTTTCGCAGATGAAATCACTAAACCGGAATTGTTCCGGCTCGCGTTGAAAATTATTTTGGTGGGTACTAGAATTGTTCTAAGCCCACATGAATATTTTCAGTTCGATCAGACGCTGAAAAATGTCGTCGTGAATAGTGAAAGTGCTTTTTGGGATATTTTTGGAAAGCCACCTTTTGGGGCTTTGCTCCAAAAGATCTTGGGGATGACATGGATGGATAGGGGCCAATTTTGGGGCCCCACATGAGGGTGTGGCCGGCCACATGGTGGACTCCTTCATGGAGTCCCCCTTGTTCCTTGGTTTCACCTTTTAGGTCCTTGGGAAGGACTCCTTTCCATGTGGGTTTTGGGTCTTCTCGTAAAACCACCCTACCCCTTGGGTTTCCTATAAATAGGAGGTGTGTGGGCTTCCATAAGACACACTCTTGCTCTCATACACAAAGCCATGCATGATCTGGCATTCTTCTCTCCCTCCCAGCGAAATAGTTTCGTAGAGCCGAAAGGCTGTCTGGGTTCCGGCAGGAACTAGTTCTGGACGGCGAAGCCCTGCCGGATAGATGACACCGTATGTGTGCAACTCTGTAGAGAGATCGTAGTTTCGGTCTTAGTTTGAGAGTGCCTCCCGAAGGGCTGTCCGAGTGACTGTCCGAGTTTCGATGGTCCTCCCGAAGGGCTGTCCGAGTGACTGTCCGAGTTTCGATGGTCCTCCCGAAGGGCTGTCCGTGACACCGTCCGAGGGACTGTCCGACCGCCTCCCGGAGGGCTGTCCGGGGGCGGATGAGGGTATACATCCTCGCGGTTGGGAGGTTGTAAAATCCTAGCTGCGGGGATCTGCACCGCCGATCGTCATCGACTCTACTTCCGCTGCGCTACGAGTCGGTAACGAAACAGATCAAACCTTGTATGCAGTCTCCATAGTGATCCTGGGCTGGTACGTAGGTCGGAAATTTTTTGTTTTCTGTTGTGTTACCCTACAGTGGCATCAAGAGCCGTGCTATGCGTAGATGTAGGTTGCGATCTAGAATACATAGAGATGTATGGGTGTTGCACAATATAATTAGGTAGTAGATGTGTTCTATTGCTGAAAATTATTTGTGCGGGTAGCAGATGAAATCTGTTACCCGATGTTCTTGTTGCTTCCCTGGAATTTGCATATTTCTGATCTTGATAACGGTATGGTGGAGTTTCAAAGTTCTGGCAATCCGCGATCCTGATTGATCAACGAAGTGCTAACAGTTCTTTGAATTCCACCGTAGTTAAAAAGAAAGATGAAATTTCGCAGACGAAAGGGCAATGCAGATATGATCTGCACGGGGGTCACGCGTATGACGAAGTTTAGTATGGGGCTCGAGATTTTATTATCTCGTGTTTCATACACCCCGCAATGTTAATCTAGCGACTTGGATTATCATGCTTGATGATGGACGTTGGTAGCTTCGGTTTGTTTCGAAACCTTAGAAGCCACGTAAAATAAAATTTTGCATGAACCGATTAGAGGCGTCTAACTTGGTTTTGCAGGATGGTTTGCATATGCATGTGATGTGGTATAGCAGTGTTCATAATAATTTGATTATGTATGAGATGGCTATATGATGTAAATTGATTAACATGACCTGCGTGTCATGATTCGGCATGATGGCTGGAGCCATATGATTGCACTTTAATGACCTGCGTGTCAACCTTATGTAATGCACTTATTTTATTAGCTATAGAGATAGCAATATTATCTGGTGCATCGACTAGGTGGTGGCAATCTTCGCGAAGGTGAGCACCGACGCGAATGCCGAAGACGAAGAAATGAAAGACTTCTCCGTCAGAAAGGGCTATACCATATCTTGCTATTATGAATTGCCTGAGATGTTTATCCCTTATGATGCACCCTTCTTGATTGCGCGGTAGTCGCTTTTTATTAGGGTGATCTCTCACAAAAATATCAAGTAGTTAGTGTTCTCCCAAGTGTAGCACCGTCACGGCACCTAACTTTTCGGGGTGCGCCATGCTGACATGGGTACGAACGATTAGGGATGTGTGAGGCGGGTGAGTTAAGACCTCGCAGCGAGATCACTTGGTTGTCTTGACGTTCAGGCATGAAAGTCGTGAGCTCGGAACACACGCATCGAAAGATGAACAAGAGTCACATAGAGATGTGATCGGCAAGTTTGCCTAACGATTGAAGTTCTCGTCATCAGTGATGCTCACCATCAATGGCGTTGAATTGAAATTCGTGTCTTGAATCATTCATAATCAATTATGAGAGATATTGATTTGAGTGGGAGCGCACTATTGAATTAACTTGTTTAATTCTCAGTGCAATTAATTTTGAACACTGTCTAAGTGTGGTTTGCATAAAAGTTGTAGAATAATGGCTCGCGTTTCCACCTTCCCTATTAAAATTAAATAGCTGTTAAATATCTGGTTAAAACTTTACGGTTGGTAACGTAATGTGAGGATTGTCCTCAATAGTGCTGAGAAGGACTTTGTCCTATCGCATACTTTCGGTATTCTCCCGCTAAAGCTATGGATCATGTGACTCTCGTCCTTCGATCCAAAAGCTAGAATTCTGTTTCAGTCAAGTGCAATACGTTTGCTTTCATGAGACCCAAACTTTGAAAGTTTGGATAGTTATGTGATATTCATGGAATCTGAAAATCATTTTCAGAGACAGACAAAGACTGAAAGATATGAGATATCTAAAGCCATGTTTGTTTGCAAACTATTAGTAAAGGTGTTTACTATGCATTTGACTGATAAGAGAGGGATCCAGAAGAACGCCTGTCATATGATGATGGTGAATAAAACAACAACTTAAAGAGAAAGGAAGTATCCGGAAGGGTGTTAGTGAAACTTTCACGCCTAGGAAGTCCGGGGCTAACGCACTCTTAAGTTGGATGCTTCTTCTGAGAGTAGGAGAAATACTAGAAGTTAAACTGTTAGAAGTATAAAGGCAAAAGGAAAGAAGACTGGAATATCCAGCTCATGTATGAAAGTCATACAAGTTTTTTGATGTATAGAAGGCTGGTCAGAGATATAGTTCTTGGGAATTATGGTTAAACATGTTAATCACTAATTCTTGGGTATTGTGAGTTAATCACAATGATACCCGCTCGATTGCATTCTGTTGCAACTCGATGTAAGAACTACTATGGCCTGAAAGACTAGCCAGGAATGAGATTTAGATACACGCAGGGAACATAGTAAATGTTACTATGCCTTCCATCGGTGTATTCCCTATGTATTTACTTTCATAATTCATTTTAGAGTTTCACACTCTAGCCCTTTGCATAAAGTATCTTGCAAGAAGGTTGTTCATAAGAAAACTTTTAATGTTCGGAGTTATGAATAACAAAAGGGGGCCATACTTTCATTATGAATGAGAAGTATGTTATGAATATTGATAATAATACATTACCTCTGTATTTACTTTCATAATTCATTTAGAGTTTCATACACTCTAGCCCTTTGCATAAGGTATCTTGCAAGGAGGTTATTCACAAGAGAACTTTTGATGTTCGGTGTTATGAATAACATAAAGGGCCATGCTTCCATCCAGAATGGGATGGGATGTATGCTATGAATATTGATGGTAATATGATACATCCATAACACTGATGCTAAATGTCGCAAGACTAAAAGAACACCACACAAGTGTGGCTCTGCATTTGGTCACATTGGAGAAACCCGCATGGAAAATTCCATTATGATGGATTTTGAAGTCATTTGATTTTGAATCATCTGACACTTGCAACTTTCCTCTGAAAGATGAAGTGACTGAAATACCGTTCACAGGCCATAAGGAACGAGCAAAGAACATATTGGTAATCATACATTATGATGTGTGTAGTCCAATAAATGTTGTTGCAAGTAGTGGATTTATCTGTCTTCAGAAATGACTCAAGTAGATATATGGATATTTACTTGTTGAGACGTAAGTCTGGATCTTTTGAATTCATTCAGAAGGTTTTCAAAAATGAAGTAGAAGTTATTGTAACAAGAAAATTATGTTTCTGCAATTTGATTGCAGAAAGGAATATTTGAGTTACAAGTTTAGCGAATGTCTGATGAGTTGTGAAAGGGGTTTCATAACTTGCACCTCCCGGAACACCGCTGCAAGTGGAAAGTCCGTGAAGATGTAATCGAACCATTTATGACATGGTAAGATCAAAGATGACATAAATAGATTTGCCATTACCCCTTCTATAGAGTGATGCTTTAGAGAGTGCGGCTTTTACACTGAAAAGAGCTCCATCAGGTCTGTTGAAATAACGCCATGGTGTGGTACGCCCAACCATGTTATATCTTTTCTTAACATTTGGAATATGGGGCTTGTGTAAAAGGTTACAAACCTATTCCAAATCAGACAAGTGCTACTTTGTAAGGTTATCCCAAGTCATTGGGTATTCCCCCACCACTATACCGAGGCAAAGGGTTTTTGCCGCAAAACGGTATGCTTTTAAAGAGAATAGTTCTTTCAAAAGGTGAGTGGGAGGACAGTGCAACTCGACGAGATAACCAGTATCTTCGTCATCAGGTCAAAGGAAAGGAACCTTGGAAGTGATTCCGGAGTTTCCTACTGCGACTGATACGGAAGCCTCTACATGAGATGTATGGACTTCGGTCGAACTTGCAGCTGAACCGCGTAGGAAAAACTCGTGCAAACCTCTCAGGTGCGCATACGAGATATTGTTGTTAGACAACAGTATACCTACGATACACAAGGAAGCGTTGATGGGCCCTGACTCCGGAATTGGCTAAATGCCAATACAATCCGAGGTAGTTTCCATATAAGTGGTTCGAGATTAAAATCTTGATACACCTTTCGGAAGACTTAGAGTCTAACGAATATTTATGAAACTATAAACTGATGTGGATAAAATATTTTATCCATAAAGCTCGACTTGTTGAAATAACAAGTTCAAGGAGTTGACTACGATGAGGTTGTTTCACCGTAGCGATGCTTGAAGTCGGTTCGGGTTGAACTAGCAATTAATACATATTTCAATCATGAGATATGAAACATGGATGACAAAAGGATTTCCATCTGATGGAAATAAAACCTAGGACTTGTATGTGATACAGTCCATAGTAATTTGTCGATCCAGAGGATGCTAGTAAGTATGCAAACTTCAGAGTTCCAGCGATGGACAGAAGAGAGCAAAGTGGAGTTGGAATCTTCGTTTTTGATGAAATGGTCAAAGGAGTTTGACTTCATCAAATGGGTATCGAAGATGCTTGTGATTCAAGAAAGTAAGTGGGAGCATAATAATATTTCTAAAAACCTTGTGTACTTAACACATTGTTAATTGGAAAGGCTAAGTATGTTGACGCTTAAGAAGTGACAAAGAAGTTGTTGAATCATATAGTTCATTCATGACCTTAGTATGGTTCCAAGATGGCTTTGGTCTATCGGACACTATTGCAGATAGTTGCTCCATAGCTCAGTCTGAGGAATCAGGTTTCGACCAATGATTCACACATATGCAAAGCCAAGTCCACACAAAATATGAATTTTGTGAAAGCGTGAAAACGCGGGGATATGCAAAGTTACACACGGAGCTGAAGTCGTCAGATCCGTTGGACATCAGGCTATACTACATGCGAAGCATATTTTACACCAGTATGCCATAGGTGTAAAGTGCATTAGCATTGACTAGATTATTGACTCTAGTGCAAGTGGGAGTCTGTAGGAGATATGCCCTAGAGGCAATAATAAATGTTATTGATTATCTCCCTGTTCATAATTATGTTTATGTTCCATGCTATAACTGCAATGATTCTCGAGTCTGCAAATAAAACGAGGCTTGGAGGGAAACTCATGTGCACGTGTGGGATAATAAACGGTAAAAAGTATTCCTAGTCAAGCCTCTATGACTGGCTCAAGTATTGCATGATGATCCTGTTTTCCTGATCATGGGCATGACTATGCCGGCAATTTTGAGGGCACAATTGTTGGTAGAACACTTGTGTTGAATCGACCCGAATTGATGTTATGCTATGAGATACATTCGTCATTAGTTAATGGTTAATAACACAGAGATGGTTAATGTTTGCATGATTCCTTAGACCATGAGAGTATCGAGTTTCTTCATGCTTGCTTCATGAACTTTGGGGTTTGTTAAACGTCATCCGTAAATGGGTGGCTATTACGGCGGCTTACGGGTTCATGGAAAAGTATGTCAAGTAACTTGATAGCTCAAGATTGGGATTTGCTCCTCCGACGATGGAGAGATATCTCTGGGCCCTCTCGGTGTTACGGTATCCATCATCGTCTGGCCAGACACTTTGTGATTTGATCACGGGGATGCCGGAACACGGGAACGAGAAAAGAGAACAATACTGGTAACGAGGTAACTGGCATTGTGGACAAGTGTTGATCCACGAGGATGCCGATGTTTCTCACCTCGGGTAATTGTAACATATCGCGAAGCAACAGGAATAGCTCACGGCAACTGGAGGTTCACTCGAATATTTATTCGTGTGGGTATAGGGATCGATATGGGTGTCCACGGCTCCGATGTTGATCATTGATCGGAAGGGGTTCCGGGTCATGTCTATGCTTCACCGAACCTATAGGGTCACACGCTTAAGGGTCATCTATCTGCTGAATACTAGACAGGGAGTCTGAGAGAAAATCACCGAAAAAGTTTCGGACAGCGGAAAAGTTCCGCAGAGAGGTCACCGGATGAGTTCCGGTGAAACTGAAAAGTTGTTTCAGAGGATACCATAAAGTCAAATTGGTTTTGGCACATGCCTGATAATTCTTGGAGGGTGCCAGAATCATTCTGGAAACTTTCTGGAATTTTCCGGGATGAAAACCGGAAATGTTCCGGAGCTGCCGAAACCGCTTCAGATGCTTTTCGCAGATGAAATCACTAAACCGGAATTGTTCCGGCTCGCGTTGAAAATTATTTTGGTGGGTACTAGAATTGTTCTAAGCCCACATGAATATTTTCAGTTCGATCAGACGCTGAAAAATGTCGTCGTGAATAGTGAAAGTGCTTTTTGGGATATTTTTGGAAAGCCACCTTTTGGGGCTTTGCTCCAAAAGATCTTGGGGATGACATGGATGGATAGGGGCCAATTTTGGGGCCCCACATGAGGGTGTGGCCGGCCACATGGTGGACTCCTTCATGGAGTCCCCCTTGTTCCTTGGTTTCACCTTTTAGGTCCTTGGGAAGGACTCCTTTCCATGTGGGTTTTGGGTCTTCTTGTAAAACCACCCTACCCCTTGGGTTTCCTATAAATAGGAGGTGTGTGGGCTTCCATAAGACACACTCTTGCTCTCATACACAAAGCCATGCATGATCTGGCATTCTTCTCTCCCTCCCAGCGAAATAGTTTCGTAGAGCCGAAAGGCTGTCTGGGTTCCGGCAGGAACTAGTTCTGGACGGCGAAGCCCTGCCGGATAGATGACACCGTATGTGTGCAACTCTGTAGAGAGATCGTAGTTTCGGTCTTAGTTTGAGAGTGCCTCCCGAAGGGCTGTCCGAGTGACTGTCCGAGTTTCGATGGTCCTCCCGAAGGGCTGTCCGAGTGACTGTCCGAGTTTCGATGGTCCTCCCGAAGGGCTGTCCGTGACACCGTCCGAGGGACTGTCCGACCGCCTCCCGGAGGGCTGTCCGGGGGCGGATGAGGGTATACATCCTCGCGGTTGGGAGGTTGTAAAATCCTAGCTGCGGGGATCTGCACCGCCGATCGTCATCGACTCTACTTCCGCTGCGCTACGAGTCGGTAACGAAACAGATCAAACCTTGTATGCAGTCTCCATAGTGATCCTGGGCTGGTACGTAGGTCGGAAATTTTTTGTTTTCTACTGCGTTACCCTACACAAGAAATCAAAACAGATCTAGATTCCACTCATTAACAGTGAATCAACATAGTTTCAACTAATCAAGAGTGAATTACTAGATATAGAGAATCAACATAGAGATAATAAATTATGTGGAGCAGAAAATATTCAACTTGTCATTCTTTCCAAGATCATTCTCCGAACCTCCAACAACTTCTCTCTCGCGCCTTGCTCTGTAGGCCTAGCAGAGATGCGAGTTTTTCAAGCTTAGTCTCTTAGTCATCTAGAAATACTTTGTGGAGCTTCTTCTCTAGCTTGCATTGGAGCTAGGTGGAGTATTTTTGGCTTCGGTTGATTGGAGATGATCACATATTTATACTAAACATTTTTATTTTGTCCTAATTCATTTTTCGACTAAGTCCTAATATTGTATTTTGATCGCAGTGAATACAAATTAAGTAATAGAGAAACATTAGATTGGAAGACCATCATTTCTTGATTATATGCGAACTAAAACAAAGGAATTTGAAGGCATGCCAATTTTTGGATTCTCCGCACTAATTTAATGTGTGCATATTTGTGTGTTTTTTGGAGGGCGGGGGGGGGGGGGGGGGGGGGGTCCATGCAAGTCACAACAGAAAATTTCCATGAGGTCTGGCCATTTATGCCCTTAATGTATTATAGCGCTCATTGGACATAATATCCTTAAATATCGAACTAGGTGGAGTGTTTTACACTATAGAAATCCACTAAATAACTTGACATATGTTTCTAAAATAGAAGACTATGAAGTTTAATTGTAACTAAACAGCGAATTGTAGAGTGTATGAAGTGTCAATAAGTAATTTGTCCTTGAATTTCAGCTTCCGCTCTAGCTCGTAGTTAGTACCAATTTCTTTATCATTTTACCATTTATGTTCATGAAGAGGACACTAATTAGTCAAATATGACGGTTGCATACTCAATAATTTATATCAAAATCATACAATTCGTAACTTGGCATGAATATTTTGAATTTATACTTTTGTAGATTGTAATTTTATTAGCGTGATTCGGGTTTGTACTCATGTCAATTTTCATGCATGCCCACACACTTGTCAGCACAACAACATGCACCGATGAGGGTAGACTTGTTGTTCATGAAGCTTTTGCATCACCCTAGTGTCACACTATCCTTTGCTCTAAGTTTTTGTGCAACTCATAAGGTTGTCAGAGTCCATCCATGTTTGTGATGGAAACTTCCTTTTCTTTTAAATGATCTTCCTTTAATTCTTTACTACTACTTACAAACTTATGTGAGATTTCTAATATATAACTTCCGTTTTTCAGCATAAGACATAAGAACTTCCTCAGGACAAAACTGAACATTTTCAAAAACGTACAAGATACATAAGTATGGTTGAACTCCCTATGCGTCCAAAAATTAATTGGCTGCGCAAAGCTTGATCTAGTGTCATGGTTCCACTAAGTAACATATGTTTGTGAAAATCAGTAAGTGTACCACCCATTTAATTCCTACTCTGAAACTTAGAGGTAACCAGTGCATCTCCTTACAATGTCCACATTGTCAAATATTTGATATTTCAAACTTCTAAGAACAGATTTTGTTCTCCACTCATGACCGATATTGAAAAATTATTTCTTATGATCACATGGCAATTTCAAAACATTTTTTTCAAAACAAGGCACATTTTAGAAAATATTTTAATACTCACATGGCAACTATATGAATTTTGTTTCACACACTTGGCAACTTTCTTTCTTTGCACTATGGCAAATTTACCCTACAGACCATAGAAAATTTACTTTATGAATGATGGCAAATATACTTTATGAACCATGGCAAATTTAATTTACAATTGCAAATTCCATTTTTTTAACCACGGCAAATTTATTGAACAATCCATGTCATATTGTTTTTGTTCTCTATCATGGAAAATTTATATATGTGGCCGTGGCAAATTTACTTTTGGTACCTTGGCAAATTCATTTTTTTGGACCATGGTCAATTATTTTTGGAACATGCCAAATTTGTTGAACAAACCATTGTAAATTCTTTTTTGTACACCATGGCAAAAAAGTTCCTGAGACTATTTCCATAAAAAATTAATTTTGTTGCCATCATCTTTATGAAACAATGGCAAGTTAGGTTAAAACATAATTGTTACATTTTCTTTTATGTTTTAAAGATATGGCACATTCAATTTCTCATGCATGACAATTTTTAAAGTTCATGTATGGCATTTAGATAACGCAAATTATGTTCAAACATACCCCCCACTATCATGGCAAACTTACCTCGATTTGTTTTTTTTTTTTTTTTTTGCTCTACATCATGACAATTTTTCTACAAGTTTGGTCTCTCTAGATTTGCCATGGCAATTTTACCATGCATGCTTTTTTTTTGGTAATGTACTAGACGGCAGCAATTTTTTTTGTATATAACATGTCAATTAAATTTTCTACACTCCATGGAAATACTTACTGCATATTGGACATTTTTTAAAAAACAATTAATTTTTTTTGTGCAGATGGGAATTGTGTTGTGCCAGGAGGCCTAGGAAATGGCCTGGCTGGCATGGGGTCCGCATGCGCGCGTGGGGGTGGGGGTTCCTTTCAAACGAAAACATTCGAGCGGGGGATCCCTCATAGTGAACCATTTGTTTGCTCCAAGGCTGCTCCAGATCTGACATCAGATCTATATTCACATACTTTATTTATTAGTTTGGAAAAAGGGAAAGGCAAAATAAACTTACTACCGACTATTTTAGGTAAGTTCCACTTTATACGAGGAAGATGGGAAACCAAAGTTTTTTTGAGGGTAGGGAAACCAAAGTTATTCATTCGGAGAGTGGTATGGCTTCAAGTTCTCTCTCAAAATCCACAATTTTTGTAAAATGGATAACCAACTCTCCTTACTAAGACCTTACATTTTTGTCATGACTGATGAATAGACATATCGACCAATATTTGAAACATGAGCATGTTGTATGCATATGAAAATCATGACTTTCATGAGTTAGAGAAAACAATTGTATTTCAAATTTAATATATGGCCAGGACACTCATCGTGGCATCGATTGCTTCAACGTAGAGTGTGCCGGGTTTGTTCAAATCTCCAAGGACTATATATGCACTAGGTGCTGCCTTGGCGCCATCATGAAAATACAACGGTGAATAGTACGAGGTTCCACTCACATTGTTAATTAACAATACGAGCTCACACTAACAGTACCAAAAGGTCTGGAGCAAGGATAACGTGAGCGGGAAATGGTGCGCGTTGTACGTGGACAACGTGAGCGGGAAACTTTTTGAATTTCAGAAAAAGTTCATCGATTCAATAAGTTTGTTGATTCAAAAAATGTTCACGAATTCAAAAAATATTCATGCATTTCAGAAAATGTTCATAAAAAAACTGTCCATAAATTTCAAAAATTGTTCCCAATTTTCAAAACATGTTTGTCGATTCAAAAAGTGTTCAAAATGGTTTGGGAATATGATTGTTTTTCAAGATTTCCAAAAAAAAATCACAATTTCAAAAAATGTTTGATATTTCAAAAAAATGTTCATGGTTTCAAATAATGTTCACTATTTCAAAAAATGCTCACGAATTTGAAATATGTTCGAAAATGAAAAATAAATAATAAAGAAAGGGAAAATACAAAAAGAAAAGGAAAAGCGAACATGAAAAAAGGAAAAACGGAAATCAAAAAATAAATGACATAAATAAATAAATTTACGAAAATTAAAAAGCATAAAATAACCGAATGTAAAACACCAAAAAAATGGTCTGAGGAAGTTCTAGACCCTTCCTATACCTGAAAGGAGCTAGTTAGGCCGGCCCAAGTGTACCTAGAGGGGAACGTGGGTACGCGCTTGGTCGGTATTTGGCAACCTACGCGCCAAATAGGATCTGCCTGCGGCTATGTCTCGGTTCGTCTGAGACTGACGGCTGCCTTGCCTCAAGTTGGGTGTATGGTGGGTCGCCGATAGTGTTAGGTTCATTAGTTTTGTTCGTTTTCCTCTAAATTTATTACCTTTGTTTACATTGCGAATAAATAGTATTCTATATTTCAAATATATTTTAAAATGTTCATCATGCATTTAGAAGTGTCAATGCATTGTAAAAAGTTTGTTCGTGCAATTTTTAGAAAATGCTCATACTATTCAAAAGAAATGTTCATGATATTTATTACAATGTTTATACATTGTAAAAAAATCCACATATTTTTTGAAAGTTTCATACCATTCAAAAATATGTTCATGACTATCAAAAAAACTTTCACACGTTTCAAATATATGTTCGTGACAGTTTTAAAAAGTGTTCAGGCATTCAAATATATGTTCATGAATTTTTTTTAAATATTTATAAAATATAAAATAAATGTTGGCATAGTTTAACAAAAATGTTTCACATCATTCAAAAAAATGTTCAATTTGTATTTGAACAAATGTTTTACACATATTCGAAAAAATGCTCAAACATGTATTTCAATAAATGTTTATACAATGGAAAAAATGTGCGTGTAATTTTAAAAAATTCATACCATTCAAAAAAGTGTTCAACGTGTATTTAAAAAATGTGTAACATGTATTGAAAAATGTTCAATGTGATAAAAAAGGTACAACGTGTATTAAAAAAAACTTGATATAAGAAAGGAAAGAAAATGAAAAACAATCTGTAGAAAACCAGGAAAGTAACACAGAAAAATGGATAAGAAAAAAGAACCACATGAAAGGTTCTAAAGCCGGTCCGTACTAATGTACCATTCTATAGAACCTTCCCAAACCAGTTTAATGGGACGGCGACGTGAGCGCCCCCAGTGGCAAAAGGCAAGATATAGCCCGGTGGAAAAAGGGAGAGGACAATGAACAAGCTGGCGTGCAGGCCTCCGTGCTGGACTTCGGCATTGTGGTGTACTGGGCCACGCCCAACATCTGTCGACAAATCTAACATTTTTTTGCCTTTTTGGTTTTCTAGGAAAATATATATTAGTAGTGAGTAAGGATCTTGAACATAATAGCTTGAAATAAAACATATATGGAAAGTTACATGAGTTTGGTGCTTCCTTCGTTTTCTAGTTCAACTAAATATTCTGCTGGTTCACAAGAAAGATCCTGCCCCTAGCTGACTTTCAGAGAGCTGTGAGGCGAAAGGAGATCATACGAAAACCATGCAATTTGAGGATCAAATAGCACATCATTTGTTCAGGATAGCTAACTATCGGAGAACAAAAATGTAAAACTTGTCATGTTTCAGTTCACTATGGATACCAAATGATCGAAAATGGCCATCAGACCTGGGAACAGCCCATGTCACGGATTACCAGTCACAAGTTCATATCTGATTTGGATCAAAATCTCTCAACCATTGCGAGCGAACTAATTACACTCAACTACTGAAAGAGCCAACACTGCTGCATTAACTGAAGAGTCCGCAATTTCGGTGGACCACACATCTATGGGAACAGCACCACGGAATTTCAACAAACTAGTTTCTACAGGTTCTGGAAACCGGGAAAATGGGTTATTTCTACAGGTTCGCTTCAAAGTTACAAATGGAAAATCACCGCACATAAAAAGACACGAAAAAAAGGTACTAGGGTACTGCTGCTATTACATCACCTTGGCGTCTGTCAAGCAACTCTGGATACCTGTGAGGCAAACTCTCTGCATCAGGATCTGACTTTCTCAGCTCATCACTGAAATGATAAAAACTATCGATTCTCAGCTAGTTAAAAATGTAAAAGAATTCATGGTTTTAAGTAACTTATTCCAGAATCATTTTAGAAATATATCAGATAAAGGCAACAAAAAAGTTAGACGAAAAGTGAAATTGAAGTCATTGTTTATAAAGCGTCCTGCTTTAGACGCTTAAGCATCGCTTAAGCGATAAGGCCCCCTGGCAGCGCCTTAGAAATATGCCCGCTTTAGGCGCTTAGGCCTCGCTTAGGCGTCAGAGCAGGTGGTGCTTGCTTTAGGTCGCTTTACCGCCTTATAAACCATGATTGAAGAACCGTTTGGACTTCTGTACTGGTTAGTTTTCCACTTCCATTGTTGATCTGATCTTAAGGTTTTTAACAGCTTAGGAAAAATTAAGTGTTCAGTGATCGATGCCTCTATCTCTAAAGGAAATTCTGAGCCAGTGAGAGTATCAGTACGATTAGGAGTAGGATAGCATTGAATGAGGAAATGCTCTTGTAGGTTTTTTCATGTTGTCACGTAAAGAGATGGAACGGAAAGGATAATACAATTGGAAAATGGGACATGCTTAAGTGGCGTAAATGTAGAAACTACAAACATGTTAATGGAAAATCATACTGTTCAAGACACATATCCAAGTATATAGGTAAAATTGCCTATGAAAAACAATGGGTGACTTACAGATGAGACAATGGTCAGGGAAAAGGAAATTTATGATTCTGATATTACGCCATATAAAAACAATGCTCTAATCTATTTGCAACCACCATAGGGAGAGGCAGATCCAGATGTGATGACCGAACCTGAGTCGATGCATAAGGGGAATGGATGACGACAAACACAAGAGGAAAGAAATGGAGCGCTGCTGACCAAGATATATGGAAGTGAGGAAAGGATATGGGAAATAAAAAGCAGCCAGCCTCAAAGCACGTTGACAGGAAGTGATGAAAGCAGCTGAGGGAAACATACATAAGAAATAGAAATGTAGTCTTCTCTCTGGCATAGGTAGTTGAAGAAGAATACATAGGGGGCAAGCGGCGAGGAGTCTGGGTGGACTAGGCAAAGCAATGCTCTAATCAGCATGCACGACAGGGAGAGGCATATCAGAAATGATTTCGTGACACCTCAACTGATGCACATGGAGAGTGGATGGTAACAAAACCAAGAGAAGACAAATAGAGGGCTGCTGATCAAGGGATATGGAAGTAGAGCTCGGAGATGGGAGCCACAAAGCAGTCAGTCTCAAAGCATGATGACAGGAGGGGTGATAGCTGAGAAAATACATAGAAGAAATATGGCCTTTTATCTGCAATTGGTAGTCGATGAAGAATACAACATGTGCAAGAACTTAACTGGCTTTAAACATAGGCATTCAAGTTCAACACCCGATAAAATACATAATATGCACCTTGTTTCACCACTGAAAGAACTATTGATCCAAGTTTACTAAACGGGTGATGAGTTTCCATAATATATGGAGCATATACTATACATTCACATGTAAGCTATTGATAAGCTAAAATATATACATGTAGCAGAGGATACATTTACATCACCTCACACAAGACGTTAGCATCATGTATTGTTCAGCATTTCAGGTTCATCGTCTCTTTCACCGATTACCCTTCCTGCAACCAAAACAAGTCTAGTAAACTAACAAAGAATTTAAGGAAAGGGCAAAGGTGCAAGTTAGATCAACCTACCGTTACATTCATGCAACTTGAGCAAGTCATTATTTGGTTTTATACATCGTTAGGGATAGCAGGTAAATAAAGTCATATCTACTTCAAATGAAAGGAGAATTACTCAAGCCTTAATACTCAACTATTTAGTTGACCAGAGAACATAAGGTTATACAAGAAAAACTTCTTCTACAGATAGTTATATCAAAATTGTTTTTTTTTTCTTTCAGAAATGAGCTCGTTCCATGTTAAATCAAAAGTACTTCACCAGAATATGCTCAAACTGACAAACTCCGATGACAAAATAATGAATGATTTCGTGGCACCTCAACTGATGCACATGGATAACTTAATTTTTTTTGCGTGGTACAAATGAAGTCACTTGGAACAGGGTTCTTACAAAAAATGTTCAGTAAACTTACCATTTATTTCAATATATCAAGATATATGTAGGTTGTAATTGTGGAGTTGTTATTAACTGCAAGATCAATATATATAATTATTATATTTCAGAGAAATGCTATTTGAGAACTTGCTAAGCATCCAAATATAACATCTAGTAACTATTGCAATATTTCAGACGGTTCAAGTCTGTGTTTTAGTGTGTTGTCAATTTTCAACTGTTACATAGATCATACTGAAAAGATCATTACTATAAATACATAGACATAAACTTAACGCTAGCATGTCAGGCAACAACAACAAAATTCTTCTAGTTCTCTTCCAGTTCAATAATAACAATAATAGAAAAAGAACATTGACATAAGTTAAGCACACTTGACAAAGAAACAAGGAGTACAGTTTATACAGAAAACACTACCCAACCCTTGAGCACAAGAACAAAATTCCAACAATGACATGCCCAAAGATAACTGAATCTTGTTAATCTTGCAAAGTAAATTAAAGACGAGATATTACCTCCAGCATAGAAATTTGTGTATGGATAATAGGTGGTCCTGAGGTTGCTTTCAAAAATATGCTTGAACCGCAGCGAGTCAAGTTGTATCATGAAGACACTAATATCTATAACTAGAAACATCACATTGCTTTCCTCGGCATACCCCAATATCTGTATGTGCGCTTTCTCCATCCCCGGTTTCACCGGAAGGAGGTTGCCCAATTGAAGGGTTTTCCGCAGCACCCATCTCCCAACACCACCAGAGTTGTTCCTCTCCCACAGCTGCATGCTCTGTTCGGACGAAACGGCGAGGCCTAGGCAGCCATCCTGTGTCCGCAAGATCTGGAAGTGGGAATACCTGGTAGAATGGGCGTCTGCTGGCTCCTGGATCAGGACGATGCTCTGTGTTTCAAGATCAAATGAGAGGATGGATGTTGCGTCAATCGACCAGTGCAATGCACTCCCAACCAGGACGCTGGAACGAAGCAGACTAATCCCAAATCTGACTGTAATTGGTTCTGAGATAAGATTTCCCCATTCACCGGACTCGGAGTCGTAGAGGCGAGCGAACACGCGAGTGCGGTCTGTGTTGGTGCGGACCAGGACCAATTTGAACGGGCTGGAGTAGCAGTCGCCGTGCACGTGGCCTTCCTCGCGGGCGGCGCAGAGCATCGCGGCGCCTCCGATGAGGTTCTCTTCGTCGTCGTCGAACCCCGGCGGGAAGGCGACCTGGCGCTGGCGACCGGTGAGGGGGTCGTACACGACTGCGTGGAGGCGGTCCGCGTTGAAGAGGAGGGCGAGGCCGTGGCGGCAGCCGCAGAAGATCCAGCGCTCGTCGCCGTTCTGCCTCAGGGAGAGGCGCTCGGTGGGGATGCGGTCGGGCGGGTCCAGCAAGGGGGTGAAGTCGAGCCACTCGAACCCGCTGGTGAAGGGACGCAGCTTCAGTGCTGTAAAGGCACCTGCCTTTGGGTCCCTGACATGTGGGCCAGTCACTTGTTGGGCCCACATGTCATAGACACAAAGGCAGGTGCCTTAAGTCACCGAAGCGCAGTCCGCCGGGGAGGAAGGGCGGCGGCGGCGGACCATCGTCTGCGGCGGCCCCATAACACAGGGAGTGCAGTCTGGCTCGGGCCGCTCTAGTCTGCAGCACAAGCGAGTCGGTGCCGACTTCTAATGTGTGAACCAAGGTTTAATTTTTTTTTTGGCGGATGCTACCAATCAGCCGGATGATTTTAGGCAGAATTAGACAGCCCTCGGAGACGTCCGATTCAGATGCTCCTAGCCGCAGGATCAGATAGCTCCCATGGCAGCACCACGCAACATCGACGGCGCTCGGCGATGCTCCATTGCAGTGCCGACGGTGCTTCATTGCAACCCCGGCGAAGCCTGAACGGCCCCCGCGGTGCTTCATTGCAACTCTGGCGACGCTTCATTGCAGCTTCAGCGGTGCTTCATTGCAACCCGGCGGAGCTTCAACGACCCCACGCGCTTCACTGCAGCTCCGGGCGGCCCCGTCGATGCTTCATCGCAACAACGGCGAGCCCCCTCTGCTTCACCGGCTGCTGCAGCCCGCTGGCCATCCTGCAGCACCGCACGGTCGCGTGGTGAGCTGGTTGATGTTGCGCATCATGACCGCCCCTTGCAGCACCAGCGGAGCATCGACATGCCGATGCAGCACCGACGAAGCTCCGACGGCCCGGCACAGCACCGACATGGCTCAATGCAACTCTCTGCACGGCACCCCAGGCTGTCGGCTGCAACACTCTGGTGCCTCGCCCTCGTAGCACCTCGGGCGCGGCGCTCCCGCTGCATCGGCGCGCTCTGAAACACCGTGCACTCCCCCGCGGCACCGACGCGCTCGGCAACACCGGGGTGTGCTCCTGATGATAGCTAATGGCGAAGAGGCGAGGTAAAAGGGCGGTGCATGCAGAGGGAGGTAGGAGACGAAGGGAAGAGAGGATCTCTCTTGGACTGAGGAAACACATTGGACTTAGAGATAAGGTGGATGGGATAGTACATGGTCCCACGAGGACACGTGGCGCACGGGCGAGATGGCTGATTTCTTCCCGAAATATATCGGCTGTTTTAAAGAGATTTCCTTTTTAGGGTAAAACGGGGGGGTTAAATTGGTATGAACAAAGTGTGGACAACTTGTTGATGTTTGGTTTGTGACCATGGTGCCGTCCAAAATTTTGACAGAACAAATCTCTTGTTTGGTTTGCAACCAACGGTGACTTTTGACAGGAGCATGTGGCGCATGGCGCGTGTGACTCATTGTGGCACATGGCATGGCACATGTGCCGAAATGGACACACATACACGGGCCAAGTGGGAACATTCCTGCTGGGCCGACGAGGACGTCGGTTCCTCTGAGTAGGGGTGTATGTAACATCCCGACTTAATAAAAATGATATATACTACTCATATCAATAAGCTGCACCTTCTTTCCCAGGAACCCATCCGAAAGAAACCTCAAAATTAAGTTGGCTTGGCTTGGAGCAATTTGAGTATGGGCAGGGGCGGAGACAGGGGGGTGCGAGCAGGGGCTAGACCCCCCCTAATGGCTCGCCCCCCTGAATTTTTCTGGTATACGTCTACTGTAGTACATGTGCTAATGGCCGCATATAATGACTTGATTAAGTTAATGATAGCCCAGTTTGATCTCAGCCCAGTAGCCCATGTGCCATTGTGGCCTGCCGCCTGTATGTAATTGTTTTGCCGAGTCTAGGTCCCATCCCTAATGCGATAGATCACAATCGATTGGTCCAAGCTCTGTACTTGCGTCTCTCTTCTAGGGCACTTGCCGCCGCCGCGGTCGCTTGCCACGACGCCATATACGGCTAGCCGCCGGGAGGCCAGCCTATGGCCATATATTCGAAGACTAGGGATACAAGCATGTATACCATTACAAACAGTGTCTATTAGCTATTAGTAATTTCTTTTTATGAATCAGAACCTTAGTGTGAAACCCTGAATGTTAGTATTTTTTTTTGATGATTTTGGGGTCGATCACCGCCGTCTGCGTGCACTAGGGCATTAGTTCATTGCCATCAGCCATCGCAAGGAAGTTCCGCCCAGTCATCGTCGAGTCTCTAGCGTCGAGTCGTTGTCGTCCAAGTGAAGCAGTTGTCGCCTGCCGGTATGTATCAAATCCTATACCATATACCAATCTCATGGCTCATGTGGTCACAGACTCACAGCTTTTTTTCGACAAAGAGCATATATTAATATCGCGGAGATACCAATTACACCCAGCCTCTGCAACAACGCAATGCCCTAGCGACATTACGGATGCACACAGCCAAAAAAAGAAAGAAGAATTACGAAAAAGAAAAGTCCCGCTGCAATGATCTATTCCCTGAAACAGCAGCACTAACACCACCAAGACAGCACCAGAAGTCCAGCTTCTCCAAAAGCGACGCCTCCAATAAGGGAACAGTGCACAAACACGGTCGTCGCCCGATCATCGATCTTAGGTTTTCACCCTGAAGAAAGTCCTCGCTCTCAAAAACAATGCCTTCAACAAGGCCATTGCCAGGCACAACCAATTAAGGCCAGACCTTGGATTTTCACCCTGAAAGAAAGACTGTGGACTTCTCCTGTGCAGTCACCCTGTACAGACTCACAGCTAGACCAACATCTCAAGGCTATACCGAATATATAATTAGACTACTGTTACATTTGTTGTTACAAAATCTGAAATTGTATATCAACTATACATAAAGATAATAACTGAAAGTTTTAGTATTTATTTTTCAGTTAGCTCATCTATGTTTCGAGAATAGTATTGTTGACTTATTTGATTGGTTTAATGGTCTAGAGTTATATTTAAACTAACAAAAACGTCATTTTCTTTTGAATCGTGAAACCTATGTCATTGCAGTTTTATCCCGGTGATATATATAGAAGACTTCTATAGTCATGTTTTATATACTTTATATATGTTGCTCGGCTATTGGCTTCTTCGCCCCCCTTATGCTCAAATCCTGGCTCCGCCCCTGAGTATGAGTGACCGACCGAGAAGTTGATCCCCGGTGCGCACGAGTGATGACAAAGTACAGGAAATAGTAGTTTTGGTTTGTCGGGCCAGTCTATATCCCGGGGGCAACGACCAGGAACCGGTGGGTTTGGTCGGGGCGTTACAACCGCCTCCCATCATGCCCATCGGAATGGTGTCGGGCTGGACTTCCTCATGCCCAGGAGCTGCCTAACGACGCGGGCAAGGTCGCGAAGTGGAGGAGCTGGATCCGACGGGTGGCATGCCCGCTAGCACAGCGGAGGCCGCGTCATGCTCAAATTCGTCGTCGGGGTTTCGCGGAGAGGGGGGCATCGCTTGGATCCCTCACCGGGCGACGAAAACCTTGCAGGGTGCTGGTCTCTGCTCCCTTGGCGAACCGGACGCGCGTTGTGCATCGCTAGGAAGGCAGAGGCTCACCGGCGGAGGAGATTGAGGGCGAGCAGCTCATCGATGCCGGTGAAAAGCACGTGCTCCAGAGCTTCACCGCCGGCCTATGCTCCAGAGCTTCACCACTGGCATGAGGAGATCGAGGTCGAGGAGCCCAACCACCTGCGTGGGGCTGATAGTGTTTTCTTATTGATGAAGGGTGGTGTCTATGTAAAAATTTTGGGTCTATTTTCTAAATTAAACCTAACGATGTCTCGTCAACCTGTTAGGCCACATCATCAAAAACGGGACCACCTGTCGAAAAAGTCATCAGATGGTCCTAACACGCCGATCAGTGATTTCTACAACACAATTACTGTAGACACAATGTTTTTTTGCAACAAACACGAAACGTGGGGGTTTCCTACAAAAGATGCCTACAATGTAGTGGTTTTTTTTGCAATTAACTCTCATTCACTTGATCGTGGGGTCAACAACATGACCCGCAAATAGGATCACGCCAGACACCTCCTCGATGACAAAGAAGGCAAAAGGATGGTCAGCGACAAAAGTCTACACGCCGCGGTGGCGAAGGTGGTGGCGGAGGTGGGTCCTGACTACACAAGCAAATGGACATCATGGTAGCAGCCGCGGCCTCGGTGCCTTCCTCGTTCACCTCCATGATGGCCCTATGGACCACCTGCCCCAGTGTTTGCCTCCGTCCTCCGCCATGTCGGACAGGCCGGCCTTCCCCGGCTCAAAATCCTCATTGAGCCCCATGTCGCGGAGAATGCCGTTCATAGTCATGTCGAAGCTGACCTTGAATGTAGGCAACCGGAAGTCGTCGACCTCGACGTCGCTTGTCGGCAGGTGCTTGCGCAAAAAGTCAGGGACGCAGGCGATCTGGCTGGCCAGCCGCCACAACCCGTCGCGCGCGTCAGGGAGGAAGATCGGCGCCGACTGCGGCCGCGCGGGCAAGGGGCGGCCTTGCTCCGTTGCTCGTAGGGCAGCTGGAGCACCTTGAAGCCGTTGTGGCACGCGATTCTTTGCATGCCGAAGCCGCGCATGAAGGGCGCGTCGACGGCGGTGCGGTCGAGGCGGTGAAACAGATGGCGTTCCTCGTCGAATGGCTTGTTCCACTTGCCCTTGAAGTAGATGGCGTTGACGAGCACCAGGTCGGCCGGTGAGGTGGGAGTGGGACAGCGCGTCTCGGCCGATCATGGAGGGTATGAGGTCGTTCGTCAACGCCGCTACCCATGCGTTGATCTGCTCCCTTGCCTCCTCTGGCTGCACGTACATAACGACAATCATACCATGCATATAGGACTTTTGTGTTAGTTTTTAGGGATTTGAGCTTCATCATCATATTAGCCGTACTATTAATTGTGTTGCACAATGTTGTGCTAAAGCAGCTCTTTAACTAGCATTTCAAAAAGAAAAAAACAGCTCTTTAACTAGAGAGTTTTTTTTTTTTTTTTTTTTTTTTTGCGGGGAACTTTAACTAGAGAGTTGTAAATTACTCTGATGTAATCCATGGTTTTCTGAGCTGCAGCTTGCGCTCAGATGGGTTGTATATGAATAAAATGCATAAAATGCCAGAGAGCCGAACTTTCAAAAAACAACAAATCATATATCTAGGGATGGGAACTGGGTCCCATTTTATCTCGTTTAAACCCACTAATAAACTAGCAGTTCAAAAAATTGTTTGTTTTGGAAAAAATGAACTATGGAGCTAGCTAAAGCTAACTAAACGCGACTTGCGGATGCCGCTTATTTGCCATTCACATCCCTATATCTACTACATGCCAGCGATATTCACTAACCTTCTGGTGGAAGTTGACGGGGCGGACGACGGCCTTGTACCACTCGGCGGCGACATCGCGGTAGGCGCGGCAGAGGGGCACGGTCGTGTCGTGCCACAAGCTGCACGTGAAGCTGACATGCGGGCCGCCTATCGGTGGCCGGTCGGCGATGGCCTGCTCGGCCAGCGTGCAGACGTGGCCGGTGAGGACGTCCCACGAAGGCGCGCCGAGGACGCCGAGCAGCTCGTCGAGGGTCCGCTCGCGCGCGCCGGCGGCCCACAGCGAGAGCGCCACGTAGAGGCACAGCGGCGAGAAGACCAGGTTGCCGCTCCTGCCGGCGCCGTCGGCGAGGCGCTTGTTCAGGCGGAGGGTGAACGCCTGCAGGCTGTCGCGGTCGGCCTCCTCCCGTTGGGCTATGGCGGCGTCCTCGTCCTCGATCCATCGGGCCAGGTGGTTGTCGTCATCGACCTCGCCCTCGGGCTCCATGCCGATTCTCCGGGCTATGGCGGCGTGATCGTCCTCAGCCCCCGGGCAGAGCCATCGGGCTAGCATCGTGAGGCAGCGGAGCGCGAACTCCTTGACAGGTTCCATCTTGTCCTCCGTTGACGCGTCTTGTGTTTTGATCAAATCATGGAGTAGTGCTACTCGGTTTATAACCAGCTGACAGCATTTCGTTCACACGGGAGTTAATGAAGGCAGCTTGCTTCACACGGGAGGAGGACGCAGCATTCGCACATGATAACTCTCTTCTAACTAAAACTGTCGGAAAACCATTTCGGCTCCCGGGTCCACATGCTCCTGCTATCTGGACCACTCAGCAGCATCACGATGTGCGCCCACACCTGTATTTCCTATTGTATTCGCTGGACAGAATTCCAGAGCTGGCCCACAAAACAATTTTATTATATGGGGACGTCCGTTCCCCCCTCGGTGATACATACGGGAACACGGGCGGTACACACGGTCAGGGGCAGCTGTACCAGTCCCCACTATCCACCCAACGTGCATTAATATGGGACACACTTGTCGTCACCCATACGCCTCCAACAAACAAATCCCCCAACACCCAGCATCTCCACTCAGAGCTCCATCTGCAGCGCCCATGGAGTCGTCCTCGTCGACCACCCATCTGAGGGCTGCTCAGGAGATGCTCCCACTCATCCCCTGCCCGTTATGCGGGGACAAGATGCTGAGTTTCGTATGTGTCATTGCCCCGCGAAATGCAAAACACCAAACAAAAAAATAGTACAATCATCATCTGTTTGCCATTCAGAATTTTCACTTCTTCCTAGCTGAATGTTCTGTCTCCACAGGAAACTTACAGAGCAACCACAAACCACTTCCTGCATACACTTCGTCTTGGCATTTAGCCTACTTTTGCCGGACTGAGATCCAACGACTTGCCTCTAGCAAGTCTCATTGTAACTGGCCCCCTCTCATCTGCCATCCAATGCAGATCCAACACATGAGATTAGCCCAAAGCAAAACAGCCTACACCTATAGACTTGACAACAACACAACTGCACAAGCATAAAAACAGGGGCGACGTGGCAACTCAAACCTCTCCAGATTGCCCATTTGGCTTAATAAAAACACATGCAAGTGTCCAAATTGCAGATTATGTATAACATAACGGCAGTAACACAACACTGGAACCTGTCCAAATTGTATAGTTTTCAGCCTACACTTGCAGGATTAGCGAATACAGACGAAACAATGGTTGTAAAGCAATGAACCTTTTGAAACTGGACAATTTTGTTGCCCTGGACACTGGATATACTAGGCCAGTATACTTGTACACTTGGCTGGCCAGTATACTACACTTGGTTATAGTTTAATCCAAAGAATGAACCAGATGCACACATGAGCAGAGATAGGCTACATTAGACCGATTCTAACAGTACTCAACATCCAAATTATGCAACAACAGTCTTGCTACTGGACAATCACCGGAGTGCATAGATTAGGCCGTTTCACTTGTACACTTAGGCCATAAAAGACTATAGTTAGCCCCAAAATACAATTCTTAACTCTGTCCAAAATACTATCTAATAGACTTTGCACATGCTAAAACAAATCATGATCATCACAAGGTTTGCGCTTTGGCTCACGATCAGTTTGCGCTTTCCTTCTAATGCCGTCATTGGAACACACAAATCTGCGTGAAGTCGCTTTTCCATCAAATTTGCTTAAGTTGGTGCATCATTTCCTCACACCAAAGCCTAAGTGACCACCATATTCTACCCAAAACACCCAAGCCTCATCCAAATCTCTGAACCTCGTACCAACTTGAGGTGTCCTCTTGCCAATTTATGCCATCGCACAACACTTTCACAAATGCATAACACCCAAATTCTGCCATCGCATAATTAGTGGCGGACCGTTCTGGTTACTAAAATATGCAAGAAGACAAAAACAGATACAAAAAGGAAGCATTTGGAACCTCTCTAAATTGAAATGCATACTGCCATCAGTACATATACAGGATTGGGCTTCATGTGCACATTACTTAATAAACTGAAACTAGTCATCATGGCATGACCATAATAAACAAAAATTGCAGCGGAGCAGAAAATGTGTAGGTGTCTTGATCTCTCTGATTTGTTACTTGTTACTAAATAAAACAATGTTTCTGACATAGGCTGTTGTATACTTGTTACTAATCAAACAAAAATGTGAAGAAGCTATCTTGTATACTTCCATTGCATAAACGCACATGAGCAGAAATAAGCTAGAATTTCAGAAAGGAGAGTCAAGATGCTGCAGATATGCACTTTTATTAAGATCAAAACAAGCAGTCAAGCAGCACATTTAGTGTATTTATACACCTGATCTGGTGTATCAGTAAGAACAACTTCAGCCAAAGTAAAATTTCAGAAAATGTTGCAGTCCGAATATGAATAGCAGGGGACTCACGACAGAATCGTCCGGAGAGGTTCCCGTCGAATCTCGCGGTGCGGTGGTGTCGGCTCTCCTCCCTCCTCTGCAACGACGCCGCATCCCTCGTCACTCTCCTCCGTGGCGGCGTAGCTCCTCCTTCGCGACGGACATGGCGGCGCCACCTCCAGCTACAGTTATCTCCTCGCTGCACACAGCACCGCTCACGAACTGCCCAGTTGAGCCGTGCCCAAATCCACCCACAACTACCCCCGAGATCCATTGGCGGATTCCTCTCTCCCGCGACCCGCGGCACCAATTAAATCCATTAGGGCCGCCGCGCTAGCAGCCTCATCCGGGAAGATGGGCAATCTGCAAGCGTTGAACCGAAGTTCTAAGCTATTTCTGATGCTGGCTAGTCAATGGAACGCAAGAACATTTCTTGCCCAGGGAGGGGTTTCTCACCTGTCGATTGGAAAGAAGGGGAAATCCATTGCCATGCCTGCGCCACCGGCAATCGGAGAACCACGCCGCCGACGCTCGTCTCCGAGGACACCGCTGGCACAGCCGCCGACGCCGCCCACCCAACTCTTTTTTTTTCCTCAGCTCGATCCCCTTTTCTCCAAACAGAGGACAAAAGTGGTGGATGAGGATGCATTCATTTTTGCATGCGCTGCCTAGTGGGTCCAGATGCTGTACAGTACCAAACAGATGACCACGGTGCGGGTGCGTTGAAGTAAAACGCATCGGCGCTAGCCTGCCGTTAACGGCGCATCCACGGACGCGGCCCGTCCGTTGTCTGACACCCCACGTTCAGGACCCCACTGCCATGTATTCCAACTTATTCTGTATCAGTATATGGAATTAACTAATGCCGGGCACACATCCCACAGCTCACCTGGACGGCCCAGATTTCGGGATCACCTAGTCCCGGGAGCCAAAACGCCTCTCCCCTAAAACTGTCTACTACTCACCAGTTTCCATGTCTCAAAACTGCCGTGCATTCTTCCACTAGTAGAAAACAGGGCTTTCGTCTTAGCCGAAAAGGATCAATAGTCCCGGTCGCGTTACGAACCGGGACTAATGTGAGCATTAGTCCCGGTTCGAGCGGCTAGGACGCCGTACGGGGCTCGGCTAGCTTTAGTCCCAGGTCAAACGCAACCTTTAGTCCCGGTTGGAGATACCAACCGGGACTAAAGAGGCTGCGGCAGGATGCGGCCGGTGCGAACCCCTTTAGTCCCGGTTGGTGTCTTCAACCGGGACTAAGACCTTTAGTCCCGGTTGGAGACACCAACCGGGACTAAAGGGGTTGAGGCCCCTTTAGTCCCGGTTGGAGACTAAAGGTTAGACCTTTAGTCCCGGTTGGAGATACCAACCCGGACTAAAGGGGTTTTGAAAGTTTATTTTCTGTTTTTCCATTTGTTTTCTGTTTTTAGTTTCTGTTTTAAATTGCTTATATCTTTTAGGATATTTGATGTTTTTGAGTGATTCTTTTTGCATTAGATTCAAAATTTTGTCTAGTTTCTGTTTGTGCCATTAGTTTTCAAATTTGAATGGTTTAAATTTGAATTTGTTCAAATTTGCTTCAAACCCTAGATTGTGAATAACTTGAGTTTCAAAATAGTTTTTAATTTAATTCTTTTTTGCTCCTAGTCACATGTTAGATTGTTGTCACAGTAAGATTTATTTGGTTATTTTTAGAATAATTTAAATTAGGATTTTAATTAAAACAGTACTGTTTTGCTTATATAGTTGTTTTAGTCATTTAATTGTTGTTTTTAATTGTTGTTTTAGGAAAATTAAAAAACATAAATTTCGACATGTTTTGCAAAAAAGTGTTATGAAAAAGTAAAACGGCTATAACTTTTGCATACGATGTCGAAAAAAACGTATAATATATCAAAATGTTCAGCACGAGAAGCCTGTTCCGATTTCAACAGCCGTAGGCCGTTTTGCAAATTTGTAGAATACTCAAATTCCAAAAGGAAAAAAAAGCTATCCTCAAATTTAAGTTTTTTCAAATTTTTGGTCAAACTCTGGTCAAACTGTGGTCAAACTATGGTCAAACTATGTATTCAATAAATATTAGTGTTACTAAATAATTATTGATTTTTAGAATAATAGTTTCAAACTCAAACGGTGAAACGTGTGACATCATGCTCAAGTTCAACTCCTAAAATTAAATAACAGCAGTTGCTGCAACTGGACAGACATTATATATAGTGATTCAGGGATTCACCATTTTATACCTGAGCTAGTAACAGATCAACAAATTATAACCATTTTATCAATGAATCCAGATCAGGCACTTGTGCTTAGCCAAACATAGAAAGCTCATTAGTTCTCATCCTAATCACATCACCAAGAAGCAATTGATTCCAGCATATGAGAACTGATTTTAAAAATTAATTTTATTTAAAAATAAATAAATGATGTCATATTTGGATTCCTCGCATTTTTCTGATAATAATGCATATATTATTTGTTGAATTTCTATTTACAGTTTTAAAGATATTAATTATGACATATTAAATGAATAAATGGCAAAAAAATGAATAAAATAATATTATTACTTATTTTATTTTCATTGAAATTCAATATTATTATTACTTATTTTATTTTAGTAATTGTTTGGAATTCAAAAAATTAAATCATGTGACATCAAGACCTAAGGGTTAATAGGATTGATAGCTTACTATTGTCAGGAAAACAACGAGTGCAGACTTGGAAAGTAGGGGAAATAGAACTGGGAAGTTAAGCGTGCTGGGGCTGGAGTAGTGAGAGGATGGGTGACCGGCCGGGAAGTTAGACGATTTGGAATGAGTGCTCCACGCTGGAGCAGTGAGGAGGGGTGATTAGAGATTAAATTGTCAAATAATTCAAAGATTTGAAAATCGGAAAAAACTCAAAAATAAAATAAAATAAAATTCATTTTTTTTCCTTTAGTCCCGGTTGGTAACACCAACCGGGACTAAAGGTCCTCCAGCCCCGCTCCAGACAGCGGCCACGTGGAGGGCCTTTAGTCCCGGTTCGCAACACAACCGGGACTAAAGGGGTGGGCCTTTAGTCCCGATTGCGCAGTCCTGGTTGGGCAACCGGGACTAAAGGCCCTCCCGAACCGGGACTGATGGCCCATTTTCTACTAGTGTTCTAACAGCGACTTGTCGATTCCTCTAATGTCCTATCCTACTACTCCTTTCGTGAAGAAATATAAAAGCGTTTAAATCACTAGTACCATAGTCATGATACCACACCGTGAAGACGCTCAATGGGACGTTCCATGTTATCATAGTAGTACCGTTTTATTTATTCTTTGTACAATCTCAGTGCGAAGTTGTATTCTATCGAAACAGACTTTGTCCCCACTTTTTATATAAAGCAACACGACCGAACGATACAATGTAGTGAGAAAAGCTGCATACATGCAGATCAAATAAACAACCAGACAAGAGTAATCGCACCGCAAAAAACTGCGCTCAAGAGCACTAAAAACGACACAAAATGCAAGGCCGAGCATGAGTACAAGAGAAATCGACGCTGACGCCACTCCACGAACCAAGGCACATGAGCTCCACAACAATGCCCCCAGTAGGGCGACGCCGCAAAGTGTCACCGCCGGCGAGTCCAAAGGGATGGAAAAGGGTTTTCACCCGGAGCCCTGGCACGGGAGAGAGAACCTCAACAATGCCCTCGGGAGGGAAACGACACCTGCCCGCCACTGTCAGGTCGCGTGAGGCTGAGTCGCGTCGTGCGAGCGACCCAGCCAGTCTCCGGCTGGCGCAACCGAACCAGCCCACCACATGACGTACACGCCGACAGGCGGGTTCAACTGGGTCGGAGGGAATCGACACCAGCAGGCGCCGCCGTTGTCGGTGCCAAAGCGTAGAGCTTTCGTTCAGTAACTCACTTGTACCATGACGAGGCAGCCGAACCACCTCTGGCTAAATTACATGAAGAAGTGGAGCAATGGTATCCACCCCCGTTGCAAGCAAACGGCGATATAATGGAAGGCATGCAGTAGCTTCTTTTGTCAGTTATGAGACTACATTTTAATCATTGCAGGTGGTCTTCGGGTATACTAGAAGATTTTATTTTCATCTATTTGATTTTAACAATTACGTGGCAAATAATTTACCTATTATAGCTAATATTTAATATTTGTTCTAACAAATGCAAAAATAGGAGTTTCAGGTTTCAACTTATGCAGTACTTTTTGTTCTAGAAGAACAAATGAAGGGATAATATGTTTGGTGGGCATTGACCGAGATATGATACCTTTGTTAGTGAAGTGTGCACACAATAAGTACTTTAACAAATGGTTAAGCAAACCTCCTGAAAAGCCTCCTTTTTTGGGACATGGTGCCACGCGATGCCGAAATCTCGGCCACCTGCTTGTGCTTTGAGATTACTAATTAATATAGGACATTTTCCAATACGATCGTAGCTACTCAATAATACATTGGAATACGCAGCAGTGAGTGGGCCATGGCACTTTAAATTTGTATGCACTTCGTCTGGTAGTTGGGTTTTGGCACTCTGTCAGATGTGTTGGATTAATCCCTGCTGGGTACTTGATGGCCTGCATAGCATTTACAATAGTCTTTATGCAGCCAGTACAAGTTAATGGGGTGGCTTGTGCGGGCATGTATTTTAGATATGCTTCATGCAGGTGGGTGTATGAAGGACATTGTTGAATCTTATCATCAGTGTTTGATGTACTTTTGTACGTAATTTAACAAGAAAATTTATTCATGGAAATGAATGAATTTCCTAAGTACACAACCTCCTCATGTGTGTGTTTAGTGCTGAAACTATGCATGGCCCTACGTGCATGCCCTAGTGCATGTGCACGTACGTGCATGGCCATGATGTTATGCACTGGTACTTGTACGTACTGGAGGCCAGTTCTATACGTGACCAAATACCCGTGCTGAACCGCCGGTGTACATGTATGTACCCGAACACTCGCATGGCCGATCTTACGTGCATACTAGTGCATACCTGTATATCATCACATGATGCGAGTCGACTGCATTGCGGCCGCGTTTGGATACGTGTATTCGGGTACGCGGCCGGCGGCCGACTATACGTATATACAAGAGACTGGCTTAAGCTTAGACTTGGCCGAATCGATCACGTTCCGGTTGCAAACATACAAGCGACCCAAGTATTTTTTTGTGCTTTGTTTTGCAGCCTTGTTGATCAAGGAGCCGATTGACTTGGACGAGGGGTTGAAGCACCGGCGTGATCATCTTAAACCGATCACCATCTATATCTCGTCCACAAATATCCGAACGATGACGGCGGCTGGCCCAGCGCCCTACCTTCTCCAGCTGCCTATAAATACCAAAGCATCCAAGCCCACAAGGGAGGAACGCATCGAGAGGAGGAGGCCGAGGCCAGAACTCTCGATCGCGGAGCTCTAGCACCGGTGCACACAACCGGACGGGAAGAAGGACTTGCGGAGAGCCGCTGGAGAGCTCGCGCAGGCGGCCGAGGCTTCCGGACGAGGCTCGCAGAGGCCATCTCGTGTGCCAGACGCACGCGTGCAGATCAACATCATGCCGATCATATTTTCTCAAGGTGAGACCTGAACTAAAATACTACTTTTTTTTGAACAAATTCCGAAAATATGATGAAGAAATCAAAAAATTCACAAATAGAGCACTGTCGTTGTATCGTAGGACGAAACACTTGTTTCGTTGAACGCACCGGAGCTCCCCTGACCGAGCCCTTGCGCTACCAGGACCGCATCGACGAGGAGAATCCATTCAGATGAAGAACGACTCGAACCGTGCATCGTGGAGGACGAATTTCGCCGTTCAATCTACATCGATCGCCGCAAGCCTACGTCACGTTCGTTAAGAAATTTTCTAATTACTCGCACCCATCTACTCATCTAGATGCCGCCAACCTCCTAGACATCGTCCCTTACACTGCTGGGTTCCACACCTGTCAAAATGTGAATGGGTAAGCGAAGAGACCACCCATTATCACGTGTTTATACTAAACATTTTAACTTATATATAACTTTTTTTGTGAACATAACATATTAATTTATATTTTTCAATTATTCTTAACACTAATAACAGCATAAAGGTGCCGCAATTTTAAGATTACAATTCCGATGCATACCATTGAAAATACACTTGTACTAAACTAAACCATATTTGCATTAGAATTATGTTGGTGTGTTCTTACAAAAATGCGTTTGCGACACTACTGGTAAAGACTTTTATTGAATTGACTGCCTTAGATGTAAAGAAGTAATATAGAGAAAATAATATATGTCATCAATTAATATGTGTCTGGCAAGGTGTAATATAATCTTTATGTAGAGTTGTGAAGTATATATATGTGCATAATTACAAATATCTTCATAGGCTTGTATAGTGTATGATTGTCCGCCTTTGAGTCTTAGGTGTAAAAAAGGGAAAACATATAGTGTGTGGAATGTCCAAGAGTTCCAAGAGCAGCGTTTTGGCTCACAGGCTCAGATGAGCCCGTGCATGAACAATAAATTCATTAAAGATAGTAAACAAATTCAAAAAATCCATATTTTTTTGTGGTGAAAGATGCTTGAGTGTGTGGTCCGTGCCAAATTTCAGTGCATTTGGACATCCGAGTAGCTCTCAGCAAAAAAGAGAAATTTGGGGTTAGTGAAAAGTTTACTGTTTGTGCACTCTTAGGACCAATTTTGTTATTTTGCTAAGAGCTACTCAGATGTCCGAATGAGCTGAAAATTTGCACGGACCTCACGCACTTAAACATCTTCCATGCAATTTTTTTTTATTTTTTCTAGTACTTTTTTGAATTTACTGTTCACTGGGTGCAGATGAACCTGGAATCAGAATTGGATATTCGAATGTATCATGTGCAACTCATTTTGTACTTATTTCATGTACATGTATGCCCTTCCTATTTCTAGGATTCAACGGTTGGTTGGCAACGACGATTCTACTTGGTATGTGGGAGAACTTATACACATATGATATTATATTTGTGGGCCCAAAGCAATTTGATTTATTGCAGATGAGGTTCGAAAGGCCATGTTTAGCATTGCTGATTTTAAGGCACCAGGTACTAATGGGTTACATGCAAATTTGTAGAAAAAATTATGGTCAGTCGTGGGTGATAAAGTGATAGAAGAAGTTTGGAATGCCTTTAATAACCGAGTTATACCAGAGGGGTGGAATGAAACACTGGTGGTGCTCATACCGAAAGTTGATTTCCCTGAACTTATTTTCCAGTTCAGGCCAATAAGTTTGTGTAACCTTGTCTACAAGGTAATATCTAAAGTGATCTCCAATAGACTCAAAGTGTTGTTACCAGATATTATCTCTTTGACCCAGAGTGCTTTCGTGCCAGGAAGACTCATTACTGACAATGAATTAGTGGTTTATGACTGTTTTCATGCAATAAAGCAGAAGAGGCAAGGAAATAGTGGCTTGTGTGTGGTGAAACAAGTTATGCACAAAGGATATGATCGAGTGGAATGGAATTTCCTCCGGGATATGATGATTAAATTGGGTTTTGATATTTCATGGGTGGAAATGATTATGGCGTGTGTTACTTCTGTTAACTACAAGGTTTGGTTCAACTCAGATGAGACAGATACATTTATCCCCACGAGGGGGCTCGGACAAGGGGATCCTCTATAACCATACTTATTTTTAATCTGTGCTGAAGGGTTATCCAGTCTACTAGCGCATGATGAGTTGGTCGGTGGCATCCAGGGGATTAAGTCGTGCCGTAGTGCACCATTGGTTTCACACTTGTTATTTGTTGATGACTCCCTGATCCCGATGAGGGCAAATACGTTGAATGCCACGTCACTCGGAAATGCTCTAGATTTGTACCATGCTAGCTCTGAACAACTGGTAAGTGATGCAAAATCCTGTGTGTTTTTAGTCCCAACATGCCAGTGGAGGTTCGAGCGGATGTTTGCACACAACTTAATATTGTCTCTGGAGACTATCTTGGATAAATATTTGGGTCTACAGTCAAAGGTTGGAATTTACTGTAGTGACTGTTTTCAACACCTAGCTGATAGAATCTGTGCGATCATCAATGGGTGGATTTCAAAAATGTTATCAATCAGTGAGTAAGAAACGCTACCGAAGGCTATGGCACATGCTATTCCAGTTTATGCCATGTCGGTCTTCAACATCCCGAAGAACATATGTAAGGCGATTTTTGATGCCATTCCTAGATACTGGAGGGGTGACACACAAGACACAAGGAAGATACACTGGAAGGTGTGGTGGAAGATGTGCATCCCTAAAAATGAAGGCATGTAATTTCGTGATCTACACTGTTTTAACAAAGCCATGCTAGCAAAACAGTGTTGGACATTACTGTCTGCTCTAGATTATTTATGTGCTCATGTTTTACGTGCTAAGTATTACTCGGATGGGGATTTGATGAATTCTACCTTGAAGAAAGGTTCGTCTTACACATAGCATAGTATTATGACGGGTATGAAAACATTCAAACAAGGGGCGATCTGGTGACCAGGAGACGGTGCTTCAATTGATATTTGGGTGGTGGATCCCAACAGGCCATTATCACAAGATAATGACCCCTAGGGGGCAATGTCTACTGCAGAAAGTTCAGTATTTAATTGATCCAATTTCTGGGTTTTGGGATGAGCAGTTGGTGAGAGAAATTTTTTGGCCGGTTGACGCAGAGAGGATACTAAAAATTCATCCGTTATCATCTCATGGACACGCTGACTTCATCTCCTGGCATTATTCGAAGTTCGTTCTGCATATTATATCACATGGAGAGTTCAATACAGAACGAGAGCTCATTTTAACATTGGAGAGGGTAGAACAGATCCTCATCCAATATGGAAGGAACTTTGGGAAAGAACGGTTCCGCCAAAAGGTCCACGTTTTTAACCGGAGAGTTTTACATGGGATTGTTCCGTGCTACTTCACGTTAACTGGACGGTCATATGAAAGTCTCCTGTAATCTGTCCACTTTGCCGAACGAATCCGGAAGATCTTTGCCACATGTTGTTCACTTGTGGCGGGGTAAGGGCAGTGTGGGAGGAGCTAGGTTTGAAAACAACTATCGGCGAGGCTGCAGTTCATGAGCGGTCGGGGTCAATCATCTTGGTAGCACTTCTTGATGGTTTGCGTCTCGCTGACGTGTTTGGCATTTCTTCTGTGATGGTGGAGTCTGATTCACTAGAGATAGTCCCAGCCATTTTAGATCTTTTGGATTACCGTGCTTCTACGACGGTTGTTACGGATGATTGCCGAGAGTTCATGAGTTCTTTCGGCAGGGCGATGATTGTGCATTGTACTCGGGAAGGTACTGCGGCTGCGCATTGGCTTGCTAGAGCTAGTTACTGAGGAAAACTCTCGGGGGTGTGGCATGATAAGCCTTCTGACTTCTTAATCCCCTCTCTTAGAACAAACATGATTATTATTTAACAAGAGTATTACACTTTTGATACATAAACTTGCACTTGATGTACAAATTCATACATAAACTTGGAAAATGACACAAATCGGCCCTACAACTTGCGTTTCGGGTACATTTATGTACATTTCTGTCGTTGTCGTTAACTCTCTGTTAAACATTGCACGCCAGCTGGCCCACACTCCATACCTATGTGTGGGTCCCACCTATCAGTAGCAAAGAATGAAATAGAAATGAAATAAAAAACAACGTGTTCATCACGATTCAAACTACCGACGTCAACTACCATACTCAGTGCACTAGCCACTGCCCCACGCCGTAGTTACTGCCAATGTAACAGATAGCCATTCTTTATATTGTTCAGAAGAATAATTTGAACAAGGTTTTTTATTTATTACCGGTGAGATCAAAAAACCAATTTTCGTGAATCTTGGAATTTTTGAAGGAGTTTTGAATTAAAAAACTTTAGTATAAAAATACAATTTTGTTAATCGCTATCTGACAAATCCAAAAACATATATCACTCAAAAAAATTGAATTCAAAATTCATTTAAAAATTTTGAACAAAAAAATACCTATATTTTTTTAGATTTTCAAAAACAAAAACCGCCTTTTTGTCCCTCACGAAAAAACCCCGAAATCAAGCAAAAAAATCCTTGTTCAAATCCCCGTGCAGCACCTATTTTGGCTTCAAATATAATGTTCTTCAATATAGTATAAAGAATGTCTATATCTGAAATTAACACTAATTATACGAGGTGCGGTGGCTAGCGTGTGGGGTATGATAGGGACGCTGGTAGTTTGAATCCTGCTGGGCGAACTGGTTTTTTATTATGTTTCTATTTCTTTCTTTGCTACTGTGTTTAACAGAAATGTACTTAAACGTACCCGAAACGCAAGTTGTAGGGCCGAATTGTATCATTTTTCAAGTTTATGTATGAATTTGTACATCGAGTGCAAGTTTATGTATCAAAAACGTAATTAACTCATTTAACAAAGGTCGCCGAAGTTCAAAAAAAAAATTACCCCTTAAAAAATATTAAACTAATAGGCTGAATTCACCCTACAACTATGCCACTGTAGCAGCCCCATGGGTTATACTCCCTCCGTAAAGAAATATAAGGGCTCATTCGGTTTGGAGAAAATTAAAATGGAGGAATTAGAAATAGTATAGGAATGTTATAGAATGGCACTTGTCATCCTTAGGAATTGCATTGCCTCGTTCCTACGCAAAAAATGAGGTTTCAGTGGATGTGTAGTATCCTCCAAAAACATAGGAAATAAGTAGTATTCCTAAGAAATTCCTATACTCGTTTCCTACAAACCGAATGCATCTACAGGAAATTTTCCTCTGGAATCTCATTCTCATGTTTTTCCTATGAAAATCCTCCAAACCGAATGAGGCCTAAGAGCGTTTATAGATTACTAAAAGAAGTAGTTTCCAATCACCCTTTTTTTCCTCTGAGCAAAGAATGCCACAGGGTGAGGCGTGCCTGGACTCCGGAGTAATCATGCATGCATGAGCTGCAGGAACGGAACAATCCTCTGGAGTAGAGGACAAGCAGCTAGCTAGCTGGAGCTACTAGTGCTGCATGCATGCCACTCGGGCCATGGCAACCACCGGGCCGGACCGGGTGGGTAGAATGCCGCTATCAACTCAACTCGATTGGATGTCCACTCCGTCCATGCGTGCTGTCCTAAATCGATCGTTTGCGCCTTTCAGGTTTGCCCAAAGCGAACCATGATGATCACACACCAGTAGTAGCAGTCGCACGTTCCGTGGAGCTTAAATAATAAGTGTATTATACTAGTAGGTGTAGTGGCATTTCCGTTCAATTTACGCAAGATGTACGACTCTCAAAAGTAGAGCCTGCAATTTGTTTGGGTGAAATGAATTATATGGACTCAGAGTAGTTGAACCACCAAAGAACTGAACATCTTTATCCAACTCACTCACTCACTCACACTCCCCCACTCATGCACCGCGCTATAGCTAGTCTCTCTCACCTCATCTTCTACGCGCGTCCACCGTATAGCCTGGCAGGTACTCCAGTTAGGTAGCATCGGTGGCACGCCGGAAGGATCTGGGTCAGGGATGCCGACGGTGCGGCGGCGGAACCCGGACGTGCAAGTGAAGGCGCTGGAGGGCATCGTGTCGGCCAACACCTTCCTCACGGTGGCCGTCTTCATCGGCATCACGGGGACCATCACGCCCTCCTCCACGGTGCCGCGGAACTGCGTGGCCGGGGACGACATCGCGCGCAACTTCTTCCTCTTCGAGATCCTCTCCTTCGGCTTCTACCTGCTGTCCAGCCTGGTGGCTCAGGGCATGAAGCTGGCCGTCACGCTCCTGGCCGCCGGCGACGACTTCTACGGCGACGGCGAGCAGAAGCCGGTCATGACCGACGACTGCGAGGAGATGCCGGCGTGGCGCGCCGCGGGTCCCCGGGAGCGGCGCCGCGCCGTGCTGCGGTACGCGCGGCCCATGATGCTGCTGGCCGCCGCGTGCTCCATCATGGGCACCTTCTTCCTGCTGCTCTCCATGATCGACGCCATCCAGCTCAAGTTCGGCATCCTGTCCTGCAACATCCCGCTCGCCGTCGGCGCCACCTTCGCGCTCTCCGTGCTCGCCGTCTCCGGCCTGCTCTTCTACGGCTACACCGTCGGATACGCGCTCTACAACTACCTGCCGTGACCGCGACCGCTCACCCGCTTGCCCACCCACCTGACTGTTCTCTGCCTTTGTTTACAGTCTCCTTTTTCACTTTTACAGTGCGCGGTTAATATATATTCTGGGATTAATTTTCTCCTAGTACAGTACATATTTTATTGAAAGGAATGGTACGGTATTCGTTTCGAGAAAGTAATGAGTGCATCTGAAGAAATTTGTTGCGTCGAGAGTCGAGATCCATGAGATTATTAGTTATGCACGCAGATACATCGGGTGTGATCTTGGCATCTTGCAGTTCCTTCCAAAATGATCGACCGTTCAAAGTTTTTCTTTTTTTTTGCTTTAGCTATATGTCAGGCAACTAAATTTTTAATTTGGATCAGTCAAAATAGTAATCGTTGATTCAAGTTGCGATAGGTGTGTGAAAACTCACCATGGATTTGACTGACCCGTTTATTTCTTCAGTCGATTTTCCTTTCCTTGCTGAGTGCATGATGCAGCCTCCATGAATGCATGTCTTCAGTTCACGACTCATGCACACAAATGTATGGATGGAATGCCTGCCAATTTGTGTGTGTGTGTGCACGCTTTTTTCCTTGTGCTTTTGTTTGCTCTTTTTTTTCGTTTTTAGCCGGGTTTTTTTTTCCTTTATGTGTATTTTTGGATGCTGAGTATGTGTAAATGTATATGCGCAAGTACTATACAATATGTGTGCAAATTGTACTAGAGTGCAGAAATTTCTCTCTTACTACCTCTGTATCAAAATATAAGACGTTTTTGCGGGAGGGAGTATATGTTTATTTTTGCATAATAGAAAAAGTGTAATTTTTCTGCTACTTGTGTGAAAGGTTTTTTTTTTTTCATTAAGGGTAATAACAATACAACAAATTCATTTTTCTTAGAAAATGTCATTTTTTTTGTGTAAGTATGCACGCATGTACTAAAACAATATGTATATAAATTATACTCCCTCCAATCTGAATTAATTGGCCCAACCTCTATGCAATGTTAGTAAGACAAAGTATAGAGGTTGCGTCAATTAATTCAGATCGGAGAAAATTGCACTATTATATGTGTACTCCATGCATATTACAAAAAGCGCAATTATGGTGCAAAGTTGTGTGCAAGTTTATTTTTCATTTTCTTTGTTCTTAAAGGGTATACCAATGCCACCAATTCATTTTTCCTTAGAAACTTCATTTTGTATTTTGTTTTAGTTTTTTTTCTGTCTTCTTAATGGGTAATGCCAGTGCCACCGATTCATTTTTCCCTTCGAAAAACTTCATTATTTTGATGTAGTTTTAGTTTTTTATTTCTTTCTTCTTTAAGGGTAATAACAATGTCGTTTTGTTTTTTCTTTCTTAAAAGGTAATATCAATGCCACTAATTCATTCTTCCCTTAGAAAAACATCATTATTTTGATTTAGTTTAGTTTTTATTTCATTTCCTTTCTTCTTTAAGGGCAATACCAATACCACTAATTCATTCCTTCTTCGTAAACTTTTTTTTTGATAAAATTCTACTAGTTATATGCTTATTCTTGCATATTATAAAAACACACAATTTCAATGTAAATTCTTTGCATTGTTTTTTGCAAATTTCTACACGATTTTATTTTAGTATTAGTACAGGGGGGATAAGAAGGCTAGAGAAAGTAGAAGGTGGCTAATCCTTTGGTCATGGGTGGTGGAGGGTGATTTGACTGAACGCCCAAAAAATTTCAAACGACTATCAAATAGTTCTAATCGTTTAAATTTCAAACGACTATCAAATAGTTCTAATCGTTTAAATTTCAAACGACTATTTTTTTTTTGCAAATTTTTGCATGATTTTATTTTAGGATTAGTACTAGGGGAATAAGAAGGCTAGAGAAAGTAGAAGGCGGCTAAGCCTTTGGATCCTGATCGGGTGGTGGGGAGAGATTTGACTGAACGCCCATAAAATTTCAAGCGCCTGTCAAATAGTTATAATCGTTTAATTTTTTTTGCCTTTAGTACTATCATGTGACACTATTTAACTATATATTAGAAACTTAAAGAAAATAGTTTCTAATCAAGTTTAAACAACACAATCATAAAAATTCAATACAAGATGTGCTTAGTCTTATATACTTACATGCATGTAGGATCACCCAGCATACAAAACCTGTATTCATGGCTTGTTATTGCTGCCAAGAGATGGCGTGTCAACTACAATAGCCCAGCCTGGGCGTGAAGGAGTGCAGCATGCACGCAACCTGGGGCCGGGTGTTAGGCGTATATATGTGAGCTACCCTAAAAAATGTGATTGACCCCTAAATCTGTTCAGGCAACTTACCCCCCAAAAAAAAAGTCAATTTGCACTTGTCACCCCGCAAAAAAAATGCACATAGTCAGTTTGAAAAAGAATACATGAGTTAAAAATTATAAGTGGTGGCTGGTACGTCCTCAAATTTTTGAGAGGTCGCAACCACTTCTCAGGATAATTTCGGCCCTTTCCTCGCGACGGTCTTTCTCCCCCGCTCGCCCGCATCGATGTGAGCGTTGCCTCCGGCGTTCAACCGTACCCTCCGCAGCCTCCGCCGACCTCTCGCTAGTTATACCTGGCCAACTGTCGGGCCGGGCCAGCCTTCGGGCCGGGCCTAACAAAGCCCGCAGCAAAAAAGCCAGGCCCGGGCCTAGAAATCAGGCCCAGGCCCGGCCCATCACTGTAAAAGCCCGCCAGGCCTCGGGCCGTCGGGCCGAGCCCTTCCTTAAATTGCAACTATGACAGGACCAAGCCCGGCCCGGCCCGGCCATCGGGCCTAGATCTTAGGCCCAAGCCCGGCTCGTGGGCACGATCGGGCCGGGTCGGGTCGGGCTTTTTCGGGCCGGGTCGGGTCGGGTCGGGCCGGCCGGGCCGGGTATCCCATGGCCAGGGCTATCGCTGGTCAACATCGTCGCTAGGATCAACCTATATTGCCATTGCCACCATCCCTTGGACGAAAAAACTCACTTCCGAGCTTTGTTTTTTTTTAATAATAAGATGGCGGACGGCCAAGATGCCGTAGAGCACCCACCGAGGAGCTAGGTGCCAGAGTCGTTGTCACGCCGGTTAAATCAAGAATCATCGTAGTTCGACCACGGCGAGCTTGGACGGTGACCGACGAGCAAGTCTTGGGGAGAATTTTCCTCCTATGAAGTCAGGAGGCCGTCACGTAGGGCCTCCTACGACCCGTAGCCTCGGTATCGCGTAACGCTGCCGGCCAAGGCTCTCACTTCCTCTGCCCGATGAATTGACTAAGTGCTTTTTTTGCTATTTTCATTGTGTTTTACTCTTTTTGCTATCCAATTCAGCCTAGAGTATTGAAAAGTGTAGATGAAGAGGTTGAGGGAGATATTCTTCGACAAATCCTCATCGGATGTGGAGGAAGAAGACGACGATTACTTCGAAATCACCATTGTCGTGATTGTTAACGAGGACTTTTGGCGACCGAGACTAGGATCATAATTCGACCGTGTGTACCTCAATCGAGATAGAGCAAAGGGCCATAAGAAGCTTATGAAATGTGACGCCCCTGTTGGGGAACGTTGCATGGGAAACAAAATTTTCCTACGCACACACAAGATCTATCCATGGTGATGAGCATCTACGAGAGGGAGAGTGAATCTACATACCCTTGTAGATCGCTAAGCGGAAGCGTTAAGAAACGCGGTTGATGTAGTCGAACGTCTCCGCGATCCAAATCGCAAGTCGTCCCTCGATCCGATCACGAACTAGTGCCGAACGGACGGCACCTCCGCGTTCAACACACGTACGGCTTGATGACGCCTTCACCTCCTCGATCCAGCGAGCGATGATGAAGTAGTAGATGAGTTCCGGCAGCACGACGGCGTGGTGATGGTGGTGAGGAACAATCTCTGTAGGGCTTCGCCAAGCACTACGGAGATTATGACGGGAGAACTAGAGGGTTAGGGTTGCCGACACACGGCTTGGGAAATCTTAATGTGTCCCGTGTGCTAGCCCTGCCCCTCTATTTATATGTTGAGCCTTGGGGTCCAAACTTGGAGTAAAAGCCTCCTCCAGGTCGGTTTTGCCCGCACAAGGTCGGTTTGGCCCGCAGGGAAAGAGTCCAACTCGGATCCCTGCAGTACCACGCACAAGCGGTAGTACCGCTCACGAGCGGTAGTACCGCTTCACACAAGCGGTAGTACCGCTTATGCGGTAGTACTGCCTTACCAGCGGTAGTACCGCTTAAGGCAGCAGCAAAACTTCCTTTTGCACTTCCCAATACCTCGTGGGCTTTACCCCTTTGGCTCATATAAAGTGTTGCTGCACCCGAACACTTCGGTAAACATCCGGAACCCCTTCCGGTGAATTCCGGAACCCTTCCGGAGATCAAAACACTATTATCACATATATCAATCTTTACCTCCGGACTATTCCGGAGATCCTCGTCATGTCCGGGATCTTATCCGGGACTCCGAACAACCTTCGGTCACCAACAAAATAACTCAACTATACTAATCGTCACCAAACGTTAAGTGTGTAGACCCTGCGGGTTCGAGAACTATGTAGACATGACCGAGACACCTCTACGATCAATAACCAATAGCGGGACCTGGATGCCCATATTGGCTCCTACATATTCTACGAAGATCTTTATCGGTCGAACCTCTATGTCAAGGATTCAGTTAATCCCGTATACTGTTCCCTTTGTTCTTCGGTATGTTACTTGCCCGAGATTCGATCTTCGGTATCTCTATACCTAGTTCAATCTCGTTACCGGCAAGTCTCTTTACTCGTTCCGTAATACAAGATCTCGTGGCTAACACTTTAGTCACATTGCTTGCAAGGCTCATTGTGATGTTGTATTACCGAGTGGGACCTGAGATACCTCTCCGTCACACGGAGTAACAAATCCCAGTCTTGATCCATGCCAACCCAACAGACATCCTCGGAGATACCTGTAGAGCACCTTTATAGTCACCCAGTTACGTTGCGACGTTTGATACACACAAGGTATTCCTCCGATGTCAGGGAGTTGCATGATCTCATGGTCATAGGAACAGATACTTGACATGCAGAAAACAATAGCAATAAACTGACACGATCATATGCTACGTTTATAGTTTGGGTCTTGTCCATCACATCATTCTCCTAATGATGTGATCCCGTTATCAAATGACATCTCATGTCCATGGCTAGGAAACCTTAACCATCTTTGATCAACGAGCTAGTTAACTAGAGGCTTACTAGGGACACAGTGTTGTCTATGTACCCACACATGTATTTGAGTTTCCAATCAATACAATTATAGCATGGATAATAAACGATTATCATGAACAAGGAAATATAATAATAACCAATTTATTATTGCCTCTAGGGCATATTTCCAACAGCCCCGGGTCCGACCGTGCACTAATCATACACGCAAATGCGCACGATCAAGCCCAGGGACTCACGGGAAGATATCACAACACAACTCTAGACACAAAATAAAATAATACAAGCTTTATATTACAAGGCAGGAGCCTCGAGGGCTCGAATACCCAAGCTCGCATACAAGCGTTAGCGGAAGCAACACAAAACTATTTGAGTACAGACACAAAGTTAAACAAAAATGCCTTAAGAAGGCGAAAACAAACAACGGCTCTGATCGAAAGAGGCAATGCCTCCTGCCTGTGAGCCTCCTAAACTACTCCTAGTCGTCGGTCTCCACGTAGAAGTAGACATCATCGAGGTAGAAGCAGTCGTCGACGGGATCAGCTGGCTCCAGGGCTCCGTCATCTGGTCACAGCAAACGGATATGGGGAAAAGAGGTAGCAAAGCAACCGTGAGTACTCATCCAAAGTACTCGCAAGACTTACATCAGAACTATGCTAAGTATGCATCGGTATCAAATGAAGGGCTGTATCTGTGGACTATACTGCAGAAATGACAGAATAGAGGGAAATGCCTAGCCGATCAAAGACTAGCATCTTGCAGCGTCTTGCAGCATTAGAAGAGTGTAGATTAGTACATAAGTAAAGTAGCAAGCATGTAGTAGCAAAGCCTAGAGATCCTCCCTCGACTCCCTGCGAGAAAGCGATCCCGGAGCTTACAATTAAAATAACATGTTTTCAGTTCAAGTTGTAATAGATCGGGATACAACACTGAGCGTCCTGTTACCGTGGACACGGCTATTCGAATAGATAACTTCCCTGCAGGGGTGCACTACTGTTACCCAACACGCTCGATTACATCTGTCCGGACACACTTGCTGGGTAATGCCCGGCCTCGGGTAATCGACACGACGTAGTCCTACCTAGGCTCAACAGAGAGGTCCCCGCCGGTCTACATCCTAAGCGCTCAGGGGTCTTGGGCCCATCGCCCTTCGCACTCCGGGTCGTTGCGAGCAGGGTGAGTCCAGGCACCACCTCTGTCCTGAATGGCGCCGGCCCAGCCGTGCCGCAATGCTGAACTGGACGTCTGATAGAGCTTTCGGCTGATACATACGGCGCCGAGGGTCCCATAACCATTATCCCACGCGGTGGTAGTGCGTATAGGCTAGCGGCCAACTTAGATCAAATAACCAAATCCGTTAGTGTGTTGGGAGCTCGCGGTGACGATCAGTACTCCTGTCGTCCCGTCTCGAGGAAGTGCAACAAGGGTCAGGCCCATCCCTCTCTAGGGCGGTCTCTGCCTGCCCGACCGCACCTCGTAATTATCTCGCGGGTACCCTCCAGGTCAACCCGACTTCCCAGGAGACTGTCGGGAGCTCAGGTCCACCTCTACCGGGATGGTACCGCCTGTCCCTTCAGTCCCACAATCAACAGTAAACAGGGGGTGATAGTGAAAAGTAACAGTGCATCCGGTAACATCAAGCACTACAGGAATCAGCTGCTTTGCCGTCTGCCATAGCAGACGGCAAAGGCATACTTTGCGGACGGCAAAGCCTTTGCCGTCTGCCAGCAGACGGCCAACACTCCGGCTGAACGGCTGCCGGCAAAGGCCTCTTTGCCGTCTGCTGGCAGACGGCAAAGCACCTGGACGGCAGACAAAAGGTGCCAGCCTCGTTAGAGGGCTAACGGCGCTCTTTGCCGTCTGCCAGCAGACGGCAAAGAGCTGCAGCTGACGTCATGCGTCAGCTGGGCCAACGCAGGCTCTTTGCCGTCTGCCAGCAGACGGCAAAGAAGCAAAGTTCTTTGCCGTCTGCCAGCAGACGGCAAAGAGGCCAAATAGGCCAGCCCAGGTTGCACAGGCTGCTGCCACGTGCCCACTTTGCCGTCTGCTAACAGACGGCAAACCGCTTTGCCGTCTGCTAGCAGACAGCAAAGTGGCTATATAGCAACTGTTTTTTCTGTTTTTTCTTATATCAATTCATTTTCACAGAAATTCAAACACACACATATATATATATATATTCAGAATCACATAATAAGGCAAAACATTATGTCTTATCCACCACATAATATGTCTCATCCACCACATAATAAACAACACATATGCAAATAATATGCAAGCCATATGGATATGATCATCCAACACATACCAAATCAAAACATATGCAAGTCTCATCCATACATATGCAAGTTTCATTCATCTATACATACATATGCAAGTGTCACATTGTTGATCCTACAAAATCAAAAGAAAATGGAAGGACAAGGACTCCATGAACGCAAGCTTCCGTGAAGTGAATCAAATCTGCAAAATGAGAAAGAAGAAAGTTAGAAGAAGAAGACTAGAAGAAGAAGAAGAAGAAGAAGAAGAAGACTAGAATTTTTCTCCTCTTCTTGTTCTTCTTCTTATTGCTTACTTGTGTCATTTTAGAGCTAACCTAGGTAAATAGGCCATTTTTGACCTAAATATGCTAAGTATATCATAAATGAACTAAAAAAAGCTAAGTATAGGTCATTTTTGTGCTAACATAAGTAATTATGCCATTTTTGAGCTAATTAAGCATATTAAGTCATTTTGGAGCTAAATAGGTCATTTCTTAAGCATATTATGTCATTTTTGAGCTAGCTAAGCATATTAAGTCATTTTGGAGGAATAAATGCTAAGTATAGGTCGTTTTAGAGCTATCATAGGTTAAATAGGTCATTTTAGAGCTATCCAAGGTTAAATAGGTCCATTTTTTAGCTAGCTAAGCATATAAATTCATTTTGGAGGAATAAATGCTAAGTATAGGTCATTTTAGAGCTATCATATGTTAAATAGGTCATTTTTGAGCTAATTAAGGTTATTATGTCATTTTTGAGCTAGCTAAGCATATAAATTCATTTTGGAGGAATAAATGCTAAGTATAGGTCATTTTAGAGCTATCCTAGGTTAAATAGGTCATTTTGGAGCTAATTAAGGTTATTATGTCATTTTTGAGCTACCTAAGCATATTAAGTCATTTTGGAGGAATAAATGCTAAGTATAGGTCATTTTAGAGCTATCCTAGGTTAAATAGGTCATTTTGGAGCTAATTAAGGTTGTTATGTAATTTTTGAGCTAGCTAAGCATATAAATTCATTTTGGAGGAATAAATGCTAAGTATAGGTCATTTTAGAGCTATCCTAGGTTAAAGAATGAATACCTGACATGAATAATATGTATATAATTTAAGTGTATCATCATCATGAACATAATAAAAAATTGAATACCTAACATGAACTAATTAATAATATATATTTACATAATAATAATTGAATACCTGGCATGAACTATAATATTAATCTTCATCGTCATCATTAATAAATGCATCATCATCGTCTATATATGCTTCGGGGTCAATAAATACATCATCATCATCATCACTATCAGTAATGACGTGCTCATCATCATCATCAATAAATGCATCAACATGTGGAAGGCCTCCTGTACGTAATCGGTCAAGCATTGACAGGTCATCCGCAGCAGTAACCTCTTCTTGTTCCGGATCTTCTTGTTCCGGCTCAGGCTCGGATTCACTGCCGCTGTCTACTTCAATGTTCTGGTGTGAAGTAGAGCGGTTCTTGAAACGTTTTTTGGAAAGACGTGTTTCTTGGAAGAATTCTCCTTCATATGTGTCTAGGTTAATGTGAGGTTCATAATCCTCTTCATTGGGGGGAGGTGGTCTAACACGTGGCGGCACTTCATAAACGACATCCCAACCATTCAGATTTGGATCAGTTTGGCAGGCCCACGGTAGATAGAAAACTTGGGTCGCCTGTTGAGCCATAATATAGACATCGGGAACATCCAAATGGGTGCTTTGTTTGATTTCGACTAGCCCTAGATGTTCATGAGTCCTTCTAGTCTCCTTCGGCTGGAACCAATAACATTTGAAGACTACGACGTTCGGTGGGTTTGCACCATAGAATAGAAGTTCATAAATTGCTTCAACTCTTCCATAATACTCGGTACCTCCTTCGCCGATAGCAGAGACACAACAATTTGTAGACTTTCGGTCGGCCATAGATAGCTCTTTGCCATAGGTACGAAAGCGATACCCGTTGATGTCGTATTTGTCAAATGAACGGACCTTATAGTCAAAACCATTTGCGACTTGTCTCAATTCGGCGTCCATAGACTCTGAACTAGCCTACAAGTTTAATACGAAAGGATTGTTGCATTAGCCGGAAATTAGACGAAGAAATGAAATGGTCTAATGGAAATTACCGTTTGTTTGAACCAAGAGATGAAACCGGGATAGCCGCCTCCATGCATTGCTAGAAGCTCATACTCTTCGACGGAATCCTTTTGGATCACCGCTCCATACGAGAATTCGGCGACGTATCGACTGTATCAAATATCCGGGAATAAGAGCAGTTCAAAGGAATTAGAGGTTGCGAAACAATGTACCGAGAACTTACTCGATGTACGGCCGCACTTCTGTTAGGTTGTTCAAGATATACAACGTAATGGTCCGCCATTCGTCGACATCCAACGGTAAGGAAGTATAAGCACCGGCTGGTGCGAGCTTCCCTTTGAATAGGCTGAGGTTGGATCCACCCTTTTTAGGGTCGCCAGCATTGTACCGAGGCTTCGGATTATGCAAATGACGATTTTTGGCTTCGTAGTGTGCTGTCACGAAGTTTGCTGCCTCCTCAGTAATGAATGCCTCGGCCATCGATGCTTCAATTCGACGTTTATTTTTACATTTTTCTCGAAGCGTCTTCTGCATCCTCTCAGTTGCGTAGCACCAACGATTCTGCTCGGGCCCCCCCAATTGTGCCTCGGTCGGGAGATGCAAAATCAAATGCTGCATTGGATTAAAGAAGCCCGGTGGAAAGATCTTCTCTAACTTGCAGATCAACTCCGGCGCCAACTCTTCCAGTTCTTCTAGCAAGCCAGGCGATAGTTCTTTCGCACAAAGAACACGGAAGAAATAGCTCAGCTCTGCCAGTACTAGCCATTCATCCTCAGGGATAAAGCCACGCAACATCACCGGCATTACCCGCTCAAGCCATATGTGCCAATCATGACTCTTGAGACCAAATATTTTCAATTTTTCAAGGCTCGCTCCCCTCTTTAGATTTGCTGCATACCCATCGGGGAACATCAACTCATTTTTCACCCACAGGAGTATTTCCCTCATAATTGGCCTTCCAAGATTGAACCATGCCTTTGGCTTCGTCCAGTTCTTCTTTCCTTTCGGTTGTCGCATGTTTTGTAGTGGTCTATCACATAGAGCCTGCTGATCGACTCTAGCCTTAGGATTATCCTTTGTTTTCCCCTCTATGCCGAACAATGTACCAAAGAGGGCCTCGCCGACATTCTTTTCAGTGTGCATCACGTCGATGTTGTGTGGGCAAAGGAGGTCTTTGAAGTAAGGCAGATCCCACAAGCATGTCTTGTGAGTCCAGGCGTGTTCCGAATTATACCCCTTGAAATACCCTAGACGCTCTGGATACGGCTCGAGAGAGTTTAACTGATCCAGGGTCTGTTGGCCTGTCAACGCAGGTGGTGCAGAGTTTTTGACAACTCTACCTTTGATGAAGTTCTTCTTGTCTTTTCTGAACTTATGGCGAGGATCCAGGAACTGTCTATGCATGTCGAAGCAAGAAAACTTGCCACCCGTCTGCAGCCGACGAAACTCAAGAGCTGCCTTGCATGTGGGGCACGGGAACCTTCCATGCACACACCAGCCAACGAATAGCGCATACGCTGGCAAGTCATGCATCGAGTACATGTACCACACACGCATTAGGAAGTTTTTTTTTGTAGCGGCGTCGTATGTCTTGATCCCATTATCCCAAGCTTCTTGCAGTTCATCCTTAAGCGGCTGCATGTACACATTCATACTCTTCCCCGGATAGTTGGGCCCCGGAATTATCAACGTCAGGAAAATGTTCTTTCTTTGCATAATCTGTTCGGGGGGGGGGGGGGGGGAGATTGAGTGGAATGACAAATACAGGCCAACAACTGTATTGGGCTGCCATCATACCAAACACATTGAACCCATCCGTGCTTATGGCGATTTGAGGATGCCTTGGATCTGCCGCTTTAGCATGATGTATTGCACCGAAGCGCTTCCACGCAAAAGCGTCCGATGTGTGTACCAACATCGGCTCCCCATCTGCATCTAGTTCGGTTCTTTTGCCCAATTTGTGCCATGTCATCTGTCTGGCCGTCTCTTCGACCATGAAAAGACGTTGAAGTCTTGGTATGATTGGCATATACCGAAGAACATTAACTGGGATTTTTGTCTGACTCTTCTCACCCATACCGTTGTCTACCTCAACATACTTGGAAGACTGGCAAACGGGACAATACTTCAAGTCTGCATACTCAAGCCTAAATAAGGCACATCCTTTCTCACAGGCATCTATCTTCTCATAGGGCATCTTAAGTACACGGAGGATTTTGTCCGACTGGTACAGGTTTGCAGGCATTACATGGTCTTTGGGTAGAAAACGTCCAAATAGTGTCATCATCGCGTCGTAGCATTCTCTGCCCAAGTTGAATTGAGCCTTCAGAGCCATTACTTGTGCGATGGCATCCAGCTGACAAAGCTCAGTGTGCTCGTGGAGAGGACGTTTTGAAGACTCCAACATATCATTGAAGGCTTTTGCAGATTCCTCCATCTCATCGTCCGAATCCCGAGCATCATCAAAGTCTTCCACCATGTCTTCCATCCCGGTACCATGCTCGTCGGTGCGACGACGGCCCTCCTCAGCTCTGGCACGTTGGGCAGACTCACCATGAAATGTCCAGACCTTATAATTAGGCGTAAAACCCAACTTCTGCAGGTGTTTGATCATTTCAAACTCTGACTTCTTATGAAAGTTGTCGCACTCGACACAGGGGCACCAGGTTGTTTCCTGTCCATTTGCAAATGCGGCTCTCACAAACCCCTTGGTTTTTCTTATCCATTCATGGGTCATGTCTTTCTGACTAGTGTGACCGGTGTACATCCACGCACGATCACTCATCTTGCCTAGCTACTGGACACACAAGAAATATATACATAATTCAGCAAACCATATTCATCAGTTAATAGAGTTTGTCAGTTTTATTACGTCCATGCAACCTAGACGCTAGTAGGTAAAGATAGTTCCTAATCCCACCCGAGTATGTGTAGATGGGTTCGTTTTCCCATGCTCGGCTCCGGATCTGACGCAAAATTTCGGCAGCACCTCCCCGCTGTTCTCCTGATACACGTCTCGGCAATAAGCAGAGAGGATGTGTACCCGGAGAACAACAGGGAGTCACTGACGAAATTCTGCATCGAATCCGGAGTAGAGCATATGGGAAAATGAACCCAATCTACACATACTCGGGATGTCCATGGATAACGTTGGACAATTCGAAAGAATCACGGTTATAAATATGCAAATGCATGCATATTTATAGATGTAACCCTTTCGAACAGGAGACACATAGTGGTCACGCATACTGATGATTGACACCTATAACTAGCAAGTTTCATCGGCACGAAGACCGGAACAGAGCAAATGAAGGGGGGAGGAGGAGATGTCATTTGTGCTCACCCACGAACGCAGGGGCGGAGCTCGTCGTACGCACGGGGACGTCGTCGAACACCAGACCCTCGCAGCAACGAAAGAACTGCACATTTAAATCCACCCGATCAACACAAATATATATGATGTTTTTCATAACAAAATAGGGAAATATATGACCCCGTCGGCCTTTGGAAGGCCGAAGAGCACCTTTTCGGTCAACAGGAGGCCGAAGAGGTGTCGGCGTCGGGGGTGTCGTGGTGTCGGGCTGTCGTGGTGTCGGGTCGGGGTGTCGGGGTGTCGTGGTGTCGGGTGTCGGGGTGTTGTGTCGGGGTGTCGGGGTGTGTCGGATGTCGTGTCGGGGTGTCATGTCGGGGTCGGGGTGTCATGTCAGGGTCGGGGTGTCGTGTCGGGGTCGGGGTGTCGTGTCGGGGTCGGGGTCCGGGTGTCGGGGTCTTTTTTTTCCTCTTTTTCCTTTTCTTCTTCTTCCTTTTCTTCTTCTTCCTCTTCTTCCTTTTCTTCCTTTTTTCCTTCTTCTTCTTCTTCTTCTTCTTCTTCTTCTTCTTCTTCTTCTTCTTCTTTTTTCTTCTCCTCCTCCTCTTCTTTTCTTCTTCCTTTCCTTTTTCCTCTTCTTCTTTTCCTCCTCTCCTCCTCCTCTTCTTCTTCTTCTTCTTCTTCTTCTTCTTCTTCTTCTTCTTCTTCTTCTTATTTTTTCTTCTCCTCCTCCTCTTCTTCTTTTTCTTTTTCTTCTTCTTCTTCTTCTTCTTCTTCTTCTTCTTCTTCTTCTTCTTCTTATTTTTTCTTCTTTTCCTTTTTCTTTTTCCTTTTTTCCTTTTTCTTTTCTTCTTTTTCTTTCTTCTAGGTTTCTTTCTACCTAAATGTCTAAATATCTAAAAACCTAAACATCTAAGTATCTAAACTCCTAAATGTCTAAATATCTAAAACCTAAACAGAAAAAATAAAAAAAAACAGAAAAAAGGGGCAGGAGGGGGAGCTCACCAGAGGGGGGCAGAGGGGTTGGCCGGCGAGGGGGCGGCGACGGGGCTGGCCGGCGTCCGGGCCGCGACGGGGCGGCGAGGGGGCGGCCGGGCCGCGACGGGGCGGCGAGGGGCAGGCCTGGGCGCGGCCGCGCGGGCACGGGGCGGGGCAGTGGGGCGGGGTAGTGGGCGGCGTCGGCAGTCGCGGGTGCGGCGGCGGCGAGCGGCGGGCGGCGGGCCGGGGCGGGTCGGGGGCGGCGGTGGGTGCGTCGGCGGCGTGGGGTCGGGGTCGGGAGGGGAGAGGCAGAGAGAGTGGAGAGAGTGGAGGGGGGGGGTGGGCCGTTAGGGCCATTAGTAGGTATTTTCTTTGCCGTCTGCTAGCAGACGGCAAAGATTCTTTGCCGTCCGCTAGCAGACGGCAAAGAGGTGGGGTGGGCCGTTGCAGTTATCTGGCCTCCACTGGGCCCCACCCCACCTCTTTGCCGTCTGCTAGCGGACGGCAAAGAAACTTTGCCGTCCGCTAGCAGACGGCAAAGAGCTGGCTGATGGCAAACAGTGTCTTCGCCAACAACCTCTTTGCCGTCTGCCAGCGGACGGCAAAGAGCTGGCAGATGGCAAAGCCCCTGATTCCAGTAGTGAAGGGGGAAATCCGAGGAATCACCCTCGATGGATTCCCACTTGAGAGGTTGTACGACAGAGTCATCATCAGAGGTGGTGAAAGAGGAATCACCCTCGATAACCACAATCGATTAGCTATGCTACAGAGCCATCATCAGAAGTGAAGTACGAGGCATCACCCTCGTCACTCGATAGTGGCTCGGTAGAGTCGTACAAGAAGGGGGTGTGCGGTGCTGTGCTCGGTCTCTGTACATCGATCACATTGCTCGGGTCTTCTGGTAGCAAAGCAGAACAACACGGACAAAGGTGAGGGGCCACTGATGGATCACTTACCAACCTATTCTAAGCAGTTTAGGATGACAGGTAAAGCAGCAACAGTAGGTTACAAAAACAGGCTATGCATCAGAATAGGAGCAATCAATTACAGTAGCAAAATTTAATGCAAGCAGGGGGGAGAAAGAAATGGGCGATATTGAAATGGTCAAGGGGGTTTTGCTTGCCTGGAAGCTTTGCTGAAAAGGAAGAAGGGTCGTCGGTGACGTAGTCGATCATGGGGCAGCGTCGGTCTCGGAGTCTATCGGGCGAGAAGGAGGGGGAAGAAACAATAAATACACGGCAAACAATGCAACACAAATGCATGACATGTCAATATGCAGTGCTAGGGGTGACCTAACGCAGTGTTACATGTGGCAGACGAAGCGGGAAATTAACTGGAATGTTTTCCCGGTTTCGGACATCTGTCAGACAGATGAACCGGAGGGGAAGGTTCCATGTTTGCAGTGCTGGAGGCATCTGACAGGTATGTGGATAGCGTATTCGGGTTCGTCATATTTTTCTGATCGTTTTTCATATATAAATTATTTCCATCCGAGTTACGGTTTATTTTATATGATTTTTCAAAGTTTTAATCATTTTCTGGAATTTCTGAAATTAATCTTAATTCGAAATTAAATAGCTAAATTTCTACGGGTACACAGAAGTGTACCCAGCAATGTGCTTGTTAGGCTGACAGGTGGGGCCAGTCAACTGCCCAGTCAGCAATTGACTGGTCAACTGGGTCTAGTCAGCAGAGGCTGATATGTGGGGCCAGTGAGCTGAGTCAGCAGCCCAGTCAGCAGTCAACAGTGCAGTTGACTGGGTCAACCTGACAGGTGGGGTCCATTTGTCATTGACACACAGTTAATAGAATATTTAGATTAGCTTAATTAATGGTGGGGCCCTTCTGTCATAGTCACAGTTTATTATTAGGATTATTTTAGCCAGTTAGTTAACTGATGGGGCCCACATGTCAGTGGGGTTAGGCTTTGGGTTAGTCACTAATGACCCTCACGGGTGGGACCCGCCGGGGTTTAAACAGCGACGCGCGCGCCGGTGACCAGAACGACGGCGGCGACGGCCGGACTTCGCCCACAGGCGACGAAATCGCGCGCCGCGACCACCTACGGGATGAGAAGGCTCGCGCGCATCGAATGAGGGTGGTGGGTGGAGCTGGTCTGGCCGGAGACGAGCGGGGCTTCGACGTCGGCGGCGGCCGGAGTCGGGCGAGCTCGGACCCGGGGCTGGGGGCACGAGGAGGGGAGCTGGTGGTCGCGTTGGCTTGCTACGGAGCTGCAGAGCACGCGGAGGTGCTCGGGCGGGAGCTGCAGCTGCGGCAGCCACGGCGGCGCCAAGACCGGCGGCGAGGAGGTTCGGCCATGGCGGCTACCGTAGCTAGGGAACGCGTGCGGAGAAATGGGAAGAGGAGGGGAGGTGCGCGAGCTCACTGGGAAGCTCGAGGAGGTCCGACGAGGCCGGGAGGGGTCGGAGGCGAGTAGATCGACGGTGGCGAGCGGCGGATGCCGTCGGCGATCCCCGACGAATGCGGCGGCTCGAGGGCGACGGTGTGCTGCTCCCGCGCTCGCGATCTTCGGCGTGGAGAAGCTCTAGTCCATGGCGGTGCTACTGGACACGGCGGTGGAGCGAGGGGTGGGCGGTGGCTGCGGCTACGGCGAACGGCGGCGACGGTGGCGCTCTCGGGCGGGTGTGCAGCGCGAGAGAGAGAGCGCGGGAAGGGGAAGGAGGGGAGCCAGGGGGAGCGAGAGGGCGCTGGGGCGGCCTTATCCACCCACGGCGAGCGGCAGGGCCGCTGTCGAGCAGGGGGAAGGGGGGGCCAGGGTGTGCGCGCGCGGGGCGGCTGACACGCACGGGGAGAGAGAGGGGTTAGGGACGACCGGGGTTAACGGGCTGGGCCGGTCACTGTTGACCTAGAGCCCATCGGCGCAGTAGCGTTTAGTCATTTTTCTTTTTCTTTTTCTATTTCTTTTCCAGTTTCTGTTTGCAATTTTATATAGCCACCAATTAATTTTTGTAAAATGTGAAATTGGTCCAAATAATTAATATGTAACATACCTCACTGCCACAAAAGTTTGGGAGTGATTTCAATTCATTTGTATTTTTCAAAATGAAAATGGATTAAATGGGGCTCTTTTGGGTACTGTTTTAGTTGCTAGGGTCAATTTTCGAATTCAAATAATGTTGATTTTATTTTTATAATTGCTTTGGGATTATTTGAAACATTATGAACATTTTTATTCAGTTAATTGAAGAAGTAATAATTTGACTTGCATTTGAATTTGTATTATTTCCTAAATGCAATTTAATTAGGATGATCATGATGACATGGCAATTTAATTAGCTTAATGACAGGGTTAAGATCTGGGGGAGTTACATGAAAGATCACAATCGTGCCTTAGCTCTCTCAAGCCAGGCAAGGCGAGCCTCGATCTCGGCTTTGCCGCCGTAGTTGAGGCATCTGGAGCATCCGTAGCCATACGCATTGGCAGCGTTGACCTCGGACTCGGAGCATGACATCGCGGGGACAAGGACCCAGTGCCGGGCTTGCTCGGACGTCGTGGAGCCATCTTCTGGGGCGAGACTGTACCTCTAGCCGCCACTCGTCGGCTTCGGATCTAGAGCGGACACGCGCCTCGAGCCTCCAGAGGCGCGGGAGCGCCCGCCCCATCGATCGGTGCGTACGTGCCTGGACCTCAATTTGCCGTGAGCGTCCGGCAATGGATTCAAGCGAAGAGCTAGCCGGAGCTTGGGTGTCCTCCTGGGACCAGCGGAGAGCTAGCCGGACGGCTATCTCCTGCTCGTCCGAGCAAGGGGATGAGGTCCCAGTCGAGTGATCCGGAGTTGTTAGACTCAGATCCACTGCCCGCCATGCTGAAAGTGTCCGGACATCAACGGAGAGGAGCTCGACGGAGTAGACTGAAAGTGGAGTGGAGTAGCAAATGGCTAAGGTTTGATCTAGGGTACAAATAGGGATGGGATATTAGTGAGGTTGGGGTAGGCAGTCCAACGTGGCGGACGGGCCTGGGCATGTCCGGGCAGACCCAAGTCCTCCCCACATATGGGTTGTGTTTAAGGGGTGCCGGACATCTTGGACGTTTGGATTGGCTTTGAGGAGTCTGGTTGGGTGCCTTTTTTTGTCCGAGCGATGTCCAGGCTGTCCGCTAGACATTTAGGTGGAAATGGAAGATCCGATTGTAGATGCTCTAAACACAACATTCTGCACGATTGCTTTATTATATTAACATGATGAATAGTACACATAAGCAACTCAAAAAATAAATAAAAATAAACCATCCAATAATATAAGTTTCCACAGTGGTTGTATGTAAGTTGACTGAAGGAAGAACGACCGTTGGATCTTTAATCTAATGGTCGGATAAATTGACTTATTCATTCCCGCAAAAAAAGATTGACTTATTCAAAATAATTTTCAGAGAGCTTACGTAGCCGATCCCTATTTTTTGAAGGAGTTAAAACTTGGGAACTTTTTAATGAATCGACGCTAGAGATGCTCTTAGTCAAATGGAAACCTTGCCGAACATTGATTGGCCGCCACGAGCTGTTTCCGGCTACTCGTAACATCGGGCCGGGGTCCAGTGCGGCTGGGCGGGGCTGAAGTGGGATGACACGACACGCGAGTCCAGCAGCTCGATGGTGCGCGCGAGCTTGACGCAGCGGGGCGCCTTGTACTGGTTGATGGACGCTCCCCGGGAGACGGCGTCGTCCATGAGCTCCTCGAAGGTGCCGGGCCGGACGACCCGGATCTCGAGCGGCCCGATCGACCCGTCCACCACCCGGCTCCGTCTGTACACCGCGTTCAGCGCCTCCTCCATCTCCAGGCAGCACCCGTCGAGGGTCTCCTTGTCCACCGCCGCCGCGCCGCCGGTGGTCAGCAGCTCCCAGTAGATGACGTAGTGCCCCGGGATGCGCTCGGCGCAGGCGCGGCTGGTGTACTCCGCCACGGACGCGCCATGAGGACGGAGCAGCTCCGCGGCCCGGTCCACGGCGCGCTGCAGGTCGGCCTCGTCGGTCTTGTCCGTCTCGATGGAGAGCAGCACGTTCTCGCGGCGGACGAACTGGAACTGGGGCGCCGCGTTGTGGAAGCCCGTCACGCGGAGCACGTCGCCGACGCGGTACCGGTTCAGCCCGGTGTAGGTGGTGACCACCACCTCGTACTCCCGCCCGGCTTCCACCCGGCCGAGGTCCACCAGCTGGCCCGCGTCGGCCTTGCTCTCGCCGGTTGCCGTCTCGTCCACGGGGAGGAACTCGAAGTAGGCCATGTTGGGCATGATGGTGTAGGACACCTCGGACGGGTCGCACAGCGGGCGAAGGTTGATGCCCATGTAGCACTCCGAGGACGCGTACGAGGTGGACACCATCGGCAGGCCGCCGCCGTAGTACTCCAACGCAGGGACGTACTGCGCCATCGCGCCGGTGACGATGACGTCGAGGTACTTCGTGTTCGGCCAGATGCGCGTGACGATGCCGGCCCAGTCGCCCTCGCAGCACGCGTCCCGGACGAACTGGGCGAGCTCGGGGTCCGGCCGGCGGAGTACGCCGGCGACCGCCTCGCACACCGACGCGTCGGTGATGCGCAGGGTGAGCGCGCCGGCCTCGATGTCGGCGGCGAGCTGCTCCCAGTTGAGCTGGAGGAAGCGGATGGCGCGCAGCAGACTGGGCGCGAACACGGCGCCGGCACAGGCCGCACACCATCTGCGCGTACATGCTCTGGAACGCGTCCGGGCAGAGCACGGCCGCCCTCGGGCTAGTGTGGTAGCTCTCTAAGACGTTCTTGAAATTCTCGCTCCTGTAAATGCTGGTCAGGCCGGGCCACGCCGTCAGCCCGCCGGGCGTCTTCGTCTCCGGCTTCACGAAGAAGAAGTAGAGTCCCTTCCACTTGTCAACCCCGGGGAAGTGCCTGCACGTACCAAACACCATTAACCAGTCACTCTGGGTCTGGGTGCTTCACACGAAAATCTAGCTAGTGGACTTACAAGTTTATGACTGCCGCGAGGAGGCCGCCGAGAAGCTGGCGTCGCCGGCCCTCGTCCTCGATGTTTGGAACCAGCTTGGGCTCGCCGCCCGAGGTGCCGGAGCTGGTGAAGAAGTCGGAGACGGGGTGCCCCGACAGGACGGGCGACCTGTCTCCGTTGGCGACGCGCTGGATGTAGGGCTTGAGAGCGTCGTACGACACCACCGGCACGTTGGCCCGAAAGGTGGCGCGGTCGGCGGGGCCGCCGCAGCTCCTGAGGTACTCCGTGCCGGCGTTCTGGGCGAGGATCTCGGCCAGGACGCGCCCCTGCACGGAGTCCACATCGGAGGTCATCTCCTCGATGAGACGGAGCTTCTCGTCGTCATTGGCCACTGCCACCTCCGACGCCGCCGTCGTTGACGAGGCCGGGCTCTGGCCAGCCGCGCCAACGGCCATGGACGCCATTTGCTCACTCCGGAACACGTGCTAAGATCTAGCAGCTAAATGATGTGTATGCGAGAACTTACGGCAAAGTACACGAACAAGGATCCGATCCGGGTCAATCAACCAATCGTTCGTAGATCAATACTACTCCCTCCGTTCCATAGAGTAACGTAGTGCATATAGATATTTTGAAAAGTCACATTTCACAAACTTTGACTAAGTTTGTGGAGAAAAATATATACATTTGGGATGCCAAACATATGTCATTAGATTCATCATAAGATATAGTTTCATATTATATATATTGGGTATTGTAGATATAAATAGTTTTCTCTATACACTTGGTCAAAGTTTGTAAATTTTGACTTTCCAAAAAATCTATATACACTACATTATGAACGGAGGGAGTACAAAACTGCTACGCACTGTGTATCTAGCCTGTTACTAGCCGACGGGCTCGTAAGAAAAACATGTGCAGAGCGTGCACATGCACAACGACCCAGATTTTGCTGTAATTTATATCCCAGATCTCTGGGCTAGATTTAATTATTGTACAGTTTGTCAATTTGCAGCGGGTTTCCTGCTAGTTGGCCGCGTCCAAAGCGACGAGACAGCGTCACCCAGCGGCGGCGCTGCCTGGCGATGCAGCGCCGACGGCCATCTTCTCAGATCAGACGGAGGAAGGAGACAAGGCCTGGCAATCTGGCATCCTCATCGTCGGTGAACTCCTCTTCTCCCTGAATTCTCTCTCATTTTTGTGCTCTTGGCATAGACTCCCTCTCGTTTTCCTCCCCTTCAGCCTTCACTGACAAGTCCGTGGATTCGTCTTCCCTCTGCCTGCCGCTCCGATGGCTGGTAGTAGGGAGGGGGATTTCGATGCCTCCACTCTGGTTTGTAGTTTAGGCTAGGTTTTTATGTAGTTCTCGCAGGTGCGGCGCTCGGGTGGATGGCACGCTTCTTCTTTGAGTTTGTCTTCCGGGCTTCGATCCTCCTCGAATTTGTCCGTTTGGCCGTTGTCAACGGAGCTCCGGCGTAGATTTTTGTCATCTCCTTGGGCGGTGAGTTTAGGGTTTCTCGTCATATGACGAGATTTGATGTAAGGTGCTTCGTATCTATGGAAAGGTTCAACGACGACGACTGCGACTCCAGCGCGCTGGTCCTTAGGGCATGTGCACGAATACTTCCCAGCTGTCGTCGACAAGGTCAAGCCGGCTCGCATTGGCGGTTTGTTCTGACGGCAGTGGTTGTCCTTCGGTGGTTTCGGAAGCTCAATGTAATTTTTATTATATTTGATATGTTTTGTACTTCCGGTGAACTTCCATAATAGAGCTGATCATTTTCGGAAAAGAAGAGGCTGCCTCTGCATTAAAAGATGCACACGGCCATTTTTATTAAATTATTCAACAAAGGTCTCATAAAATTATTAAATTTAATGATGGCCGCATCTGATAGAACAACCAAACTCTTAGTTAATTGCTTAGCATATTTGCCCTAATTACATTTGCACCCATTTGGAACACATTAGTCCATTGCAACATAGGATTTGAAGGCTTTCATGTTTCCCAGATCTTTTATATTGTTCCCAAATCCATTCGTGATAGACAAGACATTAGTGTACATTGTGTTTGGGCATAAATGTATCTTTGCTTTAGTCATTTGCTTGCCGCCCACGGATCTAGCACCGTCTACCCCCCGCACTGATGTATGCTTCTCTCTGATCTCACCCAACATCAACAGACACACAACACAATTACCACCAGCGATACGCAGGTCTATTTGAATATGGATAACTGGACAAACTTCAATTCAGTGGCAGGTTGGTGGTTCGCGGTGACACATCCCTCTGGAACCTGGAGCAAATCCCCGACTTCCCTTTCCATGATTGTCTCTTGGGAGATATGGAATGAAAGAAACACATGTATTTTCCGGAACTAATCCACCATGCCTCATGTTCTTATTGCCAAGATTAGGAAGAAGCCATGGGGTGGTCCATCGCCGGGGCTAATTAACCATCTGACTATCTGAGTTATATCATGTTGTGAGAGTAGCCCCCCCCCCCCCCCCCCCCCTTCTGTCACACTTGTGCGGGTCTTTGTACTATTTCTACTGTCTTCTTAATTAATTAATGAAAAGCAGCAAAGCTTTTGCCCTTGCTTAATTTTTTTGCAGTATCAACCAAGCATATAATCAACTAAAATATAATCGTGAGGTGAGGTGATTAGTGGTCCGCCGCGTATAATATTTTGTCAAAATAAAATTTATATATTACTATTTTACACTTAATGTATCTAAAGCCTTTTGATGATCTATGTTGCAAATGGTCAATACTTATGCTTTATCTTATTTTACCTTATAATACTCTGCTTAACTCGATTGTATCATCCTGAAAATATTAGTTTGTACATATTGTTTCTCGAATTGTCTCTCTGATAATGAAATGGATGAAAATATGCTTGGAGAGACATGGGAGGGGAGGGTGGGGATGGAGAATGAACATTTAAAGTATTTGAGGCATGGTGTTTTTGATATAAACAACCTTCAAGATGGATGGCTCAAATTCTTTAAGGTTACACGTGCACGATTACTAGTTTTCGGAAAAGAAGAGACCGCCTCTGCATTAAAAGATGCACACGGCCATTTTTATTAAATTATTCAACAAAGGTCTCATAAGATTATACATCAAACAACCCGAAGTCATCATTCCACACCTACAAAACAAAAAAAAAGGAAAAAAAACGTGAGAAAAAAGGCAACCGCTCCCGTTATGGGCCGGCCAAACCGAGCATGGAGCTGCGCATTTGCGAGGGCCCCCTTGCTAGTTGTGTTAACAATGCACACATGTTCACTGTGTTTCCATCCACCTGCGATTTCAAGCTGAATCCAGGTTCCAACAAGTGTACCGTGTTAAAAAAAGATTCCAACAAGTGTACAATGCAATGTGCGTGATTAACTCCAGTATAATGCTCGCTCAAAAGAAAAAAAACAACTCCAGCATAATGCTTCCCTATAAAAAATAACTCCTGCATTAGGTTCCGCTGATTAATTAATGGGATAATATATATATATATAGCGGTTTCGATTCTGCTAGAAGTAGAGAAAATGGTAGGAAACATACTCCTTTAGACACTCTGTGTTACAAATGTGTAGTAATATAAGTTTGTACATGCATATATTATACATACTAACACAACAGAAACTATGGACTTTTTATTTATGATGTATGTATTTATATATATCATGATCTCAGGCGACGACCGACTAATGCATACATTGCATTCTTCATTCAGATTTCTCTTCCGAGGCGACGATGTTTATTTCATTTGTCTTCATACCATGATATATGCCATCATGCAACTCGCGAGCGGGGAGTACTTCCCCACTGACGAGAACATCCTTCTGCTTGTATGAGAAGGGAGCGTCAATGATCTCTTTTGTTGCAAATACGCTACACACCACTCTAGTCTTGGGAGGCACATCGCATGAGTATTCTGTATTTATATATAACTTTTCTATTTTTGCCTTTCCCCAGTTGTACCCTCCATGAACTTCAATATGACTTTCCCTTTCAACAGACACCGATACTCTATTGATTGGAACACTAGCTTCCAAGTTGGCTTTGATACCTGCGTCAAGCGTAGCACTTGCATCCCACCTGCTCTCTGTTCTTCGATATAGATCGAGGGCAGTCTTGGCGTGATGGGTTTCGTTTGTTGTGTTGACAGCAACCATTATGGTCTTTGAGAGCTGCCTCTCAGTGACATGCTTCTTGAATGCACCAAGGCGGTACACAACATCATAGATATCTCGAGACTTAACTGGTTCTTCGATGACTAACCCTGTCTCCTCGGCGCTGGAATAATCATTGAGGCATGCACTGAGGCACTCTATCTTGGAATCATCGGTTAACCTCTTGCAGAATCTGCCATTGCTTATGCTTTGGAGGGCAATGCAATTGTCATGGCTGATAACCACATTGAACAATGCGTTCACATCATTGTAGACGTAATTGCTCACAGCATAGGCGGGGTCGTCCAAGTCTACAGAAATCCAACCAGATGTACTAAGCCTCCAAAACCTATGTGAGTCATGGGATCTTATACGGACGATGCCGTACTCATCAGTGAAGGTTTCGTGGACCACATCCCGATCAGTGATATCAGATGATGAAAACTGCAGATATGGATACTTGAGTGCAAGGTACTTGCCGTTGTCACCTTTGAAAGCAACATATCTAGGCAGTTCCTTCTGAAGCGACAAACGACGAACACGAAAGCTGTTAAAAATATAATCAATCAGAGAATTTTCTCCTTCTAGATCATCTCGTAGTTTCATGTAGGTCTTGTCACCGCCTGAAATGACGGAAGCATATTTCTTTTGCTGGGAATGAAAAAACCTGTTGTGCAGAAATAACAAATAACATGAGATCATTTCATGCAGTTACGCACAGTCGACGTGTATGCAACTGCAGTTGCACGGACCGGTGGACATGCAACTGCACATGACCGGTGGACATGCAACTACTGTTGTGCTATAGTATACACTTTTAAAAATACAAAAGAAAAATAAAAGAAAAATCAATGGACGTGCAACTACAGTTGGGTAAGACGGGCGGCCATGCAGTTGGGTGTGGAGTTGTGCGCAACGTGGAAAAAGACAAAAATAAAATCTAAAAAAAGAAAAAAGCTTAAATCAATTGAACGAAAAAAGAAAAAGAAGAAAAACTCCATGAATATACACATAAAATTAGACGGTGTAGGAATTGGATAAGACTTTGTCAATTCTCATCTAGATGAGAATTAGAAAGTTCAGATTGAAACATAAAGTTTTCTATTGTAC